>JADMNL010000025.1:199942500-201387500 GCA_016271365.2 Neoceratodus forsteri
AACCTCTAATGAATTTTCTCGCCACTTTTCATTTTGACATTGAAGAGGCACTAATGCCGCTCTTTAGAATGCTCAAAATATAACTTTTATTATGGCTCTTAATTTGAAGACAACTTGGCCTCAACAAATATTGTCCGTGTGTGTGTATATAATACTCATTATAAATACTGATTATGTAACTTCATGCATATGTAATTTTGTTTTGTCTCAGTGGTAAAGTGTTGTTTCCCTGTACCTCTGTCTGGTGTAGCTGGCAATCAGCTATTCACCTAGCCAACTTCCTGGTAAAACAAATAAATACACTAAAGGGGGGCTTCAGGAGAGTGGAGATTCAGGAGGGAGATTAGGGAACACTATTTTATGGAAAGGGTCATGGACCCATGGAATAGACTGCCAGCTGAGCTGGTGGAAGCAAAGACCATGACATCATTCAAACCAGAGTGGGATAAAACAAAAGCGATAACAAAAGACGTGGGAGCAATTGGGTGCATAAAGCAGAAGTGGGGGGAGCTGGGCCTGAGATCTGAGTAGGTCTCAGGAACACATGGGCAGACTAAATGGACCCTTGGGGCCCCATATTCACAGCCAGACGGATGTGAGCACATAACAGTGTGTCGCACAAAAAAGATGCACCGGCCAGCTCTGTTGCGATATTCAAACAGAATGCGCGATGAGAACAGATTGCGCATTCTGTATGAATATTGAACCCTGGATGTACGGCGCATAGCAAACGGCCGCTATGTATGGTGCATTGCATCCACGGTACAGGGCTGACGACTGCCCATAGGGGAATGTGTGTATGCACCGCAGCCCCCATGGGCAATATTCAGCCAAAACATGCAAATGAGCCCCTTGAGAATGCATGGCGCAAAGGGGCCATTTGCATGCCCATTATGGGCTCATTAGCATGGCTGTGCCTGGGGGAATACACCTAGCTGTTCCCCCCCAATCCCATCTCCATAGAAAGAATGTAAACCACCCAATCACCCTGGTAGTCTAGTGTCCCCCCTCGGCCCCGATCACCGTAATAAATAAAGTAAAATCCGCTCCCATTTCCCATAGTGTAAGGACCCCCCCCAGCCCCATCCCTGAAATAATAGAAAATAATATCCAGTTCCCTTTTCATAATGTAGGGACCCCCTCCCCAGCCCGATTCCCTGAAATATATGAAATAACATCTGATCCCTTTTGCCATCATGTTGGGCCCCCCCAAGCCTGATCACTGCAATAATATAAAATAACAGCCGATCCCCTTTTCCATAGTACAGGGCCCCCACCTGATCCCTGAAATATTATAAAATAACACCCGATCCCCTTTACCATAGTGTAGCCCCTCCCCCCCAACCATGGTCTCCATAATGAATAAAACAAAAAATTCCCGCTTTCATAGAGTAGTGTCCCCCACCCCACCCTGGTATACAGTAACCCACCACCCTGCACCCTCCATCCCAACCCGTGTGAGCTACTGGCACAGCCCTCCTCACTCTGCCATGGCCAGCCACCGATTGATCTGTACCAGACCGCGTATAGCAAAAAGTACGTGCTCATTGGTTTACAGTGCACTGGTCAGCTTTTACTGTACTATATGGCTACAGTAAAAGTTCACTAATGCTAGCATGAGGAGTTTTGAGAACCGTCGATCACTGTGTGAGGGTGGATAGTGACGAGGGAATCAGGGAAATGCAAAGTGACCTGCAGTGTCTAGAGAGGTAGTGTAAGGTTTGGCAGTTGAAATTCAATGCCAAAAAGTGCAAGGTGATGCACCTGGGGAACAAAAACCCCAGGAAAGAGTACTGGATGGCTGGGGTAAGACTTAGCACTACAGCTGAGGAACAGGACCTAGGAGATATCATTAGTGACTCCTTCAAACAATCAAGCCAGTGCAACAAGGCCTATAGTAAGGAAAATGGGATGTTGGGATGTATCAGGTGGGTTATTGACAACAGAAGAAAAGAGGTAACACTACCTCTTCATAGATCTTTGGTGAGGCCACACCTGGAGCACTGTGCCAAGTTCTGGAGTCCTCACCTCAGGAAAGATAAGGGTGGGCTACAGAAAGTGCAGCTAAGGATGACAAAGATGACTCCAGGACAACTGGCAAGTCTTACATGGATCGTCTCAAGGTACAGAACATATACTCACTGGAGACCAGATGGGGAGAGGGGAGACATGAAAGAAACCTTCAAGCTCCTGAAAGGAATAAACAAGGTAAATTGTCGGGAATTATTTAACATGAGGGTCCGAGGTCATGAGTGCATGAGTGGAAACTGACAGGAGGGAGGTTCAAGTAGTATATGAGAAAGTATAACTTTACAGAAAGGGTGGTGGAAATGTGGAACAGTCTACCAGCTGAGGTGGTGGGCATTAAAATCATTAATGGTTTCAAGCACGGTTGGGGCAGAATGAAGGGTATAGAAGTTACTCAGGGTGACAGTAATAGGGAGGTAAATGGGGGTGGTGGATTTGGAGGTCTAGCACCTTGTATAAACAGTAGGTCCCAGGATTAGATAGTGATCCATGGGCAGACTGGATGGACTATCAGTCTTTTTCTGCATTGTTGTCTAAGTCTATGTAATATTATGGCTATGGCTATCACTGTGATGATTCCACCGTTTTTTAATACCATCATGTGACAATGATGGTATTAAAAAACGGTTGAATCATCACAGTGATGGTATTATGAGATTTAAGATGGCACTGTTTCCCAATGGGAATAAGTAGCCATCCAAGTATCACAGATAATTATAAAATGATGACAGAGGCCTGTATATGGCTCTCCCTGCCCTTAATGGATCCATCTCAATGAGTGCACCTTGAGGCAGCAGCTGCTGCAGTGCCCCATCTCAGCATCCTCCTTGGCTGTAATCCAGCGGGATCCTGACTTGCTCACCCCATTATTATGGAAACTATTCATGTCTGGACCAAGTGTATATCCCTCATCTCAGTTCTTAAACCTTCTAGACCCCCCCCCCATTGTGCTTACCTATATCTGACAGAACCCAGACATCAAGGTTGGAGGGCAACCCATCTGGTGGCCAACCTGGGAGAAACATGGCATGAGGCTCCTAGCAGACATCTTCAAGATAAGACTGGGTTCCACACATGCATTTCTGGAGATATCTGCAGTTTAAGGCAGCTATGCAGACTCTTGATAAAACTTGCAGCCCGCATCCCCACTCAGAATACTTGCAGAGGCTAGTTGGCAGGATGCATGCCATGATCAGGGAGTCTCAGAAATCCACTCTTGATGATAGTAGGCAGAAGTGGAAACAGGATCTTGGGTCCCCTCTAACTGAGGCTCGCTGGGAATCATGCATCACTTCTGCTCACAAGACGCAAAGGGACACTAAACATAGGCTAATTCAGTTGAAAAATCATACACAGATGGTACAAAACCTCAGTTCCCTGAACGATCATCATCATCATCATTTATTGGATAGAAAATTATTGACAGAAGAGGCTCATTGACAGTTGCATGAAAATACAAATTGCAAAAAGAGACATAAATACACATACATTAATGTATCACATAAGTCACAAACAGATTGTTAAAAAGCACCAACAATTTAAATAAGTGAAAGTTCATCCAAAGCAGTCACAGTGACTATATACCCAAGGATATTTGCCTCCTGTCTCACTCACTGTGCTGGCACTGCTTGCAGCCAGAAGCAGGCCTCCTACACATTCTGTGGGAGTGTCCTGGACTGACTGTTCCAGGATCCAGCACTGTCCCCTACCACTGTCACCTGCTCTAATTGTTCTGTGGCTCACCTCTCAGGTAGCAGATCTTCCCAGACCTCTGCAATGTTGGCTCCTTGTGACGCTTATGGAGGCCAAGCACTTGATACTTATGAACCGGAGGCAATCTGCCATTCCTTCCCTGCTCACTTGGCATTCTACTCTCTTGAGGATGGCAGTCTTTGAAAGGTCATCCTTTATGGCAACGAAGAAGAAAGATCTTTACTACAAGAAACCCGATGCCTTCCTGACGTCGCACCTCTGCTTAGCACCTCAACCTCAGTCCTGTAACCCCCCCTTTTCCCATCAGCCCAGGAGATTAGGTTCCCTTTCCCCACCCTGCTGTCCTTCCCAGACTGGTGCAATTAGGGTCACTAATCTAGTAAGGTTGATGTGGGGACGTTTCATCAGATCTGAGCACATGACAGTGCTTGTGCTACTGGAGGAGGGTATGGTTAGGTATGTTTTATGTGGCCTTCTGCACTTCCTGTTCTGGAGGAGCTACCACCCTTTTTGGGCATGATGGCACAGAATCCTCTTGAGGAGGGTTCCACCCCTAGAGGTGACACAGGAGTAAGGTCCCTTGGCTGAAGGTACAATAGGGAAGAGTTTTTTATTTATTTATTTTACTTATTGTTAAACATCAGTTTAGAAACCTTTGAGCCAGAGGCTCATTTACAAAGGTACCTCGTCACATAGAAGACATCAGAACAGCAGTACAAGGGACAACAGAAATTACAGAAACAAGAAAGTTAGATGGCCTAATGGAGAGAGGCAAGGCAGCAGGGAAGAAGGGGGTGGATTGCAGAAGCAAAGAAATGAGCAACCAGAGGTCACTTGAAAAGAGGCACTCTTATAGCACTTGGTAGGTGGCATGGCAATGTCCAGCGGATGACTAAGTGTATAGGGTGCCAGGGCAACATGCTAGTGCTTGTGCTACTGGAAGAGTTTATGCTTGGATGTGTGTGTGTGTGTGTGTGTGTGTGTGTGTGTGTGTGGCTGGCCTTTCACACTGTCTGTTCTGGAGGAATTACCACCCTTTCATGGCAAAATTGCATGGAACACTGTAGAGGAGGGTTCCAACCCTAGAGGTGCCACAGGAGCTAGGTTCCTTGGCTGAAGGTACCGTAGGGAAGATTCTCAAAAATGCAGCATCAAAGGTGTAGAAAACCATCAGAACAAGATGTCCTTGGATCTCAGAGGTTTCCTCAACAGAGGTTTTTTGCTCTCGTCTGTGCTGAAGGTCATAACTAATAGATACTTAGCTTGTATTCATAGTTCTTCTGCTGATTGTGGTGGGACCCGGATTATGGCTCCTTGCCAGGTACAGCAGTGGCCTTCTCTCCCTCTTTCCCCAGTTCTAGGAGCTTGCTGGGAGCCAGAAAGCAAGATACCAAAACAGGAACCCCTACAAGATCCAAAAGGCAGGTATATGGAGCAAGGTCCCAAAGCTAGGCTTTAGAGGAGTGAGGTCCAGAGCTATAGAAGCTCACAGGGAGCCAGGGAGCAAGGGCCCAAAGCAGGAACAGCTGCAGGATCTTGAGATAGGTAGGGGGAGCAAGGTCCCAATGCTAGGCAGGCAGGTTGTGTAGGAGAAGTCCGGAGATCTGGGGGCTCGCTGGGAGCCAGAGAGCAAGGTCCCCAAGCACAAACAGCTGCAGAATCCAGAGGCAGGTAAAGGAACAGAGTCCCAGTGCTAGGAAGGCATGCTTTGGAGAAGCAAGGTCCAGAGCTCTAGGTGATTTCTGGGAGCCAGGGAGCAAGGTCCCAATGCTGGGCAAGTTGACTGCTGCCCAGCAAGGTCCAAGAGGTAGAAAGCTGAAGTCAATTGCAGTATGATGCCAAGACGGTCAATACATATTGAATCCTGATGTTATTGTTGGGATGAAGCCAGACAGTTGTAGGGACATGAGTCTGGTGGTAGTGGGTTAAGAGTCCAGGTAGTTGTGGGCAGAAGCTCAGTAGTTATGGGGCAATGAAATGTACTGGGCCTGTAAAGGGTGATACAGGGCATATGCCCTAACAAAGGGCAGGAAAGACCCAAAAACCAGGAGGCAGAGCATGGCTACAGCCACAGCCACAGGAGCCCAGAGTCAGGCAGCAGGCAAGAAGGAGCCAGCCCCAGCAAGCACTGCAGTGAGGGAGTGAGGTAGCACACACAGAATGGCTCCCAGAGGCAACAGGAGCTCAAGCAGGGTGAGAGCAGACAAAGAACCAAAGCGAAGGAGACCAGTCCCAGTGGCACCGGGGGAACTCCACAGGAGCTCCCAGGCAACGCCAGAGAAGGGAAGTAATGGGGGGGAGGAATAGAGTGAAAATAACTGCACAGGCACGAGAGCAACACAATGGAGCAGGGCAGATGTGGAGCACAGGAGCCAGCAACACCAACAAGGGATAGCAGCACCCCATTCCAGATGGAAGTCCACAAAAACCAGCAACATTTCTCATGCCAGCTGAGGACAGCAGAGGATGGAGGAACCAAGAAAAAAAAGACTTCCAGTAATGCCAAGCTGTGGGGCATAGCAGCAGGGGAGGACTGAGGCTGACACAGCAAGCAAACCCAAAGGAGCTAGGTGCGCAGAGTCATGGGGATGAAGGACCCAGAGCACCAACCAGAGGGCACCGGAAGCAATGCCAACACAACAGACAGGAAGCGCAGCAGAGGAGAAGGCAACCACACAGTAGGCAGATGGCGGGCAGAAGATTTACAAAAGCATAACAAACTGGAAATTATTTGTTTTCTTGTATTGTGTAAGCATCCTAAATACTGCTCTTCTTTCAAACCACCTCTCAAGTATACTTTATTTTGAGGGGGTGTGTGTTATTTCTGATTGTAATAGGTTTTACAAATGTACACTGGTCTGTAGTGGCTTGGCCATTTTGTTGAAGGAGTGACCATTGCCCTGGCCCACTGAAGGCTTTCAGTGATTAAGTAAGCTTTTTGCTCTTTATGGCTCTTTGTTGGGCTGTTGCAGAGTAGACAAGTTTTCACTCCTTGTGGTCTTCTGGAAAGGAGGAAAATAAATAATATAATTGTGTTGCCTGTGTATCCACGGCACTCCCATTTTCTTACCTTAGGGTTATGTCCACCTGATAGGCTGCCAGATGCACATGTGACCTAAGATTGTATTTTGATACCGCCACCTAGCCCTCTCTGGATCCCGGTGATCCTCAGTTTTTATGTGCATCTGAATAGGCTGCAGCAACTCGCCAAGCTCCTTGACAAGCCAACAGAGAAAGGTAGCAGAAATTCAATTTACTAATTAGCACAGACAAGCAGCATGAGCAGCATGGTAGCTTAGATGATAAGATAAGCATTTATATTTATAAGGTATGATTAATAGGCTAATTTAAGATGTATCTCAGTGGCCAGATGACTGAGAAGTGTAGCCTTACATTGGTCGTTGTGGTAAAAACTTTAGAGACATTCCTGTTTAGTATAGGATGCTCAGGCAACAAATTGTGTGCAGCTACAGACAAATATTACAGTGCTTTTATTGAGCTTACTGGCATGTGGATTTCAAAGTGTGTGCCAAATTGCAGAAAGGCCAGAACTCCTCCCTTCCGAGCGAGGGCTTCATATGGCATCACGCATGCAGTCCCTGACCCAACAACTGTGTAGCATCAGGGCACAACAAATACATAGGTAATTGACTAAGCCTGCAAAACTTTCCCTCTCTTCAGTCTGGTAATTGGCAAAAAAATTAGGGACACTCCATTCCCCTCACGTAGCAGAGTGCAGTGGTCTGGTGCCCGATCCAATTCCCCAGCCCCCTGCTCTGGCAGTGGGGAAAATTTATAGGGTCTCAACATTCAAATAAGAAATTATTTTTGTTGTGCACATACTGACCCAAATGTTCCCCATTGCACCCTACGAGTATCAGGGAGCACCCAAAATGGCGACCGTTGCCTAACTACTCCTCCTCTTCTTCTTCACCTCCTTGAGATCTCCCATGTAGCTCCTATGGTCAAACACCAGCACGCCACCATGTCCGACTCCTCACTGCATCCTGGTCATTGTTCATATCAGGCAACGTATGCGCATGTGCGACAACGTCATCACATCTGCGCATGCACACTACCAGGCTGTCCGCCATCTAATGAGAGGAGCTGGACACCTAGGCGCATGTGTGCATATTGGATGCCATCTTACGAGAGGCGTCGATGGCCCAAGGCAATCTTCTTTTAAAGAAACAGGCACATATTTTAATAAGTAGGGAAAAGGAATCGCTTTCTTAAAAGAACAGGCTCTACAAGGGCCAGAGAGAGACACTGTCCGATTTAAAGAACATCATTTTAAGGGGAAAGGCTCTGCCAGTGCCCTAATGGCACAGGACAGAGTATATGAAAGGGGCAGAATTACATAAAAGAATGTATTGATAAAACTATTAAAAAAAAAAACAGAAACGCTTCACTACGGATTCCCCTTACTGCCTTTCAGATGTCAGATGCAAAGGAATACCAGTCCTGCAGGATACACCTACTACCCCAGCAAAAAGGGTCATTTTGCCCATCCTGCAACCCAGATAGTTTGGAACATGATATGGACATGCAGGACTTTGCAGAACAAGAGCAAAGACAGCCCAGAAAGGAGTGGCGAGTAGATCCAGCCACTGTTGTCCTCCAGAGGGCCACAGCGGAGATAATGGAAAGCCAGCAAATCTTTATGCTCAAGGTGCTAGAGTGCATGCAATCCATGGCAAGCACCAGTGCACCAACTGGGGGCCAAACAAGACCAGCCGATGTGGCACCTGCCAAGGAGACACACGTTACTGTACTGAGATAGACCAATACACACTCTCATCCAATCAGCCAGCACCCAGATAATTCACAGGGTGACCCAGTAACTGAGGACAAAGAATCCGAAGATCCACACAACAGTGAGCACGAGTCCGTAAAAGATGTCCTTGCAACTACCCCTGAGGTATACTTCATTACCTCCAAACTATTCTCTTATCGACAAGGTCACAGACCTAGTGAAATGGATATGAACCACTCTTGGGTTCGAGCAGACGGAGCAATGATCAGAAAGCAAGCTGGACCCAATGCTCTAATTACAACCCAAACAGGAGAACTTCTTCCAAGTCAGCTCTACACTGGATGAGATGATAATGAAAGAATGGGAAGCTACCAACCCAGCCAAAATTCCAGAAAGATGCTCCCTGGACAGAATATACCCCATACAGGAGGATAAATGCAAGACATGGTGCACGGCACCTAAGATAGACTCCAAAATTGTGGAACTCAATAAGAGAACGGTACTACCAGCAGAGGGCACAGCTGCACTTAAGGATGCTGGAGACAAAAAGCTAGAGGTGCTGCTCAAGAAGATCTTCGAAATGTCAGGTCAGGCCATCAGAGCCACCACAACAGCAGTGTATGCGGTGAGGGAGCAGATCAAGTGACTGGACGAGATCAGTAAGAAGTTACCCCCTGACTCACAAGAGGCTAAGCTGCTCGAGTACACCCTACAAGCAGCAAGATACTTAGGAGATATGTCACTTGACACTCTAAAAATGAACCCCAGGTCATCCACAGTTGCAAACAGAGCTCAACAGTCCCTCTGGCTAAAGTTGTGGAATGCAGACAACAAATCAAAAGCACGTCTGCAGAAACTCCCATTCAAGGGAGACAGAGTATTCGGTGTAGGCCTGCATGACTTCCTTAGGAAGAGAGAGAACTAGGAAAAGACGGAAAAGTCGACAAGGATACGGGGTACCTGCACTCTCACAGAGGCAGATCACAAGGTCACCATTCACAGCCAGACAGGAGGTTCAATAACAGCTTTCATGACAAAAGAAATACCTATCAAGGTAGTCACCCCATCAGGGCAGGGGTAACTCCAATTACAGAGGTAGAGGAGGACCATCCAGAGGTAGGTCCACAAACCAAAAAGGGCGAACCACACAGTGATTCTCCCAATGATTACAGACCACCCAAGGCAACCTTACCGACACCAAGACACCAACAGCTACTACCGCAATCTCACATAAGACACAGCACCCCAATAGGGGGTCGACTACAAAAATTCAGTGCAGAATGGTTAAAGACAGCATCTGACAAGTGGGTGAAAGAAGTGGTGACAAAGGAGTACTCAACAGAATTCAGGGAGGTACCAACCAGGCAAAGAGCGGTGGTATTCCCAGTAGCAAAGAAAAAGTGGCCACCACCAAAGATACAAGGAATATTAAACAACCTCATTGAGACAGAGGCAATACAACCAGTTTCTCCAGAAGGGTCGGGAAAAGGAATATACTCGATATTCTTTTGGTCTCAAAGAAGACAGGGGACCTCAGACCAGTACTAGACCTGAAATTTGTCATTCGATTCATATTAACAAAGAATTTCAAGATGGAAACCATAAGGTCCACACTACGGTCAATCAGACAGGGCGACTACCTCACCTCGATCGACCTAAAAGATGTGTATCTTCACATACTAATGCAGACATCTCACAGAAAATTCCTGAGATTCCAAATTCTAGGTCAACAATTCCAATACAAGACACTTCCATTCATACTAGCATCGGCACCAAGAGTGTTCACAAAGATTTCAGTAGTACTGGCCACAAAGCTCAGACAAGAGGAGGTAGACATAATCCCATATCTAGATGACTGGTTAATCAGGACAAGATCCAAACAGAAGTCGGAAAGAGCCACCGAACAAACCATGCAAGTCCTAACGGCCCACGGTTGGGTAATCAATACCAACAAAAGCTACCTTACTCCCACTCAATGCATCAAGCATTTGGGGGCAGATATAGACACACAGGAAGGTCTAGTCAGACCAACAGAAGCAAGAATAACGAGCCTTATAAGCATGGTGCAGAGGCTCTTAGACACTCCAGAACCGATGGTTGCAAAATTATCCCAAGTTCTCGGATGCATGTCCTTCTGCATAAACCTCATACCATGGGCGAGATGACACATGCATCCACTTCAAATGCAACTGCTACTGTACAGACCCCCAGCGAAGGAGAACATGCACCTCATGGTGAAGTTGACAGAGTCAGTCAGGAGGTCTCTGGTCAGGTCAAACAAAAATCAAACAACACCTCGACAGAGGCAATCACCTAGAAATCACCCATGACATCACAAGAGACACAGACGTCAGTCTGTGGAGATGGGGAGCATCAATGGGACTCAGATCAGCCCAGGGCAAATGGACAACACAGGAGAAGAAACTCCTGATCAACATACTGGAAATGAGGGCAGTATGGAATGTACTCTTGGCATTCAAGACTCAGATCATGAGAAAAACCGTATTGGTACGCTAAGACAAGAGAGCGACAGTAGCCTACATTACAAAGCAAGGGGATACCATGAGCACAGGACTATTAAGGGAAACAAACCTTATCCTGACGTGGGCACAGAAGAACCTACGCCACATAATGGCTATTCACCTAGCAGGCAAACTGAACACGACCGCAGACTGGTTGAGCAGGGAACAAATCCACCCCAGGGAATGGCAGCTCCACCCAGAGGTTTTCCTACAAGTACAGAGGAAATCGGGCAAGATAGTCATCAACTTGATGACAACCAACAAGAACAAACAATCAAACAAGTTCTTCCCCAGGTTCAAGGAACCTCAGTCGCTGGGAGTAGATGCTCTATCCATTCCATGGACACATGACTACTCCTATGTGTTTCCCCCACTACCACTGATAGCTCAAGTACTAGCAAAAATAAGACACTCCAGAAGAATAATAATTCTATTAGCACCTTGCTGGCCCAGAAGAGCATGGTTTACCACAATTGTAGCCATGGCAATGGACAGCTGGACATTACCACCACGTTAGGATGTACTAATCCAGGGCCCAATAACACACCCCACCCCAAATAATCTAAGACTTATGGCCTGGCTCCTGAAAGGGAGAGATTGTTAGGGCAGAGGGAAGAGGGCAGAGTTCGGGAGGGTTTGAAGGCACTGAGGGTGGATAAGGCGCCAGGCCCAGATAGCATCCACCCCAGGGTACTGAAGGAGCTGGAAGAGGTCCTTGGGGGACCTTTGTCAGACCTATTTAATGCCTCACTATACTCAGGGTGTGTACCTCAGGATTGGAGGATGGTTCATGTGGTGCCCCTCCACAAGAGTGGCCCCAAGGATGAACCGGGGAACTACAGACCGGTGAGCCTCATGTCCATCATGGGTAAGCTGATGGAGACTATCATGAAGGAGAAGGTGGTGGCCCTCCTAGAGGCCAAAGGACTACAGGACAGCAGACAGCATGGCTTGATACATGGCAGATCCTGCCAAACCAACCTGGTGGAGTTCTATGACTGGGTAACTAGGCAACTGGACAGGGGCAATGCAGTGGATGTCCTGTATCTGTACTTCAGTAAGGAATTCAACTCGGTGCCGCATGGGAGGCTGGGAAGTAAGTTAGAAGGCACAGGGTAGGTGCAAAGCTGGTGAGATGGATAGGGAACTGGCTTTAAGGAAGGCAACAGAGGGTGGTGGTGGTTGGGGTGCTTTCACACCCAAGGGTAGTGACGAGCGGTGTTCCACAGGGCTCGGTGTTGGGACCTGGGTTGTTTGGGATATTCATTGCAGACATATCATTGGACATCAAGAGAAAGATCAGTCTGTTTGCTGATGATACCAAGATGGGAGCAGTGGTAGATGACCTAGGGGGATGGCAGGGGTTGCAGAATGATCTGGCAAAGCTTGAAACCTGGTCAGACACCTGGCAACTGGGGTTTAATGCCAAAAACTGCAAGGTGCTGCATTTTGGGGTGAAGAACCCAAGGAGGAGCTACCAGCTGGGGGAGTGTAGCTAGCCCAGACAGAGGAGGAGGAGAAGGATCTGGGGGTGCTCATTACAGAGTCAATGAACAACTCAGCACAATGTAGGAAGGCAACTGCAAAGGCCAACAAAATGCTGGGTTGCATTGCAAGGGGTATATCCTCGAGGAGGAAGGGAGGTGATTCTGCCACTGTATAGGTCATTAGTTAGACCACACCTGGAGTACTGTGTGCAGTACTGGCACCCATATCTGAGGAGGGACATTAAGTTACTGGAGGGTGTGCAGCGCAGGGCGACAAATATGATCAAGGGGCTGGGGGACTTATCATACGAGAGGAGGCTGAGGGAGTTGAACATGTACTCGCTGGAGGAGAGGAGGGGTGGGGGGACATGATTGAAACCTTTAAGTACATGAAAGGAATAAACAAGACAGGTACAGAGGGGCTGTTCAAAGTAAGGGAGGGGAGGGACACCAGAGGCCATGATATGAGACTGAATGGAGGAAGGTTCAGGAGGGAGATGCAGAGACAATCTTTTACAGAGAGGGTGGTAGCTGGGTGGAATGCATTACCTGCAGAAGTGGCATCCAGTAAAACAGTGGGCTGCTTCAAAGGGATGGGACAGAACAAGGGAGGGTCAATGGAGGGAAGGGTGGGGGCAGCTGCAGAATAAGGCGTGTTAGCTACACATTCAAGCAGACTTGATAGACCTCTAGGCCTTTATCTGCTGGCAAATTTTGTATGTTCATATGTTAAATGCAGGCTACCACAACTCCATGATACACACCATGTTACAATCAAGGCACACTTCAACAACCACGACGTACTCCAGACAATGGAGAATATTCACCACATGGTGCAAAACAAACAATATACAACCAGAATCAGCTTCAATAGCTGAAATCCTACTATACCTACAACAAGGAATAGAAAAGGGACTAGCACCATCATCGTTATGGGTACAGCTATCAACCATAGGTGCCGCCATAGGTACCATCGACAGTACCAACCCAGGGTCACATTCCAATATCATAATGTTTTCTGAAAGCATCCTTAAATATCAGGCCACGAAGCAGGACAGGGGTGCCCCATGGGACCTCATGTTGGTGCTCAATGCTCTCACCCCATACTCCATTTGAATGAATCTCAGACATTGACATTTACTGGTTAGGTCTAAAGTCAGTATTCCTGGCGACAATATGCTCGGCACGCAGGGTAGGGGAGCTGTCAGCACCGTCCTGCAAGGAGCCATTTACTACATTTACACCACATGGGGTGTCCCTATGAACGGTACCATCATTTGTACCAAAAATAGATTCGCAGTTCCACATAGACTAGACAATAGACCTACCAACGTTCTGCGAAGAACACATGAACACACGAGAAAGAGAGCTACATGCAGAGGACATGAAGAGAGCACTAACGGCATACATAGACAGAATGGCACCATTCAGACATACAGAAAGACTGTTCATGGTAGCAGTGGGCCACAAAAAGGGCTCACCCACAGCAAAAGGAACCATAGCATCCTGGCTAAAACATACTATTACAGAATCCTACAAGGCAAGCAACAAGGTCCCGCCCATTGGCATAAAGGCTCATTCAGTGAGGGTGGTGGCTACCTCACGGGTAGAAAGAAACTCACCTGCTACCCAGGATTTTTGTTCAGCCACAACTTGGTCGACAATACACACATTTACAAGACATTATAGACTAGAGACAGTAATCCCAAAGAGGACGTCATTTGGGCACAAAGTTTTATTGACAGCAACATATGCTGATAATGGGTCCAATGCTTCACCCCTACCCTAATAGTAGGGCACTGCATTTTACATACCCTAAGGTAATGAAATGGGAGTGCCATGGATATACAGGCACCACAATGGTAGTTTACGCACCTGGTAAAAGTAATTGTGTTACTGTATACCATGGCACTCCAGCCCTCCCGGGGAAGCATGATGACGTACTAATACAGTTACAAGACAACCAATATGAATTATGTGTCTCCTACAGAAAAAGTAAATGTTGATGAAGGTACAAGAGCGTATCCACAGGAAGTTAAGATAGTTGTTAGTATCTAGTTTAATAAAGAAGGAAAACAATGTTTTACCAAGCTCATGCTGTCTCCAGAGAGATGATGTACTGTCTGTACATGCAGATTTATTTCACAGCTGTGGAAGTATCGAACCTGAGGATCACTGGGATCCAGAGGGGGCTAGGTGGTGGTGGGATTGAAATACAATCTTAGGTCACATGTGCATCTGGCAGCCTATCAGGCGGACATAACCCTAAGGTAAGGAAACAGGAGTGCCATGGATATAAAGTAGCACAATCCCCTTTACCAGGTGAGTAAACTACCATTTATGTAGTGCTTGGCATACGCTATATCCTAAAGTGATTTACATGCTATTTATATATGCTAACCAAGTTGTGATGTCACATCTCTTTTTCAGTGGGGTCCTGCTTATGCTTGGGGAAACATGAAGCCTTTTTTTTTGTTACACTGCTGTCCTATTCTTGTTAATTGCTTTACATCCCCTATCAAATAGGTTGCTGTTGACACTGCTGTTACTATAGTTTTTCTTAACTGTTTTACATCAAAGTTCACACCTCCCCCTTCCCCCCCCAGCAGATGGCTGCTTGACATAACCAATGGCGTCAAGTGTAGCAAAAAGGAACAGCATACTAAAGAGTAAAATGTTTGAAAGTTCCCCCCTTTTCCCTTTGCTAATGGTCTGAAGGGTTTCAATGCACAGGCATGGGATGAAAAGGGAACCAGAGGACAAAATGGACAACCCTTACTTGGTCTGGCTGATGGTTGTAACTATCTCTCTAGGTACAGCAGCATTAAATAAAAGGGTTGGCTGGAATAAGCCTAATAGTAAAGCAAATAAATGGTGATATCACCAACACCTTACCTGTGAGGCAAACAGCTGCAGTGGGTTCTGTAAGTGTATGCTATAAGTTAATCCTGCACACCTCTATAGATGGTATCTGTCTGACCCGTGTACAGTTGATCTATCAATGGTGATTTTAAAAACCTGGAAATGCTAAGTTCTGTGACGTCAGTGGTCCAAGTGAGGTTGAGACAGTACAGCTAAAGCTGACTTGCAGAGGTACCTGTCAGTAACCTCTAAAAGGTAAGAACTCACTGTGTGTGTACATAGGAATCCTAATAGTATGTGCTGTGTGTTGTATAAAGTGAACAGAATAGTTCTAACCATGAGACTGTAAAAGTTGCACGTTTGTCCCTGTGGTATGTGCAAAGGGGAATATTTGACTTTGTAGGAAATAATTGAGTGTTATCTGTGCCAGTATGCATTATTTCGAATCACAATTTGCATTCTGAGTAAACAACGTCTGCAGTTCTACTGCCAGCAGTCAATACAGAATAGACTGGAATCTTGATTCTTTTGCAGTCATTAGGAATCCGGTATAATGCTTCTACTGTAGATATAGCACCACAGCTGTGTTGGGCTATCACCCTCTGTAAATTACAGACCCAGCTTGTTAACCTATGATATCTCATTGCTGCCAATTACATAGTGAAACTGACATTTATGGTTTGCATTCTTTGTTGATAGCATCAAAGACAGGGCGTAAACTCTGCCTATAACTTATGACAGGCAAAAGCTGTTTAACTGCTACATTGCACATTGCTTTTCGGAAAGAGAAAGTATGAAAGCTGAATGCTTGAATTTTGTCAGAAACAAAGGCCTTAACTCTACCTGCGACCTCCTCATTGACTAAGAGAGAAAGCAAATTACTTTGAAATTCGAGCTGCAAGTTCGGTTCTACAAAAGAACTGAACACCTCGAATTTTGGGTGTTCAATTCTTTCAGACCATGGCAAACATTTAGGGGAAATAGGCAGACATTTTGTTTGACTGGTTCACCATGGTCCGAATGGTGGGTACCATTCGAACTAGTTGAACCACGAACTGCAGTTCGCACCTCAGATTGTGAAATCTGACCAGGGTGTGCCCAGGATCTACTAGAAACCTCCCAGGAGTCCCGCAGTTGGATGTTTACAAAGAACACCTCTCTCTTATTTCATTTTATCCCATTTCCTAATGCTTACTCTGATGCTTTTTAATCAGCAAACCAGGCTGAACTAGTCCACCGTTTGGCGAATGTTGCGTGGTTTGGCAATCAAAGTTCATGCACTCAAAGTTTGAGAGGTTTGCACAGCCCTATTTGAAATGTTTTTAATGTACTGGATGCCAAGAAGAGAATTATCTGGATTGGCGTAGTGTTAGGCTACTTTGGAACTGAAATACTGTGAATTAATGTCCAGCAACCTCTCCGTAGATGATTGCTGTGTGTATATTCAGCAGAATGGTTAGTCATATTTTGAATACAAATCCGTACTTCACTCTTTGCAGTCATACTTCAAATGTACTTACAAAGCTACACAGCCTTGTGTCACCTTAATAACCCATTAACAATAGTGGAATAAGCCACTCCCCTGGCACAGTGGTAAGGTTACTGCGCACAGTGCCGGTGACCCTGGTTCGGGAATGAGTGCAGGATGTCTGGGGAGCAGCCAGAAGGAGAAGAATTGAGCATCCCTCCAGATGCTTTCCTCCTCCAGGGACCACCACCTGGGTAACTGCAGCTGCCAGTGTGCATAGAGGAAAGAAGAACACAATGGCAGCCCACCAGCGTAGTGGTAGTACTACCACTCATGACACCAACAACCTAGCTTTGGTCATGAGCCCAAGGTGTCGGAGGGCCGGCCAGGGAAAGGAGGATCAAGCATCTGTGGGACTGCTCACCTCCCCTGGGAGGGAGGATGGAGAAGAGGTCAGTGCTCAACTGGCCGCTGGCAGAAGGCAGGGGAAAGGCAGCCTGAGCTGAAAGAAGTGGAGAGATATGGCAGACATCAGCATGTGCGCCTTGACGTTGGCACATGCCACATTCCCCAAGGAAGAAAACCAGAAAAATCCCCAGTGGCAGGATCAACATGAGCACCTGCAGGCTCTGTACCCAACCAGCTGGGCATGCTGACCCGAATTGGAACCATGCTTTGGTGTGGTTTGGGGGCCCCCACCGACCCCACTGGGGGGAGCAAGTCCTGGGGGAAGATGGCCAGAAGATAAGTCCCGTTGGACATCAGGGTGATGTGGCTGGGGCAGTCCTCTGTTGGAGGGCTGTCTGGGAGAGAAGGAAAAAAAAGGAAAGAAGGACACAGCCTGGCTGTGGAGCACAGCCACACAGTTGCATGTGTATCATGGAGCCCTCAACAGCAGTGTCCTTGGGGTCTGGGAGAAATGAAGTTGAAAACTGTGGAGCATGGGAAGAGAAGTGAATCTGGCTCTACATGGTACCTATCATATAAACTATATCCTAAAGCACTCTGCAAACAAGGGTAGAGAAGGAGATGATAGGCACATTTACACTACCTCAAGAGTAGCTTTTCAGTCTCCTCCACTCCAACACCACCATTCCTCCTGCTGTGTTTACACGGCCACCCATCTGCATTGGTGAAGATCTGGCAGTGTTGTACCCAGCACCTCTGATGTTGCAGTCAGCATTGCCTCAGCAGTCGGGCAGGGCTGGGGGGTGCTGAGATGGACATGTACATTACTGTTCCATGGTGCTTCTGCTAGCCCATGGCACTCTCCAGATAGCCAGTGCCCTACCCCGCTTCCTCAGGTTGGAAGAAGAAGCATGTCCCCTTCATTGTTTCTCAACTACTTGAATACTTGCGGGATTTAAAAAGACTGTTAGAGGGCACATTAGATTTTTTTTTTTTTCAGAAAAGCTGCTTCGTTTGCATAGTAGTAAGTTTATTTTGCCTACTTGTCTAAGGTTGATATAGGGGTTGGAACTCCAGAAGTTGCCCCCAGGAAGGTAAAGGGTTTCATTTTCTTATGCAAGTGAGATGTTGATGATGCCTGACAGGTGCCTGCCGTAGGGTGCCATGGAGCAGCACCAATACAGGCAGAGCTGCATGTTTTCATGCTAGCAAAAAAACGCCTGTGCCGGTACAGTTCCTACCAAAACAGCTATTGCTCTTTGCCACGAAGAAGTAACCTGCAATGCTCTGCAAGTTGTTTACATGACCTGATTGCTCACAATGGTGCAGATCAGGTCACGTAAATGGGCCTAATGTTGCTGCCCTGCCAGGCAAGTAGGGAATTTCAGACATAAAGAAGATCCTGGGACCAAGGATAAAAAGAGAAGAAAATGTGGGGAGGTGCCGATTGCAAACTCATGTGCACTGGGAGCTTCAAACACCACAAAAACAGAGTAGAGAGAGAAAGATTAGTAAAGCCCTGTTTACACTGCCAACTTTAGAGTGCATCAACCCAAGAGCATGGGTTGACGCGTTTCAAAGTTGGCAGTGTGGACATTTATGGGAGCATCCTAAGAGCACTTTGCTTTGGGTTTCTGATGCGACTCAGGAGAGGGGGACCTGTATTGGAGCAAGTGACTCACAGTGCCTTACCTTGCAGTGTGGACAATCTGCAGCACTCACTCCAATTGAATGTCTCCTCTCCCGGTATCCTCCAGTGGCCCCATGAATCTCTCCAATGCTCACATGCCAGCACTTCCTATATTCAGGAAGGTATGACTTAGCACACCCAAGTTCAGCAAACAGCATTTTTCAAAAGCAGAATGAAAGCTGAACTAGGGAAAAGTGCATGAAAATGTAAAATGAAGGCTAGACGTATTACAAATTAGGGTCGTAAACAGAGACTGTGATAGTGGGCATGCACCAATGCATATGTTTATCCTCTCTCTCCTCGGGATATACAAATGCATTCGCGCATGCACAGTATCGCCGTCCCAGTTTATGACCCTAATTTGTAATACTTCTAGCCCTCATTTTACATTTTCATGCACTTTCCTGAGTTCAGCTTTCATTCTGCTTTTGAAAAATGCTGTTTCCTGAACTCAGGTGTGCCAAGCAGGGCACAAGCCTTCTGGTGCTTCAGTGCCACTTGCACGTCACCATTCATCACTGCCACATTGGGAGGGGGGAACAACCTGGCCCTCAGAATGTACAGACCCTCTGAAGCAACCTGCAGCATGGGCAGTGTAAATGTGAAATTGAACTGCTGCAGCTATGGCAGCAGAAGTGGAGCACCGCAAATTCTGGAACACTGCGACAGTGTAAACGTGACTTATGTGACCTCCTCAGGGTTACACAGTGAGCAGATGGTGGTTATGAGATTTGAATTTGGGTTTCCAATTTCACTCTTTGGCAATCTAACCTCTAGGACAAACTGTCTCTGAGTCGAAACTGCCTCCCAATAATAAACTAATTGTGGGTCCCTCTTTCAAGTTTTTTTTTCTGTGTTGGATCTGTTTGGTCTGGATTATTTACAGTTGTTACATGTGAATTTTATTAACTATCAGTG
Organism: Neoceratodus forsteri; assembly: GCA_016271365.2. Taxonomy (NCBI): domain Eukaryota; kingdom Metazoa; phylum Chordata; order Ceratodontiformes; family Ceratodontidae; genus Neoceratodus; species Neoceratodus forsteri. The sequence goes on from JADMNL010000025.1 coordinate 199,962,353, forward strand.
AGTCTGCAGTTTAAATGGTACAGTTAGTGCAGACCCAGTGGTGCAGAGGGCTGAGGTGCTGGATGCCTTACCTCACGTCACGCCACGACCCAAGTTCAGGAACGGACTCAGGTTATCCAGGAGCCGGCACATGGGGGGAGGGTGAGAGCAGGATTGAGCAGCCATAGGGCAGCTCTCCTGTCTCAGGGTGGTCGTCACTCTCTCCCCCCCCCCCGTAGTTCCACTACCACCAGGTGGAGGTCCAGTGGCTGTCGTAAGCGGGAGGGGGCAGCAAGTTGTGGGAAGGTGTCTCGAGCCACAGCACACACATGCCTCCACATGTGCGCACCTGGCTGAGAATGGGGGCGGACAAAAATTGGGGAGAAAAATGTACATGGAAAAAAATGGTAGTTAGTGGCTTTGTAATATTCTATGCTCCATTTAGCCTTTTGGGTTATTCTGAACACACTTCTGCCATAGCACCTCAGCTTTTCCCGAAACTCAGTTCTTCACTCTTCATCACTAACAGAGAATGCCAGATGTTCTCTAGGCTCCATGCCTCATTGTCATCTCATATTTCATTAAATTCTGTGTGCATCTCCTCAAATGACACATCGTCAGGGTTTTTATTTACCTAAAAAAGGCTGAAGGGTTTATACGTTTTGCATTTAAAATCATGTAGAGGCATGGCCTCCTTCTGTTCTTTGTAACCTTGGCCGACCACTCTTATCGTTTTGTAGGTACTAAGTCAACATTATCAAAGAAAAACTAGCAGCTTTTACTGGCAGCTTAACTTTCTTGCAAGGTAGTGCAGACTGATTTGTTTGTCTACCAATGCTTTTGTGTAAGTTTTACAATAACCGGGCTTCTAGGTCAACCCAACATTTAACATAAATCAACAGGAATGTTTGCTCAAGCTAATAAAACACCTTACTGAAAGGCTGTCAAACATTTTTTATGCCATCTGATTCTCAGCAATCACCATAACTCTGCCTCACATTTTAGCGGAAGCAATACCGTTCTACCAAATTTCTAGGGAATTCCCATATTATACAGGACCACGGAGGAAGAAGAGTATTTCCATAAATGTCTATTGCTTCTACAGGAAAGTGATGAAACATGCAAATGAAATATCGCAGCATGTGGAAAAATATAGAAAATGTGTTTTCCGTACACACGTTACTGTATTTTTCAAGCCCTACTGCGGCAAGTTGATTGGTCCTTCTTAACTACCCCACGTGATGTTAATGTTGCCCTGGAGTATTTCATCCTACAATTCAATAGGGTATGTGACATTGTTGCCCCCCTTCAGGACCCTTCTTGGGAAGGGGAAACACTCAAGCATGGTTTACTCTGGCCATCAATTCACTGACCAGGGAATGTGACAGAACTTGGGCCCAATATAAAAAACCGGGCAGCCCTAGGTACCTCCAAAAATACAAGGAGCTGCGGAACACTGTAAAATTCCACATCAAAGAGGCCAAGGCTGAGTACAAAAACATGCAAAAAAAAAAACCTTATTCATCACCCCAAAAAGCTCTGGACTATTATCCATGAATTTTGGGAAACTCAAAAAAAATCATTGCCCCACTCCATTATAGCTGGTGGAGACACAATTGAAGGTGACAAGAGTATTGTTGATGCCTTTAACAGTAACTTTAGTGACTTAACAACATACATACCTGCCCCTGTTAACCTCATGCCCCAGTAGCCTCTACACATGATGAGCCCACTAGGCTTAAGTTCTACTTTAAAAGGCTCACCTGAGCAGAGGTACAGGGTTATCTTATTAGGACTAAAATTAAAACCAGACTTGGCCAAGACAACACTAATATGAAGCTGCTCAAATTAGTCATTAGTAAAATCTCCTAACCCCTGCAGTTGATCTTCAACCTGTCCCTCACTACGGAGCAAGTCCCTGAACTATGGAAAAAGGCACACATTACCCCAGTTTTTAAAGGGGGAGATGCAAACTCGCCATCTAGTCCCCCTTATCCAAGACATTAGAGAGAGTTGTAAATGACCAGCTAGTAGCCTACCTGAGTTGGCATGAGCTCCTTGCTAATGAGCAACATGGGTTCAGAAAAACTTCAGTACAATGACAGCACTCCTTGAGTTCACAAAGTCAATCCATTGTGCTCTGGACAGGGGAGGGGGCAGATAGCAGGATCTATATACATAGATCTCACCAAAGCTTTCAACCTTGTTAATCATATCCTCCTTTGCCACAAGCTACATAGCCTGGGACTGTCTGAAGACTCAGTGTGCTGGTTTGAAGGCTACTTAGCAGGCAGATCACAGGCTGTGAGATGCGGAAATACACTCTTGGATGTACAGCCTATCAGGGTAGGTGTACCTCAAGGGTCAATCATAGGATCCTACTCTTCAGTCTGTTTATAAGTAACTTACCTAACATATGCAAATCAGCAAAGGTGATACTTTATGCAGCTGACGCTGTCATCTTCTCCTCTGACAAAAGCCTTGAGAAGCTGAGACACAGGCATCAGTTAAACTTTACTGCCACCCAGGCATGGTTCACATCAAAATTGCCAGTCATGAACATAAAAAGACCAAGTGTATGCTGTTTGGCACCCATAACAAGCCCCCCTCCTTGCCCTAACCATGACCTCTACATCAGGAGCCACCCCTGAGCAAGTTAAAGCTTTTAAATACCTTGGCGCCACACTTGACAGTGCTTTGTCTTTCAGTGCAGAAGTTGACCACTTAGTTGAGGTGGTCAGCTCGAGGCTATGGCTACTATTTAGGCACAGGAAAAACTTCCTGCCAGAGATTAAAACACTCATTGTGCAATGCTTCATCACAAGCATTATTAACTATGGGCTTCTGGTATATGGTTGTGCTAAAGACAGTATGTGTCCAGGGTCAATGGCCTCCTTAACACAGCCTGCTTTTACACTTGGCCTAAAAAACAACACACACACACACACACACACACACACCTGTATCTTATACAGTAGCCTGAACTGGCTAGACCTAAATGTGCGGCTGCTCTACCAAGCACTGCTCATGGGCAATAAGGGTGTAAGAGTCCTGCTATCCCCTGGTCTACAGTCCATGTTTAATTACACTGACAACAAAAATGGCACCAGGGGCATGATGTGTCATCCCCTTACTGCTTCCTCACAGAAAAACCTCTCTTGGTCAAAGTACAGTGCTTAGATCTAAGCTGTTAAGCTCCCTCACTCCAACTAGAAAGTGTAATTGCTAGCAATGACCAACTGTCCTTCTTCAGTTGCATTCTATGTACTGTACAATGTACTTTATCCTTATGTGAAGCAACCTCTATAGCTATGCAGTGTTAGTTACTGTACTAACACCACCTGTTTCAGCTATTTGTATCTGTGTATGTCACTGTGTATCTGTTGTTGCATACCTGTAGTTTACCACCATGATCTTGTAAATTTGATGGTACCTGACTTTTGTAACTTTTGTTGTACTTGACTCTAAACCCTTTGAAAATAGGCACTGCCTAAAGGGCTTTATGTGAAATAAAAACTAAACTAAGCTAAATTGTCCTTAGTTACGAGAAAATATAATATTGATCTGGGAACCCTGTCAAACAAGTATGAGGAAGTGGGAAATAATCATTTTGCTTGGGATTTAGGCTCTGTTGCAAAAGTATGTCCATCACCAGGTACTCTGTCACCAAATACTAGCTGCTGGCCAACTCAAAACACGGGCTTTATAAGGCTGGTAGCAAACTGTGGAGACAAAACAGACCCACACATCTTCAGTTTAAGAATTAGAGGCAAGAGTTTCTGTTTGTTTGGGTTTCGGATTGGCATTTGTTTTTATAAGAAGTTGCTTTTTAAATGGTATCCTCAGGGTGCACTCAGGGGCTGGCGCATTGGTGTAGTCCGGTTTGCGTGTGATCCCTGGAATCCTACTGTGGGGTCAGCTGAGGGTAGGACACTCTGTGGAGGTGAGGAGTTCTGCTCCGGGAGAAAGAGGGAGGGAGGGAGGGGAAGGAAGGAAGGGAAGGAAATGCTGGACAAGGGAGGGAAGGAAGGAAGGAAGGGAAGGAAGGAAGGAAGGCTGGGGGGGAGGACAGGAAGAGAGGAAGAGCAGGGCAGGGAAAGGGAGGGAGGAGCAGAGCAGGGAAAGGGAAGAGAATGGCAGGGCAGGGCAGGAAATGGTAGTGAAGGGCAGGCAAAGGAATGAATGGGCATGGAAAGACAGGGAGGGGAAGGAAAGGGAAGGGATGGCAGGGCAGAAAAAGGAAAAGGGAAGGACAGGAAGTACAGGGAAGGGAAGGGAAGGGTTTATACATCCCTTCCCCCACCCATGGCCAGCATGGCAAGGAGTGGCATAGGCATTGCCTTTGCGGGCAGCCGCTTTCCCACCCTCCCTACTGTAGAAAGGGTACATCCATGGCATGTGCCTAGTTCTGGAACCCACGCCTAAAAATGTAGAGAGACAAATTGGAGCTAATACAGGAGAACCACCAGGATGATCAAAGGATATCAAGGTTGGCTGTACTGAAGAAAGATTGTGGACCTCAGTATGTATTTGACGGAGGGCAGAAGGGAGAGGGCACATATGATAGAGACAGCCAAGTATTTAAAAGGTGGAGAATAAAGACCTGTCCACCAAAAATGAGAGTACAGTTATGAGGAGGCACATTTGGAAACTAGAGGAAGAAAGGTTTTAAAGGGACATCAGGAAGTCTTACTTAACACAGAAGCATAGAAAGATAGAAGTTGACTGCAGAAAAGGACTGCAAGGTCCATCCAGTCTGCCCATTTTACCAATTTTCTCCCACTGCCTCTACTAGATCAGCGGCCTCAGCTATGCCCCCCCTCATATGTATGATTCCCTTGTGCCTATCCAATGCCCTCCTGAATCCCTCCACAGTATGTGCTCCCACCACCTGTGGCAGGGCGTTCCACGCATCCATCACCCTCTCTGTAAAAAATAACTTTCTCATGTTACTCCTTGTGCAACAGGGAGAGAGAGTGGTGGAGCAGTAGGGGTTCAGTTAATTTACATTTAGTGTAACTCCAAAACATCGATGAATTGAAACTTGAAAGTCATTCCAACTTTTTGGAAGTCAAAAAACTTCCCAGATCCCACATTTCGGAAGTCAGTGTTCTAGGAGGAACGAATTTTAGGGCGTAAACATAAATAATAGTAGTAAAATGCAATTTCTTTCAGATAAATGCATTATTTTGACCTTTGATGCCTGCAGTTTTGGAAATCATCCAATGTTTTTTGTTTTATATTTGGAAGTCAATGACTTCCTCCCCCTTCATTTTGAAAGTTTTTGCTTATTTTTTGGCATTGAATACCACCAAAATGGAGTTAACTGAATCCCTGTGGAGCAGCGGAATAAGCTACCAAAGGAGGTGGTGGAGGCAGGGACAATAAATGAGGTCAAGGTCAGTTTGGACAGATTTAGGGCATTGGTGGCGAAACCAAAGTGGGCAGAGAAGGGAGTAGAGTTCAACTGCTTGTGCTGTAGAGGCGCTAGGCCTACAGGACACTATATGCATAATAGCAGTAGTAAGACTTTTTCTGCTGTCCCCATTTATGTATGTGTGCCCAGTATAGATAACCCAGTCACTGTGGTGGGGGAACGGGGAATCATGATGGGAAAAAAACTGGTAACCGCAGGGAGCTCTTCTAGTTATAAATTATAATTTTAATGACAGTTCATTGACAAACAGTGTTAGGTGCGAATGTTCTAAAATGATAAAATAAAATACATAGAGGGATATGCAATGGCCTGACTCAGAATTTAACATTAATCTTCATGAGTGAGGGTGCAGGACAATAACTCATGAGTGACAGAGCCACAAGTGAGTCATGTAAGCCTTGCCTCCTCACAAGTGAAGATACAGTAACTGGCATATTCTGAGTCAGACCATTGTGTGTCCAGTTTATACTATATATTATAAACTCTAATACTTTTAGAGTGTTTTAGGAAGATTTCAAATTTTCTATTTGCCCTGTTTTGAGTGCAGTAGAGGCCACTGTGATGTCATCAGGCATTGTTCAAGTTGCTTTCTCATTGGTTTGAAGTTCCTTTGTGACATGTCCAAAGTGAGTATAAATGGCCAAAGTGAGAATCAATTATTCATTCTCGCATATTTTGTAAAAAGAGATTCCAGTCATAATGGTCCTTTCAAATCAGGAGAAGATGGAGAGTTTGATACTTTGTTGACTATGTCTTAGAACAAAGATGGAATTATACACAAGCTTTTGGGGCCACACAGGTCCCTTCTTCAGGCCCTGAAAGCTTGTGTATAATTCCATCTTTGTACAAGACACTTGTTGGTCCAATAAAAGGTATCAAACCTTCCATCTTCATCCTCATATAGAATGTTTTACTGGATTAAATAAATCATTGCTCTGTAAGGTTTAACCCTCACATACATTGTATAAAATAAAATATCAACCCTTGACATAGTGCCATGCACAGGCACTAAAGGTTGCATCAGCCAGTGGGAGCACTATTGGTGTGTGTTGAAACACTATTTGTACATTATTTTTACAGTTCATTTCTTACACCACCATCAGTCCCCAAGACAGCCAAATACCCCCCTGCCACTCCAGCCCCATTACCCCGGCTTTCCACCAGAATTTACGATCACATGTCCTCCTGCATTGCCCAGGTGCTCACTGGGTACAGGACTTGTGAGAGTCTGGGACAGCCAGCCAAACCATGAACAACCATCTTTTTCCTCCCCTTAGGGGAGTGGGCATGCAATACCACCCAGGATGCCCCCATACACACTTCTGCTCACAAGAGATCAGTGGCTGCCACTTCCCTTGTCCCTATGTAATGGTCCCTGGCTGCCATGCCCCTAGCCACTACTAGGGGCCAGACTTGTACCGGCGCCATATCCCTCCTTCCCCTGGATGCTCAGTCCTCTTCCTCCCTGGCCGACCCTGCCAACTCTCGTCCATTCCTGAACCCAGGTCGCTGGTGTGGCATCCAGAACCTCAACCCTCCTCAACCCTCCGCACCACTGGGCTGGCCAACTATTTGCACTTCATAGGAAAACTGATGCTGTGTGGACAATCGAGTCTCTTGAGAGTTTTTTGATGTTTAACCATCATCTATTAGGGAGTCAGTGGGTGAGAGAGTGACATGCTTTTTTTTTTTTGCTTATTTTGGATACTGTCATTTCATGGCATACTGAGTGTCTATTTGTTGTTTTCTAACTAGTATTTCTGCTACCAACAGCAACGTAAATATTCTAACAACAGCGATGTTCGGGATCTTTAGGGACTGAATGCTGCAACAGGTTGGGGACCACAAGAAAAGGTTTTAGGGCTACAATAGGCTCTTAGTCATAGTGGCCATATTTCAAGTACCCCATAGACTATTACAAAAAAAGATACAGCAGAAGTAGCCACAGTCTTCTAGCTCCTTCAAAACTTTGTGTACAGTGCAAGGGGGTTTGAGGTGTCTGTTCTAGCCATCATTTAATAAAGAATCTTTTAGCCTTAGAGATTTGGTGCATTTCTAGATGCACAGGTAGTGGGTATTGTTTAGACTCGCATACCAGTTGCTTTTATATGCATATTACTGTGCTGCACGGTTCACTGAAATGTCAAGCACCTGTCTGTATGAACTGCTATCCTTTTTTTCTCTTGAATAAAACTGAGTTTCAAAAAAATATATATTTCTAGATGCAAACCTATATTGTATAAAGAAAAATAATTTTCTCATGGTGGCTGTCTTGGTACTGACAAGGCTCCGGCTAAAACTTCAGTTAATCTGAAGATTTACATCAGTGCCTTACTAAAGGAAGCAGTCAGCACTAAGAGCCCCACATGCAAGTGTGGGGCTGGTCCAAGTTTGAAATTTGTGTGCAAAAACAATTTTTTTTACTTACTGTTTACTGCAGTATGATAGACTGCATCAGACTAATTTGGTTGACTTTCAAGCTGACATTTTCTGTAACTACAATTCCCAGAATTCACTGCAGCTAACATCAGAGGTGGGCTGCAGTAGTGCGAGATTCGATAGCCTGCACTGTTTGTTAGAGTTTTTATAAACTCTAAACTTTTGTTTAAAGGTCCCACTGTCCTCCCTGGGCTACATACAGACTTAGAGGACTGCACTTATTCCCAGGAGAACAGCGGGACCAGCAAACATTTGATCAAAGCTTATAAAAGTGGTACCAGGTCAATACCACACAAGGAACAGAGCATGGCATTAACCGTGCTGTGTAGAGCGCGCTAGTGATTACAGTGGCAGGGGTATAACAGCAGTAGGGAATTACCGCCACTCTTGTCCCTGTACACTGTAACTGTGTAGGGATCGAGTTGCTGTGTGCTGGGTGCCTGGTCAAGCTGCTCCCATTGTGGAGTGGCTAAGGCACCAGCACATAGCAGAATTGGGAGACCTGGGACCCTGGTTCGATTCCCTCCTTAGTCTTCCCAGGTTACTACTTTTTCGTTCTTTTTTTTTTTTTTTCGAAAAAAAAAGTTTCCCCCAGTTTATCCTCATCTAAATCCCCACCCTCCAGAGTTTGTTATATAAATTCTGGGGTGTAGGTTGGAGGCTGTAGAGGCGGCTCCCATTAAAACAGAAGGAAGCCCACTGTAGTGAACAGCGTCCACTGTTTGTGTAGGTCAGCGTTTTACTCAACCTTATTTCAGCGTACATCGTTTTGCCTGCAGCACATCTGTTGCCGTGCTGTCTTTGCTTTAGGCCACATGACCTTGTGCCTATAAAAGCTCTACATGCAATGCAGGCTATTGAATCTCACACTGTTGCAGTCCTACTCTGATGTCAGCTGCAGAGGATTCTGGAATTTGTAGTTCTAGAAAATGCCAGCTCCGAAGCCACCAGAATTAGTCTAACACAATCCATTATACTGCAGTAAACAGTAAGTAAAAAAAAGATTTTGCACACAAAGTGCACACTGGGACCAGCCCCACGCTTGTGTGTGGGACTCAGAGTGCTGACTGTCCGCTTTAAATAAGAATACATTTTTAGACTTTTTTGATGAGGGCCTTTCCTGTCACTAAGGACGACCCATAAATCTGGTGCTTGGGTTACTGCTTTCCTTGCACATGAGAAGCAATATTTAACTAGGGGAATTTTCCTACTCAGCATCGATTTTCCATAACACTTGCCAACTAACTTGAGACTGTGGTTATCACAGACCTCTTTTAAAATGGGACTTTAGTAATTCTTAAATGGGCATTATGCCTCTTACTGTTTTTTATGATGTGCACTGTAAATTTTTTTGTTTATGTTCAGTTCATCTCAGAACAATACTTGAGTATATAGCTTGCATGTGTTGTACAGTCATGCAAAAGTTACACGTCAACACTGCGATAGGTGTGCTTTTCGTAAGTCATGCAGATGTTACATGATAGTAGGTTTTACCACTTGTTAGTGTTTGAAACAGAATTGCTTCTTTCTCCCTATCCCCTTCACATGCATATATTCAATCCCTCTGTCTCTAATGTTTTACTGGTTAATATGATATAATGTTTATATGTTTTTTGTTGACTACATGTTTGTATTGTTTATATTTTTTTTTCATGTGCAACTTAGATAATCACAGGACTGTCTTGTAAACTGGACCAATAAAGTCCAAAATGGCATATTCCTGTAGAAAAATGAAGTTTTAACATATCATACCACGTTTATAATGTACTCTGAAAAAATAAAACAATAAGCCATAATGCCATCATAGCAAGGGATCAGGTATGAGGTTAATATACAAACAAATGATTTACTGAGACTAACTATAAAGTGAAATTTATCCCTGTATGTATGGTAATTTAAATTTATCCTGCCAAAAAGCTCCCACACAGACATAGGTGTTTATGTAACTGCTTGTATCACTGAGTCTCTGGCCCTTGTTGAAAGGAAAGTTATTAACCCTTAGGCTGCTGACAAAATTAGAGCGTATTGGAATTTTGGACTGATATATCAGTCCACCTTTGGTGAACGGTGTGACGACCATGTGCTGAAGCATGACTCAGTATGCTCTCTCCAGGCTTACTCACAAGCCAGCTTCTTTTTGTGGCCAGTCCTCCATAAAGGTCAAAACATCTGGGCACTTGGTTTCCTTAGAAATTCCCAGAACTCGTAGGTAGAAGGCTCAGAGTTGATTCTGAGCATTTGGCAGAAACGGAGAATCTTGTTTTTGCTTACTACTGCTGTGTGAGCTGCCAGAGCAAGGTCAGCCATTTTAGTGACAGTCCCTGCTTCATTTTTATGTTGGCGTGCTTGTGTAGCCAACATCTTGGGGTAGTGCACATTTGGAGGCGTGGTCGCTGTAGGACGAATGCAGGGCATGCACCAGTAGGTGCATTCCTCATTCCCCAATCAGCCTGCATGCTGGCACCACACCACCTGAGCGAGCACATCTAAGGAAAGGTCCGCAGCAATGCGAGCAAAGCTCATCACACACAGTGGACCCTTCCTACGTGCTCACCAGCTGGAAAGATGGTGGCACAGTGGCCGCTAAACTGCCGACTTCAGGGGTGCCCAATCCCCCGGTCGGCTTACCCTGCTCAAGTATGTGCCGATGGGGGAGCCCACTCCCTGTTGGCAGTATGTGTCTCCCCCCCACTTTCATTGTTTACCGATGGGGGTGCCCAATCCCCGTCGGCATCAGTCCCCCCTTTCCTGGTTTAATGTGCCAGCGGGACCTCCCGTTGATAAAATGTCCCTCCCATTTCTTCTGTGCCGATGGGGTGCCCAATCCCTGTCGGCTACTGTACCCAAAAGAAACCAACTGTAAAAAGAAAACTGTCCACAATGTGTTTTTAGTACCTGTAAACGAAAACATCCCTAGTCTCCCTACCCACCTTTCACCCACCTCGCACCCTGCCTCTCCACACCCCCCCTCACCCCATACTTACCTCCAGAGCTCAGCGCAACCATCTTCAGTGGACTGGGAACACATCTTCACTCTTCAAAGCCGACCGCGAACTGAGGAAATGCCGGTAAGCTGTATAATGGAATAAATAGAGGTTTTCTCAACTTTAATGCATATCTTGGGCATTTTTTGGAATTTTTGCACCAAATTTTCAACATGGGGTTTTTGGGACTCCTCCTCATGAATTCTGTCACAGTTATGACGTTAATCGGTCCCGAAAGGTGATTTTGCAGTCACTGTACAGAATCACCTTTCGGGACTGATTAATGCAAGAACAGTGGCAGCGTTTATGTGGTGGGCTCTCAAAAAGCCTATGTTGCAAATTTGGTGGGAAAAATTTAAAAATGGCTCTTTTACGAGCGTGCGTTGTGCAGTTGCTACACATGCTCGTAACTTCGCGAATTCACAATATTTTCATGCCAGATTTTCAACATTGTCATTTTTTTACACCTCCTTGTGACCAGTATAGCTGTCATTTTCCACATCCTGGCCAAAATGTGTTTCCACACTTCCAGCGCACAATACTGCAGGTGCTGTGGGAAATCAGTGTTTGGGGCAGATTACAAAAATGACAGTGGCACTGTTCATGAGCAGAGGTCCTAAAATGCCTATGTTGAAAATTTGGTGATGATACTCCATAAAATGACTGTGTTACGAGCATGCGTTGCGCAGTTTGCACACACAGTCGTAATGTTGTGCATTTGTAATATTTTCACTCTGGATTTTCACTATTGGCATTTTTCCACACCTCTTAATGAACAGTACAACTGCTGTCATTTTACATATCCTGCCCAAAATGTGTTTCCGCACGTCCGGTGCAGAATAGCGCAGTCGCTGTGCGAAATCACTTTTTGGGACAGTTTGAGGAAATTACAGTGACACTGTACATGAGCAGAGGTGCTAAAATGCCTATGTTGAAAATTTGGTGCCAGAACTCCATAAAATGACTGTGTTACAAGTGTGCATTGCACATTTCCCATGCACCCTTGTAACTTCGTAAATTTGCAGTACTTACATGCCACATTTTCACCACTGCCATTTTTTTACACCTCCTTATGAACAGCTGTAATTTTTCACATCCTGCCAAAAATGTGTTTCCTCACTGCACCACCAAAGCCAATGCCAGCGTGACAACATTCGGCATTGACAACTGCTTGTTAATCTCTGCCATCTGCTGCTCCACAGCGGTGAGCTGATCTGTAATGGTGTCCAACTTTTTATCCATCCCATAGATGGATTTGCAGGGATTGGCCAGCGTGCTTTGCAGTGCTTCTAGTGCTGCTGTGGTGCAGTCCTCCTGCACTCCCAAAGCCAAGGCCCTCACTCCCTCCTGCTGGGGGCCACATGGCTGGAAAAAAGTTTAAGAATCACTGGACTGTGCTGCCATATTCCTCAGGTCCACCATCCCAAGAAAGAACAGGTGGGGGATATAAACTTTTGTAAAATAGTGCTGTAAGTTACAAATGTGTTTGATCATCTTCAGGTTATTACATAGGCAGACTTCATAAAGAATGCTTGAGTCTATTATTTTACTTAATGGTTCTGCGTTTATAGTTTTGTAATGTATGGCCTTGTGTTTTAGACCAATAGTTTGTATGTCTCAGCTGGGGGAGGTGTATGTGTTTGGGTACCATTTTTTTTGTGTTTTCTCAAACATTCTGACAATATTAGGTAGCATATTATCAGAATTGGACTCACACAGTCTTAGGTTGGCTCCTTAAACTTTTTTTGGACTCCTATTAGCGGACATTTTGTCTACAACCATGTGACGTTTCCAGGCTCATGTAGTCTAACTATCAGTTTATCACATTACCTAAAAGTAATAGGGACAAAAGTGTTATACGGGTGTACTCCCTCCCCCCAGACACACACACATATATGTAACCTAAAAGTTTTGAATATCATAGCCTAATGTGATTAGATAAGGTTGTCACGCTGTGATGACTTATGTTTTGTCTTTGTACGCATTCTGGAATGTCATGTTCAGAAACTGAATAAAATAAAAAAAATGTATAAATAAATAAGAGTTGGCACCATTACTGGAGTTTGGATGTTATGCCTCATTTTGGGGTCTCAAATGCAAAAGCAGCTAAACTTCTGGGGGGAAAGAGTGTTTCTCTCTTTACTGTTTAGACACGAATCTTGTCATGGGCTCATGGACAGTATAGTCCAAACAGCGCTGCCAGTCTTGCCATCATGCTGCTAAAGCCTGCTGCTTGTCACATATTCTGCCTTGTTGTATTTTATGTATCGCTAACTAATGATAGAACACTGACATTTATTTGTATATCTGCAGTATTATTCCTGTGTGCCACTCCCCTTGGACACACCTGGAAACAAGTTAGTGTCTACTTAATATGTTTTTCCTGGAAAAAAAATAAATTTATATATACTGTATGTATGTATGTATGTATATATGTGTGTATATATATATATATATTTATATACATATATATATATATATATATATATATATATATATATATATACACACACACACACACACACACGTATACATTTTCTTTGTGGCTAAGTATCCTCCTTTAATTTAGCCAACTCGGTTAAGAAGGGGGATAAAACCTTTTATAGGTATATCAGGGAGCATAAAAAGACAAAGGGAGGGATAGTAAGGCTGAATAGAATGGATGGTAGGTGGGCAGAGAGTGACAGTGAAAAAGCAGGGATACTGAATGAATACTTCTGTTCAGTATTCACAAAAGAGGAAGTGGGGGAGGTGCCTAATCCAATTAACAGAAGCACTCTGGTGGGGGGGTCGATCCCAGTCCCTTCACAGAAGAAAGGGTACTGAAAGAACTCCTAAAACTGAAGGTGGACAAAGCAATGGGGCCAGATGGAATTCACCCTAGAATTCTGAAAGAACTAAGCAGAGAACTAGTGACACCACTGACTACCCTTTATAACAAATCATGGGAGGATGGTGTGGTACCTGAGGACTGGAAGAAAGCTGATGTGATTCCCCTTCACAAAAGTGGGACCAAGACAGAGGCAGGAAACTACAGACCTGTCAGTTTGACCGCTGTGGTAGGGAAAGTGATGGAATCACTTCTCAAGGAAAGAATTGTTGAGTACCTAGAGGCCAGTGGGGCACAGGACCCAAGGCAGCATGGGTTCACAGCAGGAAGGTCATGTCAGATGAATCTAATTGATTTCTTTGACTGGGTGACCAAAGTAGTAGACCAGGGAGGGGCTGTGGACATGGCCTACCTAGACTTTAGCAAGGCATTTGACACAGTCCAACACAAATGATTACTAGTCAAATTAACCAGCCAGGGAGTGGGTCCCAGGGTGGTAGCCTGGGTAAAACATTGGTTGAACAACAGGACACAGAAGGTAATTGTAAATGGAGTCCACTTTGAATAAAGAGGGGTTACTAGTGGGGTACCACAGGGTTCTGTACTGGGTCCGGTCCTTTTTAATGTCTTCATAAGTGACATTGCAGAGGGACTGGAAGGAAAAGTATGCCTTTTTGCAGATGACACAAAGATCTGCAACAGGGTTGATACACAAGGAGGTGTGGAAAGGATGAGAAGGACTTGGCAAGGTGGAGGAATGGTCAGAAGTATGGCAGCTTGATTCAATGCAAAGAAGTGCAAAGTAATGCACCTGGGAAACAAAAACCTAGGGGAAGACTACACAATGGGGGGGGAGGTAGTAACAACAACAAAAGTGGAAAGGGACCTGAGGGTAATCATTTCAGATGACCTTAAGGTTGGCAAGCAATGTGAGAAGGTGGTAGGGAGGGCTGGGGGGATACTGGGATGTATAGGGAGAGGCATCACCAGCAGAAAACAGGAAGTTGTTATCCCCCTGTACAGACAGTTGGTGAGACCCCATCAGGAATACTGCGTCCAGTTCTGGAGACCCCATCTCTGCAAGGACATAGACAGGATGGAGGCAGTTCAGAGGAGGGCAACTAAAATGGTGCAGGGTCTGCAAGAGAAGCCATATGAGGAGAGGCTAAAGGAGCATAATATGTATACCCTTGAGGAAAGGAGGGAGAGGAGGGACATGATAGAAATGTTTAAGTACCTGAGTGGAATCAACAAAGTCCAAGAGGGTAGCATCTTTCAGAAACAGAGATGTGCAAGAACAAGGGGACACAATTTGAAGATAGAGGGGGGACGGCTCAGGGGCAATGTGAGGAAGTATTTTTTCACAGAGAGGGTGGTGGACGCATGGAACAGTCTTACTGAGGAGGTTGTGGGGTCTAAAACTGTGGGACAATTCAAGAATGCATGGGACAGACATAAGACAATTTTTGTGGGGGATAGGAAGAAATAGGCTGTTGGTTAAATAGGTTCTGCAGCTTATCCTGTAGGTAGGGAAATGGGCAGACTAGGTGGGCCAAGCGGTCCTTATCTGCCGTCAAAGTCTATGTTTCTATGTTTCTGTGTACCCATCTGTTAGGAGAAAGAAGTTTAAATCTGGGTTTAGGTAAAATACACACCAGGGCCCAATTAAAAAATATTGTACCTAGCCTGCTGGCACAGCAGTGGGGTATTGCTCAAGATGTAATTGACCTAAGTTCAGAATTGAGCCCTGGACATTGGGTGCTGGCACCGGGGGAGGAGAATTGAACATCCTAGGGGATGCTCTCCTCTGGGGAGGAAGGGAGGGCAGTAGGGTCGGCTGCAATACTGCCACCTGGGTGACCAGATGTGGTAGTGCAGCTTGAGCTGCTAAGTGTGTGTTCGCGAGGGGTCTGGTTGGCACTGTGCAAGACTATGCATCTGCTGCCCTTGCTGCCAACATCTGTGAGGGGAGAAAATATGAGAGGGGAAGCCCTGGAGCATGCAGGATGAAACCCTTGCTCCTGGGCCCCACAGCTCCAACAGGCTGTCTGCTCCCCCCATAAGATAGACCCGCAAGAGATAGCTGCCACCACAATGGAATCCACCACAGCACAGAACCAGTATGATAAAGTGACCCCCCTGTAAGGAAGGGTAAGTACCTGAGATGGAGACTGATGGGACTGGGATGTGGAGGGGTTAAAGGGGGCTGCTCCAATGACAAGGAGATAAAGAATGTATAAAAAAAGATAGATTAAAAAGGAACACAGTTTTGATTATTATCATTTCCTTTTTTTCTTTAAATCAGACTTCTCACACCTTACCCTGGAGCTTCTTCCCACCCTGGCATAGAAGTAAATAGGGTCCCCCAAAAAAGGCTACCTCCCAAACTTGTCTCTGATCAATAGTGCAGGCCATGAGAGTATGGGGGTCCTCACAGACACAGCTCCAGAGGCATTTTCCCCCATTTTCTCCCCAGGTTTCCCCCCACACAGGAACCACATAACAGAGATTGGCCTCACTAACAAGGAGTGACTCCTGTGCACAGAGATGAGCTCTGTGGCCCACACAGGAGTTGCTGTTGCTGTGGATCATGGCACCAACCCTCTCTGGTGTGGGAAGTGCAGCCACTGGTAGCAAGCTTGCTCCAGAACCAATGCTGCCCGTATGGTTGTGCAACACACTACTGCTAAACATTTGTGAGGCTATCATTTTCTAAAAGCAGTCTTATTTGCAAACAAATTATGATATGAATAGAAACAAATCCTGAAAGTGGATTGGTCTATAGGCAGTTCTAGCCATGCTGTTCTCCAATTACAACATCACATCTAAAATAAATCTAAAGACAAATCTACATAAAAGCCTTTTTTTTATTCTACAGGATTGATTTTATAAATTATTTATTTATTTATTTGTTTATTTATTTAAAAGTTTAACTAAAAAATACATACTGAGCTGACAATAGCTTGTTAATAAGTCCTGGGAGAGAGGTGAGGAGGAGGAGACGTTAACAATATAATAACAAGGTAAATACAATAATATAGTTATACTAGCAGAATCACAATCATTAAGGCAAAATAATAAAATAAGGCTAATAGAAAATAACACTATTTAAATTTATATAAGAAGAGAGAAACAACAACAGAACGGCAAGAAGAGGGCAAGACTAGAAAATAGAGAAAGAGAAGAAGGGTCAAAGGCAGTTGCAGGTAAGACAATAAAAGTCAGAAAGAAGAGTCTTTCGGGAGGAAAGTAGAACAGGCAGAATGAATAGAAAGGGGAAGGGAGGATAAAAGCAGAGGAAAGCGGTAAGAAAAAGTACATTGACTAACAATCATTTTCCTAGGAGGGATATTGACAGAATGGAAAGAATTGTTATGAAGAGCGAAGGGGGAAGAAGAAGAAGGAGGGGATAGAAGGTATTTGAGATAAGAGGAAAGGGTACCAAACCAGAATTTGGCCAAAAAGGAGACACAGTGGGAGAAGTGCCTAGCATCAAGAGAAGGGAAAGAAGGAGCTGAGTAAAGAGAGCAATGGTGAGTACGAGAAGGGTAATCTAAAGCAAAGCAGCAGAAAGAATAAAAAAGAGGGTCCAGTCTGGCAAGGGAGGTTTTAGGGGCACTACTGTAGACTTGATTGGAAGTTGTAGTCAAAGATTGGAAGGATCATTTTTAGAACTATTTCTCAGCGGACGGAGCAGAATGCACACTTTTTTCCTGTTCAAAGCACCAAGCTTAGGGTGAAGCTTATGATGAAATGCATCAATGTGTACAGAGAAATTAAGATGCCGGTCAAGGCATACCAGAGGTACTTAAAGGAGGGAACATCTTCAAGTTTAGCACCCTCAAGGGTATTAAATAGGGAAGGAAAACTAAGTTAGGAAAGCCTCTGCTGGGTACCAAAAGTCATAGAGACTGGATTTTTCTAGGCATTAAGAGACAACTGGTTTACCTTGAACCAGTGCTGAATCTTGTCAAAGTCCAACTGTATTTGGGAGGTAAGGTCATGGAAAAAGGAGCCAGAAGCAAAACAAACTGTGTTGTCCACATGCATATGAATGGAAGCAGAGGAACAGACAGAGGGTAGGTTGTTTAGGAATACTATAAAGAGAATAGGGCCCAAGACAGACCCTTGAGGGACACCTGAGCTAATGGGAAGAGAAATGCAAGAAGTCACTTCATGGCTTGTGTTGTATTGGTTAATGCCATTTCTCAGGTGACTGAAGGCACTTGGTTACGCCTTGTGTCTCACAGCATACCTGAGGCGTGATGTTATCCCAGCACAAAACACGTCATGTCATGTCTAATCTTATTGCTTTAATAACATCTGCCTCTTATAAGAATGAAGAGTTATGATGGATAATAAATGAGACAAAGACACCAGTGACAGTTGTGTTTCAAGTGGATTTAAAAAATGGAAAGGAAAGAGTGTAAAAAATGGAAAGGAAAGCGTGTTTTGTTTTGTGTGGATTTACCAATTCTTTAAATTTAAAAGTAATTTAGAAAGTTAAACCTAAAATACTGATGGTATAAAAATTCAGTACCAGCTATGGAAAATAATAAAGACACTTTTCCGTGATCAGAACATCAGAGAGAGATGGAGCTGAAAGATTACAGGATATTTATTTCAGCAGACAGGATTGCTAGAGGCTGTATGCAGTCATGTGGAAAGAAATTAATGAAAAATTATTTAAATAAAAACGTATCGCTGAAAGACTGACAAAAAGTGATAATATTTGTAAGCCTGAAATAGAAATCATTATCTGGCTTAAAAATCGAGTGGGTTGGATTTTCAGAAGGGTCGGACACAGACACGGGAACATGATCTGCCCTGATCCATGTCTGAACAAATGTATTCAGACTTGCCAGCACTATTTTCAGAGAGCTACTGTGACAGAAAGCCATGATTTATGGAAGTTTGCATCCAAAAATTACACAGATTGGGGTTTGCATAATCTTTTGACACACATGCATCACTTTTGATGCTGTTGGACCATTTAGGTGGACTAACAGTGAGGACGTAACTCCACTTTGAAAATATAGCAAGTGGATCCATCTGCTGTGAAAATCCCACCCTGTACATTTAAAACTATTGAAATGAAAAAAAAATATCTTTTATCATAAAACCAGAAAAGTAAGAACTTAGAAATCTTAAATGCCAGTTATTAGCTCTAAACCTCTGTTTGCTGTACTTTGTAGAACCTGCGAGTACGCTGTATTGGAGGGACTGAATTCTATACACGCACTTCCACAATGATCAGAGGAGTTCTGAGCCAGAAATTTATGTTTGTGGATGGAGACAGGGCCATATCTGGATCATACAGGTATTTCTTTATATATATATATATATATATATATTTTTAAATATATTGTTTCATTGAAGTTCCAACATAACTGACATACTATTGCAAGACCTTCTTAAAGCATCAGTATTTATTTATTGAGTTTTGTAGACCAGGAAGGCCCACTGAGACTAAAAGTCCCTTTTTCAGGGGCGACCCGGAATTAATTACATGTATGGAAATATAACACAACAAAAGCAGGAAATCAATAAGCAATACAAGTAAAAACAGCAAAATGGTATAAACATGGGGTCACATGGCTAGACAACTTTGGATCATATATAACTCGGAATACAACTAGGAACTAACATATAGACAGGTCTTGGGATAATAGCTTATAGTCCAGCTTTATTAGAAAATCTTTTTTTATTATTATGTAGTGTTTGTAGTAATAATGCATTTTGGGCAAAAACATCAATATATTCATTTTTTTTCATTGTATTTCACTCTTGAAGGGAGATAAGGGGTTTTGAAGTTTTTTTAAATAATTGCTTTCTGGTCACTAAGAATAATTTAAACGTTTTGGTGTGGTGCTGTGCTGTTTAGTATTGGATTTGTGCACTAGCACCCTCCTAGTACATTCACAGTAAGAATCCAGTACAAAAAGACACTTTGATGGACATAATTTTTAAAAACTGTGGTGGCCATCTTTAATAATGAGTCATTAAAATTAGAAATAAGCTGTTTTGGAAACATCTGAGAGAAATAAAAATATACTGATGATATATCTTATTATGTCAGAAATATATTAATTCTAAAAAAATATATAATGAATTATTTGCTGACTAACAAATACTGCTACTTTAAGAAATCTCTCCCATGTTTGTCACTGTATAAGTCTGAATAAGTATGGCTGGAGTTCAACTGACACCCATCCAGGTACAGTATTCTCAGCTGTGTAGAACATTTTGGGCCCCATTCACAGCCACACTGGGTGACTGTACAAACCGGAGGTTAGACTGTCTCCACACTGCGCCAACTCCTCTTTAAGTTATAAACAAAAAGGGCTCTTAGTCACTACTGAGTTGGGTTCCCCCTTTGTGATTAAGTCACAGTGCAAATGTTTGACAGATGTCAGTGGGTGCAAATGGGGTTTCCAACCAACAACATCCAGGTGTGCAACTCTCAAAAGGTTGCAGCACGGCATAGCTCCAACCATAGACAATTAATGAAAACATACAAGCACACAACCATCCATGCAGTTACAGATTATGAGAAAAGATTGCCAGATAAATGCTGAGTATGCAGTATGTGAATGTAGATGCTTTAATCAATGATAACAAAAGGGTAATATTAAGCATACACTGAAAGTAGAAAATAAAGTTAGAAGCATTTAAGGCTTTTTTTTTTTTGGAATGATTTAGAAAGACAAAAATTAGGCTTAGAATGACTTTTTTCTTGTATAGATCACTCCTGAAGATGACTTAATAGCTGAAACATCAATTCAAAACTGGATAGATAAATTCATGAAAGCTGATTGGCCAAGAGACAGACGTGATATTATACTAGTACAACATCAGGGTCTGACTCTAATCTTAAGAAAAACCTGCATAAAAAGACCTTTTCCTAAATTCTATAGAGTATTTTATAATCGAACTAAGGTACTCCATGGCATGCGTTATGCTGGTTAATGTCACTTTTTGGGTGATTGAAGACATTCAGCTCTGCTTTGTGCCTCCCAACACACCCCAGGGGTAGTGTTGGGGCAGGCAGTATAGCCTAGAGGTTAAAGTAACAAGCTATGAATGAGCTTGGTACATCCGACAGGGCTGGGTTTGATTTCCACAACCTCCACTTGCATACTGTGTGACTGAGCAAGTCACTTAACCTTCCCAGTGTTCATGGTTTGCCCCTGAAAACAGGCACATGTGCCTAGTGGACCTTACCCAGTTACCAAAGAATAAAAAACAATTTTTTTAAATGTTATTCCAGCATACCACATACCCTGTCATGCCTTATTTCTTAATTCTGAGTTTAGTTCTATTTATAGTGTGCCTTTGCATTAGCCTTTTGGTCAATGTAGTTAAATCATTTACATACTTCACAGGTGGCTGTAAGCATGAGGCAAACACCCAAGACTGCAGCACGATCTGTCTTACTGTGCACCTCGTCCTGGTTTAGTGCGTGTTTATTGGATCTCTGACCCAAAGTAATGATCAAATCTATGATTTCAACTAGTCATCATATGTTTAATTTCATGTTTCAAATTCTTTTAATCTGTATCTCCCTCAAGGCCAGTCAGCACCTCTGAACAACAGAAAATATCCAATGCACTGCTTGTCCATGTTGTGAAATACCTACACACAGGAGGTTATATGGGGCCTTAGACACCCCCATCCTGCGTATTAAAAAAAAAACCTTTGCCCAAGACTGAAGAAAATTTTCTGAAGAAACCATTCTGACAGAACCCCACCAACGTGTTTGGCACTCCCTCACATCCTCCTGTAGGTATGCATGCATGTGGGCATGCCAGTATGCTGCAGAAGGTATCATTTTGTGTGTACCTTCTGTTCATTTCCCTTCCCACCTTTGATCTGGCTCCCAGTGCCACCATGCTGTCCTGGTTCCCTTGCCCCAAATATGACCTGAATTACAGTGCTCAATGGCGTACCATCTTGGCAGCATGACCCTAGCTGGGGGATGCTCACGTCATTTAAAGTCCTTCTGAATGAAGTGGAGTCCAAGTTTGCTGGAGGCAGCATTGGAATTGCATACAGGCAGAGCAACCTTTTCCATTTTCAATCCCCACACACACACACACACAATACTATTGGATGCTCATCCGGTCACTGAAACGTGTGCAATATTCCTCTTCTCCCTGACACAACGCATCTCCTTCCTTGGTCCATGTGAGGCTGGAGACATTGAACAAATGTTGTCAGGCCCCTCATGGTCCTACTAAAGGGTATAACAAAAGTAACAGAATGCCACACTCCCTAATCCCAGGGAAGAAGCACACTGCTATGGGAAGCACCTTCTCTCCAGCTGCCAGAGCACATGGATCCGGATCCATGCTGTGAACTTGGGTCACTTGCATTATGATGTAACAGTCTGCCTCTGAGCTACCCAACAGCCTCATTATTTTTTTATTTGCATGAAAATATTAGCTTATCCCATTTTTATTTGCATACAGATGACTCAGTGTTTGTGTCACATAGTGAAATTGCTGCCATTTTTGAGCAATCTTTCCCCAAGGCATATTTGGAACTGAGACTTGTTCTCCGAAGGTCTTTCTTCGTGAAAAAAATAGTAATCATGAAAACACAACACTGTGGGGCTACTTGTCTCTGTTTTCCTCAGGTCAATTGATACTGTCCCTTGCCAGTAAGTGAGACTCGGCTACACATGCTTTGCAGTGCTCTTCAGTTAATGTTTTGTTGTTTTTTTCTCATTTAAGTAACCCTATTTTGTATCTCGTATGGGAAGCCATTAAATGTCCTTTAGTAACATAAGAAATTAATTTGACAGCACATTTGCAGTAGTTCTACTACCCTCACTTTCTTCTTGATAAAGTAAGAGATGTATAATACAACACAATTTTATATTGCATCATTTATACACAAAATATCCAAAAATAAATATTTTTTATATAGGATTTACTGTAGCTATGTCTTTTCAGTAATGACAAAGCAAGTATAAGACAAAAGTTATTTTGCACTACAGTAGTTCTATTTTTATGAATTTTTATGAAACATATTGTGGCAGCTTTCTCCACAAGCAGGTTGTGGAGGCACGGCACTGTTGTGGCCAATGCCCCCACAGCCTGCAAAGGCTTGTCCTGCTTCCCCCAGTGCCGTGGCATGGCTGATACTAGTTCAGCCAGTGTGCCACCAACTTGTGACAATTTAGCCGCTGCAATCAGAGGCTGCTTTGTCATTGCAGCGTAAGCTATCTGCTGCAATGAGGGAGCAACCTATCATTGCTGGGTGGGATCTTTACAGAGTGATATTGTTTGTGAACACGGCAGCGGTTTGCTGCCGTGTTCTCAAACAATATTAACACCCCCCAGTGTTTACTTGCTGATGGGGGCCCTAATCCCCATCGACTTCACTGCCTGCATGTTTCTGTTGCCGAAAGGGGAGCCCACTCCCCGTTAGCATTATGTGAACCCTCTTCCCCAACGTGTATTCTCTGCTGACTGGGTGCCCAATCCCGTCAGCATAATGTATAGCCCCTTTCTTGTGTGCCAAAGGGTGCCTAATCCCTATCGGCTACAGTCCCCTAAAAAAAAAGCCCAGACACCGTTAGCATGGTGGGAGCCCACCCCAGTGTGCCACATGCCCCTGTGAAAGGAAAAATGGTCCTGCAATGTTTTTTTTTTTACCCTGTAAAGAAGGAACGGTCCCTCGCGGTCTCCCTTGGCAACCCCTCCCACAACCTGCACCCACCCACTGTGCACCCTACTTCCCCACACCCCCCTCACCCCATACTTACCTCTGGAGCTCGGCGTGACCATCTTCGGTGGACCAGGAACACGTGAGCACTCTTCAAAGCCGACCGCGAACTGAGGAAATGCCGGTAAGCTGTATAATGGAATAAATGTTTTTTTCCAACTTTAATGCATATCTCAGCCATTTGTTGGAATTTTGGCACCAAATTTTCAACATGGGGTTTTTGGGCACAAATTCTGGAACTGTCATGGCGTTTATCGGCCCCGAAAGGTGATTTCGCAGTCACTGCGCGGAATCACCTTTCGGGGCTGATTAATGAAATGACAGTGCCAGTGTTCATGAGGTGGGCTTTCAAAAAGCCTATGTTGCAAATTTGGTGACAAAAATAAAAAAATGACTGTTTTATGAGCGTACGTAGCGCAGTTGTTACACACACTCATAACTTCGCAAATCTGCAATATTTTCATGCCAGATTTTCAACATTGCCATTAGTTCACACCTCCTTATGAACAGTACAGCTGTCATTGTTCATATCCTCACCAAAATGTGTTTTTGCAGTTCCAGCGCAGAATAGCGCGGTCGCTGTGGGAAATTAGTGTTCAGGACAGATTAAGAAAATGACAGTGACACTGCTCATGATTAGAGGTCCTAAAATGCTTTTATTGAAAATGTGGTGATGATACTCCATAAAATGACTGTGTTACGAGCGTGCGTTGCGCAGTTTGAAAGCATGCTTGTAACTGCACAAATTTGTAATATTTTCACTCCAGATTTTCAATATTGCCATTTTTCCACACCTACTTATGAGCATTAGAGCTGTCATTTTTCCCATCCTGGCCGAAATGCGTTTTCGCACTTCCAGTACAGAATAGGGCGGTCGCTGTGGGAAATCACTGTTCGGGACAGATTAAGAAAATAACAGTGATACTGCTCATGAGCAGAGGTCCTAAGATGCCTATGTTGAAAATTTGGTGATGACAGCCCATCAAATGACTGTGTTACAAGTGTGCGTTGCGCACTTTCCACACACCCATGTCATTTCGCAGATTTCTAATATTGTCATGCCAGATTTTCAACAGTGGCATGTTTTCACACCTGCTTATAAGCAGTACAGCTGTCATTTTTCACATCCTGACAGAAATGTGTTTTCACAGTTCCAGCACAGAATAACGCGTTCGCAGTGGGAAATCAGTGTTCGGTACACATTAAGACAATGACAGTGGCACTGTTCATGAGCAGAGGTCTTAAAATCCCTATGCTGAAAATCTGGTGACGAAACTCCATAACATGACTGTGTTACAGTACAAGCGTGTGTTGATCTGTTTTCACGCACCCTTGGAACTTCGCAAATTTGTAATATTTTCATGCCACATTTTCAACAGTGGCATTTTTTTCACACCTCCTTATGAACAGTACAGCTGTCATTATCCACATCCTGGCTAAAATATGTTTTTACACTCCTGCAGAAGAATAGCACGGTCGCTGTGGGAAATCAGTGTTTGGGACAGATTAACATCGAGTGGGTGAGAGGGGGGAGTGACCGAGCTCAACTGAGCTCTGTCGGGACTGCTGTGGATTTGTTTCTGGGCAGAAAAAGGCCCCAACACAAGAGCCTAGTACAAAAGGGCAGCCTGCAGCACCAGGTGAAACGGAACGAGAGAGTGAGTGAGGGAGGGGGAGTGAAAAAACTCACCAGAGCGCTGTCAGGACTGCTGCGGATTTCTTTGTGGGCAGAAAAATGCATCAAAGCAAGCAGGGGCCTAGTACAAAAGGGCAGCCTACAGAGGTGGGAGAAACAGAATGAGTGAGTGAGACAGGGGGAGTGAGCGACCTCAACAGACTTCTCTTGGGACAGCTGCGGATTTCTTTGTGGGCAGAAAAAGGTGCCAACGAAGGCAGGAGCCCAGTACAAAAGGGCAGCCTGCAGCACCAGGAGAAACACAATGAGCGAGTGAGACGGGAGGAGTGAGCAAGCTCAATGGAGCTCTATCATGACTGCTGCGGATTTCTTTCTTGGCAGAACTCACTACAAAAGGCCAGCCTGCAGCACTGTCAGAAATGGAATGAGTGAGTGAGGCAGGCGGAGTGAGCAGGCTCAACAGACCTGTGTCAGGACAGCTGCAGATGTCTTTGTGGGCAGAAAAATCCACTAACAGAGGCAGGAGCCCAGTACAAAAGGGCAGCCTGCAGTGCCAGGAGAAACAGAATGAGCGAGTGAAAGAGTGGGAGTGAGCCACCTCATCGGAGGCTCTGTCAGGACAGCTGCAGATTTCTTAGTGGGCAGAAAAAGCTGCCAAAGCAGGCAAGAGCCCAGTACAAAACACCAGCCTGCAGCACCGGGACAAACAGAATGAACGAGTGACAGAGGGGCAGTGAGCACCCTCAACAGACCAACGCAATCAACATTTGGCATTGACAAATGCTTGTTTTGTTTTGTTTTGAATGTTTATTATTTCATATATATTTCATAAATACATTAAGTCAATATTGTTTCACATACATTACATAAATCCATGAAGTTCCACATTTAATATCACCAATGTGTGATTAAAAAACATCATAATCACATTTCAAGGATTACTTTATAATCCATGCAACAATGTTCTACATTCTCTTAATCTTATTTTCTACAGGGGTTAACCTAACAGATAAGAAATGTAATATCAACAGTGGCGGAAATTTTCTTCAATGGCTCTCCATCTATCACCTCTAATGCCTTGTTCATCGCCTAGGATGTCCCACCCAATTTTTCATGGCTTAATGTTTCTTTAAGTAAATGCTACCATTTCCCCTCCTCAAATTCTGGCATTACACTAACATTCCATTTTTCTAATATTAGATGTTTAGTGGCCGATGAAAAAATCTTATAATGGGCTATATTATCATGGATTCCAGGCATATTTAAATAAAAATATTGATGGATTTAAATACATTTCAATATTCAAAATGCACTCTAAAATATTTTGGTTTTTTCCAACAAACTTTTTATCTTTGGACAACTCCATAAACAATGCTGAAGATTAACTTCTTGACCACAACCATGCCAGCTGCTTGTGTTACTGTGTTTGGTTATTCTGGCTACAGTAAGTGGAGAAAAGTATGCTGTATCAATAATTTTTCTCTAAATTAACTTATTTCAGGCAGAGATATATATATCTTTTTGGTTGAAATGCGTACATTTTGCCATTATTGATCCATTAGTTGCATCTTAATTTCAATATTCCACTTATTGTTTGCTTTATTTCTTGTTTTTTGATCATAGATAAACATTAGTTTTGTCAACCCTAAAGGAAAAAAGTAGCTCGCCCCCCAGCTGTTGGTGGTCTGACACTGAACATGGAAGAAGGAGGCTACTGAAGAATATAGGAAGTTGCTTTCCCAGAACAGAAAGGTGAGAGCTGTAAGGAGAGGAGAGTAAGCATACAGAGAAACAGGAGAGGGACACAAAATAAGACATGATAGGAATGGTGCAGTGCAATGGCTGTGGGGGCGGCAGTGTTCCAAGAAACATTTGGAGCTGCGTGCTGCCCTGTTGCAGGCACCTCTCTGGTCTGAGGGAGGAGGTTGCCCGTCTCCAGGCTGACCTGGCTAGGATTTTTGAAACCTCCTCCCCAACCAAGGGACCACCAGGGCCAATGTCACTACCTCAGAGGTTGCCAAGAAAGAGGAGGGGCTGGACCAGGGTGGGCTCAGGGAGGGACAGGGTGGTGGAACAGAGTTGCATCCCTCCAGCTGTACCTCTCCACAATTCATACACACTTCTGGTGGATAGTGGTTCCTCTATGGAGGCACCTGCAGTGGAGACCAAAGAGAATGCTGGGAACCTTCACAAAGGAGGCCCACAGGAGGGTGGCATGGGCCCCACAGGGGAAGACAACAACTCCTGGTGGGGGACTCAATCATTAGGGGGGTAGAAATGGGGGAGGAAGGGGAGAGAGAGGTAAGGTGCCTGCCTGGTGCCATGGCTTGGAGGGACAGGAAGCGAATCCTCAGGATCGTGGGAGCAGCTGCACAAGGGAGGCAGCTGGATGTCATTGTCCACCTGGGGACAAATGACCTGGCTAGAAATGGGAACAGAGCAGTGCAAGAGGAGTTTGTAGAGTTGAGGAGAAGCCTTAGACAAGTAATGCATACAGTAACCTTCACAGAGGTGCTGTCTGCATATGGCAAGGGTGATGCTAGGGTACTCCTCACCAGGGAATTCAATGAATGGTTTAAAAACTGGTCTGGAGCTCAAGGTTTTGGCTTCATTGGGGACTGGGGAGCCACCTGGAGGGCTGTAGACCTATATTAGCGCGATGGTCTGTATCTGTCCGGTGGGGGAACCAGGATCCTAAGTGAGAGGTTTAAATGCTTCATTGTCAGGCATTTAAATTAGCCAAGGGGGGAGGCACTGAAAAGGAGCAGGGAAATCCCAGCCTCTCCCCACAAAACATGGTAATTAGTGAGGTAAACACCAAGGTAGAGAAGTCATTAGGGAGCAGGACAGAGGTAAATGTAAAAAAAGGCAAAGACAGTAAGGACAGAAATGGGGCTAAAAGGGGTAAGGCCATCAAAAAGTGGAGGGTGATGAGTACCAATGCCCATAGTCTGTGTAAAAGCTCCCTGAACTAGTGGCCTTGATGAAAGAGGGTTGCCTGGATATTGTGGCAGTCACAGAAACATGGTACACAGAGAACCATGACTGGGATGTCGACATACCAGGATATACAATCTACAGGAGGGACAAGGAGGGTAAAAGAGGAGGAGGAAGTAGCTCTCTATGTAAAGGAAGGGATCAAAGCAACAGAACTAAAGAGTAAAGAGTAAACAGGGAGCAGATGAGGCACTCTGGGTCACCCTGGAGACAGGAAATGGCACCACAATCCACATGGGGGTTGTATACAGACCCCCATTTCAGGGGGAGGGAATGGACAAGGAAATGATAGAAGGCATCCTTAGAATGGCAGAAAAAGGGGGAGAGATTGTTGATGGGGGACCTAAATATGCCAGATGTTAACTGGAGCACGTTTGCTGCAGGCACATCCAAGAGCAGGGTCATTCTTGATGCCCTACAAGGGGCATGCCTCAGACAGCTAGTATTGGAACCCACTCAGGAGGGAGCAATCTTAGATCTGGTACTCTCAAATGGGGATGGAGAAAGAATCTCAGATTTACAAGTGGGTAGCCATCTGGGAACAAGCAACCACCAAACAGTGTGGTTCACAATAAACACAGCCATACAATCAAGCCATACAAAAGCAAGAGTATTGGACTTTAGGAGGGCTGACTTTGGGAAAATTAGAGAGTGCCTCAGAAAAGCACTAGCAAACAGGCAAGAAGGAGGGGTGGAGGAACAATGGGGAATAATCAAAACAGCCATCACAGAGGCAATAAGCCTTTGTGTAAAGCAAATCAACAAAACACAATGAAGGAAAAACACTATGGTTCTCAAAAGAGGTGGCAGGGAAGGTTAAGGAGAAAAGGACAGCATTCAGGAAATATAAGGAAACACAGAAGAAGCAGGACAGAGAACTTCATCAGTTAAAGCAGAAAGAGGCTGGGAAGGTAGTCAGAATAGCAAAGGCCCAAACGAGGAAAGGATAGCCAACTCTCTTAAGAAGGGATAAGACCTTTATAAGTACATTAGGGAGCGAAGAAAGACCAAAGGAGGGATACTGAGGCTTAATAAAGGGGAGGGAATGTGGGTAGAGGGTGACAGTGAGAAAGCAGGGATACTGAATGAATATTTCTGCTCAGTATTCACAAAGGAAGAGGAGGGAGAGGTACCTAAACCAAACAAGAGAAACACTCTGAAGATGGGGTCGATACCAGGCCATTTACAGAAGAAACGGTTCTGAAAGAACTAATAAAATTGAAGGTGGACAAAGCAATGGGGTCTGATGAGATTCACCCAAGAATTCTAAAAGAACTAAGGGTAGAACTAGTGATACCGCTGACTACTCTCCAACAAATCATAGGAGGATGGGGTGGTACCTGACGACTGGAGGAGGGCGGATGTGATTCCTCTTCACAAAAGTGGGAGCAGGACAGAGGCAGGAAACTACAGACCAGTTAGTTTGACCTCAGTGGTAGGGAAAATTGTGGAATCACTTCTGAAGGAAAGAACTGTTGAGTACCTAGAGGCCAGTGGGGCACAGGACCCAAGACAGCATGGATTCATGATGGGAAGGTCATATCAGATGAATCTAATAGATTTCTTTGACTGGTTGACCAAAGTAGTAGACCAGGGAGGTGCTGTGGACATGGCCTACCTAGATTTTAGCAAGGCATTTGATGCAGTCCCACACAAAATATTAATAAACAAGTTAACCAGCCTTGGAGTGAGTCCCAAGGTGGTAGCCTGGATAAAAAATTGACTAGACAACAGGATGTAAAGGGTAGTAGTAAATGGAGTCCACAGTGAAGAAAGGAGGGTTACTAGTGGGGTACCGCAGGGTTCAATACTGGGGCCGGTCCTTTTTAATGTCTTTATAAGTGACATTGCAGAGGAACTGGAAGGAAAAGTATGTCTCTTTGCAGACGACACAAAGATCTGCAACAGGGTTGATACACAAGATGGAGTGGAAAGGATGAGAAGGGACTTGGCAAGGTTGGAGGAATAGTTAAATGTTTTGCAGCTCAGATTATATGCAAAGAAGTGCAAGGTAATGCACCTGGGAAACAAAAACCCAGGGGAAGAGTACACAATGGGGGGTGAGATACTGACAACAGTAAAAATGGAAAGGGACCTGGGGGTAATT
This sequence comes from Neoceratodus forsteri, assembly GCA_016271365.2. Taxonomy (NCBI): domain Eukaryota; kingdom Metazoa; phylum Chordata; order Ceratodontiformes; family Ceratodontidae; genus Neoceratodus; species Neoceratodus forsteri. The sequence goes on from JADMNL010000025.1 coordinate 199,992,494, forward strand.
ATATCAGATGACCTAAAGGTGGGCAAGCAATGTGAGAAGGCAGTAAGGAAGACTGAAGGGATACTGGGATGCACAGGGAGAGGCATCAATAGTAGAAAACAGGAAGCTGTTATCCCTCTGTACAGACAGTTGGTGAGACCCCACCTGGAGTACTGTGTGCAGTTCTGGAGACTCCATCTCCACAAAGACATAGACAGAGTGGAGGCTGTCCAGAGGAAGGCAACCAAAATGGTGCAGGGTCTGCACCAGAAGACATACGAAGAAAGACTAAAGGAGTTTAATATGTATACTCTTGAGGAAAGAAGGGAGAGAGGGGACATGATAGAAACTTTCAAGTACCTCAAGGGAATCAGCAAAGTCCAAGAGGGTAGCATCTTTCAGAAAAAGAGATGTGCAAGAACAAGGGGGCATAATTTGAAGATGGGGGATGGCTCAGAGGTAATGTGAGGAAGTATTTTTTCATGGAGTGGGTTGTGGATGCATGGAACAGCCTCCCTGAGGAGGTTGTGGAGTCAAGAACAGTGGGGAAATTCAAGAATGCATGGGACAGACATAAGGCAGTTCTAGAGGGGGGTAGGAGGAAGTAAGCTGTTGGTTAACTAGGATCTGCAGCTTATCTGTGAGGTAGGAAAATGGGCAGACTAGGTGGGCCAAGTGGTCCTTATCTGCCATCAAATTCTATGTTTCTATGTTTCTATCATATTGTTTGTTTGCATTATATTTTTATAAATCCTCCTAAGTAATTTCTCTGTCCCTTTAGCCATTTGTTTTGTATGTGTCTTCTAATTAAAATAAAACCTGTTACAGTAATTAAATGGGTAGCATAGCTCTTGAAATTTTTTTCATTAGTAAATAGCCAAAATAACTGATTTTTTTCTGGTTACTATCAGATAATTCAAATTTTTCATACTCTGGAAATTTACCGTGAACCAAGACATCGTCCTATCTAGATATTTTATTCATAATAGGTTAGTCAGTTTTAACATTAATACTTTTTGGCCATCTAAAATGGTTGTTCCATATATGAAAGAATATCCATGGTATTTCTTTCTTATTAAACACATTTTTGCTTTATTCATTAAGGAGGTAAATGTTCTAAGGTAAAGGAAAGGGATCTGGCAGAGTCAACTCAGTATTTCTAAAAGTATACTAGCTGCCTTCTTGTGTCCTAAGTTGTAGTTTGCCATTAGGCTATCCAGTGTCACACATTCTTCCTTGTGAAAAAAGCCGATTCCCAAGCAATTGCTAAATACTATGACGTAGCATATACCAATGGGTCGGGACATCCTTGGCCTCCTGAACATCTAGGAATTGTCAAATTCTACCATGATAGTCTCAGTTTACCACCTCGCCATAGAAACTGTCTAAAATTCTTTTTAATTTAGAGTACCATTATAAGGGAGGGGATCCCAACACATTCTATAATGTGTACACAAATGTGGCATCGCCATCATTTTTATTACATTTATTTTTCCCCAAAGAGAGAGTGCCAAATTTTGTCAAATTTCAAATAGTTTTTTTAACTTGTTCAATGTTTTGTCAAAATGGACAGTTATATTTTTCTTTTGATTGTTCGTTATTGTTAACCCCAAATATTTAATTTTATTATCAAATGTAAAGTCATTCTTAAGTTCCAGATGGATATTTCCCCCTTCTTTAGTTATCTGCATTATCACAGGTTTCTCTTATTTATTTTGTATCCTGAAATTCTGTAAAATTGATTTACAATCTCAAAAAATCTTTTCAGTGAAGTATTTATTTTTTTAACTATCAATAGTATATCATCAGCAAATACACTTATTTTCATTTGATGATTTTGTGTCTGGACTCCCTCAATCAACTGGCCCTCTCTAATTTTTTGCAAGAAAGGCTCTAAACACAAAATGAACAAAATGTGTGACAACGGGCATCCTCGTCTTACCCCATTCCTCATTTCCGGTGAGTGTGACAAGTGACTGTTTATCTGGAATTTCACATAGGTAGTTTTATATAATACTTTAATGACTTTGATTATGTTAATAGGAATTTTCCTATGCCTTCAATGTTTCCATAATATATGGTCCTGCATCTAATGCTATAGCATAGTAAGCATCTCTGCTTTTCGTCTCCAAGATCTTATTATATTGAAAGATGGTTTGAACTTGTCTTGCGGCATAGGCTATGTTTCTGCCTTTAATGAAGCCATATTGGTTGGGGTGTATTATAGAGGATAGTCCTATTTTTAACCTATTAGCAATAATTTTAGCAATTATTTTGTAGTCTGAGTTTAGGAGGGCAATTGGCCTATAATGTTCTCCTGTATTCCCTGGAGGAGAGGAGGGAGAGGGTGGACATGATTGAGACCTTAAAATACATAAAGAACATTAACAGGAACAGCATTGAAGGCATCTTCACACTATGCAAGGTGAGTAAGACAAGGGGGCACAACCTGAAATGGGTGGGAGGCACATTCAAGAAGGAAATGAGGAGGCATTTTTTCACTGAGAGGGCAGTGAAGGGATGGAATGAGCTACTGCAGGAAGTGGTGGCAGTAAAGACAGTAACCAGATTCAAGGGGTTGGGACAAGTTCAAGAGCAGGATTAGGACATCAGAAAATGTGGGTGAGATGTAGGGGGGTCAACTTCCAGCTGCATGCTGAAGGAGACTCAAAAGACTGCTATGGTCTGTTTCTGATGGTAACTTCATATGTGCATAAGTTCATATGTGCGTATGTCCATATGTGGCGTAAGTTCATATGTGCGTAACTTCATATGTGCATATGTTTTGGGCTGCTTTTGGATTTCCTTCCTTATGAATAAGGATTATTTTTGCTTCCTGCATTGATGGTGGAATTTGGCAATCATTTTCTACAAACTGCTATATCATTTTAAATAACCAGGGGGACACTCCTTCTTTAAACATTTTGCAAATGTCATTGCTAAAGCCATCTAGGCCAGGTGTTTTCCTATTTGGCAGTGACCCTATGACTGTATGAATTTTTGTATATGGACTTAGTTATCTGAGCAAATGTTTTCCATGATTTGACCCCCCTCTAAATACTTAAAGGTTTTAACTTTTTTAAGTATTCTGATGGATTCTTTATTTTTTAAATTTGTTTTTCAGTCTTAATCTCACACCATTTTTTTTAATATAAGTGATAATTTGCAATCATTAACTGATCCAAATCTTTCAAATTTTTGTCTGATTTGTTAGACTCTTCTTTCGTTTTTTTTGTTTTGCCACACTTGATATGATATAATTTGTCCTCTAATTAAATGCATCACATAGATTAGTAATATATTCTGATTCTGTGCAATTATACCTCCAATATTCTTTTATAGCATCTTTAATTTTCATAACGAAATCTTCAGCTTTGAGTAGTTCAGTATTAAATGCCCATGATTTTGTATATAACCAGTCAGAGTTAATTATATTAAGATCTGCTTCTACCACTGCATGGTCAAAAACTATTATTGAGTTTATTTGTGTTCCTGTTAACACTGTAATAAGTGATTTGGAGGAGAAAATATAGCCTATTTTTGTGAATTGTGAGTGTTTTCTATCATGTTGCGTGTAGTCTTTTTCTGTACAATGTTGAGTTCTTCACAGATCAACCAAATTATGGGTATCCAAAAAGCTGTGTAGGATATTAGATATTGCCGTGCTACTTTTTGTGGGTTTTCCTGTAGTGTCCTTATTTGGCCAAATGAAGGCATTCATATCCTCTCCCAATATTATTTGGGTTGAATCTAATGTAATAATTCCGTCTGTAATTTTTGCTAAAAATGTAACATATTGAGTGAACAGGGCATAAACAAAGCCTAAAATTAATTCTTTGTTGTTTATTTTTGCTTTTATTTATACAACACACCCTTCTGAATCTTGGAATGAGTCTGTAAATTGAAACTCTACTCTTTTTTAACCAAGATGACTACACCGCAGCTCTTTTTGGTCCTGTGGAAAAAATATGTTGGGCATACATTTCCTTTTTATGTTGGTGTGCTTGTGCAGCCAACATCTTGCAGTAGTGCAGATTTGGAGGCGCGGTCACTGTTGGGTGAATGCAGGGCACGCACCAGTAGGTGCATCCCGCATTTCCCAATCAGCCAGCAACAGGGGTCGACACCCTGCCTAGCTAATGAGGCAAAGACATGAGAGAAAAGGTCCACTGCAATGAGAGCAAAGCTCTCATGCAGCATGACCACAACACGCCTACCCCTATGTGCAGGCAACATGGCAGCAGTGACTGCCACTGTTGCCTATCCTACTCATTTCTTGTGTGCGATTGGTGCCCACTCCGTCGGCATCATGTAACCCCTTTTTGATTGCGGTGCCCAACTCCCTCGCATCATGCACCTCCCCCCAACAGTTTTTCTTTGCCAAAGGGGGCACAATCCCCATTGGCATATATTCCTCCCTCCCCTTGAATTTTGCTGACAGGGCAAGCCCACTCCCTGTCGGCATAATGTGTTCCCCCTCTGTTTTTTGCTTGCCGAGGGGGTGCCCAATCCCCCTCGGCTCCTGTGGCTCCCTCCTTTCCTTGTTTGCTGACAGAGGTGCCCAATCCCCCATCAGCTAAAGCGCCCACCCACACACACACTCAGGTGGCATGCTGGGAGCCCACCCCAGTATGCCAAAGCACCTATTAAAATGAAAATGGTCCCCTGATGTCTTTTAGGGTTTTTTTTACCTGTAAAGAAGGAAATGGTCCCTCTGCGGTCTCCCTGCCCCCCCCACAACCCACACCCACCCACTGTGCAACCTGCCTCCCCACACCTCCACCCCATACTTACCTTCAGAGTCCAGCGTGATGATCTTCGGTGGACTGGGAACACGTCTGCACTCTTCAAAGCTGACCGCGAACTGTGGAAATGCTGGTAAGTTGTATAATGGAATAAATAGGGGGTTTTCAACTTTAATGCATATCTCGGGCATTTTTGGGAATTTTTACACCAAATTTTCAACATGGGGGTTTTGGGACCCCTCCTCATGAATTCTATCACTGTCATATCGTTAATCGGTCCCGAAAGGTGATTTCGCAATCACTGTGCAGAATCACCTTTCGGGACCAATTAATGAGATGACAGTGCCACTGTTCATGAGGTGGGCTCTCAAAAAGCCTATGCTGCAAATCTGGTGGAAAAAAAATCCAAAAAATGGCTATTTTATGAGCATACGTTGTGCAGCTGCTATGCAGGCTTGTAACTACGCGTGTTCACAATATTTTCATGCCAAATTTTCAACATTGTCATTTTTGTACACCTTCTTGTGAACAGTATAGCTGTCATTTTTTCACATCCTGGCTGAAATGTGTTTCCACACTTCTGGCGCACAATTTATTTATTTATTTAGCTTTTGTTGACCGGGTAAGTGCACTAGACAAATCCTGCCTATTTTCAGGCACGACCGGGGAAGGGGGATACAGATGAATGCCAACTGACCTTGAACCAGATTAAGCTGTTGGTGGTATTTTTAGTGAATGAGGGAAATTTGGCCAGGACACCGGGGAAATTCCCCTACTCTTCAGAGGGGGAACCTCAGTCCAAAATGGTGGATGCACCCTTGCCTTCTGAGGAGGGAGCTATGGAGGTGGGAGATTTGGTGTCTGCTCCTACCTCTGAACAAATGGAGACCACGATGCTAACTACTGATGTTTTGCCTGTTGCTGTTCCTGCTTCAACTTTAAGTTCTGCTGCTCATACTCAGGCTGCTATACCTAGCCCTCTGCTTACTTCTTATGGAACTGACTTGCTGACCCCTGTGCCTACCGTCGACTTACTGGAGAATTTTACTTCAACTGATTCTGAAAACCATTGTTTGACAACACAAGAGATCCAGGAGTGTTTTGCAGGGCGGCCGTTTTGCTAGTCTTGAAACTGAAAATGCACAGAGATTTGCAGCCTGAGAGCTGACAGCACAGGTGCATATTCCACTCAGGTGGAAGTTCCGGAAGATTCTCCTGACTTGTCTCCTTTACTACCTGTTGCTGTGTCGGGCTCTGACCCGACTAGTGTGTCAGGAGCTGAAGCCCTACTGCCTGCTCCCCTGCCGCCTGCAGTACAAATGGATTTGGTTTCCTTTTCACAACCCGCTTCCATTACATCACAGAGTTCCTCACAAGTACAAGACTTATCTACAGTTATTACTCCCCTGCTACCTGCAGTACAAACAGATTCATTTTCCTTTTCACTACCTGCTTCTGTTTCATCACAGAGCTCCCTACATATACAAGAATCATCTACAGTAAATATTAATAAAGAACCTACTTGGACTGTTGAATCGGCGCTGAGAGGTGCTGTCTGGGTCCAGGGTACTGTCCCAGGAAGTTGGAAGTCTGGTCCATCTCCAATCCGGTCCCCCCGCCCTGAAGATTTTCCAGAGCTACAAAGCAAGATAGGTGATTCAACCGTCACTACTGACCCCTTGTGTCTCCCACATGAACTGGAGCTTACACAGAACCCTCTGTTGAATTATCTGAAGGGTTCTCCACCTCAGATTCCTCTTTCTACTATTTCTGTAGAGGCTCTGGCTCCCTCACCACCGCAGTCCCTCCCCCCCAAATTTCTGGACTGAGCCGCTCATATTCTTCTTTCTTTAAATTTCCAATCCAGGCTGCTAAGAGACACAATGCGGTTCGCTTGGCATATTGGGGGAGGGGGTTACCTGAGCCAGCTGATCGGGTCTATGTGGCACGTACGTTGTTAAAGGATTCTTTAAAAAATTTTTCCCATGAAATATATGCGTTAATTCATATCTCTGGTGAAACCACGTTTGACATTAGTTTCCAAACATCTAGGGGACTGGAGCGTTTTTGGTCAAAGTATAATTCTCTGCGGACTACTGCATTATGGACCCCATTTCAGGCTATTCCCCTTTCTAAACCCACTTTTAAGGCAATCACTATTCTGTTTCGTAATGAGGGAGTTGAGGTGGAGGATGTTGTGTATTGGCTGAAACAGCGTTGTGACGTCCAGGGACAGCCTGAAGCCATTTTGGATACCGAGAACATTTGGACTGGGGGCTGGAAGTTTAAAGTCTTGTTACGATCCACTGATTCTGGGGTTGTACATCTGCCTAACTCTTTTTTCATAGGCCGAGATGGGGGGTCTTGTTCTACCCGGGTCAGCCGAAGGCTTGCTATCGGTGTGGTGACCCTGCACATCTTAGTAATGTCTGTGATAAAATGAAATGCAATGTCTGTGGAGAATTGGGCCACATAGGGGCACACTGCTTGAAAGAATGTAGATGTAACCTATGTGATGAACAGGGGCATACCTTTCAGAATTGTAAATGGGCTGCACATAACCAGGAATTTCATGATGGTGGTGTGGACCAGCGCTTTATTATTACACAGGCACAGAAGGCCCGTCTCCAGACCACCTTGGCTGTACCTCCCTCTAGGGCAGCCCAGCCCTCACTGCAGGCTTCAGTGCCTGTTGTGTCCTCTGAGGTCGTACCTCAGATGGTTTCTTTCACAGATGACCCCTTGCCTGAGATTTCTCCTGTTCCTGATCCTGCCCAGTCTAATTTTCCTGTTCTGGACCCGGTCCCAGGTCCAAGTACTATCCCCGAGCTTACAAATGTTATACGTAGAAGATCACTGAGAAACAACCCTGGGTTGAACCATCTCCTGTGAGTGGTCCGGAACCTCCCCCAGTGCCCTTATCTAATTCTTTTGAACTTCTCCAACCCCTTTCTGATGACACTGGAGGTGAATCGGACTCTTCCTCCATTGCTTCTTCTCTCCCTCTCTCCCAGACGGTACCACTGACCCTGAGTTGCAACTTGGCACCCGGCCTTTCTCAGAAGTGAAAGGCCAGAGTAAAACTTAAAGGGAAGAAGGTGGTTGGGAAAAGGAAATTGTAAAATGTGTTTTTTGTCTGTTTTCCTTTTTTTTTTGTTGCTATGTTTCACTTTGTTTGCCATACTATTAATGTAAATAGTATGAAGCGTATGGCTAAAAGGAGACTGATTTTTTCCTTTCTAAGGCTTCTGCCATTGGGTTTAATTTTATTACAGGATACAAGATTTCATACTACACATGAGATCCAACAAGCACAACAGGACTGGTTACTGGGTCCTTCTTTTTGGTCAATTGGTCAGGATTCTTGTTCGGGACTGGGAATATTAATTAATTTCCCAGACTTCCGTTTGCTAAAATTGTTTGATGTAGCCCCTGGTAGGGCGCTTATTATAGATTTTGTTATTGGGTCCTGTCCTTACCGGGTGATTAACATTTATGCCCCTCAAATCAAAACCGAACGCATAGCTTTATTTGCTTTGCTTCGTCCTTATTTGCATACTTCCTTTCAGGTATTGTTTGCTGGTGACTTTAATTGTGGCCTGAGTCTTCAGGATAAGAGCTCCTTTGCTGCTACAAAGAAACTGTTTTGTGATTCCCACGAATTGGGTAAATTGGTTCGAGTCGCCCACTTAATGGACTCATCTCTCCTTTACTACTCAACACACCCCTACCTTCCAAAAGGGTAAACTAGCCACACGTATTGATTATGTGTTTCCCTCTCCTACAGTACCTATTATTTCTGCCAAAGTTCAAGTGCTTGAGTTTTCTGATCATAAGCTGCTTTCTGTTGGTTTGGTTCTGTTGTCTCTTCCCGTAAAGGTCCAGGTCTTTGGAAATTCAACACATCTTTGTTGCAGATTCCGATGTTTATGTAGTCCCTCCTGTCCTTCATACAAGCCCGTAAATCTGTTTTTATTTGTTATGAAGATCCTGTTCAGTGGTGGTTAGACACGAAACATGATCTGGTCACTTTTTTAAAAACTTACAGTCGTTTAAAATGTAGGAGGGAATACCTAGACTATTTGCAGAAGAGGGTACATTTTCAGTCATTATTAACCATAGCATATACGACAGGGCAAGACCTTACTCAAATAAAAGTCCTACAGAATGATATGTTGACTTTCCAATTACGGCAATCACAACAACTTTATAACCAACATAAATTCTGTACTGTTGGAACACATGATGTTATTTGTCCTTTTGAATATAATTCCCGTCAGTCTGCCCGAAAAAATATGACGCGTCTTCTAAATTCAGAAGGGACCATGCGTTCCTCACAAACTGAGATTTGTCATATTGTAACAAAGTATACTACAGCCCTTTTTTCTCCCCTCCCTGCTATAGTTGGTAACAGTGTGACTTTGTATAGTGGCCTTGATATCCCAGCTCCCTCACAGCTATGTAAGGACCAGGCTTGTTCTCCTATCACGGAGCAGGATTTGACACTGGCTATTTCTTCCTTACCTGTACAGAGAACTCCTGGTCGGATGGTCTCCCTGCTGGCTTATATAAGGTGCTGGGTGACCATTTAGCCTCAGAACTTACATCTGTGTTTAATTCTCTGTTAACATGTGACTCTCTCCCTTTGGAATTTACTAAGGGTACTTTGATTTACATTTATAAACAGAAAGGTGATATCCATTCTCTAGAGAATTGGCGACCTTTATGTATATTGAACACTGACTTTAAGCTCTTAACGAAAATTATTGTGAAGCGTTTGCTGAGGATAGCGGAGGTGGTTTTGCATCCTGCCCAATCCTGTTCTGTGCCTCAAAGGAGAATTTCTGATCATTTGATCCTCTTACGAGAATTATTTTCTCATGGCTATGCAGGTCTGGCTTCGGGACTTGTTGTTTCTGTAGATCAGAAGGCGGCTTTTGATTCGTTCGGCATGATTTTTTATGGGAAGCACTTCGTTTTCTTCATGTACCTGATGTTATGGTACGCTGGATTCGTGCTTTCTATAGAACGGCCACTTTTGTGCCTGCAGTAAATGGTTGGATAGGGACCCATGATCCCCATAAAAGGGATGTTGCTAGGGCTGTCCTTTAAGCCCGTTGTTATATGTATTTTTCTTGATGTTTTGTCTCACGGCTGAATACTAATTCTCAGATTCAGTCTATTTCTAGTTGTGGCTTATGCTTGCCTTATAAGGCAATTGCATATGCAGATGATGTTTGTTTTCTTGTAGCTGATGTAGCCTCAGTGTCTCATTCTCTCCATGAGTGCTCTATTTTTGGAAACTTCTCTGGTGCTGTTTTAAATTACACTAAAAGTTTGGTTATTCGGGTCGGTTCAGCAACCTCCTCCTTGGACCGTATTGGCCCGTTACATTTAGTTGAGGGTCCTATTCGCATTTTGGGAATTTTTTTTGGGACACAGGACTCAGATTTGTTTAACTGGAATGTTAAACTACAACAAGGTAAACTTCAGGTGGCCTCCTGGAACCGAGGGCAGATAGGAAAAAGAAAACGTGTTTTCTTAATTAAAAACTATTTGATCTCTACTTTCCTTTTTCTGAGTTATGTATTCCCTATTCCACGACAGCTAGAAACAGTTGTCTTTAGCCTGTTTTTTCAGGCTCTTTGGGGTAGTAGGTTAAACCCGATAAAACGGAATATTACTTATTTACCTATTCCTGAGGATGGCGTTTATATGGTTAACCCTTTGTTATTTTTTCTTGTATTTTTTTTACTGCAAACCTTAGGCCTTTATTGATTCATTCCCAAAGGGGTGGGAGCCTTGGTTTTATGACTCTTGCAGGATTTGGTTTCATCAATGGGAAACTAATTCCTTAACTGTGTTAAGACAAACTGATGGTATACCAACTTACGTAAAACATATGTTTTTACGTCTCAAACAATGGAAGGTGTCTGTTCAGATGTTATTAAATCATTCCCATAAAGTTTTATATAAGAAATTACTCCTGTCGGTTTGTGCTGTATCAATACCCTTTGATAAGTGTCCTGGTCAACACCTCCCTTCCCTTTTGTTATTGTGGAAATGTAAGAGGGTTCCAGCCAAAATGTAGGATTTTCATTGGCTTTCATGCCATGAAAAGATTAATGTAAAATCAAATCAAAAACATAAGCAGTCCCAAGATAGAATGTGTTCTCGCTTATTATGTATTGCAGAACTTGAAACTATCCCTCATTTATTTTTGACTGTTCCTTTATTAAGAATTGGTGGTCCTTTTGGCACAGGCATGGGATACCCCTTGCTTCAGTCAGTTACTTATTTGAATCTTGTATATGGAGTTTTTCTCCCCAGTGGTCAAAATGGCACCAGGACACTTTAAACCTTGTTTTGTCTGTATTAAATGGAATATTTGGATGAGTGCGTTGCATGTTTTATTTACAGCAAAAGGACTGCTCCTATTTGGAGCTTGAAAAAAGATTGTTCAAGATTTAAAAAAATTTATGAGCATGAGCATCCCTATACTCAGATACAACACTTTTGGAACTTTGGAAAGCTCTTCCTTGGATCACTGACTCTGATTTTGCAGTTACCTGAATGATTGTATAATACTTATCCTGTGTTTCCTTTGTTTTGTATTTTGCTTTGTGTACTATTGTACAATTTTTGTCTCAATAAAACTTTCCCCTACTCTTTTCGATAAGTGCCATGGGATCTTTAACATCCACCTGAACTACCACCAATCCAGCCAGATGGGACCTCAGTTTAACGTCTCATCCGAAAGATGGCACCTCAGAAATGCAGCACCCCTCTCATGCTGCATTACAGTGTCAGTACTGGGATATTAACCCAAGTGCCAGATGTGGGAACTGAACCCACAGCCCTCTGATCTCCCGGCCTCAGAGGCGAGTGTGCTACCTACTGAGCCACTGACACTGCAATAGCTCGGTCACTGTGGGAAATCAGTGTTCAGGCCAGATTATCAAAAAATGACAGTGACACTGTTCATGAGCAGAGGTCCTAAAAGGCCTATGTTGAAAATTTGGTGATGGTACTCCATAAAATGACCGTGTTATGAACGTGCGTTGGCAGATTGCACGCACGCTTGTAACATCATGCATTTGTAATATTTTCACTCTGGATTTTCACCATTGGCATTTTTCCACACCTCTTGATGAACAGTATAGCTGTCATTTCACATATCTTGCCCAAAATGTGTTTTCGCACGCCTGGCACAGAATAGCGCAGTCGCTATATGAAACCACTTTTTGGGACAGTTTGAGGAAATAACAGTGACACTGTACATGAGCAGAGGTGCTAAAATGCCTATGTTGAAAATTTGGTGCCGAGCGTCCATACAATGATTGTGTTACAAGTGTGCGTTGTGCATTTCTCACGCACCCTTGTAACTTCACAAATTTGCAATATTTACATGCCACATTTTCAACACTGGCATTTTTTTACACCTCCTTATGAACTGTATAGCTGTCATTTTTCACATCCTGCCCAAAATGTTTTCCTGCACTGCACTACCAAAGTCAATGCTGGCACGACAACATTCGGCATTGACAAATGTTTGTTAATGTTAAAAATTCATTCTGTTTTAAATGAGTTTCCTGCAAAAATATTATATCTATTCCAGATTTCTTAATGTATGTCATTATTCTCTCTCTCTCTTTTGATTGGAGAGTTAAATCCATTCACACTGAGTGTAGCAAACCTTAAACTTTCGTACTGAGCCATCTAGTATAATACTTTGTCAAATCTTTCCCCTTGATAGGCTTCCCCTGTTTATATTAATATAATCATTCAAACAATACTGATTAACATCTTGTTGCTTCCCCTTAGTGTATATTTCCATCACACAAAATTCCCCCCCCATCCTGAAACAGACAAAAAAGAATGTTCCGTATCTAATTATATTTTGCTATCCAATTGGACAGCTATGTTTCTCCCTCTTGAAACTGTGGCTAACCTCCCTTTTCACCTCCTACCCCCTTGCTGGCCCTGGAATACTCACCCTTATCCATAGTGTAGCCAGCATTTCTATCTCTCTAATCCAACTAGTTTCATTTCCCCAATCAAAACAAGTTTATGTCACTCTTTTTTTATGTATATAAGTAGTATGTTTTAATTTGGTTGAAATCGAAGCTCCCATTACAGTGAGATGTTTTTTCTTGTAAACAGTGGGCATTAGGGCTTCTTTTTCTTCTGATTTAAAAACTGTGTGATAATCAGCCTGGGTGGCCCCTGCATACCTGCATCCACCTGATAAGCTCTGCCCACTCTGTCAGATTATGCGTGTATATTATCAGGCTCCATGTCCGTATAAACTGCCATAAACTGCTTCAGAGACCCTTTTAATTTTTTCTCTTTGTCCCAGGCTTCTGGTACTCCTAGTATCCTAATGTTTTTTCTTCTGGCTCTGATCTTGAAATCCATTTTTTTTTTTTACTTGAAATCTTTACTTTGCTCTTCCATTTGTTTAAATTGGTATTTAACTGGGATTGCATCATCCTCCAGCATGGCCATTCTTTGTTGAGATTCTAACAATTCCATTTGCAGCTTATGATTTTCTGAAATCAACTGATTTATTGTAGATTGGAATGAGTCTATTTTCCCATTTACCACTCAATTACCATTTTCCATCTCAGCTGTGAGTTTGGCTAGTTGTGAAATTATCATTTTAGCTCATGGGGGGGTGTTGCTTCCCATTCCCCGTCATCCATGTGGTCTGACATATCTGTATCTTCTGATTCAGCTGTTGATTGTATCGATGAACTTTTGTTGTTTTCAGATCTTCCCCATTGTTTCATATTTTCTGTTGTGAGTAATGGAGTGACTTTTGAGATTGCTGACGTAGAATGAAATTCTATATTTGTACTATTAACCCTTGCTGTGCTGCCAACGTGTATACATGTCCTAAAAACCTGTACATGCTAAATTTTCTGGCAGCCTATGGGTTAATAGTTTGCACAGTTCCTTCTGTTACTGCATACATAGCCCTAATCTCCAGAGCACTCAGTTCATGAAAGACCCTTTTTTTGCTTAAGTTCTTGGCACTCCTCCCCCCCCCCATCATGTCTAAAGTCCATGAAGTCTCTGTTTTGCTGTCTAATGCAGCTTCACTGTTAACATTTGCTACATTTCTTTCTACAGCATGGCATGGTTGGCTGTTTAAGTTTATTTCATTTTTATCACATACCTGCACAATGCCACTGGGTTTCATTGCATCCTTCTGGTGGTTGGTCAGCTTAGTTTATTCTGTTGAAGTCGCCTGTTCTCTGATTTCCATTGCTGTTTATGTTGCTGTCTGAGTTACCACCACCATAGAATGAAACCAGGATGCCATTACGGGGGGAGGTCAGGCAAACTGCTACCAGCACTATCACTGACTCAAGTTGTTTTTTTACCCGAATTATTGCTCAAAGTGGCTTCTGGCATCTCTAAAGTGTGTAAGTTTGTTTCCACCATTTTTTAGTCACTTTTGTTTTTGGCTGCAATCTTTTTTTTTTAACAAAATATTGGGGCTGGAACAAGGCTAGAGGATGTTGAGGATGAAGCTTCGGGTTTGTTTGTAAGATTCTCCTCTGTATTCACCAGAATCGTCAGCTCTTGCTCTGGGGTGATTTATAGTTCCTTTTCATTGCCTGAGGTTCTCTTTTGTGTAATTGTACTGGTGTGCAGTCTTGCCTGCATCTCTTGTTTTACTGATTTAACTGTGGTCTTTGTCATGTTAGCGTTCTTAGGCTGGCCGTTTTGTTTTCTCAACGTCATCATCAATCCAAAGGCAAGAAAACACTTTTTCGCTTTGTTGTCAGATAACTTTTCCTTCCCATCCAGGGTGCAGCATTTAAGTTAGCAAGGTTCACAGTTTAAACAGGATGCAGTGAGATACGCACTTGCATACTGGGAGGCAGCTCACAGAGTTGTTCTTCTCAGCCTTCCACTAACTCCATCTTGGACATGCATGACTGCTCTCACCACTTCCTCAACAATGGTTTTAGTTTGTTTTCAATTTAGTCTAACTTTTATTTTGAAGACATATTACATTTTAAGACATATTGGATGAGAATAAGTCATTTTCATATTTCTATGCATTCCCTGCCCCTATGGACTTGCACAGCCTGGAGGATGTTACAGCATGGCTGATACCTTTGCTTCTTACAGCCAATGGCCTTGGGGTCATGTTAGGTACCTGAGGTCTGATCTTGATATGTTTGTGTCCAAACAGTGCTGCTCCTCCACCCAATGATATCCTACTGACAACAAGGTGCCAGGATGCTTCCCGCTAGTTAAAATAAAACAATAAACACCCCACCCTTGGCAGATAACTGGTAATTATATGCAATGACTCCCAAACAACATACATTATATGGAAACAAATTGTTCTTAGTCAATCATAATGCAGTGTTACTGTGTGGTCATTCTGTGATAACCAGACAGTAGATTGAATAATGGGAATGTGGCTCTGCATTCTAATTGGCTAAGAACAATAAGAGTACAGTGGCTCTGAATTCTGATTGGCTGCAATCAGAGAGTAAGTTTGGTTCACTCTCCAACTTCAACATGCAGCAGCCAATCAGAGACATCTTGTAGCGCTACAGTGTGTCCTGTAAGAAACAGTTCCTGGTTTTTCACAGACACGTTGTAGCATGACTAAGAGTGTTGTAGTTTTTTTGTTTTTATTTATTTTTTTCAGTATAGGAGCAATAATAGAGATTTCCTCGGTAATAACCGGACCGGGGGTTAGTAGACACCTCGGCCTTCAGCCTCCATGTTTCTTACCCCTGGTCTGGTTATTACCTCGTAAACCCAGACCACTATGGTAAAATTGCTATATTCTAAAAAAAATGCAACTGGATACAGATAAAGTATACAAATAGGAATGCAATTTATTAAGGGGAACTGGAACATAGAAGCAAGGAACTGGAAATGGAAAATGGGGTAATTAAGCAAATAAATTATATTTAAATATACTCAGATTTGAATCACACCATCCTCTAAGCAGTAATCCCCAAACACAGTCCTAAAGGACCCCCCGCCCTCTTACATAGAAACATAGACTTTGATGGCAGATGAGGACCACTTGGCCCACCCAGTCTGCCCATTTCCCTAACTACAGGATAGGCTTCGGATCCTAGTTAACCAACAGCTTACTTCCTCCTACCCCCCACTAGAATTGCCTTATGTCTGTCCCATGCATTCATGAATTCCCCCACTGTTTTTGACCCCACTACCTCCTCAGGAAGGCCATTCCACACATCCACCACCCTCTCCATGAAAAAATACTTCCTCACATTGCCCCTGAGCCATTCCCCCTCTATCATCAAATTGTCCCCCTTGCTCTTGGCACATCTCTTTTTCTGAAAGATGCCACCCTCTTGTGCACTGGATACCCTAAAATCTTGTGTGATAGTTCCCACAGTCTTGTACACACTTTGTGGCAACAGGTTGCTGGCCTGGTGGTTGAGACCAGTGTGGTACTGATGAAGATATTTACTGGAGGACATGGGATTCAAAATAACAGTCCCAACAGAAGCAAATTAGAATTCAAATTAAGTCTCTTAAGTTGAAGAAGCAGCCCTATCTCTGGGTACTTCTAAAATCCCACAGGACATGCCCAATCTATCTAACTACCTACCTATCTACAAAAGTCACGGGGCCTGGCCCTTGAAGGCAGTCACAATCTCCACTATGCAGTTGTACACTAATCACTGTGGGACATCTTTCACATGGATTCAGTAGCAGGCTTGGTTAAGGGGGTTGAACACAAAACAGATGTAGCCGCTCAGTCTTCACTTAGCATTTTTTATTTTGATAATTAATGGCCAACTTCTGCAGTACTGTGGAGCTTCGCAATGTTGGGCAGACTCTTTTGCTTATTCATGGGACAGTGGCCCTTATTTTTATTTTTTCTGCAATTCATTTTTATTGCTTTATCCTTCCGTTTTCATGATCAGCATGTTTTAATTCTTTTAGAATATTTGTTTTCTTTATGATGCCCATATGCAGACTACTTTTTTGTTTTTCTCAGTGTCTTGCTAAGCTCCACAGCTGTCAGGTGACAGCTGTGGAAGACCCTAACGCACCTCTGGTGGTGAAGGCTACGGTTTATGATGAATCCAGTTAAACTCCTGGTCAGCTTCCTTCACCCAACAGGGGCCCTTTTCTCCACCTGCTGTACCCTAGGGCAGGCAGATGTTCAGGGCTGTGGTGACTAGGCCCTCTATGAGGATGAATCCTTGCAATTGGATGCAAAAAAAGCAGGTTGACCTCTCTCACAGAATTGGAGGTTTTTGTAAGGCAACGCCTGCTCTGCAGGCTGAAGTCCTGGGCAGGCATTTCAATTCCCCAGCTCTGGAACTGTTTGCTTGGAGTCCCAGACAGGGAACTTTAGCTGTAACTGAACCCAGAGGCTGAACTGTATAAAATAGATCTCTGTCTCTCTGTTATGGTCTGACTAAACTGAGCTGGATGCGCACTCTGCATACATCCCACTTTTCCAGGTTCCAGGCTGATCCTGGCACACAGAAGCCAGGGAACCCTTGGATTGGTTCATTTTGCACTCTTTCCTGTCTGGATTACAGGCCCCATAAGCATTATCTCTACCTTTCTGCTGCTTCTGGTGATTTTGCACCCTTTTCATACCTGGATTACAGGTCCCATAAGCCTTCTCTCTAGCTTTCTGTTGTCTCTGTTCATTTCTGATTGTCTGGTGCTATAAGGAGGTATGTGCTGAGACTACAGCACAGAACTGTTTCCCTCTGACCTCTTCATGCAGTTATTTGGCATTTTTATTAATTTTAAATCACCCCACCCCTCATAGCGACTTCCAAACATCTCTGTGTCTCCTAGTACCAATAACCAAAGTGCCCAGTTCCATGGGTGCCTGATCCCCTTTTTTATTCCTAGTCTAGTAAGGTGAAGGAAGTGTCCGTTAATGATGTGAGGGGCTGTCCATCATCCTGCCCTGTGAGGATATTTTGCACTGGATTTTCCTCTCTGGGATGTTGAGGTGCAGTGACACAATGCATCGCTTAGCACTCCCCACACTTCTGGGTCTCTGGACTGCCATGATATCTAGCCTCCGCTAGGTGTCAGCCATATTGTGGGAGATGCAGTGCACTCATCCAGTGGGAGGAGAACAGTCCCTCAGCAGCTTCCTGTGAGAGGACAATAGTCACTCAGAGGCTGGATCCTCCCACCTCCCAGAACCCCCCCCCCCCCCCGACAACCTGAATTTGCTACTGATCTGCCATCATAACAAACTTTAGCCCTACTGCTGCAGTATTAGGCCAGTGGACAGTGCAGAATTTTAAAGAGTTTGTGGCCTGTTTTGGGACTTTTATAGACCTTTGTAAATATACATACCCACTATAAACTCTGGCTGGATCTGAATAGCCATTGTGTCTGCAAAACCATCAGGGTTGTCAATATTTATTGTATCTGCAGTAGAATTCTATGGAAGCATGATTCTGACACAATCACCATCTCCCCTAGCTGCAAGCCTAGTACAGCAAGTGCGGCATGGGCCTTCTGTCACTGTACTATTGTTTGTATCATTTCTGTGCAGTACAGTGTTGTGACTGGTGGGGCTTGGTTGCCCAGAAGAGTGCATTATTAATCCAAAATTATTAAAATCAAGTAAGCAGTAAGACACGATGGGCTGTGCGTTAGACAGTTCTAACGCATGGCTTGGGGGGCATAGTGAGGCACAAGGCTGCAGGCCGCGAGCGTCTAGCCCCTAGCCATGCATTAGAACTGTCTAATGCACACCCCGGAGTGGCTTATTACACTTATAAAATGGGACTGTGTATTCTACATGGGGTTTCCCATTTTAGCCATGCATTAGACACTTCTAACGCATGGCTAATGACCAATCAGAATAGCCAAAATCCCTTCCCCATTTTATAAAGAATCAAAATCCCTCTTATGGATGTGAACACAATGTCAACTTAATGCTTATTTTGCTGTGAGCCACTTGTTAGCAAAGACTGTCCATTTTACCACAGTGTTGTGGTTCTATAGTATGGCTTATTTGCCATGTGAAATTCGGCTCCACATCAGCATTTGCTATTATTGCCTCTGTGCATGGTGCAAATTTTGACCATGTATCTATGTTGCGCCTGTTTCCGCCTTCCAGAACACCCCTGGAAAGGGAGCCACCCAGACCAGCATGCCCCCCTGATCAGATAGGATAAATTTAAGGAGACGTTGATATGTTCAGGGTAGGCAAGTCACTCCAAAGTACTGCCTATCCAAGATCTAGATGAACAGCTTAAATAATTTTGGGAGCAAATCATGTAGTTTTTACCCTTATTCATATTTTCATATTACAACCCTAAGGGATAAGGTTAAAAGCTAAATTATGTACTAGCCCCAAAAAATATATTTTTATTTTATTTATTTCATTTTTTGTTAACCAGGTAGGTGCACTAGACAAGAGATTTTGCCTATTTTCAGGCACGACCCAGGAGGGTTACACATCAGAAACAGCAGATACATAGTGTCCACAACAGAATACAAAACATCTAGTTGGAAGGAAAATACAGTAACACATGACAATTTAGAATACATGGCACATTCAGGAACAACAAGTAGAATATACATAGCATGAGGATAAACAGTAATCACAGTTACATAAACTTTTATAGAATTTTGAAAACAGTATAACTGACTAAAAAAATACATATACAGCAAACACTGAGGGTACATAAGTGTTGAGAGGAAGTACCGCTCTCAAGGTGGAAGATCAGTGGTAGTAGTGCAAGTGAGTGGAGACAAGCAAGAGGTAGAGCAGGAGCAGAGACCTGAGCTCATAAGGTGAGTTCTTAAAATTTTTTGAAAGGCCCAGTGAGTAGCCGATTGTTTAACATAGAGTGGAAGGGTGTTCCACATTCTGGGAGCAGATACAGCAAACGCAAGTTCGCCCTTTTTGGTGGGACATCTAGCCATAACAAAGGAAGCATTTTGAGTAGATCTCAATGTATACAGCAAGTCAGGTTGTTTTAGCAGAGTTACAAGGGATCTTGGAGTACTAGTCCGAGTTAATTTATCAACCAGACAACCAGCTGTGTACAGACGATAGGAGGATGGGGTGAGCCAATTGAGAGAAGAATAGAGCTGACAGCAATGTGTTAGTTTAGGAGCCGCAAGGGCAAAGCGGCAAATACTATTATAACAAGTGCTCCATTTCTGGATTACTTGCTTGCTAGCATTAAGGTAGACTATACAGCCATAGCTGAGGCAAGGTCAAAGAATTCCCTAAGCAATGGCCAGCCTGGCTGTCAAATTTAGGGAGGATCTTACCTTGCAAGCCAGGCTAAGTTTACTGTTCACTGCCTTACAAGTGGCTGCAACATGAAGATTAAAGTTCAGTGAGGGGGTCAAGAGTCATCCCAAGGTATCTGAAGGATGTGACTTTATCCAGGGTTATGCCATCAGGTCCATGAAGGGAAAGTCCTATATGACAAGCTTTTAGCCTAGGAGAAGTCCCAAAGAGCATTGACACCATTTTGTTAGTGTTAAGTAGGAGCTTATTTTGTTTTAGCCAAGCTGAGAAGCAGTCAAAGTTAGACTGAAGGGAGGTGCGAACTGCTGAAATGTCATTAGCGGCAGAGTTGATAACCATATCGTCCGCATAGAAAAGAGACAAAGTCGATCCAGATGGGGTGGATGATTATTTATAAAGAGACAGAAAAGGAGGGGACCAAGAATAGAACCTTGGGGGGAACACCAACTGAGGTAGAGAGAAGATCAGATGCAACGTTCCCTATTTGAACAAACTGTTGCCTACTCAGAAGGTAACTGCCAAACCAGGCTGTGACAGAATTTGAGAAACCAAGAGAGGACAGTTTGGAGAGCAGAAGAGAGTGGTCAACCAAGTCAAAGGCCTTTGTGAGGTCGATAAAAATGGCCCCAGTGAGTTTTCCTTTGTCCATGTTAAGCAGCACATCATTAGTAAATTGTAATAGTGCCGTAGTTGTGCTGTGGCCGGACCTAAAGCCATGCTGGTCTGGGGATAATAGATTGTTTTTATGCAGATACTCCATGACCTGAGAAGACACTGCCTTCTCTAGGATTTTAAGTCCAAGACAGATAAGATGGCAATTGGTTGGTAATTACCCATCGTTCTAGAGTCTCCTTTCTTATGCACTGGCACAATATGTGCAATTTGCCAGATGGATGGCACCGTCCTGGTCACAAGAGATAAGTTGAGTATTCTCGCAACAGGGGCTGCAATGTCAGCAGCAATAACTTTAAGGAACTTAGATAATAGTCCATCGGACCCAGGACAGCCATGTTCAGGAATGGCTCCCATATGCCTTAATACATCAATAGCCCGAGACTGGTTTAATACTAAACTGGGTCAATAAAGATTTGGCAGGGTTTATGATTTCCTCAGAGGGTAAAACAGAGTTAACCAAGAAATCCGAGAGATCAGAGAAATGAACATTAAGCAAAGTAGCAATCGTGCTTTGGTTATTGCAGTTAGCATCATTTATAGTCATTTCGGTCAGAGGCGGGGATGGGCCTTTCCTTAAAAAACTTTTAACATGGTTCCAGAAACCCCTAGCATCACCACAGGATTTTTGAAGAAGCATACCACAGTATGCTGTTTTTGTTGCTCGGATGTCTTTCTTACATGTTTTTCTCATGGATCGGTACTTAGACCAGTCATCAGGTTGGGTAGACATTTTGGCAGTAACCCATGCTTTATCTCTACTCTTCATTGCTGAGAGGAGATTCTTATGCAACCATCTAGTTTTAGCACCCCTAATTCTCCTTCTTTTGAGAGGCACATACTTGTTTTGGAGGGGGTGGAGATTTGATAGTAAGTAACTGAGAGCTCTAGCAACATTAGTTGTGTGGTATAACGGGGACCACTCAATACATCTTACTTCCGACAGAAGTGCTGCAATATTTAATTTTGAGAAATCCTGGAACTGTATGATCTTAGGAAGTAGCTTAGGACAGCTGGCATTCCAGACACAGAAAGTGGGTGAGTGGTCACTGATTAAGTCAGGCAAGGTACCAACTTCAAGAATTCTACTGACATGATTAGTGACAATCCAGTCCAATGTGGATTGGTGTGAACTGCTGGAAGAAATATGGGTAGGTCCAGTAACCAGCTGGGAGAGGTGAAGCTTTGCAAGAGTGCTATTATATACACCAGAGTTACTACTAGACCAGTCAAGGTTAAAATCACCAAGTAATATAATTTCTTTAATCCCCTTTAGAGAAGACAGGTGGTCAATGATTCCATCCAGGCCAGTTAGCGCCCCCTTTGGAGGATTATAGACACAGACTAGGTTTAATTTCTTTTCCTCACCAAGAGTCAGTTCCACATGAAGTATTTCAAAGGAGCTGTGCATTCCGTGAAATAATACTGAGACCCTGAGATGATCTCTGGAGTAGAAAGCAACCCCATCCCAACCCCCACCCCCTTCGCGAGGAGGAATGATCAAATTTAACTAGGTTGTGTCCTGTTAATTTAAGCACAGAATCAGGAATATCTGGCTTAAGCCAAGTTTCAGAGAGTCCAAGGATATCTGGGGAATACAGTTTAACCCATGCTTCAAGTTCAGGGAAATTAGAGGAAATACTTCTAATATTCATATGGGCAATTTTTATGCCCCTCGATAGAAACCACTGCGGGAAAGTGATTGGATTTGCTGCATCAATTGGACCAGGATTGGGCTCAACAGCACCAGAGAGGGATATGCGAATTTTGTTAATCCAAGAAACAAGGAACAACTGAATAAGATACCTGCATTTATTTAGATCGGAGAGGGTGACACAGCTAATGTAGTATCCAAGTCTGACAGGGCAGATGAATTTAAGGACCCAATTACCAGTACTGTGAGGTCTGTCATAGGCCAAGAGATTGGAGTAATGAAAGGAACCATTATATACACTGGCCCAGATATTCAAACTGCTCCCAAAATGTGCGCAACAGCAGGAGCAAGCACAATTCAAT
Organism: Neoceratodus forsteri; assembly: GCA_016271365.2. Classification (NCBI taxonomy): domain Eukaryota; kingdom Metazoa; phylum Chordata; order Ceratodontiformes; family Ceratodontidae; genus Neoceratodus; species Neoceratodus forsteri. Next base: position 200,015,177 of record JADMNL010000025.1, read on the forward strand.
TGCGCATATGCGCAATAGACGCGATATTCAAACATGGAGCAAAACAAATTGCGCAAGCAGCCAACGTCTGAATATCGCACAAACTGCGCCATAGCGCACCAGGAAGGGGAAGCTGAGCAGAAAGGTTGCACCATATCGCAACAAGGGTAGCCCAGCTGAGCAGCCCAGAGGTGCCATAGCACAAGCAGAGCCCCCCCACCCCCAGCAGAGCACTGGAACTGCACAACCAGGGAGGCAGACTGGGGCCCACCGCCAGCCATGCCACACATGGGCACAGGAACACACTGCAGAACCAACAAGACACCTGCACATCCCAAGCACAGCATCACTGGGGGTGGGACGGATGATCCACTAGCCCATGGGGACGAGCCAACAAAGCACAGCAGGGCCATGACGCCTCAGTACAACCACTGGCAGGCTGAGACTGCCACACACAGGGGGTTGACAACCACAGTGCACATCAGCCCCCCCCATCTGCACAGCACACCCTTCACCGTGACCCCAAGAAACCACCCATGTGCAGTGACTGGCACTGCAGGAAACACCATGCATCCCCCCGGCACACGTCAACCTCGTGTAGCATAGAACCATACAAGCCCGACCCACCCTGTGCACCCAGCAGTGGGCGGCAGCAGATGGCAAGACCGACAGAAAGTCACTGCCACACTGGAGACACCTCCCCATGCACACACACGCACACACACACACACACATACACACACACACACACACACACACACATACCCAGGACAATACCACCCCAGATGGCATGCACACCACTGCAACTGAGCAACCATAGCCAGCTGCAAATCAGAGACCACCACAGTATTCATAACAAAATATATATATATTCAAAAATGGAAAGTAGAACAAGAACAACAACATATTTACAAGAGCGGGGGTAGGGGTACAAGGTAGGGGTACAAGGTAGGGGTGGGCAAGGTGTAGGGATGAACAACTTGGAGAGGGAAGGCAGGGTGGGAGGGATGGGTGAAGTGGGAAGGGAAGCCGGTCTAAGGCCTAGCAGGCCGGTCCTCTGCTGCCTGGTGCCATCTCACTTGGCTGTGCCTTCTCTGGAGCCCATGGCACTGGATGTCATGGAGGATGTCACGGTTCTCCAGTGACACCCGGGTCAGCAGGTGCAGTGCCCGCTCAATCCTGTGGAGGACGATGAGGCCTAGGAAAAGGGAACACAGTCAATGGCTGTGACTGTCCACAACCCTGAACACCACCCAACCTGCAAGGCATATAGCCCAATGTCCCGCACCTGTGATGGTATGCACCCACCCACAGTGATCATGCACATGACAAGCCCAACCAGGCGACACCAGCTATGTGCACCACTGCACACACACACACACACTGCCCATGTCCATCACAGCACAAACAAGGCTGTCAAGTGACATGGCAATGTGGTGGGATGCCAGTTCCACAGCCATGTGCCCAGTGCATGCATGGACCACCAGTGACGCACACACAGACGTGCAGTGACACTGGACAGTGATGACTGTCGCCTGTGCCGTGCATGGTTGTGTTGTCCATGGCTGGTGGTCATACCCAGCCCCTCCAGCATGCAATAGCATCCATGATGTAATGATACTCACACTCCGCAAGCAGCTGTGGCTGCTGCTGCTGCTGCTGCTGTGGCCCACCCCTCGCAGCACCACCATCCGCCACCTGGGCCCTGCCACGGCCCTCCTCATCCAGTGCCTGCATCCTCTCTGCCCGGCCTGTGGGAGACAAATGTTGAGAAAAACATCAGTGTGACTCCAAAGCAGACTGCCCCCTGCCCCAGTGAGTGTGCCTGCCCACACAGCCAGACCCATGCATCTCACACCTGCACACACTGACACAGCCAACCATGGCAGAGCCATCACCCATGCACAGCCACCAAAACACACTCACACCCCTACGGAGAATACAGGTGCATAGATGGTACACCCACCTGGCCTAGGCACAATGCCCCTCCTGGCACGTGACCGTAGTCGGTGAAGCAAATCTGGCTCCCTCCTGCGGAGGTCACTGAACCTGTGCCGGCACTGCTCGGCAGACCGGCGCTGCCCTGTGACCCCCACCAGGTCATTGGCCACCTGTAGCCAGACCTGGGTTCGAGCCATGGTGAGGGGCTCCTCCCCATACAGTGCCCCATAGTGGGGCTCAACCAGGGCCACCAGGTTGGCCACCTCCACCGGGCTCCATTGGGGCGCTCTCCTGTGTGCCATTGTTGTATTTTTACAGCAGGCAATATGGCGCCCCGCAGCGCGGCAACCCCATGTGGAAATGTTGCGCAATAGACCACCATAGGTTCCAATCGCGCTGTTTGTACAGCGCCATCGTTTCACATAGCGCTGTCACCAAACAGAGCAATAGGGCCGTACACATGGCAGCCAAACTGCGCTAGGGGGCAAAGGTCGGACACCAGGTCAGGGGTCTATGACGCAAGGCCACGCACAGCGCCATATGACGTCTACGCATCCTGCGCAACTGACCACCTGCATGCCAGTGCCACAGTGGACTATTGCGCAGTAGTGCCACAGCGCCATATGGTGCCCATTGCTGTAGCGCCACTGGCACAATGGTGGCCATGGCCTGAATTGCCTATCGCGCGACAGACGCATCAGCGCGGCAGGCGCCTGCGTAAGCTACATGGGCATGCATAGCGCGGTGTACCACCAGTCACAGATCTGCGCCATTGGCTCAGCCGGCTCAACCGTGTTGCAAAAAGCGCAATAAGCGATATTCAGCCGACACATGCAAATCATCTGATCAGCCATTCAAAGGCGCGGTGGCGCGATTTGCATCTCATTACAGATGCTCCACTCCTAATTTGCATGCATTGCGCTATAAATGTGCGACATTGGGCTGCGCTGGCCAGATTCGGTTACTGCAGGTGAGAGGTGGGTTGCATGCTGTGGGATGTTCTGGACAATGAGCATGGGATAGCGCTGTAGACTGCACAGTGACAGGTGTCCACTTCCACCCATACAGATCGCCATGACCGAGCAGAGCCAAGGTGAGGGTGAGGATGGTGGGTGAAGGAGGAGGAGGCCCAACTTCACCACGGCAGAGACAGAGGCCCTCTTCCAGGCCTACCTGGAGGAGGAGTCACTACTGAGAGGATGGCGGGGCACCCCTCAGGGTCGTGCGGCTGCATGGGAGGGGGTAGGTCAGGCAGTGAACCTGCACGGACGCCACCAGCGCTCCGTGCAGGAATGCAAAAATAAGATTGGGACAGACCGCAGGAGGGTGAAGGAGAAGGTGGCAGCCCTCAGGGCGGCACGTGCTGGCACTGGCAGGGGCCAGCCAGCGGTGGTGGAGCTGACCCCGGCTGAGGACCGACTGGCTGCATCAATGCAGCGCAGTGCTATTGAGGGCATACCAGGAGGTGGATTCCAGACAGGTGGAAGCCCATCACTGCACGGTATGACATGGTGGTGGTGTTGGTGGGGGGGGAAGGTTGTTCACATGCACTCGCATGTCCTCTCTTTCTGTTCCAGATCCTGTTCGTCTTCAGGAGATGGTGGTGGTGGGTCCAGGCAGTGAGGATGACCTGCTGGACATGGAGGAGGGTCCATCCACCTCTGTCGCCAGCCAGCATGCACTGCACCAGCATGCATGCTGGGCTGCCAACTCTGGTGTCGGTGAGTCGGGTGTGGGGGGTGCACAGCCTGTGTCTCAGCAGTCTGGTGTGCAAGCATGCCAGCACGCTATGACTGTGGCTGTAGCACGTACCTGCACAATTGATGATGCAAGGACTGTATTGGGCAGTGACATGTGTGTGTCCCATGAAGGACACACAGCAGGCCAGCACGTGCCCCTGGGCCTAGCTGGTTCCAACATGTGTGCCAGCATGTCGGCCAAGTCCCAGGCTGTGCCTGTCACCACCAGTGGGGCAGCACCGGTGGCTGTGCAGGTGTCTGGCACTGTTGCAGCCACAGCAGTGGAACGAGTGGTCCCTGGGGCACAGTGGTTGGAGAGGCAGCAGCATCAGTCACCCACCAGGTCTGGGGGTACAGTGTCCAGCAGTGGCACATGCCCGCCGCCCTTTGATACGCCCATTCCTGGTCCTGGTGAACAGCGCCCACCCTCAAGGGGTGTTGAGCATCAGGACCTTCCACACCCTGGGGGACAGGATGCTGTTGTGGCAGAGTACCCACTTGAAAAGCACACCCGCCTGCTGCGGGAATCAGTACAGCAGCAAAGGCGGGTTGCAATATCTGTGGAGGCACTGTGTGCGGCTGTGGAGCGGCACAGCAGGGAATGTGCTGTGGACCATGCAGAGATGGTCCACATGCAGATGGATGTGACCGCCGCCACTGACAGGCAGACCCAGGCATTGTTCGCTGTCGTGGCTGCATTGGGCACACATGCAGGTGCACCTGTACCGCGCACCCCACACAGTACGCTCTCCACTCCCTGTTCCCGGCATCATGCGACGCCAAGCCTGTCGATGCCGGATTCTGCTGTGGGCATCCCAAGCACCCCTGGTGCAGGTATGTTTGGCATCCTACAGACCCCACTGCGGACAAGGTCGCGATCGCGCAGTGGGACCCCTGGTGGTCCATCGGTGCCACCCCATGTGGCCCCTGCTCAGCCTGCCAATGCTGTTGGGTCACAGCGGGGCCACCCACGCATCCGCGGTGGCTGTGGAATGGTGCAACATGACTGACCTGTCTCCCAGTGTGGGCCCTGTCTGGTGCTGCCCTGTGTGCACTGTGCGTCATGGTGGGCAGTGCACTGGTGGGTGCCCTGCCCATCACGCCGACATACAGACCACCTGCACACCATCCCGACTGCTGTCCACAGGTGCATGTGCATGATGATGCCTGCATTGTACTGTACACCAAGGTGCAAGGGTGCCCAGCATCTGACACACGTGCTTGACAAGTACAGGTGGTGGGTGTGGTCTGTGGATCTGTGTGTTTGCCATGTCTGTTCCTGCTCTGCTGTGCACCTGCCCATGTACGCTTTGTGCCTGGTGTGTTTGTGTGTGTGTGTGTCTCCATATGACTGTTCACCCTTCCCTGATGGTGTGTTGGTGTGCCTGGTCCCTTCCACCCCCCTTGCCATCAGGCACTCCTGGTGTGTTACTCTGTGTGCCTGTGGGTTGCGCCAGGACAGTGTTGTCTGCACATGGCCCCTTGACTTACCTGTGTTGTGCATAATGCTCCTCCGTGATGGTGTCCCGGTGCAGCTGGGCCTGCCGGATCAGTCGGGGGTCCCGCCGTCCAAGGGAGGGCTGCTCATCACCATCAACACCGGTGCCACTGGCGTCCCCATCGCTGTCCCCCTCTTCAACCTGTATGGCTATCCCACAGTTATTGGCCATGTTGTGCAGGATACAACAGGCCAAGAATATCCCACAAGCCTTTGAGGGGCTGTACTGTAGGGCACCGCCGGAGGTGTCTAGGCATCGGAAGCATGCCTTGAGCATCCCAAACACCTGCTCGATGATGTTGCATGTGGCAGCATGTGCCTCATTATAGCGTTGCTGCGATGGGGTGATGGGGTGCCGGTACGGTGTGAGCAGCCAGGGACGGAGTCGGTATCCGCTGTCACCTGTGTGGAGATAGTGGAGATCTGTCTCATGTTCAGGTCCATATTGCCCATATCCCTGTGTGCCACTACCATGGCACCTGTGGCATTCCCACCCTTGCCCCGAGTTTGCATTTCCTACATGCGTACTCACCCACTAGATGGCCTGTGGGGATGTCCCCACTCTCGAATCGATGGCACAGTGCGGACTGATGCCATATGAAGGCATCCTGTGCTCCACCAGGGTGTGTGCACAGACATTGATTATCAGCCCAGTGGCATCACACACCACCTGGCAGTTGACACTGGGAAGCCCTTTCTATTCCTATATGCGGCCCCATCGGGGTCAGGTGGCGTGCGAATGGCCACATGGGTGCAGTCTATGGCCCCTAGCACGCCAGGCATACGTGCTACCCTGTGGAACGCCTGCATGTTTGCTGTACGCTCTGCCGCGGTGCTGGGGAAATGGATGTGCTCCTCAGCATGTGGCAGCATTGCACTGAGGAATTGGGTGAGGATGCGTGACGTGGCCGACTGTGTGATGCCTGCGGTGTCCCCTGTTGGCCTCTGGAAGGTGCCCGTGGCGAGCAAGCACATGCAGGCTGTCACCTTGGTCTCCACTGACAGAGCATGACTCCGTCGTGAGGGTGCCTGCATCACATCACTGCACAGCTCACAGAGCCGCTTCAGTATTGCCCTGTTCAGGCGGTACCGGCCCACCATCTCTACGTCTGTGTACAGCTCAAAGCTGATGTGGGCACGGTACTGCTTGTTGGGGGCGTACCGCCGACGGGCCCATCCACGGCCACGTCCCCCTGCACTTTGCATTCTCACCTCCCTCATTACAGCTTCCATGTGGAAGCTGCCACTGTCCATCTCCCTGGCTTGTGACCCCCCCGGCTGATATTGCTGTGTTACCCCGCTGTCCTGACTGCTACTTCCACTGCACCGGGCACCCCCTGCTGGCTTCTGCAGCCTATGGCCCACACTGCTTCACTTGCCTGCCCTGGCCTGTCACTGACTGTCTTTCTCTCTCTCTCTTCCCCACTTGGCATCCCTGTGCGTTCTTGCGCCTCTTCCTTGAGCCTTTTTATTTTGGCTCATTTCCGCTGGTGCGCAACTTCCGGCTGTTCTGATGTTGCGCATTGCCCAAGTCTTTGGATATCGCATTGCGCTCTTTATGCATGGATCCACCCCCTTCGGTTGCACATGCCGTCATTTGCATTGCGCTGTTGCTCAGCATGTTTTCGGTGGCGCAACTGCCTCCTGCAGAATATCGCAGAATGGCGCACTTTTGGACTTGCGCAGGCGCAACCCTATTGCGCATGGCACAACCCTTTTGAATATCCGGCCCATTGTGTATTTGGGTGTCATGAGGAATCATATCCACCAGAGCATAGAGAGAAAGCAAAAATAGGCACATTCCAACAGCAGACCTGAAAGCACCCAAGCAGCTCCTTGGTGAATCCATAGTTTCAAGCTCCTTCTTGCAGAAATTGTATAGAGTAGTGTAGCAAACTTGCTATCATAGTGGAATGTAACTAACAATGGACACCAAAGCAACCACTAGTTGTAAGACCCACCCCAATTGTCCAAATAAGCCAATCAGAGAAGAGCAGTGGCGAAACCTATGTGCATTTAAGAAAGGGAGGAAGTGGGAGATGGGTGGGTGAGCATAAAACATTTAGTAGGCAGGAGCTTAAACAAGGAGCTCCCTGATTTATGCAAAGCTGTGCCAGGATTTAAAATCCGAAATAACCAGTGCGCTGTCTAAACCTCCGAGTCCCGTACCTTGCGATAGATTTTGGTGGCTTGCAGCAAGAGGCTGGGGAGGGCTATCTAGATCAAGCCCTCAGACCCTTGCAATGATAGATTTCAGTGGCTTGCAGTGAGGGGCTGGGAAGGGCTATCCAGATCAAGCCCTCAGACCCTTGCGATGATAGATTTCGGTGGCTTGCAGTGAGGGGCTGGGGAAGGCTATCCAGATCAAGCCCTCAGACCCTTGCGATGATAGATTTTGGTGGCTTGCAGTGAGGAGCTATTGTGGGACAGGCAGAACCTTGGCGTGACTTGTCTGTCCCAAAGTAAAACAGCATCAGCTGCTAATTAATGCAGCATGTCATTCTAGCCATGAAAAACAAGCATTTGTCAATGCCGAATGTTTGCTTGCTGGCATTGGCAGTGGTAGTGTAGAAGTTACAGAGCTGCGTAATAGGAATGGCAGTGAAGTATTGAACTGAAGCCAACCCCACCACCACCCTGCAGAGAGTGACAGGCATTGGGGTGTGCATTTGGGTCATCAGGCATAACGGCCACGCCATTTCACCACACCCCACTCTGCAGAGACTGACAAGTGTCATGTGCTCCTTGGGGTCTTTGGCCCTTATGCGCACCCCATTTCATTAGGAAATACGGTGAGATGGGTGCGAGATAGAATAGGGGTGAAGTTTGGGGTCGAAGAGTCCAAGGCATACCTCGATGCCTCTCAGTGACTGCAGGGTGTGGAATGGTATGAGCATCACAGGCAAGAATCCCAAGTCACACCCCTGATTCCTGTCATTCTCTATAGGGTTGGGCGATTTAGTTGAAAAGCCTAATACCTCAGGCATCCGTTGGTATTTTCACTCCAAATTTTCAACATGTTTGTTTTGTGACCCTGCCTCATGAACAGGGGGAATATCAGTTTGGTAGCCGAAAGCTGCTTATGCACAGGTGCAAAAATATTCCGAACAGGATGTAAAAAATGACAGCTGTACTCTTTCATGGGGAGGTGTAAAATTGGCTATGTTGCAAATGTGTAGTAAAAATATTTAAAAAAATGGTGAAGTCACGAGTGTACATAGAAACTGTGCAACGCACACCCGTAATATAATTAGGTTGGGGATTTTTTATAGCAGATTGTCAACTCAGGCATTTTGGTGCCTCCGATCATGAACAGTGTCCCTGCGATTTTCTTTATCTGTGCCAAACAATGATTTCCCACAGCGACCACGCATCTCTGCACTGAAAGTGTGAAAACACACTTGACCATGTTGTGAAAATGGCAGCTGTACTGTTCATAAGGAAGTGTGGAAAAATGCCACTAGTGAAAATCTGGACTGAAAATATTACAAAGTCATGAACTAACGAGGATGCATGGAAACTGCACAATGCTCACTCGTAACACAGTCATTTTATGGACTTTTGTCACCAAATTTTCAACATAGCCATTTTAAGACCTCTGCTCATGAACAGTGTAACTGTGATTTTCTTAATCTGTCCTAAACATTGCTTTCGCACACCAACAGCACCATTGTGCGCTACATGTGCGATAACACATTTTGGGTGACATATGAAAAATTGCAGCTGTACTGTTCATAAGGAAGTTTAATAAAATGGACATGTTGAAAATCTAGAGTGAAAATATTAAATTTGCAAACTTACGAGCATGCTTAGGAACTGTGCAACGCATGCTCGTAAAAGTCATTTATAGGAATTTTTTCACCAAATTTTCAACATAGCCATTTTAAGACCTCTGCTCATGAACAGTGTCACTGTGATTTTGTTAATGTGTCCCATACACTGAGTTTGCACACCGACTGCGCCATTGTGCGCTACATGGGCGGAAACACGTTTTGGGCAGGATGTGAAAAATGACAGCTGTACTGCTCATAAGGAGGTGTGGAAAAATGGCAATGTTGAAAATCTGGAGTGGAAATATTGAAAATTTGCAAAGCTACGAGCGTGCGTGGGAACTGTGCAACGCACGCTCGTAAAACAGTCATTTTTAGGAATTCTTTCACCAAATTTTCAACATTGCCAATTTAAGATCTCTGCTCATGAACAGTGACACTGTGATTTTCTTAATGTGTCCCATACACTGAGTTCGCACAACGACTGCGCCATTGTGCGCTACATGGGCGGAAACATGTTTTGAATGAGATGTGAAAAATGACAACTGTACTACTCATAAGAAGGTGTGGAAAAATGGCAATGTTGAAAATCTGGAGTAGAAATATCAAAAATTCGCACGCCTATGAGCGCATGAGAACCGCGCAACGCATCAAAACAGTCATTTTATGGAATTTTTTCACCAAATTTTCAACATAGCCATTTCAAGACCTCTGCTCATGAACGGTGTCACTGTGATTTTCTTAATTTGTCCTGTACATTGATTTCGCACACTGATTGCGCCATTCTGCGCTACATGGGTGGAAACACATTTTGGGTGATATGTGAAAAATTACAGCTGTACTACTCATAAGAAGGTGTGGTGAAATGGCAATGTTGAAAATCTGGAGTGAAAATATTGAAATTTCGCGAACTTACGAGCCTGCATTAAGAACTACGCAATGCTGCGCTCATTAAACAGTCATTTTTTTGATTTGGCACAAATTTTCAACATGGAGTTTGGGCCCCTTCTCATGAATAATGTCACTGTCTTGGTGGTATTCAGGCCGGCGGGTGATTTGCAGTCACTGCATAGTCACCGCGCAGTCACTGCGTGAAATCACCCTTCGGGCCTGAATAACACCATGACAGTGACATCATTCATGAGAAGGGGTCCCAAAACTCCATGTTGAAAATTGTGAAAAATTACCAAAATGGCTGAGATATGCAACAAAGTTGAAACCCCTATCTAGCCCATTATACAGCTTACTGGCATTTCCTCAGTTCAGGTCGGCTTTGAAGAGTGCAGACGTGTTCCGGTCCACCAAGATCATCAGCCAGAGTCTGAGGTAAGTATGGGGTGAGGGGGTGGGAGGCTGGGTGCGCAGGGTGGGGTGCAGGTTGTGGAGGGGTCGAAGACACCGCTGGACCGCTTTTGTCTTACAGGTACAAACAATAAAAAGACATCATGGGACCGCTTGCCATTCTGGGTGGGCTCCAGCGTGGCACAAGGACTGGGCGTTCAGCCAGCGGGGATTAGGCATCCCGTCGGCGAATGACTGATTGCCATGCTGGGTGGGCTCCCAGCGTGGCACCAACTACTGGGAGGGAGGAGGAGTGCAGCTCAGGCAGTGGGGATTGGGCACCCCGTCGGCTATACACTGCATCTTGAGGGTGCTACGCCTGCGGCTGGGGAGCTGCACATAAGCAGCTTCTTATTGCTGCTCACTCAAGCGTAGCTCCCCCTTTCAACTGTATGCCACTGCATTTTGGAGCGTGTCATAGACAGCTCCAAAATGCATTGGCTTACAGGGGCCGCGCCTGCCAGCACACTGCCTGAATTGGAGGAGGAGGTGACACACCTCCGAAATCTCCGATGATGGCACTATGTTTCTTGCACATGCGTGCAAGCAAACATAAAAATGGCACTGCTGTTTTTACAGTTCAGTAAGAAAGTATCACAGCTCTCTAACTGCTAAGAGCTACTGTAACCTAAAAATAACTACGAAAAATAGTTTATTTGTACCGTAGTTATTTCCTGTGAATCCAAAGTAAAGATGGCACTGGCTCTCCCCTGCTGACTCTTGACTAATCGCGGTAGGTGTCTTTTCATATAGGATAAATTTAAGAAGCTCCTATGTTCAGGGTAGGCAGCTCCATGACACTAGGCTGTTTTTTGGGGTTTTTTGGCTTCTTTTACTTTTAAAAGAGCATGAAAGCGGGTTTTACTATCAAGCTGTATCTGCAACTGTTTTGGTAACTGTCATGGAAATTTGTCATTTCTTTATTTTCATTTGGTGTATTTCTGTGTTCCTGACCACAAATGAAAATGGGCAAAACTTCTCATGGGTCAACCAGAATGATAAATATTTCAGATTATTGAAACAATTTGGGTACTAAAAGGCTAAAACATTTAAGATATAGCACCTACATTTTATTTGTGAAAATCCTAATTTAATTGGAACAGAAACTTTGTTTTTTGTAATTTTTAATATAATTAGAAATCTGACCAAGTGTGAAGTTGTGTTTTATACTCCGAATGTATGTTTTGTGAGTTTGTTTTGAAATAGTCCTATTTTTTACCTTATTTAGGGTCCTTTGTTAATGTTGCTTTTTGTCCCTTTCCCAGCATGCATTTTCTAATTATTCATGCGTTCCAGAATCAGTTCCAGATGCAGAACCGAGGCAGGGTGGTCTAGTGTTTTGAACACCAGATGGAAATCAAGAGATTAAGGCCCTGTCTACCCCAAGGTCTACATAAACAGCGAAAATAATTTTGGGGGCAAATAATGTCATTTTTACCCTTATCCACTGAAATTGTAACCCAACAATCTGTACTCCTCCTTAATCCCCCTATTGTAGCCCTACCCACAAAACAGCATTTTGGTGATGTTATGTAGAAAACAGGGCACCAGTATTGGCCACTGTATAAATGGCATGTTTGGGGAGGCCTTTACACTAGGGCCCACTCCACAAATGGCTTCGCACTGGCAGAGTGGTGCTTGCATGGGCTGGTGATGTGTAGATGTCCCACTCCACACATGCAGTTACCTCCACAGATCCACAGCTCTGGCTGTGTTCCCTCACTTCATCCAATCCACAGCCACATGCACAGTTACGCAACCAGCTGGATCAGGGTTAGACACAGGGTGGGGTCATGCTGCTGTGTGATCTACAATGCTTTTTATGCACTAATTGGGGCATGCAGGGACCAGCAACATTATACTACCCAAGGGGCAGCCATAACACCTGCCAGCCAAATGCACACCTGCCACACAGGAGCAGGGAAGTCGCCCTAGGGACTGTGAGGTCTGCTGCCACTTGCCTCGATCCTCCTAGCAACCACTGAGGGCTGGATTGCTTATCACACTATTCTAGTTATTTAGATATGAACCAGATATAGGGCAGGCCTTGGAGGACTGCCATATCCCAGCAGCCTCTGCTCCATGCTGAGCATGGGATCCACTATGTAGCTGACCCAGGCATCTCATTGGGTGCCCAGTGTCCAGCATTGCTCCCCTCCTCAGGACACACCCTTGGTCTGTGCAAAGCTCTGCAATTGCAGACAGCAGTGGCTAGAGGCAGTGTATGCATTTAGTGTGAGCAGGCATCAGGCTGCAGGGTTCTTTGGCAGAAATACACATGATTCGGTGTGTGTACCTGCTGTTGTGTGAATTGGGGCCCAAAGTTTCTAGAACATAATAGGCCAGCTTTCATTTTATGGGGATCATATTGCATACTAGTGACTTGCTTCATTATAGAAATGTAGTGTAAATACCCCTCTCCTGATTTTGATGTTAACAGTGGACAAAGCTATAGCCCCATTCCTCACTTAAACATTACCAAAACACTGTTCTGATGGTGGGGCTAGAACAGAGTGAATCCAGAGTGGCAAAGGACTTTCATATTACAACCACATAGGATAAAGTTAAAAACTAAATTATTTACTAGCCCCCCCCAAAAATATTACCAGTACACCCTGGCACAGGCAGAACCTTGGTGTGATTTGTCTGTCCCAAAATAAAACAGCATCAGCTACTCATTAATGCAGCAGTCGTTAGCCATGAAAAAAAATGGCACTGCTGTTTTTCAGTTCAGTAAGAAAGTATCAAGGCTCCCTTACTGCTGTGAGCCACCGTACCCTAAAATTAACTAAGAAAAAGAGTTTTTTTTCACCTTACTTATTTTCTAGGTATCCAAAGTAAAGATGGCACTGCCCCACCCCTGCTGACTTAACCAATTGCAGTAGATACATTTTTCAGATATCTATCCCCGATAGTCTCAAGCTGGCAGAGGTAGGCTAATGCCACTGTTTCTTCAGATCCTCAGAAAATAACCAAGGTAAAAATAAACTGTTTTACTGCTGTTATTTTTAGCTTTATGAAGTGATTCAGTAGTGGGAGACTAGACTCTCACTGAATCAGTTTTAGTTTTAGTTTTTATTTCATGTGACAAACCCACCCATCCGTGCTCCAACTGGCACCCCTCTTGCAGCTGGCTGCCACATACCTTCACCCGTGTTTCCCCCTTTACCACGTCCTTGTGCCCATGCACAACCCTTTTGAAAAGTGGTGCAATCCAGACACCTGGGTGGCTGGGCCTTCTGAGCTCAGTCACCGGTCCTCCTGGATCAAGTCAAGGCCAACTGCTCAAACCCCAGGTAGAGTGTGGGTGCGTCTTACCAAACTTAATTTCACTCCTTTTCCTTGTATCAAAAAGTAATGTTTTCAGACTGCTTAAACTAGATTTGGCATGCCTCTTCAGAATGATGGTTACCTCAGAAATTCACAAATTATACCCCTTTTATTAAACTGCACAACCAGTCTGTATATTGTACTAGATAAGAACTAGTTTATTTAAACAATATATTATACAATGGCAAGAAAATTTCCTGGACTCTGATTGGTCAATGTGTGCCTGAGACAGTGATGTTATTACACAATAACATCACTGTATTGCTTTTCTATGGCTCCTGAGCTCCATTATCATGACCATTTGGATCCCTTAAAATCATTTTTATCTTTATTTTTTATTTTGTATAACAACGAGCCATTGTATAATAGCAATAAGACACTCAGGGATGTGTTATGGGTAATAACGTCACTCCTGGGGTGGTGGAAGCACTCGGCTTCACCTCGTGCTTCAACCCACCCCAGGAGTGACGTTATTACAAGATAACACACACCCTGTCGTGCCTTATTGCTTAATTCACACATTGAGCAAAATAGAACAAAAGTTCTTACAGGAGAAACCATTAAATATAATTAAGCAATAATGCCTGATAGGGTGTATGTTGTGCTGGGTTAACGTCACGTCTCAGGTGGTTGGGCACGAGGCCACAGGCCAAGTGCGTCCAATAACTGAGGCATGACGTTATCCCACATGACACACACCTTGAAGGGCATTATTGCTATTATACAATGGCTCGTTGTTATACAGGATAAAGAAAATCATTTTAAAGATGTTTTTGTGTGGAAAAATATTTTTGTTTTTTAAGAGAAGATGAAACAATCAAGCAAATGCTCGATAAGAAAGAGCTCAGCTAGAGGTTCACAGTGAGGCCGAGACTAGACCCATGATGTTGTGCTGGGATAACATCACGGGTCCAGCCCAAGACTGACCAATCAGAGTCCAGGATTTTTTCTTGCCATTGTATAATAGGAGTTAAACCATAAAAACACAAACTTAGCTTTCCTATAACTAGGTCAAACTTACAGGTGAAGCTATGGAAACAGTACAGTCTCTCGGCTTCAGAGAACTTGCCTCACATCAGAGCTCACCCATCCAGTTTGATACCATTGGTCAACCTGTTGCACTACACAGTGACCTCCTACTCCCTTTTTGGCTCATGGTGAGGTCCTCTTTGTATAGAGGAATACTCCAATGCATCTCAGTACACATAGGATTTTTACCTTTCTTTTTAGGACATGTTTCTTGCAAATAAAAACATTTTGTTTGTAACAGAACTATACAGGTTTTTGCTGGAAAACAGACTCTGTGTTCGCATCATTGAGTAAATCTCAGTTTCCCTGTGTTATCACTAAATACATGCACTCAGATAACCCTTCAATTTGCTATGCATTTGACATTAAATTATTGACAGTTTCACTATCCCACAGTGTCATCCTGCCAGTAGACACCCAGGAACAGATAGTTTACTACCCAAACGACCCTAATTGTAAACCCTGAAATAAACAGCAGGACCATTTGGCTACGGGATGCAAACTTATGGAATCTGACCTGGCTGACCTCCAGTATTTTCTGGGACACTTCAACTAGTCTGCCAATTCATTGTGTTAAAACCTTAATATACATTTATTCCACATTCCACATAAACCCCCTTAGGCATATGCCTATTTTCAAAGCATTTAGAGTCAGATACATGCAATAAGAAATATACAGTAGTGGACACAGGTAACAATAATGTACACAAAGCATTGCATTTGTTGAAACATTACATGACAGTTTCTGTAGGGAGCAGTATACAAATGATCCATTAAGCAGTGCTATATTTTTCACAACGAACATAACTTGCTGTTTAACTACCTTATTGCCAAGCACTATTGTCTGCATTTTCCATTTTCCATTTCACTTTTCCATCTGCAAGGTTTATTTGGATTCACAGTCATGTTCTGTTTGTTTTGTTTCTATTTTCAGCTTCACATGGGCGGCATCTAGAATTGACCGTAATATCATCACAGTTCTGTCAGGCCAAGCAGTGGAGACTTTTGATAAACAATTCCAACAACTTTATATGATGTCCAAGGACGTTAATTTAAAGACTGCCAACTTGAAGGATGAACCTGAACCTGAGCCTGTCCCCCATCCTAGTGCCCCAGCACCACCACCTTCTGCTCAGATGGTCAAAAAGATGATCAACCCCAAATATGCTCTTGTGAGAACAAACAATGATTCTACTGCCTCTTCAGGTAAACAGAGTGAAACAAAACAGGAAAATGATGTCCAAAAGGCCAATAAGAACCTCAAAAGTGATAAACCCAAGGCAGCAGAACAGAATGAGGTCAAAGAAGAACTATCACCAACCCAATCATTGCTTTTAAACTTGGAGAAAGTCAGTATGTTTGATTATTTACCAATTTGGCCAGAGCCAGAACCAGACAACAGCGTCATTGGTTTCATTAATATAAGAGAACCCACTGGAAGGTCTGGTCAACCCTATCAAAATACGAGGATACAAATTTGTGAAGGACTACAGACAAAAAATGTTGATGTATATGTTCAGCCTACACAGGAAACTATTAATCAAATGAAAAAGGTTTCTTTAGCAGAAGAGGTCCTCCCACCTCCTACACAAGCTCTCAGGGAAATAGAAAAGGTCCCTCCAGTGAAAGACATGGTTCAAAAGTCTGCAACAGATCTGGAAGTGGCTACTCAGGATGAAGGGAGACTGGGACCTATAGAACAAGTGGCTAAAGCTAAGGACCCTGAATCCACTGAGAATTCAGTCACAACTCACCAGACTACAGGCCAGGATGTCAAGCCACCTATTCCAAAACCTCGTACGGTTAGTGCAGTGCATATCATTGGAATGCAAGGCAAGAACAAAACAGATAACCTGAACACAGTGAAGGAAACAAATGGTCCTAGAGCTGCAGAATCCTACAAAAGGGATGATAATGAGACAGAGTCAAATACAAGCAACAAGGCGGATACTACAGATGCTGCAAGATGTCCTGTGGGAAACAAAAAATCTAATTCTGTAACACAAAATGGAATAGGCGAAACATATGAAAATATGACTGACCAGGAGAGCTTTTCTGATGCATCCTCCACCTGTGAAAAATCCAACATATCCTCCGCATCAGAGGAATACTGGGATTGTCAAAGCCAGAGAAGAAACTCCGATTACGTGCTTAACGGATTAGCGGATAAACTCAAAACATATCAAGATGAGGGCTGCATCGGCAGAGGTACATTTAAAAGTTCCAGAAAGAGTATCTCCCGGTCCCTGACAGATTTGCGGGGTGACTACAAACCTGAAAATTTGGTCATTGAGCGGTCACAAAGGGCACTAGAACGCAGCCAGCTGTACTTAAGTCAGGGACAGTTTAACCAGCGAAGAAAAGACCACCGTTATCATGCAGATACTAAGACGGTACAGTATGGCTTGCTTATGTGTTTATTTAGTGCACCTATACTGTTATAAAATCATAAGAAAACTTCAGCCCCATCAAGAAATCTCTTGTGACAGTCAGTCTTCTCCACTAGGCTGTTTTTTTTTTTTTGGGGGGCTTCTCTTACTTTTAAAAGAGTATGAAAGTGGGTTTTACTATCAAGCTGTGTCTGCAACTGTTTTGGCTACTGTCATGGAAATTTGTCATTTCTTTATTTTCATTTGGTGTATTTCTGGGTTCCTGACCACAAAAGAAAATGGGCAAAACTTCCCATGGGCAAACCAGAATGATAAATATTTCAGATTATTGAAACAATTTGGGTACTAAAAGGCTAAAATATTTAAGATATAGCACCTACATTTTATTTGTGAAAATCCTAATTTAATTGGAACAGAAACCTAGGCCCAGATATTCAAAGGAGATGTGCCCAGTGCCTTTGAAATGTGCTCCTGGGCCACATTCAAAGGGCTTGGATGTGCAGTGCAATTCTGGATGTGCCGCAGTGCAAAGATAATTTCTGCGGTGCATCCGGAGGGGGTGTTCCCTTGCATATGCGGCACATCTCGATGTAATCCCCAGCTGGCACTATCCCAAGGGCTACTACCCCTGCCTGCCTAACTGTTAACAGGTTGAGGGGCCAAGGTACTATGGCGGGTGCCTCCACCCAGAGGTCAGGATTTACAGTAGTTCGACTAACTTGGTCACAGCCCTCTGCGACACTAAGACCCCCTTTTCTTCCTACTAGTGGCCCACACAATGCCCCATAAGTACCTTCACCATTTACACTAACCCCCAGGACTGGTTCGGTCAACTTGACTCTGGGGACCCTCTGTAAAACAAGATGATGTAATACGATAGCCACTGTACAATTCTTTAACATAAACACATACCTCAGTCAGTGTAACTTTTGCTGAAACAAACAGATCTGATTTATTTAAGGGGCTGTAACAAGGACAGGGGGAAATCAGGTTAATTAGATTAGACACATTTATAATCACAGTATTGTGTGCATATTTAGAGTCCCAAATATCACTCTTACTGGGTACCCAGGATGGTGGGGGGCTAGCCAGGATCGGTGCAGCTGGTTGGGGCCCTGTGATGGAAAAACACTTGCACAATACCCAATTGTAATCCGGAGCTGGTTGGCTCAGTTCATGAAGAAAGAAAGAAAGAAAATCAGATGAAACACTTGCAATTAAAGGTACAGCTGGCTGGGAGCTACCCTGATTTGCACTCACTAACTTAATGCTGGAAGCTGTCCCCGAGGGTGTCATGGATTTCTGGACGCCCTTCGCACAGTAGGGGGATGAGGTTCTGCAAGCAGGCACACAGCTTCAAGAAGCAACAGATTAAGTCCTCCTGCAAGTGATTGCCTTCCCGTCAACTCACACAGGACAAGAGGACCCGTTGAGCTGTCCTCCCCAAACACCCCAAACATTTATATGTAAAAGAAATTACTATACCAGGTAGCTACTCTCAGGTCCCAATCGCACTTACTGCCAACCTGGGAATTCACAATGTAGCTTCCGTTTCCTGACAGACTGAGCGCAATGAAGCAGTTTCTCCAGTCCTCTACAGGGTGAGCCTGGTTCTCAAGTGTTCAGCCTCTTCTTTCCTCAGTAATTTTGGATACAGTCTGAATCACCATAGCAAGTGTGCCGCCCAACTTTAGGCCTCCACACGTGCTTCCCGTGAGAAAACTCTGCAGAGCAGAAGCTCGGAGCTCCTTCCCCAGTCATGGTCACAACGGATCTGCCTTCCCAGACAGCAGGCAGGGAATTACAGTTGGGTGCCACCCGGTCCAATTGGTGGGCTTCAGTTGCCAATCACTCAAAACTCCCCCTATTGGTGCAAAGAGGCACCACGGTCCAGAACTTGACTTCCCCGAATTACTGGCTATATCCCTTATGGACAACTGGCTCACGAGAGAGTCCCGATCCTGGTTGGTCTGCTTAAGCTCCATTTTAGATGCCCCTCTTGCCTAACTGGATCTATTCTGCGGTTCAGATCCAAAATGGAGGGGCAAAGCTCACAGAGTCCCAGCTGCAAGAAAGGCAGGTTAGACAAATTACATTACCACTAACACTCTAACTGATATAGGGCAAGCAGTTACTTCTTTTGAAAGGGCTCCCCCTGCGCATATAGCGACAGTATCAATGGAGCGATTTGTCAGCAGCTCGAGTGGGACTCGAGCAGGGAACCACACAGTTCCCCCATGTAACTAATCATGCCTGCAAGCAGACAGGTCTTAAACAGACAGTACCAGAGGCTCTAAAAGCACTCACAAATGAATGGCTTAAATGCCGAACACCATTCAAGCTGGGAGCACTTAGGCAAGCTCCTAGGAGTCTTTCAGGAACCCCCAATTGCAGGGGGGTTACACCCTTCCTAGCATGAAAAGTTTGACGTCCACATCAAGTAGATACCCCTAAATCACTTTTAGGTAGAACATTTGAACTGGCATGCCTTTTAAATAGCAATCAGCATATTAACCTTTGACAGATACACGTACACTGTATTATACATTCTACTACTGATTATACAACAGTACATATATATATATATATATATATATTTATCTATATATACTGTATATAATATATATATATATATATATATATATATATATATATATATATATACAAATATTTTAACTCAGGTCATCACCTCCTGCACATGAAACCTGGATAAAGGGGGCCCGTCCCTATCAGCTACATTGGGGCTGGAAGTGGCAGGGGTACCATACTCAGAGGGCAAAACATGTAGTCTGGATTTATCTCCCAGGCTTAGTTTGGGCAGCGAGCTCAGGGTCACATACACTCCCTTATGGACCACATTGAGGGGCAGGTCCACAGGTCTGCCCAGGGACTTGTAACTTAGCCGTACTACAGGCCTCACCTCTCGGCCAGTACTTCTGGGGGAAACGGTCACAGTTTCTGAACAGTTAGACTCACTTTCGGCACTGTCTGTACTTGCCAAGGGGGTCTCAATTGGAGCAGGGAGGCTGCAACTCTGGGCACTTTCAGCTCCAGGGTTTACAGTTTCTGAGTCCACAACACTTGGGTCAACTGTGGAGGCTCCTGGCACTGGCAGGGAACTATCAGTGCACTCAACACACTGTTCTGGTTCTGGTGTATCACCAGTTTGCTCCAGTACATCACTCTCTTCTCCCAAAAAGTCAAGCAGTTCAACCATGCACAATGATTCCACATCCTCTGACCTGATGTTTTGCACTTCACCTTCTAGGACCGTTGGGTCCAGGGACAAGGCTGGGGGCTTATATAGTCCAGAAGGCCCAGCTTCATTCCCTGGGTTGACTAGGGGATTGTCCTGAAACAGTTGACTCAGGTCATAATAAGGGTAATATTCAAGGCCACACTCACTTTCCTCTGACACAGACTGACAGGCATGTTCAATTGGGACTTGTGGGGAGGAACACTTTAACCTAGCTTCTGTAGGTGCAGTCTTTCTTAATTTTTTTCCTATCAGCGACTCAAGTTACTGGTCCAGAGGGGGCATTTTCTGGGGGCTCAGACTCTATTAGGATCTGTCCAATGAGCAGCAAAAGATTTCTATGCATAGTTTTCACATCTTTTGAATTATTCTCAGACCTTACTTTGTACACAGGCAGATCATCTAGTTTGCCCACTACAATGTGAGGAAGGTGATGCCATCTGTCAGCAATCTTATGTTTGCCATGCAGTCCTAGATTCCTCAGCAACACTCGATCTCCTTCCCTGAGTTCCAGGGCTTTCACTTTTTTGTCATACTTTTCTTTATTGGCTAGATTTCTTTTGGCAGCCATGGTTTGAGCCAGTTGGTACACATGGTTTAGTTGGGCCTTTAATTTTTGCACATACTGTAAATGAGTAGCTCCTTGAACCCCATCAGGAGAAACTCCAAAGCAAACATCTACTGGCAATCGGGCTTCTCTTGCAAACATTAGTCGATAGGGGGTAAACCCAGTGGTATCACTTTTGGTGCAGTTGTAGGCATGTACCAGTGTGCTAATCTGTTGGCTCCATCTGGGCTTGTCTTTTGGTTGAAGAGTGCCTAACATGTCGAGCAAAGTGCAGTTGAACTGTTCAGGCTGGGGGTCTCCCTGGGGATGATAAGGAGTGGTTCTTGACTTTCGCACCCCCCACAATGAAAGCATCTCTTTAATCCGGCGACTCTCAAAGTCCCGTCCTTGATCAGAATGGATTCTTTGTGGGGCCCCATAGTGAACAAAAAAATGTTCTTTAAGCACTGTTGCCACAGTGGATGCCTTTTGATCCTTGGTGGGGAATGCTTGAGCATATCAAATGAAATGGTCAGTGACTACCAGTACATTACTGATATTTCTTTGATCTGGCTCTAGACTCAGAAAATCAATACAGACCAGCTCCATGGGTGCACTAGTGGTGATGTTAACAAGGGGGCAGCCCTCTGAGGCAAAGCTTTCCGCTGTAAGCAGCGACTACAAGTTCTAATGTGTTGTTCCACATCAGCCCCCATTTTAGGCCAATAAAATCTAGATCTCACTAAATCAAGTGTTCTGTTTATGCCAAGGTGTCCCATGTGATTGTGTAGGGACCTCAGCACCAGCTCTCAAAAGGCAGCAGGCAAAACTAACTGTTGCTTGTCCAGTCGGCCCCCTTTTACACTGTCTCTCTCTATATAACAGTCCATTCATCAGTCTCAACTTAGGGCCTTCTTTATATAGCAATGCAGTTCTCAAATCAGTGGAGCGTAATTTGGACACATCTTTCCCTGCTTGGAGGGCTTCTACAGCGGTTTTGATCATAGAATCTCGGGGCTGAGCCCATTGAATACTGTCATTATTGAACTGAGGCAAAGCACTAGTGTCCAGAGCAGAAAAATGGCAATAAGCAGCAGGCATGCAGTTCTCAGAGGGTCCCAAACAATCCACCATACAGTCCACTGCATCCATGTACATTTTTTCCTCCCTGTCAAACTTTTGGCAGAGTGCTCGAATATCAGATTCTGACAGTCTGACCCAGTTATTCGGGGGAACAGGTCTCTGGGAGAGAGCATCAGCATCTATATGGTTCAGGCCTGCTCTATATTCAACTGCATAGTCGTATGTAGACAAGGCAGAGAGCCACCTATGGGCTGTGGCATCCAACTTAGCTGAAGTTTGCACATAAGCCAAAGGATTATTGTCAGTTTTTACCAGTATCTTAGCCCCATACAAGTACTCGTGAAATTGATCAACAATGGCCCACTTCAAAGCTAGGAACTTTAATTTGTGTACTGGATAGTTCTTCTCCGACGGGGTCAGGTTCCTGCTGGCAAAGGCCACTGGTCTCAGGCCATTCGTGTGCTCCTGATACAACACAGCCCCCAACCCTTGCAAGCTAGCATCAGTATGAAGGACATAAGGTCTTGTGGGATCAGCATAGACCAACACTGGGGCATGGGTAAGTTGATGTATAATTTCATGGAAAGCAGTCTCACAATCAGGAGTCTAGTGGGCCCCAGACACTTCATTCGGATGGAAATACATTTTTTCAGTCTCAAGGGGCACTGACTTTTGGTTTTTTTTTGTGGGTTGGGGATACCCTTGAGTA
Source organism: Neoceratodus forsteri (assembly GCA_016271365.2). Taxonomy (NCBI): domain Eukaryota; kingdom Metazoa; phylum Chordata; order Ceratodontiformes; family Ceratodontidae; genus Neoceratodus; species Neoceratodus forsteri. Next base: position 200,037,789 of record JADMNL010000025.1, read on the forward strand.
AGGTTAAGTAAAGGGTGGATCACTCTTGAATGGTCCTTGATGAAACGCCAATAATAACCACAGAAACCCAGGAATCTTTGCAGCTCCTTCAGATTTTTTGGCTGTGGCCAGGTGGTCAATGCCTCAACTTTACTTGGGTCGGTCTCTCTATTCCCTCGGTGGATACTATGTGTCCCACATATTTTACTGGTGTTTGAAAGAATTGACACTTCTCAATGGACAATTTAAGGCTAACATCTTCCAGTCGATCCAACACCTTGAATAACCTGCTTTCATGTTCCTCCAGTGAGCTGTCAAACACAATGACATCATCCAGGTATACTAGGCACTCTAACAAGTTCATATCCCCCACTGCACGCTCCATCAGGTGCTGAAAAGTGGCTGGAGCACCTGAAATCCCTTGAGGCATCCTCATAAATTTATAGAAACCAAGTGGGCAGATAAAGGCCATCTTTTCACGGTCTTCTGGGGCCACCAGGATCTGGTAGTACCCACTACGAAGATCCAACACCGAGAACCACTTACTACTGTTCAGGCAGTCCAATGCATCCTGAATGCGTGGCATGGTGTACTGATCTGGAATAGTCTGCCGGTTCAAAGTGCGATAATCCACGCACATCCTAACTGTTCCATTCTTTTTCCTCACTACCACGATAGGTGAAGCATATGGGCTTCTGGATTCTTGTATTACACTAGCAGCAAGCATCTCTTGCAGATGCTGTCTCACATCATCTATGTCAGCAGGTGCCAGGCGTCGAGATCTCTCATGAAATGGCTTTTTGTCATGCAGACGGATGCGGTGTTCAGCTCCTAGCACACTTCCTGCATCCCATTCCTTCAAAGAAAACACCTGATCTCTCTGGGCAAGCTTCTCACTGATCCTTTCTCTCCATTCAGCTGGCAACGGGGAGTCACCGAAATCAAACAAGTCAGGTGTTACTCTGTCACTCTTCCCCAAACTCTTGTTACTGGGCAGTACAGCAGTATCCGCACAGTGCACAGTGGCCAGGGTGCAGCCTTGATTTACTCGGATCTCCCTGTCAGACACATTGTGAACTTGAACCATTACACTTCTGGCAAAAGCATGGGCTCTAGCAGGCAGAATACTTGGTTTGACCAGCAGTCCCTCGGGCAGTTTCCCATCTTCTGGTGTGTCCAGCATTAATATTTTGTTCTTGACATCCTTTTTGATGTGGACTTCTCCTTGTAGAACACATTGTGCATTTGGTGCTAACAGCAAAGATTCCGGGTCCTTCTTCCAGACGACCCCAACCGGTTCCTCTGGTTCCATTCTAGCAGCATTTCTCTATGCTTCATAGGCCCTTTTAATCAAAGCCGGGATTCTTAGAGCTCTGCCAGTCCTGGACCTTTGTTTTTCAGAACACAACTGGTCCAGTCGCCCAAACATATGTGCAGTAGTTCCAATCAAAAATGGGACCCCATCATAGAGTCCAGCAGGGGGACACACTAAGACTAGGGTTTCCACTTGCTCTGCCACTCTAGCCACAGAAGTAGGAAAAGACAACCAAATTCGGATATAAAAAGAGTAGGGGTAGGCCTTCTCACTCAAGCCCCACACATGTAGCCCCTCTAGGGGTTGCAGGGGCACATCAGACAAATGCTTCTGATATCAGTCCTGAAAGCTGATTGTCACTTGGGAGTCACTGTCTAGTACAGCTCTGGTGGATACCCCGTCCACTTTCACAGTAGTCTCCATAGAGGGACCCACTACTTCAGACCATTCAGGGGGCTTTACTTGAGATGTCGCTCTGGCATTGGCCCTGGTGGCAAAACTTTTCCGGTTGCCCCAACCCCCCCAGTGATCGGGCACAGGTTTTGCGATGCCAGGCCATTAACCTGCTGGTAACTTTCCTCAAGTTCTCTGGTAGCCGACAATCAGTCTGAAAGTGTCCATCTTCTCCACAACGGTAACAGAACTTAGTATCTCGGTTGTCTTTGGAGGAAGGGGGGTCTCTTATCTGGTGGGGCACCTCAGGGGCTCTACATGGCTCTTCTTCAATGGGGTGTTTACCCCATTGGATCTCTGGTTCTCCAATTCTATTGGGGGTCATAGCAGCCTGTTGCAGCTCTCTCACCATTTCCCTTAGGTCTCTAATTTCCACTGTCAAGTTACTCTCAATCCGGTGGTCAGAGGAAACAACATGCACTCCCACTCCACTTTTGGGCTCAGGAGAAGCGTGATACAGATCTGGCTCCCGATAGGTCTCTGTCAACCCCTTGATCAACCCTCTCAGCTGTTGAGTCTTGTCTGGCTCACTCTGCTCGGAGGTCTGGCACAGATTCACGGCCCCAGCATAGGGTTCCCACCCCTCTTCATTGGTTTCAATTTCATGAATCTCTCTCATCAATTGACAATATTCAGGAGGGTCGGCCCTCCAGTCTTGCAATTTGAGTTTCAGCAGTATTACACTTGAAAATCTGGCTGACTTCAATATCCGGTCTAATCAGACCTGGTTTAGCTTTTGGGCAGTCACCCCCCCTTTTCAGTGGGCCTTTTGCAAAGCCGTCTCCATTCTAGTAACAAACGTAGACAATTTCTCATTTCTCCACTGTTTTGCTGACTTGAATTTCCATAACAGATCCTGTCCAGTTTCAGTGTTGCCAAACACCCCTTCTAAGGCAGAAAGATATTCTGCTGCAGTTGCCTCTGGACTAGTGGCCCATAGGAATCGAATGGCTTCCAGTGCGGGACTCCTCAAGCTTTCCATCAGCTATTTCCTCTTTTCCCCCTCAGAGCACTGCCACTCTTGCACTAAAGGCGTAGCATAGTCCATCCATGTCTCCAAATCATCTTCCCCTGAAGGCATGGGAACAGTACCGGAGAAGAGTGTCAATCTCTGATAGGAGTCTAATTGTATGGGAGGAATAACCATAGGGGATGGGTCTCTTAGATGACCCAGGAGATGTACCTGGGGACAGCAGGGGAGTGTGGTCACCCGAGATGTCTAATACCTTTACCAATTCCTGAGCAGTTCTCCCTTCTGCGGCTAACAGTTTGAGCAGTTTGTCCTTGAAACTATTGGTCTTAGGGGACCCACCCGGGGTGGCCAAACCACTACTGTGTGAATAACCCTCCATCCCTTCTGAGCACCTTCGGGAAAAATCACTGGGGGCACCCTCTCAGGGTCTATCATAATACTGCATGAAAGCAGCACTTGCAGGGTCTGTTCGAGCAAGTCAGCATATCGCCCCTTTTACTTCCATCTTGCCCAGACATTTGACACGCTCGACAGTAGAGACAATGTCAGCACTTTTAAACCCCAAGGGGACATCCAACAATAATACAGCCTTTTGGGAGTCCAACTGCTCAGCTTCGCTCCACCCCATCAATTTGTGCACCATCATCTTAAGGGGATTGAGTTTTAACTTGGGCGTGGTATCCCCCTCCATCTTCTCCTTTAAATTAGACATAATGGGGTACTTCCTTCACTCGGCCACTAGAAGATGCTAATCCCAGCGGTGCCTCCAAGATGTAACCCCCAGGTGGCACTATCCCAAGGGCTACTACCCCTGCCTGCCTAACTACTAACAGGTTAAGGGGCCTAGGTACTATGGTGGGTGCCTCCACCCAGAGACCTGGGATAAAAGTAGTTCAACTAACTTGATCACAGCCCTCTGCGACACTAAGACCCCCTTTTCTTCCTACTAGTGGCCCACACAATGCCCCATAAGTATCTTCACCATTTACACTTACCCTCAGGACTGGTTCGGTCAACTTGACTCTGGGGACCCCCTGTAAAACAAGATGATGTAATACAATAGCCACTGTACAATTCTTTAACATAAACTCATACCTCAGTCAGTGTAACTTTTGCTGAAACAAACAGATCTGATTTATTTAAGGGGCTGTAACAAGGACAGGGGGGAAATCAGGTTAATTAGATTAGACACATTTATAATCACAGTACTGTGTGCATATTCAGAGTCCCAAATGTCACTCTTACTGGGTACCCAGGATGGTGGGTGGCTAGCCAGGATCGGTGCAGCTGGTTGGGACCCTGTGATGGAAAAACACTTGCACAACACCCAACTGTAATCCGGAGCTTGTTGGCTCAGTTCATGAAGAAAGAAAGAAAGAAAGAAATCAGATGAAACACTTGCAATTAAAGGTACAGATGGCAGAGAGTTACCCTGATTTGCACTCACTAACGTAATACTGGAAGCAGTCCCTGAGGATGTCATGGATTTCCAGATGCCTTTCGCACAGCAGGGGGATGAGGTTCTGCAAGCAGGCACACAGCTTCAAGAAGCAACAGATTCAGTCCACCTGCAAGCAATTGCCTTCCCGTCAACTCACACGGGACAAGAGGACTCTTTGAGCTGTCCTCCCCAAACATCCCATACATTCATATGTAAAAGAAACTACTATACCAGGCAGCTGCTCTCAGGGCCCAATCACACTTACTACCGACCCAGGAGTTCACAATGCAGCTTCACTTTCCTGACAGACCGAGAGCAGTTTCTCCAGTCCTCTACAGGGTGAGCCTGGTTCTCAAGTGTTCAGCCTCTCCTTTCCTCAGTAATTTCGGATGCAGTCCGAATCACCACGGCAAACGTGCCGCCTGACTTTAGGCCTCCACATGTGCTTCCTGCATGAAAACTCTGCAGCGCAGGAGCTTGGAGCTCCTTCCCCAGTCACGGTCACAATGGATCTGCCTTCCCAAACACCAGGCAGGGAATTACAGTCAGGCGCCACCCGGTCCAATTGGTGGGCTTCAGTTGCCAATCACTCAAAACTCCCCCTATTGGTGCAAAAAGGCGCCATGGTCCAGAACTTCACTTCCCAGAATTACTGGCTATATCCCTTATGGCCAGCCGGCTCCCAAGAGAGTCCTGATCCTGGTTGGTCCGCTTAAGCTCCATTTTAGATACCCGTCCTGCCTGATTGGATCTATTCTGTAGTTCAGATCCAAAATGGAGAGGCAAAGCACACAGAGTCCCAGCTGTAAGAAAGGCAGGTTAGACAAATTACATTTCCACTAACACTCTAACTGATATGGGGCAAACAGTTACATCTTTTGAAAGGGCTCCCCCTGCGTATATAGTGACAGCATCAATGGAGTGATTTTCCAGCAGCTCGAGCAGGGAACCACACAGTCTCCCCATGTAACTAATCATGCCTGCAAGCAGACAGCTCTTAAAGAGACAGTACCAGAGGCTCTAAAAGCACTCACAAATAAACAGCTTAAATGTCGAACACCATTCAGGCTGGGAGCACTTAGGCAAGCTCCTGGGAGTCTTTCAGGAACCCTCAATTGCAGGGAGGTTACATTGATATTTAGCTGAGCTGTGCGGTGCAGCTGCCCGCACATTTCAGAGATGTGCTGCACAAAGTTAGGCATGGAAGAACCATGCCTAAGTCATAGCCACCCACAGGTGGGCTGCTGTACTGCACAGTGCAACACAGCAGCCACCATCCTCTGGGTGGCTTGCCACCCCATCCCTAACCATCGCAGGAAACATGTCCAAACCCATTGCTGTGGTAGTCTAATGATCCCCCTCCCTTCCCTGGGTATGCCGTTGCAACAGCGATGCTCTTACAGCAATACTGTTACAGCGACAGCAACCCGCTGACACCCGCAGTGTCAACCGGGTTGCCGGAACGATGACCGAGTCATCGACTCCAGAGTTTGGTCACTCTCCCCCAAGATCCACCCCCCTGGAGTTGGAATCCTTAAGTCCATGGGGGCAGGGGCAGAGCCCCCCACATGGGAGGCAAGGGAGGGTGCAGCCCCCCCGTATAAACACCAATTGTGTGTAGGTGCATTTTCCAGTTGGGGACTAGAGTCAGCGGTGTCAGGGATGTCGGTCACCATGTGTCACTGTAGGGGAGGTCACCAACATTTCTGTTACCATGGCATGGTGGAACACCTTCCCCATACCCTGTCCATATCACAATCATGGTTTGGACCTCCCTGGTAGACTAGTGGCACCCCCCTCCCTTGCCCCAAACCCCGTTGTTGAAAAAAAACAAATCTGATATGCCCTGGTAGTCTAGTGGCCCCCTTCCCATCCCCGATCATGCAGTATAAGTAAATGAACCCCATATCCCTGGTAGTCCAGTGCTACCCTCCTCCCATCTCTGAACACCATCTGCATGAGAACTATAATGTCAATATCCCTGGTAGTCTAATTGACCCCCTCCCAGCTCCGATTGTAACATAAAAAATAAATCCCAGTATCTCCGTGGTAGTCCAGTGGACCCCCATCCCCCCCACTGAGTTACCCACACCCACCCCACTCTTCCCATCCCAGCATTGCCAATGAAGCCAGTGGGAAGCAAAACCCACCTGCACACCTCCAAGACTGCCCACCAACTGAGCTGTCCAGAATGACAGCTTACAGCATGTATTACAATACCATTGATCGACACTATTGACCAATGGTATTGTAGTGCGTACTGTAAGCTGTCATTCCATGACAGCTCAGTCATCGGACAGCCATAGAAGTGTGCGGGTGGGTTTTGCTGCCTGCTGGCTTCATTGGCATTGCTGGGATGGGAGAAGCGGGGTGGAAGCGGGTGCCTCAGTGGGTGGGGGGTGGGGGCATTCCTCTGGACTGGCAGGGAGATACTGGGATTTATTTTTGATGTTATGATCGGGGCTGGGAGGGGGCCACTAGATTATCAGGGATATTTGCATTTTAGTTCTCATACAGATGGCGTTCGGAGATTGAAGGGGGTACCACTGGAGTACCAGGGATATGGGGTTCATTTACTTGTATTGCATGATCTGGGATGTGGGGGCCACTAGACTACCAGGACAGATCGGATCTGTTTTTTTTTTCAACAACAGGGTTTGGGCCAGGGAGGAGTTACCACTACACTACCAGGGAGGTTCAAACAATGATTGTGATATGGATGGGGTACGGGGAAGGGAGAGGGGTCACTAGACTACCGGGGGATGTGGTGTGTATTTTTTTTCACATGGACTTTGCAAGGTGCCCAGTGCATTCTGCCGGGCGCATCCCTGCCCCAGACATGCAAATGGGGCCATAATGACATGCAAATGGCCCCATTTGCACCTTGCATGCATAATGGCCCCATCTGCATGTCACCGTCTGAATATCTAGAATTTGCACCCAGTACATTCTCGATGATGCACTGCGCACCCCCATTCCAGGTATTCAGACCATGCAAGGTGATGCATCAGCGCATCTTCAGCAGCCCCATGTGCGCCACCTGCATCTATTGCTATATTCAGAAGGGATGCACATTGCACATCTCGTTTGAATATAGCAATTTTGTGCGGAGCAAACACTTACACCCATTCTGGTCACAGTTTGAATATCCTGGCCCTTGTTTTTAACATTTTTTAATATAATTAGAAATCTGAGCAAGTGTGAAGTCTTGTTTTATACCCAAATGGGGACAGTGAGAGGATCTCAGATATAGAAGTGGGTAGCCATTTGGGAACAAGTGACCACCAAACAGTGTGGTTCATGATAAACTCAGCTACAGAGTCAAGCCATACAAAAGTGAGGGTTCTGGACTTCAGGAGGGCCGACTTTGGCAAGATGGGAGAGTGCCTTAGAAAAGCACTAGCAAGCAGGCTAGAAGAAGGGGTGGAGCAACAATAGGGAAATATCAAAACTGCCATCACAGAGGCAACAAGCCTTTGCATGAAGCAAATAAACAAATCAAAATGAAAGAAAAAGCCACTATGGTTCTCAAAAGAAGTGGCGGTGAAGGTTAGGGAGAAAAAGATAGCATTTAGGAAGTATAAGGAAACACAGAAGGAGCAGGACAGAGAACGGTACCAGTTAAGGCAGAAGGAAGCAGGGAGGGTAGTCAGAATAGCAAAGGCACAAACTGAGGAAAAGATAGCCAACTCAGTTAAGAAGGGGGATAAAACCTTTTATAGGTATATCAGGGAGCGTAGAAAGACAAAGGGAGGGATAGTGAGGCTGAATAGAATGGATAGTGGGTGGGCAGAGAGTGACAGTGAAAAAGCAGGGATACTGAATGAATACTTCTGTTCAGTATTCACAAAAGAGGAAGTAGGGGAGGTGCCTAATCCAATTAACAGAAACACTCTGGGGGGGGGGTCAATCCCAGTCCTTTCACAGTAGAAAGGGTTGTGAAAGAACTCCTAAAACTGAAGGTGGACAAAGCAATGGGGCCAGATGGAATTCACCCCAGAATTCTAAAAGAATTAAGCACAGAACTAGTGACACCACTGACTACCCTGTATAACAAATCATGGGAGGATGGTGTAGTACCTGAGGACTGGAAGAAGGCTGATGTGATTCCCCTTCACAAAGGTTTGAGCAAGACAGAGGCAGGAAACTACAGACCTGTCAGTTTGACCTCTGTGGTAGGGAAAGTGATGGAATCACTTCTGAAGGAAAGAATTGTTAAGTACCTAGAGGCCAGTGGGGCACAGGACCCAAGGCAGCATGGGTTCACAGTGGGAAGGTCATGTCAGATGAATCTAATTGATTTCTTTGACTGGGTAACCAAAGTAGTAGACCAGGGAGGGGCTGTGGACATGGTCTACCTAGACTTTAGCAAGGCATTTGACACAGTCCCACATAAAAGATTAGTAGTCAGATTAACCAGCCTGGGAGTGGGTCCCAGGGTGGTAGCCTGGGTAAAACATTGGCTGAACAACAGGACACAGAAGGTAATTGTAAATGGAGTCCACTCTGAAGAAAGAGGGGTTACTAGTGGGGTACCGCAGGGTTCAGTACTGGGTCCAGTCCTTTTAATGTCTTTATAAGTGACATTGCAGAGGGACTGGAAGGAAAAGTATGCCTCTTTGCAGATAACACAAAGATCTGCAACAGGGCTGATACACAAGGAGGCATGGAAAGGATGAGAAGGGACTTGGCAAGGTTGGAGGAATGGTCAGGTATGGCAGCTTGATTCAATGCAAAGAAGTGCAAAGTAATGCCCTGGGAAACAAAAACCCAGGGAAGATTACGCAATGGGGGAGGTAGTAACAACAACAAAAATGGAAAGAGACCTGGGGGTAATCATATCAGAGGACCTTAATGTTGGCAAGCAATGTGAGAAGGTGGTAGGGAGGGCTGGGGGGATACTGGGATGTATAGGGAGAGGCATCACCAGCATAAAACAGGAAGTTGTTATCCCTCTGTACAGACAGTTGGTGAGACCCCATCTGGAGTACTGTGTCCAGCTCTGGAGACCCCATCTCCACAAGGACATAGACAGGATGAAGGCAGTTCAGAGGAGGGCAACAAAAATGGTGCAGGGTCTACAAGAGAAGTCATACGAGTAGAGGCTAAAGGAGCTTAATATGTATACCCTTCAGGAAAGAAGGGAGAGGGGGGACATGATAGAAACATTTAAGTATCTCAGTGGAATCAACAAAGTCCAAGAGGGTAACATCTTTCAGAAAAAGAGATGTGCAAGAACAAGGGGACACAATTTGAAGATAGAGGGGGGACGGCTCAGGGGCAATGTGATGAAGTATTTTTTCACAGAGAGGGTGGTGGATGCATGGAACAGCCTTCTTGAGGAGGTTGTGGGGTCTAAAACTGTGGGAGAATTCAAGATTGCCTGGGACAGGCATAAGGCAATTTTTGTGGGGGGTAGGAAGAAATAGGCTATTGGTTAAATAGGATCTCTAGCTTATCCTCTAGGTAGGGGAAATGAGCAGACTAGGTGGGCCAAGCGGTCCTCATCTGCCGTCAAAGTCTATGTTTCTATGTTTTTTTCCCCCTTATTTAGGGTCCTTTGTTAATGTTGCTTTTTGTCCCTTTCTGAGCATGCATTTTCTAATTATTCATGAGTTCCAGAATCAGTTCCAGATGCAGAACTGAGGCAGGGTGGTCTAGTGTTTTGAACACCAGATGGAAATCAGGAGATTAAGACCCTGTACACACTGAGCTTCTTAAGACATTTTTAGACCTTTAAAACATTTTAAGAAACTGGAACACAGTTTGCATCTATACTTAGCACAGTTTGAAACTGTGTTTAAAAACCATGCTTAAACCCTGCAAGGGACCTAGGCTTAATAAAGTTTTTAAACACAGTTTCAAATTTAAAACGTTTCACCTTGTGGTGCAGACGGGCTCTTGATCCATGCTTGTGCAGCAGAGGCAAGGAACTGTGCTTCACCGTGACCAAACAAGCAGGCTGCAATCCATTACTGTCCAGGGAGTGTGGCTGCAGGTTCACCACGTTACAGCATGATTGCTGACAGTGCAGACAGGCGACTGTGGTGAATTTAAAACCATTTACAAGCACAGTTTCAGAAACTATCTAGCAGTGTGTACAGGGTCCAAAGGTTCAAACCCTGCTAAAGCCAAATGTTTACTAAGTGATCATGGGCAAGTCATTAAACCTCTCAGTGCTGCAGTCCACTCAGCTGTGGAAATGAGTAGCAGCAGAACCCCCTCTGGCAAGTTGTTGCATGTCAGCTGGGCTATACTGGGTAAATAAATTATTACCAAAAAAAAAAAAGACATTTTATTTGTTTGTATTTCGGGGAAAACCCAGGAGTTACAAACACTAAAAACAATAAAAAATGTATATCACATATCATCATATAGAACACTGACGTGTGTTAGTCACATAAATATTCTTTAAACCTTACTTTATAGATAATTAGAAAACTGAATACCGTACTGAGTGGGGAAAATGCACAATTAACAAGAAACCCTAAACAAGAAAAATGATTTACTATTTCAAAACAAACACAAGAAACTATACATTATGTTAGTTAGTTAGTTAGTTAGTTAGTTAGTTAGTTAGTTAGTTAGTTAGTTTGAAATGTGATAACTGGTACAAGCATGCTGAGCTCATGTCAAGATGTGACCCCGGGGGAAGGGTTAAAAGTGGGAGTGAACAGTCAGTACAGTTTAGTGACAACACCAACGCAAGTACTGGAACAATAAATGTGAGGTACAAATAATCAACTGCAGAAGTAAAACTCAAAGCAAACATTTTGCAAATGCGTGAGTTACAGAGTGAAACAACAATAACAATAGTATGGCATTACTAGTGTCAGGTTGTGCTCTGTATGTTCTTTTTCTTCCTGTACTCTCCCGGGTCATACCGGAAAATAGGCATATGATTTGTCTAGTGTACTTACCAGGTAAACAAAAACTAAATAAGTAATAAATAAATAAATGTACCAGAACAAAATAACGAAGGCTCAAATAATAAATTAGACAGACACAACCTAGGCAAAAAGGGCAATAAGCAAAATACGCTGGAAAACAACTGCTACAAATTAAAGATCCATCATCTGTTTCTTTTATGTTAGGCCCTGAGGGCCCTGCATGAAGCAGAATATCAGTCATTACTGTCTTCACACAGGGCCGTTTGGGAACTTCCCAAAGCAGTAGATCACTCATAACTTTCTTTGCACAGGGCCCAGAAGCATCAGATCAGTCAAGTGTTTTTTTGCATAGAGCCCCAGACCTGTAGCTTGACCTCAAGTCACAAGGCCAGGGGCTGGGGGAGGAGGGTGGCCATAAGGGTTGCAAAGTAAGCAAAGCAATAAAACTTGACAGGGTGTGGGTTATTGGTAGATATGCACACCCCCAGCGGTGTGATGAGATGCAGTGCTGCAGGCAAAGGGCCTTTGGTATCCACTGATACCCCACACCCTGAAGGGTCTTACTGTGTTTGAAAAATGGGTTGGGCAAATAAAAAAAATCTCTGCAAGATAAAAAAGGCACAAAAAAATTCAATAAAATACTGCTTAGAAAATGTAAATAGTCCCTCAGCAAACGTTTTGTACCTGTCAGTCATTTTTCTTTCTACACATGCAGTAGAAGATTTGCTTTTTTACCATGGAACATAAGAGTTCAGTATTACATAGAACAGGATTCACACAAAGCCAGAGGATCAGTTTTATCTGGGACAGGGTTAGCAGCAGAGATTTGCTCTGCCAAACTGGTTAGACGATGAGAGGGATTTTTCATGATCATCAAAGAAACACCAGAAATGAAAACTGAATTGTGCTTGATTTTTTTTTTTTGTGTATAAGAAAGGAATCATGAGCAGGAAGAAAACTCATTTTTTTGATGCATTTTTTTATTAAAGGGAGATTTTAGGGCCTAGTTCAAGGTTTTTATATGAGAAAAGGTGGCATCCATTTTTTCCTGTTTGGTCATGTGGTACCAAGTGAACTTGATATCTGTTATGTGGTCACACTTAATTCGTTAAAGTCTGTCTTGATTTCTCAGTGAATAATGAAAAACTTTAACTTAATGATACTAAAGTAATTTTTTTAAAGTTAGCTCCAATATCTCATTTAGATATATTTTAATGAGCCATACCGATGAGTTTTCCATTTTTTAAGATTTTGTTTGTGCCAAACTTTAACTCAGAAAAAACTGCTTGCATTTGTCAGTTATTTATTAGTCTACCATGCATGCACCCTACTTTGAAACTTTAAATGCTTATAACTTAAAAACTACAAAACACTTTGGGTGGGATATTCAGAAATGCGCCTGGCAGGGGCGCAAGCAGGGTGCAGCACAACTGGGATGCACCAGGGCATGGACTGGGCAATATTCAATGGAGCTGCACCATGGCTCAGCACTGTTGAATATTGCAACCTGGCCTCCCACATTGCACATGGTGCAGTGGCACTGCGCCAGTGCAAGTGGAAAGATTGGAGCAGGGGGATGCGCCAGCACAAGTGCGGTTGCGCTAGGCACAGGAGCCACTGTATTCAGCAGTGGATATGCAAATGGGGCCATAATGCATGCAAGGCACAACTGGGGCCATTAGCATGTCATTATGGCCCCATTTGCATACAGGTGTGCTGATCCCCTGCGACTTGCACCTGGCACCCTGCCAGGCTGCAGCCGTCAGGAACCAATGCTCTCTGTACATCATGGCTAAGTTCCTCAATGCCCGATCGTGGGCATATGAATAGATAAACACACGTCCAATATCCCTGGTGGTCCAGTGGACCACTTGCAGCCCGATCACAGGCAGTAGTATATTTAAATTCATATTACTGTATCCCTGGTGGTCCAGTGGACCGCTTCCAGCCCGATCGCAGGCATAAATATATTTAAAATCACCTAACTCCATCCCTGGTGGTCCAGTGGTTTGCTTCCAGCCCGATCATGGGCACAAGTATATTTAAAAACATTGTACTTTATCCTAGGTGGTCTAGGCAGGCCTCTTTTTCTTTAGCTTGATTTCACTGAGCGCCTCGCTTACCTGGCTTTCTGCCGGGGCAGGTGGCAGCTCCTCGGTCATTACGCCACCCAGTTGTCTTGGTCGACTGACTGTGCATGGTACCATTGCATGCTTATTGTCTACAGTGGCCACGGGCATGCAGACCGCAGAATGGTGTTATTGGTCCAGATGTCGTGAATGGATCCATTCACATCTGACCGTGTAGTACGGCACAGTCTGCACGCCCATTGGCCCACACTGTGACCAATGGGTGTACAGCCGCATTGCACGCAGTCAGTCGGTGGGCGCCAGGTGGCTTACAGGTGGGGAGCTGCCACCGCCGCTGACTGGGGGAGTGGGGTGGAGGCTCAGTGGCGGGTGGGGAGTGGGCACCGCTGGACCACCAGGGATAAAGTACAATGTTTTTAAAAATACTTATGAGCGCAATCGGGCTGGTAGCGTTCCACTGGACCACCAGGGATATTGGACATTTCAAATATATACCTATACCCATGATCGGGCATTGGGGGGTGCTACCATGATGGACAGTGCAGTCGGAGCTTGGGTGGCCACCGACAGCTAACAGCTGCCGTGTTGCACCCTGCAATATGGCAGCTCGTCTGTGGGGGGCCAGCAGTTGCTCCTTTTTTTTTTTTATGCTCAACTGTGTGTGGCGCCGTAGGGTTGCACCTGCATCTACTCAGCACATCCGGGCTGAATATCGGGATGTGCGGAGTATCATGAGCACGCCCCCTACTTACACCGCGCCATTACTGATGCCCGGCGCGCCGGGATTTGTGCTGCGCTTTCCCTTTAATATTGCACCAGGGCACATCAGTGGGTTGCGCATGATGCATCTGTGCTGCGCCTTGTGCAGCCCTTTTGAATATCCTGGCAACTGTTTCAAACCATAAAAAAAGCCCTACTTTTGCATGAGATCTAACAAACCTGTAAGTTTCATATTTTCAAATCAGTCTCATTCTTGTGCTGTCTGATGGCAAAAAAAGCATCTTGAAAAGGGGAATTTTATGTAATTTCATTAATTCATAATTTTTGAGTCCCCAAATTAACACCAATCTTCCCCCCACAAAAATAGCTCCTAAGACTGGAAAGGTGCACTCCAGATTTAAAAGGCCTAGGCGCTCAGATCATCAAGGTAACAGCTTTCAAAAGAAATTCTGACGCAAAAACTAGTTCAACCTTAACATAGAGACATTACCTATAATATTGTACTCTCCCTCTGTCTCATCCCTTTCTCCCTTCCCCTTTTCTTCCCACACTCTGCCCCCCCCTTCCTCCTCGTCTACTACTCCCTCTGCTTCCCTTAATCCTCACAAGGGAGGTAGCTCTGATGGCCTTGATCCTAAGCGTCTGAGTCTCTCAGCTCCTGCCATTCCACTGTCTGTTACCCTACCCCCCAATCTTTCTTTTTACTCTATCACTGTCCCTGAAGCCTGGTAGCAGGCTGTTGTCGTACCTCTCCCTAAAGGTGGTGACTCTTCTTCTGGTAACTATTGTCTTATCTCTCTCCTTTTCTCCCTGGCTAAACTAGTCTCAGATCTCTTCCTTCTTTAACATTAATTGGCCCTTCCTGGACTCCAGTCTGATCTCCCTCAGGACTAAGTCCCTTAAACTTTCCTAGCTCATTACTGACTCCAACCAGCTAAATCCTCTCTCCCCTAATCACACCCTTGTGGACTGAGTTCTCGCCTCCCACCCCCACTGCATTGTTGCAGCAAGTATTCTGCTGGACACCTTCAGTGCTTCATAAACGGCAAATAAAGGAGGTGTTGGATCCCAGGGGAATATATTTATTGGCAAGAGTGAGGGGTATCCCATTTGTCTCCACTTGAACAAAAATGCCACACCCCCCTTGTCCTTGATCATCTTCAGTTCCTGAAATATCAGGTGGCGCACCACCAAAATTGCCACTCCTCTGCACTTGCCACACTGGTATGAAGAAGAACAAGTAGCAGAGTAGCTACACTTAACTAATTTAGAGGGCTCCATCTGAGTGAGGTGGGATTCCTGTATAAATACCAGATTTGGCCTTTCCCATGTACCACAGCAAACACCTTAATCCACTTCACTGGGTTGTTTAACCCATTAACATTAATTGAGTATATTTTCAACTTAGGACTCGCCATTCCTGAGCAGTCTCCTGTACCTTTTAAATATAGTTCCCAACTTCCCTACAGTCCAGGCATCCACTGCCACACCCAAAGAAAGGTGTAATACATTAGGTACCATGAGCTGGTCATGGGGCCGGAGACCCACAACACTACATTCTTTAGCAGAGTAGTCATGCCTAGTATGGCAGTGATTCAGGTGACGCACAAACAATAACACAAAACAAATAATAGTTTGTAACTATATACACATAGTTTATAAACAACTTGGCTTCCAAGGTATGGGTTTTAGTAGTCGGCCCTGTAACTTGGAAGGGGAATAATGGTATTGAACCCCTGACCAAGTCGGGAGGTATGTGGAGTTCCAAGAGCATCAGCCTCCTAAGAGCACTATTATTCTGGGCAAAGGATGGGGCAAGGGACGTGGATTCCTCTCCATAGCTGTAGAAAATCCACTGCATGGAGAGAGATACAGGGGTGAAAATAGAACAAAGTTTGACATTTCTCTGCAACTGGTCCATATCTCGCACAAGGACCACTGGCTGCAATTCAAAAATGTACATTGCACTGATATTTAGGATGAGATCGGGCAAAAGGGGTAAACCTCTTCCTAAGCAAAAGGAAAGCCTGGCTATAAAACTCAAAGCATCAGCACCCCTGCACAGGTTAGGTGCCAGAAGCCATCTAACCCCTCCTTGAAGGAGAGGATAAAGAGTTGGAAAATTACGTAATGTCCAATCCACGCTTTTGACAGGGTTTACCAACACACCCAGAGGTATTTAACACTCATGGTGGAAGAAAGGGAAGGGCCACTAGTTGGGAAAGGAAAGCAATTTGCTATCCAATGCAAACTTAGCTGTCCATACCACAAGAGGTAAGCAGGTAGCAAAGTATACTGTGCCACATCCATAAGCACTCCCTTTACAATGAGAACAAACATGTTTGGTGTCACACTTTCAGTCCAGTCATTAGCTGTTGCTGTGGCTTAACGTCCCTGTGTAAAGTGTCCTTCAGACCTGTAAAGTAAACAGAGGTTCATTGTATTTGCCCAAGACTGCTGGTAGAGAATTGTGCGAAACTGGGCTTTGCCGAATTTGGCAACAGTGGGGAAGCCAACCAGCACATGCTGCCAAATTGAGAGTGGACACTCAGAGACAGACAGCACCTCAGAGCAAGTGAAAATATTATCCCCATAATTTAAGTAAACAATTCAGGGAACGAAAAGGGAAAAAAGAGAAAGAATATAGCGTATCCCTTCTCCAGAGCAGCAGCCCCACCGGGCAGGAGGGAAAGACAGTGGAAAAATTCCCCAGGCTCTCGAACAACTTAACTATACCACTGCAATCATGTTAAAAATGTAATTAGACTGGGATCATTAAACTCCACTGGCTGATCTCGTAGGCTATTGATGGATACCCTTCACCCCCACCAGGTGGGATATTTTAGAGCCAGCTGTTAAGTACAGTAAGAAATCCCAGGCTCTGGGTTTGTCCATTTGGGAGTGCCACCTTTAATATCAAAATATGCACTGAGTGTAGCTATTTCTATGCAATAGTTTTGATGCCTGGAGCACTGTCTCAGAGACAGCGTGTATCCACCATGTTGCAATTACAGGATTTCGCACCAATCCACCCACCTCACACCCCACAGCCACTCCCACTCTCCAAGAAGGGAAACCCCCTGGTCCAACAGAAACAAGTACGACAGTTCTATTTAAAGTTTTAAGAAAGAAAAGGCTTGGCTGTCTCTCTCATTCTGGCTCCCCCAGCCCACAGCAGTGCCCCCCCATCACCACCTACCTCCATGTGATGTAAACATCACTCCCACTCTGTGCTGTTAATAGGGTGTCTAAATTAAAGATGATAAGGAGCAAAAGTTAAGCCATGCTTGACTGGAATCGTTTTAGTGCGTGGTCTCAAGTGTCCCATTCTTTGTCCTGATCTGGCTGTCGTTGTTGAGCAGGGGCTTGGAGTTGAGCAATTTTATCTTACTTGGCTTTGGCAGCATGCTTCTGTCCACTGGCACCTCCAGTACTTCAGTATATTTTTCTGCAGACAGTTGGGAACAAAGAGAGTCTTTGGTCCATTTTTCCACATTTATCCCTTTTTTCCGCAGGTCTTTTTCAGTCCCCTCCACCGATTCATAAACCTTCCACCCCCCTGGGAAAAACACCACTAGGTGTACTTGGTAGGGTGCCTGCAACTAGAGTTGATTTTTAAGGAGAGCCTGCAGTGGGGAAATTTAGGCTCTCCAATGTCTCATGGTCTGTGGGGTAGTCATTATCGAAAAAGACACAGCGGGAGTCAAAGGAGATCTCTTTCATCTACCATGCCTGAAACAAGTCTTGTTTTGTCTTGTATTTCAAAAAGCGGACTATGGTAAACCTGGGCCAGGTGTCTGGAATTGTGGGACAGGGTCCCAAGGTGTCACGCACCCTCTCAGTCTCAGAGGTCTGTTGCAGGTCAAGTTGGAGGGCTTGCTGAAAAAATTGCTATGGGAAAGTCTCCATGTCTTATCCCTCCGATGGGTCCAGTATACCATACATTCGGGTGTTCTTTCTGCAAGAGCAGCTTTTGACATCCTCTTGTCATTCCTGCAGTTTTTCCTGGGCTGTTTGGAGTTGTTGAACTAAGGACTCAAGCCAGTCTACTCTGTGATTCATGAGAGTCATTTGCTGATCCATGTTGTCTGCACATTTGATTAAAGTTGTAATTTCAGAGCTCACGTGCTCAAGCATGTCAGTAATATCTGATCAAAAAGCTTGGAGCTCCCAAAGGATTGTGCCCAATTTTTTTCTCCTTTTTCTGAATCTGTGTAGGGAACTCCATTCTGGTTCCAGTAATACCAGGGAGCTTGAGGCCTGGGATACCTCAGATTCATAGAGGCTGGAAGCCCATCGCCTGCCATACATCTTTCCTGCCCCCATCAACTGTCAATCCAATTTTCTTATTGTTTGAAGAATACTCCCCAAGCTGGTAAAACCAACATTTCTGTATAATTAGTAACTGCAGGGGAGGTTTTTAGAGGTTCCTCAATATGGAGCTTTGTATTTGGGCTGCCATGGGCTGGGAAACATCACCAGAAGTCTGGTCTATCTGCTTTCTCATATTGCTTTCCTAAACTCTGGTCCTCTCTTTTCCTGCCAATCCACTCTGCCTCCTCTCCTTTCTCCCTTATGTCTCTTCCTCATGACTGTTCTACTTTCACCTGCAGCAGTCCATGACCCTACTCCTCTTGACTTCCGCCTCCCATGTATTGCCCTGGCCATTTTGCTGCTCTGATTAGAGATGGGTAAAGTTGGTTAAATTTGCTCTGCGAATTAATCTGTGAATTTAACGTAATTCATGAAGTGCGAATCGATACGCAAACTGCAGAATTTCACCCATGAACTGTGGAATTTTGCTGTTCGTGGGCAAAATTCTGTCATTTGCAGGCAAAATCCTGCACTTTGCGGTTGGGATTCCACCATTCAGATGGAAGACTTTGTGATTTTGGGTGAAGTTGAAGTTGCTGAGGGTAGGGAAAACTTTGTGAAACAATGCGTATAAGAATTTTGGCAATTTTGTGGCAACTTTGTCACCATTTCCAAACCTTGGCACATCTCTAGCCCCGATCCCCAAGTTATACCTGGATGAATAGTTCCCCCTGCCTATCAGTTCTCAAGTTTTGTTTACTACATGTACCTGTTGCACTGATTGCCTTACAATGTTTATGAGTATGCTCATTTGATATACTGTATTGCGGTATATGACTTCCATTTTTGTAATGCTGTTAACACTTAATTTTTTTTTTCCTCCTCAATCAATTAATCAATCAAAGTCTTTGGATTTTTCCTCCTCTTGATCTCTTTCCGTTACTCCACACCCCCAGGGCGTATCTGGAAATGAGCTGTTAGCAGCTCAGTATGTCTTTCCTTGTGAAACTTCTGAAATCAATAAATAGCAAATAACCATGATGGAGAGACGTAGGCAGCTCATCTCAAGAAGAGGGCTGAGTATGAGCATCAAATAGGGAAGAGCAGGAGGAAGGGATGGAAGGAGAGGCAAGGGAGGAGAGTTTGGGAGGGAAGAAGGTAAGCTAGTACGTATTAAGCCTGGAGTGAGGAGCAGTGTGAGAAGTAATGGGCATTGAAGGAAGGGAGGGAATGGTTAGAATAGAGGAAGCAATAATGGTTAAGAGAAGGTAAAATTAGAGACTTCACACATACCCACATTTCTAATTATATTAAAAAAATGTAATACAAAAATACGATTTATATTCCCTTCTAATAGCACCCATGTCAAGGGTTATATTTCCCTCTAAAATTTTATGAATTGGGGTGGTATCACATCGCAGCAGCAACTGGAATACCGTGAAGACCATCACAGCGAAATTTTCAGCAGTTCGCTGTGATGGTCTCCATGTTTCCCGACACTGTTGCCACTGGGGTGTTTGCCCCCCTCCCGAACTAACTCCAACTGGAGTTAGTAATCCTAAGTGCGAGGGGTGCGGGGGGCAGAGCCTCCCACATGGTGGTGTGGGTCAAAGCCCCCCACAGAAAACACCAGTTCCCCCAGTGGTGGCCCAACACCAATTGGCAGTGTTGTGCCATCGCTGTACCAACAGTTGACATATCTTGTGTCGCCGCGGCATGGTGGAATCTTTGGGACATAGCTATAACTGGTGTTTTGGCTACTGATTCCAATAAAATCTGTTTGTGTGTTCATATTTTATTCTCACATTTAGAAAGAAATTTTCTTTTGCATCAAGGAACAATTAATAATAAACTCACATCATGATTTCTCAAAAAGTACATTCATTTTTTTCTACTATTTGTCAATTAAGCAATAATGCCCAACAGGGTGTGTGTCATGCTAGGATAACATCACGCCTCAGGTGGTTGGGCACGGGGCCTCAGGCCGAGTGTGTCCAACGACTGAGGCGTGACATTATCCCAAACGACACACACCCTGGAGGGCATTATTGCTATTATACAATGGCTCGTTGTTATAGAGAATAAAAAAATTGTTTTAAAGATGTTTTTGTGTGGAAAAATATTTTGGTTTTTTAAGAGAAGATGAAACAATCAAGCAGAAAAAAATCAAGCAAATAATCATCTCCAGGTTCACAGTGAGGCTGAGACTAGACCCATGATGTTGTACTGGGATAACATCACGGGGCCAGCCCAAGACTGACCAATCAGAGTCCAGGATTTTTTTCTTGCCATTGTATAATGTTGTTTACAGTATAAGAAATTCTAGCAGTAAGTACTTGTAGCCAAAGCTGAGAGCTAACATTTTCAGCAACAGAGAACTTTGGAAATTCGAAAGGAAAATGTGACAACCAAGTTATAAAGGCTCTGAAGTAGAATAACTTATTTTTCTTAAATCATTCTCTGTATAGCTGTTTAAGGTATACTATGTAATCATATGTTAATAATGTTTGTCAAGTGAATTATCTGAACCAGAGGGAAGCTAATTATTAAGGAGACTTTAAAGGAGATGTACTAGCTCACTGCTCCAAGCAACTGCAGCATAGATTCAGTCTTCAGTAACTGGATCACCAGTGCATGCTGAATTTTCAGATATTTTTCAAAATGGAGCCCTCACGAAGAAGATACAGCAGGAAGACATTTCATGCTGTGCCTGTGCCCAACCCTGAGACTGCACCAGATGAGAGTAGTAGTACCACAAAAGGATGACGCGGGATGTGATCACCCCTTCTAACACAGTGCCCTATGTGTGGAGACTTAACATGCTCTGTATCTCCTTTGTCCTGCTGTATTTGCCAAGACTAAGTCTAAATGCCATGTTTATGCTTAGAATTAACATGGCATTTAGACTTAACTTGGCAAATACAGCAGAGCATAGAGATACAGAAAATTTTTAATCTCCATACATATGGTACTGTGTTAGAAAGGGCAATCTTGCATCATAATATTGGAGCACTCATCCAGTGCAGTCTTGGGGGCAGACTCAGGCAATCTATGCAGCAGTTGCTTGAAGTAGTGAACCAAGAACATGAAGTGGTGGCACTCCCTTAGCAGAATAAAATTAAAAAAGCTTACGAAATATCCATTGCTTTGTGCCACACTCTATATAATAAAGGTTGGATTAGCGACTACTATTTTGTAAGCTTTTTTATTTTTATTCTGCTAAGACAGTGCCACCAGTTTGTGTTCTTGGTTCATTTGGTGTGTGGGGTTTGGCACCCCTCACTTTGTGAGTGCATGGCTCTGTGCTCTGATGCTTGGAGTAGAGAGCCAGTACTTCTCTTTTAATTGGCTGTATCTATATATACTACACAAGCAAGTCTAAAAGTCACTTCAGGTGTCTTTGGCTTCATGGATTCAAACGTAATCAAATGGTCAAGCTTGTTGTACTCTCAAGGCTACTCCTGTCTTAATTCCCTTAAGATGGTGTTTAATTTTGCAGTTTCTAAATCTGTTTAACTCCAGGGCACCAAAATCTGTTAAAATGAGTTTTAGAGTTGCTTTTGAGAGTAACAACGGTTGTATTTCAGAATGCTGCCCTAGATGAATATTGTTATTCATTTGTATAAAGTAGACTTTATTGTATTTATAGCAGTTTAAATGCCTGCACACAGAGGTATGCATTTTTTGCAACCAGGGAGAGTTTTCAAACTATGACTTAAGATTCCCATTTATGATTATTAAAGAAATGAAAAGTCATACCTGGATACAGCACCCGACTTATCATTCCAGGCATGATGATAAAGATCACAGGTAACATTTTTAAATAGCTTGCCAATATAGAGCCTCCCTTGGCATGGCTCAGGTTCTTAGCGGAGAGGGATCTCTGTACAATTACCTTAAAAAAGGAGAAAAATGCATTGCTACATTACTACTTAGCAGAGCAGAATTTTAGGAACATTTGTAAATCCATTTTAATTCAGTAATTTCTTTTTCTGTTTCAATACACAGTGTTGGTGTTTGCAGAAATCCCACTTTCAACTTAATTGCCCAACTTCAAGTACTTTGTTTGTTTGACCCTGCTGTGCTTTTACACTTTTAAAGTAGCAGTACTAGTTAACCAGGAAGTGTTCGTCACTTCCCAGATTTTTGCACTGCGTGGTAGTTTAAAGTTTCAGATTTAACTTCTGATGTTTACTACTGTTTTCTGATAATCGTTTCCCTTGAATTTTAATACATTTATAATGTTGTGTGAATCCACATAAAATATGGCAGCCCCCATACCATTTCCCATTTTTCACCCTTTGTTCACATTGCTTGTCCTATAAAGATTCAGCAGGCAAAGGAAGGGATAGTGCATTCCAGTTACATTACACAAAATAACCAATGAGAGAATGGCACCACTCTATTTCCCTCAGACTCCAATATGGCGGTCCTGGCAAGGGACTGTGCTAAACTGTCACAAAAAAGAAAGAGCATAAAGAAAACAAAAAAATTAAAAGCAAAGGGTTCAAGTTTTTTCATTTGTCAGGCTTGTTTGACATAACTATTGTAAAAAGAACATTTTTATGGACTAGTACTGCTGCTTTAACACCATCACATGCTGTGTTTGCCTAATAAATACAGTCACTGTATTACCGAGGACCTTCTAACAGAATGGGCATTTTCTTCCTAATGTTATTAACAAGGTGCTCAATTTTCAAAGCGTGGCAGAAGGTTTGCGCCAAGCCCTGCACCACGACACTTAGGTTCTGGTGGTGCAACAAACCCCTTTGCCACAATTGCACCTGATTCTTGACTCTCAGGCAAAACTGCAGCAGTTTTCATCTCTTGTGGCAGCATGCACCAAATAGCTGGTGCAAGCTCCATGGAAACAGTCCCTGGAAATGCCACAAGCTAGACCAGAAAAAGGTAGTATAACTTGTGTCACCTGGCACACAGGTTGAAACTCCCAATTGCTGGCTGAGTGATTGCCGCAAGCCTTGTGTCCTGTATCTTCAGTGCACCTGGGGCTTGCGGCAATCAGGGGCTTTGAAAATCAAGCCCAAGGTGTACATTTTAGTTGGGCTGATGGTACAAAGGTACTGGTGCAGTATTAGCCACTGCTGTAATAACAGCAGTCTGAGAAAGAAAGTGACTGCAGGAACCTCAAGCTTGCTGAGTGAGCCTGGGAGCTCAGCTGGTGGTGCACCAGTACAGTATTTCAGAGACCTGGGTTCAATTCCCAGTTAGGGCAAATTATCTCTTTCTTATTGCACTTTAGTTTAGCAAGTTAGAAACCATTATCGTAGTGTAGAATGTGAATACCTGCCAGTCGCAGTAGAAAAATGCTGGCAAATATTTTAAAAGGTCCCTTAAAATGTACGTCACAGAGTAGTGTCTGCCTATGCTGAGTGGATTTAAATACAGTTTGTCCCAATATCTGTCATATAAAATGACTGTGTCCAGATTACTCCAGCTTTTATGTCGGGTAAATCTTCATAAGGAAAAAAGCAATTTCTCCCAATATCTTGACTAAACTCTTTCCCAATGATTCCACAGATTAAGTCATTGAACATCAGCAGTATCTGGCTACATGCAAACCAGCATATACCAACAAAACTTTTAGAAAATAAAGGGATAATCATGCGTCCCTTGCCACTAAGCAGCAGTAAATGTCCGTCTGAGAGAACTGTGGGACCGGTCTGACAGTGTGGTGGCGGCATTATGCACTGCAGATCCAGGTTTAAATTTATCTATTTACTTATTTATGAAAAAGTTGGGTAACCAGGAAAGGCACACTGAGCTGAGGTTCATTGCCAGGTGTGACCTGGAGGAGTGGGAACTGGGGAGAATTCGGGCAGGCATGTACCACAGGGAAGTACAATGAGAGCAGTTACAAAATGCAAGCTTAGAAGATAACAACATTAGAGGTACACTAATTGAAGTATAAAACAAGGACTGTACACAGGCTTCTTAAAATGTTCTTAAAATTTTCAAAGTGTAGGCAGCAGGGGATCTACACAAAATACATTTAGTCTGGCCTCAGGGCTCCCATCCTAGGCCGACAGGGGTGGGGGTATAGTTCAAGTGTTTTACAGAGCTGATATGATCAGTCTCTAGGAAGGAGGATGTGACTGATGGATATACATGCCACTTTTCTGGTCAGTTCGTAATGGTCCAGACATGCAGTCTATCCTACACTGAGATATAATATTTTAAGTCACTGTCCCAAGTAACTAGAGGACTGACTGTGTCATACACACCTCTGCTTCATTGTGTGTGTGTGGGGGGGGTGCATACATCCATTAACCAAAGGCAAAGAGCCTATTCCTTAAGAGGGAGCTGCCATGTACCTAACAAGTCAGGTGGTGCAATATTAGATGTTACACAGGGTTGTCTACTCAGAGATTGGTTTACTCTATTCTATTAAGAGTGCATAAACAGAAAATGACTAGGGAAACACGTACTTCACATAGTCGACAATGTGTAGTTTACACATTTTAGAGGAAGCATACTTTCTGGAATTGCTGGGGACAAAATATAATTATGTGGGGCATAAATAAAAGTACATGCAAACCCATCCTTGAATTGCAATGTTTGCAATGCTAGAATAAACCACCACTAAAACCTAAATCCTTAAATGGTCTCTGAACTAGTTGGTAAAAACAAAATAGATTAAAGGCCTTGCACTAGATTTTAAATTCAAATAATTTAGGTGATGCCAGGCAGACTGCTTGTTGAATGTTTACAATTACCCCATGGGTCTGAGGAAGTTGTAGAGGACAGTGGAAGCCCCTGGGGGCTCACTTCTCTTGATGTTTAGGAACAACCTTGTGATTGCTCCCTGCTTTTAATACTTTTTACGTTTGCCTACTCAAAATGAATAGCACCAGTGACTAATGCCTTGATTATACACAAGATGCAGAACTACTTAGTGTTTTTCTGTGCTAGCCCTAGCAAATGAAGAAAAATTGCTGGGGACTGATAAAGCCTTGCACTGTATGGAAAAAGCGTGTGTTGGTTGGGTAGTGAACTCCATGGCTGAATTCAATTGAAATGGCAGAATTATAAACAAACTGAGGTAAATTTCTTTGCTGTCACAAGATTAAACTATACAGTGTTCAAGTCAACAAATGTATGCCATCCAAGAAGGTGTAAAGTTAAATTAGTATTGTTCAATTGTTGTTAACAACAGTTGAAAACAAAGCAATAAGACATGACAGGGGGTGCATTATGGTGAGATAACGGCCCACATTAAGTGGGTTGAAGCGTGAAGCAAAACCAAGTGCTTCCACCACCCAAGAAGTAAGCCACACATTGTCAACTATGTGAAGTACAAGTGATCCAGAGATTTATAATGCAATCCCTGGAGTGCCTTATTACGATTATGAAATGGGTCCTTTTGATAAATTAGATGTATTTTTTAAACATACTGTATTTTTGTTGAGCTACTGTCAGGTTGGCCATTGTGCTGGGATAACAGCCTAGTTGAAAGTACCTCTTGGCTATTCAGGAGTCAGCATTCATTTGACCTATTTCATAATGTAAATTACTATAGCAAGTAAACCAACAGAACATACTAGATTGGTTTGGAGTTCAACATTTTTGTTTTCGCTCTGGGAACATTATAGTCTCATACAGTTGCCACAGCATGTTTGCCCTTAAATAGTTCTGCCTAATGAAATAATTGTAAGTTCTCCACCCAAATATTTGCTTGTTCCATGAATTACTTAAAGCAAGTGCAAGCATGTATTGAGATTGAAAAATAAATAAAAAACATAGATGATCTTTTCATTTCCTCAGGGATTATATCCCAAACACAGAATTGCTTCCAAAATGTATGAAGCAATTTTCCAGTATCCAGGAAAAACATTTTAAAATATATAACATATAATAATTAGACACAATTCAACTTACAGGTCATGATTTTTTTGTATTTATCTTTCCTCATTCCACAATACTGAGGACATTCACAAAAAAAGCAGGATTAGTGTTCCTCAGACATCATGTTGTTGTAGCTCACAATAAAGTCTCAGTTCTTTTCCCCACAAATATAAAGAAGTGCGTGCAGCATACCACCATCTCAGATTAAACAGAGTGGTTCTGATTCTCACTCATACTGTGTTGAATTGGAGATTGATCAGGAGAGCAAAGCTAGTGGCAGAACCACTTTGTTGAATTTGAAATGGCTGCATGCTGTGCACATTTGGTAACATTTGCAGAGGGAGAAAAAAAATTCCTCTAATTTATTTAAGTCTTTCTGATGTTTCTTTATAGTCTCTTATAAATTTGCTACCTACCTATGTTAGCAACTTGAGAAACCTAGCTATTCTTCCCTACCTTTGTGTCACGTCCCCTACCTCTATGTCACTTGTGAATAGATCACTCATTAATTGATGTCACTGAGAAAGGCTACTGTTTATCAATCCATTCTATCTTCTACCATTCAACCAGTTATTAACTTACTGATCCCACAGGGATCCATACTGGGACCCCTCCTTTTTAGCCTTTTCTTAAACTCCCTCCCTTATCACTGCTCTGAGAAGATCATACTATATGCCGATGAATGCTGTTGTATTCTCCACTCACAAAGATCCTGCAACTCTTCAACACAACCTTCAACTTGGTTTCAGTTCTGTAGAGTCATGGTTTCTAATCATAAACCGGTCCTCATGACAAGAAAACCAAATCTATGCTCTTCTGCAGCTCTCATAACCCACACAAGCTACACCACTTGGCTATCTCCACCACCCAGGGCAACACTCTAGATCAGGTGGTGTCCTTCAAATACTTAGGGATTCAGCTTGACCTCTAATCTCTCCTCCTCTGACTTCATGTAGATAATGTAGCTAGAGCTGCTAATACACGGCTTGGTCTCCTCTACAAACACAGACCACACCTCACGCCAGAAGCTTTGAAGGTTGCAGTCCTGAGCTCTGTGATCTCAGTAATAGACTATGGTCTCATCATTTATGGCTCAGCCACAACCACAACCTTAGACGCCTCTCAACTGCCTTAAATAAAGCATGTCGGCTCATCACTGGTGCTCACCGTCTCACCTCACATGTGACCTGTACACTCAGACGGCTGGCTCAACTATCAAACTGCATAAAGTTTCTCACCTGCTCCATGGTCAAAAAATCTACCTTGGCCTTGCACCTTCTGGGGTCTCAACTCTGTTACAACACCAAATTAACAAACGATGCCTTAGAGATCCACGCTACAGCTACTGAAAGTCCCCACTGTCACACTTCACAGGGACAACGCTCTTTGCTTATCGAGCACCACTCTGGTTCAATGGCCTCAGCCCAACCATCTCCTCTGCCCCAACTATTGGTATGTTTAAAACTAGGCTCCGGGACTATCTCACTACCAACAGCTCCTGTGACTGCTCAACTTAACCTTGTTCTCCACTTCCCTTTCTGCTCTAGTTGTCCCCCTTCTCCTCCCCTCCTCACTGGATTCTACCCTCACATCTTGGTATACCCAATGCTGCACTTTTCACCCTCTTGACACCGTTCCTACATTCCTTCTCCCCCCTACCCTCTTCCCTCTCCCTATGACTCTGGCACTTCTTATTTGTTGTCTGTTTTCTCTGACAAATGCTGCTGGCTGTCTTGTTACAATGCTACCCTTGAACTGTATTTAACTGTACTAATCTGTACTCTGTTTGCAATGTCCACTTTGTTGTAATGCCTGTCTTGATGTTCCCCATAATTTGTATTTCTCTGACGTGGAACCTTTGTAAAAGAGCCATGGCTCAAAGGTATTTGTAGTCCTAGACTTGATAAATAAAAATAAAAAAATGTAGTACACTTCCTGCAGTACCAAAGCCTTTCATTTTATGAATCAGTCTTATGCAGCAACAGATCAAAAGCTTTGCTGATTTCTAGATTTTCAAAATCGAAAGGTTTCCCTTCAAAATGTTGTTCCATTTCTTTTATATATTATTATAAGATAAGATAAATCTTTACTTTTAAACAGGACAGAACTATTTGCACTTCACAGTCTTGTTTACAAAGTTGCCCTGCTTTGTTACAGAGAAGGTGTACAGATTCAGACAAATTACATTTTATCATATAATACAGATTTAGATACATAATTCAGCATATACACATGTTCCAAACACAATTTAACCAATGACAAGTACAGGTATCCTTTAAATTCTTGTTTAGTAGGGATCCAAATGAATTAATAAGTGTTACTTTCCTGATTTGGGGGAGAAACTTTGAATAGAAGAACATTAAATGGCTTAAATATGTAAAAGAGAATGAAGTAATAGTGTGATCAGAGCCCACCATATTATATCAACATTTTAATAGGTTTGGAATACATTGAGGAGGTAAATGAACTGCACTTACATCTAAAATATCAATTTTTACTAAGATTATGTTATTCTCCATAAAAAAAAGACACCCTACTCTCCTGGAGTGCGTATACCGTAAGAGCTGGAATGTTCTGTGTGTAACCTTATTCACGGAATGAGTTAATAAGAAACACAGAAATCAGTTTTGTGATTAGAAAGAAGGGTTCATGTCTATGAACTAGATATGGCAGATCTTCTCTAAATTTAGGAGGAGTTTATATGTCCCTTCAATTGACCTTTTATTTTAGGCGACTGTAAATTTCTTTCTACAAAAGTGCAAAAAAATGTTGTAGGTGCTTCTGAAGAAGGACCTGGTTGGTTCGAAAGCTAGAGCACTTTGTTCTTTTCTGTAATGTCCATGTTGGTCCAATAAAAGGTATCAAATCATTTGTTTCTGGATCTGTTTCTACAAAAGTGGACTTTTAAAAACAAACAGATACAGGCCCATTTATTTCCAATTTACTGTATGTATTCCTTAATATAAGCTTCACGTCTCCACCCCTACATCTTCATGTGACTCCAGTTAGCAATCTTTTAAATAAAAGCAGTACGAGAGAAATTACTAAACCATTGTGTGTTTTAATCTTTGGGTACTATTAGTCATATAGCTGTTTGAAACTGCCTCAAAATCTCAAAGAAAAGAAAGTAAATTTCTGTCCCCTCCTGGAGAGCCTGATACTGTTAATAGTTGCTGTTTAGAGGAAAATATATTCATTCCTAATAATAAATGTAACTTTTGTACTTTCAGACAAAGCAGATTACTCCATATGATCCAAGAACACCAGCTACAGCACTCAGGTCAAGTAGAGACAAACACAGCTCATATTTACAGAGCCTAATGAGAAGCCCAGATTTGAACAAATCTAGAAAGGGTGTGACTGGCAAACCAGATCTATACCAAAGGCCGACTAAAAAGACTACACCAGTGGCAAATGACCACAAGGACTGGAAAAGCAAAATCTTTCCTAACATCACGACCAACCCCACAATTCCTCTCTCTCACAGCAAGCTCAGGAGCAGCAAAACCTCATCAACTGCCAATCCAGTCTCTGCAAGCCAAACACCTGAAAGTTACAAGACTCCATTTGGAATTTCTTATTCCAAGTTATCACAGTCTAGGCATCTAAAGAACAAGCTTACAAGTTACTCTGGTGCTCTGGGGTCGAAGACAAGTCATGATTCAATGAGTCACAGAGGCAGTAGCCAATGAAATGAACATAAAGACCTACAATGACTTTTTTTAGACAAGGTTTATGACTATTGCTGCTTGTATACTATGCTATAGAGATATTGAAATTGTTTAGGGATATGTTTACAGTACCTGATCAGTGCACCAGTACCAGGTGGCTAGGATAGTTAAGCCAAATGTCATGCCAGTCCATGGGAGGTCTCCATTAACAGGATCACGAAACAGGTGCATTGCATCAGCCCTTGGAAGGTGACATGTTGTGTTGGGTATGATCTTGGATGGAACTGCATTCAAGTAAACATCTTCAAGGTTGTGGTAGCCTCCAATCTTATTAAAAGCTAAAAGACAGTGGTGTACATAAATATGCCAGTCTAAAAACAGCCTGGTAAAAATGGTTGAACTGATCTTTCAACATGAAACATTTTTTTTCTAACATCTGCAGCCTCATGCTTGAAATGTGTCTGTTCTATGCTACATATTTGTGATGGCCTCTAGTTTAATGCTGTATTCTTAATGTGCAATAACAGACTTGAGCGACTCACATCCTGGTTACGAAATGCTCAACTGTACTTTTAACAGTGTACTTCCATGACCGTTGTTGATGTCCAAATGTTCCCAAAAGGGGTTTAGCTACTAGTTATGTGCAGTGAAACTAAAAAGGAGTATGTAATGTTGCTCATGTAAGAATGTCAGTGCAGCCATGCTCCTTCAGCTGTGCTTAAGGATTTCTGTTCTACAAAGTAGGGGATGGCAAATGTAAAACATTCCATTTTTTGGAATTGGGATGCAGGGTTATAGATGAGCAAACCAGATCAGATTCAGATTTAGACCCTTCCTCAGACTGCATCATTGACTTGGACCATCCAAGTCAAATTCTTAGAAATCCAAACCCTTCTAGATCTGATTCCATGTCTTGCTGCTGAAGGGTGGTCTATATTGTGACATGCACCCCAACTCAAATTCGTAACTGCAACTCTCTGAGGTAGGGTGATGCAGATTGGTACAGATCGGGTTCAAATTCCTAAAGCTCCTGGCCAAAATCTGAACTGGGTTACAGTCGCTTTGCCCATTCTTAGTTTAAGTCCAGGGTTTATCATAATTTCCTTAAAATGTGCAAAACATCATATGCCACAGCACTACATCCCATAACATGTGGAAGGCTCTGTGAGAAAAAGATCTTAACATTAGTTACTCAAAAATAGCAGAAGCCAACCCCTCTCCCAGTCCATATAGAAGGAGTACAACTATTTTGCCTGACTATTCATCTTGCCCTGCCAAAAAAAAAGTTCCATAGCACATACTTTTCCGTTTAATTGACATTTTATAAAATTGGTATGTAAATCATTACAGATAGGTTATAATAAAGGAACACTGCTACATATTCCAGTGAGTGTAGAACAACAGGTTTCCAGCAGAGTGAGACCATTTAATTGGAGTTACAGTTACTGTAGATGGTGACTTCTGTACATCAACCCATGCATTCTGGGGGACTGATTGTTCAAAACCAGCTGTATCACTGAAGGGTCCAGCTTTCAGTATTACTAACATGTGCATTTTGCATATCTGTATATGATATAAATAAATCTGAATTTCCCTACAGTGATCTAAGATAGAGCAGCTGTTCTTTTTGGATAAACAGTTCACAGAAAGTGGTAACAAGATGCATGCAGAAAAAAAAAGTATTTTGAACATTTTCAGGAAATAAAAAATGGCATCCAAAGTTCTTTAGAAAGCTGGGAGTTAGATGTCATAGAGCAAGCAGTGACAAATTTTAAAAGGGAGCAGAGGCAGCTGAGTTTCCTGACCAGCCACAGTTTGTGACAGCGTGCCTGCTTATGGACTGCCAAAAGACATGCAATGGAATATACATTCAATACGCGCCTACCAGCACAAACATGTCACAACTGTGGTAGACGGTACCCAAGTCCATTTTAACATCTTGCCACAGAGGTTGTGTTACACTTTACAGGCAATTGTACTCATGAGAGACAAAAAAAGGTGCACAATAAGGTCGCATAGGACAAAAAAGAGTTAATGCTCAGTGCTATGGGTTTATTCGTGTAACAAAAATCAGAGCTGCAGCATTTCTTTGCTGTAGTGCCTTATTGAAGCTTTGGACTTTGGTGTTTAATTGTACCCATGCTTGGCAATAGAAGTAGACTTTTCCTCCAGTTCTCTTGTCTACATTTACACATTTTTTCAGATGCAGGCATGACTACTGTCACGCAATCTATCACCAACTCCATGTTGGAGGATACTGATTGTGCATTGCTGTTGCATTTTTTCCTGGTATCCCAGTGCAAGGTCTTAATTTTTAACAGACTCACATCCTAAGTGTAAGTTGCACAAATTTGAAGCACATTTCCACGCATGGATATTGGACCCCATCTTGTCTCTTGCTGCATGCATAACTCTTACAACATGCTTAAACTAGATTAATGAAAAGC
This sequence comes from Neoceratodus forsteri, assembly GCA_016271365.2. Classification (NCBI taxonomy): domain Eukaryota; kingdom Metazoa; phylum Chordata; order Ceratodontiformes; family Ceratodontidae; genus Neoceratodus; species Neoceratodus forsteri. The sequence continues at coordinate 200,069,945 of JADMNL010000025.1, forward strand.
AGCATACAACTCAACTAACAAATGTTGTGTGCAAGACTGTGTGTAGAAAGTCACACCCTGCTTGCTAGTGTATGGGAAGAGTTTCTTAATCCTTGAACAGGAGGTTATTAACACTTTTCCTCTACAAGTTAGTTAATATTGGAAACAAAATATAACATACGGGGTATTAGATGTGATGAATGTTTACAATTTGAACTAGAGACTCATCTTTTGATTTACAGTTTCTACACAGAAGCTTATAGTTACTTGTAAACCTATTTGATGAACAGTGAGCCTTCATGTCGTTTTATGTTGCAACTGTCATGCTCTGTCGGTTGTCTTAAAAATTCTGCTATGTTGGCTATGCTGAAAGTACTGTAGCTTCTACGTGTAGTCTGAGCATACTGATTTAGCAGGTCAAACTCTGTCAAGCAGTAAGCAGAAAAAAATGACTAGCTTCCCTGTGCTATGGCACAAACTTTAACCTCTGATGACATATTGCTGCCAGAAATGTTGAAGCTGCAATTGCAGTGAGCATTAATAATGTGCATAGTCCCACATTTCTGTAAGGGACTTATTGCACAAGAAACATTGGGCTATATTTTGTTACATCCCATTCTCACTACAATTGACTATATTATATGGCAGAGGGTATGCTCTGTTTTCCTGAAAGCTTCTTCTGACATATAAACTATTTTGAAAATACGGCCCTGGCATCTTTAACCAGTTGTAGTCAGTTTGGCTCTTCAGTTTCTAGTCTTGTCTTGTACACTGCTGAGAGACACAACTGGACTGCTGCACTTTGGTCATCTTAAAGCAGGACTGCAAATCCTACAAAAAGCCAGCAGAGATGTCCCAATTACAGATTTATAGGAACAATGGCACAACAGCAGCAGAGTAGCAGTATATTCTGTATATGTCCATAAGTGTTTTCTTGGGTATTTGTAAACCAGATATATTTAAGAATTGTACAGATACTCTTTCTTTTTGATATGCCTTACAGCAGGTATTATCTTTTTTATGTCATAAAAATTGGAAAATGAACATTTTTAAATATTAAATGTCAAAAATGACATATGATTGTGGCAGTTTTTCATCTTTAAAAGTAAAAGCACTATAGCATATCTTTATTTTGTACAACAGATAGGAGGCATATAATGTGTGTGTGTGTGTGTGTGTGTGTGTGTGTGTGTGTGTGTGTGTGTGTGAAAGAGAAAGAGACTATCTGATAGCAACGTGTCATATACAAGGAACTATTACCATCAAGGGACCTAATAAGCTCACAAAACCATGAGCCAGAACAACAAGTGGCCCTTTTGAGCTTGTTAAGCCCAAATATGGTAATATTTCACAAGGGTATGGGACTTTTCTATTAGATGTTTCATATATTACATAAGAATTGACACAAAATACATTGTTTATAAGTTGTATTGTAGTAAGGTGGTTGTTAGACTTGTTAATAAAGCTGCAATAAGGTAGCTGTTACACATGTTAATAGTGTTGTAATAAGGTGTATATTTTGTGTCTATACTTATAATAGTTTGTGAATAAGTTTATTACACAGTAATAAGCTGGTGTATATTCATTAGCAGTATATATATTAGTTAATTACTATCAAATATGGGGAACTATCTGATAGTTGTTTCCATGGGAAAAGCCCCATTCATGTAAAATAAAGATATACAGTATATACATATATATCTATACACACACACACACATGGACTGAAGTATAGACATCCAAGAGTAAAATATCACATAGACCCTTCTCTCACAGTATTCAATGGTTAACTATACATGTCATGAATTTTTACCACATTTGTGATAGTCATTTGTTAAATAAATGCCTAATGATTATGGTTTTCATTTTGCCATGGTATTTTATTTAAAATCATGGCTTGGTAATAATAGAGGTTACAAAAATCATGGACTGTCAGTAAAAATAGGAAAAAATCTTGGATATCAGCCAACCCCAGTGACTCAATACTATGTTTTAATTTGTTTAGGTTTTTCATTGTTTTTGCTGACCCTTCTATGGCATTTTCTTTTAAATGCCAAAAAAGTGTGTTTTTGTGAAGACGCCAGAAATGATGGAAATATCTGACAAAGTTAAAGCCATATCCAGCTCAAGCTGTGGAACCTGCAATACACGCAGACTAGATAGACCAAATAGTCTTCTTCTGCTGGTTTCTTCATATAGCTGTAATGAGATGGTTCCATTAAACTGATATTCTACCATCACCAACCATCATTAAGGTGTCAGTAGGGCTCAGTTGGTAGCACATCTGCCTCTGGGCCAGAAGGTTATGGGTCCTTGTCCCATACTGAGATTGGGTTCATATCTAAAATGTTGGCACCTAAGTGCAGTATTGGGGGGATGCTGTACTGTCATGGTATGTTGTCCTTTGGATGTGACATTAAACTGAGGTCCCTTCTATCCATGTCTGATGCTGTCCTGGTGGGTGTCCAGGTGGAAGTAAAGGAACCCAAGGCACTTTTCGCAAATAATAGAAGAATTCCTCTGGTGTCCTTGCCAACATTCTCCTTCCCATAAAACTGGTTCATGCAATTCTCCAAGGCTATGTGTGGGTGTTGATGTGTGAAATGGCTGCCACTACATGTTCACTCACCTCACTACCAGTTTAGCATTGTTTGTAAAGCACTTTGGGATACAATGTATATGAAAAGTGCTATATAAATTCTGATTCTTCTTGTAACCTTTAGGTGTTAGAGATATGTATTTTGTTTCTGTTTTGAATTACAATTATGTATTACACCAGGAAAGAATACTGTACATTATGAGTTGGCTAGGTGGTTCAGCAGCAGCATACTTGTGACCTAGGTTCAAGTGTGACTTTTTGTCTTGAGTTACAATCAGGGCATGATTGAATCTAAGACCACCACCCACACACCTTGTTGGCTTAGCTTGTGATCCATGACACACCTATGAGCACTGGGTGAGGAACAAAGGGGGGAACAGAGGAAAAATCATCCTGCTAGGTGGTAAGAAATCCAGTAACACTAAAAATGATGCCTAAGTGGCCAAACCAATCATTTGGTTAAGTGGTCTCTTTACCACCAACACTGAAGCATGGTTTGTTATATTTTGCATCCTGTACAGAATGAGTTGCAATGGAATGTGGAATTCTTCATTGTGACTGAAGATCATTCAGTGACTTACTCCTGGTTTCCTCCATTCTCGTTTATTAAGCCCTCCCTAAATTAATTTTTTTCTTACTTTATTTATCCCTCTAGGTCACAGGTGGTACCTCCTTCAACTTTCCACCAATGTGCTCTGTTCCTGTCTGACAGAATCTGTCACCATCCTCCTGGGACCCTCTGTCCACCGGTGACACATCACGTTGGGTCTAAAACAGTGGAGGAATTCAAACATGCATGGGACAGACACAAGGCAATTATAGTTGGGGGTTGCAGGAAATAGGCTGTTGGTTAACTAGAATCTGCAGCTTATCCAGTAGGTAGGGAAATGGGCAGACTGGGTGGGCCAAGTGGTCCTTATCTGCCGTCAAAGTCTATGTTTCTATGCTTTGCAGACCCCCTAGCTTGCCCCCCCCCCAGGGCCGGGTACACCTTCAGCTCCATGGCATTTCTTCCTCACATTAATCTGGCCACCCATGGCAGAGCTGAAGGTTGCTGGTAGCCCCGGGATGTGGCTGCTCGAATCCAGAATGGGAAGTGGTGGGCCAGCAGAGGTTTCATCTTCCCAATCCTGCACCATTTTTCTGATTTTCTCCCTGCCTTCCACCAGAAGCATGCATTAGGATTGACTGTCAACAAGGTTTTACCTGACCAACTCATGGACATGCTGCAGTAGTCCCTCCTGCCATTCATGGATCTCCTGGACCACCATGTGTGGTCATCCAGGTGGCAGTAAAGCAGCAGGATGTGACACCCTCCCTCCTTAGGGGGTTTGATATTAATCCTTTCACAAAAGAAAGGGTTCTGAAAGAACTCTTAAAACTGAAGGTGGATAAAGGAATGGGGCCTGATGGGATTCACCCCAGAATTCTAAAAGAACTAAGGGAAGAACTAGTAACACCCCTGACTACCCTTTTTAATAAATCATGGGAGGATGGTGTGGTACCTGAGGACTGGAGAAGGGCATATGTGATTCCCCTTCACAAAAGTGGGAGCAAGACAGAGGCAGGAAACTATAGACCTGTCAGTTTGACTTCAGTGGTAGGGAAAATGATGGAATCACTTCTGAAAGAAAGAATTGTTGAGTACCTAGAGGCCAGTGGGGCACAGGACCCAAGGCAGTATGGATTCACAGCAGGAAGGTTATGTCAAACAACTCTAATTGATTTCTTTGACTGGGTGACCAAAGTAGTAGACCAGGGAGGGACTGTGGACATAGCCTACCTAGACTTTAGCAAGGCATTTGACACAGTCCCGCACAAAAGATTAATAAACAAATTAGCCAGCCTGGGAGTGGGTCCCAGGGTGCTAGCCAGGGTAAAACACTGGCTGGACAACAGGACACAGTGGGTAATAGTAAATGGAGTCTACGGAGAAGAAAGGAGGGTTACTAGTGGAGTACCGCAGGGTTCGGTATTGGGTCCAGTCCTTTTTAATGTCTTTATAAGTGACATTGCAGAGGGACTGGAGGGGGAAGGTATGTCTCTTTGCAGATGACACAAAGATCTGCAACAGGGTTGATACGCATGGTGGGGTGGCAAGGATGAAAAGGGACTTGGCAAGGTTGGAGGAATGGTCAAATGTATGGCAGCTTAGATTCAATGCAAAGAATAGCAAAGTAATGCACCTGGCAAACAAAAACCCAGGGGAAGAGTACACAATGGGAGGTGAGATACTGACAACAACAAAAATGGAAAGGGACCTGGGGTTAGTCATATCAGACAACCTAAAGGTGGGCCAGCAATGTGAGAAGGCAGTAAGGAGGGATGGGGAGATACTGGGATGCATAGGAAGAGGTATCACCAGTAGAAAACAGGAATTTGTTGGCCCTCTGTACAGACAGTTGGTAAGAGCACATCTGGAGTACTGTGTACAGTTCTGGAGACCCCATCTCCGCAAAGACATAGACAGGGTGGAGGCTGTCAGAGGAGGGCAACCAAAATGGTGCAGGGTCTGCACCAGAAGACATATGAAGAAAGACTAAAGGAGCTTAAGATGTATAGCTTCGAGGAAAGGAGGAATAGGGGGGACATGATAGAAACTTTCAGATACCTCAAGGAAATCAACAAAGTCCAAGATGGTAGCATCTTTCAAAAAAAGAGATGTGCAAGAACAAGGGGGCATAATGTGAAGATAGAGGAGGATGGCTCAGAGGTAATATGAGGAAGTATTTCTTCACAGAGAGGGTTGTAGATGCATGGAACAGCCTTCCTGAGGAGGTCATAGAGTCAAAAACAGTGGGGGAATTCAAGAATGCATGGGACAGACATAAGGCAATTCTAATGGGGAGTAGGAGGAAGCAGGCTGTTGGTTAACTAGGATCTGCAGCTTATCTGTTAGGTAGGGAAATGGGCAGACTAGGTGGGCCAAGCAGTCCTTATCTGCCGTCAAATTCTATGTTTCTATGTTTCTCCCTGGAGGAGAAGAACATCCTGTGGGATGCTCGATCCTCCTCCCCTGGCCAGTCCTCCAACAATCCAGGCTTGTTCCCAAACCCAAGTCATCAGTGTCACGACTGCTGGCACTACGACTGCACTAGCAAGCCAGCATGCCTGCTAGAACTGTTTAGTTGGCAAACACCAAGCAAGTTTCTTGATGTGCTGTGTGATTCTTAATTTTATGTACTCACTATGATGCATTCATTTACATGCACATCTAGAAGGCTTTTCCTAGAACACATAAAAGCAAAGCAAGGTTTACATTTTTTAATATGCTAATAACATGTAGATACTTGAATATTCATTCGTAATTTATAATTGTTTAGTAGTTATAAAAAAATACAATTGATCTATAAAAAAGGAATATGGCACTGATGTCAGTTTACCTGTAACTGTCAGTATCACAGCTCCAACAATCATAATGAGTGTTTGTAGTGCATCGGTATAAATAACAGCTGCCAAACCACCTAAAGTAAGATATCAACAAAGTTATACTGGTTAACATGCAATGGAACTGTTTTTCAAAAGCAGAAAAGCAACAGATTTTTAGGTAATGATAGATACTTAAGAAAATACATTTTTTTTATTTGTAATTTTTGTGTTTTTTTGGTCCCCATTTTCTCCCCGACCTGGGACCCCAGCAGACACATACATGCATGTGCGAGGAGGCACACACACACACCAGGTACTGGCTCAGCCCCTTCTGCCCCACCCCTGGCTATTGCTGCCACCCCCTCCCACCTATGCTTTCCACCAGACCTCCACCCTGTGGGAGTGGAACTACGAGGGGTGTGGGCAACCACCCCAGGAGGGAGAGCTGCCTTGTGGCTGCTCAGTCCCACTCCCTCCCCCCCATGCCAGCTCCCCAATGACCCAAGGTTGTTCTCGAACCTGGGTCGCGGTGTAGTGCGAGGTAAGGCTTCCAGTGCCTCAGCCCTCAGCGCCACCAGGCTGGTGCATAAGAATATAATTTTAATAGGTTATCTACTAGTTATCTCAAGTCACACAGCAATTATGAGTAAACTGACTGCATGTTATTTTAAAGGGCTAATGGCACCAAAAATGAAAAACAGAAAATTATATTAATTTTTAAAAATAGCCATTTGTTACTGTTTTCCTGCTGTATGTTTCCTGTCGCATTCGCTCACTAGAAGGTTTTCTATCTGATGTCATTAGGTGTGATTTAAAAAGCGCTGACATATCTAGTTCTGTTACCCTTCATACCTCATCAGCATTGTGGTCTTATTAGTCGTAACATCACAAGCAACAGATCTAGCAGCAGGTAGTCAGTTCTTCTAGGTGAGTCGTGATGTCACAGTCAGTGAAGTCACAATACTGCTGAGTTATGAATGGGACTAGAACTAGATCTTTGTCTTTTACCTCATTTTTTGTTTTTATTGGGCTCACCACAACCCAAACCCAATAGACCAACTTAGGGTAGCTGGTTCATTCCACTGGGGTGTCATACAGATCCCACCCCAGAGACACACTGATGATTCCTGGTAGGACAAAACACATGTCTGTGTCTTCTGTTGGCACCCTTTGCAGACTGAGAGAGGCCTTTCAGCACCATGCTTTCCTGCTTAAAACTGAACCAGCTTAACATTTGCATATACAGCCCATGATACTTTGCATTATGGGGGTATGTGTGATTTTGTATTTCTTTAAAATCAGGCTTCCCGGCCAACGCCCTTTGGGGTAACCCTTGCCTCAGTGCTTATGCACTAAGGTTCTTTGTCTCTTAGAACTAGATATGTCAGCCTCCAGGTAGAGTACAATTGCACACATCACACCTAGTGGTATTAAGCTGGATGACTTCTAATAAGTAAAAGGGAAAATAAAAAGTACTTCAGATATAAAAAGTAACTGCAGGCTACTTTTAAAAGTTAATATTATAAAATGGACAGAAAACATACTGAAAGCAGATTGGTAGAGAGATCGTTTCACACATAGAAACATACACAATGACAGCAGAAAAAGACAAATGGTCTGTCCAGTCTGCCCGTAGCTCCCTATCAAACCCTGGGACCTATTGTCCATACTGGGTACTAGCCATCATTATCCTCCTCCCGACCTCCCTACTATTACTGTGCTGAGTAACCACTATACCCTTCACTCTGTCCCAGCCATGCTTGAAACCATTTATAGTTTTTGTGCCAACCACCCCAGGTATCAAACTGTTCCATGGTTCCACCACCCTTTCTGTAAAATAAAATTTTTTCATATCCCTCTTCAGCCTCCCTCCCATCAGTTTCCACTCATGCCCCCATGTCCTTAAACTGTTACTCATGCTAAAAAGTCCCTCACAGTTCACCTTGTTTAATCCTGTCAGGAACTTAAAGGTCTCTGTCATATTACCCCTCTCTCGTCCGGTCTCCAGCAAGTACACGTTCAGTGCCTTGAGCCGATCTTCATAAGATCTGTCCAGCTGGCCCTGAATCATACTGGTGACCCTTTGTTGTGGTGTCTCTAGATCTCTTCTTATCTTTCCTGAGGTAAGGTCTCCTGAACTGGACACAGTGCACCAAGTACGGCTCACCAACGATCTATAAAGAGGCAATAATACCTCTTTTCTTCTACTGTCAATACCGATTCCCTTCCGATACATCCAGGCATCCTTTTTGCCTTACTATAGACTTTGTTGCACTGACTTATTTGTTTAAGGGAGTCACTAATGATGATTTCTAGGCCCCTTTCCACAGCCTCGGTGCTCAGCTTTACACCTCCCATCCAGTAATCTATCCTGGAGTTCTTGTTCCCTACATTCATACCCTTGCATTTTTTGGTTTTGAATTTCAGCTGCCAAACTTTAGAACACCTCTCCAGTCTTTGCAGGTCACTCTGCACCTCACTAATTCCCTGGTCACTATCTACCCTTGCACATATGATGTTATCCCACAAGTGAACTAGTTCCAACAAGACATCTACTTATGTCCGTAAACACACAACGGGATCCATTTCATCATCACAATAAGGCACTTCATGGTGTGCATTTGCTGGGATTCTGTCACTTCTTTAGTGGTTAAAAGCACTTGTCATGTGGCCTAATGCCTCACAACACACCCAAGGCACGATATTATGCCAGTATGACACACACCCTGACATGCTTTATTGATAAATTCATTTTAGACAGTGTACTAGATCTATAATGTTTGCAGTGACATTAGTGCTTGTGAAAAGTTCCATACCTGACTACACTGGAGACTGAAGTGCTTTATTTAGCCACATGGCAAACACAACATTGCCAGCTGTTATATAAGTTTTGCCCAATGCCCACACTACCTCGCCACATGCCACAACCCTGCTCTACAAAGACTATCTTTTGTGGCTTAGGGCACTTTGGAACCCATGGAAATTCACCTGTTATGTGAGATTGCTAACAAGGTAGTCAACTGTGCTGGTGTTTTTGGATGCCGGCCTCTGTCTACTAAGAAATGGGCTGAAACAATAATTCATTTCATATTGGCATCTAAACAGCCATCAATTAGAACAGCTTTTGGATCACTGCCACCCTGGACAAGATCTGAAACAGCACTAACAATGGCCCACTGGTGAAAGACTCTGTAACTTACTTATAATCCACTGAGCCACCAAGTTCCCCCCCAACCCCGCACACATATACAAACAACAGTAGAGCTCTACGTTCAGTAGCTGTGAGCTCCCAAGCCAGAGATCTGGTGACAGATATTCATAACAGTCCAGTAAACAATTTTGATTGTTTTTGCTAATTTTAATGTATTTTGGCAAAAATGCTATCCCAGAATTTTAGTGGATATTACTAGAGTATACATTAATAATACATTCTGTTTTGTCCCTGGAGATTGTTTATGCCAAAAAAAAAAAGAATCCGTTAACAAATTTGGAGCACAATCACATTACATGTGCAAAGGTTTTGAGTATCTAGTTCTTGGTCAGTATACAAATCTGTGATAAGGTAAGCAATGAGCCTAGTCCCTCTCTAGCCAACACTAACGGAAAAGAGCAAAAACAGACTTCACTTAGTGTTTATCACCAGTTCAGCAAAAAAAAAAGTAGAGACAAAACAGGCATTAGAAGCACCCATCCTGTGGAAAAGCCTGTAGTTACTTTTGCCTGCCCTTCCCTGTGTGGACCAGGGCCAGTGCAGAACATGCATCCAGTTGCCTAGGAGTCTACCAAAAGAGCTGAACTAAAATATGCTCTAAGGGTTTTTTAAAATGAAAGCCTGCAGTGAATGCTTGGAAACATGCTGTGACAAAAGAAGTTTTCTTAAACAGCTGTCTTCTCTCCGTTGTCTATGCACGAGTTGCATGTGTACTCTGGAAATATCTGACTACAGCAGGGTCCTGTAAATGGAAAGTAGGATCTCTAGCAAACCTGGAAAAACATCTAATGGACACCATCAAGATGTATGAAATTCCTCTACTATGAAGTGCAAAGGTCAAAAACTAGAATTCCAGTAAGCACCTGGCAGCCAAGATGCACTTATACTGTACCTTTTAATTTGCTCTTCAGTCCCTTTCAACAGTACAGTAGCTTCTAATCACTTTGATGGTGCGTCACCCCCCTCCCAAAGAGGAAGAGGAAGAGATTAACCCAGATTAGACATTAGGCATTATGTAAGCATTAATGCACGACAGAAGATGGTTCTACTAGGGAATTAATGCCTGGTTGGTGACCTCGTGCCTCCAACCACCAACCAAGCATTAATTCCCTAGTACAGCCCAACTCTGGAATGCATTAATGCGCTTGCAACATGGCAAGTGTTACAAAAATTCATTTCACATGACTGTAGTTTGAAAGAAACAGAGAGACATATGTTTCTGCTGATTGCACATATTTTAATGCCTGCATTTGCTTTTTCACAAATGGAACATCGTTTAATATTGTGACTGCTGGATACTGCTGTATTACAAAAAAAAATGCAAAATGTGCAGCAGTAATATACATTAACACATGCTGTATCACTAGATTTTGTTAAAAGCTACTTCTAAATTTGCAAATGTCCTTGTAGCTTGCTCAGCTCATCACTATTTGATATGCAGTGAATTCTGGGATTGCTCATTAACATAATATGGTCCAACATTGCCGATCGCACTAACAGAGCTAGTTGGGTATGCCCAGAGCTCGGGGATCTAACTGCAACATTCAGAAGAACTACGCTACAAATAGCAGATCATTAAACTATAGCAAGGTGAACTTTTCACAAGATTTGTGACCATTTCTTGTGGTCACTTTGGGATGACTATCTAGCACTTTTGCAATGGCTGTACGAGTACCGTGGGTGGGTGGGAACTCACATGTGGTGCAGTTTAATCATTGTCTGGTGGAGATGTGGATGTGGCTGGAAATACATTATGAAGCTGGCATCACTAGGGAATTAATGCCCACTTCATTTTGTACCACGTGTGCTGTTTCCACCACTGTGTTTGCTGTATTTTTTATGTATTGTTTTATTTATTTGGTAATTCGGATACAACCTTTGAGTATACACTCTTTTACAAAGGTTCCACATCAGGATGTAAAACAGCAGAGACATAACAAAAACTTGACAGTTAACACAAAACATAAGATTGCTATGTAATACAGAATATAGATAATTAATACATTTGAGTAACCTAGACAACTGAAATTAAGCAGCGGGAGGAGACTCCCAATTAGCAATGTATGGCATAGCTGCCTTGGGGGGGCCTGTCAAGGTAGAGTATCGGAAAGGGTAGGAGAAAGAAAGGGGGAGAATGAGAACAAGGTTTGCCAATTAGCAATGTGCAGCATAGTTGCCCAAGGGGGGCCTATCAAGGTATAGTATCAGAAAGGGTAGGAGAAAGAAAGGTGTGAGAGTGCAAACAAGGGGTAGATTAGAGAAAGAGAAAGAGAGGAGGGGAGAGAAACAGAGAGAGAGAGAAAGGGATTGGGAGAAGGAGAATATTTAGGGGGAGAGTGGGTAGAAAGGGGAGGTGTTGGGGGTACAGAGGGGAGGGAGTTGGAGGAACTTGAGAGGGGGTGGCAAGGGATGGCAGGTGGGGGTCCAGGGTAGGTAAAACAGTAGAAAAGCTCAGACAGATGAGGAAGTATCTGGGTTGAGGATATGGACTCAGGCAAGGGAGTCAGAGGTGTTTAAGAGCGGGTTTTGCTGTTTTTGCTGTTTCAGTTATTGCCATGTTACAATTCCATTTAAGAACACCCTTCCCCCCCACAACTGAGAACAGGAAGTGACTCCTCTCTAAAGTTCTGCAAAAGCAAATTGTGATGTGATTGACATCTTTAACAAATTAAACATTCTTAAAGGGGAACAGTCAGCCCCATGGGCCCCACACTCAAGTGTGGGGCTGGTCCCAATGTGCACTTTGTGTGCAAAAGCAAGTTGGTTTACTTACTGTTTCCCATAGTATAGTAGATTATATCAGATTAATTTTACTTCTAGGCTGACATCTTCTACAAATCCTAGAATCCCCTGCAGATGACATCAGAGCAGTAGACAGAAGTGGCAAATACAATATCCTGCAGTGCATGTTACAGTTTTTCTATGCTCTGATCTTTTCTTTGATTGTCCTGTTGTCCTCACAGGGCTAAGTACAGTCATGGAGGACCATACTTAGCCCCTGGAGAAAAGCAGAATCAGAAAACAAATTACAGTCACTGGAGGTTATTGAGTCTCCCACTGCTGTGGTGTCTACTGCTCGGACGGCTCAGGGGTAATGTGAGGAAATTTTTTTTTCATGGAGAGAGTGGTGGATGCATGGAACCGCCTTCCTGGGGAGGTTGTTGGGTCTAAAACAGTGGGGGAATTCAAACATGCATGGGAAAGACATAAGGCAATTGTAGTGGGGGGTTGCAGGAAGTAGGCTGTTGGTTAACTACAATCTGCAGCTTATCCAATAGGAAGGGAAATGGGCAGACTGGGTGGGCCAAGTGGTCCTTATCTGCTGTCAAAGTCTATGTTTCTATGTCTATGATGTCAGCTGCAGGGTGATCTGGGATTTGTAGTAACAGAAGATATCAACTTGGAAGTAAGCAAAACTAGTCTGATACAATGTACTATTTATTTATTTAAGAGTTTTACCAGGCAGGCATACTAAGCAGGGCACCGCTCGATTCAAGATGTGCCCTGGGGGAGGGGGAGTATGGGGCAGAGAAAATAGATAAATAAAATACAGTAGAATCAAATACAGTAGAAATAGAATAGAAATACAATCGAATATACAGTTAGGCAACAGTAGAAAAAACAAAGGAGTTTATGTACTGAGTGTTCAGCTTGGAAGTGCTGTAACAAAAGAAAAATATACAAGACAATGATTCATAAGTATCTAAGAACACAGTGGTACAGTTGTGCGGGACCACTAGCTACCAGCTGAGGGGGCCTATAGTGCATAGCAGAGTCTGTAGTGCTAGGTTCGGAACAGAGTACCCTGTGGCACGGCATAGGTAGAGGTCTGTGAAAATACAAATGTGGAGCAGGGCAGCTCAGTAAGCTGGGCAGAGGATGGTGAAGGGCACAATTTTAGGCCCTCAGCCATGTAAGTTGCAAGAGCATGTAGTGTGAAATGCATCTTGAGGAGAAAGTTGAGCATGAGTGTGCTGGAGGTAAGCCTAATGTCTACTGGCAAGGAGTTCCATAATTTTGGCATGTGGTATTTAAAGGCAGCCTGGCCCATAGTGGTGGACATGTGAGGGATGAGGAGAAGCCGGGAATCTATGTTCCTGAGTGAATAAGCAGGAGGGGGAAGAGCTGCACGTGCAGCCACAAGGTAAGAGGGAAGGGACTGTGCCCAGAATCGAGCTGTGGTCCTGGCACAGTGTAACATTCTCCGATCATGGAGAGAAGGGAGGTCTAAGGAGCGATATAGATCACAGTGATGGGTTGTGGGGGGGCAGACCAGGGTGAAGCGACAGAATGAGTGAAAAGAGGATCAAGTCTGGCAAGGGAGGACTTGGGGGCTGCACTATAGACTACGTCCCCATAGTCCAGTATAGGGAGAATAATTTTTTGCACAATTGCCATGCACATTGGCAGGGGGATGCAACTTCTGTTGCAGTATAAAGCACCCAGCATGGGATACAGTTTCTTGTGGATCATACCAATATGTGCGGAAAAGTTAAGGTACTGATCTAGCCAGACCCCAAGGTAACGGAATGATGTACACATCTCCATGGGGGGAGCCATCAAGGGTGTGGTAGATAGGGGTGGAGTGAAGACGGGAGAGTTTCGCCCTTGTGCCATATGTGAGGGAGACAGTTTTCTTAGGATTTAGAAAGAGTTGATTGGAACGGAACCAGAGTTGGACATTATTGAAGTCCTGCTGGAGTCTGGTTGATACTTCTGAGCAGGGATGGACCAGAGGCATACAGTGCTGTATCGTCTGCATACATGTGAATGGAAGTATGTGGGCAGGTCGAAGGCAGATCATTTAGGAAGATGGAAAACAACATTGGTCCAAGGACTGAGCCTTGGGGACTCCTGTAGTGATAGGGAGGGAGGTGGAGGTGGAAGAGCTAATTCGGACAGTTTGGGTCCTGCCTGTCAGGTAGGACTGAAACCAACTGGTGGCAAAACCTGATAACCCAGAGAGGGAGAGCTTGGACAGGAGAAGGGTGTGAGAGACTATGTCAAAGGCCTTTGCAAGGTCGACAAAAATAGCCAAAGTGATGCTCCCATTATCCATTTCCATGAGGATGGAATCGGTGAGTCTGAGTAGAGAGGTGACGGTGGAGTGAGACTTCCTAAAACCAGCCTGGTATAGAGTGAAGAAGGAGGTGGAGTCAAGAAAGGAGGAGAGCTGAGAGAGCATGAGGCGTTCCTGGATTATAGCAAGGATGGGGAGAAGCGAGATAGGGCGGTAGTTGCCCGGGGAGGAGGGATCACCACTTTTATGGAGGGGGACAACTGTGGCATGTTTTCATTTAGAAGGGATTGACCCATGTGTGAAGGAGTGGTTAAAGAGAGTGGCCAGTGGTCTGGCAATGGCTGGGGCAGATAGGTAGAGCATTTTGGAGTCCAGTCCTGAGGGGCATTTACCTTTGGAGGGGTTGAGTGACCCAAGGGCCTTTAATACCTCTGTCAGGGTAACTAGGTGAAAGGAGAAGTGGGGGGACGGAGGAGTGGCTGGAATAGTTAAGGGTGGCTGCATGGGGTGGGGTGGACTTGTGGACGAGAGACAGGAAGTGGAGTTTGTGAAAAAGGAGTTGAGCTCAGTGGCCACAGTGCTTGGAGAAGTGACAATGTTACATGCTATGTTGAGGGCAGGTGTGGGGGGGTTGGGCCAGAGGAGAGAAAAGAGATTTAATGGACTTCCAAAACTTTGCTGGGTGATTAAAGTTAGATTGGAAGGAGGCCTTGAAGTAATTTGTTTTTGTCTTCCAGATAAGCCATGTGCAGGCATTCCGCAGCGAATGGCAGTGTTGAAGTGCCACTTGAGAACCTGTAACCTTATAGATTTTCCAGGCTTGGTCTCTGGCTCGAAATTGGTCTAGGAGGTCAGCAGACCCCCAAGGCAAGGCCTCTTAGTCTGGACCTTCTGAATGGCACATAGTAGTCCCAGATGGAAAGGAATCTGGCCGTGAAGAATTCAAGGGCAGCATCGATGGAGGGTGCCCATGGGATATAGGACCAATCGACATTTTTCAGGTCGGATAGGAGTGCTGTCAGGTCCGTGGATTTATAGGACCTAGTGAGTAGAATACGGGGGAGTGGAGCCTTAGGTCTGAATATTTTACGCACCATGTATGTCATGTGGTGATCACTGAGAGAGTGCAGTAGGAGGCCTGCATCAAGTATACGATGGGGGTGGGAGGTTAGGGCCCAGTCCAATAGGGTATGATTCTTGGATTTGTGGTTCAGGTGACTGGGTTCCATAATATGTTGGGACAGGTTTAGCGCATTTACCTGGCTTTGTAATTTGGAGCTAGCACTAGAGAGCCAGTTCAGGTCGAAATCACCTAGGATATGTAGCTCAACACCTGCTGCAAGGGATTTTGGGGTGTCCAAGTGGTCCAGGATGGTGGGCAGCGGGGTACCTGGGGGGCAGTAGGACCCTGCTATGTATAAAGGAATTGAGTGAGGGAGTGAGATTTTGATTAACAGGGAGTCTATAGACTGCGTGGGCAAGGACAGCATGATTGGGTTGAACTGGAGCTTTGACAAGATGAACATGGCAGTGCCCCCACCCTTCCTTTTGCCCTGATGGTCCTGCTGAATGAGGGAGTAGCCCAGGATAGAGAACTCTGGATCCAGATTGTGGTGCTTTAGCCAGGTTTCAGTGATGATTAGGATATCAGGGCACAGAGATAGGATGCTGGGTTGGAGTACCATGAGTTTGTTCAAGAGGCTGCAAATATTTAAGTGTGCTATTTTGAAACCCCTTGATAGATGGAGAGCAGGGGCATTGGGGTGTCCAGTATGAGGGGGTTTGGACCAGGGTTACTCTCAACATCCCCGGCTAGTAGGAGGAGCAGGGTCAGTAGTAGTTTTTCTAGAAGCATGGCCCTCTACAACTTCCGGCGGGCTGGGGGTTGCTGAGGTGTGCACGAGGTAGCTGAGTTGGGAGGAGACACATAAGGCTGTCAGCCCTGCATGGAAGAGGGGGGAGGGGAGGATAGCAGCTTCAAGTTCCCAGTTATGCATGTGATAAAGAAGGGACTGCTCTAAGGAAGGGGTTGTGTGGTAGTGCAGCATGGCAACCACAGTGCTGATTGATGGGGAGCTTGGTAGCGATTGCTGTTCAGGGTAGGAGGAGGGTGGGAGGTATGAAGTAGTTGTAAGCAAGCAGACTATGGCAAGAGAAAGAGACAACATGTTAAGCTGTTTTTTTAAGTAGCAGCAGCAGCTGCTAGGGCTGCCACTAGTGTTGGGAGCGAATAACCTGCAAAGGGAACAGTGGGCTGATTGGTTCTGGCAGTCACGAGGGACAGCCTATAAACGTGACAGCTCACCAAGGGTGGTGGGGCAGCTGGCGTGGAGCGCCGACAGGGATACACACTCACAGAGCACAGAACAAGCTGCTGCAGCTCTGCCTTACGCTTCTGATCAGTACCTGGGGGAGATTCGGCGTGCAGCGGGCTCAGGGAAGGGCAGGAGATCCCAGCCCCTTATGACCACCTGAAGACCTGGGGACAGAAGAAACAGGCAGAGATTAAATAAGGTAAGGAAAAGGAGGGTCTGGGTACAGACGCAGAGCTAGCACACAAGGACCTGAATTCGGATTAACGTGGGGGGGGGGGATCTGCAGTTCAAGTTTACAGTTAAAATATGACTTTCTACAGTGTTTAGGGGCTAACATTAGGCTGCAGTCACAACGTATAACATGTGTGCAGTACAATATTAAACTGCCTTAAGCCCCACTTGCACAGCGTTTTACTTATAACATGTGTGCAGTACTAATATTAAGCTGCCTTAAGCGCCACTTGCACAGCATTTTACGATTATAAATTCTCTGTACACTTCTAAACTTGCTATCATTGTCATAACATAAGTGCCTTAAACAATAAATTTGAATCCCTTCAAACAGTACTGGCCGAGGCTTTTAGAGCAAGGACTAAGTTCATAATATATTAAAGTTCCCTCTCTTTTGGCTTAAATACTGCAGATAGTGAAGAAGATCTCAGAATAAAAAAACTATCTGTGAGGCTCTGCCAATGGAAAAGTCCAGGGTCTTTGTCTGAAGGAAAAAGGTGCCAAAGTTCCACACACACACACACTCACAGAGCACAGAACAAGCTGCTGCAGCTCTGCATTATGCTTCCGATCAGTACCCTGGGGAGAGTCGGCGTGCAGCGGGCTCGAGGGAGGGCATGAGATCCTGTAGCCCTCACGACCACCTGAAGATCTGGGGGAGATTCGACATGCAGCGGGCTCAGGGGAGGGCAGGAGATCCTGTAGCCCTCACGACCACCTGAAGATCTGGGGGAGATTTGGCATGCAGCTGGCTCGGGGGAAGGCAGGAGATCCTGTAGCTCTCACGACCACCTGAAGACCTGGGGAGATTCGACGTGCAGCGGGCTCGGGGGAGGGCAGGAGATTCTGTAGCCCTCACAACCACCTGAAGACCAACTATATGGTGGTGGTTGTGACAGGATAGAATAGGACCCTGTCCCATTTGTTTTGAGGAAAGCATTTAAATGCAAGGATCTGTATTCTTTCCTTTTCTCTCTTCTCTGTCTGGTTGTGCAATCAAATTTTCCTGTGAGGCTATGAACTTGATCAACCCGAATAGTCTCACAGTTCCTTGCCTCTCACTGTCTCTGGTTTCTCTTGCTGTCTGCTTTTACTCCCTTGCTTGTCAATGTCAGCTAATATAAAATATATGAGAATCAATGTATGGAATGAAACTAATGTTGGAATCTCTTTTGTTCAGAAAATTGTGTTACTGCTGAAATGTATATATTTATAATTTGAGATAACTGTAAAAGCTACAGGTTACTTGGGTGCAACTACCTGAGCCTTTTGCAGTTGCTGTGAGGACCTCAGGAAGTTCTCAATGTTCTAGCAGCTCCTGAAATTTACAAAGGACAGGATGCTTGCAAAGGATGAGGTTTTTTTTGCTTTGATAGAACAAGAGAGATTTTTTACAAGAGATTTTATTTTGCATCTATATATAGTTATTATAAACAGGTTTATTTTATTTTATGTTACTGCAACTACAAATAAACAGTTTTGTGGAATTTTACAACTGCTCCTGGGTTTTCCCTATGCTTCCTGACCTGTGCCTCGATGACAGTGGAGTCCCATGGAGGTGGTGGCTCGAGTGCAATGTGGAATGTCATGGGCTGGCAAAGGTTTCATTCTCCCCATCCTGTGCCATTTTACCTCTTAACCCCTGATGTCACCAAATACCGACATGCCTGATGCACCTGGATGACAGTGCAAGCTTCAAGTCCCCTATTTCATTCTGCTCATTCTGCTGCACTACCAGCTATGATCACTCAGCTGGCAATAAAGCAGTGGGCCATAGAAACACCCTCCCCAAAGGACAGCATCCAATGGGATGCTCAAGCTTTCTCCTTCCCAGCCATCTCTTCAATGGCCCAGGTTCATTCCCAAACCCAAGTAAGGTCTTGCTTTCCCAGCTAGGCTTGACAATCTGATGTCTAACTACTCAGATTTACCTGGTGACATAAGTATTGTGCAGCCGGAAGGAACCTGCCCTGTTTATTTATTTATTGAAATGTTTCACCAGGAATGCACACTGAACAACAAGTTGCTTGTCTCCCGGTGTGACCTGGGGGGCTACAATTGGATGAAGAATTAGACATACAGTTTAACATTTAAAATATACAAGAAATTAAACATTCAATTATATTTGTAACAAGACATACAGTTAAAAAATATCATAAATAATCATACTCATAATGTCTGTGGCCATACCAAATTTGTCTAATGAGACATATATATATCTTATCAGCCAGATTTTCTATGCACAAATAGCACTTACTAATTTCCTGTATAAAATCCCCCTAAGCCTGAACTGTTTAATGCTTCAAGCAAGCAGCAGGTCTTCACAGCATTTTGAATTTTGTGTGGTTGAAGGCTGGACCCTGTTTAAAGGACTGGCAGTCAACTCATCTCCTGAACAAATGGCCTTCTGGTCCAGAAGGTCCTTGGTTCAAGTCTTACATCAGGGCCTTGGGTTCATAACCATTTCCATAAAATGCAGTGTATCACTATGGGGTGCTGTTAAAGCGGGCATCCTTTGGCTGAGTTATTCAACAAAGGACCTTACAGCAGTTTCCTGTGGTTGTCTGAGTAGAAGTTAAAGAATCCATGGCATTATTTGAAAAAACACCGTCAATAGCCATATCTTCCACTAGTGTCTTGGCCAACATTTATTCTCTCAATAAATAAGGGATATACAATGGAGAGCTGTCAGATAAATAATTTATCTACACAAGTGCTGTTTGACCTCGGGTAACCTCACGAGTGGCATAAGCCACGAGTGAGATGTCCGAGGTCAAACAACACAAGTGTAGATAAATCATTTTTCTGACAGCTCACCATTGTATATTTCATTTATGCAATAGGGATGCTTTCTGTCAGAGCAGGGACATTTGTTTTTGATTGTTTATCTTTTTTTGCATATGTTTGTCAAAAAAGTGAACAAAAATAGCATTTCTGCTCTTTTTTGCTAATTATAAAAAATCTATAAGGTATCTATCAATGAAATACCACTCATTTTGTAGATAACTTTGTGCTGAACAATTTTCATGCTCACAGCACTATGCTATCTTTGTTCGTTTTAAAGTTATTTGCATTTGAATATAGTTAGTACTGGTACTGATGCTGAACATTCTAAATAAGTTCCAGAGTGATTGTGACATATCTACTATGTGTATAAATCTGTGATGATGTGTCTAGTATGTGTATAAATGCAACATTTTGAATTTATCACATAGTAGCTAGATTTACCACATAGGATTTATGTCCACGCCTATTGCATAAATAAGATTATAATATAGTTATTCATTACTGTGTATAAACTACTGCTGAGTCCACATATAATACAGTGCTCCCTCCCTTTAACAAACCAAATGAAAGCCCCGTCAACTATTTGTTTTAGCGCTCTGTTCATTATTGCAAGGGATGCTGAGTAGTAACATTGCACTGTGCAGTAAGTACATTTTAAATGCTATTAATGCTGTGCTGTGTAGTACTAACGCCTGCCATCTGCTGCCTGTTACTTCAAGAAAGTGTTCTTCCAGAAAATGAATTGCAATGTGATCAGCAGCTCTCCTGCAACAACAAATAGCAACAACAAAAACATTGCAATGTGATCTGCATCAAGGTGGACCAGGAATGTTGAAAGTGCTGTACTGTACAGCAATCATGATCATGATCGGTGCCTGGGATCGACAGATCTAACAGAGAGGTAAAGCAGAGAATTTTCTTCATTGGCAGGCTTAAATAAAACAATAAACCAGAAGTTATCTTAGACATTAATTCATTAGAATAGTACTTTTTTGTAGGTCCTGCTCAGAAGCAAATAAACTGTGATTTTTGTCGAAAGCTAGAAAAGTGAAATTGCAGCACGCATGAATGGCAGTTCTAAGGTTGAGATGAAACATTAAAAGCTCTAAAAATAATTAAAATAATAAATAACTTCTAAAAGGCAATTGACACAGTTTAAATTACTTAAAGAGACACTTCTTCAAGAGCGGCTGAACTACAGATTGTGAGTTCCTGGGACCAGTCTGAACAGCTAGCTGAGCTTATAGTGATTTATCCTGGTAGCCACTAATTGCATTCATAATAGCTGAGTTTTTGCTGTAACAGGATACGTTATAGTGAGGGAGAACTATATTTACAATAATGTACAGGCAACCATACACAACAAAGCTGTTTCCATCAAGGGACTGAGATGACTGCATATGGACCTCAAGAATGAAGTACTACATGCTATTGAATCTCCCACTGTTGCAGCCCTACTCTGATATCACCTGCAAAGGATTCTGGGTTTTCTGGCTACAGCAAATGTTAGAGTGGAAGTCAGCAGAATCAGACTGATGCAGTCTACTATACTGCAGTAAACAGTAAGTAAAAACAAAAATATTATAGTAGACAAAGTGCATATTGGCATCCGCTCTACACTTGAGTGTGGGGCTCTTAGTGATGATTGTTCCTCTTTAAGAAAAAGTGGAAAACTCCATGGAACACTGGTTCATCTGATCTAGTCAATATCCTTCTAGATCAAGATCAGACTCCAGGCTATGAAATCATGAGACAGACTGAGGAGCTAAAAGTACAACTGATTGCCCTTAAAGACAGTCCTAATTTTAGCAGCCAGGAGGTGCACCTAAAAATAAAATTGGTTGCATATGAATTAGAGGTGGCTGCTTAATAAAAGTAAAACATCACCTGAGACACATCAGGCTACGAGGGCAACCAAGTTTGTACTTGGGACAGACCTAAAGGTTCGACCAGTATGGACCGCCTACATTATCAGTCTAAATCAGCACCAGTGTGGCAGTTTACAATTGGATATTTCAATTTAAATAATAAGAGAGATAACTTAGCACAGTCTGACTCCTCAACAAGCCCCATCATGAATAAAACAGTGTCCTTCTCAGAAGTGTGCAAACAGACAGCTACCAGTCAAGGAACCATGAAGGGCACCCCAGAAAATAAAATGCAAAACAAGGAGAAGCAGAAATCAAGAAAAAAAAAAAACAACAAACTGGCCTCAGGAAAAGCGTGCTTGAACAGAGGCCAGCCGACATTACATCCTACCCGCTGTACCACTGATGCACTGCTGCACTACCAACTGTCATCTCCCAGGTGGTAGCATTGTAGCAGTGGTGAATACCCTCCCTACCTTGAGGAAGACTGCATCCTCTGTGGCACTCTATCTTCCTCCCCATGGCTGGACCCACTGGCCAGAGCTGCTTCCCAAAGTTGGGACGCTTGCATCTCAAAAATGGTAGTCCTGCTGCTGCTGCTCTGACAAGCCAGTTCAAACTATCTGATTTTTAATATTTGGTGAGCTTTTGTTCTGGGGTGGTGTGCTGTGAAAAATAGGTCAACAAATACTTTTTTGGTACTTAAGAATTCTGTAGCCATCTGTTTTGGGAGTGCTCCTGATTGCATTTGTTCCATGTACCAGCCTGCGACACAGAACATGAAACACGTTAGACCAAAAATAAAGTATCTGTGAATTTCCATTAACAAAACACACCAATAGGATTCAAATCAGAGAGCAGAAGCCAGGCATGCTTTCGTTCTTTCTTTCTTTCTTTCTTTATTTATTTAAAAGTTTTACCAGGAAGGCATGCTGAGCAGACTACTGCTCGATTCCAAATGTGTCCTGAGGGGTGGGGGTAGGGCAGAATATATGAAGAAGAGTAGAAAAGGTTCAGCAGTTGTTGGTATAACATCAACCTCCAATTTGTAGATCAAGCCACTCTTAGGCTTCATAAGAAAACAAAAGTTGAAGTGCTTCCTGCCCTTCCTGATGAGTCAACAGGCTGGCAGACATACAGGCTGGTGGTCTGGCTTCCCAGGGTAGTACACTGGAGGCAAATGGCAGAAACGTGGGAAGGAAGACTTTAGAAACAGCTTTTTCTCTGGAACTGCATCTTCCTTGTTTCTGAGGCTCCTTCCACAGCACTGAGTCCACATCCAAAGGCCTATTCACTGCACGCTCATTCACCACATCCTAAAACCCCCCAGCCATCACTACTCCATGTTGTAAGTGGATTATCTGTACTGCCTTAGGAACATCATAAAACACTCTAGAGAAGAGCATGGCTTTATAGGGGTTGCAACAACCACTGCCAGGGAAGACCTCTAGTCAGCTTGAAATGGTTCTTCTTCAGGACAGCATTATCAACCAGATAAAAGTGTAATTAGCTATACACACAGTACAAAAATGCAAACAAATTCCAGAAATGTAACTTCCATTTACAAGAACAGTAACTGAAAACATGCTACTAATTAAGACATTTCCACGGTTTCAGTCTCGTGACTTTCACTCTTAAAATACAAAGCACATTGGCATTGACATCACTAGATCTAAAATTTACTGTCTTACAACACTGCTGATGAGAAATTGCTGATATGTTCATCGCCATTTCAGAAACATAGTGTAGAAAGTGATATTATATAATGGAACAGTGCAATAAATTACTTTTACACAAGCTGTAAAACGGCTTCAACAGTGTACAAGGCTTCACCAAATCAGAGGCAAGAATAATTTTTGTAGGCCAAATACCCATTCTCCACGTGTTTTCCTAATTCTTCAAGCACAGATGCAGAAGCCACTCCAGTTATATCCTGTCCTCTAGCTCTGGGGAGTTGGTCAATTACTGCCTTTGCAGTCAATGCTAGTGCTGCTCCAGGGTCTGCCATCAATGAATGCATGTACACCGGATGCCCCCTGCCCTCCCCAGGAGCTAGAGCCACACCTTTATTATGCACCTGTACCCCATCTCCCACCATTTCCAGAGAGGAAAACCTGAGTGTGCTTGGAAATCCTCCGCACTGTTGCTACCCACTAGACCAGACTCTATTTCCTGATCATTCATAGAGCTTTAGATTTATTGTGCAGATCACAATCTCATGGCAATTATGAGAACAAAGGAAAGGCAGTACTGAATGAGGAAAACACCAATCCAGAATGTTTCAAGGTAACTATATTTTGGACAATGACTCATGCACTTGGTCACCAATGGCAGGGGACATAGACAGCAACGTTGCCCTGGACTTTTTTGTAAAGACCTTCACCCATGCATGTGACATTTTCACGTCCTACAAAACAAAAAAAGTTAAGGGTACTACCAATCAGTGGCTCCCCAAACTCCCTCATTGAGCTCATGAGGAACAGAGATAATCTGTGGCACAAAGTGAAAGCGTCTAGGACTCCTGCAGCTCTAAACGCCTATAGGGTGACCAGAAACCTCTGTACCAAACTTATCCGACAGGCAAAAGTCTCCTACTATAAGAATCTTCTTAACAAAACCGGGGGTTCAGGAAAGAATTCTGGAACTCACTGAAATCACTGATGGGCAAGACCCCCAAGGCATCTCCTGACCTGGTAGTCACAGCAGCTGGGTCACTACAGAAACCCATTGAAATTCCCAATGAGTTCAAGAACTCCTTCATGGACCTATCTGGTGTACTCCCTGAAGAGTACCTCAATTAAACTAGTGGTCAACATCACCACGGCACTACACCCACTCTTCCCAGTGATAACTTACCACCTTTCTATTTTAGACAAGTCACTAAATCTGAAACTATTAAGCACATTAAAAGGGCTGTTGGCAAGACCCAGATGGGGGCCGATCTTATTGACATGAAGCTTGTTGCACTCCTACTGGACGAACTTGCCAGACCACTAACCATGGTGTTTAACGCCTCTCTAAGATTGGGAGTGTTTCCAAATGTCTGGAAGTCTGCCGTTGTCATGCCAGTTTTCAAAGCAGGGGAAAAAACCCTAACTTCCAATTACAGACCAATCTCCATCCTACCCCCCCCTTTCTAAAGTACTAGAAAGGATGCTGTCCAACAAGCTTACAGAGTATCTTGAAAATTACAATATACTCTGCCCTCAGCAGCATGGTTTCCATAGAAAACATTCTACCCTCACTGCCCTTGTTGATTACTCATCCCAGTTATACGATGCCTTAGATAGCGGGTTGACGGTGGAATCTGTATTCATTGACCTTATGAAGGCCTTCGACTCTGTTAATCACAACCTCCTCCTTAACTGCCTACTGTCAACAGGACTTTCCACAGACTCAGTGTTAAGATTTGGCAGCTACCTCTCCCACAGGTCACAATGTGTCAAAATTGGAGACACCCTTTCTGAGCCAAAGGATGTGTTCCTTGGGGTTCCTCAGGTATCCATTCTTGGCCCTCTCCTCTTCAGCCTTTTTATCAACACTGCCCCATCTGTGTGCTCAGCACGCACTGTTCTTTATGCCGATGATGCCATAACATCAGTTGCTGGAAAGGACCATTCCTCCATTACTACAGAGCTTCAAGACAGCTTCCACAAACTTGAAACCTAGTTCATCTGAAACAAACTGCTACTAAATCACAAAAAAACTAAGAGTTTGCTCTTCACTATCACCCAAAATAAAAAGAAATCCCCCCCACTTATACAACACCACAAGGGGGAGACACTAGACCAAGTGTCCACGTTTAAATACCGTGGCATTATCCTTGAAGACACACTCATCTTCACAAGCCCCATTGACTTTGTAATCAAATCGGCTAATATAAAGCTGGGGTCCTTTACCAACATAGGCACTCCATGACACCCGATGCCCTCAAACTTATCACCAGCAGCTCAGTACTGTCTTCCATTAATTATAGTCTGCCAATTTATGAGTCTGGAACTAAAACTGCCCTTAGCCAGATCAGCACACTCCTTAATAAGGCCTGTCATTTAACATTGAGGTTGCCCTCACTACCCACACCTGTACGCTCTACACTGAGACTGGATGGCTCCCACTCTATCTTAGAGCACATTACCAGACCTGTCTACTTTAAAAAACAAAGTGCTTCTAGGCTGACACCTCCCTCCTTGGGCAGCCTCTTTAAGCCAGAAGTGCCTATGAAATTAACCAGAAGTGCAGCTACTGATAGGTCGCTGATCTCCTTCAAACGCACAAAACTTGCCCAGAATTCCATTTTTTACAAGGGACCAAAATAGTACAATGAGCTACCCCTCACCGATAATGTCAAGATTAGTGCATTCAAAACAGGGGTCAGATCCTTTCTTGAGACTACTAAGACCTGTACCTGCCTGTTCTAAGCGCTTATACCCCAACCTCCAAAATCACACTCAACCTACTCTCCCTCCCTCCCAAACTCCACCCTCTCACTACTAACCCTTGTCTCCTGCCTCCTTCCTCACCCCTTCTCTCCCCACCTGCTCCATACTTCACCCATCCTGTCTTACTCCCCTCTTTCCCTCCCTCCCCACTGACAATGCCCACATCTGGCTGACACCCCCTCCTTCATTTTCTGTATGCCCAACACAAGGGAATCCCACCACTGTGACTTCTGACCACTTATCGGGTCCTACTGGGTGGAACCTTGCTGATCCATTGTTCTTCTGCTCATTTTGATGTTTATTAAACCCTTACGGTTACAGATGTCTTACACTTTTGTATTCCCTATGCACACCCCTCTTTCCTCTTTTGAAACCAATTGATATCACTGCTTATAATCTGTATGTAACCTTAATTTCATGTATGTCTGTGTAAGGAATCTTGTGTTATTATATAATTTATGTATTGACTGTTATGTTTATTTACCACTAACTTGGAACCTTTGAAAATGAGTCCTTGACTCAAAGGTATTAATCCCAATCTGAAATAAATAAATAAATAAATAAATAAAAATAAAAAACGTACCTGCTATAGTGTAGAGAGCTGTAACCACCAGCATCAGGACAGTGGACAGATAGAGGTTCCAACCCAGGCACACTTGGACAAATAAGGCCCCTGAATATAGATCTGTCTGCATCCAAAGAGAAATGAAAACATTACAGATACTATAACAAAGCTATTTTCAATGCCCATAAAGCAGTAATACATATTGCAGACAAGCAGAATGGCAGTCATTACTGCACCTCACATTGAGATAACATATATTGCTTAGCATTTATTACATAGGAATCCATCAAGGGCCTGGTTCTCAGTTGTTCATATCCCCAGCGACAGATGCATGCACAAGGTAAACTGCTTGTCCAAATATTACTTAGTGTAAATGTAGTTTGCACCCATCAACATACAGCATGCTTCTGTGACCACAGCTGTGCTGTGGACTGCACCAGGCACATGTTACAGTGTCATGCTCAACAAGGGACACCTCACCAGAAAAACAGGCCTCTAGCTGAGAATAAACTAGGGAGATAAGTAACATT
The DNA here is from genome assembly GCA_016271365.2 of Neoceratodus forsteri. Classification (NCBI taxonomy): domain Eukaryota; kingdom Metazoa; phylum Chordata; order Ceratodontiformes; family Ceratodontidae; genus Neoceratodus; species Neoceratodus forsteri. Next base: position 200,096,858 of record JADMNL010000025.1, read on the forward strand.
CTAACATAATATACAACCACACAGTAAAGCATGAGATAAAATAAACTGAAGAATCACTTTGTAATTAGAGAAAGCTAATTTTACAGGAGGGTTAGGATCAATCCATAGGATTAGATTGTTATGGTTTTCTAGGGAAGTGACCATAGTGGTGAAGGAAAAAAAGGGTGGTATTCAGGAGGTATAAGGAAATGCACCGGGGGGAAGACACGGAGCTATACCAAGTAAAACAGAGGGAAGCAGGAAAGGCGGTGAAGGGGGCAAAGGCATAGACTGAGGAAAGGATAGCCAGAGGGGTAGCTAAAGGAGCTAAGGATATCTGCAGGTACATAAGTGACAAAAGGAAAGAAAGGGGAGAGATAGTGAGGAGAAGGAGGGAAGCAGAGGGAGACTGTGCAGAAGGGGATCAAGGAAAAACAGACATCCTGAACAGGCACTTTTGTTCAGTGTTTACAGTAGCGGGAGGGAGGGAGACAGGTCATCAGGGAGCAACACAAACAAAGGGGTGGTAGACACAAATCCATTTTCAGAGGAAAGAGTCCTGAAGGCACTTGCAACTCTGAAAGTGGACAAGGCTATGGTGCCAAATGGGATACACCCTAGGGTACCAAAGGATCTCAGGGAGGTGCTTGCTGCCACACTGATGACCTCATTCAACAGTTCACTGGAAACAGGTCTAGTTCCAGAGGACTGGAGGAGAGCAGACCCAGTCCCACTCCATAACAGCAGTAGCAGGAAGGAGGCTAGCAGCTATAGGCCAGTCAGTCTCACATCAAGGGTGGGGAAATTAATGGAAACCCTGTTAAAGGCAAGATTGTGAAAGTCAAAACAGTGGGAAAGTACCAGGAAAGTTCTGTGGTGCTTTAAACAGAGTAAACAACATGTGCAAAAAGAATCAGGCACCCAAATGGACAAACTGACAAAGAAAAGATGTTGATTCAAGTAAATCAGGGTTTTACATGCCAAAATAGACAAAATAGCAAAAAAGGTGTGCTGACCAGAGTGAAGACTGCCCCTAGGGCAAGGCAAATGTACCACATGGAATCTAATGAAGCGTAGCAGTGTCCAGGTGAAATGTGAGGCACTCCAGGCCCCATGACTTCATCAGTCTGCTACAGGTGTGGTGCATTAACTTTGCCCTAGGGATGGTCTTCACATTGGTCAGCACACCTTTTTTGCTATTTTGTCTAGTTTGGCACAAATAAACATGGTAAGCTTGAATCAATATTTTTCCTTTGTCAGTTTGTCTGATTGGGTGCTTGATTCTTTTTTCACATACAGGAAAGGTTGATAGAGTATCTTGAATCCAATGGGCTACAAGACCAAAGGCAGTATGGATTTGGGGATGGGGGGTCATGCCAGGTGAATCTTATTGATTTTTTCAACTGGGTGACCAAGAAAATAGATCGGGGAGGGCAGTGGATGTGGCCTTTCTGGACTTTTGCAAGGCCTTCAACACTGTGCCACACAGGAGCCTGATAAAGAAACTGAGGAGCCTATATGTGGGATCCGAAATGGTGAACTGGGTAACTGGGTAATGGATAGGCAACAGAGGGTGGTGGTTAACGGCACTCACTCTAATGAGAGGAGACTAGCTAGCGGGGTGTCGCAGGGCTCAGTACTGGGACTGGTCCTCTTCAATGTCTTCATAAGTGACACTGCAAAAGAACTAGAAAGAAAAGTATGTCATTTTTCAGATGACTACAAAATCTGTAATAGGGAGAAAACTCAGGAGGCGGTTGAGAGAATGTGTAGGGATCTTAGGAAACTCGAGTAGTCATCAAGAGCATAGTAGTTGGGGTTCAATGCCAAAAAGTGCAAAATCATACTCCTAAGGCATAGGAATCCAGGAGCTGAGTATAGGATGGGGGAGGTACTGACAGTCACTAAGAAGGAAAGGGACCTCATGGTTATCATATCTGATGACCTCAATATGGTAGGGCAGTGTAAAAAAGCAGTGGGTAAGGCCAATGGAATGCTGGAATGCATAGGGAGAGGTACCTCCAGCAAGAGAAGGGAGGTAGTGTTACCACTGTATTGCTCGCTTGTGAGATCCCACCATGCATGAGTATTGTGTCCAGTTCTGGAGGCCATGCCTCAGAAAGGACATAGACAGAGTGGAAGCAGTCCAGAGGAGAGCCACTAAAATGGTACAGAGGTTGCATCAAAGCCTTAGGAAGAGAGATTGAGGGATCTCAACATGTACACCCTGGAAGAGAGGAGAGCAAGAGGGGAAATGATGAGGGGAAATGATAAACATCTATAAGTACCTCACAGGAGTGAACAGGGTGCAAGAGGGGAGTCTCTTTCTAATGAGAAAGGGCACCAGAGCCAGAGGGCATACAGTGAAGCTGGAGGGATGGAAGATTAAGAGGGATGTGAGGAAGTACTACTCCACTAAAAAAGTGGTGGGTCCCTGGAACAGACTGCCAGCAGAAGTGGTGGAGGTGAATACGGGGCTTCAAGCATGCATGGGCTAGACACAGAGGAATATTAGTAAATAGGCAGGAAGGATGAAAGGTCTGCGAAGACATAGAATCATAGAATCATAGAAGCTTGATGGCAGAAAAGGACCATACCGGCCTATCTAGTCTGCCCTTTTTTTTCCCCTACACCTCCCCTCCCTGCCAGCCTCCGACCTCCCCCTGATACTCAGCCCCATATGTTTGTCCCATGCCCTCTTGAATTCTTCCATCGATTTAGCCCCCACCACTCCATCTGGTAGTCTGTTCCAGGGCTCTACCACCCTCTCCGTGAAGAAGGTCTGTGGAGGCAGACTAGGCAGGGAACATCTGGTCAGACTGGATGTGTCAAGTGGTTCTTTTCTGCTAGCAAATTCTAGGTTTCTAAGTTTCTTAAGCCAATGAATTTAATTTTTTTTATAAAGTAATCTAAAGGCCAATGACCAGGTAATTTTTTTCCATCACATAAAAAAATGACATGTTTATAGATTCTGAGAGATTGTCAGTGTCAGTGGCTCAGTAGGTAGGACACTCACCTCTGGGGCTGGAAGATCAGAAGGCTGTGGGTTCTAAACAGGACAGATGGGTTAATACCCATAACTGACACTGTAGTGTGGTACAAGGGGGGTCCTGCACTGTTGAGATGCCGTCCTTCAAATGATATGTTACAACTAGGTCTCTTCTGTCCATCTCTGTTCATTGTCCAGGTGGAAGTAAAAGATCCCATGGTACTCATCAAAGAAGAGTAGAGGACTTTTCTTAGTGTCATGGCCAGCGTTCCCTCATCAGTAAAACAGGTCATTTCAATCCGCCCCCCCAGGACCCACCTGGAAACAAGCTGTCACCACTTACTGTGCCATTCCTAGTCAAAAATCACAAGTAAATGAATAAAAAAATTCCAAGATTGAACACAAAAATTAATTTTAAAGCAAGAATTTAGTGCAACTCCAGAAAAAAAAACTTCTCCCTAGCTACCATCTAAAGCCTTACTCTCTCTGTGTTGGCGGACCTGCTCTCTGCCAAAGTTAATTTTTTTTAGTTTTCTTCCATCAAACTTTATATCCATTCCCTAGGCTAACCCTTCTGATGGCACACACACCCCGAGCCCTGTCACCTTCCTTCCCTGGGTCTTACAGGTTATTCACCACCTACCCAGGACCACAGATGTGGTGCGTGGCTTTCAATGTTGATTGTACATGGGCCCTGTTGTTGGGGTTGGGGGTGCCAGCATCATCACCAGCAAACAGTTTTCTCCCCCCCCCCATGAAGTGTGCTGGCATACAATGATGTGCATGCATGCTTCCGGCAATGCGCATGTATGCAGGCATCCAGTGACTGCTCTTCTACCTTGATGTGCACTGGTTGTGTTACCATATGGCCTTCACCAAGCGGCAGTCAAGTAGCAGACTGCAGTGTACTCCCTTCCCTGAGGAAAGAGAGTTCCTTGGGAAGACTGATTCCACCCCACCCCTAGTCACTCTCCAAGTGACAAGAGTCCATTCCCAAACCTGTGTCACCGGAATAGCAAGCCATAGCACTAGCTCTGCATTACCAGGCTGGCAAGCCAAAGTCAATTTTTAACAGGAGAGACAAAATCTGTTTTTTTTCTCCGAAGTACTGGCTTTTGTCTTGACAAATTAAAACCACAGAGAGCAGATCATTTTACAACTAGACTGTGCAACACAGCCCTGTTTTTAATTTTTATTTTTTTTGTGATTTTTAACCGGGAGAGGCACACTTAGTTGAGACAGCTTGTTTCTAGGTGCATCATTTTTTTTGGGGGATGGACCTTTTTTGAGAGGGAAATGGGCCCACTTCCACAAGACTGCAAGCTATCTGCTGTGCATCCTCTCAAGTGTACCTCATTAGGAGGGATGTCCCTCATTTTACCCCTCAGAAGTACACTGTCCCACTTCCATCCAATATTGGAAAAGTCATGGTGCTTGCCACATGGAGAAGGTAACATAGGCTCAGACTTTAAAGAGAAAGTCTCCTCAACCTATTTTCTGTGTACCTGTGTAGCTTGTAGGCATAAACAATGATTCCCTCTCTTGCAACCTCCTAATTTCATTCTAATTTAAAAATAAATGAGGTTGTTCCACTCTGTTTTGCCCTGGTGTGAAAATCTGTTTGCCTCCATTGCAAAGGTCATGACCTCACTCATTCAAGGCATCCTGGGAGTTGATGATGCATACCTGCACAAGCCAGCAGAAGTTATACTCTCATTCAGTTCTGTTACATGTCTTGTGAAGTCCCTATATTCTTTAAAAGCTTTTTTTTCTAACTCAGATACCCTTTAAACTACAGAAAACAGCAGGGTCCTTACTATGCCTTGAAAAGTTGTATTGCCAGCATAAGACAAAACCATAGGGACTGCAGAGGACAGCAACAGCACTGACTAATACAGTGTAATTACTGCAGCTTTAGCATCAAAACATCATCGAATTCTAGGATACCTTACACGAGTCGGGTCATAACCTTTGCAATGGAGTTAAGCAGGTTTTCACAGTGGACTTAATTAAGTACCTTCATTTACATTTACATTTAAATCCTGATGAATTAGGCAGGTGCAATACAGGCAATCAATGTTCATGCCTACAAACTACACAGGTAAACAGAATAAAAGGCTGAGAGGACCTTGTCTTTAAAGAAGATAGGAAATGATTTTTACATAGTTAACTGCCCTTCCATCTTCCTTTCCATGCCAGTTATGTATTCTGATATGCTTTGATGATTTTTTGGTAAATAAATAATCTAACTTTGGGGTGCCCTCAGATCTACACTGAGTTCACTCTCCTCCCCAGCTGTTGCTCTTGATTTTCATATTTTTAAAACGTTCTGTGACATCACAGACTCCCATTCTGTGCTATTCATCTGAATGACATGGAATGGTGTTTCTGATGTCATAGAATGTTCAAGCAGTAAGAAAAGAGAAAGCAGCAACTGCTGAGGAGAGAGGGATTCAGGATCTTTAAAAAGGCAACACAATTAGATGATTAATTTTACAAAAAAGTTCAAAAACATCAGAATACTGGGTAGCCAATAAAAGAACAACTAGAAGGCTTCTAGATGTGCAAAAACTGTTTCTGATCAACTTTAAAGAAGACATTCTTCACATTCTCTGATGCTAAAACAAAATTAAACTTTGAACAACTAAAAACATTGCTTTTCTCAGTGTTGGGCGCTTACATGTTTGTGTTTGATGATTTTTCGCTCAGTGTGAAGGACGGTGCCCCACAGAGTCCCTCATTTTGAATGTTTATCTCCCTAATTTCAGTGACAAAAGGCTAATAAGAAGAGTCTTGGGGAATCATTTATTATGTTTGCTTGCATGCATGCGCAAGAAATATTATGTGGTAGCTTAGGAGAAAAGCAGGTTTTGAGGGTGCGGCACTGTGGCGACCAATGCCACCACTGCATTCTTGGGCCTGGTCCTCATTATCCAATGTGGTGGCACACTGCTGCTGACACTAGTTCAGCAAGTGCACCACCAACTTGAAATAAATTAGACGCTGCAATAAGGGAGTGACCCGTCATTGCAGGGTGGTGCCTTGCCTGGTGTAAAATTTCAATAAACATGGTGGCGGCTGTCACCATCTGCCGCTTACAGTCCCCATTAAAGTTGATGGGGGTGCCCAATCCTCCTGTAGGCATGCCATCTCCCCAGTTCATTTGTTGATGGGGGAGCCCAATCCCTGTTGGCATAATGTCACCCATGTAATAGTTCTGCATGCCGAGGGGGTGCCAAATCCTCCTCGGCATCATGCACCCCCCCAAACACAGACCTGCTTTCTGTGGTGATGGGGACCCAACCCTACTGGCTTTCCAGCCACCTCCCTGCTAATACAGGTGGCACACTGGGAGCTTCACCCAGTGTGCCAAAAACTTGTAAAGGAAAAACCTTCCCACAACGTTTATTTTTTCAACCTGTGAAAGAAAAAACAGTCCCTTATTGTCTCCAGTGCCCCCCCCCAACCTGCACCCACCCTCTGCGCACCCAACCTCCCATCACACACCCTCACCCCATACTTACCTCCGGAGCCTGGCGCGATGATCTTCAGTGGAGTGGGAACACGTCTACACTCTTCAAAGCCGATGGTGAACTGAAGAAATGCCTGTAAACTGTATAATGGCATAAATGGGGGGGTTGCAACTTAGATGGATATCTTGGCCATTTTTGTGACTTTTGGCTCCAAATTTTCAAAAAGCGGTTCTTGGGACCCCACCTCATGAACTCAGTCACTGTCATTTCGTTATTTGGTCCCAAAAGGTGATTTCACAGTCACTGCGCGGAATCACCTTCTGGGACTGATTAACGAAATGACAGTGTCACTGTTCATGAGGTGGGCTCCCAAAAAGTCTATGCTGCAAATTTGGTGAACAAATTCCAAAAAAATGACTGTGTTACGAGCATGCGTTGTGCAGTTTCTTTGCACGCTCATAACTTTGAGAAGTATTAATATTTCCACTCCAGATTTTCAGCATTACCATTTTTTCACACCTCTTTATGAACAGTACAGTTGTCATTTTTAACGTCCTGCCCAAAATGTGTTTTCACACATGTGGCGCACTATGGCACAGTCGCTGTGGGAAATCAATGTTTGGGACAGATTAAGAAAATCACAGTGACACTGTTCATGAACAGAGGTCCCAAAATGCCTATGTTGAAAATGTGGTGAGAAAATTTCAAAAAATGACTGTTACAAGTGTGCGTTGCGCAGTTGCCAGACACGCGCGTAACTTTGAGAATTTTTTTATATTTCACTCCAGATTTTCAGCATTGGCATTTTTTCACACCTCCTTATGAACAGTACAGCTATCATTTTGTCATATCCTGGCCAAAATGTGTTTTCACACATCCGGCGCACAATGGCACGGTCACTGTGGGAAATCAATGTTCAGGACAATTACCAAAATCACAGTGATACTGTTCATGAACAGAGGTCCCAAAATGCCTGTGTTGAAAATTTGGTGACAAAAGTCCACAAAATGACTATGTTATGAGCATGCTTTGCACAGTTTCCACGCACACTCGTAACTTCAAGAATTGTTAATATTTTCACTCCAGATCTGCAACATTGCCATTTTTGCACACCTCCTTATGAACAGTACAGGTGTCATTTTCACATCCTGCCTGAACTGTGTTTTTGCACATCTGGCTGAAATGGCATGGTCGCTGTGGGAAATCAACATTCAGGACAGATTAACAAAATCACAGTGCCACTGTTCATGAGCAGAGGTCCCAAATGCTTTCATGAGGTGGGGGTCACAAAAAGGCCATGTTGAAAATTTGTAGTGCAAATACCAACAAACGCCTGGGGTGTTAGGGTTTCTAACCATAACGTCCCACCCTGTACAGACTGACAGACATCAGGGCTGTGCCTTTGGATTGCCTGCTGTAATGCTCTTGCCATTCCACCCCCACCCTGCAGCCAGTGACAGGCATCGAAGTGTGCCTTGGACTCTTCAGCCCCAGAGATCACCCCATTCTCCTATACTGCACCCATTTCAGCGTATGTCCTTATGGAATGGGGTGACTGTAAAGCCGAATACCCCAAGGCACACCTCAACACTTGTCAGTGTCTGCAGGATAGGGTGAAGTGAAATGGCATGAGCGTTATGGGCGATGACCCAAAGGCATACCCCAATCCCTGTCCGTCTCTGCAGGGTGGAGGTGGGGTTGGCGTGAAGTTCAGTACTTCACTGCCATTTCTATTCGGCATCTGTCTAACTCCTGCACTTCCAATGCTAATGCCATCAAGCAAACATTTGGCATCGACGAATGCTTGTTTGTTCAGTCATCATATGCATTGGAGAAGCAAAGATTTAACTACACTGGGGAAACTTGGGATCCCTACTTTTTGAAACAGGCTGCTACTTTATCATAACCATTATTGGATCCAGCTATGGAGTGAAGTGGCACCGCTATTCCCTTAGACCTACAAACAGTAGCCATTTCAACCTAATCTGAGCAATAAAAGAGACTATTCTGTATAGTTAATAATTTTATTAAGAGAAAGAATAAACCACTGTATAGTATTCAATGTAATTAGGACATGACATAATATACAGATGTAACAACAGATGCATATCACATTTGCTGGGGAAAGTGCAACACCCCAGACAAAACTGCTATTACCTTGAAAAAATTCAAGATCTGCCCCTGATCATAACAACCCTTTTGTGTCAACTCAGCATGTTAGTGTTACAGTTTTACATGGAGCACTACTTTACAGGAAAAGCTCCAGGCAGGTCTCAGTGATCAACATGTGATTTATGCAACAATGCGGAAGTGGGTGTGTCAGATTTGCTTTAAATCTTGCCTGGATTTGTTCATTTGTCACTAACACAGTTTAGAAATTTTGCCAAGCGACTGCTAAAAACACTATGGAAACTCAATAAGCCATGTTGACTGTAGATTTAATAACACATCAAATAAAAAAACGCCTTGGTGAAGAAAGAAATAGCATATTGTTTCTACTTAGATAATAAAAAACTCAATGAAAGGTATTTCTCTTTTCACCTTTTCAATCTCCCATCTATCATTTACCCAGGAGGATGGGTGTGCTGCATATTTCATATCCTTTGGTGCCCACAACACAACACAGAGCAGCTGTTTAGCAGTGATTTGGCAGGACACTTGTGTCAGCTTTTATGCCATTGAGAAAGGTGCAACAAGCAATACTGTGTTGCAAGAGCTTTACTGCCCTAAAGTCAAATTACTTTGCAAATCAAGGCATGCAGCTGGCTCTGTTGCTGTCTTCGCTGATGACAACTGTGAGAGTCTTAAAGAGCCGCTAATATGATCCGGGCAGGCAACTCATTCCTGGAAGTTGCCTGCCCGATTGGCTAAATGACCTAGTTTTAAATATTTTTTAGCCAAGTTAAACGCTTAAATTTTACTTTACAGTGCCTGGCTCGTAACTTTCATGTTGCTGCAACCCCACCCCGAAAAACAGCAGTTTGATTATGAGAAGTATGGGGCAGGGCTGCAGACACACTATGTAGTAAGCAATATAATGGGAATAGAATCGGGGGAGGGTGGCTGTCTAAATGTACTAACGTTATCTTTGCTGGCAGTTCTACATGTGTGGGGCTATGAGCTATGAGCCCCATACATGTAAAACTGCCAGTGGCAATCTGGGCTTTGCATTTGTATTTTTATTTGTTTATTTCACCAGGAAAAGGCTCATAGAAATATAGAAATACAGAATTTGACAGCAGATAAGGACTGTTTGGCCCATCCAGTCTGCCCATTTTCCCCTACCTACATTATCACCATAGGCTCTAATCTATATCTGGCTCTTTCTCCCCCCCCCCATCCACTAAGATATCCTTATGCCTATCCCATGCATTCTTGAACCCCATCCGTCTTTGCCTCTACCACTTCTGGTGGAAAGCTGTTCCAGGAATCCACCATTCTTTCTGTGACAAAGTACTTCCTCACATCTCTCCTGAATCTACCCACCTCCGACTTCATAGCATGTCCCCTCGTTCCTGAGCTCCTTTTTTCTAAAAAAAAAAACTTCTTTCCTGTACCTCATTTACCCCTGTGAAGTGTTTAAAGGTCTCCATCATATCTCCCCTCTCCCTCCTCTCTTCAAGGATGTACATTGAGCAAGTTCATTTACAAGGAGGTCCTGGGTAGGACAGCAGAGAAAGTCAAACAGCAGTGATGTACAACAGGATGTAGTTTGGTTCAAAGGTACGAAACAATTGCATACATAAATACAATCGGAGAAAAATGTTTTACATAGGCAGAAAATGTTCAAGGGAACAATGTAAATATGAGCAACATCACTTACATACAAAAACCATTGTAGAGGATAGTAACTTTGATTGCAAACCCAGGTCATTGTCATGGAAGCAATGCCATTGACTGACATGCCAACCTGATTCATATAAACTTTAAAGGAGACATACAGTAAAAATTTGCAAAGACATATAGGGTGTTGTGCAGAATGTTTTGATATGTGTGTGTAGGCCTAGTGTTTCCTTTTCTTTGTTTCCTATTAGGAGTTTTTTTTTTTTCCAAATTTGCGTACTATTTATATGGCCCCTGGGGATCTCCATGTTTGAATTTTTTATTGCTTTTCTTTTTCCTACAATGCTGCTGTCCCATGTGACAGTGAAGCATCTGTGACCATAAATTCAACCAGTGCTAGTTTAGTGTCAGCTAGTTTAGAGGAAGGCAGTATAGTGCAGTAGTTTAAGGCTCTGAGCTGCAAATCTGGTGATATCCAGCAGATCAGACCTGGGTTTGAATCCCATAGCTCCCACTTGCATACTGTGTGACCGTGAGCAAGTCACTTAACTTCCCTGTGCTCCCAGGCTGCACCTATAAAAAAGCTTTCAGCTTAGTGTGCTACTCCTGGTTAAATAAATAAAAAAGTGTCAGGTTCATAGCAGTATAGCTGTGATTTTAAGTGCCTACCCTTATCCAGTTAGCACTAATAAAGGCTACATTTACAGTCTGACTGACACCGGAGGTACAATTGAATGAACTACTATGTAAGAAAACAGTCTTCACTAATTATAGCTGGGATGGTTTGTGTGCTTTTTATGAATGTGTGTAGCTGAATCAAATAAAACACTAGATTTAGACACATACCTAGGAAATAAAATGATTGGATTAGAAAAAGTTATTTAGTTGAGGCCAAAACATCAGGCTCATAACAGCAGATTGCTGCTGCAGCAGCTTTCTCACAAGGAACTAATGATCTTGGACTTATCACTGTCACAAAACACTCTCTACAACATACTGTATGTTTTTGAAGATTTTGACTGTAGTTCTCCTTTAAAGCTGTTGTGAATAAAGCAGGCATGCTAGTCAGTAACTGTGGAACTTCCTCCATGACAATGACCTGTGCTTGCACCCAAAGCCCAGATTGCCACTTTGGGATAGCTGGAGGCTGATGCAGTATCCACCTGGACGCTCTCAGCCTCTGCAGAAAGAAGTCAAGCTTACTCAGTGTTAGGGCATCCCCTGGTAGCCCCAGAGAGCAGTTGATAGCCATAGAATCATTCACAGATGGTAGAAAGAGAGAGATGCCAGGAGGTTGAGCACCAGCCCACATTGTATACATGTGTGCTTGGAATCTTTAGTGATGATGCCTCTACAGGAGGATGGGGTGAAACACTGACACAATCAATAATCCTCAGGATGATGGCCAGCAATCTTGGAGCCCTACACCCTGCCTTTGTTTGCACTGGCTATAGGTATCCAAAAGGGTCCTCTCCTGTCCTGAAGGTCAACCACAGCAGGCAATCTGTGGAAATCTTGGCATGGGATAAGAGGTGTCACAAGGGCTGGGTGCTTTCCAGATCAATGAGGGGGGTGCTGGCCTGGGAAAAGGAGTATAAAATTAAAACAAAAAAAAAGAAATGTTATACAGTCAGCCCAGTGGTGTAGAGGGTTAGGCGCTGGGCTTCAGACCTCACATCATGTCAGCGACACAGGTTCAGGAACCAACCAGAGTCACTCAAGGCCAGCCAGGGGAAGGAAGATTGAGTATCCAGAGACTGCTTGTCTTCTTCGGGAAAAACAGATTATGCATGACACAGTTTGGTTGCCACCCAACTGACACTGAGTGGCACAGCAAGCAGCCGCTCACATTTTTTTGCCAAACACAGGCGCTGAGGTGTACAGCATCTCCGAAGACTAGGGGTCAGAGGCTGGAGGGTCACTGGCTGAAATCTGGATCAGAGGAGGACAGACTGGCTTTGAAAGCTCACTACAGTGTCAGGGGCTCAGTAGGTAGCACACTCGCCTCTGAGGCCGGGAGATCAGAGGGCTGTGGGTTCAGTTCCCACATCTGGCACTTGAGTTAATATCCCAGTACTGACACTGTGGTGCAGCATGAGAGGGGTGTTGCACTTCTGAGGTGTCATCTTTCAGATGAGACATTAAACCGAGGTCCCATCTGCCTGGATTGGTGGTAGTTCAGGGGGATGTCAAAAATCCCATGGCACTTATCGAAAAAAGAGTGGGGGAAGTTTTTATTAAGAACAAACATATTTCCAGTACATTCAACATAAAGCATTTGACAACAAACAGGAAGTATACAACATATGGAATAATAAACAAAAAGGAAAGCATCAATAAACTTTAAAGAAAATTAAACCTTTTTCTGGTTTTTCTATTGACAAATTATTCTTCATACCAGAATCTGGTATAATTCATCATGTGAAGGGTTAATAACAAACTATACAAGGGGTTCACATCTTTATATACCTATTTTCTCTCCCTTCTGGTTTTTTTTCACCCTTTTTTTTTTTAAGTTACAGGAAAATCATTGTCTGTAATCCAGGGGAGCCCTTTCCAGAGCTCCAAAAGTTTGCTGTTTTCAAATCTTTTCCATTCATTTTCAAATAACTGTTTCATGTTTAGGGTAACTTTATTGAGTAATTCAATTAAGTTCCCTTCTTTCTGTTGCAGAATGAAATTACATCTAAGAGACCAAAGGTTCCATTTAAAAAACACCATTAGTACCTGCAAGGTGCTTACATTCCATTTCCTCTAAGAGTTATTGAATGCTCCATACATGAGATTTTCATACCTTATGGTTTTAAAAATATTTGTGCCCTACCTGCGTGCCACCAAATCCCCAAACCCAGAAATAAAGGAACAATTGAATAATAGGTGCTCAATGGCCTCTTCCATTTGTATACATTTCAGTCATGCGCAGATCCTGTCCTGTTGAGGTTTATGTTTTTGATTTGCTTTCACATTTATTTTTTCATGGCACACCAACCAATGAAAGTCCCAGAAGTGTTCTGGTATTCTTTTATTATTTAGGAAGAGCACTAGGGTGTCTCTATGTCGTAATGGGCATTTTTCAAATACTGTTTCAATAGCGCACGTTACTTCTAATAAGTAAAAATATAGTTGCTTCCTGGATAGGTTCAGTGTCTGTATTCTTGTGACATCCCACTGTTTTAGTCACAAAAAGGTACTTCTAATATATTCTGGGAAGTTAATTGTTTTCTTAAGGGTTCTAAGTGAAGATGTTTCCCATGCTGTTAACCAGTGTGCACATTTAGATCTAAGAATCCATTCTCAGCCATCGTGCCCTGCTGTGACTAGGGGTCTTATATTATTCTGAATAAAAAAAAACTATTAAAGAACAGAATTGGGTTGGTCATGTTCAAGCCTCCTCTTTTGATTGTGAGGTACAATATGTTTCTCTTTAAGGGGTTTAATCTGCTTCCCCAGCAAAGTTGAAAAAATATGCTTAAGAGTGTTGTTTCCAACAATTTGGGTGGGGGGAAGATGGAACTGATATACAAAAATATTGGGATTACACAGGTCTTAATTAAGTAGATTATTTTCTTTTTATTAAATTTCCATCTGTTCCAGTTCAATACCTTGTTCTTCCCTACAGAGATTTTTTCTCCCAGTTAAATGTGTCCAACTTAAAATTTCCTAGAAAGATGCCAAAGATTTTTATGGGTGTGTCTGTAATCTCAATACCTCCTATCTGTCCTTTGAAATTTAGCGTGTAATTTAGTCTGTGCCCGATACATTTTTCTAGATTGAGAGCAGCTCCCGCTATATGTCCAAATAGTTTACATACTTATAAAAGTTTTAGGACAGATTCCACATTCTGTGTCAACACATTCATACCATCAGCGTATTCTAAAATTTTGTAAGGAAGTACCTGAGGGCCTAAAGAAATTGCCTGTATCTCATTCGAGGCGTTGATTTTCCTCAGTAGAGGGTAACTAAAAAAGTCATATAGGACTGGGGTCAACAGACAGCCTTGCCTAACCACTCTTTTTTGTGAATTAGAGAACCTTTCCATCTATCTGTAAGGGGGTCTTACAGTGACCTTGTTATTAATACTTCTAAACCATTCAATCATATCACAGGGAATTTTATAATGAGCAAGTATTTTCCATAAATAATCATGACTGGTCCTGTCAAAGGCTTTAGCCTGATCTAACGATACAAGGTACCCATCCAAGGCAGCTAGTTTCCCTTGTTCCACCACCTTCTTTAATAGCAGCAGATGGTTTTGAATTTGTCTTCCAGGCAGAGCATAAGTCTGGGCTGGAGATATCAGTTTTCCGGCTAGTTTGAATAATCTTTTTGCAAGTATTTTGGTCAACATTTTAAAGTCTGAATTCGGAAGAGTTATCAGCCTCCAGTTTTTTAAGTCTTTTGTATCTCCTTTCTTATATAGATAAATTAATATGCCTGTATTCATTCTTAGGGGGATTGTTTTAGAGTTTAAGATAGCATTAAACACTATAGCCAATTCTTCTGGGCAGCTTTTCCCAATGATATTGAATATTTTGTTAGGGAGGCTATCTGGCCCAGGGGATTTATTACTTGCTAAGAAAGGGACTGCTAGCTGAATTTCTGTTACAGTTATGGGTGAGATGAGTTCCTGTGTTTCTATGTTCTGTAACTCTGGTACGTTAAGATTCGCTAAGAAATTATCTAGTCCACCGTTATCCGATGCTAGGCTGTCATACATGTTTTTTGTATATTCTGCTACAAGTTTTTATATGCATTTCTGAGCTGTGTATTCCTTACCCATTTCATCTCTCAAGGAGGACATGTTTTCCTTTTGTGTGTGTGATTGCCAAAATTCGTAGGGGCAGACAGCATCCATCTTGCCAGTGGTGCTAAACTGCTGCTGATAAGTTAGTGTGTCAGCTTTTTTATTGTGAAATGTCATCATGTCCTGTTTTAATTTAGTTATTTGTGGATCTAGATTTTGTCCTGTTTCATACGATGTAGTCATTAATTGTTATAAAATGTTTTTTTGCTGTAAATATGTCAGATACTGCTTTCTTGCTTTAGTGTTTGTAAGTCCGATTTTGTATCTTCCCACTGCATGATTTATTTATTTATTTATTTCTGATCTTGGATTAACCGTTTGAGCTCAGAGCTCTTTACATAGGTTCCACGTTAGTACATTTAGAACAAGTAAGTGATTATACAGAGGATTGAGACAAACAAGGCAATAGGATTAGAATGAGAACATTTAGGTACATTTGGTCTTTAAACATAGGAATGCAAAAAATACGGTGAAAACTAAAACTGCAATAGGTAAACACAGTTAGATACATACAGGAACAGACTAAGTAACTGTGCCTAACAGGGAGCCTGTTAGTTGTCAGCATCATGAGGGGGTTAGCGCATAGAAGTGTGGAGACATGGGGTGGAGGGTTGAGCCCCAAGTGCAGGGTGTACAAGAGAGAGAGAGAGAGAGAGAGAGAGAGAGAGAGGTCTGTTTGGCAGAAGGGCAGATGCTAGGAGATGCCTTTGCTAGGTGCTAGCAATGGCAGACACATTGAGATTCATGTATTAAATGGTTCTTTAGGTTCTTTTTGAAGGTCCACAGAGTGGGCAGGCTAATAATGTTCTCATGGAGGGAGCTGAACTACAACGGTGCCCGATAGGCTAAGGACCTTTGTCCTTGAGATGTCCAACATTTTGGAGTCAGGAAGGACTGCAGTTCTGAATTTCAGGTGGGCCTGGGATTAGTGATGGGAACTAAGAGTTGTTGGACCCCAGTCAGGAGCTGACCAAGGCAGATCTGTTTGGCCAGGAGGCAGGATTGATATTTTAAGTGACCAAAGAGCATTAGCCAGTGAGCCTTTGCATAGAGATCGCAGGTGTGGGTTAGTCGGTGTGCTCCTAAGGTGAGCCTGCAGACATTGTTAAGGGCAGTTTTTATATGTCAGAGGGCAGTATCTGTGGCAGAGCCATATATTGGCAGTCCGTAGTCCACTAGGGAACCCACTGACCTGTGGATCGCTATGCTGAGGGCTTCAGGGGGTCAGGCTCTGTCTATGGCGATAAAGTAGCCCTAAACATTTGTTGATTGCTTTAGCTGTGATGTCTATGTGGAGGGTGTAGAAGAGTGAACTGTCAAGAGTAATTCCAAGATATCTGAAGTGATGAACACGTTCAAGAGGAATACCACCCCTATCACATATTGATAGCGGGTAGTTTTTGTGCTTGTTCTTAAGGCTGGTGAACAACATGGTTTTTGTTTTTTTTGTAGTTCATTATCAATTTATGATTTTTGAACCACAACTCAACACTGTTGAAGTCACGTTGTAGATGTTGCTCAAGAGCAGTGGGATCAGAGCCATTAGAAAAGATAACTGCATCATCCGTGTAGAGGAGGATACGGCAGTGACTGGCTAGGGGGAGGCAATTCAGAAATAGGCTAAAGAGGAGGAGGCCCAGTATTGACCCCTGTGGAACACCTGAGCACACAGGCTTGGTGTGCGAGAGAAAGGTATCTATAATAACTTGCTGTGTTCGGCAGTGTAGGTAGTTGTGGAGCCATGCAGCCGCCTCAGGGGCAAGGCCTATGACAGTGAGTTGGTCAACTAAGAGGGCATGGTTGACCATGTCAAAGGCCTTTGTTAGGTCAATATAGACAGCCCTGACTAGCTGGCCAAGATCAAGGGATTTGTGGATGAAGCCTGTGTGTAATCCCCCTACAAATGGGGGTTCCTAAAAAGCCTCTGTGGAGCTTGCCTAGGTGTTCCCCTGACTGCTGACATTCGGCGATTAAGCCATTAAGAATGGCACAGTGAGTGCTGGTAGAGCCTCCTCATAGTGTCTCTTTAAGAGCTGTCTGCTTGCAGACATGATTTCTGTTTTCTAGGAAGGCTGGTGTTTCTCTGCTCGAGTCCCACCTGGACTGCGAGGAAATCGCTCCATTTCTGCAGTCGCTAAGAGCGCAGAGGAAGTCTAAATGGAAGATGTAACTGTTTGCCTGAAACCAGTTAGAGTGTTAGTAACAAGCATTTGTCAATGCCGAATGTTTGCTTGCTGGCATTGGCAGTGGTAGTGTAGAAGTTACAGAGCTGCGTAATAGGAATGGCAGTGAAGTATTGAACTGAAGCCAACCCCACCACCACCCTGCAGAGAGTGACAGGCATTGGGGTGTGCGTTTGGGTCATCAGGCATAACGGCCACGCCATTTCACCACACCCCACCCTGCAGACACTGACAAGTGCCACGGTGTTCCTTGTGGTCTTTGGCCCTTATGCACACCCCATTTCATTAGGAAATATGGTGAGATGGGTGCGATATAGGACAATGGGGTGAACTTTGGGGCCAAAGAATCCAAGGCATACCTCGATACCTGTCAGTGACTGCAGGGTGTGGAATGGTATGAGCATCACAGGCAAGAATCCCAAGGCACACCCCTGATTCCTGTCATTCTCTATAGGGTTGGGCGTTATAGTTGAAAACCCTAATACCTCAGGCATTCGTTGGTATTTTCACTTCAAATTTTCAACATGTTTGTTTTGTGACCCCACCTCATGAACAGGGGGAATATCAGTTTGTTAGCTGAAAGCTGCTTATGCACAGTGACTATGGCATTTAGCACCACAGGTGCAAAAATATTCCGAACAGGATGTAAAAATTACAGCTGTACTCTTTCATGGGAGGTGTAAAAATGGCTATGTTGCAAATGTGTAGTAAAAATATTAAAAAAATGGTGAAGTCACGAGCATACATAGAAACGTGCAACGCATAAACCGTAATATAATTAGGGTTAGATTTTCAGCAGATTGTCAACTCAGGCATTTTGGTGCCTCGATCATGAACAGTGTCACTGTGATTTTCTTCATCTGTGCCGAACAATGATTTCCCACAGTGACCATGCATCTCTGCACTGAAAGTGTGAAAACACATCCGGCCATGTTGTGAAAAATGGCAGCTGTACTGTTCATAAGAAAGTGTGGAAAATGCCACTGGTGAAAATCTGAACTGAAAATATTACAAAGTCATGAACTAACGAGTGCGTGGAAACTGTGCAATGCTCACTGTAACATAGTCATTTCATGGACTTTTGTCACCAAATTTTCAGCATAGCCATTTTAAGACCTCTGCTCACGAACAGTGTAACTGTGATTTTCTTAATCTGTCCTAAACATTGCTTTCACACACCAACAGCACCATTGTGCGCTACATGTGCGAAAACACATTTTGGGCGACATATGAAAAATTGCAGCTGTACTGTTCATAAGGAAGTTTAATAAAATGGACATGTTGAAAATCTGGAGTGAAAATATTAAATTTGCAAACTTACGAGCATGCGTAGTAACTGTGCAACGCACGCTCGTAAAAGTCATTTTTAGGAATTTTTTGACCAAATTTTCAACATAGCCATTTTAAGACGTCTGCTCATGAACAGTGTCACTGTGATTTTCTTAATTTGTCCCGTACATTGATTTCACACACCGACTGCGCCATTGTGCACTACATGGGCGGAAACACGTTTTGGGTGAGATGTGGTACAATGGCAATGTTGAAAATATGGAGTGAAAATATTGAAAATTTGCAAACTAATGAGCGTGCGTAAGAACTGTACAACGCACGTCAGAGAACAGTCATTTTTTGGAATTTTTCACCAAATTTTCAACATAGCCATTTTAACACCTCACCTCATGAACAGTGTCACTGTGATTTTCTTAATTTGTCCCATACATTGATCTCGCACACCAACTGCGCCATTGTGCGCTACATGGTCGGAAACACGTTTTGGGTGAGATGTGAAAAATGGCAGCTGTACTACTCATAAGAAGGTGTGGTAAAATGGCAATGTTGAAAATCTGGAGTGAGAATATTGAAAATTCACGACCTTACGAGTGCGTGGGAACTGCGCAATGCACTCTCGTAAAACAGTCATTTTAGGACTTTTCAAATTCACCAACATAGCCATTTTAAGATGCCTGCTCATGAACTGTGTCACTGTGATTTTCATAATTTGTCCCGATACATTGATTCACGAC
This sequence comes from Neoceratodus forsteri, assembly GCA_016271365.2. NCBI lineage: Eukaryota > Metazoa > Chordata > Ceratodontiformes > Ceratodontidae > Neoceratodus > Neoceratodus forsteri. The sequence goes on from JADMNL010000025.1 coordinate 200,116,093, forward strand.
ACTGACTGCGCCATTGTGCGCTACATGGCGGAAACACATTTTGGTGAGATGAAAATGACAGCTGTACTAGTCATAAGAAGGTGGTAAAATGGCAATGTTGAAAATCTGGAGTGAAAATATTGAAAATTCGAACTTACGAGCCTGCGTAGGAACTGCGCAATGCACGCCGTAGAACAGTCATTTTGGGAATTTGCACCAAATTTTCAACATGGGTTTTGGGACCCTTCATGAATGATGTCACTGTCATGGCATTATTCAGGCCCGGCGGTGATTTCACAGTCACTGCGCAATCACCCTTCAGGCCCGAATAATGCCATGACAGTGACAGCATTCATGAGAAGGGTCCCAAAACCCCAAGTTGAAAATTTGTGCCAAAATTCCCAAAATGCCTGAAATATGCAATAAAGTTGAACCCTCCTATTTATCCCATTATACAGCTTTACCGGCATTTCCTCAGTTCACGGTCGCCTTTGAAGAGTGCAGACGTTCCTCGTCCACCGAAGATTGCCGCGCCGAGCTCCGGAGGTAAGTATGGGGTGGGTGTGGGGAGACTGGGTGCGCGGTGGGTGGAGTGGGTTGTGGGGGGTCGGGAGATGCGCATGAGACAGTTTTCGTTTTCAGGTAAAAATAAAAAAGACAATCGATCGTTGCCACACTGGGGTGGGCTCCCAGCATGGCACAAGGACATTGGGGGCCTTCAGCCGACGGGGATTCGGCACCCCGCCGGCCTCACGAATTGCTTGCCACGCTGGGGTGGGCCTCAGCGTGGCACCCAGCACGCGGGAGGACAGTGCAGCTGACGGGATTGGGCACCCGTCGGCTATATGATTAGTTGCCACGCTGGGGTGGGGACCCAGCGAGCATTTGGAAGCCTTTAGGAGGGGAGGCGGGGGACACGGCAGCCGGCGGGGATTGAGCACCCGTCGGCTATACAGTCGTATGCTAAGGGGCGTGCACACCTGCAGGCGCTGTGGGAGCTGCACGTGAGCAGCCTTATCTTATCGCTGCTCACCTGCCGTAGCTCCCCTTTCAATCAGATAGCCACTGCATTTTGAACTTGTCATAGACAGCTCCAAAATGCATTGGCTTACAGGGCCGCGCCTGCCAGCACACTGACTGAATTGGAGGAGGAGGTGACACACCTCCGAAATCTCTGATGATGGCACTATGTTTCTTGCACATGCGTGCAAGCAAACATAAAAATGCATCTTGTCTAACCTGCCTTTCTTGCAGCTGGGATTCTGTGTGTTTTGCCCCTCCATTTTGGATCTGAACTGCCGAATGGGTCCAATCAGTGTGGGGGGACCTTTAAAAAGGAATCTGTTTGGACCAACCAGAATTTGGATTCTCCTGGGAGCTGGTTTACAATGAGGAGATATAGCTAGTAATTCTGGGAAGTGAAGTTCTGGACCTTGGCGCCTATTTGCACCATCAGAGAGAGTTTCTGAGTGATTGACAGCTGAGTCCACCAACTGGACCGGGTGGCGCCCGAAGAGAATGCTCTGCCTTGTGACTGGGGAGTCAGACCCGTTGTGACCGTGAGGAAAGAAGGAGCTCTGTGCTTTTGCATTGTATAGTTTCGCGCGGGAAGTGCGTGAGAGGCCTAAAGTCGGGCCGTTGCCATTGCCAACTTGAATCGGACTGAATCCGAGAGTACCTAAAGGAAGGAAGGCTGAAAGAGTGGAAACCAGGCTCACCCTGTAGAAGACTGGAGAAATTGCTGAATCGCACTCAGTCTGTCAGGAATTGAAGCTGCTGTGTGAACTCCCTGGTATTTGCAGTAAGTGCAATGGGACCTGAAAGCAGCTGCCTGGTATAGTAATTTCCTTTACATATAATTGTGTTGAATGCTCGTGAGGAACAGCTATTTCGGTTCTCTTGTCACCGCGCAGTGAAAGCTGAATGTTGAGCTGAATGTATTCAGACTGAATCTGTCTGCTGATCAAGGCAGTGTGACCTGGGAGGTAGAATCCCGTCTTCCTGCTTGTGTGTCTAGCGATCCAGAACCACCCTCTGCGCCAGGTTTCTTCAGCATGGGGTAGCGTGAGTACAAATCAGGGCATCCCCTGCGACCTGTTAACAATCATCAGTGTTTCATCTGATTTTCTTTCTTTCATTTCATCAAGGACTGAGCCATCCGGCTCCGGATTACAATTGGGTATTGTGCATATCTTTTTCCTACAGGGCCCTTCCATCTGCACCTGCCGGCCAACCCCGGGCAACGGACCTGGCTAGCCCCCACCCAAACTGGGTACCCAGAGTGTGACTTATAAGACCTTGTATGAGTGTACAGTATTGTGATTCATTTCTGTTAATCAGCTTGATCTCCCCTTCCTGTGTTTCACTCCCCTAAATAAATCAGATTGGATGTTATTGACTTTAAACGGTTTGAAGTGTCAGTACCTATATAGCAGGCATTGCATGGTTTTGTGTAAGTTGACCAACCTTATTTCACAGGGGGTCCTCCGAGACGAACTGCAGAATCGGTCTCGAGGGTAAGTGGTACCTTATGATTGGATATAGTGTACATGTGGAGTATTGGTATTGCAATTCTTGTATGTCGTGGGGACCATTAGAGGGAACAAGGGGGTCTCAGTGTCCCAGAGGGCTGTGACCAAACTCGACCAACCAGTACTAACCCTGACCTCTGGGTGGAGGCACCCGTCATAGAACCTAGACCCCTCAACCTGTCCGTAGTCAAGCAGGCAAGGGTAGTAGCCCTTGGTATAGTGCCACCTGGGGGTTACATGTGAATTCCAGGAGGGCTGTAGTGGTGCTAAGCCCAGCCCTAAAGCCATGTTGCTCTGCACATAGGAGCATGTGCTTGTCCAGATAATCGACAAGTTGGTCAGCAACGATTCATTCAAGGGCCTTCGAGAGTGGTGGTGGTAGTATAGAGATGGGTCTATAATTCCTGGGGAGGGCACAATCCCCACTCTTGTACACAGGGGTGACCACTGCAGCCTTCCATTTTTGGGGGAATACTGTGAGACAGAGCGAGACATTAAGGATATGGGTGAGAGGGGACAGGATTTCTTCAAGTGAGAGCGAGATTAGTTTCAGGTTGAGGTTATCCCCATTGAATCTCCCCTTCCCAAGCACTTTGCGCAGATATTTCCTGGTTTCTCCAAGGTAATAGTCTTGAAGCAAAAGGGGGGATGCGACTGGGATTACGTGGGTGCAACAGGGATGGTGGGGGAGAAGAAGTCAGCAAGGAGAACATGCTGCAAGGCAGTGACTGCATTGTTAAAGGTGTTGGTGATAGATTTAGGGCCAAGGATGGGGGAGCCATCACCACAGATCATGGTAGGGGCTGTCTTGGGTTCTCACCCAGTGACCTCATTTAGGTTAGCCCAGAATTTGTGCCCATCATTCTAGCTCTTGTTTAGGCCATCTTTATAGTATACGTTTTTTGCTAATTGGATGGTCCAGGTACAGTTGTTCCTCACACGTTTGTAGTTCAGGATATCAGACTGCTTGCCAGTGGCCCTACCTATATGCCAGAGGTGATCTCTGTTTTTCATTAGCTCAAGGGTATCAGGGCTCATCCAGGGGTTAATGTAACCTTTGATCTTCTGTGTTTTTATGGGAGCATGGGTGTCACAGATTGTATTGAAGAGGAGGATGAAATGGTCATCAAAGTCGGAAGCCTCAAAAACCGAGGACCAGTCAGCATTGAGGAGATCCATTTTGAAGCAGTCAGCATGACCAGGTTTGAGAACCTTGCTGGTGATTGTTCTAGGGTGCTGTTTGGAGAAATTATTAGCCCAACTGAATATGACAAGGGAGTGGTCAATGATGCCATCCAGGAATACGGAGGCATTAGAGGCATGCTCAGGTTGGTTGGTGAGCACCCAGTCAATCAAAGTACTAGTGCACATCCTGTAGTTAGCCCTAGTGGGAGTTCCAATGAGCTGGGTAAAGTGGATAGCCTGAATTGCATCCTTGAATTGGTTAGCTTCAGGGGCAAGCCAATTAATATTAAAATCACCTAAGAGTATAACCTCAGAGCTTAAGGCTAGGCTTCCAAGACAGTCTATAACAGCATAGAGACCTTGGGCCGAGTTCTTTAGGGGGATGTAGACAGATAGAATTGTGTCAGTTTTGTTGTGGGCCCCAAGAAGAACCTTAATGGCAAGGCCCTGGGCGAACAACCCTAGGCTGAGTAAATTCAAGACTATGCCCTGAAGGCTGTCCTTAAGGTAGATTGCACAGTTGCTACCTCTTTAAGATGTATGATCTTGCCTAAAGATGGAATAGCCCAGTAAAGTGATGGCTCCATCAGGGATCTTGGGAGTGAACCATGTCTCTACCACAGACAGTAAGTCAGAATTATGTAGGGCTACCCAGGCTTGAAGGTTGTCAAACTTTGCTGTCAGGCTGCAGATGTTTAGTGACACAAAGGTTAAGGTGCCTGGTTTTGGTGCACTCAACCCCTGAAATAGAGGAGGGCTGGAATTAGGATGGATGTTGCCTAAGAGCAGTAGTAACAGGAGTACCAATCCGATCAAGTAACTTTTAAAGTGTTTAAGGCTAGCTTTGTGCTGTCTTTGTGGATTCATTCGAGCTGCATGCTTATCAGAGAGAACGGCCAGTTTAGGCAGGACTGTGGGAGGGGGAAGCCCGGGCCGAGCTGGATGCGTTCTGGGCCAGGTAGGCCAGGGTGTGTTGTTAGGCATGGCATTGGCACAAGGGCCACAGCTATGCATGGATGTTATAGTGCTGTAGAAGTTGCCATAGGGGTGCTCCGTGATGAGAGGGTCAGCTAATTTAGGGTCATTCAGTGGCTGCAAACAGAGAGTGGGCAGGAGTATAAGAATTGGCATTAGTCTGGTTGCCATGTCCAAGACTGGAAAAGGGTAATGGCACAGCAAGCAGGATCTTGGGAGGGGGAGGAAAGTAAAAGTAATTAAGATGTGATGGAGCTAGGGGCGGTGTTCTGGCCTTATAGGAGGATGTGTACCCTTATAGTTTGGTGGTGACCTAAATAGGAAGATGTCTTTAAGGGGAGGACAGGACAAGTGTTAGGCCTAATAGCTGCACTCTGTATCTTTAAGTGGAGTTGCAGTGTTAGTGAGAAAGAAGGAAGAAGATTTCATAGGGGTGGTGCCAAGTGGGGGGGGGGGTATTTAATAAAGCCTGGAGATGGGGAAGGGGGTGGGTGTAAAAATAGACAGTAGGAGAGAAAGTGAAGGAGAAATTGGATTATTTGCAGGGCAAAGCTTACAACTGTGCCCCAAATAAAATCTAGTCTAAACAGAAAAAGCTGTATCACTTTAAAGTTAGTTTCTGCTCCAGGGTAGATTAGCACTGGACCTTAAAACAAAGAGAGCTGTAATACTTTAAAATCTACAAACCTGCAGCCTAAAAGAACTTGCACTTCAAACTACCCTTGCAGTGCAAAATTGCTGTAAACAGGCTTAGGTTCACATTTAAATTAGGATTCACAGGACAATTTGGAGAGGCTAAACCAGTACCACAACCAGCATGTAATATTAGCTTAAAGTCCAGAAGAAGACGGAGTAGCAAAGAAATTAAAGAACTGCAACAGCCTGTCAGCAGGCAGAGACGATGGTTCTGGCCTGTCAAGTTTCAGCAGCGTACCTTCGGTCTAGTGATCGGAGAGCAGTACAGTGAGGAAGGCAGCTGGTGGACAGAAGAAGCCCACCCGGCTGCTTGCAGCAGCAGAGGCACCTATGTCGAGGGTGAAGCTAAGAGGAGAAAACAGAAAAAGACAGAGGATATAAAGCTGTAAGAGAGGGAGTGTTTACAGCGGGGGGGGGAGTTATTTGCCTCACAGCAGAAAATTAAGAACATGGTGGGGTCTTCAAAACAAATAAAAACAGATCTTCTTGCCAAGAGAACATTTTTAATGCTTCTGTGAATGTCTGTGTCAGAGTGCAGGGAAGTGTTCAGCTTCCAGAAGCCTGGGCCTTTTATTTCTGAAGTGCCTGATTTCATTAGTATGGAGACAATAGAGTGGTCCGAGAATTCAGTCACTGTTCTATTAGCAGAATGTGTGTTCAGGTCTTCAGATGTGAAGATATAATCTATCTGTGTACCTAAGGTACCTTTATGAAATGTTGGTGTTTCTGATTTTGTAAGATGGTATATTGCATCTATAAGCTTGGAGTTCCGAACTATTTGTGATGAGGTTAGAGTCACAGTATTGTTTCCCTTTCTTAGTTTGATTGGACAGTTGAAGTCCTCAGAGAATATGATTGTGAATGTTGACTGTAAATATTTATTTGTTTATTTATTTATTAAATTTTGATGACTGGATAGACCCACTGGGCCCCGAAGGTCCCTGTTTCAGGGGTGACTGAATGGCTGAATGATTTTAAATGTATCACATCTTTGAAATTTGGTCTGGGGGGCATATAGATTTATCCGTCGATATGGAATGTTCTGCACTAAAATATCTACTATCAGGACTCTTCCAGAAACTAAGTCAAAAAGTTTTAACAGTTTCACTTCCGGATGTTTAAACAAAATGTCCAGACCTGAGCACGTTTCTGATCCTAAGGACCAGACAGAGGGACCCAGGTACCACTCTTTAGAAGCTTGTTGGATTTCAGTCAGCGTGTGTAGCCTGGTATCATGCAGGAAAAATATTCCAAAATGTTGATGGAACAAATAAGAAAAGACAGCCTGTCTTCTGTTAACCCTTTTTATGCTGTTCACATTTATCGTGTGACAAGAAAAAGGTTCTGTCATGGCTATTATTTGTGGCTGAACTTCCTATTTTGTTTCTCAATATTTTTAAGTTTGACTTTGGCTTTCCTTTTCTGCTGTCCCCTAGGAGTGTCTTTCCCTCAGTATCTGTTGTGCCTTCTGGCAAAGATGACTCAGTTGAGGAGGTATCTGATTCGTCATCTGATTGCTCAGACTGCAGTACCTCAAATTTGTTTTTCAGAGAAATGGATCCTTGTGTTTGTACCCCCTGGCCTGGGGATTCTCGCGTTTGCTGCCTTGTAACTCTCCCTCCTGCTCGTCTGTTAGGGATGGGAGGGGGTATGCTGTCGCCTGATGTACCCCCTGGCCTGGGGATTCTCTCATTTGCTGCCTTGTAACTCTCCCTCCTGCTCGTCTGTTAGGGATGGGGGGGTATGCTGTCACCTGATGTACCCCCTGGCCTGGGGATTCTCTCATATGCTGCCTTGTAACTCTCCCTCCTGCTCGTCTGTTAGGGATGGGGGGGTATGCTGTCACCTGATGTACCCCCCAGCCACGGGATTCTCTCATCTGCTGCCTTGTAACTCTTCCTCCTGCTCGTCTGTTAGGGATGAGGGGGGGTATGCTGTCGCCTGATGTACCCCCTGGCCTGGGGATTCTCTCATTTGCTGCCTTGTAACTCTCCCTCCTGCTCGTCTGTTAGGGATGGGAGGGGGGGGATATGCTGTCGCCTGATGTACCCCCTGGTCTGGGGATTCTCTCATCTGCTGCATTGTAACTCTCCCTCCTGCTCGTCTGTTAGGGACGGGAGGGGGAGGGGGTATGCTGTCGCCTGGATGTACCCCTGGCCTGGGATTCTCATCTGCTGCCTTGTAACTCTCCCTCCTGCTCGTCTGTTAGGGATGGGAGGGGGGGGATATGCTGTCGCCTGATGTACCTCCTGGCCTGGGGATTCTCTCATCTGCTGTCTTGTAACTCTCCCTCCTGCTCATCTGTTAGGGATGGAAGGGGGAGGGGGGCATGCTGTCACCTGATGTACCCCCTGGCCTGGGGATTCTCTCATATGCTGCCTTGTAACTCTCCCTCCTGCTCGTCTGTTAGGGATGGGAGGGGGTATGCTGTCGCCTGATGTACCCCCTGGCCTGGGGATTCTCTCATCTGCTGCCTTGTAACTCTCCCTCCTGCTTGTCTGTTAGGGACGGGAGGGGAAGGGGGGTATGCTGTCGCCTGATGTACCCCCTGGCCTGGGGATTCTCTCATCTGCTGCCTTGTAACTGTCCCTCCTGCTCGTCTGTTAGGGATGGGGGGGTATGCTGTCAGCTGATGTACCCCCTGGCCTGGGGATTCTCTCGTCTGCTGCCTTGTAACTCTTCCTACTGCTCGTCTGTTAGGGATGGAAGGGGGGTATGCTGTCACCTGATGTCCCCTCTGACGCGGGGGGGGGAGTCTTACAGGGGTTCTGCACTCAGTAAGACTATTTTCAACCTCTTTAGAACATTGTTCTGATACTACCATGGGCCGTGAGGCAGGGAAGGGGTCATAGTTGCTGGGCCTTGGGTCTGAGTTGGGCCTTTTGTGATTATCATTAGTAGAGGCATCTGCGTTCCCTGCCTTGTCTCTCTGAGCTGGAGCTATGATAAGCCTCTGTTCAGTGCCATCAGCCTGATCTGGGGTATTATGTGCTGCTTTCCTGCAATTCTGGAACATGTGTCCAATCTCCCCACATCAATTGCATTTGCTTTCATTTAGACAGTCGGTGCCCACATGTTCAATATCCCCACATACAGTGCATCTGTTTTTATCACATGCATTGCTCAAATGTTCTAGTGATCCGCATTTGTAACACATTTTAGGTTGACCTGCATAGAACAGGATTCCCCAGTCCCTGCCTGAGAAAAAAAGAGTTCGGCAAGTGAACTATCCCAGTATCTGAAGATTGAAGCATGATTTTCACTTCCATCCACCAGTCCAAATGTTTTTGGAATCTAAAATGGCCTCGGGGTCCTCAATGACTGTACAGCGTTGTTTTAGCCATATAATTAAGTCTTGCACACTGACTCACTCCTTCATTCCTGAAGAGGACTGTGATGATTTTGTGTGCAGGTTTAGACAGTGGGGTTGCTATGAAGGGAGACCACAGTGAATTTTTTTAATGCATTATATTTTGTCCAAAAGCGATCTAATCCTTGTGCTGATTTGAAACTTATGTCAAAGGTGGTTTCACCTGAGACATGGATTAGAGCGTAGATTTCTGTTGAGAAAAACTTAATGGATTCCTTTAATAGTGTCCTAGCAACAAAGAGTCTATCTGGCAAGTTCTCCATACCCCCGGTGTAGGTTAGGCGTACCACATTATGTCTTTTTGCAGGGTATATTGGGGTTTTAAATAAAGAGGCATAAGTTTTTGAAGCCGTTTTGTTGATAGGATTTAGAGGCCTTTGTGGTACAGAATCTGAACCCTTGGGGTGTTCCCCATCAGGCTGCAGTGCTATTATGTTAAGCTGTTGAAATTCTGGATTTTGTGTGAGTTCCCGACCAGATGGAATTTCTGTATCAGGTACACAAACATTAGTACAGTCATTATTGAAGGGGATAGTGTCTGATGGTTTAGGTATTGTTATCGGGGAGTCTCCAGAAACCCACTGACCTGTTTTGGTGTTCTGCTGCCATCCTGCTGACTCCAAGCATTTTTAACTGCCCAGCTCTCTTCAGTCTTTTTATTAGAAAGTTCCACAGTGCGTCTTAGGCTGAGTAAATTCTGACTCATTTTTGCCATTCCCAATGCAAATCCTGTAGCTGCTTTAGATGTAGCCATGTGGTTTGTTTGTTCAGTCGCATCAGCTTTCTCCATGAGTTCGGCCCAGTCTGTTGGCTTGCTCTTTGATGCTGCCACATCACCATTTTGTAGCTGTTTCTCTCTGACAGATTGCTGTTCCTTATCAGATCTGAGGGTTCTCAGTTTGGATTGCAGCTGTGCTTTTTTCTGAAAATCAAGTCTCTCCACAGCCTCAAAGTTTTTCTGTAGAATTTCTTCTTCTGAGATAGTCATATCAGTAGTTTTAAAGGTTTGCACTTCCTCCTCACAGTTTGAATCAGTATCATTAGGCAGGTCTGGAATATTGTCAGTGTTCTCTGTAATTCCTTCATTTGAAATACCAGGTAAAGACAGGTCAGGTAATATTGGGTTTCCCTTACCAGAGTTGACTTCTTTGGTTTTTGCAGTCAGTTGTTCAAGGATTTGCAAAGTTTTTGTCTCCATGAGTTATTCCACCTCTGCTTCTTCCACTCCTGCGTTGGCCATCTTGGCTGGTTGCCAAGTGGGACAGTGTCTCCCCCTACTGGCAGAAATGCAGTAGGGGCATTTCCCCAGTGTCCTGGCCAAATTTCCCTCATTCACTAAAAATACCACCAACAGCTTAATCTGGTTCAATTTCAGTTGCTTACCATCTGTATTCCCCATCCCCCCGGTCACCCCCTGAAAAAGGGACTTCTAGGCCCAGTGGGCTTACCAGGTCAACACAATTCAGCAAAACAAACAAAACAGTGAGTAACAAAGGGCCATCTCCCATAAGAAGGCAGAGTTCCTGTCCAGGGAGATAGCTGCAGGGAAGAACAGACCGGCACAGCTCTTTAAGACTGCTGACAGGCTGCTTCATCCAGCCTGCTTGCAGTCTAAAGTTGTAGCATCTGTGGCTAAGTACAAAGAGTCCGCTCTGTTCTCCTCTGACAGAGTGGCCTTCTCAGGTCCAGTATTCATCCAACAGGGTTTGTGTTACCTCGCAGTGGTCAGTCAGATGTTCCAAGTTGCATCCCAGCTGTTTGTAGTGAGCTTAGGCCAGTGGAGGTGGAAGAAGTATGTGAGGTGATTTTGTTGCTGCGGTCCACATTCTGTGAACTAGACCAAAGCCTGTGTCTTTTTGTGAGATGTGTGGAGTCCATTGGCCCAGTGTTCACTGAGATTGTCTGGTGTTCGCTTTCTGAGGGATGTTTTTCCATCGCTTTGAAAGAGGAGCTGGTGAGGCCCCTCCTGAAAAAAAGTCTTTTGACCCTGACATTTTGATGAACTACAGACTTATTTCTAACCTGCCCTTTTTGGGCAAGGTTATTGACAAAATTGTGGTGCTGCAGCTCAAGGCCCACCTCGCTGCTTTCAGCATTTTTGAGCCCCTTCATTCTGGTATTAGGTCAAGATACAGCACCAAAACTGCACTAGTGCAGGTAAACAATGACCTCCTCAGGGCTAGAGATAGAGGAGAGTAGTCTATTCCTGTTCTCCTCGATCTCTCTTCAGCTTTTTGACTCTGTAGACCATGGTCTGTTGTTCAATTGACTTGGGGGGCTCTGTGAGCTCACCTGTATTGTCATCAACTGGTTTGAGTCTTTTCTCGCTGGCAGAATGCATAGGGTTGTGTTTGGGGAGGCTGTTCTCTCACCTGAGGCCCCTGCCATGTGAAGTCCCTTAGGATTTGATCCTCTCACCCATGTTGTTTGCAGTGTACATGCTGCCCCTGGGTGAGATCCTTTGATGTCACAGCGTGGGTTTATACAACTATGCAGATGACACCCAGGTGTATATGTCTTTTGCACCCAATATTGATGGCGCTGTAGAGGTACTAATTGCATGCCTGGCCGAGATCCAAAACTGGATGTCCTCCAGCTGGCTAAGGCTCGCCCCAGAAGAAACAGAGGTAATAGTGATTGAGCCTGGTCACCAGCGGGAGGTAGAAGCCATTGGGGTTAGTCCCGCTTTGATGCTGGACTCGACCCACTGAGGGCTACCACAAGGGTAAAAAATCTGGGCGTTATTTTGGATGATGGATTGACATTCGAGGCTCAGGTGTCATCTGTTGTCCGAAGTGGTTTTTATCACTTGAGGAATACCACCTGGATTAAAGACCTTATCCCGCTGGAAGACTTGCCCTCACTAGTGCATGCATTTGTGACATCTAGACTTGACTACTGTAACGCTTTTTATCTCGGGGCTAGTGGAGGAGTCCTCTGTCATCTGCAGCTAGTGCAGAATATGGCGGCCAGGTTACTGACTGGTCTTCCAAGGTCATGTCATGTGATCCAGCTGCTGATCTGCACTGGCTGCTGGTGAGGTGGAGAATCTCCTTCAGGGTGGGTTTTCTCACCTATAAAGCACTATTTGGTCTGGATCCAAGCTACTTGACCAATCCCCTGACTCCATACCACCCTCAGAGCTTGCTCTGCTCTTCCAAGGAAGACCTGCTAGCAATTCCCAGGCTCAGCTGAAAACATCTGGTGACTGCACTTTGTGGTGGCTGCGCCTGTCCTGTGGAGTTTCTTCCACGGTCCTTGAGGAGGCCTCTTCATTGGAAGCCTTTAAGCAGGGCCTGAAAGTACATCTCTTGAAAGAAGGTTCTGGGAACTGTCTTTTACCAGTGGATGACTTTAACTGTCCCTTTTTTATCTCATTGTCATTGTCATTGTTTAGCCTTGAACTGTGATTCATTGTTAATTTATTAGTATATTGTAAAGTGCCCTGAGTCTCAGGGATAGGGTGCTTCATTAATAAAATGTTACTTACTTACATGCACATCTTTGCACACCTACTGGCCCAAGTGGGGAAAGGGAAAAAAACAGAGGATACCCTCCTGCAGCAGGATGAACCCATTGACCCCACAGGCTCCACACCACCTTCCGGAACTCACTCACCCATTAAGGTAACAGGTAGTGAGGTTTGCTGGGGACAGTGGGTGATAGAGCCAGGGGTCATGGCTGAAGGAGGCTGCTGGGGGAGATAGGAGCATAAACTGTAAATAAAAAATGAAAAAAAAGCTGTTTCACCCAAAAAAACAGTCCTTTCCACATATATGGCTTACCCACATTGAACTGTTGCAATCTTGAATTCTAATATATCTTGTCTGCTTTGACTTATTTATGCATAACGTCAATTTTTCTTTTTTTCTTTTTTTGCTCTCTTGTATTGCTTCTCTGTTTTATTGCACTGCACTGCATTATATTGCTTGTTGAAACCCCGGGTCAACCCTGAAAAAGGGATTGCATTTGTTTTAGTGGACTTACCCGGTCACCAAAATTCAAATAAATAAACAAAAACTTTTCAGACATTTAATACCCTCACTTCCCTTTACACGGCTGTCTGTGTTATTTTTTTAATAACTTTTTACAAACCTCGTCAAAAACCGAGCTATTCAGTGAAATTCTGTGGTTATAGAAAGCTCTAGATCTGAGGGTCAACAGACCACAAACTGGACAGTTTGACACTCATCTGGCCCTATGCTCAACCCAACAGTGTAATTCAGAACAAGCACATTCGATGTATGAAAAGTAACTTGGCTAGAATACTGGTCACGTTAGGATGCAAACTTATCTGACCTTCTCAGTATATAGAATACATCAAGTATCAACTCTAAAGGCTGTTCTCCTTGCAGTAAGCTGGGTGTGATCTCATGATTTTGATGGAAACTGTAGCCAAGCCCTTCTTCAAACAATAAACTCCATGATAAGATCCAATTTTGCTTCAAGGCCTTGATATGTTAAACCACACCTGTTAGTCATTTGCATTTAATGCCACAGGCAAAAGAAACCCTGTGAGAAGTAACAGTCATTAAGAGCAATGTGGTCTGGCTGCTGTTTACTGCCTTTTATACCTTTATGAAAAAATACTATGATAACCTGTTATGTGTGTCCCGTCCAGTAGCTAAGCTCACCCAGAGGATTAAAAAGTCTGTTGGACTTTTCTGCTGATCGTTGAAGGAATGGTTCCATTTCTGCCAATCTGTCTTCATATCCAGTGGCGGATCTAGGGAGGTGGCGAAGGGTGTGTCCGCAACCCCCATTGTAACATACATGCTTGCTGCTGCTGCTGCTGCAGCATTTCACTTTGTTGAGGAAGTCTGATCTACTGCTTGTGCAAAAGTTTATATTCAAAACTATAGATCACATTTGTATTTTCTGTCAAACGTACTGAAAACAATAATAGCAGAGAAAATACAGGATTAATACAAATATAAAAAGTTGCATATCGAGTATGCACACCACCCAACCACCCCCATTGTAACCTCCTAGATCCATCAGTGTTCACAGCCTATGTTTTTCAAGCCCTCATTGCATCCTTTTGCTCCCCACTGCTGTCTCAATTTAAAGTTGCTGCAAATCATTGTCCACAGTAGGGGTGTGCAAGCAATGAATAGCATTTCTCAAATACCATGAATAGCAGGCTATTTGTTAATCAGGAAGAAAAATTAATAATCAGTGCTATTCAGGGCTATTCAACGTTTTTCTGTTTGACAGGAGTTCAAGATCTCTCGAGACTTCCTGTCCAATCAGGAGCCACTTTGAAAGTAGGTCATGTGACCCAGTACTTGCAGAAGCTACAGGCAGGAGAGATAGATGACTAAGCTGCTGCTGAGAAAGAATCTACTTCCATGCACTTGCTAAAATTAGACAAAAATCAGAAATCTTGACAGTTTTTGTGTTCCCTCTCCAAATCCCAAACTAGACAGGGACCATTTTTTTATTCTGTAGGATAAAAATTAGACATTTAAGAAAAGGAAAATAGAAAGGCTGTTTGCCAAGAGAGACAGGCAGGGCCCCAGCACACATACACATACATATGCATGCGCGTGCACACACACATGCACACACACAGCCTGTGTGTGTACTGTGTGCTAAAACCAAACCAGATTTAAAGCTGCAGTGTAGTGTTTTAAACACTAAACAGCTTAAGGGACTAAGGAAGGTTTTGTAGGGATTTATTGTGATCAGAAATTTAAGGGTTTTTTTATGACTTAGTTGTTGTCTGAATCAAAGAACAAGACAAGTAGTCTAACTGAAATACAGTCTGCTATTAAGGACCTTTTTCTATTGTTGTTCGTACTTGGCTTCATGCCTAAGAAAAAATAAATAAAAAAAGTCTAAGAATTTAGTCAGGCTTGACTATACAGAGTGATACTTGCCAGCTCAGCATTGCTGCAGTGACTTGAGTGACTTTATTTGATAATAAATATAATTTAAATTTACTATCAGAAATCTTCCTGTGAGGAAGTCGGACTTGGGTCTCTCCACGACCACTTACGCAACTGCGAGTGCACTGTAACTGGTAGGGTCAGGTGGGATTTGTCAGATAACTCTCACCACTTCAGCTAGATGCTTTTTTGGTCTGTGTGTGTGCATGGCTGTCCTCTCAAGGCATTTTTCTAAGTCTGTAACCGCGTATCCAAAACATAATTAAAAAAAATAACTTTTTCCCCTAGAATTTACTAGTTAGGCTTGACTATAAGTAAGTGAGACTTGTCAGCTCAGCATGCTACAGTGACTTGAGTGACTATATTTCATAATAATATAATTTAAATTTAATACATCTTCCTGTGTGGAATACAGGTACAGCAGACAGAGGATATAGTACCAGAAAATATAATTGGTCCAGCAGCCTCAGTGAAGCTGTAGTAGATGTAGAGCAGCAAGCAGCAGGAGAGGGTGGGCATACTACAGAGTGATACTCAGGGTGTTTTCAATGCACCAAATTGTTTTACACCATCAAAGCCTGCTTTTTCCAGCACCAGTGCAGCACTGGCTGACACCAGAGGAAAAAGTAAAAGTACCAGTCAAACTACTAGGAGTGCTGCTAGGAGGACATTGGCATTAACTGCCACTAATATTATCAATGTGAATGTGACCTCTTCATCCCTTGCCACTGCCACCAGTACCACAAGGAAATCTTCTTTAATAACCACCACTGCTAGGATCTACCACCAATCCACTGCAACTACTAGCATCCCAACTTCTGCTGCAACAGTGGCAACTCAGGTCACTCATGCCACTGTGACCCAGACCACTCCTGCCACTGTGACTGACACCACACCTGCCACTGTAACCATGGTAACCATCAGTACTGCTACAGTGACACTGGCCATTACTACCACTGTGGCCCCAGCCAGCTGCACAACTATTTCCAGTACTCTATCTACCCCTACCGTAACACCTCTCATTTCTTGGCCTGTCTCCTGTACTGTAGAACTTGTCAGTGCAGATGAGTAGAAGGTGCATTCATCTGGGTCTGACTACTTTCAACCAGGAGATGAACTGTCCACTGATACATCATCTGAGGAGACTAATCTGAGCACCTTTGAAAGCAAGAGAGTCGGGTGGCCAAAAAACTTCAACATCTCAAGGTTGCAGTGGCACAAAAAAGAAGATATGGCTTCTCCTCCCCACTAAAAAAACTTGGCAAGTTACCCTCCAGCACTTTGTTCAGAAGGCTCCATCCCAGCCTGAATAGCCAAGTAGAGTAGGTGCAGAGCCACCATTGGTGCCAGGTGAAAACCCACAGATGCAGGTCCAAACAAGACATGCTAGTGGGGACCAAAAGAGTGGTGGTGGTAGTACTGGTGACATTAACTGCATGAGTGGTGTCAGGAGCCATACGAGCATGATATGGCTGCTTTTCACATTACTTAAAGAAGATGACAGAAAGGCAATGTGCACATTGTGCAGTACAACAATCAGCAGGGTAATCTCTGGCAAATTTGAAAACAACCTCCTTAATGAGCCACCTAAAGATAAAGCATCTCCAGGTTTTTAAAGTCTCAGGGCCTGTGCCTGTGGTTTCATCAGACCCATCTTGTGGTGATAATGCAGGCAGTGGTGCTGGTGGCACTGGCAATGCCGCAGACCATTCTGCCTCTGAAAATGTGCTGCTGCACCTGCTGCTACCACTCCTTCACCCTCAACACCAAAAAGTCTTTCATGCACCCCCCAGCACTCCTGCAAGGCACCAGTCCCCTGCTATTTGCACACCATTTGGCAAGCGTGGAACATCCCTCCATCCATGGTCAATGCCAGTAGTGGAAGCACTACATTCCACTCATCCCATCTGACAGATCAGCACATCACATCACATCACACAGCTAATAGGTGAAATAATGGCATTGCATCTGCAACCCTTTTCAGGTGTGGAAAACACTGTGTTTCTGAGACTTCTGTAGCACTTGCAGCCATGGTACCAGCTCCCATTACGTTTCACATTTTCATGCACTATAGTGCCAAAGATATAAGAGGGTGTGAGATTGGCAAGTGCCATACTACTCACAGAGACTGTGGGTGAATGTGAGTGGAGTTTTCCACTGCACCTCAGACTTCTGGAGCAGTGCACACTCCATGCATGCATATCTCTGTTTGACTGCACACTGGTGTGTGCAAAAGCCTATGTCTCCTGTTGTGGATTCATATTTCTCTCCCTATGCTGCTGGGTCTCCACTCATCCCTGAACAATCAGGCAGTCACTCCAGGTCTGCTCTTCTAAATGTTGGTCTAATAGAGAAAGACCACACATCACCAAACATCCTGGCATTCATTCAAGACATATTGCAGTCCTGGACAGTTGGTACCAATCTACATGTTGTTTTTTTCATCATGGATAATGGGGAAAACATAGTGAAAGAAGTTACTGATGGAAATTTTATCAGCATCCGTTGCTTTACCCACATCTCGAGTCTAGTGGTCACATCAGCACTATGTCACATTTCTGAGGCTAGCAAGACTGTTTCCACAGCACGCTCCATCTGTGCTCATTTTCATCACTTTTTAGAGGCAACTAACCAACTAAGAGAAGAGCAACAATGCCTTGATCTGTTTCAACATCACTTGATACAAGATGCGAGTACCAGTTTGAGTTTGTCATACCTGATGCTGTCTAGACTGCAAGAACAGAAGAGCACACTTCATGACATGTCAATAGAGTGTGTCATTGGGGGATTCCTAGGTCACCATGAGTGGTAATTGGTTGACGCCATGGTGATAGTACTTGGGCCACTTGAGAGGAGCACCTGTGATCTAAGTGTGTCCACTGCTACTCTGAGTCAGGGATCCCAGCAGTGCATATACTGAAAACATCTATATAGAGGAACACATGGAAATTCCACACAGGGCAACTATGCTCATTGAGCACCTGCAAGCTGAACTGGATGCAAGGTCTGTGAAAGTGCTAGATGCTTGCAGCCACATTTTTGCAACTATGCTGGATCCCCAGGTCAAATGTGAGATCCTTCACATGGCTATAAATAGCCACAGAGTTAATCATTTTTGACAAGAGTTGTGTGATGAGCTGACTGATTGCATGCAGGGTCTGGTACAGACACCAGTGACTGGTGAAAGAAGTCATGATAGGGAGAGAATGCCATCTGGCAGGTCTGGTTCCACTGGTGGAGATGGGGAAAAAATACCTGTTACTGACAGCTGCACTGATGAGAGTGAGTGGGCACTGATCAGCATGTCCTTACGTCAAACGCAAAAGAAGACGACGCAGTCACGGCCTATTTCTGTGGAAAATACATTGAACAACTATTTTGCAGATTCTCTTGAGCCATTTCAGGTTGAACTATTAGGTTACTGGTGCAGAAGATGCATTCATCCCCTCACTTGGTGCAACTGGCTGTGAGACACATCAGTTGCTCCCTACAAGTGTGCCATCCGAGAAGATGCTTACCACAGCTGGTCATGTTGTTGAGCCTCATCACTCAACACTAGACACTAAACACATCCAACAGTTTGTTTTCATCAAGCCTAACTTCCCATTTCTTGGGTACAAATATGAGTTACCTCATAAAATAGAAATATAATCTCTGAAGAGAGACTTAAGGAGCTTAATATGTATAGCCTCGAGGAAAGGAGGGAGAGGGGGGACATGATAGAAATTTTCAAGTACCTCAAGGGAATCAACAAAGTCCAATAGGGTAGCATCTTTCAAAAAAAGAGGTGTGCAAGAACAAGGGGCACAATTTGAAGATGGGGGTGGCTCAGAGGTAATTTAAGGAAGTATTTTTTCACAGAGAGGGTTGTGAATGCATGGAACGGCCTTCCAGAGGAGGTTGTGAAGTCAAAAACAGTGGTGGAATTCAAGCATGCATGGGACAGTCAAGGCAATTCTAGGGGTTGGGGGTAGGACGAAGTAGGCTGCTGGTTAACTAGGATCTGCAGCTTATCCATTAGGTAGGGAAATGGGCAGACTGGGTGGGCCAAGCGGTCCTTATCTGCTGTCAAATTCTATGCTTCTATGTTTCTATGAAGTCAGCTTTTGCTGACTGATTTTCTTCATAAAGTTAACCTGTGTATTTTCCCCATGCTTCCTTTCTGCAGTGCTTAATGCATGGACCTTCATTACAATATAAATGTATTAACTTTTTTTTAAACCAGATATAACTTCTCTTCTTGTTAATATATGTCATTATCATGCATGTTACAAGCAGCACGGATGTTGAACAAAAACACAGCTGTAATAGATGCAATGTAAATCAAAATCCAGTGGGTGCTTGCTTCTCACGTTATGACTTCATAACACTGAGGTTGTGAAACTGGGTGCACTGTACAGTGTACCACTCACCATTCTGCATTTGCATAAAGCCTACAAAAACAACATTCCCCAAATCTTCTTTCTTTCCGCATAGCCCCAATATTTCACCGATATGGCTTTCTTAGAGGACTGTTTTTGCTGCTTTCATCATTTCACTGTCCCTTTCTTGCTTGCAGTTATTGATATCACAAATAAAAAAGGCAGCTTGCTTTTACTGCTCTTTTAAAATCCTTTCATTTCATTTTCTTTTTTCACACATCCACTTTGCTGCCACCCAGCTTACACTAGGGTGCCGTGGCAGTCCCACAGGGGGACAGCATCTGTGCCCCCACTTCCCAAGAGGACAGCCACCCTTGGGATGATCAATCCTTCCTCCCCTGGATGGCCCCCGAGTGACCAATGTGAATTCAAAAGCTCGGTTCATCTGAGTAGTTAGCAGTACTGATGGTACTATAGCACTACAGGGCTGGCTGCTTCTTTTTATTTTAAGAAACCAAAACATTGATTTTTTTTTTATTCTATTATTTTCCCCTTCATGCTGTTGTCCACCTGGGATATACCCTGCAATCAGATAGTGATGTACCCTCAAAGCAGACAGGGATATACCCTGCCCTGTAATCAGACAGGGAATGCAATATACACAGTTCAGGCTCTATGAGCCATTACTGAGACAGCAGGGAGGTGTTTTCAGTCAAGCCCATTCCACCCCACAGTGCCTACCCAGCTCTGCTCCTTAACCTGGTCCATCGGAACGACTACACAACCAAAATATTTTGACAGCACCATGTTGGTCTCCTAGTGGTTTGAGGATCTCTGCAAGGTGATCAACATAGCGCTTTATAAAAAAATATTCTGTGAGGCCTTGCCCTTGGGTGCTCCTTGAAAATGAAATGAAAGGATGTAAAAGGAGCTACAAAAGCAGGAAGCCTTTTTTATTCGTGCGATAAATAAGTCATTGAAAGTAGGAAAGGTATGGCAAAATGATGATAACAATAAAAATACTTTCCTAAACAAGTCCTATCAGCAAGACATTGGGCTTAATATGTGTATTTTAATGGAAAAAAGTTTACTTGATATTAGAAATGTTCTGTGTTTTTTGGCTTTGTGCAAAAGGTGACCCAAATGATATGGCCAATTACAGACCTATAGCAATTCTCTCTGTCCTTAGCAAGATCCTAGAGAAAATAGTTGCATCACAGACCATTGACTACCTTACACGCTACAATCTCCTCTCAGACACCCAGCATGGTTTCAGAAAAGGTCATAGCACCACCATGGCTCTTCTTCAACTAACTACTGATATTCTGTCCAACATGGATTCTGGAAAACTCACAGGTGCCATCTTCATTGACCTCACTAAGGCTTTCAACCTTGTAGACCATCTCCTGCTTCTCTCCACTCTCCATAAATTCCATTTCTCTACCCCTGTTGTG
Source organism: Neoceratodus forsteri (assembly GCA_016271365.2). NCBI lineage: Eukaryota > Metazoa > Chordata > Ceratodontiformes > Ceratodontidae > Neoceratodus > Neoceratodus forsteri. Next base: position 200,136,535 of record JADMNL010000025.1, read on the forward strand.
GACTGGTTCTGTAGCTACCTGTCAAACAGGTCGCAAGCTGTCAAATTTAACTCCTCCCTGTCCAACACATCTACTATCCACCTTGGGGTCCCCCATGGCTCTATCCTTGGGCCCCTTCTGTTCTCAATTTTTATCAACAATGCAGCTGAGGTCCTGGAATCCTGCTCAGCTATTCTCTACGCTGATGACCTGATCATCTATACTAGTTCTTCTAGTATTGTCTGTATAAACACATCACTTACTTCAGACTTCAGTAAGGTCTTAGACTGGCTACTAGACCGTAAGCTTGTACTAAATGAAAAGAAAACAAAAGCCATGCTCCTAGGTTCCTCACCGAGGATTAAGGCCTGTTCTAGTTTGCTGGAGGTTCTTCACCCAGGAGGATTTCCACTTGAAAATGTTACTTCCTTCAAGTACCTTGGGATCCTGCTGGACCAGTCCCTGGATTTTAATCTTCACATTCAGTCGTCGTGCAAAGCTGTAAACTCCAAACTGGGAGTAGCTTACAAAACGAGCTACATGCTTACACCCTCGGCCAAATTAGCAATTGCCCGAGGTATTCTGCTCCCAACCCTTACTTATGGTGCCTCTATTCTTACCACTGCCCATAAAACCTCACTACTAAAATGGGAAGTAACTTATAACAATATATGCCGATTTGCCTCTTTGTCGCCTCGACTCAAACATCACTGCCTTCTTTATAAGGATCTGAATTGTCTCTCACCCTCTGCCAGTAGACAATACTACCTTGGATCACTAATGGACTCGATCCTCCAGGAAAAAAAACATCCCAGCTGGTGGTGTTGCTGGTCCCTCAACCATCCTCCCATGGCCTGCGATCAGCTGACAAATCCTTGCTCTATGTCCCAAGATGTCGGACGACTAAAGGCACAGGGGCCTTCCACTTCTCTGCTCCCAGGCTATGGAATGCTCTTCCACTCAACCTCCAGCTGTCTCAGTCTCACTTTGGATTTAAAGTGAATATTGTCGATTATCTATCCTTAGCTGATGCTTGTACATGCTTTGACCCAACCTGAAGCTCCTGAGACTTACCAGTAATGTCACCCTGCTCTAATCCAGCTCCAAGACTGTCTCCTCTTCCCCTCTCCATATTTTTCCTTCTCTTTGTAAATAACTTCTTGACTACTAGCTCTCTTCCTTCTCGAACCTTGTAGCTGACCATCCACTTTTGTTTTGCCAGTTATCACCCCTGACCTTCCTTCTGTCAATCTTTCTTGTTATGTTTGAACATTCCTCACATTTCTCTCTATATAACCTTACTATCTTATTAACCCTTTCACTCCACAGGTCGGGTCCGTGGTTTCTGCACTTATTATATATCTTACTGCCATTATCTGTATAATGCTTGCCATTATTTTTTGTTGTTTCTACCTCTTGTATTTTTGTAGCACTGCTGTACTGTTCCTCTATTTGTATTATTGTACCCGTGTTGCTGTTGTTCAACTGTTCTCTTTTTGTTGTACTCTCCCGTGTCATGCCTGAAAATAGTCATTTTATGCCTAGTGCACCTACCCAGTTAACAAAAACTAAATAAAATAAAAATAAATAAATAAAATTGCAACTGCTGACTGAGGGAGTGGCTTCTGTCTACATTACTACATCTAATGAGCTCTTCTTTATCATTATGCCAAAATAATAAGGATTCGCACCAAGCTGTGACTGATTCTTCCTTGCCAAGCAGAAACAGGCCTGAATTAGTATAACTATTTTTTCTACTTTTAGAGGAAAAAAACACTTTCCTAGCTGTTCTCCTGAGAAACACAGAAAACTATCACACAAAAGTATGACAAAAATCACCATCTCTAGCTTGGATTTAGAAAAGGAGCAAAAACTGTCAAGATTTCTGTTTTTTGCCTAATTTTAACAAGTGGATGGAAGTAGATTGCTCTTTCAAAGCAGCTCAGACATCTGTCTCTCTTGCCTCTGGCTTCTGCAAGTGCTGGATCACATGACCTGCCTTTGATGAGCTTCCAAAGCAGCCTCTGATTGGACAGGAAGTCTCAAGAGATCTTGAAGTCTCACATCCTTTTCCAGTGGCTGAATAATGAAGCATGAATAACAACTGGGGCCCCCCAAATATGACTACTCAGTGAATATTCAAAATAAGGTATTAGCACATCCCTAGCCCCCAGCTCCTTTTCTTGCTAAATTTCTGTACTCGCTGTATTGTTTAGGTAATATTTCTCTTTTTTTTTATCTTTATCTCTACCACCTGGGGAACTCCTTTCGGCATCCTCAGAGGCTCCCAGTCTCTACCTCCCTCTGTGACTTCTAGGTCCTCTCCACTCATGCCACACAGCACTACCTCCAGTTCTGAACCCCCCCAGAGGTAGGGCCACCCTATCCACCCAGGGCACTCTATCTTATAGGGCAAAGTGCCAGGCACATAAGTCAGCCCGTGGAGAGGAAGTCGGTCTGGATTATGGGAGTGTGGGCTTAGGAGACCAAGGTGCTTTCATCTATCCCCAGGAGTGAGTTTTTTCTCCTTTTGTTCCTGTCCTCATGGAGTGTGGCTGGCAAGGCAGTGTTATGTCACAACTCTACCCCTTGCATCTGCAGTGTCACTACATCGGGCGCCTCCGACCACTGCCAGAGACTGCTTCAGGAGTGATTGCATCCCCAAAACCCTCCCCGGGAAGAGAGAGCAGTCCTACAGATGCTCAATCTCTTCCCCCCGACCCCAGATGGCCCGGGCTTGTTCCCGAACCCAGGTCACCAGTGTGGCGTGAGGTGTGGCGTCCAGTGCCTCAACCCTCAGCGCCACCAAGCTGGCTAATATTTCTCCTTGATACAGTATTATTCTTGCATAGATGCATCACTTTGAATTTTTCAATGTTGACATTTATCTGTCATCTTTCTGCTCACTTCCCATGCCTATCCTGGTGCCTCTGTATTTCATTTGCCTCTGACAGAAATGAAACTACCTTAACTTTGGAGCCTAGACAGGTATCTTTATATTAGGAGAAAGAATGCATTTATCCATTGTTAGGCTCCAAAGGGATAAGAAGGAGATGGCGGACTCTAGCCTTCTTGGATTTTGCCTATGCAACAACTTAAAAAAGAGTAGACTGTCTACTGTCGTCTACTGAATGGCAAGTTAATATTTGATGGAAAGTACAAAAAATGGATAAAACATGTGTCTGTTTCTTGTTGATCTGTCTCTATACTGGAACAATGTAAAATTTAGTTTCTGGGGCAATGTTTGGGTCTGTGCACGTCTTGCCAAGACAAAGAACCTCAGCACAAAAGCATTGAGGCAAGGGTTACCTGAAAAGGGCATTGGCAACAAGGCCAGGAAACATTTTTTACTGAGGGACTTTGTCTTGTTAGCTTGCTTTCTGATTCTGGGCCCATCTTGACCCACATCTGTAAAACCACATAAGGGCTAGTTTGTTTCCCCCGGGTTGAGATACAGATGAGGCACACTTAAGAGTCCTGAGAATGACAAAACATGTGTCGATGCCTTCTGTTCTCGGCCATTGCAGATTGTGTGAGAGGCCATTTGGCACCATGCCCTCCCACTTAAAGCAAAACCAGTCTAAATGTTCATGACGTTTTGCATATACATCCCATGATGCATTGCATTATTGGGATGTGTGTGATTTTGTGTTTCTTTATAATAATAATACCTGTGATGCTTTGCACTGGATTTGGGGCTTCAGAGTACATGAATGTGCTAGCAATAGAGATATACACACAAGTCAAATCACTTGGATATTTGTTCTTTATTTGTATCTTTTTAAGTATCCTGCTTTTCTTGCAGACTACCTCTCCTGTATGTTACTTCTTAGGATATTAAATATCTGTTTTTTAGGCTAACTTAGTACTTGCTTAAGGCAGTGACTGCACTACACTGAGGAGTGTGAAAAATTTGAAACTTTTGTAGTTTGTTCCTCTCAACCTACACAGGAACAAATGGAAAAGGCTGATCCTGTGTTTGGGAAACGATTGGTCCAAGTGAAGCCTTGTCAATCTTCCCAACACAACAAATTGCATACTGTACTCTGGACTAAATGTATAACTGACTGCTGATTATTGGCACAGTTCTGGAATGCTGTCTCTCATTTCCAAGCTCAGTTAATTTACAGTGCCGCCCCTTAAAGCATTGCTAAGTGTTCTGCCTTTGCAATGCAAAACCTAGACACAGTTACCACTGCTGGATAAGCAGGGCATTCAGTACACTTGTAGGGAGCATGTCAAAAAGGCAGTTTGCTGGAAGAGCAGTACATAGGATCCATAAAGGATGCTCATAGAAAAGAAGGTTAGGAGAGCTGAGAAGGAGGAGAGATCAGAGCAGCTAGCCAAAACCAGAAAAGGTAATTCATTTCATTTAATACTCAAAGAGGCAGCACAAAGGAGTAGACAGAAGTAAGTCCTTTTGGGTCAGTGTTTTGGGGCTACATAGAAACATAGAAACATAGAATTTGATGGCAGATAAGGACCGCTTGGCCCATCTAGTCTGCCCATTTTCCTACCTAACAGATAAGCTGTAGATCCTAGTTAACCAACAGCTTACTTCCTCCTACCCCCCACTAGGACTGCCTTATGCGTGTCCCATGCATTCTTGAAGTCCCCCACTGTTCTTGACTCCACGACCTCCTCAGGAAGGCTGTTCCATGCATCCACAACCCTCTCAGTGAAAAAATACTTCCTCACATTACCTCTGAGCCGTCCCCCTTCTATCTTCAAATTGTGCCCCCTTGTTCTTGCACATCTCTTTTTCTGGAAGATGCTACCCTCTTGGATTTTGTTAATTCCCTTGAGGTACTTGAAAGTTTCTATCATGTCCCCTCTCTCCCTTCTTTCCTCAAGGGTATACATATTAAGCTCCTTTAGTCTTTCTTCATATGTCTTCTGGTGCAGACCCTGCACCATTTTGGTTGCCCTCCTCTGGACAGCCTCCACTCTGTCTATGTCTTTGCAGAGATGGGGTCTCCAGAACTGCACACAGTACTCCAGATGGGGTCTCACCAACTGTCTGTACAGAGGGATAACAACTTCCTGTTTTCTACTATTGATGCCTCTTCCTATGCATCCCAGTATCCCCCCAGCCTTCCTTACTGCCTTCTCACATTGCTTGCCCACCTTTAGGTCATCTGATATAATTACCCCCAGGTCCCTTTCTATTTTTACTGTTGTCAGTATCTCACACCCCATTCTGCACGCTTCCCTGGTTTTGTTCCCATGTGCATTACCTTGCACTTCTTTGCATTGAATCTGAGCTGCCATACATTTGACCATTCCTCCAACCTTGCCAAGTCCCTTCTCATCCTTTCCACTCCATCTTGTGTATCAACCCTGTTGCAGATCTTTGTGTCATCTGCAAAGAGACATACTTTTCCTTCCAGTTCCTCTGCAATGTCACTTATAAAGACATTAAAAAGGACTGGTCCCAGTACTGAACCCTGCGGTACCCCGCTAGTAACCCTCCTTTTGTCACTGTGTACTCCATTTACTACTACCCTTTGAGTCCTGTTGTCTAGCCAATTTTTTATCCAGGCTACCACCTTGGGACCCACTCCAAGGCTGGCTATCTTGTGTATTAATCTTTTGTGTGGGACTGTATCAAATGCCTTGCTAAAATCTAGGTAGGCCATGTCCACAGCCCCTCCCTGGTCTACTACTTGGTAACCCAGTCAAAGAAATCTATTAGATTCATCTGACACGACCTTCCCATCGTGAATCCATGCTGCCTTGGGTCCTGTGCCCCACTGGCCTTTAGGTGCATACAATTCTTTCCTTCAGAAGTGATTCCATCATTTTCCCTACCACTGAGGTCAAACTAACTGGTCTGTAGTTTTCTGCCTCTGTCCTGCTCCCACTTTTGTGAAGAGGAATCACATCTGCCCTCCTCCAGTCCTCGGGTACCACCCCATCCTCCCATGATTTGTTAAACAGAGTAGTCAGCGGTATCACTAGTTCTACCCTTAGTTCTTTTAGAATTCTTGAGTGAACCCCATCAGACCCCATTGCTTTGTCCACCTTCAATTTTATTAGTTCTTTCAGAACCCTTTCTTCTGTAAATGGACTGTTATCGACCCCCGTCTTCAGAGTGTTTCTCTTGTTTGGTTTAGGTAACTCCCCCTCCTCTTCCTTTGTGAATACTGAGCAGAAATATTCATTCAGTATCCCTGCTTTTTCACTGTCACCCTCACCCATTCCCTCCCCTTTATTAAGCTTCAGTATCCCTCCTTGGTCTTTCTTCGCTCCCAATGTACCTATAAAAGGTCTTATCCCCTTCTTAACAGAATTGGCTATCCTTTCCTCGGTTTGGGCCTTTGCTATTCTGACTGCCTTCCCAGCCTCTTTCTGTTTTAACTGATAAAGTTCTCTGTCCTGCTCCTTCTGTGTTTCCTTATATTTCCTGAACCTTCCTGCCACCTCTTTGAGAACCATAGCGTTTTTTCCTTCGTTGTGTTTTATTGATTTGTTTACACAAAGGCTTGTTGCCTCTGTGATGGCTGTTTTGATCACTTCCCATTGTTCCTCCACCCTCCTTCTTGCCTGTTTGCTAGTGCTTTTCTGAGGCACTCTCTATTTTCCCAAAGTCAGCCCTCCCAAAGTCCAGTACTCTTGCTTTTGTATGGCTTGATTGTATGGCTGTGTTTATCGTGAACCACACTGTTTGGTAGTCACTTGTTCCCAGATGGCTACCCACTTCTAAATCTGAGATTCTTTCTCCATCCCATTTGAGAGTACCAGGTCTAAGATTGCTCCCTCCCAGTGGGTTCCAATACTAGCTGTCTGAGGCATGCCCCCTGTAGGGCATCAAGAATGACCCCGCTCTTGGATGTGCCTGCAGCAAAGGTGCTCCAGTTAACATCTGACATATTCAGGTCCCCCATCAACAATATCTCCCCTTTTACTGCCATTCTAAGAAAGCCTTCTATCATTTTCTTGTCCATTCCCTCCCCCTGACATGGGGGTCTGTATACAACCCCCATGCGGATTGTGGTGCCATTTCCTGTCTCCAGGGTGACCCAAAGTGCCTCATCTGCTCCCTGTTTACTCTTTAGTTCTGTTGCTTTGATCCTTCCTTTACATAGAGAGCTACTCCTCCTCCTCTTTTACCCTCCCTGTCCTTCCTGTAGATTGTGTATCCTGGTATGTTGACATCCCAGTCATGGTTCTCTGTGTACCATGTTTCTGTGACTGCAACAATATCCACGCAACCCTCTTCCATCAAGGCCACTAGTTCAGGGAGCTTGTTACACAGACTATGGGCATTGGTATTCATCACCCTCCACTTTTTGATAGCCTTACCCCTTTTAGCCCCATTTCTGTCCTTAATGCCTTTGCCTTTTTTTACATTTAAATCTGTTCTACTCCCTAGTAACTTCTGTACCTTGGTGTTTACCTCACTAATCACCATGTTTTGTGGGGGGAGGCTCGGATTTCCCTGCTCCTTTTCAGTGCTTCCCCCCTTGGCTAGTTTAAATGCTTGCCAATGAAGCATTTAAACCTCTCACCTAGGATCCTGGTTCCCCGGACAGATGCAGACCATCACACCAGTATAGGTCTGCATCCCTCCAGGTGGCTCCCCAGTCCCCAATGAAGCCAAAACCCTGAACTCCACACCAGTTTTTCAACCACTCATTGAATTCCCTGGTGAGAAGTGCCCTAGCATCTCCCTTGCCATAGACAGGCAGCACCTCCGAGAAGGCTACCGTATGCGCTACTTGTCTAAGGCTTCTTCCCAACTCTACAAACTCCTCTTGCACTGCTCTGATCCCATTCCTAGCTAGGTCATTTGTCCCTAGGTGGACAATGACATCCAGCTCCCTCCCTCGTGCAGCTCCTCCCACGATCCTGTTCTTTTTATTTCTGTAACTCTTAGTAGTCAGAGAGGGACACCTAGGTGATAGAGTTTTGCAGGCTCTTGTGGGTTGAGTGGCTAATTACAATCTGTGAAACAGTTGTCTAACTGGGGAGTAGCCGCAGCAGGCTTAGAGGAGACATGCCTCCAAGCATCCCTACATGTGGCATCCCAGAGTGTGAGTACCATGAAGAAGGACTGTGGTGTCTTAAGAGGGCTTCTGGAGGATGTCTACAGGAAATTCTGGACACAGGAAGCAAGAAGGGAAAGGAATAAGAGGAAAAGGAAGGTCCAGAGAGCAGTATCTCCAGCAAAATGTAATGGGAAAGATTAAGGGGCACTGTGCAGGGTGAATACATGGCTATGTAAAGAGAAAAAGCAACACAAACCATGATAAGAAAATAAAGCTGCCTGTAGTGTAGTGTAGTGCAGTGAAGGGTACAGTTTCTGAGAGTTAAGTGTGTTCAACCCCCCCCCCAAAAAAAGTAGGTTGCCCTACAGAAATCCTATCTAGGGTACCACTACAAGGGCACTACTAATAACTGTATAACAGGGAGTATGTAAATATAACAGCTAACAATGTAACCTGATCTAATCCACCTAACAAAAACAACAATGCAGGGGGGGACACTGTGTGAAAGAATATGGGGAGCGTTTATAGGGTATGGCACAGTGGTAAACCAGAAGGTGCTCTGGGAGTTTGGCCACTGTCTCAGCTGTATGAGGTTCTAGGCCATGGGAGTGGAGCTAGAAGTAGCAAGGGCTGAAATATGCCACTTTAGAGCTGCAGCCAACTGGTCTCATAGGGAGCCACTGTCACAGCCACCATAGAGGCCTATTCAGGCCAGAGCTGGAGACTGGGCAGTGGTTGGGGGAGGAAGGGAAAGAGGGGGACAAAAAGGTGACACCTACCCTGTTGTAGTCTAAAGTATCTCAGGAGACCCTCCCAAAGGAGGAAGAGACCGGCACAACCAATAGGCAGGCATTGTCCAAGGACATACCAAAGAGGGGCTGCCCTATATGGGAAATAGAAAGATATTAATAGTAGAAGATTCTGGGATTCTATAGTGAGGGGCACTGGGATGGAGTTGGGTCTTACCCTAATGATAAAGAGAAGGTGCACTGTTTCCCAGGTGCAACAGTGGACAGACTCATAGCCAGGGAGGAGGAACTGTCATGTGAGGGTGAAAGAAGGCTGGATCTGATAATGCATGTAGGCATGAATAATCTGTGCAAGAGGAGCATGGAAGAGATGAAGGCAGGCTTCTGTGCACTAGGGAAGGTAGGAAAGAGCAGGGGTGGTAACCTTTTTGAAGGGGCTGCCACAGTCACACCTGAATGAGAGTGAATAGTTTCTGGCATGCTCCTTGACCCACTACATAAGAAAACAATCCTGTATGACCTCTGCAAATGGCAAATTCCTAGAATTCTTGGCCTCCAGAACCACCCAGTCCACATCTGGTAAGCTAAAGTCTCCCATAGCACCGCGTTGCCCTTCACTGCCTTTCTGATTTCATCTCCCAGTGCCCTGTTCTTGTCCTCATCCTAGTTTGGTGGTCTATATACTACTCCCACCCTAATTTTCCTCAGCCAGTTGCACTAAGATTGATGCCACTTCACTCTTCTTACCCACTGATCTATCCTTGGTAGCCTCTATGCCTCCTCTGTTGTACAGGGCCAGCCATCCCCCTTTGCCCTTTTGCCTATCCTTCCTGAAAATGCTACAGCATGGGGAAGCAAGATCCTAGTTATTATCGGATGGCCAGGTTTTGGTTACAGCAAGTCCAGTTGGACCTCTGCCAGTACTGCCTGAAGCTTCCCCATTTTGTTACCCAGGCTTGTGGCATTCAGCCAGACTTGTTTTCATGACCCCGTTTGCCCACCATCCTCTACTTTTCTCCTGAACCCTGTTTGACTCTAACACCAAGTTTTGCCTCCATCTTCTTACTGACCTTGTTCCCCTATGCCATTATCTACCTTCCTTCCTACCCTATTCTTTTCAGCCTCCATCCTACAACTATCCTTCCCCCTTGCCATGTTGTTCCCCACCTGCCCCACCTCCCCACTCCCCAGCAGACATATCATTTGATATCTCCTTCTGTTTTTGTGTCTTTTTACTACCTGGGAAGTGTCAGTCTGGCCTCCCTCCCACATGTGAGGTGTTGCCCATGGTTTCTGTCTCATGGCAAGCCTCCCCAAACTAGCTGCTCATCTATAAAAATATTGAACCTCTGCTCTAATGCTGAGGTCCCCCTCCTCTCTCGGGTGCAGTCCATCCCACCTGAGAAGCCTCCAGTCCTGCCAAAATGCATCCAGTCACCAATGTATCTGAATATCTCCCCAGAACCAATCCATCAATCACTTGCTAAAGTAACAGATTTTAAGCTTCCTGCCCTCCCTGCCTCCCTCCCCTGTGTGAGCAGAAGTAGCTCTGAAAAGGTCACCGAGGCAGCTTCTTCCCTCAGAATTCTGCCTAATGTGTCAGAACTAGCTTTCATCCCCTCTATCATGTTGTTTGTCATATTGAGTGTCCTGAGGTGGACAATTATGTTGGGTTTATCCCCCATCTCAGAAACCAGCCTCCTTTCCTTGGGGACAGCACTCCCAGTGTTGCCCTAGGAATGCTTAGCATAAGACTCCCCTCTTTCCCGCCTACTCTATCTTTCTGTCCCCCTCACTACTGAGTCTCCCACCATCAGAGTTCTCCTTGCTGGTCTGATTCATGTGGAGCTTCTCCCACCCACAGGCTTTCATAGAAACAGAGAATCTGCCAGCAGAAAAAGACCACTTGGCCCATTGTTTCTGTCCAGTCCTATCTGTATAATGTGGAATGTAAGAGCCACAGTGGCACTTCACACTCCCTCTCTCCCTATCCATTTCATACCATAATAACCAAGTCCATGTATGGGTCCTACCCATGTTTGAATTCCCCACTCTCTCCACTGCTTTTGCACTGACCACCTCTCCTGGCAGCCTATTCCACCCTTCCACCACCCTTTCCATGAAAAAAATACCTTCTGGTATCCCACTTAAATATGTTCCCACCAGCTCCATAGAGTTATTCCTGGTGTTTGTGTTCCCACTCAGTTTGAACAATTCCCTGCTATCCACCTTCTATATCCCATGGAAGTATTTGTATGTCCCCCTCATGTCCCCTTTCTCCCTTCTTGCTTCAAGCATGTACTTATTTAGGTCTTGCAATCTCTCCTAGTAAATCCATCCCTGCTGTCTCTGCTTCAGTCTCTGCAACCTTCTGAGGCCTCTTTGCAATGGATGGGGCCTCCATAACTGGGGCAGCCATGCTAACACTCTCACTGAATGGAGTGAAACGCAACAGAAATAAAACTGGTCAGCAGATACCTGAGATGGTTAGACCTTATGAGGCATAGGGAAGTAGGAAGTCTGTCCCAAACTGAAGGGATGACTTGGCTAAAGGACCTCTCTGCAATGGCTGGGAAAGGTAAAATGAGAGACAGAGATACCCTGAATTTGATGAATGGAGCATACAGGATGAAGAGTTGGGGGACAGCAGATAAAAGAAGTAGGAAGTGCCAGAACATGGAGAATGTAGAAAACCAGATGGCTAAGATTGAATATGTGGACGTGGATAGGAAGCCAGTGCAGATGTCTAAGGATGAGAGTAATGAGGTTCCTGCTACAAAAAGAGGGTGAGGAAATGTGCAGCATCATTTTGGGCAGATCAGATCTTAGTGGAGGGACTTGGGGAGACCACATAGAAGGAAGCTGCATTAGTTGGGTTGGGCAGTAATGAAAACGTGAATAAGGGTTTCAGCTGGCAGAGGGTTTAGCGTCATATGTGGGCAATGTAGTGGAGGTGGCAGTAGGCAGACTTATGAGTCTTAGAGGTGTAGGAAGCAAAAGAAAGCTCAGGATCAACAAAGGAAACAAGGTTTCTGAAATGTGTCATAGGCCAGCCTGCCGGTGCAGTGGTCGTGCAAACACTTGTGACACTGAAGACCCAAGTTCGGAAGTGGGCTCGGCAAGCTGGAGGACCAACTGGGGGAGGAGGATTGATCATGCAAGGGACTGCTCTCCTCCTCCTCCTCCTCCTCCTCCTCCTCTGGGGGAAGGATTGCAGTGCTTGGTGCATGCCTGACCCTTAGTGGAGTGCTAGGGGAAGGCTTCCAGGGCCTGCCAAGTAACTGGTGGGGGGATGGGCAGATGCCGATGTCTTCCTGCAAATGAGCAGGTCGACATCTTGGCATCACGGCACATCACATTCCTCTGGGAGAACCACTTCACCAAGCAAGAATCCCCTCGAGCCTCAGGACCTCCTGGCTCAGCTGCCAACCCTGTCCACTGCTGCTGAGGGGGCACCCTGGGCATTACCATCCCACAGGATGGCTCCGCCATGAGTAGGTAAACTTATGGGGTTGGAAGTCTCAAGGTGATGCAGTAACCAGGGAGAAGGGCCAGCCAGGGGTGAAGTATCTGCCAGGGAGCATAAAATATAAATTGAAATGTGTGAATACATTTCTATTTATTTTATTTTTAGACAAACTCCTTTCATTTCTTATTGTTCTCTGATGACCTTTTTAGCATTTATTCCCCCTCACCCCCATCCTGACATTTGGGTCATCACACTTGACTGCACCATTCCTACAACCAGGAGGGAGCACAATTAACTGCCTTCACCCCTCCCCACCATGTCACTCTGTAATCAGCAAGCAAGAAGTTCATGAATACCAGTCAGCCCACGTGTTTCCTCCCTGGGACTTGATAGCCTTGACTCCAGCTCCAACCAGTCATTCAGTTCTCCAGTAGGAGTGTGGCAAATTTAAAATCTGTACGTGAATAGCGGCAAACTCGACAGCTGCACACTACGCAATTCACCACAATTGTGGTAATTATTACTACATGAATTGATGTAGTTTGCACTTTGTGTTGAGTTTTTGTAAGGAAGTGCATCAATCTGCATAGTTAACTTAGTGTGTGCCTAGTGTGGCAATTCATGTAGTAAAATTTGAGAAGTTGCATGGATATTGCTACCCTAATATCAGCACTATGCTACATGAATTGCAGTTTTTCACTTTGCATGGAGCTATTATCCAGCCCCACTGTAGTCCTATTTCACTGCATCATGTAAATGAAAGACTATTACAGGCAAATGTCAGGCTATCCAAAGCTTTTCATCCACTTGAGCTAACACTTTTTATTGTAGTGGATAAAAATGAACATCGCTGTATGTTGTGTATTATACAATTGGTATGAAAATCCTGTAACCTCATTGGTCAAAACACATCACATGACCATGGTATATCCTGTAATAACCCACAGCTGAGAAATGGCATTTATAAAAAAACATACTTAAACACATTTAAAATTAATTTCACACATGGGTCCATTTATTGTCACAATAAGGCACTCCGGGTGGGTTATTATCCCATTTTACTTCAGGTTGTCACCCGGCTTGCCTCGCGACTCACCTCACAAGCGTAAATCCCCCAATAACCCATACCCTGTTGTGCCTTATTGCTTAAATGGCTTACAACAACTTCGACTTTAGAAGCATGATTTATTGAGATTGGTACTTTTAACACATAAAATTAGCTTTTACAATGTGGTAAGTCCATTGACAGGATTGCTAAATTTCCAGTACTCAAATAGATGGTAAAGATTCTCCAATAAAAACTTTCTGGTAGTGCCTTTGTTGAAATGCAGCACTGGACAAAAATCTTTTGCCGCTCCAACCTCCTAGTGTAAGGAACGATCTCCCTTTTACCTTGAGACAAATTGACTCCTTTACTGTTTTTAAATCCAAGATGACAAATTACTTGCATTCTGACTGGAAGTGTAGTTGTTTTTAATAATGGGATGTTGTTTGTTATGCCCATCTGACAGTTTAATGCAACGTAAAACTTTTGCATCATGTTTTGTACTATATGAGCCTTAGACAAGACTGTGAAAGGGCCGTATGGCCTAGTGTGCTCAGCTAGTAAACAAATACTAAAATCAAAAAATAAAATAAAATGCTATTCATGGCATTTGGTCTTTCAAGGGAAACCCCATCATTGCTTTCTTGAGCTCTAGAACTATTCCTGTGGAAAGCTGAACCTCATTTCTTAATTGCCATACTGCAATTTATATTTTCGAACTAATATTTGAGTACATACTAGCATTTCATCCCTGTATCAGCCTTACCCTATCCCATTTGTGACCCCATAGCCCTCTGAATATCATTATTCATAGCTGCAGCACCCAGAGGCAACAGAGGGGCTGCAACAGCAGCACTATTTAAAGCAGATTACCCCTGACATATGTTGTCCATGTCTCCAGTGATGTAAACTAGTGACACAAAAACAGCAAAACATCAGACAGAGCAGGACTACTGTGCCAAGAAAAATCTAAGTTTTAGAACCCAGTCTTATCATTTACATTCAAAATAGTAGCTTACATTATGTCTGGCGGTTTCTGAATGTTGCAAGACTGTTTTGTATGCTTGGCATGGTTGTAACAGATTAATTGCTATGGTACGATTCTGGTCCTTCAAGATAAGTTTTTATCTTTTTTGTTTCTATTATCTATTTATGCTCCTGAGAGTCTGGCAGTTGGCTCCAGTCCCTCCCTTGGAGAACTTGGTCTCCGGCTCTCCATTCCCCACCCGATGTCCCTTACAATCCCCCACAGGTCTCCCCCATGACAGGGCTGAAGTGAAGGGGTGCTGGCTTTCCCTCCACCCCCAGAGTGAAATCCAGACACTCAGGGAGCCAGGACAGGTGCAGGAGAGCCATCACAGAGCCTGCCAGCTCCATTTCCTCCATTTTTCTCCACCCCCTCCCCACTGACGGTGTATGTTGGCAATGTGCCTCCCGACTTGCAACTCCTCTGGCCACTGCCAGAGGGAGATCGATGAGCAGGATGGCCATCCCTCCCTCCCTGAGAAAGGAGAGCAATCCTCCAGATGCTCAATCCTTTCTATCTCTCCCCTGCCAACCCCCGACCAGGGCTTGTTCCCAAACCCGGGTCGCAGACATGGTGTGACGTAGCATCCAGTGCCTCAACCTCTTAGCACCACTGGGCCAGCTAAGATAAGTTCTTATCTACAGAGATGTTATGCTAGGGATCCTGATTTGTTAGATAATATACAAATGTCAAAGCCTAATGCTGTAGGCTAGGGTGTCAATGAAATATATAATACATTTCAAATGAGGAAATTTTTCTCATAAATTCTAAGGCTTAAGAACTTCATATCCTAGCCGTCCCACTGGCAAAGAGGGCTGAGGCGCTCGGTGTCTTACCTTTTCCCATGCTGGTGACCTGAGTTCAGGAGTGAAATTAACTATCGGGGGTGAGCCGGGTCAGCCAGGGAGAGTAGGATTGAGCATTCCGGAGGACAGCTGTTCTCTTCCGGTGTTGGGATGGCTTGCCTTCTTGACTCTTGGCTGCCCCCAGGTGGAGGCTTTGGGGAAGCACCAGCCATGCAAGAGAGATGGAGGGGCCATGACGGTGTAAATGTGTGTGCCTCCATATGTATGCTTATGCATGCCACAGCAGGGCTAAAGGGGGAAGCAAAAAATGGTTGGTGCAGACTACATGAAGCCCTGCACACCTTCCTTTGCCCCGTGCCATCAGCTGGCTACCTGCCCATGTCTGGATGTGCGTCACTGGGTGGGGGAGAAGAGCCCTCCCCTTCCCAGCCCGACCACGGGGAAATCCATAGAGGATTTCCGGGCAGGTTGGTCTGGTACAGCGAGTGCCAGGTGAAAGGAGGCAGGGACAGGGTTGAATGCCTGCCTCCACTGACTAAGAGGAGAAAAACTTCTATGGCAAAATAAAAAAAAGGACTTTATATTCTTTTCTTCAGCATTTTGATTTAAATTTCCAAGTGCTTATGGATTAAAGAGATGATGGTAACACAAGATCATTGACTGGTGCCCCCCCCCCCCCAGCTCCTTACTAAACAATTCCTAAATCAGATTAAGAGTGGAGTTCTGAAAATATACGACTTGTTTGCCTCAAGCACGCTGGTGAAATGAGTTTAATGTTCCATTCATTACATACTGGGTATTCACATTACAAGCCTGTAATACTAACTGTAGTTTCTGACATTTTGCATTCCATCACAAACCTGTCATTGCACGAATGGGTCAGTTTAACTGACAGTCTTTAGAAGGAAAGAGCCGGAATCCAGGCAGATATGCTATGTGACATGGATCCTACTGGCACAGTGGAACCGTTCCCACCCGTGACACCAACAACCTGGGTTCGGGAACAAGCCTGTGTCATCTAAGAGCTGGCCCGGAGGGGGAGGAGGACTGAGTGTCCCACAGGATGGTTTTCTCCTCCGGGGACAAAGGAAGGGGGAATCACTGCCACTGCACAACTGCCACCTGGGTGAACACAGGTGGTGGTGCAGGCAGGAGTGTAGTTATGAGGTTGGGGACTGGTGACTAGAGGATGGATGTACACACCTTGTGTGATCATGTCTGTCAAGCAGCGTCACTGGGGGTGGAAACAGAAAAGGAAATACAGCCATGCCCTATGACAGCTCTGAGTGGCCTGCAGACCCTGCACCCTGCTGACCTAGGCTCACTCCCGGAAGCACCACAGGAAGAATTTCTGAGGGAACAGGTCCAGCCGGAAGGCCTCTACCATGGGAAGGACACTCCTAGAGAAAGGGTAAGTCCTGGGAGATGGTGGGGGTGACAGAGTTGGGGCTGCCCAGAAGCACTGAGGACAAGAAAAAAAGATCCTAATTGAAGTGTGCAGCTACTAGCCAGCAGGATTAATGACTAAGAAAATCCACAGGCCCTGCAGACTTTTCCACAGGCCCAACTTATATAAAAATGTTACCTTCTCTAACACAAGCCATCAGGGCTAGCTAAAAGAAACTTTAAATAGCTCAACAATTTCTGGTGTAGTTATTATGGGACAGGAGAGGGCTTTTCACTACAGAGTCACTACATTTGGCTGGATATAACATTAGTGACGGATTTAGTTACAACCAAAAGTTGACACAACTATATCTTGAGCAGTAATCATGGTTTTTCTGAAAGAATCTTTTTAAGTACCAACTTTCAAATGTCATCCCAGCCTAATGAAACTGCTGCACTAGTGCCTACAGTACTTCCATTGTTATTTGTTCACCATTCAGTCCCACCTCAGCTTTAATTCCTTCTGCCAAGCATAAATAAGATACTGTGGCACCACTGTGTCATCACTCAGTCACTTCAGTACAGCTCCAACTAGGTGTGACACTCCTGTGCCTAAATAACACGCATCACCCTAATAATACTCAAACTGTTTTAACTTGTTCTATCCACGCCCTACAGGCATCGTGGGCATGCCCCCTCCCACCTTTTGTTCTCTACCTTTACAACAAAGATGTTTTCAGTAGCACTTCTTGGAATTTTGGTCTCCTGCCTTACAATAGAAACAGTACAGGGACTAGGAACTCACAGGCTTGATTAAGTCTGCATCTCAAGAGTTGCATCCAATTATCAAGTTTTCTGCTCATTTTTCAGAATCGCACAAATATTTGCACAATTTCAAATACTGTACCCTTGCCTTGCCAAGTAGCACTGGCTGTTGGTGCACTGTTCCACTATGTGGGAGACCCAAGATCGATCCTTGGTTCTGACTTCCTCTCCTGGGCCACAGGGGATCTGCAGCATGATGCTGGTGGTATAGCCTAGAGGTTAGAGTAATGAGCTGCAGATGAGCTTGGTACATCCAGCAGGATTGGGTTTGATTCTCACAACCTCCACTTGCATTCTGTATGACTCTAAGCAAGTCTCTTAACCACCCAGTGCTCCCAGGTCACCCCCTGAAAACAGGTACTCGTGCCAAGTGGGCCTTACCCGGTTACCAAAAGAATAAAATAAAAAAAAACAATAATGCTGAGGCATTATGCACTGACCCCGAGGAGGGAGGATCAGAGTATCCCACTCTCTGAGCATCATCTGCAGGTCTGAAGTGGGACTACGTTGGTGCTGTGGGTGACCACACAGTGCCGGCAGCTCCCTGTCTTCAGATAGGTGCCACTGCCACTCATTGGCAGAAAATCCTCGGTGCGAGCAGTATGGTAGCCAGCACATCAGGTGCCCACTCTCTGCTACCAGCCACTCCAACCCAACAGAAGGTGTCTCATGTCTGCTGGAGTGGTGGGGGATGATGCGTGCCCATAGCCATTTCCCACCATGGGGTGTAAGCCGTGGGGTCAGTGTGTGGCAGTAAGTGCTGGTGATGTGGAATGACAGGACTGAGCCCAACTGAAAGAATGGGGAACACACCAAGATGGGGTAAAAGGTAAATTAAAACAAAAAACAAGACTTTTCAAACTGTAGAAAACATACAAAAATCAGTACTTACACCAAGATCAAATTATCGCATGTGTAGTTCCTTTCACCTTGAAGCTAATTTCTGAAGATGCTTATACTTGCTTTCTCTCTCACAGCCCTAAGCCTATAGTAAACATAATCCTATTCTTGAGACATCAAAGCATGTTGCTATAGAAATTATTTTGATTCTACAAACACAGGGTTATGAACTCACAGCCTACTGCAGTCCAAGGAGTAGGTATATTGGGAGGGAGAAGGTTCTTGTCTTAAACACAAATTTCATAAATTATTAACACTACTGAGAAGAGAAATACAGAAAACTGCATTATGGGCATGACAGATCGAGGGAGCACTCTCAACCGGAGTGCTCCCTTTCACTGCGTAACACACTATTATAAGAAACAGAGAATTTGTTGGCAGAAAAGGACCACTTGGCTCACCCAGTCTGCCCAGATGGTCCCTGCCTAGTCTGCCTCAATAGACCCTAACTGGTCTCCAGTGGCCCTCCCACCTCCCTGCGTATTCACAAATTCTTCCGTATGTCTATCCCACACATTATACTGTGGGAATGGGCATATCTGGGGGAGGATTTTTACATTTGTAATCATATTATTAATTGTCATTAATCAATAATATTTGAAAACGTTTTCTGAGACCCACTTTATGCTTGGCTGTAAGGTTGTTCTCACTTACATTTGTTCATAGGGTAAGTGAGCTGCTCAGCTTCTGTTTGTGGGTCACATACCCTAAGAATGCATGCAAGATCACACTTGCACCTATAAAAGTGGTATCAGAGGATGGAGGACATATTAACATACAATTGGATTTTTGTTGAAATACGATTTTGTAAGAGTGAGTGTGTGTGTGTGTGTGTGTGTGTGTGTGTCTTTTTAAGGGTAAGGTATTTGCTAATTATGTTGTCACTGAATTATTTTTATTTTATTATGCATGCCACAAATCAAATGACCTGACACTGACTCATCCAAGTAAACAGGATAGATTACTATATCACATTGGTTCGGAGTGACAGACTAGAGTTCAAAAGACTTCATAGCTTTTATTGTACATTGCAATAATTCTAGTCTGGCAAATTAGGTAAATAAAGCTAGGAAGAACTGTGCTTTGTAGACAGTTATTGAGATAAAGAGTTACATCCTACTACACGTACCTGGAACGGACTGCCTCCTGAAAGTCCAGGTAATAAGATTTTCTAAGCTGGAGGAAAGTACTTGGCCGCAATATTATTATAGACTAGTGATCACTGTAGAAAGATTTGTGTTCCAACAAAGATCAACTAGAGAGTGAGTTTATGAGTGCTCTCAGACTCAGACCCTGCTCCTGTGGATCTCCACTGGCAAAAAAGAGATGGAAGGAGGCGAGGCTGATGGGGTTGGGGGTGGAAGGGGGTCTGACGACAGGAGTAAGTGGCCAAGGAGGAGCAAAAAAGCTGTATAAAAAAAGAATGTCTTGTGACAAAAGGTTTATTTTTGCAGCCTGGTTTGGGCCAGTGATCACTACTGCTGTGGATCCTGTGCTGTACTCCCAATGTCATATCTCCTCTGCTGCAGGTGCAGAAGTACTACGCAGGAGACAGGGAAAGCACTATCAAGCTGGGCTGGTGGTCCCAGAAACACAGTACGCTATGGCGCATGACATGACTATCTTGGAAAACTGCATTCAAACCTCACACCTGCTCACAGCAACCCCCACTGTACAGTCCACCTATTCGGTATTGGCCACTGTAGAACACAAAAGGATAGAATTACTGTTGAGGAGTGCAGCACAGGCTAACAAAAATGAGACCAGGGTACAAAGATTTAAATTATGAAGCAAGACTGAGGAGTGATACTTGTACCAAGAGGACAAGAAAAGGCATCAGGCCAACCTGCTTCCATTTTTGAGTTTGTCATGCGCTGGCTGAACAAACTCGTTAAAATGAGAGTTGCTATAGAGATGTGAGGGGGTGTCGTCTACTGGAGAGCTCTGTTCCAAGGGGCAGGTCTTCGGCAGGTGAATCGGTAAGCAGGCTGCCAATGACTCACTTTTTGTTTTTGGGGAGGAGTTGGCAACGTTTTCAAAGGACAGAGCCGAACCAGTAGTGGCACAGCTCGGTCCTTTGATGTGTAAACAACCGTGCATTACATTAACTTCCTGGTTGCACATTCACACTGCCTTTGTACTTACAGAGATGATGGCTGATGAGAACGTGCTGAGCCTGTGTTAAAACTGTATTAATCTGTGGCTCCTGCCCCGAAAAGCTTACCCTCGAATTTAGGTTTCATCGCGTTTTCTCATGGCGAACTGGCTTAATTTTATGTAATAAAAGTCCATGACCTGGAACTTCTGACGGTGCGGTGCCACACATTTACAGTTAATAGATCCCCGGGGGTATCCACCATAGTTCCGGTCACGGACTTTACTACAAATTAAGTCGGTTCGGGCTCAAGAAAAAAGTGCTTTCATAGATGAAAAAAGCAAATCAATTCCTCCCGCTCCCTCATTCCCATTCGAGCCCCCCACCAGCAAATCACTCCCTCCCACTGCTGCTATCCTCCCTGCTCCCACCGTTCTTGTTTGAGCCCCCCACCAGCAAATCAATCCCTCCTGCTCTTTTCCACTGCTGCTGTCCTCCCCACACCCTCCGTTCCATTCGAGCCCCCCCACACACACACACACAGCAAATCCCTCCCTCTCCCTCCCACTGCTGCTGTCCTCTCCACACCCTCCATTCCATTCGAGCCCACACACACACACATACAGACACACACAGCAAATCCCTCCCTCTCCCTCCCACTGCTGCTGTCCTCTCCACACCCTCCATTCCATTCGAGCCCCCACACACACACACACAGCAAATCCCTCCTCTCTCCTCCCACTGCTGCTGTCCTCTCCACCCTCCGTTCCATTCGAGCCTCCACACACACACACACACAGCAAATCCCTCCCGCTCCCTCCCACTGCTGCTGTCCTCCCACACCCTCCATTCCATTCTGAGCCCCCACACACACACACAGCAATCCCTCCCTCTCCTCCTCCACTGCTGCTGTCCTCCCCACACCCTCCGCTCCATTCTGAGCCCACACACACACACATACAGACACACACACAGCAAATCCTCCTGCTCCCTCCCACTGCTGCTGTCCTCCCCACACCCTCCGTTCCATTCGAGCCCCCACACACACACACACAGCAAATCCCTCCTCTCCTCCCACTGCTGCTGTCCTCCCACACCCTCCATTCCATTCGAGCCCCCCACACACACACACAGCAAATCCTCCTCTCCCTCCCACTGCTGCTGTCCTCTCCACACCCTCCATTCCATTCGAGCCCCCCCACACACACACAGCAATCCTCCCGCCTCCCTCCCACTGCTGCTGTCCTCTCCACACACCTCCATTCCATTCGGAGCCCCCACACACACACACAGCAACCTCCGCTCCCTCCCACTGCTGCTGTCCTCCCCACACCCTCCATTCCATTCGAGCCCCCCACACACAGACACAGCAAATCCTCCTCTCCTCCCACTGCTGCTGTCCTCCCACACCTCCATTCCATTCGAGCCCACACACACACACATACAGACACAGCAAATCCCTCCCGCTCCCTCACTGCTGCTGTCCTCCCACACCCTCCATTCCATTTGAGCCCCACACACACACATACAGCAAATCCCTCCTCTCCTCCCACTGCTGCTGTCCTCCCCACACCTCCGTTCCATTCGAGCCCACACACACACACATACAGCAAATCCCTCCCTCTCCCTCCCACTGCTGCTGTCTCCCCACACCCTCCGTTCCATTTGAGCCCCCACACACACACAGCAAACCTCCCTCTCCCTCCCACTGCTGCTGTCCTCCCCACACCCTCCATTCCATTCGAGCCCCCACACACACACACAGCAAATCCTTCCCTCTCCCTCCCACTGCTGCTGTCCTCTCCACACCCTCCGTTCCATTCGAGCCCACACACACACACACACACACAGCAAATCCCTCCCTCTCCCTCCCACTGCTGCTGTCCTCTCCACACCCTCCATTCCATTCGAGCCCACACACACACACATACAGACACACACACACAGCAAATCCCTCCCGCTCCCTCCCACTGCTGCTGTCCTCCCCACACCCTCCGTTCCATTCGAGCCCCCCCACACACACACACACAGCAAATCCCTCCCTCTCCCTCCCACTGCTGCTGTCCTCCCCACACCCTCCGTTCCATTCGAGCCCACACACACACACACACACACAGCAATCCCTCCTCTCCCTCCCACTGCTGCTGTCCTCCCACACCTCCATTCCATTCGAGCCCCCCACACACACACACAGCAAATCCCTCCCTCTCCTCCCACTGCTGCTGTCCTCCACACCCTCCATTCCATTCGAGCCCCCCACACACACAGCAAATCCTCCCGCTCCCTCCACTGCTGCTGTCCTCTCCACACCCTCCATTCCATTCGAGCCCCACACACACACAGCAAATCCTCCCGCTCCCTCCCACTGCTGTCCTCCCCACACCCTCCATTCCATTCGAGCCCCCACACACAGACACAGCAAATCCTCCCTCTCCTCCCACTGCTGCTGTCCTCCCACACCCTCCATTCCATTCGAGCCCACACACACACACATACAGACACACAGCAAATCCCTCCCGCTCCCTCCCACTGCTGCTGTCCTCCCCACACCCTCCATTCCATTCGAGCCCCCCCACACACACACATACAGCAAATCCCTCCCTCTCCCTCCCACTGCTGCTGTCCTCCCCACACCCTCCGTTCCATTCGAGCCCCCACACACACACATACAGCAAATCCCTCCCTCTCCCTCCCACTGCTGCTGTCCTCTCACACACCCTCCATTCCATTCGAGCCCACACACACACACATACAGCAAATCCCTCCCTCTCCCTCCCACTGCTGCTGTCCTCCCCACACCCTCCGTTCCATTCGAGCCCACACACACACATACAGCAAATCCCTCCCTCTCCCTCCCACTGCTGCTGTCCTCCCCACACCCTCCGTTCCATTCGAGCCCCCACACACAGCAAATCCTCCTCTCCCTCCCACTGCTGCTGTCCTCCCCACACCTCCATTCCATTCGAGCCCCCCACACACACAGCAAATCTCCTCTCTCTCCCACTGCTGCTGTCCTCCCCACACCCTCCATTCCATTCGAGCCCCCACACACACACACGCAAATCCCTCCTCTCCTCCCATGCTGCTGTCCTCTCCACACCGCTCCATTCGAGCCCACACACACACACACACACAGCAAATCCCTCCCTCTCCCTCCCACTGCTGCTGTCCTCTCCACACCCTCCATTCCATTCGAGCCCACACACACACACATACAGACACACACACACAGCAAATCCCTCCCGCTCCCTCCCACTGCTGCTGTCCTCCCCACACCCTCCGTTCCATTCGAGCCCCCCCACACACACACACGCAGCAAATCCCTCCCTCTCCCTCCCACTGCTGCTGTCCTCCCACACCCTCCGTTCCATTCGAGCCCACACACACACACACACACAGCAAATCCCTCCCTCCCTCCCACTGCTGCTGTCCTCCCCACACCCTCCATTCCATTCGAGCCCCCACACACACACACACACAGCAAATCCTCCTCCTCCCACTGCTGCTGTCCTCTCCACACCCTCCGTTCCATTCGAGCCCACACACACACACACACAGCAAATCCCTCCCTCTCCCTCCCACTGCTGCTGTCCTCCCACACCCTCCATTCCATTCGAGCCCACACACACACACATACAGACACACACACACAGCAAATCCTCCTGCTCCCTCCCACTGCTGCTGTCCTCCCCACACCTCCGTCCATTCGAGCCTCCCCACACACACACACGCAGCAAATCCCTCCTCTCCTCCCACTGCTGCTGTCCTCCCACACCCTCCATTCCATTCGAGCCCCCACACACACACACACAATCCCTCCTCTCCTCCCACTGCTGCTGTCCTCCCACACCCTCCATTCCATTCGAGCCCCCACACACACACACACAGCAAATCCTCCTCTCCTCCCACTGCTGCTGTCCTCCCCACACCCTCCATTCCATTCGAGCCCCCACACACACACACAGCAAATCCCTCCCCTCCCTCCCACTGCTGCTGTCCTCCACACACCCTCCGCTCCATTCGAGCCCCCACACACACACACACAGCAGCATCCTCCTCTCCTCCCACTGCTGCTGTCCTCCCACACCCTCCGTTCCATTCTAGCCACACACACACACACACACACAGCAAATCCTCCCGCCTCCTCCCACTGCTGCTGTCCTCCCCACACCTCCGCTCCATTCGAGCCCCCCCCACACACACACACAGCAAATCCCTCCCGCCTCCCTCCCACTGCTGCTGTCCTCCCACACCTCCGCTCCATTCGAGCCCCCACACACACACACAGCAAATCCCTCCCTCCCTCCCACTGCTGCTGTCCTCCCCACACCCTCCATTCCATTCGAGCCCCCACACACACACACACAGCAAATCCCTCCTCCCTCCCACTGCTGCTGTCCTCCCACACCCTCCGTTCTGTTGAGCCCTCACACTTACACAGCAAATCCCTCCCGCTCCCTCGCACTGCTACTGTCCTCCTCACACCCTCCGTCTCCATCCCCCCCCGGATACTGGGGAACCCACTCCCAGAGTCCAGACATGTACACATCCTGTCTTGTCCTGTAAAAAAAGAAAACCATCCCGAATGTCTTTATTTTTAAAGCCTGAAAAGAAGATCCATCGTTGTCTTCCCATCCCTCCCCATCCCATGCACACCCACCTCCTCTCCCCTCTATACATACTTACCTCTGGAGGTCGGGAGCAACGATGTTCTGTGGACTGACACATGTCTGCACTCTTCAAAGCTGACCAGCAAAATGAAGATTTCAAGGTAAGCCGAATAATAAGAATCAATGGGGGGGGTCGACTTAGGTTGATAAGTTTTTTAGGAATTTTGGCCCCAAATTTTCAACATGGGGTTCTTGGGACCCCACCTCCTGAACATTGCCACTGTCATTTTGTTACTTGGTCCCAAAAGTTGATTTCGTGCTCGCTGTATGGAATCACCTTTCGGGACTGATTAATAAAATGACAGCGCCACTGTTTATGAGGTGGGGGCCCAGAAAGCCCATGTTGCAAATTTGGTGAACAAATTCCAACAAATGACTGTGTTACGAGTGTGCATTGTGCAGTTTCTACGCACGCTCCTAACTTCACCAGTTTTTAATATTTTCACTCCAGATTTTCAACATTGCCATTATTTCATACCTCCTTATGGACTGTATAGATGTCATTTTTCATATCCTTCCCCAAACATGTTTTCGCACCTGTGTCGCAGAATGGCATGGTGGCTCTGCAAAATCACCTTTCCGGATGAGTGAATGAAATGACAGTGGCACTTTTCATGAGGTGGGGTTATAAGAATGCTACATTGAAAATTTGGTGTAAAAATAATAACAAACAACAAAGTTATGAGCATGCACTTCAATTAACAAACACAGGCTCATACCTTTGGTACTTTTCAATATTTTGACCCCATATTTTCATCATAGCCATTTCTTCTCTGCACCTCATGAATGTGACTGCTGTCATTTTCTAGATCCTGGTCAAAATGTTTTTTTGCATTCCGAAAGATGATTTTGCAGCCACTGCGTGAAAGTACCTTTCGGACTGAAGTTGAAATTGTACTCTTCCTTTCTTCGTGAGGCGGCGTAAAATAAGATGACTATGTTGAAAATGTGGTGTAAACATATTAAAAAACAATGTAGTAATGAACCTGTGTTGAAATTTGCCAACACCGGCTCATAATCCCCCCCCACCCCCATGGCACCAGTGCACACAATGATCTTTCGGCATTGACAAATGCTTGTTTAAATTGGGCAAGAGCCTACAGGAACTCAGTTCCCCCACCTCTTATAAAACAGTATGAGAGTTCCTGCACCTTTCATATTTTTCCATTGAATACTGTACTGTAGCTGGACAGATCCACCATGTAGAAATGACACTTCCCACACCTCAGAAAATCTAGATGTGAGAGTCACCCCCACCTAAATGTTTCCAGATTAAAAGGACACCATCAATCCCTTAAGTCTCAATGTTTCTGTAGTTTAAAAAACACATTATGACTGGTTACATTCTAAGGAGACTGCTGATGTAGCTGGCAGTTTAATTCTGATTCATATTTTTTTTTTTTTCATTTTAAATGCAAAAAAACAGATTTTCCACAATACCGGTGTTACCACACAAAACCATGTTTGTTTACATTCCTTGATCAGCTCTCACTACACCCTTCCTGGACTTGGGAACACCTCCAAAACAGTCTAGTCACTCAGTATGCAGTGAGAGGAGATACTACTTCCAGAGTGGCTGTACTCTTTGAGGGTGTTCCTAATGTTCAGGAAGTATGCAACAAGAGTAGATCAAGCATTTTAAACAAAGCAAGGCTGGGTATAACCACACCATTTCAGTTCTGCTTGGAGAAGAAGCAGATAAACAAACCAGCAACATTCATGAATTTTAGAGAAGATGAGCAATCATAAAATGTGGGTTTTCAGCTAGAGACAGTGTGATGCAGAATGGGTTAACAGTGTCCCTTTAACCACTGCCTGCTTCCAGTTTTTAAAATGATGAAAGCAGCATGCAAGTGGTCTGGGCAGCCTCTTTGCAGTGGTGTGCACTTTGAGAACAAGAGTTGTGCTCTAAAATTTGGGAAACAAGAATGAAACAGACTGCATTTTGTAAAGGAGTAATAATCGGCAAGGCATAACCATGATGTAGGTAGCCACACACCCAATGTGAAAAATGGCAAAGCCAAGTGCCAGTCATGTAAGGGGGGATGGCCTGACTATAGCCCACCCCTTGAGTGCCTTACCGTGATCACAAAAGGCAGTAAGGTGCTTTGTGACATGCTAATAAAATAAATACATGCTTCATTGTCATTAGCTATTTATTATACGTTAAGAAGAAAAATACTATTAAAATAAAAAGTTAAAAAGCATTCTCACCAATGCGTCCCAGTCTTGTGTCTCCACTTTCCAAAATGGCGGGGCACATGCTTGGCCCTGTAGATTCCATGTGACCTTTACATGGATCCCGACCAAAAGGAAAACTGTATTTCCTGGCTCAGTTTTATAACACAGAATACAGTACCAGCATGTTCACAAAATAACTAGGTGTGTTTCAGGATAAAAAAATAGAGAACTATATAATGAAAGCAGGCAACTGGAGTAAGAAAATAACGAGCACAGGATTGTTGGACTTATTTTCGCTATCCTGTTCCTAAAATGTATTTTTTATTAGCATACAAAACCTGCCTGTATTTTGGTATAAATTGTTCAGACTGTGCAATTTACCTAGTTCTGGTCATCTCGGAATCTGACCGAGCAAGCTACTGCACTTGTTATCAGTTTCTTCCGGTCAGCATGCCTGCAGCCAGAATGGAGCTGCAGAGTCAAAAACAGCATTCCCACCCCTGGTGGGGAACGTAATCTTCTGACACCATTTTCCCAAGCATCCTGAGGCTCATTATTAATGGCTTCACCCAGAATAATGTATTCCACTTCCAAGAAGGAGTAATTTTACTTCAATCCAGTTCTGACAGTGTTATTTCAATAATCCCTGAGAAGAGTCAACTTTGGCACTCACAATGCCCATGGCTGTTGGAGCCTCATGCTCACTGGGGACTCCTGGGCTGCTGCAGGCCACCAGTGTATTTTAAATATAAATGCTTTTTAATTTATTTTGACCATTGTGCCATGTTGAAATGGCACAAATGGGACTCAAGGGCTTGGCAAAAATATTTAAACACAGAAACATAGGCAATGTTGGCAGAAAAAGACCATTGGTTTATCAAGTCTGCCCAGAGTTGTACCCTACTGCACCGTGTAACCTATTGTTTGGATGGTGGTTTTGCCCTCACCCCCCAACTTCCTGCCTTACTGCTACCCCCTGGATAACCATTAAGCCCCTTATTCTGTCCCAGTTAACATTCTCGCACCCCTCCGAAATCTCCCCCCTGCCAGCCTACATTCATAGCCCTTATTTTCAACCCAACATTCCTGTTACATATTCTTGCAGTTTGCTTTGTTTATTCCTTTCAGGAACTTTAAGATCTGCATTATGTCGCCCCCTCCATTTTGACCTCCAGGGAGTACATGTTCAGTGCCCTCAGCTGAACCTCATCGGGTCACAGTTTGATGTAGCATCATGGAGTTATAAGGTTATTTGCCAAGATAACAGCAGAAAAATGGGCAGAGTGAATAGAGGGCCCTCCTAGGAGAAACATTGTTGGAGGAGCCCCAAAAAGACAAGGTCTTCATTGTCTCTGAGAGACACAATCACACTTATACATAATGTTACTCTCAATGTGAGTGGTAGTCAGTATCGGACTGGCACGCCTGGATACCTGGAAATTTTCAGGTGAGCCACCCTCTGGCAAACTCCACCCCATCTTTCAAACTCAGCCAATCCTTGCATAGATAATCTATTTTCTTATCGAGCTTAAAAATATGATCCAAACACAGCGCTGGTATACAAAATATAAGTGTAATGCTGATATAAAGTATTTCACCTAAGGACCCCTCCTACATTTAATTTTTAGGTGGGCTCTGGATACCAGCTTCCTGGATGAGCTCTCAGTGCCTCAGTCCAAACCCGGTAGCAGTAAGGTTCCCCATAATTCTCAAGTCTTTGCTAAACAAAGCCAAGACAATAGTTTAAAAAACACTATCTATGTAACGCCACATGGGTGGGTCTACCAGTTTTCCCTCCTCAACATTTCCAGTGCTGTCAGGTTGTTTGTGGCCTCTGCCCAGGGATGGAGTTTCTGCGGGTTGAAGATCGGACCCAGGACAGCTGGCTACAAATGGGCTGTTTGGTGCCTTTTTGGTGGGGTTGGGGGGTCTTCCCACGATGAGTATTGGTGGGTGGTGCTGCAGGGGCAGGTCTGATTGCCTGCCCCTGTTCCTGGCCTTCAATTTCTACTTAGAACTACAGCAGTGGTGGTATAGTGGTGGCGGCCCAGTAGCTCCAGGCAAGATCGGGTGGGCTGGATTCAAACCAGCAGCCCAAGTGAGTTGAGTTTGAGGAAGGAGGGCCTGTTTGGGATAGCGAGTGATGGGAGTCCCTTTGAGAGTGGCCAGCAAGTGGAACCAGTCAGATTGGGGAGACTGTGCCACTCTGCCCCCCTGCCTCTGTGCCATTTTAGAGTCATGGCAGAGCTCCATCCATGCGAATGAGACCAGTACGAGGAGCCAGCCTACGGGAGGAGCCTGGTTTGTGGGGATGTCCTCCCCAGTGGACATTAGGGGGGAGTCACCTGCAAAGTCATGGTCATGGAGGGGAGGAGATGTGGAGCGCCTGCGCTGGAAGGGCTCCGCATCCCGCCATCACAGATGTGCAAGAGGTACCGTTGAGAAAAGGAGTTTGTAGGTTAAGCTGCTGCTATTTGTTAGAGGTCCCAGACTCTCATTAAGCTGCTGCCGTTTGCTCAGAATGTGGCCACCCAGCCCAGGGATTAGCTAATTATCAGTGGGGATCTCCACAACCACACAACGGCCAAAATGAATTGCCTTACTCCATGTGGGTTCCTGTAGCCTGAAGGCCAACTTTGTATATATGTTTGTGCCTGGCCAGCAAGTTTTATTAAACTGGGATCCCCCTGTTCTTGCAGTTTGTGTAGACATTCAGTTTATTGAACTGTTCTATGGAGTTGTGATGTAGCTAACCTCCTTTTAAGCCCCACAGCCCAGCACCCACTTCGTGTTCAGCTGGCAAGAGAGACACAGTCTTCAACCAAGCCATCTGCCAGAAAGGACTGGACTGTTTTTCTATCTTTGGGACTGTGCTAGTTTTCCATGGTTGTGACCCCCCTCCCACATCCTAACATCTGGATACCCCTAGACATGGGACAGGGGGCTTACACCTAAATAATGGATGTCCCAAACAATAAATCCAATTCTGGATTCCATAGTTTCTTAAGGAGTAACTTTCCCAGTGCTGTCCCCAAGAAGGATAAAGAAGCCTTACCTGCCCCCAAAATCAAATGCTGCTAATCTTTCTTTTTGAAACTACCTCTGTTTGGGAAGGAAAGGGATCATATTTTGGCTCTGTGGAGCTGAGCCATGCCGATCCCTTCCACTTCCTGGTACCTCTGCAGACCGTGATCTGCCCCATGCTACCAGGTTTTGTGAAGTCACTATATGGAGAGCGTGGGGGCGCACTCCATAGACATGCATGGGGACGTTTTTGAAAGTTACATTTTCATGCTTTAGACAGCCATTCGGAACAAATCATGGCCACCACTTAACTAACAAGGTCCTTGTTAGTTAAGAGGTGGCCATGATTTGTTCTGAATGGCTATCTAAAGTACAAAAATGTAACTTTCAAAAACGGCCCCATTCTGTGACATGCACCCCCGGACTCTCCATATAGTAACTTCACAAAATGTCGTAGCGTGGGGATGGATTGCAGTCTGCAGAGGTACCAGGAAGTGAAAGGGATTGGCATGGCTCGGTTCCAGTGAGCCAAAATACGATCCCTTCCCTTCCTAAATAGCGGCAGCTACAAAAACAAAAATTAGCAGCATTTGGTTTGGGGGCAGGTAACTCTTCTTTATGACTTATGAGTAGGGATGTAAGTTTGTCATGGATGAGGTTTTAATGACTCATTGTTTGTTCATGAAATCATTAGTAAACAGTAGTAAATGTTGTGGCACTGTCATCATAGCTACATACTGATGACACTAGTGAAAGTCATGGAAGTCCTGAATAAAGATCAAACGTCATGGAATCAGTGATGTGTATGACTGCCATGACAAACTTACATCCCTACTTATGAGATTTGTTTAAAGGGGAACATTTACCACCAAGGGCTCCACATTCAAGTGCGGGGCTGCTCCCAGTGTGCACTTTGTGTGCAAAAACATACTGGTCTACTTAGTATTTACTGTAGTATAGTAGATTATATCAGACTTAATTTTACTTAGTTCTAGCCTGGCATTTTCTGTTACTACAAATCCCAGAATCCCTGCAGATGACATCAGAGTGGTAGGCGGCAGTGAGAAGATTCACTACCCTGCAGTGCATGTTAGAGTTCATATAAGCACTGATCTTTTGTTTGCTGGTCCCGCTGTCCTCCATGGACTATGTATAGACACAGTGGACCGTACTTAACCTCTGCAGAAAAGTATTCCTGGAAAACATCTGATCAGAGATTATAAAAGCTCTAACATGCACTGCGTACTATTGAATCTCCCACTGCTGCCTACTGCTCTGAGGGCAGCAGCAATGGATTATGTGATTTGTAGTAAAAGAAAATGTCAGCCCACAGCTAAGCAAAATTTGTCTGATCTAATCTACTACACTATAGTAAACAGTGAGTAAAACAAAATGTTTTTGCCCACAAAGTGCACACTGGGAGCAGTCCCACATTTGAGTGTAGGGTCCTTTATGCTTACTATTCCCCTTTAAAGTATTACAGTGGGGTTGCCCAATGACCTGTTGGCAAGCACTGCAGCTTACCATGCAATGCCATGAGTCTGTGTCCCAAACCGGGGCAGCCATACAGCAGGCAGTAGAGCAAAGCTGAGTACCCATTTCTGACACTTCCTACCTCAAAGATGGTGGGTCTGTGGCTCTAGCCATTACACGCCTGGTCTCTGTAGCCCAGGTGGGGGGGGAGTCAAGTGGGCAGGAACATATGATTATATACATGGGGTGAAATCCTGCAACTGATGGGATGCAGGATGCTGACATAGACGTAGTGGCATCCTATTTCTTTTCTGTGCAGGCAAGCATTAGTCAGTATGAAGTGAGTGGGCATAGTCCCAGCATGTCTGGCTGGCCAAAAAGATCATCCATCCCAGAGTGCAGCCAGTGGTGTGCGGGAAATGAAGAGGTCAGAAAACAATTGTGGTGATCAGGCCGATAAAACCACTATGATTTCTGAATTTAATTGTGGCACCTGGGTCCCCTACCTTCTTCCCTGGATGGGAAAGCTGTAGTTGGTTATACCCCTGGCTAGCAGGCCCACTAGAGAGGTGCTCTGGGACAGAATACTACGGGACAGGCAGTGGGTATCTGGGAAGCAGTGACAATGCCTTCAGAAGGTGTCAGTCCCAGGGCTTGTGGGACAGGCTGAAAGATAACCTGCCACTGTACCATGATGGGTAAGGAAGGGATAAAAAGAAAGATAAAAAAATAAAGTATTACTGTACGAGGATGCTTATAGCTCATTACTGCCATGGGAGGGGGGGTCAAGTTCATAGACTCCAAACATGATACAGGCTTCTTTCTGCACCCTCAGTTTACCCTGTTGCTGTAGATAAACTTGATTCAGGACAGTGCGACTGGACTGTTGGTAAGAGGTTCTCAAACATGCTTTCGCATACATTATTAAATTGAAAGACACTGGCTTGGATTTTTAGTCAGTTGCAGCACGATTCAGCCACACTTGTGGCACTTGCTATAAGACTGATAGACCACAGAAAATGTGGTCTATCTTCCTGTTGCAAGTGCCACACGTTGTGCACCAAAAATGATAACTACTTCCCTCCTGTACCTTATTTACCCCCCATGAGGTATTTAAGTGTAACCCCTATCACAGGTGGGGCTTACCTGGAGTGCCTCCTGATCACCTTTTCCCACTAGTACCAGTCCATGGGTGCCTCCATTATGCTTCTGGTGGCCCCCAGTATCCAAAACTTAAGCAGGGGGGCCGGAAAGAAACCACCCACTTGGCGGTTCGCCGATTGTCATGCAGCTCAGTGCGCTCACATTCGAGCTGAATCCTGATCGAATGTGCAAGCTGCAGATTGGACTGCAGACTGCAAAAGCACTAAGATGCTCCTTGTTAAAACAACTGCAGCAGCTCTGGCCAGTGGTCCCCTTAGTGTGCTACGACCCCGGGACTCTAGTAACATATTTGGGGGTCCAGAGGCACACAGGAGAGGGGCGGTCAAAAAAATTAACTTTGAAAAAGCACTCTTAAGCACTAGTACTTTAAGAAGTGCTATCACTTTAAGAAGCAGCCTAGTTCCCCAGTTAGCCAGCATGCTAGCGCTGATGTAAGAATTATGTAAAGTGCCACCAGCTTGAAAGAAATGTGCCACTGCAATCGGAGACACGCTTGTCATGCAGCAGTAGAGATGACATGCCTCCCGTTCATGCCTTTCCTTGTGAAACATTTCAATAAACATGGTGGCGGCTCCTGCCACTGCCATACAATCCTCAAACAAATCCAACATCGGGGTGCAATCCCCATGTTGGCATGTCCCCACCCCCACCCCCACATTCAGTATGTTTACATATCAATATTGTTACTGGGTACATTATATCAGGGAACCCCTGACTTACCTCTAACTCTTTGACACTCGTTTACATGTCTGCCCGATTAGAAGAGTAGTCTTCTCAGGCACTACAGAGTTTTGCTTGTAGTTACCCGGTAACACTCTGCTCATGTAAACGCACTGATTGTGTGACACACTGGGAGCCCACCCCAGTGTGCCGCCACTCACAGACAGCCGACCATGTCAGCATGTTCCTTCCCCCCCCACGCCCATTGTGTGGCACACATGGAGCCCAACCCAGTGTGCCCAACATTTGTTTTAATTCACCTGGAAAGAAGGAAAACCGTCTGCAATGTTCATTTTTTTTTCTGTACCTGAAAAACAGAAAACAGTCCCCCGTTGTCCACAGTGCCCCCTCCCCCAACCCGCACCCACCCTATGCGCACCCCACCTCCCCACAACCCCTCTCACCCCATACTTACCTTCGGAGATCCAGTGCTGCAATCTTCGTTGGGGCGGGAACACATCTGGACACGTCAAAGACAAACTGCAAACTGAAGACATGCCAGCAAGCTGTATAATGGCATCAATGGGGAAGGGGGTTCAACTTAGGTGGATATCTCAGCCATTTTTTTTGAATTTTGGCTTCAAATTTTCAACATGGGTTTCTTGGGACCCCACCTCATGAACACATGCACTGTCATCTCGTTATTTGGTCCCGAAAGGTGATTTCGCGGTCACTGCGTGGAATCACCTTTTGGGACTGATTAATGAAACGACAGTGCCACTGTTCTTGAGGTCGGGTCCCAAAAAGACTATGTTGCAAATCTAGTGAAAAAAATCCAGAAAATGACTGTGTTACAAGTGTGCATTGGGCAGTTTTCACGCACTCTTGTAACTTCGACAATTTGTAATATTTTCACTCCGGATTTTCAAAATTGTCATTTTTTCACACCTTCTTATGAACAGTACAGCTGTCATTTTTCACATCCTGCCCAAAATGTGTTTTCGCACATCTGTCGCACAATGGTACGGTCATTGTGGGAAATCAACTTTCGGGACAGATTAACAAAATCACAGTGTCACTGTTCATGAGTGGAGGTCCCCAAATGCCTATGTTGAAAATTTGGTTACAAAAATTCCCCCAAATAATTGCGTTATGGATGTGCGTTGCGCAGTTTCTACACACGCTTGTGACTTCACCAGTTTTTCATATTTTCACTCCAGATTTTCAACACTGCCATTTTTTTACACCTCCTCATGAAGAGTAAAGCTGTCATTTTTCACATCCTGTCTGAAATGTGTTTTCACAACTGTGCACCAAATGGCACAGTCACTGTGCAAAATCACCTTTCAGCTAATGAACTGATAGTGGCATTGTTCATGAGGTGGGGACACAAAAAGCCCATGTTGAAAATTTGGAGTGAAAATACCAACAAATGCCCAGGGTGTTAGGGTTTCCAACCGTAACACCCACCCTGTAGAGACTGACAGATGTCAGGCGTGTGACTTGGGATTGTCAGCTGTAATGCTCACGCCATTCCACCCCCTCTCCCACCCTGCAGCCACTGACAGGCATCGAGGTGTGCCTTGGACTCTTCAGCCCCAAAGTTCACCCCATTCTCCTATACTACACCCATCTCAGTGTATCTCCTTATGGAATGGAGTAAGCGTAAGGCCCGAAGACCTCAAGGCACACCGCAACACTTGTCAGTGTCTGCAGAGTAGGGTGAGGTGAAATGGCATGAGCGTTATGGCCGACGACCCAAAGGCTCACGCCAATGCCTGTCAGTCTTTGCAGGGTGGGGGTGGGGTTGGCATCATTTCAATACCTCACTGCCATTCCTATTATGCATCTCTCTAACTCCTGCACTACCAAAGCCAATGCCAGCAAGACAACATTCGGCATTGACAAATGCTTGTCTATACTGCAGGCATCAAAGAAGAACATCAACAGAAGCCACAAAGCCACCAGCTTTAGGCAGCTCCTGGCACCTGTCCACCATCTTGCCCTTAAAACGGGAATGTGGATGACTAAGTTACTGATATTTCTACAATATATTCTGCAGACCCAAGCACATTATTCTGGATAAGCTATTATTCTCACCACATCTGGTCATTTATATTTTTGGGAAGAGAAACTGTACCAAACTACCTCATGTTAAAGGCGAGGCAAGGCATTTTGACTTATAAAGCACCCTATCCAAAGGACTTGGAGTGCTGTACTGGGTTCACACCTACAAATAAAAGAGCGGTTTAACAATATAAACATAAAATATTGTAAGAAATGCAATGCCATCCCATTTTTATTACACATGCCAGGTAGTCAGAGAAATTAGTGTAGATATTGCACTATTCTGAATTTTAAAACACACTGGCTCCTGGAAATTTACATAGTAGTTAACATCCACTAAAAGTTTGTTTGAAATGATAGAACTCTAACCTCTTTTTAAATGCCTCCCACTGAGGAGGAACTCCGAAGGCAGATGGGAAGTGAGCTCCAAATCATCGCAGCAGCAACTTACAAATGCTATATCCCCAGACTGCCTTAGACGTGATCTGGGAGGAGCCAGTAGATTAACCTTTGTGGAGCGGAGTGGGCAGTCTGGCCTTTACAAGACTAAGAGATCTTTGAGTAAGCCCAGACCCAATCTGTGTAGGGCTTTGTAGGTCAACAGAGCAATCTTGAAAGTGGTGCACCACCTAATTGGCAGGAAGTGAAGTTCCTGGATTACCAGACTAATATGCTCAGAGAGTTTAACTCCAGCAACCTGTCTGGCCACAGTGCTCTGCACCAATGATAGGTGATGCACCAAATTTTCAGATGTCCCTAGGAAAAAAAGTATTGCAGTAGTCAAGTCTAGATGCGATGAACGCATATACTAGGAATACCAGGCCCTCTTGTGCTAACTATGACACGATCCAGGTGATATGCCTTAATTTGAAAAATCCATGACAGATCACTGCCACCACCTGATGAAAAGGTACACCCATGTACGAAACAAAATTAAAACTAAGAAGTCAAGGCCATGTAAGGTCTTCTGCAGTACTCATTACCTGCCTGAGGTTAGTGTAACAAGCTGTGAATGAGCTTGGTACATACAAAATATTGGATTTCAGGAGGGTGGACTTCAGAAAAATGGGCAAAGTGCTAAGGAGCCATCTGGTGGGCATAAGAGCAGATATGGGGGTGGACCAAAGGTGGTCCATCATTGAGGAAAGAGTACTAGTTGTCACAGATGAGTGCGTTAGGCATAGGGGGAAGAACACAAGGGCCAAAGTGCCCAGCTGGTTCAGTTCTGGGGTTGCCAAGGCAGTAAGGGAAAAGAAGTTGGCCTATAGAAAATTCAGAATGACCAAGAGAGAGGTGGACAGGGAAAATTACCTAAGATTGGCTAGTGAGGCAAGTAAGAAAGTCCGGTGAGCAAAGGCACAGAAGGAGCGGCAGATAGCTAAAGGAATTAAGAAGTGGGAGAAGGCTTTATTTCACTATATAAGTGAGAAAAGGGACAAGAAGGAAGGTACTGTTAGGCTTAAGAAAGGGGAGGAGTGGGTGGAGAATAATGGGGGACAAGCAGAGATACTTAATGAATACTTCTGTTCCATCTTCACCAGGGATAAGGACAGACCAGTGCCTTCAGGAGGGAAAAGAGGAGCGGGGGTGGGAGGAACACAGATGTAGTGATAGAGGAGGATAGAGTGAGGGAGGGGCTGCTGACATTGAAGGTGGACAAATCACCAGGCCCAGACAGAGTACATCCAAGGGTACTAAAGGAACTGGCTGAGGATCTGGCAAGGCCACTGGCAGACCTATTTAATAGTTCACTCTAGTCAGGCATGGTACCACAGGATTGAAGAACAGCACATGTAGTGCTCCTCCACAAAAGTGGTCCCAAGGATGACTCAGGGAATTACAGACCAGTCAGTGTGACCTCCATTGTGAGCAAGCTCATGGAGACCATACTAAAGGAAATGTTGGTGGAATATCTAGAGGAGCATGGTCTCCAGGATGAGAGGAAGCATGGGTTCATGGGGGGGGGGGGGAGATTATGTCAAACAAATCTGATTGACTTCTTTGACTGTGTCACTGACACAGTAGACAGGAGCCAAGCGGTAGACATCCTCTATCTTGATTTCAGCAAGGCCTTCAACTCTGTTCTCCACAAAAGGTTGATCAGGAAGTTGGTGGATCTTGGGGTTGGGGAAAAGATGGCCAGATGGGTGGAAAACTGGCTGAGGAACAGAACCCAGAAGGTGGTTGTGGGGGGAAGAGTTATCTGGCACCAGAGAGGTAACCAGTGGGGTCCCACAGGGCTCAGTGCTAGGGCCGGTGTTGTTCAATGTCTTTATCAATGACATTGGAGATGGCATTAAGGGCAAAATGTGCCTATTTACGGATGACACCAAGCTCTGTGGGAGAGTGGACCCAGCTGAAGGGATACAGGACCTACAGGAAGATCTGGAAAAGCTGAGGAGGTGGTCCAGGATCTGGCAGCTTGGCTTCAATGCCAAGAAATGCAAAGTTATGCATATTGGAGCCAAGAATCCCAGGACAGATTACTACCTGGGTGGAGTCCGAGTATCTGTAACAGAGGAGAACAAGGACCTGGGAGTGATGATAACTAGTGACCTGAAGCACTCCACACAGTGCAAGAAAGCAGCAGCAAAGGCAAACAAGATGCTGGGATGCTTATCTAGGGGGATCAGTAGTAGGAGAGAGGAGGTTATACTGCCTGTGCACAGGTCACTGTTAAGGCCACATCCAAAGTATGGAGTTCAGTACTGGTGCCCACACCTCAAACAGGACATTAATCTGCTGGAGAAGGTTCAGAGGAGGGCTACAAAGATGATAGCTGGTCAGCAGGGTAAGGCATATGAGGAGAGGTTGAGGGCACCGAACATATACTTCCTGGAAGACAGGAGAGAGAGATAGGGGAGATGATTGGGACCTTCAAGTACTTGAAAAGGATAAATAAGGTTGAAAAGGAGAGTCTCTTTAAGCTGAGTGGCAACCATAACACAAAGGGGCACAGTCTTAAGCTGGAGGGTGGGAGGTTTAGGAGGGAGGTCAGGAAACACTTCACAGACAGGGTGGTGGACACTTGGAATGCACTGCTGGAAGAGGTCATCTCATTGAAGACAGTGGGAAGCTTTAAGAGAGGCTGGCATAGGCATAGGGGAAAGGTAAGGATCATGGGTAGGGAGGATGGGAGGAGAGAGGGGGTAGGACAGGGACATTAGCTCAAGCTATGGACCCTGCAATACGAGCAGACTTGAATGACCAAATGACCGTCTTCTGCTGGCTTCTTCATATGTTTGTATGTATCCAGCAGACCTGGGTTTGATTCCCACAATCTCCACTTGCATATTATGTGACCCTGAGCAAGTCACTTGACCACTCTAGTGCTCCCAGGTCACCTATGAAAACAGATACTGTGCCTAGCAGACTATACCTAGTTACTAAAGAATATATAAAAAAGAAAAGAATAACCATGCAGTGTAGTATGCTACTTTTTATGTTGTCTTGCGCACACGTAAGCAACATTTTACGGTAGTAATAGCACAGTGAGAGGTGTGTCAGTGTTGGCAAATGCAGGGCACACTTTAGTAGGTGAGTCCCTCATTCCCTAATTAGCCAGCATGCTAACACTGACACAAGAATTATGTAAAATGCCACCAACTTAAAAGAAATGTGCCACTGCAATCAGAGACCAGCTCATCATGCAGCGGCAGAGATGACACACCTCCCGTATGTGCCTTTCCAGGTGAAACATTTCAAAAAATATGGTGGCGGCTCCTGCTGCCACCACACAATCCACAAATAAAGCCGACATCGGTGGTGCAATCCCCTTGTCAGCATGTCCCCAACCCCCCCACATTGAGTGGCACGCTGGGAGCCCACCCCAATGTGCCGCCACTCACACGAAAGCCAACCATGTCGGCACCGGGATGCCCAGGTCCAGTTTTTACCTGAAAAGGAAAATGGTCCCTTGTTGTCCACGGCGCCCCCTCCCCCAACCTGCACACACCTTCTGCACACCCCACCTCCCCACACCCCCTCACACCCCATACTTACCTCCAGGGGTCCGGCGCTGTGATCTTCGGTGAAGCGGGAACACGTCTGGACTCTTCTAAGCCGAACTGCAAAATGAAGAAATGCCGTTAAGCTGTATAATGGCATCAATGGGAGGAGGGAGTTCAACTTAGGTGGATATCTCAGCCATTTTTTTTTAATTTTGGCTCCACATTTTCAACATGGGGTTCTTGGGACCCCACCTCATGAACACATGCACTGTCATCTCGTTATTCAGTCCCAAAAGGTGATTTTGCAGTTACTGCACAGAATCACCTTTGGGACTGATTAACAAATGACAGTGCCATTGTTCATGAGGTGGAGTCCCAAAAGGCCTATGTTGCAAATTTGGTGAAAATTCAAAAATGATATTATAATATGCATTGTGCAGTTTCCATGCAACTCATAACTTCAGCAATTTTTATAATTTTCACTCCAATTTTCAACATTGCCATTTTTCACCTCCTTATGAACAGTACAGCTGTCATTTTTCACATCCTGCCCGAAATGTGTTTTCGCACATCTGGCGCACAATGGCACGGTCACTGTGGGAAATCAACTTTCAGGACAGAGTAACAAAACCACAGTGCTACTGTTCAAGAGTGGAGGTCCCAAAATGCCTATGTTGAAAATTTGGTTAAAAAAATCCCCCAAATAATTGCGTTATGAGTGTGTGTTACGCAGTTTCTACGCATGCTCTTGACTTCACCAATTTTTCATATTTTTAATCCAGATTTTCAACATTGTCATTTTTTAGCACCTCCTCATGAACAGTACAGCTGTCATTTTTCACATCCTGCCTGAAATGTGTTTTCACACCTGTGGCACCAAATGGCACAGTCGCTGTGCAAAATCACCTTTAGGCTAACAAACTGATAGTGCCACTCTTCATGAAGTGGGGTCACAAAAAGCCCATGTTGAAAATTTGAAGTGAAAATACCAACAAACGCTTGGGTGTTAGGGTTTCAACTGTAATGCCCCACCCTGTAGAGACTGACAGGCGTCAGGGGTGTGACTGGGGATTGTCGGCTGTAATGCTCACGCCATTCCGCCCCCACCTTGCAGCCACTGACAGGCATCGAGGTGTGCCTTGGACTCTTCAGCCCCAAAGTTCACCCCATGCTCCTATACTGCACCCATCTCAGCGTATCTCCTTATGGAAAGGGGTGAGCGTAAGGCCTGAAGACCCCAAGGCACACCGCAACACTTGTCAGTGTCTGCAGGGTAGGGTAAGGTGAAATTGCGTGAGCGTTATGGCCGACGACCCAAAGACACATCCCAGTGCATGTCAGTCTCTGCAGGGTGGGGGTGGGGTTGGCGTCAGTTCAATACTTCACTGCCATTCCTGTTATGCATCTCTCTAACTCCTGCACTACCAATGGCAATGCTAGCATGCAAATATCGGCCATTGACAAATGCTTGTTTAATATATTCCTCCAGTTTTGAGACCAGAATCCTCAATGTTATCTTGAGGCCCTTCTGACCTCAGTGTCAATTTCAAATATGAATATACTGCGAATAGAATCTATTCTTTGAGACCCATTTTCTTAGCATTTCCAAAGCCCTGCTAGCTAACTAGAGTAATAAAGTGTGACGTTTTTATTTATGTTGCATTTTATGCACGCACGTGTCCCCTCACATGCAAGCAATGTTGACGGCATTGTCTATATCATCACCATTCAGATCATTTTACAAATTCTCAACTCACTTCACTGCTATGGTGGAGTTAGAGGAGCACTGTATAATAAGCTCTCTGACTCCAGGGGGAGGGAGCTTTTTTATCACTTTAAGCCTGCTGTGGAGGACTTATGGTGGCATTCAGGGGTTGGGGGGGGAGTACTCAGGGATACAGTGTTTCACTGCTTTTTTACTATCAACCATATGTTTAATTTGGGACCTTATGATGGCCTCATGCGTAGTTCCATCACTTTTTTGTAGTCACTTCAACCCCTGTTGGCACTGTACATTACAGGTGGCCCCACAATGTACACCCGTGTGGGCTAGGCACAGCCAAAGATTGATTGCATTAGTGACAAGGGAGGTGGGTTAAACAGGGGAAAACCAGCTCCTGACTGGCAAATGACACCACAGGTAGCACCTATCTCAGTGTCTAATTCTGGCATCTCGCTGATGGATCCTGACCTTGAATAACCCAGAGGCTTAGCTCCTTGGGACCCATCATGTGGGGGCTATCCACATGGGGTGCAACCAGCTGGGAAGATTTGAACCAGAGTTGAAGAGAAGCACTACGAGGCCAACATGCAGTGAAGCTAGCTTGCTGATGAGAAACATAAGGTAGGACATCTATGAATGGGAGGTAAAACTAAAGAGTTAAAAAAAATATGGCACAGGTGATAGACAACAAAAAAAGTTGTTGTCAAGCTAACTTTTCTGTTTCTATAAATATGTCATGTCTTCCCTACAAGATGCCCCAAATTTGACCTTGCAAGCAATCTCCCAGTTTGACAACTTTCTGACTGGGTTGCTACTATATATGCACCCCCGTGACAGCCTCTAGGGACACACAATCCAGTGCACCCCAGGTGGGATGCAGGACCAAACAGTGACACAGGGTGGTCACCCATTGTTTTCCTCCTGTTTTCTCTCTGCCTTCCCTTAGTGACATCGACAAGCAGGGCTTCAGATGACTCAATTTTGGAAGTAAAGCATCCGAAAGAAAAGGATCAAGTATTTGACTCACAAAAGGAAAAGGGAAAACAAAATGACATCCAATTTTCCATGTATGGAAGTCAAAACTGATGGATTTTTCTAAAAGGGAATTTTATCAGTAATATTCTCAATTAAATTCCAAAAACTGATCTCTCTTAAAATACTAACTTCAAAAATGTGGGTCCTGGTAAATACATATTTTCTGATCAAGGTGTTTCTCCTCCTAGATGTCTGCAGGCCTCTACTGGTCCCGGTCCTCCCAGCCCAGTCACCCACCTTCTCTGGCGCTTACTCTTTCTCCAGTGACTCATTCATGGATTACCCCCATGGCAAGGCCATTGGGGTCAGCCAGGCCCCTCTGGTGCACAATCCAGAATCGGGAGGAGGAGTCCCAGTCAGTGGTGTGGGACCTATGAAGGTCCAGAGTTCCATCCTGCCCAGAAGGGTGCTTTCCACCAATGTTTTGCCAGGCCTCTGAGCACACAATGACACACCCTGCATGCATGCGGAGGCATGCACGCACATATCAGCATCCAATGGTAGCCCTCCCCAAGATGATGTACCTGCTGTGCTGCCATACAGCTTCCACCAGGTGGCACTCAAGTAGGTGGACCTGCCCCACCCCAAGAGAGGAGAGTAGTTCATGAAACACTGTATCCTCTCAGCTCCCATGCTACCTGAGTCTGCCTATGAAGCCAGGCCACCAGCATTGCAGGAGATAGCTATAGCAGGCTTGACCAGGGAAACAGTTTGACTTCCAAAAAACTGAAATGACTTCCGAATTTGGGTAATGAGAAGCTTTTTACCTCTGCCAAAAGAAAGTTAACAAAACCCCTGCTGATGGCAAAAGGTTTAAGCGTGCACATGCAATGGAGTGCTGACGCTGAGCCAGCCAGTATCTGCTTCACCATTTAAAGAGATACCCCAGATTCTCTGGGTCCTGGGTTACCAGGCAGCAGACACAGATTGTGCTAACCTGCCATCCTCCCTTGGGGGCTGTGGAACATTCATGCAAAAGCTACCTCTGCATCCTGCTGGGCCCACAGCCATGACACAAGCTCAGGACGTCAATCTGGGTCACCAATAAGGCAAATGACCCCCTCTGTGCTAGTAGTTGGTCCTCAAGGGAACTTTTTTAAAAATAGAATTCCTGAGTGACGCATAACTTCACCAGAACTGATTAAAATGTAGTAGCTACACCTTACATAGGAACACCCTGTTTGAAACCTGAACCTTTGAGTCTGCAGTCTGTGAAATGCCTGGGAGTGCTGTACTCATAATAAAGAGCGGGGAAACAGGTGGGTTATTACAGTACTTTCTGAAATAAGCAGGGTTTTTTTAGCACATTTTGGCATTAATGCTGAGTCTATCCTAACTCCTTAATCAGCTTTTAGCAGAGGCATGCTCCTACATGATTCCATCCTACTAAATATTTGGACAGTGTGAGTATTACATTAAAATGTTTTATCTTTATATATGGGCACAGACTGAATATACATCTTTCATGATGTAATTTTATCTTAATCCTTCTTTTATTAAGGAGCATAACTTGAATAAAAACAGCTCAAACCGTCTGTATCCAAAAGCGTTTACTCAGCCAACATGTTCTGAACACCTGCTGTTTTTGCTGTTCTGAGCAACACTCTCGATTTTCTCCCCCGTGTCTCCCTAGAGCAAAACCTTCCTCCTCTGCAACTTCTCTTTACCTGTGCTTAGCCTCTGCAGTGGATCCCTGGGACCCCCTCTCACAGCATGACTACCCCACAGCTAATGATCACTGCAACAGGTCCTCAGCAGGAAGGGAGAAGGCCATTGACCATGTTGGGAGGACTAGCTCCCCTGGCTGCAGCAGTGCAGGACACCACTGCTGGATGGGACTATATGCTTACTAGGCAATGCAGAGCCAACATCCCAAAAAATCAAGAGAAATAAACTATAAGACTAATTAAATATTCATGAGCCTAGCGAATCTCCTGATTGACTACTGGATCGGTCATTTATGTGTTAGAAACGACTGCTCCAGTGCCGGCCCAATGTTATGGAGGGCTAAGGCACTTGACACCTTACCTTCATCCATGCCAGTGACCCAGGTTTGAGAATGGGCCAGGGTTGCAGGGGACCAGCTTGGGGGGGGGGGGACTGAGCATCTCAAAGACAACTCTCCACCCTCGGGGGGGGGACACTGAGTTCCTATACTTGCCTGCCACCCAGCGGAGGGTGGGCATCAGCACAGCAGAAGCAGCGGACATGGGTGGGAGCATGATGATGCAACCTGCATATGCATCGATAACATATGTACAGAGTTGCATAATGCACAGTACTTGGTGGGCAAACATGGAGAAAACCATCCCAGCTCACTCAGCATCCACTGAAGGCCCCACACGACCCTATGTGGTAGACCACATGTAAAACAGGGCTCTGTGTAAGTGGTGGTTAACCTATAAGTCCATGAGAAGGACTGGTGATGGGACTGTGGAGATGCCGCCAGGACCAGGGATGCCAGGAGAGAAAAAATTAAAAAACAAATTACCAATCCAGCTCCCAGCTGATGCTCATGTCACACTGCTTAA
Source organism: Neoceratodus forsteri (assembly GCA_016271365.2). Classification (NCBI taxonomy): domain Eukaryota; kingdom Metazoa; phylum Chordata; order Ceratodontiformes; family Ceratodontidae; genus Neoceratodus; species Neoceratodus forsteri. The sequence continues at coordinate 200,181,285 of JADMNL010000025.1, forward strand.
ATCTAAATGTAAGTAAAAAAACAGCAAAAACTAAAGTTATTATTGCAATTAGATTTATAAGTGCATTAGCATCCTCAAAGCCACTCATTTCCTTGGATTAGCGACTGGCTGAAAGGAAGTGGCCCTCAGCTGCACCTCGTGCCATCCACTCCCCAACTGGTCATTGTTTCCTTGTAAATGACTGGCTTCTTAGTCATTATTGCTTAAAGTGTGGCTACTGGTGAAAATGGAGGATGAGGGGACCGGGCCGAACTAAGTTTCAGGAATGAAACTGAAAGTCTGAATCCAATACAGGAGCAAAATGGGAAAAGATTTCTTTTGTGTAAAATGTAGCCCCAAAAGGCATTAAACTGACTAAATATATTGTAGAAATGCAACCTATAATAAGGAAATCTGTCCCCAGACCCCTGTCAGGTATGTTCTATCCTACATTAAGGGTGTTGGGGTCTCTCAGTGAATTTTGTTCCATTTCCAATACTGAGGATGGGCTTTGCCGTGTGACCTTCTCCCTTTGGGTCAGCAGTCATACTGCAACAGGTGTAATTTTCCTACTCTGGAGACCACTTCCTCCAAGTGGATAACATTTGAAATCACCTCCCAACTGGGCTCCTGGACTCAGGACTCAGCTCATGCCCCTTCCCCCCCATTTATTTATTTAAGAGTTTTACCAGAAAGGCATACTGAGCGGAGAGCCACTCGATTCAGGATGCGTCCTGGGGAAGGGGAAGAAAGGAGTATATACATTACAATAAACAATAAACAATGATGACTACAATACAAAAGGCTGCAGAGCTGATATCCCAAATGGTTACAAAGTAAATGGGAGATCAGAGTGACAAGCAGGAGATTAGCACTACAACCCTTACAAGAAATTAAGTGCCTTACATACATTAGGCCCATATGAACATATTAGAGGTGCATACTGAGAGCACCATAAACTGCAGATGGATGTAAGCAGCTAAATGAGACCCAGCCGCAGAAGACCTTATAACAAGTACTCTGCTGAGGGCAAGCAACAAGATGTGAGAGTGCTGCAGGGGACCATTATATCAAGTACTCAGCTGAGGACAGAGATCTGTGCACAGTTTGGTTTTTAGCCGGGGTACCACAAATAGCATGGTAAATGGAAGTTTTGGTTTTTTATTAAAACGTGGAAATGGAAGTTTTGGTTTTTTATTAAAAGGGGGCACTAGGCCCCTCGAAGGAGCTAGGTGCATGAGCAGGTGGAGAAGAAATGCGCTTTGAGGAGATAGTTGAGACACTGAGTGTTGTCTAGGTGGCGAATGTCTGCCAGCAAGGAGTTCCATAATTTGGGCATACGGAAGATGAAGGCAGCTTGACCTTTAGTTGAGAACATACGTGGGACATGAAGAAGCTGGGAGTCAGTGTTCCTGAGTGCGTACGCAGAGGGGGCGGCACTGAGAGGGCAGACTCGAGGTAGATGGGGAGGGACTGTGTCCAGAATTTCACTGTAACCCTGGCACAGTGGGCCTGTCTCTGTTCCTGTAGTGACGGTAGGTCAAGTGACTTGTAAAGGTTGCAGTGATGTGTCATGGGTGGACAGTCCAGGGCAAATTGGCAGAAGGAATGGAAGAGGGGATCTAATCTGGTTAAGGTGGACTTAGGGGCCACACTGTAGACTATGTCACCATAGTCAAGAATTGGGAGGATCATTTTCTGTATGATAGCTTTGCAGGCGGACAAAGGGAGGCAGGCCCTGTTGCGATATATGGCGCCCAGTTTGGGATGACATTTCTTGAGGGTTGTGTCAATATGAACGGAAAAATTGAGGTGCTGGTCGAGCCAGACCCCGAGGTATCTGAAGGAGGTGTAATCTTCCAAGGGGGACCCATCAGTGGTGTGGAAAGTGGGGGTTGAGGGGAGATGGGAGAGTCTTTGCCGGGTGCCCAAGGTTAGTGAGACAGTTTTCTTGGGATTTAGAAAAAGCTGGTTTGAGCAAAACCAAAGCTGAACAGCGCTGAAGTCCTCCTGGAGTATAGTGGCCACTTCAGAGGTGGAGGGACCTGATGCATACAGTACAGTGTCATCAGCATACAGGTGAATGGATGTGTGTGGCATACTGAAGGCAGGTCATTTAGAAAAATGGAGAACAGTAATGGGCCAAGGACCGAGCTCTGGAGGACCCCAGAGGTGACAAGGAGAGGGACAGAAGTGCAAGAGCCTATTCTTACAGCTTGTGACCTGCCTACCAGATAGGATTGGAACCAGCTGGTGGCTGCACCTGAAAGTCCAGCATGGGAGAATCTGGACAGCAAAAGGGCATAGGAGACAGTATCAAAGGCTTTGCAAGTTTGATAAAAATAGCTGAGGTGGTGTGCCTGTGTTCCATTCCAGTGAGGATGGCATCGGTGAGCCTTAGAAGTGAGGTGATGGTGGAGTGCAACTTCTTAAATCCAGACTGGTAGGGTGTGAAGAAAGAGGAGGAGTCGAGAAAGGAGGCAAGTTGGGAGAGAACAAGGTGCTCCTGCAGTTTAGCTAGGATGGGGAGTAAAGATATAGAGCGGTAATTTCCCAGTAGGGAGGGGTCACCACCTTTAGGGAGGGGGATGATGGTGGCACATTTCCAGTCAGATGGGATTTCAGTAAGCGAGAAAGAGAGGTTGAAGAGAGCGGCCAATGGGGCGGTGATGGCAGGGGCAGATAGGTGGAGCATTTTAGAGTCCAGACCCGAAGGGCATTTGACTTTGGAAGGATTGAGATCCCATAGGGCTTTATGCACTTCGGTCGGAGTAACCTGGCAAAAGGAGAAGCTGGAGGCCGAAAAGGTGGGCAGAGAGAGAGGGGGTGAACTTGTGGGGTGGGGAGGGAAGGAGGATATGAGAGAGGATGCACAGCTAGTGAAAAAGGTGTTGAAAACTGAGGCCACAGTGCCCGGATAGGTGACGATAGAGCCTTCTACATTAAGAGCTGGGGTGGGGGCTGGGCGGGGAGAAAAGCGATTTGATTGTTTTTCAGAATTTTGCTGGGTGGTTTATATTGTGTGGAAGGAGGCCTTGAAGTAGTTGGCTTTGGCCTGCCGTAGAAGCTTAGTGCAGGAGTTACGGAGTGTCCGGTATAGTTGGAGAGCCGCCAGGTCCCGGTTGACTTATATGTTTTCCAGGCCTGGTCTCTGGCATGGAGTTGGTCTATGATATTGGCTGTGACCCAGGGCAGGTGGGCATCCCTTACTCTGGTCCTTCTGAGTGGGGCATAGTAATCCCAGATGGCTAGAAATCTGGACTTGAAGAGCTCAAGGACAGTGTCGATGGAGGATGCCCGTGGGATGCAGGACCAATCAACGTTTGACAGGTCATTTAAGAGTGCTCCAAGGTCGAGTGATTTGTATGACCTGGTGAGCAGCGTATGTGGGGGAGGTGCTTTAGGACGGAATATTTTCCGTACCATATAGATCATGTGGTGGTCACTTAGAGAGCCTGGGAGGAGTCCGGCCTCAAGAATTCGAGTGGGGTGGGAGGTAAGGGTCCAGTCTAAGAGGGAGTGGTTCTGTGATTTGTGATTTAAGCATGGACACATCTACTAGACCACTAGTTTTGCCATTTACTGAACATCTTGGGACTAGACTAGAGCCTGTGTGGCTGGCTGTTTGTGTTTGTCTCTTGTCAGTAGTTTAGTTTTTGTGGATTTTCATGTGTTTCTGCTTGGAGGAACTAGACCATTCTTGGACATAACATCTATGAACATTTCCTGGACTAAGAAACTGCAAAACTTCAACACCGGGTATTGGCATTCTCATCATAAATCAACTTATTTGGAAGCCATCAATGCCAAAAGTAAGGTCAGTAAATCTGTTACACAAGCACTGAGTTGTGGAGTGCTGCATTGAATCCACATTTCCGTCTGACTTGTTCTTAAAAGATGTGTACTAGTCTTTGAGGTCTATTCAAAACCATTTTGGAGAACAAAGGGAAGAGACTAACAAAGGATTTTTACATCCTGCATATGCCCCAGGCCAATGTTCATCACCTTCAGGAATTTAACCCCTTCAGGAATTTATCACATTGTGGGTCTTTGAGCTACAATAACAGTTTTCTGGTCACAGGTATTTCACCATTTCTTGTGGATTTGATTACTTTTCATCAATCACGTGGCACCTCTGAGAACATGGCTTTATATATTGTGCTCTGCAATATCACGGGGCAAACGCAGACCAGCAAGGCCAAGAGGACTAGATGTCCTACAAGAAAACTAGTCTGCAAAATGATTAAAGCGTACCTTCTTAGGATACTACTTATGCTACTTCTGATATCTGCAAATGTTCATCTTAATCCGGGGCCTACCAGCCTAGCACCTCATGCCACAAAAAGGTGGGAGGGGTCCCTCACATTAGCCTCAATCAATGTCTGCAGCCTCCTTAACAAACTTGACATCTTGAAAACCTGGGTCCAGCAACATATAGCCCTGATGTACTCTGTTGTGAAACATGGCTTAACCTCAAGATACCAGATGCTGCAGTCACCATCCCTGGATACTCTATATTCAGGCAGGACAGGGTTTCAAATGAGGAATTGGGGGCTGTGCTATCTACCTGAGAATTCCTATCTGGGTCAAGTCTTCCCGTTTTCACCCCTAAACCACCCTCGCAGGTTCTCGCTATTAAAGTTTTACTCGGGGCGCACAACAAGGAGCTCACCATTGCCTCTGTGTACTTACCCCCTAAAGATCAGCACAATGGATTTATCAGCATATTGGAAAGCCTACAGGGATTACACCATAACTCTGAACTCATAGTACTAGGTGACTTCAACATAAATTGGCTATCGCTGGAGGCCAGTGTCTACAAGGATGCTGTCACGTCACAGAACCTCACCCAGCTTGTTACCACTCCCACCAGATGCAACTATAGGACAGGGTCGCGAACACTTCTGGACTGGATCCTAACTAATCACCCTGAATGAATCTCAAAAGTCTCAGTGCTCCCTGATAGGATCAGTGACCACTCACTGGTCACATGTACCTGGACAAACAAATTCATTAAGCCCCCTCCTAAAATAATCCACACCAGAGTGTTAAAGCAGGGGTACCTTGAGCTACTAAAGACACACCTAAGCCACCTGGACTGGACACCAATCGACTCTGCCATTGATGTAAACTAAGCCTTAGACCTTTTCATCAGCCAGTTCACTGCGTCCTGTAATATCTTTGCACTTCTCAAAAAGCTGAAGGTCAGGGGCAGAGCTAACCCTTGGATAACCCCTGATCTAATCACTTTACTCAAACATAGGGATCATCTCTGGCACTGTGCCTATGCAACATCCAAACCTGGGATATTCATAAATATAAAGCTGCCAGAAAGAGTGCACATGGGCAGTTAGAGAGCAAAAGCAATACTTCAAGGAAAACTCTCCAACTCCTGGGGTGATGGAAAAAAAATTTGGAGTAACTTGAAAGACCTTACAGGCAAGGACCCTAAGTCACCACCCACCATGCTAAACATAAGTGGAACACCAACAACTGACCTGTACACCATCACCAACATCTTTAACAATGCGTTCTTCAACTTGGATAGTGTCCTCTCTTCTAATTTCTTTGATGCCCCTCTGGTAGTAACCCTCCTGCAACTACTCCACTCCTACACCCTGCCGCACAATTCTACTTCAAGGAGATCCCAGTGCATGAAGCCAGAACCTATATTCGGAAGGCCATTCACAATGCAGGCTACAGCGGTGACTCCCTTGACCTGAAGTTGTTAGCACTTGTCCTTGAAGAAGTCCTCGAACCCTTGACAAAGGTCCTCAATCTATCACTAAGGATGTCCCAGTTCCCATCTCGCTGGAAACAGGCGACCATCACACCGGTACACAAAAGTGGAGACAAATCACTGCACTCCAACTACAGACCTATCTCCATCCTCCCTCCATTGTCTAAGGCCCTGGAGCGCATCGTCTCAGACCAACTGGTCAAGTAACTGGAAAAATACGACATCCAGTGTCCTGAGCAACATGGTTTCCGAAAAGGGCACAGTACCACCACTGCACTATTAGAATTCGCAGGCTTCCTCCATACCACACTTGATCAAGGAAACTGTGTAGGGGCAGTATTCATCGACCTTACGAAAGCCTTTGATACTGTGAACCACCCACTCCTACTCAAGCAATTATCAAACATTAGTCTCTCCAATGAAGCACTGCTCTGGTTTTCAAGCTACCTTGGGGAGAGGGTCCAGCAGGTTAGGATTGCCGGTGTTACCTCGGAAGAAAAGTCAGTCCTTTCAGGGGTCCCACAGGGGTCCATCCTGGGGCCACTACTCTTCAGCCTCTTCCTCAACGACCTTCCCAGTGTCTGCCACCAGAAATTACTGCTCTACGCCGATGATGCAGTCATGTTCACCAACCACCAAAATGCAGAGCTCCTCGAGAAACAATTACAGCTTGAATTCATGCGCATCAAAGAATGGTTCAAGTCACACAAACTGGTCATGAACTACAGCAAAACAAAGGTTATGACCTTCTACAATGCCAGAAGCAAGTACAAATCCCGTGACCTCACCATCCTAAACCAAACAGGGACCTTACTTGAACACGTTCCTGATTTTAAATACCTAGGTGTCACATTGGACAGCTCACTGTCCTACCATCGGCACATAGATTCTGTTCCAAAGCCACCAACATCTGTATAGGCCTGCTCTACAGGCACAAACACTGCATGACTCCTGACACTCTCCGTTGGCTATCAACAGCTCTGTCACCTCCATCATCGATCACGGGCTAGCAATTTAGGCTCTGCCTCTCCGCCTCTGCCCTCCGTAGAATACAGTTGCACTCAACAAAGCATGCAGGGCTAACTGGGGCTGATCGACTTACACACACTTGTGACCTGTACACTGGGCAGAATGGCTACCCTCATCAGCCGGATACAGTATCAAACCTGCCTCTAGCCAAAAGTCCTCTCGGGGTCATGCCCCGGCATTGAAAAAGCTACTTATTGACCACCACAGCACCCAGAGAACAAGAAGTTCACAACAACTAACCTTCCTTGTCCCCAGATGCCAGACTACCATGGGCCAGAAGACCTTTGCCCACAGAGCACCACAGTGGTACAATACTCTCAACAAAGAAACTCTTACTGCTGCTCTTGGCCCTTTAAGAGACAACTCGACTTCATCTAATTTCAACTAGTCGTTGTGACTGCCTCGCTTAATCGGGAGCCCACCGCTCACTACCCTCCACTTCAGTCTTGAAAGCTCTCTCTCCTCCTTGCCTCCTTCTACCTGCTCTACCTCTTGCCCTCCCTTCCTCCCCGGCATTTCCTGACTTCTATCCTCCTCTCCTCCCTTTAGAGCTCTTACCTCACCCTCTACCCTCCGACAATGGCCTTCCTGCCTGCATACCCCTTCCTCTCACCTGCAGTGCTTATTTCCAAGATTGCCCTTGGCTGGTTATGTCATGCTACCTAACGTTTGGCACATTTTGAATTACTGGAATTTCCTAAGCCTCAGTCTCTTAATTCTTGTTATTGTGTAACTATGTATTATTATGTTGACCTTTGTATGTATGTATACCCCCCATTCCTTCGACGTGGAACCTTTGTAAATGAGCAGTTTCTGCTCAAAGGTATTTGTAATCCTAGATTTCAATAAAATAAAAAAAATAAATAAAATATGGAGATAGACCTTAAAGTTCCTGTAATCCTAGCTGCTTCTAGTAGTAGTTACTAGTGGTAAGTGAGCAGGAAGACCCTCTGAGAGGTTTCACAACTTAGACAGTGAATAGAATTGTGCCAGTTAGTTGTTTAAATAAAGATCAACATGTAGGCCCATCAAGACGGGGGTAGAGCCTGCTGTTCGCAATGCCAGTGAACCAGGTTCAGGATCGACCCTGGGTCTTCAGGAGCTGGACGGGAGGAGGAGGAGGAGGATTGATTCCCAAAGGATGCTCTCCTCCTCCTCCTCCTCCTCCTCCTTCTCCAGGGGGAAAGGGAGGTAGTCAGGTCCTCAATGCTACTGCCACCTGTAGACATACAGCTATCAGAGTGCTTGGGACACAGGGATGGAGGGATGTTGTACTGCATATCACAGAGCACGCTGATGCACGCTCATGTCGGGAATCTAGTCCAAATGCTGGTGTCACTGCAGGGCAGGGGAACACAAAAATGAAAAGGTGGAAACTAATAAAGAGTAAATCCAGCCACCACCTGTGGCTTCATGAAGGCTGGTATAACCAGACAGAAGGCGGTATATCTGCCACACCGCAGCAGGGGTGTGTGCAAAAAGTGTAAATAAAACAAAGAAAAAATAAAGATCCACAAGCAATTTGGTTGTAGTTGCTTGCTCCTGCAACTCAACTGCCACAATTCCAAGTTCAAAGGTCAAGGGTTCAAACAACTAACTATAAAATGGATAGGGAAAATGCTGCATCCTGATTGGCTAGGACCTGTGCTTGGGATGGCTCAACGCATGGGTAAACAAAAGTGCTGGCAATCAGGACACAGCACATTAACAATACTGATGCCTTTTTAAGTTGGATGCGCATGCGCAAACCAATGTATTGTGGCAAAACGGGATTTCGAAGGGGGGCACTGCTGAGCCCATTGCAGTTCACAGAACCAGGGGCTCGGCAGTCTACCGCAATGACCACTAGGTGTAGTTCTGATGCAACTCTCTGCTGAGTAGGCTGAACGGTCGTGCTGTTCAAAAGACCAAAGCTGCTCTAATCCGAGAGGGCTTCGGCCCTTTGATTTGCATGACCATTCAGCCCACCCAGAGTGCCCAATCCCATGTCGGTGATCCCCCTCCCCCCCATAGTTTCTGACATCGGGGTGCCCAGTCCCTGTGTCAGCAATCCCCCCCAGCACTGTCTGACATTGGGGTGCCCAATCCTGTGTCAGCGATCCCCCCAGCACTATCCAACATCGGGGTGCCCAATCCCCATGTCTGTGATCCCCCTGTAATTATGAGACACTGGGAAGCCCGCCCCCAGTGTCCCCAGTTATGTTACTCCCACCACCACTCCTGAACACTGGGGAGCCCACCCCCAGTGTCCCCAAACACGTTTTTCCCTGAAAAAAAGAAAACAGTCCCCTAATGTTTTTTTTTTATTAAACCTATAAAGAAGAAAACAGTACCTCGTTGTCTCCCCTATCCTCCTCCCCATCCCGACCTCCCTCCTGCGCACCTAACTCCCGTACTCCCCCAACCCAAACTTACCCAGAGGTTGGCGGCTGGCATCTTCTGTGGACCGAGACATGTCTGCACTCTTCAAATCCAAACGGCGAACTGACAAATCAAGGCAAGTGCCATATAATTGCAGTCAAAAGCATTTTTGAATTTACATTGATATCTCAGCTATTTTTAGGTCTTTTTGCACCACATTTTCAATATGGGCTTTTTGGGACCACACCTCATGAACACTGACACTGTTGTTTTGTTACTCAGTTCAAAGGTGATTTCTTGGTCGCTGTGTGAATCAAATTTTTGGGACTGAGCAAACCATGTGCCACTGTTCATGAGGTGGGTCCCAAAAGCCCATGTTGAAAATTTGGTGAAACAATTCCCCAAAATGGCCACGTTATAAGCGTGCATTGTGCAGTTTCTATGCAGGCACATAACATTGTGAATTTTTTGTATTTTCACTCAAGGATGGAAATGAGAAAGGAAAAGTGTGGCCTTGATTTAAAAATTTGCCTTGTAGGGGCTAAACTGCACTGAGAGAAGTTTGTATTTCTAATATTTTCACTCCAAATTGTCAACATACAGATTTTTTCACACCTGTTTGCATACCTGTGGTGCAGAATGCCCCGATCCTTGCACAAAATCACCTTTTGGGGCAGAGTAATGAAATGACAGTGCCACTGTTCATGAGGTGGGGTCTCAGAAAGTCCATGTTGAAAATTTGGAGCAAAAATACCAAAAACACCCGAGTTACATGCACTCGTTAACATTTTCCTATTCATGCGTGTAACTTTGCCAATTTCTAATATTTTCACTCCCAATTTTCAACATTGCTATTTTTTCACACCATCTCATGAACACTACAGCTGTCATTTCTCACATTCTGCCCAAAATGACTTTCTGCATCTGTGGCATGGAATGGCATTTTGCCACAGATTAAGACATTTTCACCTATAGGGTTTATGAGGTAAAGTGATAAGAAGACTATGTTGAACAATTGGGGTCAAAATGTGAAACAATTACAAAGTTATCATGGCAACATACAAGTATCTGCTTGCTTCACCTACATCCCAGGTTCAGAGATGGGCTCGGGAGTTGGAGGGTCAGCCAAAGGCAGTAGGATTGAGTGTCCCAGGGACTGCTCTCCTTCTCTGGGGGGAGGGGGAAGAGTGTCTGGTGCATTGTGCACCTCTGATGGAGGCTGGAGGTACCACGGCAGCCAATGCCTCATGCATGGGGGGCGAGGCAGATGCTGGTGTCTTTGCATGTCCCCGCCCCCAGGGATCATCAAAAATTAGAATACAAAAGATTCCGGCCCCATTCTTGATGCCCCTGCCTCCACTACTACTCCTGCAGCAACTAATAAAAAAGAGAGAGAGCACTGGAGGACAACGAGAAATGTTATAGTTACAGAAATCACAAATAAAGTTTATTCTTTGCCCCAGTGTGACTATGTGTGTACACAGGGCAAGAGCAGGCTGGCAAAATAAATCTTTGACTTGTGCCACCATCCAGTGAAGAAAGAGAGAGAGACAGAGAGAGAGGCTTACTGGGGGCCAAAGAGAAATGTTATAGTTACAGAAAACACAAATAAAGTGTATTCTTGCCCCCAGTGTGGCTATGTGTGTGCACAGGACAAGAGCAGACAGGCAAAATGAGTCTTTGACTTGTGCCACCATCCAGAAGAGAAAAAGAGAGAGAGATAGACTATTGGGGGCCAAAGAGAAATGTTATAGTCACAGAAATCACACATAAATGTTATTATTGGTCCCAATGTGGCTGTGTGTGTGAACAGGGCAAGAGTGGGCTGGCAAAATAAATCACAAAGTTATGAGCCTGCATTAAAATTTGCAAATGCAGGCTCATAACTTTGGTGGTTTTCAATATTTTGACCTCAACCTTTCAACATAGCCATTTCTTCACAGCAACTCATGAATGTGACAGCTGTCATTTTTCAGATCCTGGCCAAAATGTTTTTTTTTGCATCCTGAAAGGTGATTTCACAGTTGCTGCATGAAATCACATTTTGGGCAGCAGCTGAAATGTTTCTCTGCACTTGTTCATGAGATGGGATCATACGAAGGGCATGTTGAAGATTTGGAGCAAAAATATCCACAAACATCAAAGTTATGAGCCTGCATTACAATTTGTGAATGCAGGCTCATAACTTTGGCAATTTTCTTTTGACCCAAAATTTTCAACATAGCCATTTCTTCACAGTACCTCATGAATTTCACAGCTGTCATTTTTCAGATCCTGATCAAAATGTGTTTTTTTTTTTTGCATCCCGAAAAGTGATTTCGTAATCACAGTGCAAAAATCACCTTTCGGGCAGGAGTTGAAATCTTTAAAATTTGGACTCAGAATTGCAAAAAAAATGTTAACAAGCAACCAGTGTTCGACATTGACAAATACTGGTTTGAATTTCTGATTGCCAGTGCAAAACATGGTTGCCACCTTTACTACTAAACAAATCACTTAGGCCCTAAAAACTAAACTTCCTTAACAACAAAAAAAAAACCAGCAAGGAAACTGATTAAATGTTCTTTTCCCTTATATTCCTCTTCTTCCACATAGACACAGATTAAAATAAAGTACTACTCGCAGATTTATTTTTTGGAGATTATTTTCTGACCATTGACCCCCCCATAACTGCCTTCCTACCAGGGAACTCTGCTGCTTGTTCTGCCCCAGATACAACTGAATCCAAGGCTTTGCTGAAGCCTTCTGTTATGTATGTATATGTGGGGAGAGGTTAGCATTCAGGCTGTAGAATTCTCCAGAAGTTTGAATTCATGCATTCCAAAGCAAACAAACATTCCATATCCTTATTGTGTAGATAAACAGATGCTTGACAGCTAGGGAGGGACTACTTTTTATTAATTACTTTTAACAGGAGGGGACACTGAGTTCTGATACTTGCCTGCCACCCAGCGGAGGGTGGGCATCAGCACAGCAGAAGCAGCGGACATGGTTGGGAGCATGAAGATGCAACCTGCATATGCATCAATACACACGTGCACAGTTGCATAATGCACAGTACCTGGTGGGTAAAAATGGAGAAAACTATCCCAGCTCACTCAGCATCCACTGAAGGCACCACATGACCCTATGTGGCAGGCCACATGTAAAACAGGGCTCTGTGTAAGTGGTGGTTTACCTGTAAGTCCATGAGAAGGACTGGTGATGGAACTGGGGAGATGCCGCCAGGACCAGGGATGCCAGGAGAGAAAGAATGAAAAAAAAATTACCAATCCAGCTCCCAACTGATGCTCATGCCACACTGCTTAAATCTAAATGTAAGTAAAAAAATGGCAAAAACTAAAGTTATTATTGCAATTAGATGTATAAGTGCATTAGCAACCTCAAAGCCACTCATTTCCTTGGATTAGTGCCTGGCTGAAAGGAAGTATCAGCTGCACCTTGTGCCGTCCACTCCCCAACTGGTCATTATTTCATCAGAAATGACTGGCTTCTTGGTCATTATTGCTTAAAGTGTGGCTACTGGTGGAAATGGAGGGAAGGGGGACCAGGGGAACTAAGTTTCAGGAGCGAAACTGAAAGTCTGAATCCAATACAGGAGCAAAATGGGAAAATATTGCTTTTGTGTTAAATGTAGCCCCAAAAGGCATTAAACTGACTAAATATATTGTAGAAATGCCACCTATAATAAGGAAAGCTGTCCCCAGATCCCTGTCAGGTATGTTCTATCCTACATTAAGGGTGGTGGACTCCCTCAGTGAATTTTGTTCCATTTCCAGTACTGAGGATGGCCTTTACCGTGTGACCTTCTCCCTTTGGGTCGGCAGTCATACTGCAACAGGTGTCATTATCCTACTCTGGAGACCATGTTCCTTCAAGTGGATAACATTTGAAATCACCTCCCAGCTGGGCTTCAAGACTCAGGACTGAACTCATGCCCCCCCCCACACATGGAAGGTGGACACATCTACTAGACCACTGGTTTTGCCGTTTACTGAACATTTTGGAATATGGAGATAGAGCTTAAAGTTCCTGTAATCCTAGCTGCTTCTAGTAGTAGTTGCTAGTGGTAAGTGAGCAGGAGGACCCTCTGAGAGGTTTCACAACTTAGAAAATGAATAGAATTGTGCCAGTTAGTTGTTTAACTAAAGATCAACGTGTAGGCCCATTGGGACGGGGTAAAGCCTGCTGTTCGAAATGCCAGTGAACCAGGTTCAGGATCGACCCTGGGTCTTCAGGGACTGGATGGGAGGAGGAAGAGGACTGATTCTCAGAAGATGCTCTCCTCCTCCTCCTCCTTCTCCTTCTCCAGGGGAAGGGAGGTAGTCAGGTCCTGCAATGCTACTGCCACCTGTAGATATACAGCTATCAGAGTGCTTGGGACACAGGGATGGAGGGATGTTGTACTGCATATCACAGAGCACGCTGATGCACGCTCATGTCGGGAATCTAGTCCAAATGCTGGTGTCACTGCAGGGGCAGGGGAACACAGAAATGAAAAGGTGGAAACTAATAAAGAGTAAATCCAGCCACCACCTGTGGCTTCATGAAGGCTGGTATAACCAGACAGAAGGCGGTATATCTGCCACACCGCAGCAGGGGTGTGTGCAAAAAGTGTAAATAAAACAAAGAAAAAATAAAGATCCACAAGCAATTTGGTTGTAGTTGCTTGCTCCTGCAACTTAACTGCCACAGTTCCAAGTTCAAAGGTCAAAGGTTCAAACAACTAACTATAAAATGGATAGGGAAAATACTGCATCCTGATTGGCTAGGACCTGTGCTTGGGATGGCACAACGCATGGGTAAACAAAAGTGCTGGCAATCAGGACACAGCACACTAACAATACTGATGTCTTTTTATGTCGGTTGCGCTTGCACAAACCAATGTATTGTGCCAATACGGGATTTCGGGGGGGGGGTCTCTCCTGAGCCCATTGCAGTTCACAGAACCAGGGGCTCGATAGTCTACCCCAATGACCATTAGGTGTGGTTCTGACACAACTCTTTGCTGAGTGGGATGTACGGTCATGCTCTTCAAAAGACCGAAGCTGCTCTAATCCGAGAGGGCTTTTGATTTGCATGACCGTTCAGCCCACCCAGGGTACCCAATCTCATGTCAGTGATCCCCCCCTCTCCCCATAGTTTCTGACATTGGGGTGCCCAATTCCTGTGTTGGCGATCCCCCCCAGCACTGTCCAACATTGGGGTGCCCAATCCCTGTGTCTGTGACCCCCAGCACTATCCAACATTGGGATGCCCAATCCCCCATGTCCGTGATCCCCTGGTACTATGGGACACCGTGAAGCCCACCCCAGTGTCCCCAGTTATGTTACTCCCCCCACCACTACTCAGGAACACTGGGGAGCCCACCCCCCATGTCCCCAACCATGTTTTTCCCTGAAAAAAAGAAAACAGTCCCCCAACATTTAAAAAAAAAAATTAAACCTGTAAAGAATAAAACTGTCCCTCATTGTCTCCCCATCTCCCTCCCCATCCCAACTCTCCCTCTGCACACCCAACTCCCCGCACCCGCCCTTACCCCATACTTGCCTCCAGAGGTTGGCGGCTGGCATCTTTTGCGGACTGAGACATGTCTGCACTCTTCAAAGCCAAACGGCAAACTGACGAATCAAGGTAAGTTCCGTATAATGGCAGTCAATGGTGTTTTGAACTTATGGTGATATCTGAGCCATTTTTAGGTCTTTTTGCACCCAATTTTCAATATGGGCTTTTTGGGACCACACCTCATGAACACTGACACTGTTGTTTTGTTACTCGGTCCCAAAAGGTGATTTCTTGGTCGCTGTGTGGAATCACCTTTTGGGACTGAGTAACAAAATGACAGTGCCACTGTTCATGAGGTGGGGTCACAAAAAGCCCATGTTGAAAATTTGGTGAAACAATTCCCAAAAATGGCCACGTTATAAGCGTGCATTGTGCAGTTTCTATGCAGGCGCATAACATTGTGAATTTTTAATATTTTCACTCAAGGATGGAAATGAGAAAGGAAAAGTGTGGCCTTGATTTAAAAATATGCCTTGCAGGGGCTAAACTGCACTGAGAGAAGTTTGTATTTCTAATATTTTCACTTCTAATTGTCACCATAGAGATTTAGTCACGCCACCTCATGAACAGTACAACTGACATTTCTCACATCCTGCCCAAAACGTGTTTGCGCACCTGTGGTGCAGAATGGCCCGATCCTTGCACAAAATCACCTTTCGGGGCAGAGTAATGAAATGACAGTGCCGCTGTTCATGAGGTGGGGTCCCAGAAAGTCCATGTTGAAAATTTGGAGCAAAAATACCAAAAACACCCAACTTACACGCACTCGTTAACATTTTCCTATTCATGTGCGTAACTTTGCCAATTTCTAATATTTTCATTCCTAATTTTCAACATAGCTATTTTTTCCCACTATCTCATGAACACTACAGCTGTCATTTCACGCATTCTGCCCAAAATGACTTTCTGCATCTGTGGCATGGAATGGCGTTTTGCCACGGATTAAAACATTTTCACCTATGGGGTTTATGAGGTAAGGTGATAAGAAGACTATGTTGAACAATTGAGGTCAAAATGTGAAACAATTAAAAAATTATCATGGTAACATGCAAGCATCTGCTTGCTTTGCCTACATCCCGGGTTCAGAGATGGATTCGGGAGTTGGAGGGTCAGCCGAAGGCAGTAGGATTGAGTGTCCCAGGGACTGCTCCCCTTCTCTGGGGGAAGGAGGGAAGAATGTCTGGTGCATTGTGCACCTCTGGTGGAGGCTGGGGGTACCACTGCTGCCAGTGCCTCATGCATGGGGGGGGTGAGGCAGATGCTGGCGTTATTGCATGTCCCCGCCCCCAGGAATCATCAAAAATTAGAATACAAAAGATTCTGGCCCCATTCCTGATGCCCCTGTCTCCACCACCACTCCTACAGCAACTAATAAAAGAGAGAGAGAGAGACCACTGGGGGACAATGAGAAATGTTATAGTTACAGAAATAACAAATAAAGTTTATTCTTTGCCCCAGTGTGACTATGTGTGTTCACAGGGCAAGAGCAGGCTGGCAAAATAAATCTTTGACTTGTGACACCATCCAGAGGAGAAAAAGAGAGAGTGAGAGAGAAAGAGAAAGAGAGAGAGAGAGAGAGAGAGACTATTGGGTGCCAAAGAGAAATGTTATTGTTACAGAAATAACAAATAAAGTGTATTCTTGCCCCCAGTGTGGCTATGTGTGTGCACAGGCCAAGAGCAGACAGGCAAAATAAGTCTTTGACTTGTGCCACAATCCAGAGGAGAAAAAAAGAGAGAGAGAGAGAGAGAGAGAGACTATTGGGGGCCAAAGAGAAATGTTATAGTCACAGAAATCACATATAAATTTTATTCTTGGCCCCAGTGTGGCTGTGTGTGTGTGTGCACAGGGCAAGAGTGGACTGGCAAAATAAATCACAAAGTTACGAGCCTACATTGAAATTTGCAAATGTAGGCTCATAACTTTGGTGATTTTCAATATTCGGACCTCAAATTTTCAACATAGCCATTTCTTCACAGCAACTCATGAATGTGACAGCTGTCATGTTTCAGATTCTGGCCAAAATGTTTTTTTTTTTGCATCCCGAAAGGTGATTTCACAGTTGTTGCATAAAATCACATTTTGGGCAGAAGCTGAAATTTTTCTTCACGCTTGTTCATGAGGTGGGGTCATACGTAGGGCATGTTGAAGATTTGGAGCAAAAATATTCACAAACATCAAAGTTATGAGCCTGCATTGAAATTTGTGAATGCAGGCTCATAACTTTGGCAATTTTTAATATTTTAACCACAGATTTTCAACATAGACATTTCTTCACAACACCTCATGAATGTGATAGCTGTAATTTTTTAGATCCTGGCCAAAATGTTTTTTTCTATCCCAAAAGGTGATTTCACAGTTGCTGCACAAAATCACTTTTCAGGCAGGTGTTTAAATTTTTCTCTGCACTTGTTCATGAGCTAGGGTCATAAGAATGGTATGTAGAAAATTCTGGACAAAAATATTCACAAACAACAAAGTTATGAGCCTGCATTGAAATTTGTGAATGCAGGCTCATAACTTCGGCAATTTTCAATATTTTGACCCCAAATTTTCAACATAGCCATTTCTTCACAGTACCTCATGAATTTCACAGCTGTCATTTTTCAGATCCTGGTCAAAATGTGTTGTTTTTTTTTTTGCACCCCGAAAAGTGATTTCACAATCACAGCGCAAAAATCACCTTTCGGGCAGGAGTTGAAATCTTCAAAATGTGGGCTCAGAATTGCAAAAAAAAATGTTTAACAAGCAACCAACATTCGACATTGACAAATACGTGTTTAAATTTCTGATTGCCAGTGTAAAAAAAGAGAGATGTGGTAGCTGTGTTAGTCCAGTCAACAATTGCCATCACAAAACATGGTTGCCACCTTTACTACTAAACAAATCACTTAGGCCCTAAAAACTAAACTTCCTTAACAACAACAAAAAAAAGAACAAGGAAACTGATTAAATGTTCTTTTCCCTTACATTCCTCTCCTTCCACATATATACAGATTAAAATAAAGTACTACTTGCAGATTTATTTTTTGGAGATTATTTTCTGACCGTGGACCCCCATAACTACCTTCCTACCAGGGAACTCTTTGCTGCTTGTTCTGCCCCAGATACAATTGAATCCAAGGCTTTGCTGAGGCCTTCTGTTATGTATGTATGTGTGGGGAGAGGTTAGCATTCAGGCTGTAGAATTCTCCAGAAGTTTGAATTCATGCATTCCAAAATAAACAAACATTCCATATACTGATTGTGTGGATAGACAGATGCTTGACAGCTAGGGAGGGACTACTTTTTATTAATTACTTTTAACAAAAGAAAATTCCTGTTTTTATTTTTTGAAAGATGGCTTTTTTTGGTTTTTTAAATTTTCTCAGTTTGGCATTTTATAAGTGGAATAAGACACTTCGAGGTGTGCACTGTGCTGGCTCAATGCACTTCCAGGGACTGAAGGCATTCCTCCTGCAGTGTCATGCCTCACTATGCCCCTGGGTGTGCACACATCATTGTGTTTTAGTGCTTAGGTATCCCTGTGTGTAATCATTTTGCAATACTAGATAATACACAGAAGGCAGCAGCAGCACTACTGAAGTATCACAATACCATTTCACTGTGTTTTTTGTTTTGGTATTTGCACAGTATGAGGGGTTAGCTGTGGGACCCCTGCCATTCAGTATATAGGAGATATGCTATGGAGTCTGTGAGAATACAGCATTTATCTGGATGAGCCAATTCTGGATCTCAGTGACTTATCAGCAGTGGAGCATAGGGGAGCCACAAGTGTGATCATTGAGTTCTGAAATAAACGAGTCTAGATAAACACTGTATTCTCACAGCATCCATGACATATTCAGTGTATGCCATGGGAGTGTGTGTTCATCCTCAAATGTTTTGTTTTCCAGTATTTCTGTGTCATTTTATTGCAGTTTGTCTTGGACGAGTGTTAATTGCCTTGTTTACATGCACACTGGAATCAATTTCAAACTCCAGTTTCAGTGGAATCAATACTACATTCCTCAATTGGAAGCTCATGTAAACTCATTCAGAGTTACATTCCTGTTTCAGTTTAAAGTGGATTCAGCTGCAGTGGTTCAAGTGCATTAATTATTCTGAACCTGGTCACTAATTATGAACTGATTGTGCCACATATACTGTTGAAACTGCAGCAAAAGGAATGCAACCAGAGTCAACATCATCAGTTGCTGTGTGTTTACATGCAAGGGGAATCAATCACCTTGTAATCAATTCAGTTCACTCTCAACAATCCAACAGCATGTAAACCAAAAAGGATTACAGTCTGAATGAAGTAAATTGATTACAAAGTAATTCATTCCCACTACATGTAAACATATCCAGTTTCTAATGCACTCAGCAACCTTGCAGCTTTCACTTTCACTACACACAAAAGCGTAGTGCCAATCGTAAAAGTCGATCACAACACTTGCAGTGGGAATAAACGTGGGGCATATTTATTCTCATTCCGGGTGTTGTGCCAGTGAAACTACAGCAGTTAACTGTATAACTAGAAGCACACTCCCATGACATACATTCATCAGTGACTGAGAAGAAGAGGTGGAATGCCAGATAACCAAATTTGCAAATACACAATAATCATGTGGTTAACATGAACAAACAATATCATGAGTTGTAAACGGACTTGGGTAATCTGGGAAAATAGGCAGATAAGTGGCAGAAGCAGTTTAACCTGTACTTGTCAGACTTCTAACAGAGACAGGTATCGTGGTTTATTGGGGTTAAGGCACAAGCAATGAACCATTACAGTCAAAGAGGAAGAACAAACTGATAAGTGGTTTTGAATTCTCAAAGGTTTCCATTACTTATGTGGTTTTCTTCATTCCATGCACAGCCACCTTTCTGATAACTACTGTCCATAACATCTGATTTGGAAGTACCTTTCTCAAATTTAGGGAACAGTCACTGCCATGTGATGGAAGCAACAAATGAGACAGACCTTAAGTAAATCTCTAACTTACTCTGTTACTGTATGTCACATAGGAAAAAGCAAGGTGATGCATGTGATAGCAAAAGAGAGCAGGTGCACAGTGAGAGGGAAGGAAACTGCAGCATAGGAGAAGATAAGGGATTTGAGGATTTTTATAAATTACACTAAAGCTAACTACACAGTGTTTGAAAGAGCTTTGGTGGCCAAACATGCCACTTTTTGTTTGGTGAAAAAATATTAAGGCATTCGAAAGTTATGCCACTTTTAAGTTTCCATTATAAGCCAATGGGAAAATGTATATGTATGTTTTGCAAATAAAGAATGGGGTTCTGGCCATCTCATCCCCCTTGGCAATCGAAGAATTTGCAGCCTCATGATTCAAGAATCTTTGTCCCCGAGAATTTTAAAAATTCTTTGATGGCGAGGTCCGCCATCTTGTTTTTAAATTTCCGATCGGAAAAACACAAATATCTCAGCTCAGGGGTCACCTCTGAAATAAAACTTGGATGGGTTTTATTCAGGGGACTCCGAGCCATGCCTTTGGTTTGATCCAAATTGGTCAAAAAATAGAGTTCTGAGCTTTTAAAATCTTAATTCACAGCTCGCTAATGATCTTTGATCGTGAGCCTGCAAATTCTTTGATCGCGAGATTGCGCCAGTTTGAATTAGTGCTGGTAATATACATAGTCGGCAGCTGGCCATGGAGGTGAGAGGTGGGCTATGCCAGTCACTGGCTGGGGAACGGTGGGGGGTGCTGGGTGGACTGGCATGGCATGGTGGGTGGTGGGGCCACTAGACTACCAGGCAGTAACAAATGCTTTTTATAAATGATGGGGGACCGCCAGGATATTAATAATAATAATAAAATACAGATTGGGGGCACTAGACTACCAGGAATATAAACAACAAGTATGAATAAATAGACATAGGGGCCACTAGACTACCAGGGATACAATAATACACATGGGGGGGACCACTAGACTACCAGGGAAATACAGATTTTAATGTATATTATCATGATCGGGGGGGAGGGGGCTGCTAGACTACCAGGACTGATGAAAAATTATGTGTTTGTATTCAAATGGGGTACAACGAGGCCCCCTGAGCTAAACCCACCCTAATATAACAGTCTGGAACACCCCTGAGCTACAGAAATGCATTAAAAAATCTGACCATCTTGTCCCTCGCTCGCGATGCACAATCGCAATCAAAGAATCTCGCGATCAAAGATTTTGCAGGCTCACAATCAAAGATCGTTAGTGAGCAGCAAACGAAGATTACAAAAGCTCAAAACTCTATTTTTGGACCAATTTGGAGAAAATCAAAGTCATGGCTCGATAGATCGGGGTCCCCCGAGTAAAACCCATCCAAGTTTTACTTCAGAAGTGACCCCTGAGCCGAGATATTTGTGTTTTTCAGATCGAAAACCAAAAACAAAATGGCAAACCTCACGATCAAAGAATTTGTAAAATCCTCGGGGACAAAGATTCTTGAACCACGTGGCTGCAAATTCTTTGACTGCCAAGTGGGACCAGATGGCCAGAACCCCATTCTTTGTTTGCAAAACATACATATAAATTCTCCCATTGACTTATAATGGGAACTTGAAAGTGGCATAACTTTTGAATGCCTTAATGTTTTTTCACCAAACAAAAAGCGGCATGTTCGTCCACCAAAGCTCTTCCAAACGAGCTATCTCACAGAGTGGCACACCACACAACGGCTGTGCAGGACCACATACAGTATCCCAAAAGGTGCCTCCAAAAACTGATAATTTTGCATTTTTCAGTGCTTTCATACTCAAAGACCATAAGACCAGCCAAAACACAATTAAGCAAATCAAGAGATCTACCATACCCCACCACGTGTACCAAATTTCAGGCAAATCTGTTGAATGGGTCCAAAGTTATTAATGCCTAAACGTTTGACTTTAGTATGTAACTGACCGCTGAACCCTAACTATAGTGGCGCAACTGTGCCACTATAATATATATATATATAGATAGATAGATATCTATATATCTATAGATATATAGATATCTATCTATCTATATATATATATATATATATATATATATATATATATATATATATATATATATAATAGAGGCATGGCAGGTTAGGGTTTTGTAGCCTGTTTAATGTTAAACCTCAAATTCTGCACCTTAATAACTTTGCAACCGATCAATGGATTTGCACAAAAGTTGGTATGTGTTGTCCTGTGGGGTAGATCTCTTGATGTGGCAAGTTTCTTTCCAGTTAGCTGTATTAATTCTGAGATCCAGATAGTGCAAAAACCTTAAACGTTGCCATTTTTTGCAGTTTTTTCCTCATCGCCTTGCATCCAGACAGTGTGGACTTTTGATGTGATTTTTTATGGTAGTTACAGATTGGGTAACAGAACTGCCATGCAATTCTTTGGGGAAAAAATATTAATCTGTTGCAAAGTTATTCAAATTTTAAGTTCCCATTGTTTTCGTAGGACGTTCACTGTCCAAAATTGAGGGACAAAGTTCGACAAAGGATTGACCTCGCAAGAAAGGATTCTTTCTCGCAAGATCCGTTCCTTTTTCGTGAGGAAAAATCCTTTTTTTGCCAGCTATCATCTTGCTTTTTTTTTCCACGAACTAAAAAACGTGTAAAATAGATATAAATGTTGTAATTTTACAAATCAAATATCAAAAACTAGCTAATTGGGCCCCATTTAGCTAGATGCTGCTGTTTGTTTTTCACAATTAGGGCCAGAAATAGCTTTTCTGGGCATCAGAAATCCAAGGTGCCCAGCTTAGCGAGAGGAGCCTTCCGCCATGTTTTCTGTATGAGAACAGCAGATTTTATTAAGTTTTGCAACCGCAGCTGAACTCCTGCTGCCTGCTGCAGTGTGTGTTCTGAGCCCTCATTTTCCCTGGTGTCTCGTGGCACCCCTCATTCCCCCATCACTATCACCATATATTTCCTGGTGTCTAGTGGCACCCTCCCATCCTCCGATCACTGTCCCCATGTCCCTTGTTTGCTTTATTTATATAATCCGACACTGGGATGCCCACCCCCAGTGTTGGATGCCCCTCTCTGCAGCCCATTGTTTTATGAATTAGCTGACATTGGGGGGGCCCAGACCCCATATCATCATTTAGAGCCCCTCCCCAGTAGTGTAGGACACTGGGGAGTCCACCCCCAATGTCCTGAAAGTTGTATTTAGTTTAAACCTGTAAAAAAGAAAACAGTCTGCCAATGTCTTTATTTTTTTACCCTGAAAAGAAGAAAATGGTCCCTCGTCATACCTGCCATCCCCCTCCCCCATCCCGATCCTCCCACTGAGCACCCATCACCCCACACCTCCCCCCTTACCCTATACTTACCACCGGAGGTCATAGGCTGTGATCTTCTGTGGACCGAGACATGTCTGCACTCTTTAAAGTCGAACTGTGAACTGAGGAATCGAGGCAAGTGCCGTACAATGTATTTCAATTGTGTTTTGAACTTATGTTCATAGCTTTGCCATTTTTGGGAATTGTTTCACCAAATTTTCAAAATGGCCCTTTTGGAACCCCACCTCATGAACACTGGCACTATCATTTCATTACTGAGGCCCAGAAGGTGATTTCACAGTCACAGCATAAAACCACCTTTTGGGACAAAATAACGAAATTTCACCACCAGTGTTCATGAGGTGGGGTCCCAAAAAGGCCATGTGAAAAAATTCTAACAAATGGCCAAGTTACGAGTGTTCATTGAAATTTTTATTCGCACATGCATAACTCTGGTAATTTTCAATATTTTAAGTCCACATTTTCAGCATAGCCATTGTTTCACACCACCTCACGAACCGTACAACTGTCATTTTTCATATCCTGTCCAAAACGTGTTTTCACACCTATTGGCATGGAATGGCATTTTGGTACAGATTTGAAAATTTTGACCTATGGGATTTATGAAGTGGGGTCATAAGAAGACTATGTTAAAAATGTGGGGTCAAAACATGTAAAAATGCCAAACTTATGACCATTCATTCCAATTTCACTACTCCCACTCATAACGTCGGAAATAGTAAATATTTTTACCACAGATTTTCAACATAGCCTTCTTTTTACCCCACCTCATGTATTTCACAGCTGTCATTTTTCAAATCCTGGCCAAAATGTGTTTTCACACCTGTGGCAGGAAATGGTTTTGCAGTTGCACAGAATTACGTTTTGACTGGGATTCGAAAATTTTCTGTACTGGGTACATGAGGTGGGGTAATAACATGGCTAAAATGACAATTTGGTCACTGTTGTCCTATAAATGGAAGCGCAGGGCTGGAAGGCCCTGTGCTTCCACAGCTACATACATATACCCATCTATGGAGGGATGGGAGCGCAGAGTCCAAAGGACCCGGCGCTCCCACAGTCAAATAAGGATACTATTATACTATCTCAAAAAGTAAGGAAATAAGTTGCAAAAAACTTTGTTAATGCTCCAGTTAGGGTCAAAGTGACAAAAGCTGGGAAATGAGGCATTAGGGTTTCCCTAATATCCCGCACTCCCAAACAGGCAAGAGAGCAGGTGTGGTGTGTTCTCACCCCAGTCTCATAAAGTCTACACATACTAACATACCAAAAGCCAGCAGAATAGGCCAAATGGTCTGTGATGTCTGCTCGGTAGCCAGCCACCTAGTGGGTGCTCGCTCTCCTACATCTGACCTTATTTACAGATGGAATGGGGTGAGTGTTAGGCTTGAGAAGGCCTAAAGGCACACACACCCACATCTGCTGTCCTACCTGGCTTTGGAGGGTGGGGTGTTAGAAACCCTAACATTGCTTTGTAACTTAACTGGACCACTAAAAAGTTTTTATATGAACTATTCAGCTGCTCCAGATGACGATCTCCACAGGCTCGCACCACAATGCTACCAGGCCCTTCTCAATGGCACATACACTACACAGTCATGCTCTGCGGACTCAAGGTGCTTATTCTCCAGTGCCACACAGAGCTTGGGAGCCCCCCCACGCCATATGAAGGGATTGACCTGAACCTGGAGAATGGGGACACTGCTGGGAAACAGGTGGCATGTGACATCAATGGACATTAGTTTGGTGAGCAGAGTTGCGGGCCAATGTGAGAAGCTGAAAGAGAGGAGCACCAGGGGCCAAAAAAGGAGGTAAAGAAAGTCATTACAGAGCTTTCTCCCTTCATGTACTGCATTTCATTTAATTGTTTTGTATCTGTCACAAAAGTATGTGTTTTTATGAAATGAGTTTCAGAATCCTTCAGAATCTTACCAACTTAATTTGCCATAAGAACATCTCGAACTTTGGGCATTCGATCCTTTTGGACTGTTGTGAACTACCAGGGGAAAAAGGCAGACTTTTTGGTTCAGCTGGTTCACCATGGTCGGAATGGTGCAGACCAGGCAAACCAGTTCAACCACAGTTCCAACTTAAACCTTGTATGTGCCCAGGATAACCCCCCAGGTGTCCCAGGACCCATGGCCCCTGCAAAGCCAATTCCCGATTTGAGCAGCAACCTCACCTCACTCAAGAGGGACCATCCTAGTGTTCTCCTCAGGCTGCTCCAGCTCCACCTAAATGCTGATGCTCACTGTACTTTTTCTCCTGAGCTGAAATGTTAATGCCCTGCTGGGTCTGTGCAGTAAGGAGGTGAACGGAGGGAGGGAACTGAAACTCAGGAGAAGCTGTCCTCTTATGCCTGTTTGTTAAGCAGCTGCTGTATTTATTTATATCACATGATGTCTCTGAGTCACTGGGTGAACTAGGGTGAATCGGTCCACTGAAATGAGAACTTTGGTGAACCCCATGCAGTTCGATGGTCAAAGTTCACGTGGTCGAATTTCTGGAGGTTTGCACAGCCCTGGTCTTAACATGGTATCCTGTGATAGGGGCTAACCGCAAGTTGGCACCTACCAAAATGACGACCCACTTGCGGAGACTGCCCTGACGGCGAGGGTGTAGGGAGGGCAACCTGATGGGGAGGGTTTCCGACAGGACAACAGGATATCGTGTGTGTATACATGTGTGGGGGGAGTGAGCATGCCGAGCGAGGGGAGGGAGGGTTTCTGAGGAGTGATGCCGCAGGTTGTCATCAAGCTGGCGTCATGGTGTAGTGGCGTGGGTGCTGGCCTGGGGTGGCGAGGATGCAGGGTTCAGGACCGGGCACTGGTGCTTTTTGTTGTGCCCGGCCAAAGACAGTATTTGTTTTCCCCCACAGATGCATCCCCACCCCGACATGCATCCCTCTGGAGTTGAGAATCTAAATATAGGGGGGGTTTGGGGTGCGAAGCCCCCTACGGGGTGTGTGTGAAGAAAAATCAGAGTTTTTGTGCCGCTGTCACTGGCGCTGCAGTTTCACATCACTGAAACTGAATTTCAGCAATGAGCACTCACCATAAGGATGATCGCCGTTTGGCAATCACCCTTATGACATGGAACCATCTTAACACATCATCAGGCCATTCATTAATTTCTGGTATACACATAGTTCATAACTAACCTGCCCTCATCTACCTATCAGCCGCCTAACTAAATGAAAATAAAAGCCTTTTCCCATTAAAACAAAATAAAAACGTTTTCACTTTTTAAACAGAAAAACTTACACCAGAGCAGAGGTTTCTTTGAATAAACATACTTCTCAGATTCATCCAAAGACACTCAGCCTTTGTTACCAAACTCACATATTCTGCCTAGCAACAACCTAACTACAGGAAAATAAATCCTTTTGCTATTTAAAAAAACACTTTTTTCCATTTTATAAGCTCAACAACCCATATCAGGACTTAGGTTTCTTGAGAACTGCACTTCCCAGGTGCAGTGAAAGTCACTTGGTTCTCAGCCTCGTGCCTTCCAATTCATCTGCAAGCATGCATTTATTCTCTAGTAAGGCATGCCCTGTTGTGGGTTATTCCTTACTTACCATAACACGAGTATGAGAATGAAATGCACACAACAAAGAAAAATGTGTTCCAACTGCTCATTTTTATTGTGTTGCTTGCTTGCATGTGCAAGAAACACATTGAGTCAGGTTTCTTTCACAAGCAGGTTGTGGAGGCACGGCAGTGTTGTGCTGAATGGCAGCAGCCCATTCAGGGGCTAGTCTCTGCCTTGGCCAATAAATGAGCTTGCTGTCGATCACCAGCAGTTAATGAGCAGGCCACTAGATCAAAGGAACTGAGCCGCTGCAATCAGGGAGCACCCTGTCACTATGCAATCAGCTGTTTTTGCTGTGGGGCGTCCCTGACTGCAGCAGCCAATTTCACAGCTCCATTGTGCTGTGTTCCCATGGCGATGGCTTCTCCATCGGCCTCTCACAGAACCCAGGAAGCTGACGGAAAGCTGCTGCCCACCTTTTGGTGTGCCTTCCTGGTGAAACATTTCAATAAAAAAAAAAGCCAACGGGGTGCCCAATCCCTGTGACAGCATGCCACCTTCCAGTTCAATTTGCCGATGGGGGAGCCCACTCCCCGTCAGCATACTATCCCCCCTCCCAAACTTGTTGTGTGCTGAGGAGGGTGCCCAATCCCCCTCGGCTCTTGCCACCCCCCCACACTTATATGTGCTGACAGGGGTGCCCAATCCCCCTGTTGGCATGCCTCCTTCCTGGTAATTTTTCAAATGGGGAGCCCACTCCCCATTGGCATATTACTCCCCCCAATTTCTTGTGTGCCAAGGAGGGTGCCCAATCCCACTTGGCTCTTGCCCCAGCACTTAGTATGTGCTGATGGGGTGCCAATCCTATTGGCTACAGCACCCAAACACTCAGGTGGCATGCTGGGAGCCCACCCAGCATGCCAAAATTAATATGACCCTGCAAAAAAGAAAACCTTCCCACAAGTTTTTTTTTTTTAAACATACCTGTAGATTAGAAAATGGTGCCTCGTTGATTCCGGTGGTCCCTCCCCCAACCTGCGCCCACCCTCTGCGTACCCCACCTCCCCACACACACACATCCCTCACCCCATACTTACCTCCGGAGTCTGTCGCGATGATCTTCGGTGGACCGGGAACATGTCTGCACTCTTCAAAGCCAACCGCAAACTGAAGAAAGGCCGGTAAGCTGTATAGTGGCATAAATGTGTGTTTTTTCCAACTCTGGCACATATCTCAGCCATTTTTGGTAATTGTTTCACCAAATTTTCAACATGGGGTTCTTGGGACCCCACCTCATGAACTCAGCCACTGTCATTTTGTTTTTCGGTCCCGAAAGGTGACTTTGCAGTCACTGCGTGGAACCACCTTTTGGGACTGATTAACAAAACAACAGTGTCACAGTTCATGAGGTATTAAAACCTAAGTTGAAAATTTGGTGGCATTCAAAATGACTATTTCTGGTGTGTTGTGCAGTTCCTACACGCTCGTAACTCGAGCATTTTAATATTTTCACTCCTGATTTTCAACATTGCCATTTTACCACACCTTCTTATGAACAGTACAGCTGTCATTTTTCACATCTCACCTGAAATGTGTTTTCGCACATGTAGTGCACAATGGCGCAGTCGGTGTGCAAAATCAATGTTCAGGACAGATTAAGAATATCACAGTGACATTGTTCATGAGGTAAGCCCCCAAAACCCTACGTTGAAAATTTGGTGAAAAGATTCCCCAAAATGACTGTTTTACGGGCTTGCGTTACGCAGTTCCTACACATGCTCGTAACTTTGAGCATTTTTAATATTTTCACTCCAGATTTTCAGCATTGCCATTTTACCACACCTCCTTATGAATAGTACAACTGTAATTTTTCACCTCTCACCCAAAATGTGTTTTTCCTCATCTAGCGCACAGTGGCGTGGTCAGTGTGCAAAATCAATGTTCGGGACAGATTAAGAAAATCACAGTGACACTGTTCATGAGCAGAGGTCTTAAACTGGCTATGTTGAAAATGTGGTGACAAAAGTCCATAAAATGACTGTGTTACGAGCATGCATTGTGCAATTTCCACGCACCCTCGTAAGTTCACAAATTCGTGATATTTTCAGTCCTGATTTTCAACATTGGCATTTTTCCACACCTCCTTATGAATAGTACAGCTGTCATTTTTCACACCCTGGCCAAAATGTGTTTTCACACTTCCAGCACAGAATAGCGTGGTTGCTGTGGGAAATCAGTGTTTAGGATACATTAAGAAAATCACAGTGACACTGTTCATGAGTGGAGGTCCCAAAATGCCTATGTTGAAAATCTGCTGTAAAAAATCCCCAAACTAATTATATTACCGGTGTGCATTGCGCAGTTTCTACGCACACTGGTGACGTCACCAGTTTTTTTATATTTTAATTCCAGATTTTCAACATTGCCATTTTTTACACCTCCTCATGAACAGTACAGCTGTCATTTTTTTCACATCCTGTTCAAAATGTGTTTTTGCACCTGTAGCACCAAATGGCGCAGTCGCTGTGCAAAATCACCTTTCAGCTAACGA
Organism: Neoceratodus forsteri; assembly: GCA_016271365.2. Taxonomy (NCBI): domain Eukaryota; kingdom Metazoa; phylum Chordata; order Ceratodontiformes; family Ceratodontidae; genus Neoceratodus; species Neoceratodus forsteri. The sequence goes on from JADMNL010000025.1 coordinate 200,210,330, forward strand.
ACTGATAGTGTCATCGTTCATACGGTGGGATCACAAAAAGCCCATGTTGAAAACGTGGAGTAAAAATACCAAGAAACGCCCAGGGTGTTAGGGTTTTCGATCATAATGCCCTACCCTGTATGGACTGACAGGCATCGGGGGTGTGACTTAGGATTGTTGACAGTAATGCTCATGCCATTCCACCCCCAGCCTGCAGCCAGTGGCAGGCATTGAGGTGCGTCTTGGACCCTTTGGCCCCAGACTTCACCCCATTCTCCTATACTGCACTCATTTCAGTGTATTTCCTTATGGAATGAGGTGAGTGTAAAGCCCGAACACTTCAAAGCACACCTCGACACTTGTGTCTGCAGTGTAGGGTGAGGTGAAATGTTGTGACCATCATGGGCGACGACACAAAGGCACACCCCAATGCCTGTCCATCTCTGCAGGGTGGGGGTGGAGTTGGCGTCAGTTGAATACTTCACTGCCATTCCTATACTGCATCTGTCTAACTATTACACTTCCACTGCTAATGACAGCAAGCAACACTTGGCATTGACAAATGCTTGTTTTATAAGCAGTTTCCGCCCCAGAACTGTCAGCAAAAAGACGTCTGACCCAACATCCTGGAACTTCAACCTTAATCCAGGTCTTCATCAGTAACTTAAGTAACATTTCTTTCACTATGTCACCTGGCATGGCCAAAATGAAGTAATGTGATTTGCCAACAAAGATCAAACAATTGTGCAAGGATTTCACTCTGTGCATGCTTTAATCTTGTTGTTCCAGTTTCTCTTCCATTTTAACACAAAAAAGCAACTGAATATTTTGGGACAATTTTAAAAGTTAGAAACACACCACAGTGCAGGCCTCTTGCCAAAACAGCCAACTTGCTGGGTGGTTGAAGGCACTCAAATTTACCTTGTGCCTCAAACTGCACCTGGAATGTATGTCAATTTCACTCAATGTATGCCCTGTCATGTGTCACTGCTTACTTGTACTGAAACAGGGACACTCAGAAAAGAAAGCAACACTGTTTCCATGGTAATGATCAGTGGGGCATCCACTCAGCCCACTGTCGACTGGGGTATGGACCTGGAGCTGGAATTACAGGAGCGGAGGCTGGCAGGAATGATGACAGAGTGCCCAAAAGGACACTGCTCTCAGGGTAGGTTGGGGCGCTGCACCACTTATTGAGCAGCTTATGGTGGTGGCTTGTTGGTGGTGCCGGTGGCTACATTCTGTCTGCCACCTGCCCAAGATGCCGACACATATTTCCTCCCAAGGTACCAAAATGTGAAACATGTGGCCTTCATACAGGCATGCCAGATGATTGCTCTCAACTCCCCCCCACCCCACACCACCATAAATCCCCTTAGCACACTGCTGTGATCTCCCAGCTGACATCCCACCAGATTAAGGCACTTTCTCCCCTGACTGTGGCTGTGGGGCACCTGAGAAGGGATACTCTAAAACTGGGAGACATTACATAACCCTGGGAGTCATGTGCAATCTCCTGTTTCGACACAAAAGAAAGTAGTCATGAATATCAGCGGGACGTGAGCTAAACAGGCTGCGGGGCATGAACAGCAGAATGGGCAGGGTTTCCTGGGAAGTCTTGGGAAGGAACAGAAAAAGAAAAGAAAAGCCACATTTGGGAACACAGAACTCTGCCTGCTTATTCATCAGAATTTCCAATAAATTGATGCCTGCAGTCAGGTAAGGAGTGACTCCAGATGTATAAAAACTAGACTGCTGTGGCTTCATGGGATGTTAGCAGACACTTCGGGGTGTGTATGTTGACGAAATGAGTCACTGCAGAAATGTGTACCTTGCCTTGCATCTTGCAGACAATCTTCTAAATCCTTCAGAGAACCTGTTTAATGCCTGGAAAATTCACTCTGCAAACCATCAGACTGGGTAATTCAAAGTTCTGTTTTTTTTGTTACTGTTTACCTAAACAAACTTGACTTTAGTTAACTATGTAGGAAAACTTACCAAAATGCAATGTTTTTGAACAGTGTCATAAGAGTTATGATGGTCAAAGCACCCTGCTGTCCCAAGTGGGCCTCTCTCTCTCCCTCTCGCCCTCTCTGTCTCCCCTCTCTCAAGCCTTTACCACTAAAACTGTCTGGACCCGTAAATTTGCTGCCATCAAATCTCTTCTTTAGCAAGAGTGCAGACCCCGATACTCTGATACGAACATATGAAATTTGCCAGCAGATAACGGCTTAGTGGTCTATCAAGTCTGCTCGAATGTGCAGCTAGCACCCCTTATTCTGCAGCTGCCCCTCCATCCCTCCCTCCCCCTCCCTTGACCTCTCTCTTGCCCTGTCCCCACCCCTTTTGAAGCAGCCCACCGTTCTACTGGATACCACTTCTGCCGGTAATGCATTCCACCCAGCTACCACCCTCTCAGTAAAAAAGTGTCTCCTCGTCTCCCTCCTGAACCTTCCTCCCTCCAGTCTCGTATCATAGCCCCGGGTGTCTCTCATCCTCCCTTACTTTGAACAGCCCCTCCGTACCTGTCTTGTTTATTCCTTTCATGTACTTGAAGGTTTCAATCATATCCCCCCATCCCTCCTCTCTTCCAGCGAGTACATGTTCAACTCCCTCAGCCTACTCTCGTATGGTAAGTCCCCCAGCCCCTGGAACATCTTTGTTGCCCTGCACTGCACCCCCTCAAATAACTTAATGTCCCTCTTCAGATACGAGCGCCAGAACTGCATGCAGTACTCCAGGTGCAGTCTAACCAGTGATCTATACAATGGCAGAATCACCTCACCCCTCCTTGAGGATATACCCCTTGCAATGCAGCCTAAAATTTTGTTGGCCTTTGCAGCTGTCTTCCTACATTGTGCCGAGTTGTTCATTGATCCCGTAATGAGCACCCCTAGATCTTTCTCCTTCTCTGTCACAGCTAGCTGCACTCCCCCCATCTAGTAACTCTTCCTTGGGTTTTTTGCCCCAAAATGCAGCACCTTGCACTTTTTGGCACTGAACCCCAGTTGCCAGGTGTCCGACCAGTTTTTCAGCTTTGCCAGATCATCCTGCAACCTCTGCCATCCCCCTAGGTCATCTACCATTGCTCCCATCTTGGTATCATCAGCAAACAGACTGATCTTGCTCTTGATGCCCAATGATATGTCAGCAATGAATATCCCAAACAACATTGGTCCCATCACTGTGCCTTGCAGAACACTGCTCATCACTGCCCTTGGGGATGAGAGCTCCCCTCCCACCACCACCCTATGTTGCCTTCCCTGATGCCAGTTTACTACCCATCTCACCAGCTTTGCACTCGCTCCTGTGCCTTCTAACTTACTTCCCAGCATCCCATGTGGCACCAAGTCAAATGCCTTACCAAATTCCAGGTACAGGACATCCACTGCATGGTCCCCATCCAGTTGCCTAATTACCCAGTCATAGAAATCCACCAGCTTGGTTTGGCAGGATCTGCCACTGATGAAGCCATGCTGTCTGCTGTCCTGTTGCCCTTTGGCCTCCAGGAGGGACACCAGCCTCTCCTTCAGGATAGTCTCCATCAGCTTACCCACGATGGATGTGAGGCTCATCGGTCTGTACTTCCCCAGTTCATCCTTGGGGCCGCACTTGTGGATGGGCACCACGTGAGCCATCCTCTAATCCTGAGGTATACACCCTGAGTGTAGTGAGGCATTGAATAGGTCTGCCAAAGGTCTAGCCAGGACCTCTGCTAGCTCTTTCAGTACCCTGGGGTGGATGCCATCTAGCCCTGGTGCCCTGTCCACCCTCAGTGCCCTCAATCCCTCCAGAACCCTGCGTTTCCATGATTTCCCCATCCATCACCCCCTCCCTCTCTGTTCCTGCCCTCCCACCCCCCTTGGGTATCACACCCCTTCTCCTTAGTAAATACTGAGCAGAACTAATCGTTTAGTGCTTTTTCCTTATCACTCCCTGCTTTCACCCACCCCCCTCCTTCCTAATCCATACAAATGGTCCTTGCCACTCTTTTTCTCCCTGATGTAGCTGAAGAAGTCCTTCTCCCCCTTCTTAATGCCCTGCGCCAGCTTGAGCTACTTAGACACCTTGGCTGCCCTTACTGCCCTTGTCACCTCCTTCAATTCCTTCAGGTACTCCTCCCTGTCTTCCCCCTCCCTGTTTTTTTGCACTTCCTAAAGGCAGCTCTTTTTCCTCCTTACCTTCTCCATGGCCTCCTTGCTCACCCAGCTAGGTTTCTTTGCCCTAGCCTTCTTGCTCTGGGCCTTGCTGCAGGTTCTGGTTGCCTCTCCTATCCTCAGCTTTATGAGCTCCCACCTCTGGTTAGCGCCCATGCTAGGTTGAATTCTAGCCAGGTACCCTTTTACTACTTCCCCCATCCTCCCAAAATTGGTCCTCCTGAAGTCCAGCATCCTTGTGCTGGATTTCACTCCTCCTTACCCTCCAACGTGAATCATACTGAACGGTGGTCACTCCCCACCAGCGGTTCTTCTACCCTCAGTTCCCTCACAATCTCTCCATTTGCCAGCACAAGGTCAAGGGTATTCCCTAACCTGGTTGGTTCACTGTCCATTTGCATCAGGAAGTTGTCCTGGAAAGCATCCACCAATACCTGCTCCCTTCTATTCTTGGTTGTTGGGGTACTCCAATTCACTTCTGACATGTTGAAGTCCCCCACGATCACCACACTACCCTTCTCACAGGTCCTCCTGATCGGTCCCTTTTCTGACACCTTTTATCCTTTAGACTCCTCATAGTGAGGGTCTCTACTCTGGATGGGACACGCTCTACTCTCTCGGAGACTCTTTACTATGCACCCCTTATCCAGGTACCTTTCCCTCACAGATGCAGTCACAAACAACCAGCCAGTCTAGCCTTTTAAGAAAATAACTAATTTTTGTTAAACACTGGTTGTTCAAATATAGCAGTAGTATTCAGGTAGATACATTATTTACACACAGCCAAACAACAGCACACATACAGCATTACAAAAGAATGCTTGCACTCTTGTGCAGGTAATCATCATATCAGATGACCTAAAGGTGAACAGACAATGTGACGAGGAAATCAGGAGAGCTAGTGGGATGCTGGTGTGTATAGGTAGGGGTATCACCAGCAGAAAGAGGGAAGTGGTGTTGCCCCTATAGAGGTCATTAGTGTAAGACCCCACCTAGAGTGCTGTGTCCAGTTTTGGAGACCACATCTCAGGAAAGACATAGAGTAGAGGTGGTCCAGAGGAGGGCTACCAAAATGGTGCAGGGTCTGCATCAAAAGCCCTACAAGGAAAGGCTAAAGGAGCTCAATATGTACACCCTAGAGGAGAGGAGGGAGAGGGGGATATGATCGAGACCTTTAAATACCTCACAGGGGTGAATAAGGTACAGGTAGAAAGTATTTTTCAGACAAAACGGTGCTCTAGAGCAAGGGATCATGATATGAAGCTGGAGGGGGGTAGGTTCAGGACAGATGTGAGGAAATACTTCTTCACAGGAAGGATAGTGGATGCCTGGAACAGCCTTCCAACGGAGGCAGTGGAAGTGAAAACAGTGGTGGGATTCAAAAAAGCCTGGGATAGGCACAAGGGAATCATAAAGGAAAGGAAGAGGATGGAAGAGGCAGTGCCCTAGACCAAGGAGGGTCTGCAGCAAAAGCAATCACAATGAAAATGTGCAGATTAGTTGGGCCAAGTGGCCTTTATCTGACATCAGTTTCTATGTTCCTATGTAAATGGTTCTATCTTCCCAAGTTGTTAAGTTTCCTGTAAGCTGAGTATCATGCACTAAGTCTTGACACCTTCAAATCGTGGATCTGGCTCCCTCCTTGGATGTTCACTCAGCATCCCCCCAGTGAAGGAGGAAGAGAGGAGCTGTGTTGAATAATGTATGTCCCCTCTCTTATACAGAGAGGAAATCAGAAATTAAACAAGAAACTCAGGCAGTACAATGAGAAAACAGTTTGATCATCACAGGAGTCCACGATTAAGATGGCAGACCGTCAAAATGGTTATCTGTGAGACTGGAGGGGTTCACCTGTAAACCCCAGGATTCCTACACTGGGGTGTGCTGGAGGCTGACCATACTGCAGAAGTGAGGCACTCTGAGGGAGGGAGGGAAGATGGGCACAAGCCATGTGGCACTGGCACGCCACCTGCTGGTCTACAGAGGAGCACCTTGGCATTGACTATGGTGGCATCCCCACCAACCCACCAGACTGGTGGAAGGGTGCAACTGTAGTGGCACCATTATTGTAGTAGGTGACAGGGGGACATAAGTGGGCAAAAAAGGAGGAGTGGGTTAAAAAAAGAAATTGATTGGGCCGGTTGATTGTGCATGCGTCCCAGGTTTTGGAGAAAACTCGAGTGCCACAACATGAGGCAGTCAGGTTGGGGTAGCTGCTGCAATGCACTGTGCCTCAGTCAAGGAGACATGATGGCATACTCCAGCACCGCAGTAACCCCTGCAGCTGGGGCAAGAAGCATGCTACCGCTGCAGGGATGTGCTATGCGTGCACAAGGCCTCCCAGAAGGCAGTGCTTATACTAGGGGAGGTGGGAAAAATCCAGAAGAGAAGAAAAATCCCATGTCCTTTTCTATACGACAGTCTGAGCACCTGGATTCCCCTGGGTCCTAGTGTCTACTGGCACTAGATCCTGGTTCACACAGTGGACTGCTCCAGCGGGCGGCCCTACCCCACCAAGCCCCTGCCACAGAGGGGAAGCCATGGGGTAGTCAATGGGCACAAGATCTGTGGATACAAGTGTTGTCAAGCCTCAGCAGGGTATATTCCTGGGAACAGGATAAATCCATGCAAACAAGGTATATCCTTGGGAAGAGGGTATATAGCTGGAAAACAAGAATGGTCGAGAGGGAAAACAATTAATGGATTAAGTAAATAGTGCAAAGACACCAAAACAAAACTAGCAAAATGCTGTTTTAATCCTCCAGAACCTCAAGGTGACACATAAGGTCGGACTCATTACCATTTTCCAGGGAATTTTGGCCTCTCCCATTTTTTCAAGAATCGGTGCAACTAATAAGTTGCTTGACATGATAAGTAAGGCTTGAAAGCTTTTCGCTTATTTCAGAGAGTGCAAATTACATTTTTCTTTCAGCCAGCTACATAATTATTAAAGCTTATACTAATAAATGATTGGGATATTAAAAGCCATAAATCTAAGGAAATTTCAATGCTATCATGAAGCTGGGCCAAGAAATGTGGACCTGCGCCAGAAAAAGCAACTGCTTTTCCTTCCTTTCAACAAGCCCCAGCAAAGCAGTAGCTGCACAAACACAATGGGGATGACATTTAAAAAAATAAATAAATAACAAGCAAACTGCCGTGGCTCTGCTACCCAGACTATGTACTGTATACCTACCCAAACCATTACGAAGGTTGAGAATAAGTGGCTTATTTTGATCCCTAGCTGACTGGGCTGGGAGATACGCACTGCCGTCTCCTCTCACTAGCCCAAACAGACTGACTAATGTTATGCTAAAAAAAAATAACATTAAAGGAAAAGAAAAAGACTGCTTGTGGCTGGCGTCTGACAGTCTCCCACTCCCACTCCCCTCACTGTGTAAAGCATTGATTGCTTCTGTTACATAACGGCTACTAGATCTGTCAAGTCACAAGCCCAGCAAATGCTTTGAAAAAACAGTACTGGCAGCTACTGTGAATAAACCCTACAAATATCACTCTGCAAATGTTAAGTACTAGGGATCTCAACTGAACAACCTATTGAAAGTCAATTAGGAGTGCCTACTACACATCCCCCAAACTGATGTAAAAAAGTTTGGGTGATAGCAGTAGGCACCAAACGTTGTATGGGGCCCAAAAATGGTAGTTTACTCATCCGGTAAAGGTGATTCTGTTACTGTATATCCTTGGCACTTCCAGATCCTTCAGAACCTTACCTTAGGGTTATGTACACCTGATAGGCTACTTAATGCACATGTGACCTAAGTTTTGGATTTCGGTCCTCCACCAAGCCCCTTACCCCACCTGGGTGTCTTCAGTTTCAGTACTTCCATAGCTGTAAAATAACTTGTTAGGTATATGCACAGACAGTAATTATTACTCTAGAGCGTGTGTCCAGGATTCTAATAATACTTTAATGGGAATAATATACTGGTTTGTTGTGCATTCATGTCTTGTACGCATTTATGTTCCTTTATTCTCAAATGTCCTTATCTGCTCTATCATGCTCCCTCAGGTGGGATGAAGTGCCATGGATATACAGTAACACAATCACCTTTACCAGGTGAGTAAACTACCATTGTGTTGTCTGTATATCCATGGCACTTCCAGATCCTTACCTTAGGGTGATTCAAAAGCAGTGCCCTACTAATATGGGAGGGAGAGCATGGAGTGACACTGTGTTTGTGTATTTTTCCATGGTCATGAATGTCTTATTTTTCCCTTACTGTAGCTGTCATTAGCACCTTAAGTCCCAAAAAATTTTTGGCTGGAATTTCAGTGTCAAGTCTGTAGTGTCTTGTGAATGTATATAAATTGGACCAAGTGGCTGCTGTACAAATCTCTTGCGCCGTGGCTGAATTTCGTTCTGCCCACGATGTGGCTATTGCTCTAGTCGAATGGGCCTTGATTCCCATTGGTGGAACCTTGTTACTTAATTTGTAAGATTCTGTAATTGTCCTTTTTAACCAGGTCGCTATCGTGCCCTTGGCTGCCACTGCTACTTTCATGTGCTCTGTTGCTATTATGAACAGTTTATCTGTCTTTCGGATGTGTGTGGTTCTGTGTAGGTATTCTCTGAGTGTTCTCTTGACATCCAATGTGTGGAGGTTTTTCTCTCGGCTGTATGCATGTTCTTCATAGAAGGTTGGCAATTGTATTGGTTGATTGCTGTGAAAATTAGAGTCAATTTTGGGAATGAATGAGGGTACTGTATACAGCGTCACGCCTTGTTGTGTGAACGTTGTGAATGATTCTATGCATGACAGTGCTGTCATTTCTCCGATGCAGCGAGCTGAGCATATTGCTACCAGAAATGCCACTTTTAGCCCCACCCAATAGTCTGTGGTGTCTGCAAGAGGTTCAAAAGGTGGCATAGTAATGGCATTTAACACCAATGTCAGGTGTCATGGTGGTACGTTGTTCCTTATATACAGTCTTACGTTGCTTGCTAATTTTACAAAGCATATGACATCCGGGTGTGATCCGGGCTATGTTCCCTCAACTGTACCTACTGCTGCTCTGATGGCAGAGAGTTGTACTCTTAGTGAGGATGGAGCTAGGCCCTTATCCAGGCCTTGTTGCAAGTATAGTAGAATTTCTGCCATGGATATCTGCGTCGGGTATAACTCCCTGTCGTTGCACCATTTCCTGAATATGTTCCACTGTCTGGAGTAAATGGAGTTTGTTGTGTTCCTGCGGGATTGCAGCATGGTGTCGATAACCATAATGTGGTATCCTACATTCAGCAATCCCTCCCTTTCAGGAGCCAGGCCATGAGTTGTAGATTGCCTGGGTTCGGGTGTGTTATTGGTCTCTGAATAAGAATGTCCCTTTTGTTCGGTAATGTCATGCTGTCCATTGCCATTGCCATTATGGTTGCGAACCATGCCCTCCTCGGCCAGTATGGGGCTACTAGGATTATGATCCTGTGTGATCGACATACCTTCCCTAGTACTTGTGGTATCAATGGGAATGGGGGAAACACATATGAGTAGTCGTGTGTCCACAGAAGTGATAGGGCATCTATCCCCTGGGACTGGTGCTCTCTGACCGGGAGAAGAATTTGGCCATTTGTTTGTTGTTGTTGTTGGTGGCCATGAGGTCCATGGTTATGGCCCCCATTTGTGTTGTGTCTTTTTAAATATTGTAGGGTGCAATTGCCATTCTCCCAGGTGTATTTGTTCCCTGCTGAGCCAATCTGCCATCATGTTCAGTTTTCCTGCCAAGTGTATTGCTGTGAGGTGTAGTATGTGGGCTTGGGACCATGTCATTATAGTATTTGTTTCCCTGAGTAGTCTCTTTCTCTTGATACCTCCCTGCTTGGCTATGTAGGCTACTGTGGCTCTGTTGTCTGATCTTATCAGTACTGATTTCCCCTGTATCTGTTTCTTGAATGAGAGTAGTGCGTTTCGTACTGCTCTCATTTCTAATATGTTGATTGGCAGTCTATTTTCTGTAGGGGACCATGTGCCTTGTGCTGCTTTGTGTCCCATTGCCACTCCCCATCCCCGTAGACTTGCGTCTGTGTCTATAGTGACATTGTGTACCATTTCCAGTGGAGTTCCTTTGCTCAGATTCTCCATGTGTGTCCACCATAGCAGTGATGTCCTTGTCTTGCTGTCCAGTGTTATCGTATGATGCAAGTTTTCCTCTGATGGTGAACTGTACTGTAATAGGGAGGATTGTAGTGGCCGCATGTACCATCGTGCCCACGGTATCAGGTCGATGCACGATGACATGCATCCCAGGACTGTTGATACTAGAGCTATTATTGGTGTTGCAGATTGTAGTAGTTTGTGTGTGACTGCCTGAGATTTAGTCTTCTGCTTTGTGTTGACTGTACGAGTCCCTCGTTTGTGTCTATGTCTGCTCCCAGATGTTCTATGTGTTGTGATTGTGTTATGCAGCTCTTCTTGTTGTTTATTCAATCAATCAATCAATCAAAATCTTTATTTAATCAGGTGAACATCATTGAGCATAGCTCATTTACAAGATGGACCTGAGTGGTCAAGAAGTGCAAGTGTTATTACATTGACAAGGGTATCATAAACAGTAATACAATGACAGGGGTAACAAAAAACAGTAATACAATGACATAAGTGCTAGTATATAACAATATACATATGTACAAGGCATTAACACTTTTAATCTGGGAGACAGTAGGCAGTTGGCACATCAGAGTTAATATGTAGATTATAGGACCTAGCAGGCATTTTGAGGGTGAATCTTGGGACTGGGAATGGGAGTTTTTCAGCATATAGAAACACGAGCAGAAAAGGGGGGGGGTGGGTAGGGCCGTGAATTAGGCCTTGTGGAAGCAGTTGCAGAGTTCTGGGAATAGGGTGGTGAATAATCTTTTGAAGGATATTAAGGGTGGGAGGTTATTTAGCTTCATGGTTTTTGGAGTGAGTTCCAAACAATTGCTAGTGAGTAGCTGATAGCAGCCCTCCCAAGCTGGGTGCAGGCATTGGGGACCTTAAGAATGATAATTTTGCTGATCCTTAGGTTGTATGGCCTAGAAGTGATTTGAGTAAAACAGTCCGAGATGTAGGTAGGTAGCTTGCCTGATAAGGCTTTGAATATCCAAATTGCAGCATTCCTATTTCTTCTGTGTTGTAATGATGACCAGTTAACTGCCTTATAAAGGGAACAATGGTGGGTGCTGAAGGGAAGGTCAGTAATGAATCTGATGGACCTGTGGTATAGGGTGTCCAGTTTATTTAAGAGGGGGAGTGAACAGTGTCCATACAGAAAGTCAGCATAGTCAATTATTACCCATCCATGTTCTTGTAGGGTGTGAATTGTTTGGATGGTCGCTCTTCTCATCTCCTGTGGTGACCTGGCCTGAATTAGCCAGTCGTCCAGGTACAGAATGACATGGATTCCTTGTTCTCGGAGTTTTGCTGCTAGGACGATTGACACCTTTGTGAACACTCTTGGTGCAGACGCTAGGCCGAGAGACCTGTACTGGAAGTGTTGTCCCAAGATTTGAAATTGTAGGTATTTACTGTGTGTAGGCCTCATGGGGATGTGTAGGTAGGCATCCTTGAGATCTATTGACGCTAAGTAGTCGCCAGGTCTTATTGCCTTTAGTGTGGAACGTATTGTCTCCATCTTGAATGTCTTGTGTGTGATGTATTTGTTGACCATCTTTAGATCTAGTACTGGTCTGAGGTCTCCTGTCTTTTTGGGTACCAGAAAGAATATTGACTAGATTCCCTTTCCGGTCTCTTCTGGGGGTACTGGTTGTATTGCCTGTGACCTTATCAGAGAGTCTAGTATGTCTTGTACCTGTTGTCTTGACCACTTCCATGTGGCTAATGAAGATATGACCCAGCGTTCTCATTGAGGTAGTTGTCGGAACTCTATCGAGTACCCTTTCATGATGGCTTCATTGACCCACCTGTCTGAAGTCGTATTTGACCATTTTTCGCAGAAAAGTTGAAGTCTGCCCCCTAAGGGTATGTGTGGGTCATTTTGTAATGACGGTAGTTGTGGTATGCTGTGTCCCAGGTAATCCTGGATTTGTTCTTCTGTTATTCCTGCCTCTCTGGGAGGTGAATTTTCCCCCCGTGCTTGTCCCCCTCTACTCCGGTACATGGAGCTTCCTTTGCTTTGGTAGGTGCCCTGTTGACCATGCGCTACCTGATATGAATTTCATTTGGCTCAAAATGATTGATTGTATCTCCTGTCCCCCCTAGTTCTTTGTCCGTAGGTCCGGCCCCTGTGAGATGGCAGGTAGCCGGAGTCTTTATCGATGTCTTGGTCTTTTCCTTGACCGCGTCGCCTGAGGAAGTCTTGGAGACCATCTCTGAATACTCTTTCTCCCTGAAAGGGCAGCTTATGTAGTCTGGCTTTTGACTCATTATCAGCATCCCATAGCTTAAGCCACAGTGACCTCCTGGCCCTATTGGCGATCGTTGCTGACCTGGTGTTGATTTTCAATTAATTGACCGACATGTCCCCCCAGATATTTTGCTGCAAGTAAGGAGTGTTGTAGCAGCTCAGCCTCCTGTGAGTTTGGAGGTAGTTTCTTTCCGATTTCCTCTAGCCATCTAATCATTGCTCTGGAAGTGTAGAAGGCTGTGGTAGATGTTCTCAATGTCTGGCCTGAGAGTTCATATACTTTCTTCAGCAATTCCTCCATTCCTTTGTCCACCAGGTCACGTAGGGCTGCTGTTCCTTCAGTGCGGAGTACCGTCCTTTTGTTTAATTCTGCTATCTTTGGGTCTATTTTGGGGGCAGAGCGCCAGGCCTTTGCCTTATCTTCCTGTAGTGGATACATTCTGTCAAGTGCTCTTTTTTTCTTGAAGTCTTGTGGGATCAGATGATGCCCATTCTTTCTGTATTATGTCGTCAAGTGCCGGGCAAACTGGGAAGTAGTCTTCCTGTTTGGGAGGCATCTGGAGCATTGGTTCCAGGTCGCTCTCCGGAGCTGATTGAGAAATCTTGAAACCTACTGTGGTGCATATCTATTTGATGAGATCTGATATGTTTTCTATAGGAAATAGTTTAGAAGTTATGAATGGGGTGTCCGTCTTGGTCGGACTTTCCCCAGGTATGTAGTCCTGGTCAGGCTCATGATCACTGTCTAGTGGAGAGCATGTGTCATGCTCCTCCACTTGTTCTTCCCCTTGGGAATCCTTAGATTCCTCCAGAGTATGGTGTTGTGACATCTGGCCGTGATGTGGTAACTGTGCTGTATCCTGCCTGCATGCCTTCTCTCTAGGGGCTCCACTGGTGAATGTTCTGGAGTTATTCAGGGATGTCATGCATTCCAGAACTTTTAACATGAATGATTGTTGACTCTCCATCATCGCCGCTGTGGCTTTCTGGAGAGCTACTGTCACTGGGCGACCTGCCAATCTTGCCTCTGAACGTTCTGGATTTCCATGTCCTTGGTGGAATTATCCCCTTCGCATGTCTGGCACTATAATCCCTTTTGGTGATGTAGTGTGGGGGCCTTGCATGACGTGCATTCTCTATTTGTGGACATCTGCAAGACAGTTAAGTAGGCTGTTATTTGTCTGCCGCAGTTGTGGAAACTTAATTTCCTACTGTATTGCTTGTGGGAGCGGCATTATATGATTTTATATTATATATAATTTATATATATATATATAGTATCTAATATATATATATATATATATGCCCATGTTTTATCGCTGCGTTTTTATGCTGGCCCCATTTATATGAGGATATCCCCTTTGCTCCTGTGTGTGTGTGTGTATATATATATATATATATATATATATATATTATATGTGCCCTTCATAGGGCTTGTAAACTAAGAATGCTCCAGGACAGATCGCTATGTGACCATTTAAGAGGAAGAGGGGTAATGTTGCCAGTCTCAAGATGGGGTCAAAGGCGCATTGCGCGTACTGAAAAACCGCATCTTGTGAGATTCTGTGCTGTAATCGTAGCCTGCTATACCTACGGTTATGAGCTAAGGGAAGGGACACACTTGCACGCGAGACAGTAGGCCGCTTGGCAGCATGGATTATCTGCCCAGAGCTATCGCTGCTCAAGAAGAAGCTGGAGCAGGATGTGGGATTTATGAGAGGGGTCGTAAATGCCATTTTGCTCCAACAAGGACGTCTGCCATGCCACGCCTTAGGAATCACATTGCTGGGCTTCTCAGGGTCAGCTGGGGTTCTGTGAACAAGCAGTTCCAGGTAGGGAAGCACTAATATGGAATAGTAACTGACTGAGTGCGTCAGGAAAATCGCCTGATTCTTTCTGTGAGACTGGGTGAATTTGCCAAGTTGTAGGCTAAATATGTACTTCTTGGAGCAGTTAGGTACACTCCACTATGTAAGGGAAGTGCACCGCTGCTACAGTGATTTGGGGTTTTCAGTGTGTACACTCCACTACATAAGGGGAGTATACTACACAATCATTGGCAGAAATAGACTGGAAAAGATGTGTTTCTGACCTGGTGGGGGAGTCGCTGTGTGAGGAACTCCACCTACAGACCAGCTCAATATTATAAAGTGTTCATTTGAATTCGAGCCTGTCTGAAGTCTTTCTGGTTTGCTTCACGATGCAATTGACACAGTTACTGAGTACATTGTGGTTCTGCTGTACCCTGTCTTAATAACATTGAAATTCTAGACTGTTTAGCAAGAAATTGTCTTATAATTAATCGATTACACCTATGTTAATGCTTTCTGTACTGTATGTGCTTATATAATATATTCGTTGAAGTAAATTGAATTACCTTAATTGATTCTCTGTGTTACCTGGCACTGGAGCTTGGCGAGTGTGCTGCTAGCCTGTTTGATGCACATAAAAAACTGGAGACACCCAGGTGGGGTAAGGGGCTTGGTGGGGGACCGAAATCCGATACTTTGGTCACATGTGCATCAAGCAGCCTATCAGGCATACATAATCCTAAGGTAAGGATCTGGAAGTGCCATGGATATACAGATAACACAATGAAGCTCAGCTCATTGTTTAATTTCTAATGCTCCTTGGCTGACGCTGACCATAAAATGTCCCCCTTCTATCCTAACACTGTGGTTTAGGGCACTGAATTACAAACCTGGAGACCTGGCTTTGAATCAAACAGCTCCCAGTTGCATACTGTGTGACCCTGAGCAAGTCACTTAAAGATCAAATGCATATATTTAAGAAAAGCTTGAATTCACTTGAATTCAAGTCCCTGTGTCATGATTAGTGCTTCTTGAAAATATCATGCTGTTTGGTTTTATGGTTTTCTTTAAATCAGAGTCTGTTAATGTGCTCTGCAGTAACTGAAAACTGAATATTTTTCTCTCCCTATCAGTGAGCAATGACATCATTCTTGTCTAGCCTGCTACTTCAGTAATTAAGTCTCTAATTGACTGAATAAGTTGTTGCAGTTCCCAGTCAGAGCAGTATGTAGAGCTAATTGTTTTTCACTCAAAGTTTGTTACCAACCCATCTGGTTTATGTTTAGATACATGAGCTCAAAATCTATCATTCTGTTCTCATAAAAAGTTGACCATTTGAGTTTCAATGCTGAACTGAAGTGGTATGAATGAATGTCTGTGAGAAATTACATTGTCTGTATTGCAGCTGTCAGTTCTTTTACGTCAAAACTCTGCATTGTTTCTGGCTATATAACACAGGGTTGTTTAATGGATGTAAAATAAATCTAAAGTTTGCAGTGGTCATCAGTGCAGTCAAGTGGGGCCCAGAAGTTAAACGCTGCCCTCCCCCGAGCTGCTGGACCATCTGCCAGTGGTCATCAGTGCAGTCGAGAGGACCCATCTGCCAGGTACGATTTCGACTCAGATCCTGCGCCTCGGCAGACCCCACATCTGCCCAACTGCTGCTGAGGACTTGAATTTTGAATTTTGGCACCAAGAATTCAGTTTGGGACCAAGAGACACTGTCTCTACCATTCAGTGACTTTTCAGTCAGCAGAACAGTTTAGACAGGTTTTTCACTGCCTGAATGCTCTATTTTTAATGCTTATTTACCATTCTGTGTAGTTACTTTAAATTACAAAGTATTACATCTGCAGATGTACTGGCGACAGGAAGGTTTAAGAGGAACAGTCAGGATAGCACTGTAAAGGACTGGCTACTTGTTTTAGCTTCTGCACTAGCCCTTCTGTGTAGAAAAAAGAAATAATAATGACATTTGTGTAGTTACTTGTTAAGGTTCTGCACTAGCCCTACTCTGCAAAATAGTGAAAAAAGAGTAGACTTCATTTTGCTGTTCCTTTAATGTTAAAGCATCATTGAAACAGATTGGCTAGTGTACATAAAATTACATGCAATATTCGAAAATGCATCGCTGGACTGCCCTGTTTGGGGTTTATGTTTCAAATACAGTAGCTCCGGTTTGTAAAAAATTAAAACAAGAGATATGAATAATTCCAGGAACTTTTCTCCGGTTTGTTAAAAGAACAGTAAAATAAAGAATTCTGGGAACTCCCCTTAAAATCCTGAGCAACTCAGTACTGGAACTTCTCAGGACAGAAAAGTAGTCAATCCGATTTAAACAACTCCCCCTCCCACTGTCTGAATCCTCCCCCAGTTGTACCTGTCTAAAATCTTGACTCTCTCCCCTTTCTCTCCACAGCGGTCATTGGTGTGGTCGAGAGGGCCCAGAAGTAAAACCCTGCCCTCCCCCGAGCTGCTGGACCATCTGCCAGGTATGATTTCAGCTCAGACCCTGTGCCTCGGCAGTCCCCATGTCTGCCCAGCTGCTGCTGCTGAGGACTTGTTGCCGCGCCGCCCCCACCACCACCCTTGGTTGACAACTATACAGTGTGGCTCACACAATTGCAAAAAAATCAATCAGTCAAAACTCCTACTTGCAGATTATAGTGGCCCTCCACTAGAGGTCGCAAACACATATCCTCCATTAACTTGCAGCACCAAATTCCTGGAAAATAAATAAATGGAGCCCACTCTACTGTACTGGTTACAAGACTGCATGCTTCCCGCAGCAGCCCCTCACATCATGACACTCCTCCCCATTGCCATCCTCATCCTATTTTTACCCTCGGTGGCCCTACCCCCATTCCATCTACCCTGCACCCCTGGACTGTCAACAACTAGCCAACCCCATGCTTCCCACCACACACAACTCTGTCACCATCACCCACCTCCCACAACCCATCGCCCATCATCACTCCTGGACTCCTGGACCCTCCATACTGCCCCCCCCCCCCCAGTTTTCATGCTGGTCTGATCACACTGAAATTCATCCCTCAAATTACCTCAGCTACTCCTACTCAGTCTCTTTCCCCAACAGTATGTCCAAGCTATCCCGGACAAAGCTCCTGGTTACCATGTTGTTGCTATTGGCAGGGGATATTGAACTGAACCCTGGTCCAGTACCCCCACTTCAACTCCTCCATGGCCTAAGGTTGGCACATTTGAACATATGTAGTCTCCTTCTAAAAATCACGTTCCTCCAGCCAATTGTTCTATCCTTAAAAACAGACATTCTTTTCACAACAGAGACATGGTTAAAATTTCACACCAAGGATGCATGCATCTCAATTTCCGGGTACACTGAATCCAACAGGACCGGCATAGTAGCAAAAGGAGAGGTGGCATTGCCATGTACAACAATTACACCCTTCAATCAACCACCATATCGCTCCGCCTTCCATTCTCTCAAACTATAGAATCCTTGATGGTAAAAATCTCCCTAACTCATACCATCCCCATCTATATAGCTGGCTCCTACCACCCCCCAACTCCCCCATATCCTCTATCAAGGACCATCTAACAGACCTCAAATCTAACGCACCAGACAGAGAGCTTCATATCTTGGGTAACTTCAATACGAACTGGCTCGCCCCCTCCTGCTCTAAAGTATGAAACAACGTGGCCGCTCTGAACCTGGCCCAGCTGATCATGGAACCCTCTTGCCTAAACCCCAAAACTCAGAACCACTAACTGTTAGATTGGTCCCTCACCTCACACCCTCACAGGATTATCTCTGTTGGTCTCCTACCTGATTCCCCAAGTGACCACTATCTAATCTACTCAATACAAAAAGTCTTCAAGCCAAACCCCCCCTCCCCCCAGAACCCTGTTGATCAGATCATATAAATCTCTGGACAGTGCATCCCTCATAAACGACCTGGCAAACATAGACTGGTATACCATCTTGCTTGCATCCTCCATAGACTCTGCACTGGCATTTTTCAAGACCAAGTTCCTCTTAGTCTGGGACACCTACACCCCACTCAGATGTACCAGGGTATGTGGGGGCCCACCTACCCCGGATCTCCGCTGAGGTCATGGGCAGTCTCTGAGCCAGGGATCAGGCCTGGAGGGCCCATAAAGCTACTGTCTCTCACTCAGACTATCAGAAATACTGTGCCCTTAGAAATGCATGCACTAGGCAAATCCGCCAGGCAAAAGCAAATTATTTCCGATCCACCTTCCTCTCAAATATGAATCATCCCACAAAATTTTGGAAAGTCGTTCAATCACTCTTCTCCCCTCCATCCCACCCCCACCCCTGTCATTAACACTGAAGACACCATTGCCAAGGACCCTGTAGCAGTGGCCACAGAGTTCAACTCCTTCTTCACAAACTGTACTGCATCACTGTTGTCCTCTCTCCCACACTTCACACCAGCCCATCCCACCACACCATAATCAGCCCAAGCCATCGCAAAGGTTTTTGCTTTACAACTTGTTACCCCTTCCGACGTGTACAATGCCATGCTTAAGTTAAACCTACCCAAAGGTAAATGCCCCTCCGGGTTGGATGCAAAAATGCTCATCCCTGTCTGCCCCAGCCATTGCCTCCCCACTGGCCTCTCTTTTCAATCTGTCCTTCTCTCTCTAGCTTCTATTCCATCTGAAGGGAAGCATGCCGCAGTCATACCTCTCCAGAAGGGTAGCGACCCTTCCCTTCCAGGTAACTACCACCCTATTTCTCTTCTCCCCATTCTAGCTAAACTGCAGGAACACCTAGTCCTCTCCCAGCTCTCCTCCTTCCTTGAATCTACATCTTTCTTCACCCCATTCCAGTCTGGTTTTAGGAAGTCCCACTCCACCACCACCTCTCTCCTAAGGCTCTCCGATGCCATCCTCACTGGTATGGATCAAGTCCACATTACCTCAGCCATCTTTGTCGACCTTGCAAAGACTTTTGACTCTGTCTCACACCCTCTCCTCCTCACCAAGCTTTCCCTAGCTGGGCTTTCCAGCATTGTAACCGACTGGTTCCACTCCTACCTGGTGGGCAGGTCCCAATCTGTCAGGATTGGTAACTCCATCCCCTCCCATCTCCCCATCTCATCTGGGGTCCCCCAAGGCTCAGTCCTAGGGCCACTGCTGTTCTCCATTTTCCTAAATGGCCTACCCATGGTCTGTCCACATGCATCCATTCACATATGCAGTATGTATGCAGACAACACAGCCCTGTATACCTCAGGCCTTTCTCCCTCTGATGTAGAATCCAGACTACAGCTAGGCTTCAAAGATTTCCAGCTCTGGTTTCACTCAAGTCAACTATTCCTGAACACCAAAGAAACAGTCTCCCTGACCTTTGGCTCAAGGCAGAGACTATCTTGGCTTCACTCCCTACACACCTTCCACACCCTATATCAGACAAAGTTGGAGGCTTTCTCCTCCTTTAGATACCTCAAGATTTGGCTCGACCAACACCTCGGTTTTCTTGTACACATTGAGGCACTCCACAAGAAGTTGCACCCCAAGCTTGGGGTGCTGTACCATAACCATGAGTGCAACCTGCTACTGGCACAGTGGGAGATTGTACAGAAAATGATCCTCCCTATCTTTGACTATGGGGACGTAGTCTAGTGTGCCACTCCCAAGACTACCCTAACCAGACTGGGCACCCTTTTCCACTCCTTCTGTCATTTTGCTCTTGACTGTCCTCCCAGCACACACCACTGCAACCTCTACCAGAATTTGCACCTCCCCTCACTGCAGGATAGGAGGTTGTCTCACTGCACAAGGCTCATGGCCAAGTACTGGACACAATTCCTGGCCCTGTACCTCTCTGGTGCCCTGTCCTCACCCACCCCCACCTTTGCACTCTCTCCGAAATTCCAACACCCGCTCCCTGAGAGTCCCTCATATGGCCACCACTGCAGGACAGGCAGCCTTCTCCTATCACATGCCTAAACTGTGGAATTCCCTACCACTGGCCATTTGGCAAAACAACTCTGCCCACCAACTAAACTCCCTCCTCAAAGCCCACTTCTGCACCTCTTGTGCATGCACTTATACAGTTGGTAACTCAAGAAAGTGGCTAATAAACAATGGCTGACCCCACAGTCAGTGTGCAGCTATGGTCCAGCAGTTAACTGGCTATCTCACTCCTTCAAGCTATATCCCAATTACTAACCAGACACTAACTTTTTTTTTCTCTTTTAGATATTTCCTGAAGAAGACCTAAGGTCAAAACGTAGATTTTTAACTCTATTTTCTATTTTCAGCATGCATTTAATATAACCATTTTGTTTTGCTTTTAGACCACATGCTGACGCAGCGCCTTGTTTTGGTTTTTCACAGTATATCCCAATTATACACTTTTGATGGCCACTGTTGTAACCACATTCCTAATGTATGTGCACTGTACCTAATCATTTTAGCAGTTGTATATATGCTTTGTTGTTAACTCTGTGTTGCACCCCAGCTCTCTTACCTGACTGTATCCTACCAGTATTTCTTTCCACGATGTAACAGACTGCCTGTATCAAATTCTCCAGCTGTACTTCTGTACATACTGTGCCTTGTACTCATGCATTGCTGATGTATTTATACTCTGCATTGACTCCCCTGCTCCCCACCCCACATTCTGTACATATTGTGTTTTGTAATCATGCATTTCTCTGATGTATTATGCTCTGTGTTTTATCTCCCTTGCTCCCCAACCCCCAGGATGCATCTGTAATCGAGCGGTAGTCTGCTCAGTATGCCTTTTTGGTAAAACTTTTAAATAAATAAATTCATAGAAGCAGTGTGTCTTTGATGTAGCCTCCTTAAATAGGTTCATGTGAGAACAATTTTGTTTTTATGTCAGATTGACAAACAGGTGTTTGCCACATGGCTATTTCAGGAACATGTGCTGTATGAACTCACAAAATTCAGTTCTTTGAGAGTTTCTGTGTGAAAATACATCATGTATGTGTATAACTAGAAATACTATATGGCATCCTGATGCCCCTGTATCCTGCCCTTCAGTTGGAGTAGAAGCCTAGGTTGCACTTATCCAACCAGACATAATCTCCCTAACAGAAATCTGGCTTACCCCAAAATGCCTGATGCTGCCCTGACTCTGGCAGGCTTTAATTTATACAGAGAAGACCTTCAAGCTAACTGGGGGGGGGCAGTTGCCTAATCTACCTAAAAGCCAAGCTTCAAGGCTACAAAATGAAACCTGATAATCTCACTAGTGACTGTGAATGTCTTGTAATTAAACCCCTTTTAGGGAAGGATCCTAAATCACTTATCATAATATCAACATATATTCCACCCGGCAAACATAAATCTGTCCTCAGATCGTTCACAAGACACTTCAAACAAGTCAGCCAAAATTGTGAGACCATAGCCACTGGTAACTTTAATATTAATTGGGCTGCCAAAACAGCCATGGCTCACAGGGACCTTATGGCTAGCCTGTTCCTTACACAGCTAGTCACAGATTGCACTAGAGACCACTAGAAAACAGGAACCAAAACCCTAAGTGACTGGGTCCTGGCTAACCAAACGGAAAGGCTGTTCAATGTCTCTGTCCCACCAGACTCAATCAGTGATCACTCCACTATACATTGTGTATGATCTGGTAAAACTGTAAAGTCACCTTCCCGTACTGCAACCAGCGGGGTCCTACACAAAGGCAAGATCGAAGAGTTCAAAGAGCACGTGGCACTGATTGACTGGAGCTACCCGGACATCATCCCAGATATCGATACTGCTTTTGACTACTACATAAACCAGTTCATGGCAGTCTGTGACAGATCTGCCCCCCTGAAAAATGTATAATCCATGGCACTGCATTAAGTTGGATCACCCCTAATCTATTATCTCAAATGCATGACAGGGATAACCTATGGCACCAAGCAAGAGCAACTGGCTCACCAACTGACATGTGTAGGTACAAGGAAGCTCAAAATAGGTGCTTTAGGGAGACAAGGCAGGCCAAGGCTACCCACTGCAAAGATCAGTAAACCATAAATTGGGATAACAGGAAAGAATTATGGGACAATGTCACAGCGTGTGGGAATAAACTTCAGACGAGGCAAATTTACAGGTTTAACATACCATGGTGTGATATTTATTTTTCAAAGGTTAGAAAAATAATAAATGAAAACAACAAAAATGACAAAGAAAATCACTACTTAACATCAGTAGTTTCTCACAAAACACAGTCCTGGATCTTAGAGCTCCTAAGACCTTTCTCATCTGCATTCAACAGATTGTCTGCCTCTCTTCTCCCTCTCCTAGGGCTGAGCCCCTCTTGGCTGAACTGAAGTGAACTTAGTGAAAAGGTTGTATATCTTTTTGCTTGGATCACCCGACTGAGCCCTTTTCTAGTTACAAGTCTGGACATGCTGTTTCATGTCTGAACATGTTGTTTCAAAACCAAGGGGGGAGGGGTTATTTCAGAGGACTTCCTGGTTCAGTTAAAGGTACAGTGAATATATCCATAGATATTGACTTTATATATCTCTGGTCCACAGTGACTAAGCTCTTTTATACATAGAACCTTATACAGTAATAAGCTTATAATGTGAATTTATGAAAATACCCCTAGGATTTCTTGTAACTGTACTAATCATGACATTATCATTGTTTTATATGACTTCTGATTCCTTTTTTCTTTAAAAAGGCTTTACTAATTGTATTCATTCCTATTTAAAATAGCTTTCAGTTTTTTTGTACACAAAATGCACTTATGCACTTTACACAACACCTCTCCGGGTGTTTGGCATAATTCCAGGGAATGGATGGATGGAAATGGAAAAAGAATGAAAAGGTGGAACTAGTAGGAAGTTTAGTAGGGACAGTAAAGAACTACGCTAGGTGGCCAACCTAGGATAGGGGGAAGAAGAAGAAAAGCAAAGAGAAAAGCATTAACTGTCGCTCAGAAATAAGGAGATAGAAAAGTGATCCATCAGTCACAGCCGAGGGTGTAGCCTAACTCCACCACAGACAATACACAGTAACAGAACACTTGGGTAAAAATGATAAAACACCTCCTAAAAGGCTCAACATCAGTGGGGCTGTAACCTTCGACCCAACTGAAATTGTTAACAAATTCATCACAGCATTTACTGACCTCAACTCAGTACTCTCTCCCAATACTGTGCCAATAACATCAGACAGCATTAGCTCTTGTCTAGTGGCCAGCGCTGTCCAAGACCCAGGCTTACTTAAATTCTATTTCAAGCCCATCTCAGTATCAGATGCCCTCAAATATGTTAAAAGAGTGCTCAGTAAAACTAGGGTGGGAAGTGATGTGGTAGACATGAAGCTGTTGGCCCTGGCCCTGGGGGAACTTAATCTCCCCATCTCTAAGATATTTAACCTTTCCCCTGTGGTTTTCCTACTTACTTACCATCTGGAAAACAACACTAATCACACCAACTTCAAAGGTGAAAACCACTCCAACCCTGCTAACTACAGGCCTATTTCAATCCTCTCACCCCATTCAAGGCCCTTGAATGTATAATATCTGACCAACAGGTCACCTACTTAAATAAGTATAATATTCAGTGTGCCTAGCAACATGGTTTCAGAAAGCACCACCACACCAGTACTGCTCTAACAGAGTGCACCAACTTTTTGCATGACGTCCTTGATGGTGGTCAACTGGTGGGAGCCATCTACATTGACTTGACCAAAGCTTTTGATCTTGTCAGCCAAAAGCTGTTGTTAGACAAGCTGCTCAAGCTTGGCCTCTCTCAGGATAGAGTAATCTGGTTTTACAGCTATCTCTTTGACCACTCACAGTGGATAAAGATAGATGAACATCTCTCAGATGTTAAAAGTGTTTTAGTAGGAGTGTCTCAAGGCTCAATACTGGGCCCTCTCCTTTCTGGCCTGTTCATAGACAGCCTACTAGAAGCCAGCTAGACATCAAAGGTGCTCTTGTATGCTGATGATGCTGTTATTCTCCAGTAGTCCTTATCAAACAAAACTATGCACTGTCCTCCAAGACAACTTTGTGTCCCCAGAGAAATGGTTTATATTGAATGAACTGGTCTTAAACTGCAAATAACAATGTTATTATCAGGCCCACAGTTGGAAAAAAGGTCTCTCCTCTTCTCATCCTTGAAGAGCAGGTTCTTAGTTCTACCTGTCTGCCCACCCCCAACATATAAGGAAGCTTACCTGTCCCCAAATGCATTATAACACATAGTTTAATTTATTTTTTGCTGTATTCACAGAAAAAAACACTGGTAATATACTCTGTGGAAGTCCACGGTGAAAACAGTCATACTTCCTTATCTGGAGGCATGCCCCCATGCCTTTAAAACAGCCCCTATTATAGTCTATGGAGAACGCTCCCTTGCTCTTCATTTAACAACATCACAAAATGTGCTAGCGTGGAGGCATACCTCCAAATAAGGAAGCAGGACCGTTTGGGCCGCAGACCTCCATGGAGCACATTACAAGCAATTTTTCAGTGAATATAGTGAGAAATAAATTAAACTATGTGTCACAATGTATTTGGGGGCAGGTAAGCATCCTTTTATGTTTGGGGGGACAGAACTGCAGACCTGCTCTTTAATGAAAAAGGAGTTAGTATGGAACAGGTCAACGCCTTCAAATACCTACGTGTTACCCTGGATGACACTTTATCTTTCACCCAACATGTGGATTACACTGCCAACCTTGCAAACCATAAGTTAGGAGTACTGTTCAGGAATTACCTGAACCTCACCATTGAAACCAGGCATCTTGTAGTGTTTGGTTCAATCCTACCTTTTCTAGACTATGGCCTCCCAGTTTACACAGTGGCAAGCAACTCTGTACTCAACAGAGTAAGGCTGGTATTCAGCAAGGCCTGTCACTTTGCCCTAAGGGTGGACAAGCTTGCACATAGCTGGTCCCATTACACCCTAATCAATTGGCTTCCCCTACAGGGCAGAATAAGGTACCAGACCTGCCTGCTTGCAAAAAAAAGCACTGTTAGGCGTTACCCCTCTGGCTGTCTGCAACCTGTTCCACCCCGTTAACAACCATTACACCACTAAGGGTATGGCTAGGAATGCTCTAGAAATCCCTTCTGTACAACAAGCCTGAGTAGGTATTCCTTTGCAATAAGGGCATCTCGCTGGCTGAATGAACTGCCTGAAACCCTTGTAGGATTCCCCAAAATTGCCAATTTCCAGAAGGTACTGAGAAAAGAACTCGTTGCTAGTTCCGAATGCTCCTACTACAACAATTCTGTCACCAAATGTACTGTTCTTCTTAATTTGTACTGAAGTTCCCATTGCATCATGCCACTATCCAGGGCCTTTATTCCTTATTGTTGACTAGACTCCTTGGAGCCACAGTTATTTGTCTTTAATTATACCTCCGTACTCATATTGTCTACGCTGACTGTGCTCCACTGGAGCTGCATGACTTGTTTTGTCTATAGTTTAAGTCAAGTCTGTGTTAATACCTTTTATTATCCTTGTCATGGAACATTTGTAAACGAGCACATATGCTCAAAGGTGTCTTCCAAATGACTTAAATAAATAAATAAGATGTAACAAAGAACCTAACAAGCATTGACTCTAAAAAATCGTCAGAACCTGATGGACTAACTACTTCAATTCTAAAACAATCAGTAGTTAATTGGGTAAACCAATGGCACACATTTTTATATGTCTCCAAATTCGGGGAAGTGTTTAATGAATGGAGTAAAGCAAATGTTATCCCCAGACATAGGAAAGGAAGAAAATGTGAGGTATCAAACTACAGGCCCTAAGTATAACATCCATCCTGGGAAAAAATAGAGAAAAGAATGAAAGACCTTACAGAAAATGAAATCAGTTCAGAAAAACATAACAGATAATATGCAGCATGGCTTTAAATGGGGATGGTCATGTGCTACTAATC
Organism: Neoceratodus forsteri; assembly: GCA_016271365.2. NCBI lineage: Eukaryota > Metazoa > Chordata > Ceratodontiformes > Ceratodontidae > Neoceratodus > Neoceratodus forsteri. Next base: position 200,236,536 of record JADMNL010000025.1, read on the forward strand.
TCCTCTACTTTTATGAAATAATCAGTAAGGCACTGGATTATTGTAAATCTGCAGATATTGGGCCCGATTCTAGAAGCTTGGCGCAAGTCGCCACCAAAGGAGACTTGCGCCAAACGTCGTTGCAACATGAACCCTGCACCCTATTCTACAAGGGGCAGGGTCTCCGCGGCTAAATCCCACACACTTACAACATATGGACAGGTACCTGAGGGGCATGTCATGAAGTCACAGTCCCCAGCAAGCGTAGGTGCCCCTTAATGCCCATGGGCTCAGCTGTGTCCTTCCCATTCATTCCCTGACACGATATAGTGCATAAAAGTTTAAAAGTTAAACCCCTGAGATCCCTGGTAGTCTAATGGCCCCCACCCAGCAGTGCCAGTTCCTCCACCCATCCCCAGGCGGACTGGTACAGTCCACCTCTCACCTCCACGGCCAGCCACCAACTGGGCTCCGCATGGCTAACTGTATAGATCGCTCAGAAATGAATGAGTATGCATTCATTTCTGAGCACGTCTATACAACAGCCCTCATGCAGAGTCATCGTAACTGGCTGTGGAAAGTGAGTGAGCTATGCCAGTGCCGGCTAAAATGAAAAGTGATGCACTGCTAGATATGAACGAATGAGGCCACAAGACTACCAGGGATCCCGAAATTCACCCCACCATTGCAGCAAAATAGTGGGTCGGGGCATGAATGGGAGGAATGCTCACCTGCGGTGATACAGTGTGGGGTTCAGGGGCATGTTGTGTGTTGGCTGCCCTGCAGGGCATTTAGGGTGTGGGGGTTCTGGGGGCTGGGGGTGCGGGAAGCCCAGCTGGGCACCCCTGCTATGGGGGATCAGGGGCTGTGGGGGTTGTGGGCTGCCCTGTGAGGCACCGATGGGGGTGTTCTAGGCATGGGGGGTACATCCTGGAGTGGGTGCAGTGGGTCTACAGAACCCCTGGAGGATGTATGTACAGTTATGCCAGCTAAATGCTGGTGTAACTTACATTGATGGTTCTCCTCTGGGGGTTCTTGTAGAATCTCGACATTGGGGACTTTGTTGCTGCCCTACTGGAACAGGGTGCAACTACTGCTGTAAACCTCCTAGCGCCATGTCGCAGGGGGTTTGTGGCACAACTACTGGAGTAACGGCTCTTTGGTGCAAGTGGCCTGCGGTATGTCGCAGGCCACATTGTTGAATCCCGCAGGTCGCAACTGCTGGCATAACTTGCTACTTGTGTCATTCTTTTTGGCACAAGTGCTGTTATGCCAGGCATATCTCTTGTAGAATCGGGCCCATTTTCTTTCTAGATTTCAAAAAAGCTTTTGATTTGGTACCTCATGAAGACTAATCACAAAACTTGCAAAATTCAATATCTCCCCACTAATGATGCAACGGGTGACTAACTGGTTAAATAACAGAAAACAAACAGTTCAGATTAACTGATATACAATAAGTCAACAGAACGCAATGAAGATAGCAGTGTACCACAGGGGTCTGTCATGGGTCTGGTTTTGTTCAGCCTGTTCATATCCAATCTAGGGGACGGAACTAGCAACAAATGTTCTGTGGAAAATACTGAGGACAGTAAAAGGCTGAAAAAAGATATACATAATTTAAATGACTGGACAACACACTGGGAAATGCCTTTTAATTTAAAACTAGTAAATGCTTAGTCATGCACTTGGGCAAAACTAATAAATGGTTTATGTATTCACTACAAGGATTTCCACTGGGGGAGTATAAATCCAAGAGGTACCTAGGTATCATCATAAATTCTGAACTCAAAAGCAAGAATCAATGTCAAGCATTATTTAATAAGGAAAGTGTTATTGTAAACAAAATAAAAAGACACTTTATTCATAGTTCAAAAAGGTACTTTTACTACTGTACAACACTTTTGTAAGGGCATTGTACTTTTACTACTATACAACACTTTTGTAAGGGCATTAACAGATTATTGTTCATAATATCAGGGAGCTGTAAGTAACAGTGAAAAGGCACATATTGAGACAAGACAAAGAAAAGTGTATGAGTTTTTAAATCTTGGCTATGAAGAGAGATTAAAAGATCTAAACCTCGATAGCCGAGCTAAAAGCAGACTAAGGGGTAACCTAATATTAATGTTCAGCATCCACACAGATGATAGTATCATGTCGAAGCTGGGTCTTTTATTTAAAAATAATGGCTTTATGACTTGCAAATATAAAAAAGCAAAAGCAAGTATTTTTAGGGTTAAGAGAAGGAAAAATTACTTTGCCCAACAAATTGTGGGAGTCTGGAATGCACTGCCAGAATCAGTGTTAAGTAGCAAAAATAGTGATACATTTATAGTAAATCTACACAAATTCCTCAAAGGCAAATCAGTACAATATTACTGGTCATAACAGAACAGCTTCTTACAGACCTATTGTGTCTACTGCTGTCTCAACCATCCTAGTATTATACCTAGTATTAAAAGGTAGACTGGACCTTGGTTTAACATCTCATTCATAGGACAGCACGCCCTGACAATACAGCATCCTCTTAGTACTGAACTCTGGTTCCAGTGTTTATGGTATGAGCCCAGTCCTGATGTGGGACTAGATCCCATGACTTTCTGACCTAAAGACAGATGTGCTACCAACTGAGCCATGCTGACACCTCCACATCATGCCCAAGACCCCACAAGCCTGGAGTGATGGAGTCGGGATGGATCTTCAATCTCGTGTCTCTCTATGTGGCAATACAGGGGAACTTTTTGTTTAACCGAGTGGAAAGATATATACATTTTTTTATTTTAAAATAGTGTGGGGGTGTTTTGTTTTTTAAATAAACTTTTCTTCTTAAGCTGTTTATAAATAAGCAATAACACATTGCAGAGCGTGGATTGGGCTATACTAATTGCGTGCTGTAGGTGGCTGTGATACAAGAAGTGAAGGCCAAGAGCTTTTTTCAACCATCAAAGGGCAGGTAATTATTGTTGCATAACCCACAAGCCTTGGACTGTGTTATAGCACTTAAAATGGCTCCATAACACACCCCATGGTTTGTGGGTTAAGCAAAAATAATTATTTGCCCTTTGGTGGTTGAAGGTTCTTGGTCTTTGCCTCTTGCTTCACAACCCACCTAGAGCATGTAATTAACATAGCCCCATCCACACCCTGCCATGTGTTATTGGTTACATACAGGACTGTTGTGCTGAACAGGATGAACATGATGGCTACCCAATAAATGTACCCACCAGGGTAAGAAGCCTCGTTCATTTTTTAGCATTTCCTCTGTCCATGGTTATGCTAAGCTCTGTTGTTAATGTTTTCTGGTGAGCAGTGCAACCATGAGCAGAAACTCTATGTTTAGCTTGGAGAGTTATACAACAGAATAGGACTCTGGCTTCATATATTGCCTTTCATACACACTGTTGGCTAAATATTTTAAAATAAATGCAGGTACAAATGTTTGTTTTTTTACGGCAAATATACAGTTATTAATTCTTCTGGTGTCTAGGTACAGTCTTTGTAATCTTATGGATTTTAGCAATATTCAGCAATGGTTCCAGTCTAACCAGCTATCCCTCAATGCCCAAAAAAAGTCTCCAAGACTTTTAGCACCCATCATAGGCTTTCCAGACTCACCTGTCTCTCTTAATTTCACAGCTTTGATGGTACTATTATTGCGGATGTTTCCTCTTTTAAGTACCTTGGGGTCTGGCTTGACCATCATCTTGATTTCTTGGTTCATATTGATGCCATACACCAAAAACCCCACCCCAAGCTTGGTGCACTGTATACGAACAAATAGAGTATCCCGCTTCCTGCCTGCCGAAAGATTGTTTTAAGGATGATTCTTCCTATTTTTGATTATGGTGACATAGTCTATAGCGAAGCTTCATATCCTACTTTGCCAGGCTGGACACCCTCTTCCACTCTTTTTGTCATTTTGCTTTAGATTTTTCCCCTCATACCCACCATTGCTCATGCCACTCTGCCTTTTCACTCCCCCGTCTTGATGCCAGGTACCTTTCCCATTGTGCCTCCTTTATATCTACATTTTGGGTTGTTTCCCTTCCCTTCTACCTTACATCCCTCTTATCCTCCCCCTCATCTGCCTTCTACCCTCTCCGCAGTGATACTTCCCACCGCCTCACTATTCCTTCTAGAAAATCTACTGTTGGGCAATTTGTTTCTCATAACGCTTTCCTAAACTCTGGTCCTCCCTTCCCTTGTCAATTCACTCTGTCTCCTGTGCTTTCTCCTTAAGTCTCTCCCTCATGACTATTCTTCTCGCTCCTGCAACTTTCCATGACTCTCTTCCTCACCCCCTCACCCAACTAGCTTTGATCTGGCAATCTGCTTCTATCATTACATGTTCATTTTTTTGTAAGAATAGTTCAATCACCTTAATTATCTACATTTTTTTGTCTATTACACACATCTGTTGTACTTATGTGTCTTTAATGTTTGGTTATGCTCCTTGATATATTGTAGTTGCTGTATATCATGTCCCGCATCCCCTACCCCCAGGAAGCATCTGGAAACTAGTTTTTAGCAGCTCAGTATTTTTTCCTGGCAAAGCTTTTAAACTAAACAAATAAATAAATAGGTATGGCATAAAGATAGAAATCAATAGCATACCCCATTTAAAAAAGGTTTAGAGATTAAACATGAAAAAAATGCACTCAGCCGAAGGAAAGGTTCATACCATGACTGCTGGCCAAAACTAAAGAGAATTCAGTGTAAAAGTGTCAATGGCTACATCCTTCCTGTGACACCAGAAAGCCACAAAGCTTCCTGGAAGTCTGCAGGAACAATTTACAGCTTAGATTAGACCCTGTTCATAAATTGTACCAGCACAGAATACACACAGTTTGTGTGTAGTCATCCAGCACCGATTCAGATCCCAAAATTGCTCCACAAGCAAGATTCATGGCACATACATTGTCAGATTTCCTCAGTAATAAACAAAGGGGAAGAGAAACCTGTGAAAGATATATGAAATACAAGTTGAATTATGTCTAAATAGTAGGTTTTCAGCAGTATTCCCAGGGGTGTCAGTGGCTCTTTAGCAACCTACAAACAAAATTTTTTTTCCCATAGAGATTTCTTCTTCTGGCCGGTAGCTCGTCAGTGCAGGGATATACTCTGCTCTCAGGGATATGTTCTGGTCAGGCTGAACCCAGTCCTCATCCAGATGACTACTGGGTTTTTGTCCCCCTTTAATTGCCTCCCTCCACCCCTGGTGGGAACAACTGCCTGTAAGGGCCAGGCACAACCGCAGCATCCCCTGTGCGGCAGGAGCAAGCTCACTGGCCCAGCCACAGGGCTGATTGTGGTGGCAGAGTTCACTGTCAACCTTCCCCAACCAAGATGCACTGCCGAGTGGCAGCTGTCTCGGTCATGGCCTGTCTCCCAATGCGACTTCTCAAGCTCGCTTCTGAATCCAGGTCATCAGCATGGCAGCACAACCATCGTGATGGCCTGACAAATAGATGTGTACCTGATTGGCTGCCTATCTGCAACTAAGAACTAGAGTTATATCCAGCCTCTGAAGATATTCTAAATTCCATAACAGTGTAATGCTTCTGAAAAGATCAAAGGAATTGCCAAGATGGTAGAAGGTCAACGATCACTGCAGCTGAGTTGAATGTCTATGCCACCAAAATGCCGTGAAACTGCAGATATTGCACACATGCAGTTTCACAAGAACTGCACATACATTTTATTAATTTTTGCATCTTTCACCAGCTGGTCCCAATCACCCTCTAAGCCTTGTCGTCTTAGGCCCTGTCCACACTAGGGCACCTGTAACGTTACTGGCTGGGTAAAACGTTACAGGTGCTCTGAAACATGGTTCGCGTCCACATCTGTAATGTTTACAAATCATGTTTGACAACCATGTTTAAACCCTGATTGTATCAGGGTTTTAGCATGGTTTCCAACATGATTTGAAAGCAAACACGCTTACATCAGCAGTGTGGATGGGCGTCGGTACCGTATTCAGCCTCTGCTGCCAATTTAGTCCTGCAAAGAGCCATGGATCACTGCCCCCTGAAGTCAACATGGATCGGATCAGAAACTGGGTTTGCCTTTGAAGTGTGGACACAATTGGTAACCGTGCTAAAACACAGTAGGACAAGTGAGGACACACAAGCACGGTATGTTTTAAAATGTTTTTAAAAACATTACTGCTGAACCATGTTCAGTGTGGACAGGGCCATAGATGACATCACATCACCCTACAGTATGTCTCCCCAGTTGGTCCCTACCACCCCTAACCTGAGCCTTGTATTCATAAACACCTCACCATCATTCTCTTGCACTCCCCAGCTGACGCATACTATCTCCACTTTGAGCCCCATCCTCATATAAATACCACCTCACTTCCCTGAGTCCCCCAGTTGATCCCTACAACTCTCCTCTCAAACCCCATCCATCTAACCTGCCAAGAAAAAGCCCCAGAAATTTGGATCCATCAATGGGCACCATCTCCCTTTGCCATCATGAGCACATTCCCCTCTCCTTCCCTTTCAGTTTGGCCAACTAATGAATTACATTCCCTGTGAAAAGAAGGCAAGGTATTGTGCAACTTATCCTATGTCTTCCCTTCATTTTGCAAGAAAGGTCATTAGTCAGCCTGAGTGAGAAGGGACGAGAGTGGGAGTGCATTCATGAGCACGCCGAGGAGATAACACCCACAATGTTTATTATAAAGATAACCAAATGTCCCAGTCTTTCTCCATTCATCTTAACAGCTTGTCACTCCTGTTTCTGAAATGTATGAGGGCATGTTGTACAAAGTATGTTCTTAGTATTTGCATGTCATCACTGAAGCAGTGATACTGGTTTTTATCAATATATATTTAATATTGTTCCATAATTAGTCTAAATAAATTAAACTAACATTGGTCACCTTAATTAAATATTGTAGTGAAAAAAAGTGATGTACAGTATGTCAGTAAAAATCTTGGAAAACAGGCAAAACACTTGAATGTGAAAGAGGTTATATCTTTTGTTCAGACTATGTCAAAGCACTTGATAGTGTAATGAATTAGACAACAAGAATGCAGGGATGATAAGTTGGCAAACATAGTAGCTATGTTATACCAGCAACAGTCTAGTCATGTGCTACACTACTTTGGAAAAGGAATGTTGCCACAGCAACTTTCTTCTAAATGAGCTGACTCTGCCTGCAAACGTTTTAATTAATTTGCTATTTTTGTATGTATAATTATGTATGTATTTTCATAATATGTTTACCATTCTGTATTTATATGTTTTTGGCTGGATGTCTGTGAAAATTGGCAGTATTGCTCACAGATCTTTAAGTATAAAATGAAAATGAAATGAGCTGCCCCACCTAGTTGGGCACTGGACTACTGGTTTTGTGGAAAAACGTCCACAAATGTTCAAATGAAGATTTCTTGGAATTCCTGCAAAACACTTAGAAACTCTAGAATTCTTTGAAAACTTTCTGCAGATCCTGCAGGCCAGCCATTGTCAGTGTAGAGGCCTTGTCCAGTATGATTGTAATCCTTTTTAGCCTAAAGATGAATGTGGGGTTTCCCCACTATCAGTCTCTTTACTTGGTAGGGAACCATTTTTGGAGGGCTTGTTTTCAAGGAGAGCAGTTAGCACTATGATCCCCATACCCAAGTGTGGAGCTGGTACAAATTTGCACTTTCTGCCCCAAAAAACGTTTTTTTTACTTACTGTTTACTGCAGTGTAGTAGATTGTATCAGACTGATTCTGCCAACTTCCAAGCTGACATTTGCTGTAACCAGAAATCCCAGAATCCCCTGCAGCTGACATCAGAGCAGGGTTGCACCATACTGAGATTCAATAGCCTGCAGTGCATGTTAGGGTTTTTATAAGCATTTTATAAGCACCCGGGTGACTTGAACTTAATGAAATAAAATTCTTGATTTTCACTAAGAAGTGTTTCCTGCATGGTGATATGTAGTTTGCAGTTCTGACACCCTTGGATTACACCACAGACAGTGTTTCAACATTACCCTCCTCCTCCTTCTCCTCTGTTTTAAGTGCACTGCCTCAATGTTTCTGTTTATTGTTTGTAGTGAAAATTTCACCACCTCCACCGCTCATATCAGCCACTACCCAGCACTTTTTCACAGACAAGTGGTCTTCCTAGGCAATACCAATGTCTTCGGTCAGCAAAGAATGTTAGTCATGGAAGTTAATCTGTGGGGGCTGCATTGGGGCAATCCACTGAACATGGTGAAATGGCATTGACTACAGACACAAACACACATAATCTGCACCAGTAACTATTACATAAAGCTCTTAGCGTAAAGCCGATAATCACAGATGTTTAGTGTAACAAAGCACCACCAGTCACCTCTACTTTGCAAACCAGTTTGCTGTAACAGCATTTGTTATGCATCTGCAATAGATGTCTGAGCATGTATTTCCCATCAACATCAATGTTTAGACACACATTTGGCTTTCAGAAACCAAGCCCAGAGTGGAAGAAGCAACAGAATGATTGACAAGAAATTATATTGTATTTCTCAATCTTTTAATATGCAAGCAATTGCCTAAACCTGTAGTACAGTGACTGCAAATTATTTTCTGTGGTTTTCCCTTAAGATCATCTAAGTACAGTATATTGGATATGGCTGGAAAAACATACTAATCCATTCATCAAAGAAGTGTTATGTTGCATCTACTACATGTCATAAAACAGCCAGAAAAATGTTAGCACTTGAGCTATATATATGTGTGTGTGTGTGTGTGTGTGTGTGTGTGTGTGTGTGTAGCTATAGATATAGGTATACATATACAGTAGATATATATATGTAAAAACAAAAACAAGGTGCTGCATCAGCATGTGGTCTGAAAGCAAAACAAAATGGTTATATTAAATGCAGGCTGAAAATAGAAAATAGAGTTAAAAATCTACATTTCGACCTTAGGTTTTCTTCAGGAAATATCTAAAAGAGAAAAAAACAAAGTTAGTGTAGAGGGGAGATAAAATGAGGGATATATATGTGGGGGAAGAAAAAAGGGGAAGGCTCTGGGAGAAGAAGTGATAAATGGCAAGACTAAGAGAAAATCCGTAAAACAAAAAGGTGATGGTGGGAAAGACAAAGCATAATAAGAGTGAATGAGCTAGAGAAGTCCCCAGGTGGGGACTAATTAACAAGGCCTAGTAAGAAGGCTGAAAGGTGACAGATGTGGGGGAATGAGACAGAGATGGAGACATATGGTGAAAATGAAAATGAAATTAAGTGTGTACAGATACATACAGACTTTAGGGAAAACAAGGGGTGGCTGAAACATGTTAGTAGGAAATAAGTCGAATAGGTGAATGATCAGCTTGGTTTCCATGTTTTTTTCTATGGTCAGAATCCCAGAAGCCCTACTGAAGGACACAAACAGAAAGGTCATTTACACTGTGGTCCCTGGAGATAAAGTGGGATACAATGGGTTTATCAGTGTCTTCATTCCTGACTGCTCTGTAATGTTCCCTGAAGCAGTCAGCAAGGCATCTACAAGTCTCTCCGATGTAAATACCTGTAGCTGCACACTTCCTGCAAAGAATACAATATACCACATTATAGATAGATATATATATTCTCTGCAAAAAAGTCTGTTAATGCACCATTAGTGCTCCTTACAATTTTACTTTCTCAAAAAGTAGGGGAATTCTCTGCAAAAAACATTGTTAATGAACCATTAGGGTTCCAGCACCAAAAGTAGCAAAATGACACCTTAGGGTTCCCAATCCTAAGATCCCCGCCCTCAGTTTTCAACCCTAACACCCCACCCCACCCTGCATGCAGGAAGATGTGTGAGGGGTATTCCTTGAGGTTGCGAACCCTAATGCTCACCCCATTCCAAGAGTAAGTAAGCTAAGATGGGTACAGACTAAGATGAGCATTAGAGTTTGAAACCCCAAGGCACACCCTCACATCTGTTCCTGCAGGCAGGGTGGGGTGGGGTGTTAGGGTTGGAAACTGAGGGTGGGGTGGGGTCTTAGGGTTGGGAACCATAAGATGTCATTTCTCTGCTTTTGAAGCTAGAACCCTAATGGTCCATTAACAATGTTTTTTGCGGAGAATTTCCCTACTTTTTGAGAAAGTATAATCATAAGGAACCTTGCTGGTGCATTAATGAAACTTTGTTTCAGAGAATTTCCTTACTTTTTGAGAAAATATAATTAAAGGCTTATTTGCTTGTGGGAGGGCCCTGTGCTCCCAACTCTCCATAATTGTTTTAAGAGATTGTAATTGTATCCTTATTTCTCTGTGGGAGCACAGGACCTTTTGGGCCCTGTGCTGCCATTATTTCATAGTCCTCTGTATATTTATGTGTGGGTGCACAGGGCCCTCTGAGCCCTGTGCTGTTATCCGTGCATCACTCCATAGTAGTATCCATATTTCTCATTGGGAGCCATCCATGCACTACTCCTTAATAGTATCCATATTTGTGTGTGGGAGCACAGGGCCCTCCAGGCCCTAAACTCCCATCCATGTATCAGTCCTTAGTAGTATTCATACCTTAAGTCTCAAATGTCTTTGTAACACTAACCCAAACAGCTATCTCTAACCCTAACTGCAGAACAAGTAATATTTAATGGAGGGCACACACAACAGAAAGTATACCTCAGCACCCTAAACAATATCAGTTATACTGTATAGCAGGTTGAATTAATGTCCATTGTATTTAGCAGGAGTCAACCTTCTACACATATTCACATCCAATAGAATTAGTATAGACAGCTTACTCTTCAATACAGTACTACTGACAATCAGCTGTCCAGTTTTTTCACCATACATTTATTTTCACTGATTGTCAACAATAGCGAATATATCGAAAATAAACAGACAATGAAAATAACCTTCTATACAGTATATGCCCCCCATTAACTCCAACAGACACATAGTCTAACCCAAACCTAACTCCGGAACAAGTAATATTTAATGGGGGGTACACACGACAGAAGGTGTACCTCAACAACCTGAACAATATTAGATATGTGCACCCCCCCTTAACTCCAACAGACATATAGCCTAAACCCATACCCAAACCCAAACCCTAACGCAAACGCTGAAACAAGTAATATTTAATGAAGGGCACACACAACAGAAGGTGAACCTCAGCACCCTGAACAATATCAGAAATATGCCCCCCATTAACCCCAACAGATATATATATATAACCTAGACCTAACAGAACCTGGGCAAATGCTACAATTCCTATAGAATAACATTAACACTTTCACAGGCCATACTGTAGCTCACTCACTGTTTGGAGTTAACTGTAACACTATACTGTAGAACTAGAAATAACTGTGTAAACTTTTAACTGCGGTCCAACAATCCCTTCCCTCACTGCGCAAAATAACAATCGCGCTCCACTAATGGCACTTTGGAACTTGTCAGTGGTGTTGTCCCCTACAATGTCCCAGGTCTCCAGCACCCCACCTCTCAGCTGCAGCTATTCTAGGATGTATTTAAACTGCCCATTGGGCTTGAGCTCAACCTCCAGTACAGAATGTAATGCCTCCGATGCCACATGCAGGTGGGGTGGATATTAACATGGGGTGAGCATGGCCGAAACATGGCCAATCAATGACAGCAAAGGGCGGGGCATGGCATAAACATGGCCAGTCACTGACAGAAAGGGTGGGGCCTGGTGCAGTATAGCCCAATCACTACAGATCACACACAATTAAATAATCGAGAATAAAACATGGGGCAAGCTGCCACAGAATGTTTATTTGTATGCAAGCTGCTTGATGTGCTAGGTACCCCCATTCAGAACACAGTCAAGAGCCACAAAATGCAAGGTTGGAAAGTGCAAAATAATGACAGACTGCGGACAGCAGATGATACCCAAGCACGGTAAAGATCAGTGACTGATCGGGGGCAGGGAACATCGGGTGACTGACAGGGGGTGGGTTCTGGCTCCCATACTAGAAACTGAGACTAAAACAACATGGTGAGCTACCACAGAACACGTATTTGTATGCAAGCTGCCTGATGTGTTAGGTGCCGTTATTTGGAACACTGCCACAGGCCCCAAAACTCAAGGCTGAAAAGTGCAAAACAAAATGACAGACTACAAACAGCAAACAGCAGCTGATACCCCAGCATGGGTCAGTGACTGGCAGGTGGTGGGGAACATAAGATGACTGACAGGGAGTGGGTCCTGGCTCCCATACTAGAAATAAATGCTGTCAAAATATTAACACGCCTTAAAGGTACAGCGCGATCATAGCGAATATTATTTTACAGCGTTTATTTCTAGTTCTACAGTATATGACATGAAAGATCACACTGAGTACTACAACACTAATGCATCATATCGGGGACAGTCATCACAAGGTACTCACAGCACCCTGATATTTTCACCAAAATTAAACATGGCAACAAATTCAGAATTCAAGGCTGATCTTCACCAAGTTTCACACAAATGTGTACCTCCTTTTGGACTACAAGCTCACCATGCTTCAGATAACTCCCCTGAAAATTGTCAGAGTTATGCCCTAAAAACCCCAAACTAGATTTTTACCCATAATTCCTAAACTGCTGGGAGTTAAGTGTAAACCTAAATTTATGTTACTCTTTGGGACGAGACCCATAGCCACCCTCCTACCCTTTCCTGAATGTACACATTTCCCTTAACCATAACAGTAACCCTAACCCTAATTCTTAAACTAGAGGGAGCTTAGAGGGAGCCTAATTGAGTTTGAACAATTTGCTCCCAGTACCTCACTTGTCACATTTTACTGCTCTCTAGTAGTTGTTTTCACTTGGTCATCACCCCCTCATCACTCCCTCTTCACCCCCTCTCCAATCGTCGAAAGCCATCCCGCCATTGTGCACTCCCCAGATCAGCCCTCCTCCTCCTGCTCCTGTCAGGCAATGTCCACCCCAATCCCGGGCCTGGCAGCACTGGTCCTCCCCCTGAAATCTCCTGGGCTGCGCATTGCTTCTGTGAACATCTGTAGCCTCCTGAAAAAACTAGACTCTCTGCACTGCTGGGTGACTCTTCATAAACCTGATGTTGTTGCCCTTGTTGAAACCTGGCTGTCTCCCTCCACTCCTAACTCTCATGTCTCTCCCTGGCTACACTCTCCACCGGTTGGACCATGTCGGCAGGAGGTGGGGGCTGTGTCTTCTATTTGAAGGATTCTCTGTGGGGCTACCACTCCCCCCGCCTGACCTCGACCATAAGGCCCAGGCACTTACTCTAAAGCTGTCCCCGGACCCAGCTAGAGGCCCATTATTCCTAACCATAGCCTACATACCCCCCAAGAACCAATCCCAGGCCCTGGGCCCACTAATTGACTACCTCACCTCCCTACCCAACTCGTCAGACCAAATCTTGGTGGGCGACTTGAATATAAACTGGCTCTGCCCCTCATCTTCCTCCCACCGTGAGGCTTTCAATTCAATTGACCTAACTCAACTGGTCTCACAGCCTACTAGAAAAACCCTGGGGACAAGCACCCTCCTGGATGTGGTCCTCACCAACAGGCCAATCCGCATCCACAACATCCAAATCCTCCCTGACTGCCTCAGTGACCACCCCTGTGCTTTCAACTGGGAAACCCCTCGGCTCTCATCCGGTCAAAACCACCTCTCGAAGGTGGCTTAGGCCTGGGGACTCATAGCCTTAAGCGCTTCCTTGCCCACACTGATTGTTCCCTCTACGAGGGCAACCAACATTGACTTGGCCCTGGGCTTCTTTGTAAGCACTTTCAACTTTGCCTGTGATATCTTTGCTCCCATAACTGCTGGAGGTCCAAAGTGAAACATGCCCCTTGGATCACCCCTGCCCTTCTGTGGCAACTTAAGCAACGTGACAATCTTTGGCACCTTGCTGTTGCTACTGGCCGTTCAGCTGACAGACAGTCCTATGCTGCTGCCCGTAACCAGTGCACCTGGGCCATCTGCAAAGCAAAGGTGGAATACTACCAAGCCTCTCTTACCTCCTCCTCCTGGGGGAACCCCAGGTGCTTCTGGGACAACATCAAGCAACTGAATGGTCACTCCCAGTCCCCCTCTCCTTCTCTTCTCAACATCAATGGTACCGTCTCCTCTGACCCTGCCCTCATTGCCTCTCACCTCAATAACTCCTTTACTGACCTTAGCTCAGTACTTCCTGGTAACTTTTTCAGTCCACCTCCTCCATCTGTACCACCACCCATTGCCCGCCCCTCTTTCCACCTGCGTCGTGTCACCATGCAAGAAGTTAGGCCTTACTTGCTAAAAGCCCAAAGGTAACACCATCGGTAATGACTCACTTGATCCCTGCCTTTTACGTCAGGTCTTGGATCAGGTCCTGTCACCTATTACATGCATTTTCAACAAATCACTCTGTCTCGGAAAATTCCCCTCTGCCTGGAAGATTGCCACAGTTACCCCTGTCCATAAAGGTGGTGACAGGACTCTTCCGGGTAACTACCGACCATCTCAATCCTCTCCCCTCTCTAAGGCGTTAGAAAATTGTGGCGTCCAAGTCTCTGACTACCTCTGTAAGTACAATGTTCTCTGCCCTGAACAACACGGGTTCAGAGCAGGTCATAGTACCAATACAGCACTCCTGGAATTTTCCAACTTCCTCCATGCCTCCTTGGACTCTGGTGCCCTGGCTGGTGCTATATTCATTGACCTGTCTAAAGCATTGAAACTGTTTCGCATCCTCTTTTGCTCTCCACCCTTGACCTAATAGGCTTTGCCTCAGGACCTGTTTCCTGGTGCACCAGCTATCTCTCCGCCGCTCTCAATGTGTGAAAGTCAGCGGTACTCTCTCTGAAACATGCCCCATTCGCTCTGGGGTGCCGCAGACTCAATTCTTGGACACCTACTATTTTCCTCTTTCTTAACTCCCTACCCAGCAGTTATGCAGGTAAGATGCTTCTCTATGCTGATGATGCTGCTCTCATTGCCTCCCACAATGACCCCATGCTGCTACAGAACCCCTCCAACTAGTCTTTGACTCTGCAGCTACCTGGTTCACTGAGCACCCGACTTGTTATCAACCTTAAGAAACAAAAACGATGCTCTTCTCCCACCCCAAAATAAGTACAGCAAGTTTCCCTTAGCTGTCCACTCCACACCAATCTCGTCATTGACCAGGTGCAATCCTATAAATATCTTGGTATAACCTTTGACCCTGCACTTTGATTCCATGGACATATATCTGCCTAAATTCTGTCACCAACTCACGGTTAGGCATTCTTTACCGGCACAAAATGCCTCCTCCTGATGCCCTCCACCTGGCTGTCACCTCCTCTGTCATGTCTCTCATTGACTATGGCCTTCTGGTCTATGGCTCAGCAGATCAGACTGCCCTCAACAAGGTTCATCTCACAGTAAATAAGGCCTGCAGACTTATCACTGGTGCTCCCAGACTCACTCACACATGTGAGCTGTACACCCTGGCTCCTCTCAGCCTGGAAGAAGCGACTCATGTATCAGACATGCCAGCTCACCTTTAAAGCCCTGCATG
Organism: Neoceratodus forsteri; assembly: GCA_016271365.2. NCBI lineage: Eukaryota > Metazoa > Chordata > Ceratodontiformes > Ceratodontidae > Neoceratodus > Neoceratodus forsteri. The sequence goes on from JADMNL010000025.1 coordinate 200,251,981, forward strand.
GCCTATCCCCCATAGGCCTATCCAACTCCATTCGCCGTACTGCACCGACCCTGATCACGCGCAGCTCGTCAAGAGCTACCCTAGTTACTCCGAGAGCCAGGACCTCACAAGGTCAGAGGGCATTCCCCTACCGTGCGCCCCACTGGTATAACTCCCTCCCTGCCAGTGTCTCAAACTCTCTAACCTTAGCTTGCTTTAAGCCCAGGCTCAGAAACTTCCTGCTTAGCTCTCACAAATGCAACTGCCGCTAGCCTAGTGTAAAAAAAATATATATATATATATATATATATATACTCTGTTTGACAATGCTCACTGAGCGGCTCCCCCCCTTCCTTTCCCTACTTATTCCTCCTCCCCTATCTCCTCTACCCCACCAGCTCTCCCCGACCATAAGTTTGCACCTTTTGTTATCTTTTGCTCATTGGAGATTGTACTCTATTGTAACAAAATTGTAATTGAACTGTAACTTTTTTGTTTGTAAGTACTGTGTCCCTTGTACTACTGTTCTGATGTCCTCTTTGTGACGAGGTACCTTTGTAAATGAGCCTCTGGCTCAAAGGTTTCTAAACTGATGTTTAACTAAATAAATAAATAAATAAACTACTGGGAGTTAAGTGTCAGTCAACATACTGTATATGTTATTCTGTGCATCAAGTCACACAAAGTGGATGGGAGAGAGTCCCCCTCATAAGCTTTCCTGAATGTACACATTTCCCTTAACCCGCCATAATTTTTTTAAGAGATTGTAATTGCATCCTTATTTCTCTGTGAGAGCCCAGCTTTTTGCAACTTATTATAGGGGCATAGTCATGCCCCTATAGTTAGGGCTGAGTAGCCTGTTTAATGTTAAACCTCAAATTTTGCACTTTAATAACTTTGCAGCTGACAAATGGATTTGTACAAATTTGGTATGCACTGTCCCGTGGAGTAGATTTCTTGATGTAGCAAGTTTCTCTCTGGTCAGATGTGTGGATTCTGAGATCTGGATAGTGCTAAAACCTTAAAAGTCACCATTTTTTGCATTTTTTTCCCTCATCGTGTTGCATCCACGCAGTGTGGAATTTTGGTGTGATTTTTACGGTAGAAAAAGCATGGGCAACAGAACTGCCATGCTTTGTTTGGTGAAAAAAATATTAATCTATTGTAAAGTTATTACATTTTTAAGTTCCCATTGTTTTCAATGGGAAGTTCACTGTCCAGATTAGAGGGATAACGTTTGACAAAGGATTGACCTCACGAAAAAGGATTTATTCTTGTGAGATCCGTTCCTTTTTTATGAGAATAAAATCCTTTCTCATGAGAGAAAAATCCTTTTTCGTGAGCTGCCATTTTGTTTCTGTTTTTTCTTAATTTTTTTTTTTTCAAAAGTCACAAAAATGACATCCTGGAGAGAGACCACCACGCCTAGCTGGCTCATTGGGACCCATTTAGGTGCAATCTGCAATTCAAAGTTAGAAATATGCCCTTGAAATGTATTTTTATTTTATATTATAAATCCTTTTTTGTGACCATGTAATATGAAAAAAGAATCCATTTTCATATCACGAGTCACAAAAAAGGATCCTTTTTCGTCATTCGAGAATCATTGCTTGTCCCAACCATTGCCCTCCCCAGTACTCTACTGTTTTTCTCTGGTGTCTAGTTGCTGCCCCACCCTCCAATACACCTTCCCCTTCATTTCCCTGGTGTTTAGCGGCATCCCCACGTGCCAATCGCTGTCCCTGTAATAAAAATTATTTCCCTGGTGTCTAGTGGTACCCCCCAAGCACTGTCACCAATGTTTCCCTGGTGTCTATTGGCACCCCACCCTCCAATCATTGTCCACGATCTTTCCCTTGTGTCTGGTGGTACCTCTCACCCTCTCACCACTGTCCTGATGTTTTCCTGGTGTCTAGTGGAACCCCCACCCTCCAATCACCATCTCCTAGTCCCTTGTTTATTGATTTATATAGAATCCGACACTGGGATGCCCACCCCTGGTGTCAGATGCCCCCCCAAGCCCATTGTTTTATTTATTTGCTGACATTGGGTTGCCCAATCCCCATGTCGGCATTTACAGCCCCACCCCCAGCAGTGTAGGACACTGGGGAGCCCACTCCCAGTGTCCCCAAATATTTTATTAATGAAATCTTGCAAAAAGAAAATAGTTAACCAACTTTTTTTAAACCTGAAAAAAAGAAAATGATCCTTCATTATCCATGCCCTCACCCTCCCCCATTCCAACCCTCCCACTGAGCACCCATCACCCCACACACACCCTTACCCTGTATTTACCACTGAAGATCATAGGCTGTCATCTTCTGTGGACCGGGACATGTCTGCACTCTTCAAAGCCGAACCAAGAACAAAGGAGTCAAGGTAAGTGCCATATAATGTAAATAAATGGCGTTTTGAACTTGTGTTCATAATTTTGCCATTTGTTGGTCTTTTTCACCAAATTATCAATATATAAACAAAATATATTATAAACATAATAGACAAGGGACTAGGGGACAGAGACTGGAGGGTGGGGGGTGCCACTAGACACCAGGAAATAAAGATATATATATATATATATATATATATATATATATATATATATAGTGACAGTGATCAGGGAGTGAGGTACCATTAGACACCAGAGAAAACAGGTGCTCACAACTTACACTGCAGCCAGCAGCACGAGTTCAGCTGCAACTGCAGAACTAGATAAAATCTGTTGTTCTCATACAGAGAACGCGGTGAAAGGTTCCTCTCACTAAGTTGGGCACCTGGGATTTCAGGTGTCCAGAAAAAGTATTTCTGACCCTAATTGTGAAAAGCAAACACCAGCATCTAGCTAAACAGGGCCTGTTTGGCTAGGTTCTGGTGTTTGATTTGTAAAATGACAATATTTTTATGTATTTTCCACACTTTTTAGTTAGTGGAAAAAAAAACAAGATGGCAGCTGGTGAAAAAGGATTTTTTCCTCACAAAAAAATAATGGATCTTGCAAGAAAGAATCCTTTTTTGTGAGGTCAATCCTTTGTCGAGCTTTCTCCCTCTATTCTGGACAGTGATCTTCACATTGAAAACAATGGGAACTTAAAAACTGAATAACTTTGCAACAGATCAATAGTTTTTCACCAAGCAAAGCATGGTAGTTTTGTTACCCAAACTGTGTCTACCATAGAAAATCACTCCACAATTCCACACTGTCTGGACGCAAGGCGATGAGGAAAAAACATGCAAAAACTGGCGACTTTTAAGGTTTTTGTACTATCCGGATGTAAGAATCCATACATCCAACCAGAACTAAGCTTGCCACATCAAGTGATCTATCCCACAGGACAGCACATACCAAATTTTGTGTAAACCCATTGATGAGTTACAAAGTTATTAAAATGCAAAATGTGAGGTTTCACATTAAACAGGCTACACAACCCTAACTATAGGAGCATGACCATGCCTATATATATATATATATATATATATATATATATGTGTGTGTGTGTGTGTGTGTATACAGTATATGCATATGTATAGATATGATGCAAAAAACTTGGTTAATGTTCCAGTTAGGGTCAAAGTGACAAAAGTTGGAAAATGTGGCATTAGGGTATCTAACCTAATACCCCACCCCTCAAAGCAGGCAGGAGAGCAGGTGTGGGGTGTACCTTGAGCTTCTCAAGCCTAACACTCACTCCATTCCATTTTCTAAATAAGGTCAGATGTATGGAAGCTTTATGAGAGAATGATGTGAGTATTAGGCACGAGAAGCCGCAAGCCACCTGCTCTGTGTTGTCTGTCATGGAGTGGTGTGTGGAAACCTAATGCCACATTTCCCAACTTTTATCACTCTTACCTGAACTGGAGCATTAACAAAGTTTTTTGCAACATATTTCTTACTTTTTGACATAATATAATCATATTCTTATTTTACTGTGGGAGCACAGGGCCTGAAGGACCCTGCACTCCCAGGCATATATAATTGTGTCAGCTTTTATTTTCTGACATTTGTCACTTCCCTGATATTCACTGCCTCCCCCCCACCCCATCATACATTTAAAAATTCAGTCCAGTTCCTCTAAGTCTGAGACCCTTCTCGGGGACAAAAAACATCCTTAAGTGCAATCCGCTACTATCTATTAAACTCATGGGCTCACACCTTAACATGGCAATCAGTAGCAAGAATCTTGGAATCTGCCTTGATCCTGATCACTCCTTCACACCCCACCATGTCAATCAGATCTGTTAAAACTGTATTCTTCCACATCTAGAACATCTCCTGCATCCACACTTTCCATTATTCATATCCTTGTTACCTTCTGTCTGTATTTCTGCAGTAAGCTTTTATCCAGCCTACCCTCCAACCTACTTGCTGACTTTCAGACAGTTCTAAACTCTGCTGTTCATCTGCTAGTCTGAAATTACAAACATTACTGAATTCCCTCATCCTAAAGGATCTTTGCTCTACATCCAGCAATGCAGCTACTACAGCATCCCCTTCCTTGCCACAAATCCCTACAGTCATGGCCTTGTACGGTACCTCCATGCCTGTTTGACAAGTTCACAGCCCACATGCTCTCCCACCCTTTTCACTCTGCCTCCAGTACCCTTTTGTCCATCTGTTCCACAAATCTGGTACTGGTCAGTAACAGAGAGTTATTTTACTTTGCCAGCATTCTGTAAAACTGATTTCCCAGGGTTCTAAGGTGAATTGACTCCTCCCATGTCCTTCTTAATTTTATTATCCCATTGGTGGTCAATTTCAACTGCAGTTACCTTGCTTGTTATACAGCAGTCGCTGGTTCCAGCAGCAAGACGTGTCTTTGATTGGAGAGTGGATCTTCACATTCTGAGGGGGGAGCAGAGGTACTGTGGGTTGACAACCCCTAGGAAGACTCCACCCCTGATTTGCTTTAGGGCCGGCATTGGGATTTTAGGGTTGGAAACCCTAAAGCCACATTTCCCTACTTTCGTCACTTTAACCTGGACCCTAAATGTTGCATTAATGCAGTTTTTTTGCAAATAATTTCCTTACTTTTTGAGATAGTATAATGATATCCTTATTTTCCTGTTGGAGCACAGGGTCCTCTGGACCCTGCACTTCCTTACATCCATGCTTTTCGAGACAGTGTAGTCATATCCTTATTTGTCTGATGGGGTCCTATGCTCCCATCCCTCCATAGATGCGTATATACATATATATATATATGTTTGCTTATGGGGGGCCCTGTGCTTCCATTTATATGACAACAGCAACCAAATTGTCAATGTAGCCTTCCTATTACCCCATCTCATCAACTCGGTAGTAAAAATTGTCAAATCCCCACCAAAATGTAATTCCATGCCACCGCAGCATAATTCACTTTTTGCACTATCTGTATTGCAGAATCTGCACCTATGACTGGAATGAAATTTGGTACATCAAGAGATCTGCCCCCATGAGACCGTGCATGCAACATTTCATGCAAATCTGTTGAACAGTTGCAAAGTTATTAAAGTGCAAATTTGGGAGTTTAACATTGAAGTGCCGTACAACCCTAAATATGGGGGTGCAACTGTGCCCCTATAATATATATGTACAGTAAACACACACACACACACACACATAGTGGGAACACACACACACACACACGCACACACACACATGAAGAGTGGGGGTAAAAATGACAAGATAAAAAATATATCTTAGTGACATCAGTAACAGCAACATATCAAAAAATTTTGTTGTTAAAGTTGTCACAGTGGATATTTTTAAAGTTACTGTCATCACAGTGGAATACTAAGCAAGGCAGAGAGCAGCTTTCATAATGCTGATGATATCACAATGCCCAGTGTAGCACTGAAGCCAGCTATTAAAGGGACACTGTCAACCCCCCTTAGGCCTCAAACTGTCCCTAGTTTAGAAACACATGTTATGATTGATCACATTCTGTAGAGACTGCTGGTGTAGCTGGTAGTTTGATTCAGCTTCCTTTTTCCTTTTTAAAAGTGAAACACAGACTGCCCACCATACTGGTGTTTCATGCAAAAATGTGTTTGTTTACAGTTCAGCATTTTTCCAGGACTGGAGAACACTCCCAACAGTCTAGACACTCATGATACAGTGAGAAAGAGGAAACTTGCATCATGAGTGGCTGCACAGTTTGGGGTGTTCCTTAATCTTCAGAAAGTATGCAGTTAGAGTAGATCAAGGATTTGAAACAAAACAAGGCTGGTTATAATTACACTATTAGCATGCATTTCAGTTCTACTAAGAAAGGAAGCAGATTAAACAGACAGCAACTACAATGAACTTTAGGAAAGGTAAGCAATCAGGAAATGTGGGTTTTCAACTAAAACTATGTGATGCAAAAATGGTTGATAGTGTCCCTTTAAAATTAAAGAAAAAATGCAAAATCTCCAGACAAACTGCAGATTTAAAAGACATAACTTATTAACTACTGTTGCAGATATCAAATCTACAACCTGACGCAAAATAGCCAATTTCTCATCACTTGTGAGTGGACAGGACTTTCATAACTCACTTGTGACTCTGCTACTCATGAGGTACAGTCCTGCCCCCTCACACTTGAAGATAATTTTCATATTTTGAGTCAGCCCTTTGCATATCCTCTATGTATTTATTGATGCAATATGTATGGACACAAAAGGCACCCGATGAATGCACTTATCAGAGCAACTACAACTATAAATATAGAATCTTACATTTCTACACATAGTAAGTTCGTCAGCACTCTTTTACACAGCTAATTAGTTAGTCATCAAAAGAACACCCCCCTCCCCTTGCCAGCCAGGTGGCTGACACTACTTTCATCATTTTCACTTTTGCAAAATTATTGCCTTCCACAACGCATCAGCTTTTAACATGAATATTCTGACACTTCCTGCTCCCTTACCTTATTTTCACTTGAATTCCCTTTTCCTTGACTTCCAGTGAAGCCATGGCCTGTTTCAGCAACTAGTTCTCCGAGCTCCTGATCTCCACCCTTCAAAAAAACCCTAAAAAGTTATTTTTCTGTGAAATAAATGGTTTAAATAGCAGGGCGTCAACAGAAGAAAGACAGCTGTACCAGATCTCCCCTTAAACTTCTAAAATTGGGACAAAATGTTGACAGATATGCCCACAGAAGCTTCTGCGACAGCCAGAGCCCCTCTGCTAATAGCCATCACAATAGGGATGAGATTATTGATCAGGAGGTGGGAAAGCTGACTCGTGACCATTTTGAGATCCTGCTGGCTGAGATAAAGGCTTCTCATGATGAAAACAAAAAAGAATTTAAAACTCTCAATACTAAACTCACCATGTTAGAGAAGCATGCTGTAGCAGCGGAGGACCGGATGGGCCTGGTAGAGGATAGAATGGTGCAACTCGTAGCCATGGTAGAGCATCTCCTGGAATAAACAATTGTTCTGCAGCACAAATGTACAGATTTGAAGGGCTGTTCATGAAGAGATAATTTGCATCTGTATGGTCTACCAGAGGGTGCAGAGACCATTTGGATGATGGACTTCCTTACAGACCTGCTTAGAGACGTTCTGACCCTTCCACCCAACCTACCTCTCTCTCCACTGAACATGCACACCATGCTGTACAGCCACAGCTGACTGATCCCCAGGTGAGACCCCACTCTATCATCATGCAATTTGCCAGCTTTAAAACGAAGCAGGAGATCCTCCAGAGAACCTGGCAGAAAAAGGAGGTAATCTGTTTAGGAACTCGGCTGCTCTTTGATCATGACTACCCGCCAGAAATATGGTGGAAATGAATGGCCTATGGAGATTTGCTTAGATGCCTGTCTGAGAAGCAAATCAATTTCACACCCCATACCCTGCAAAGCTCTGGGTGTTTTGGGATGATGGAACAATGGTTTATGATTTTCCAGAAGAGGCTCAACAAGCTTTTTTTTTCTCCAAAGGGACTGTCTCCCCTGAAAGCCTTGAAAGTAGGAGAGCAGAAACCACCACGCTCCCTTCTACTGGAATGGCGGGTAGCAAAATTGGCAAAAGCTAAGAAGGATGGCCACCTTACAGCTCCGGAAGCACTTCGACAAATTCACAAGTTGCTCCATGGATTTCACTATCAGCCTCAACATACTCCCTCATAGAACATTGTAAATTGTAATTGTTTAGTTTAGTTTAGTTTATTAGTCTAGGAATTAATACCTTTGAGCCAGGGCTCTTTTACAAAGGTTCCACGTCACAAAGAACATTTAATAAAGCACGATACACATTACAGGTAAAACCAGACAGGAAAGTTACATCATAAATTTGCTATTAACAGTTTAAGGCAGTAACGTTTTTAAGTTTCATAGAAAAACAAGCTATAACAGGTTCAAGCGAGTAGACAATTTCGAGGTTAAGGAAACTTCCAGGGAGAGGGTGATCATTAGGTGCAAAAGGAGGCTAGAGAGGAGGAAAGGTGGTGAGCGGGAGAGTAAGTGAGAGGGACAGGAAAAGGGGGAGTGAGTTTGGTGGGAGACAGGAAGTAGTAGAGGTACCAGAGGGTTCATTAGTCAGGGAAGAAGAGGCCTCAGATGTGAGGATGGACATGAGGAGTAGTAGTCTTTATCAAGCGCAATCACAGTTGCTAGTGGTGGTGTGGTGGGCATAGAGCATGGATTTGAAAGCTTTAAGCGAGGTTGAGGATAGAGTAGGTGGACTAAGCGCATTGAACCATGTCGGGGCCCTGTATGCAAAATATCTTTGTCCCTGTGCAGTCCGGCATCTCGGAACCAGGAAAGGTTGGTGTTCAGATCTGGTGGAGGGTCGTGAGCCAGGATTCAGTCGGAGTAGGTTTTGAATACATAATGGAGTCAGTCCCAAGATAGATTTTTACCATTGTGCAGGTGAGATAAATAAGACAATTTGATAGGTTCAACCAGCCTGATTCATAGTACAGATCACACGTGTGAGTCAGTCTTTGAGCCCCATGAGGAGCTGCAGGCCTTATTTAGAGTGATTGAGATCGCCTTAGAGCAGTGGAGGTAGCTGAGCCATAAATAATAAGGCCATAGTCAATGATTGAGATTATGGAACTCTGTATAGCTATTCTCAATGCCGCTTGATTTAGAAATTGACGATTACGAATAGTATTCCAAAGCGTTGGTTCACTGTTTTCGCAGTGTTGTCAATGTGGGTTGCAAAGGTGAGCCCTTGGTCAAAAGTGATGCCAAGGTATTTGAAAGTATTTACTTGGTCCAGTGTAATTCCTGCAGAGGTTTGTATGGTGAGTGGAGTATGCCTATTTTGTTTTGGTGATTGGAGAAGAGCATGGCTTTTGTTTTATTGTGGTTTAGCACAAGTTTACTATCCAGGAACCACCTTTCAACACTAGAGAAAGCAAGTTGCAGGCTTTTTCGTGAGGAGTTTGGATCCTTGTGGGAAGAGAATTACAGCATCATCAGCGTATAAGATTATTTTCTCCTGGCAGATATCTGGGAGGAGTTAAGGAACAGGCTAAAGAGGAGCGGTCCAAGAATTGATCCCTGTCGTACACCGAGAGAACTGGTTTGAAGTCGGAGAGTTCATTAGAGATTTTACAGCCTGTGACCGATTGGACAGGTAACTTTTTACAAGCACAAGGACCTTCTCGCCAGGCCTAGGCTAGAAAGTAGGGAGTAAGTAGGCCATGATGGACTGTGTCGAAGCTTTGTAAGACTGATAAAGACTGCACCTGTTTGGCACCCTTTGTCCAGGGCTGAGTGGACTTCTCCAGAGAAATCAAGTAAGGCTGTTGTTGTACTATGTCCTTTCCTAAAGCCGTGCTGTTGATTACAGAGTACATTGTATTTGTCCAGGTAATCAGAGAGTTGGTCTGCCACTATTCGTTCAAGTGCTTTGGAGAGGGGAGGGAGTATTGATATTGGTCGATAGTTTCCTGTTGAGGTTTTGTCCCCCTTTGTGCACTGGCGTAACTATGGCAGATTTCCATTTGTTGGGAAATTGACTTTGGCAAAGTGACAGATTAAGAATTTTTGCAAGGGGGTGAATTACTTCATCCAGGGTGAGAGACAGGATTTTTAGATCTAGCGTGTCACTACTTGTTCTGGATTTGGAGCAGGCCTTTCTTATGTACTTGTGTGCTTCGTGCACTTTGATTTTCTTGAAGTAAAATTGTGGTTTGTCACGACGGGTGTTTTGTGATACTAGGCTAGGCACAGGTAAGTCCGAGAAGAAATCTGGGGAGGACCCTACTAAGGTCTGTGGAATGTCTTATTAAGCGCATCTGCAATAGACTTTGGGTCAAGAGTGGTGGATCCATCAACTTTCATAATGGTAGGTGACGATTTTGATTGTTTACCCATTATGTTTCAGATGTTGTCCCAAAAAGCTCTTCCATCACCCCAGGTGGATTCAAGGGCATTTTTGAAATAGGCGCTCTTCATTTGCCTAATTTGTGAGGTACATCTATTTCATGCCTGCTTGTATTTTAGGGTAGCATGAGGTGAGCCTGTGTCTCTGGCAACTGCCCAGAGGTGGTCCCGAACCTTGAGCTCGGCAAAGTAGTTTGGCAGTAATCCATGTATTTGATAGCGCTTTGATTTTACGTTTTTACTGGAAGTATAAGTCGCATGCAGAGTTGAAAGATTTAATGAAGTATTCTAGTGCAGTATTAATATCAGTTGATTCAAGGATTGGCATCCAGTCCTGTTGTAGGAGATGGGTTTTCAACTTGATAAGATTCCCATAAGGCAATACTCTGCTTGTTATAACTTTGGGGGGTGGCTTGAGAAATTTATTAGACCAGGTACAGGACACTGGGGAGTGGTCACTGAGGGAGTCAGGGAGGACTTTAATGTTTTTTATCCGGTCAGGGTGCTTGTACCAGTTTTGTAATTTTTCCGGGTGGGGGAGGTTACCATCTGAGTCAGGTTTGCTGCTAGGATGTCATCTTTGTAAGAGCCAGTGTCAGAGGTGAGCCAGTTTATGTTGAAATCCCCGAGGAGGAGGAGCTCATTTTCAGAGGGCTGCAGACTAACAAAATCAAGTACAGACTTAATACTGGCACGGTGGTCTTTTGGAGGGATATAGACTGCGGCCACTGTAAGAACTTTGTTTTGTGCACCAAAAGCAGTTTGATAGGGAGGAGTTGCATCTGCGTATTTGTGGGGGTGAAGCTGCCGCATTGACAGGAGAGGTTGTCCTTTATGTAGATAGCACAGCCCCACCTTCTTGCTTGCCCGGTCGAGTCTGAAAGAATTGTAGCCTTCTAAGCGAGACCGCATGATCCGGTGCTGGGAGATAGCCAGGTTTCCACAATGGCTAGTATATCAGGGTTTTTGTCCAGCAAGAGTTTGAAGAGATGCCAATTTGGGAAGGAGGCTGCAGATATTTAGAGTGATAATGGAGAGACCACTACCAACTTTCCCTGTTTTTGTCGGCTTCAGTGCAACAGGACCAGGGTTTGGGTGTATCCCACCAGATATTAAAAGTAGGAGGAGCAGGAGTTTCAGCGATGCCATTCATAGTTCATAATAGGTTGGAGTGAGTTTCTGCTTGTACTTTTTAAGATGCTTAGATTGTCTTCTGGAGTCCCAGTAGAGGGTGATCGTTAGTGAGTTATAATGATGTGGCAGTTTCCAATTAGGAAATATGGCTCTTTGCACCCAGGTATTAATTGGGTGATGTTTGTTTAAGACTTCCAGATTAAAAGCCATGGTACAATGTTTTGGGTAGTAGTATAGAAAGGTGAGAGTAGGTGGAGGGGTAGGGTAGGCGGAGGGGGTGAGTTGGCATAAAGGGAAAAGGAGGGTGAGGGTGAGCAGGAACAGGTGGTGGGGACTAAGCCAAAGCATTTTTTTAGCAAGGCAGGAGAGAGCCTGGAGTGTTTTTAATAATTGTAAAGTTGATTTATGTGTAATTTAACTGTGTCCCAGGTCATGCCTGTAAAAGGGCCATTAGGCCCAGTGTACTCACTTGGTTAACAAAATAAAAATGAAAAAAATTAAAAGAACAAGAAACCTACTTAACACTACACGCTGCAGGTACTCTCTTCACTGCCTAATGTATCCGCTGGGGTAGGCAGCCTGAATTGCTTCACACCTTGGGATTTTTCTCCCCATCCCCACTATTTTGATACCTCTCTAGGCTCAGCCAATTACAGCCTCCATGTACTGTTTGCTGCTAAAGGTTCTGGACTGTTAAATGTTGGATTGAGTTATGTCTTTGGCTGTAGTTTATGTATGACCCCCCTCCCCCTGCTTCTATTTTCAACCCTGTGATGCACATTGGACTTTGGACAATTTGTGCTTTTCCTTTAAGCTGGTATATGTAATTGATCTCCGAGGTTGTGCATGGAATTTCAATTACATTCAGTATACAGTAGTAAGCTGTTTAATGGTTTTGGTAGTGTGAGAGGTGGAAGGGTCCTTTTGGGGACAATACTGACAATGAATGCTTGGGCTAGTGCATGGGTTTTTCCTACTCTGCATTTGGAGACCCCCTTACCATCTATAGGCTCTTGGTGGGAGTCGTCTGGCTGGGTGGTATTCATCCCCAACCATCCCCCTCTTAGCATCACTTCCATCTAATTTAAAATCCTGGAGTGGGAATAGAAACCTGTTTTCTCAGGTTTCCTGCCTTGGAAGCTTCTGTTTCAGAAGTAGTGCCCGGTTGGCACATTGGTTATATTACTGTTTAAAGTTCTGGTTTGTCTTTTTCACTGGAATGTACTACTGGCTGTCCCTTCATTATGCTTTATTTACAGGGGGGGAGTATTCTAACTACATACAACAAGCTAAACATGGGGAGGTGGGGCTATGACTAAAACCAGTACACACATTTTGTCTTTTAATGTCAATGGGCCATCGAGCCCTACTAAGAGAAGTAAGGTTATGTCATTTTTGAGAAAATTGAGGACAGAGTTCATCATGCTCCAAGAGATCCACCTATCTAATAAGGAACATGAGAAACTTAAAAGATTTGGGTTTCAGACTATTGCAGTCGTCTTTTTGACAGATGGAGGGGAGCTGCAGTCCTGGTGTCTAATTCTGTCACTTTTGACATTACAGATCAACAGATAGACAAAGATGGAAAGTATATCATGGTAAAGGTAAATACAATGGCTCCCTCCTTACATTGGTCTCCATATATGCCATCCCCCGTTCAGACTATGATTTTTTTCCAGTTCTTGATCCTTCTTTTGACTGAGTGGGAGAAGGCACAATAATCCGGGGATTTGAACCTGACTTTTATACCTCATTTTGACAGTACTTCCAGATCCCTAGAAAAGACCACCAGGTGGCTAAAAAAGTCCAAAGGTTACCGGTGGAGCTGGGGTTTTTAGATGTCTGGTGCCATCTCCATAGGCAAAGCCAACATTATACCTATTACTCCTAACCCCATAAAATCTATTCTCAACTGGACCATTTCTTGGTTCTGAATGAGCTAGGAGGTAGCTTAGAGGATTGCTGGATGAGTAACCTGGGTCTATCAGATGATGCTCCCATCCACCTAAAAGTCCAACAAGGCATGACACAGAAAAATACTTTCTGGAGGCAGAACACCTGATTACTACAGGATGATGAAATTAAAGATAGCATTCCCACCCTCATAGAACAGGCGGTGACAGACAATACCCAGAATGTCAGCACGGGTATACTCTGGGACACAGTGAAGGCTCTCCTTTGGGGTATGATTACTGAATACTCTGCAAGGAGAAAGAGACAGAGAGAAACTAGGAAATCCAAACTGGCTGAGCAGATAAGGGCCTTGGAGTCACAACAAATGCAAAAACTAGACAAAGCCAGGGGAAAACAGTTACAGATGCTCAAGATGGAACTAGGCTTCCTCCTTGACTACAGGTGGAACAAAAACTGCTTTTTTTAAGACAAAGGTATTATGAGGGAGGGACCAAATCTCTCAGGATACTAGCTGGTCATCTTAGGATGCAACAGGCCAGAGCCCACATCCCCACAATAATCCACCCACATACTGGTTTAAAACTGAGTACCATTCATGGTGTTGCCAAAGCCTTTAAATCGTACTATACAACTTTATATACAGAGACAGGATTGACGTCGCAGGTCGGGGTGACCTAATTCCTGAATAAATTAAGCTTACCACAGGTCACAGTAGAAGAGATCGCTGCTCTGGTGGCTCCCATTACTGCTGCAGTTATCATGGCAAAGATTGCATGCCTTAAGACAGGGAAATATCCTGGCACAGATGGGTTGGGCAGTGAGTTCTATAAACAATTTTGGGACTTGGTAACCCCCTTCTGCTGCAGGCCTATGGTTATGCCCTCTCTTTTTATGTCTCCATGGTTCCATCTTGGTCACAGGCAATAATATCTGTGATTCTGAAGCCTGGCGAGGACCCTAAACAATGTAGTTCTTATTGGCCCATTTCCATTCTCAATATAGACTATAAAATGTTCACTTCTTTTTTAATTAGGTGGATTGAATCTGTAATCCCTCATCTTGTCCACCTTGACCAGACAGGGTTCATGCCAGGTAGACAGACTCAGGACAACATCTGCAGATCAGTCCACTTAATTGATCACTTAATATAAGCAGCAAATCCTATGATGCAAGACCGCTAGTTTGTGGTGGGGAATGTAGAGTATCTCCCCATTGTCACCCACTAAATTCAGCCCTTCGCCTCAGCCAGTGCCTACCCCTCCTCCATTTTCCTTTTCTACTATCTCCCCTGACGAAGCTCTTAATGTTCTCCTATCCCTCAACCTCTTTAAAGGCTCCTCACCAGATGAGCTCGATCCTAAACTTCTCTACCTTTCTGCTCCTGCAATTGCTTATCCTATCTCCCTAATCTTTAATCTGTCCTTTATTTCTGCCCAAGTACCCTCATCCTGGAAACATGCCATAGTCCTACCTCTCCCCAAGGGTGGTGACACATCCACTCCGGGCAACTATTGCCCCATTTCCCTCCTTCCTACCTTTGCCAAACTTCAAGAACATTTAGTTCTCTCTCTCAACTATCACCCTTCCTGTCTGATTCCTCCTTCTTCAACCCCTTCCAATCTGGTTTTTGGAAGAACCACTCAATAACCACCCTCCCTCCCTCCTCAGGTTTACTGACTCCATCCTTTCAGGGATGGACGACGGCCTGATCACCTCGGCCATCTTTGTCAACCTAGCCAAAGCATTCAACACTGTTTCACATCGCCTGCTTCTTGATTCACCCTTCTCAGCTGGCCTTGCTCCATCAGCCACCAACTGATTTAAATCCTACCTCATTGGCAGAATCCAGTTGGTGAGAATCCTTGATTCCATCTCCCTTCCCCTCCCCATCAACACTGATGTCCCTCAGGGCTCAGTGCTTAGTGCCCTACTCTTCTCCATTTTTCTTAATGGTCATCCCACAGCCTGCTCATCCTCTTCTATCCACATGTATGCTGACGATACTGTTTTGTACAGTTCTGGCAAAAACCCTGCTGCTGTGCAAACCAGCTTACAGCATGACTTCAACCAAGTTCAGCTCTGGTTTACTTCTCATCAGCTTTTTCTAAATGCCAAGAAGACAGTCTCAATGGCCTTTGGCACCAGGCAGAGATTCTGTAGACTCCCAGCCCTACCCACCTTCCAGACCCTTGATGGGACTATCTTGGAGGACACCTCCTCATTTCGATATCTGGGAGTTTGGCTGGACCAGCACCTCAACTTCTCTGTGCATATTGATGCTATCCTAAAGAAACTGTGCCCCAAGCTTGGTGCTTTGTACAGGAATCGTAGTTGCATCTCCCTGACTGCAAGGTGCAAAATTGTCCAGAAGATGATACTCCCCATCTTTGACTACTGTGAAGTAGTCCATGGTGCTGCTTCCAAATCTTCCCTGACCAAGTTGGACACTCTCTTTAACTCCTTCTGCCACTTTTCTATGGACTCCCCTTCTCGCTCCCACCACTGTGAACTCTATCGCTCTCTAACCTTCCTTCCACTATCTCACAGACACATCTCTCACTGTGCCAAACAAAGCTCCAAATTCTGTTTCAGGGGGCTCCCCTCCTATCTCTCATCCTCTCTCTACACTCCACCTCCCCTCACCCACTCTCTCAGATCAAATGATGTCCACACCTTGACGGTCCCTTGCCGCTCCACCCTCATCAGTCAGATTGGTTTTGCCCATCGTTTCCCCAAAATCTGGAATTCCCTCCCCCCTGAAATACGTCACTCTTCCTCCAACTACTCCCTTACCTCTGCCCTACACAATTACCTTTCCCTCAGCTGTTCCTGCTTTAACCCATCTTAATACCTATCCCCAGTTTCTGCCTTCCTACCATTCCCCCCACCGGCAAGGTTCTCAACATCCTGAAGGGGGAAATCAGGAAATGGCTACCCCTTCTCCTCATATTCAGTTCTTGCCTCTCCTCCCCCTTCTCCTCCTGCCCTTCTGGGTCACCAGTGTGCACAGCCTAACCCCCATCCTTTTTACTCCAACAGCACTTGCGTACTACCTCGAGCCTGCTCCTGGTACACTCATGCACTATAAATGGTTCTATCGCATTATTACTGTTTTGCACATTCATATGTTCTTTTGTATGATTTTGGACACGTAATTTACCCAATGTTCCACTACTGTTTATTGTACAATACCTTGTGTTCCAACTGTTGCACAATCTTACAATGTTGTATTGTTTGTACTACCCACATACTATTGTAACTGATCATCCTTCACAATCCTATGTAACCCTTCCCCCCAGGTCGCATCATGAGACGAGCAACTTGTTGTTCAGTGTGCCCTCCTGGTGAAACATTTCAATAAATAAATCAATAATTTTAAAGTGTTTTTACTGATTTGAGCACAAATCACATAGCAAGTGTGTTGGAGCCCTGCTCTTACCAAACCAGAAGCAGGAAGAGAAGCCAGTAGTTCGCAATCACAAAGAGTGAACTACTGCCTTAGTTTTAGTGCACATTTTGATTTTAAGTGGCCAAAGACAACTGACATTCAAGCCAGGGTCACGTATGAGTGGCTTTCACTCGCTCAAAGCAGTGGGTTGATATTTTGCTCATTACAGGCGAGAGCTGCGAGTCCCTGACCTCGGGTACATTTCCCGTGTCAGATTCATTGTTTTAAGCAAGCCCTGCTGTGAGTGGGCGACAGTATAAGCAGCAAATCCTATGAGGCAAGACCACTAGTTTGTGCAGCGGAATGTGCAGAGTATTTTAAAGTGTTTTTACTGATTTGAGCACAAATCGCATAGCAAGTGTGTTGGAGCCCTACTCTTACCAAACCGGACTACTGCCTTAGTTTTAGTGCACCTTTTTATTTTTAAGTGGCCAAAAACAACTGACTTTTGAGCCAGGGTCATGCATGAATGGCCTTTACTCGCACAAAGCAATGGATTGATATTTTGCACATTGCAGGCGATAGCTGTGAGTCCCTGACCTGGGGTGCATTTCCAGGTCAGAGTCATTGTTTTAAGCAATCCCTGCTGTGAGAGGGTGACAGTGTAAGCAGCAAATCCTGTGAGGCAAGTCCGCTAGTTTGTGCTGGGTAATGTACACAGTATTTTAAAGTGCTTTTACTGATTTGAGCACAAATCGCATAATGAGTGTGTTAGAGCCCTTCCCTTACCAAACCGGAAGCAGGAAGAGAAGCCAGTAGTTCACAATCACAAGGAGTAATCTACTGCCCTTAGTTTTAGTGCACTTTTTTATTTTTAAGTGGCCAAAGACAACTGATATTTGAGCCAGGATCATGCATGAATGGCCTTTGCTCGCACAAAGCAGTGGGTTGATATTTTGCACATTACAGGTGAGAGCTGTGAGTCCCTGACCTCAGGTGCATTTCCAGGTCAGATACACTGTTTTAAGCAAGCCCTGCTGCAAGCAGGGCGAGCCGAGAGGTGTGTGTGCAGCATCACGCATGGAGACGCACGCAGAGACACACGTGTCATAGTGCATGTCAGCTGTGTCCACTGGGAATGAAGGGAAAAGGGGCCTAAAGTTACACATCTGGAGTTGTAAGTAATATCAACCCCCATCATATCTAAGTAGTTTCAAGATCCAGGAACTAATGTGAAGTCCCTCTCAGTTGTTAACTATCAGAGGCAGAAGCTGAGTCACTGAACACTGTTTGGAGTTATTAAGGCTAGACTTTGGTAGCAAACATGGAGGAGGGCCTTCTTGAGTGTAGTAAATGTAATATGTTTATTAAGGGAGTCCCAGACATGGAGTTTGTGTGTGACAAATGCATCCTTAATTCTACTCTACAGCAGGAGATACTAATATTACAACATAGACTTAACACACAAACAGACATAGGAATACTGAAACAATATATTGATCAGGTAGCTGAAGGAATAGAAACACTCCAGTCGCTAAATTTGAAACAAAGCAGCTTAAAAAAGACAGAAATAGAAGATAGACGTATCTCAAAAAAAAAAAAACAGGAGCAAAAAGCTGCTAGTTGGTCCCTAGTCCAACCCAACCCAGAGAAAGAAGAGGGGGACAGATTTATAATAGCACACCTATCAAGCTCTGAAATAGCTATGGGATACTGACCCCAGATCCTGGGAATGAGCTAACTATAGAGGATAATCAAGATGAGGTAAACTCAGACGCGGCACAGAAATGGCACATGCACCCCTTGGAATACCATGCTAGTAAAACTGAGTCAGTAATGAGGTTAAAGGATGTTACTCCAAAGGACATCACAGGAGGGCAAAACCAAATAAAATGCAAAGAAATACTCATTATAGCCGAGTCTATAGTCAGAGGAATAGATACAGCAATCTGCAAAGGTAGAAATAACCAATCAACAATAAGCATGCACCATGGAGCCAAGATAATTGATATAAAGAACATGTTAACTGGCCTGGTAGGAAACTTGGAAAAGACATTGGTGTTACTTCATGCAGGAGTACATGACGTAACAAAACGTAAAACTGGAGATATATGCAGTGACTTTGAGGCAGTGGCAGTTGAGGTTGAACAGAAAGGGGGTGAGATTATTTATAGCATCCTTCCAACCCACAACTTTCATTGGGCTAAAATGAATGCCATTAATACAATAAACAACAGGCTGAGAGATATGTGTAAACAACAGAAATATACCTTTTTGAACAATTGTGACATTTTTAAGGATAGAAACCTATTTAGACCTGACAGGTTGCATTTAAACAAAATGGGGGTAAGGATTCTGGCCAAAAAGTTTAATGAGGCAATAGCTAGAAATTTAAACTTGTAACGGGGGGTCAAAGGGGGATAAAGGGTCTCCAAATAGGACAAACACATCCTGCAGTCCAGATGCACCTGAATGTAAATTAGAATGGAAGGGCCTCCTGATCAATGCAAGAAGCCTGGTGAACAAAATGTATGAATTTAGATTATTATTAAAAACAAATGAGGTGCAAATATGCACAGTGACTGAGACACGGTGGGAATAGGTCAGACACATGGAATCTAAACATTGAAGGTTACAACCTATAGGCAAATTCAAGGGAATATAGGAAGGGCGGGGGCATAGCCATCTACATACAAGACACTATTCAGTCACAGGAAATTCAAAAGGAAAAGCCAGAATTTGGAACACATTTGGTTAAAACTGACTCCCAAAAAATAAACCCAAAATTATTTTAGATGTAATATATAGACCCCCATCTATATCAAAAGAAGATGATTGTTTGTTACTCCTACATTTGCAGGAATTAAACCCGTCCGGCAGGCTATTGATCATGGGTGATCTCAATTTGCCAGCTATAGACTGGACTAAGTCAAGAGGATTAAATGGCACAGAAAATAGTTATATAGAAACATTTGACAATATAGGTTTAGAACAGAGGGTGGAGGAGGCAACAAGGGGTTCAAACACCCTTGATCTGATCCTAACAAATTTGGGAGATTAAACTGCGCTGCATCACCCCGGGGCAATAGGGATCATCTAGTGGTACAGTTTGAGTTGCAAGAAACACTTCCTATACAGTTGGGTACATCTAAGGTCCTAAATTTCAACAAGGTGAATTTCCCTCAACTAAAGAATAGTATGGCCAAATGGAATTGCGCTAAGGAGTTTCAGAATAAGACAATTCATGAGAAATGGTGCATCCTCTACAGAAAAATTTAACAAGAGACCTATAGATACATACCTGTGAAATTAAAATACAGCAGCCAGGGGAGAATACCAAATTGGATGACTCCAAACATTAGGGGTTTAATCAAAAAAGAAGAAAAAGATATACCAAAAAAAAAAAAAAACAAGAGCAGATGGAACGAACAAGCGCATACGGTTTACAAGAAATTGAACATAACAGTGAAAAAGGAGATCAAAAAAGCTAAATCAGTTCTTAAATTAAAATTAGCCAGTAAGTCAAAAGAAAATTATAAAGCATTTTATGCTCATATAAATAAAACAAAACAAACAAATAATTCCGTGGGCCCCCTTATAAATCAGGAAGGAGAGACTATAACAGAATTAAACAAAATAGCTGATATGCAAAATGAGTACTTCACTTCAGTTTATGGCCCTAAAATACCTATCAGACTGATTAAGAAAACAGGAAACATGGCTCCTCAAATGCTTATACAACTTCAGGATGTAGAAAATAAGTTAAAATAACTAAACCCTAACAAATCTCCAGGACCAGATGGTATGCCTCCAAACATTAGTATACTGAGTGCAGTGTCAGTGGCTCGGTAGGTAGCACACTCGCCTCTGAGGCCGAGAGATCAGAAGGCTGTGGGTTCAGTTCCCACATCTGACACTTGGGTTAATATCCCAGTACTGACACTGTAGTGCAGCATGAGAGGGGTGCTGTACTTCTGAGGTGCTGTCTTTCAGATGAGACATTAAAACCGAGGTCCCATCTGCCTGGATTTGTGGTAGTTCAGGTGGATGTTAAAGATCCCATGGCACTTATCGAAAAGAGTAGGGGAATTTTTCCCGTGTCCTGGCCAAATTTCCCTCATTCAATAAAAATACCACCAACAGCTTAATCTGGTTCAAGGCCAGTTGGCATTCATCTGTATCCCCCTCCCCCGGGTCGTGCCTGAAAATAGGCAGGATTTGTCTAGTGCACTTACCCGGTCAACAAAAGCTAAATAAAATAAATTATCAAGACGCTTTGTACAGAATTGGCCCTACCTGTAACCCACATTTTCCAGGAATCTGTAGATAAGGGAGAGGTAGTAGAGGCCTAGAGGACAGCAACAGTTATACCATTACACAAGAAGGGATCTAGAGCAGTTTCGACAAATTATCGTCCCATTAGCTTGACATCCATACTGTCCAAAATACTTGAGGGCATTCTCAAAGATCACATCATAAATCATTTAACACAGGAGAAATTATTGGATGAAACTCAACATGGTTTTACAAAGGGGAGAGCTTGTCAAACAAATATGTTGCAATTTTATGACAAGGTAAATAAAGCCCTAGATAAGGGAACTCCAGTGAACATGGCCTTTTTGGATTTCTCAAAGACCTTCGATAAGTTGTCTCATGCAGAACTGTTAATTACACTTCAGGAAATGGAGATACACCATAACTTGATATCATGGGTAAAGTCTTGGCTTTCAAATAGGAAACAAAGAGTATGCATCAAGGAAGCCTTTTCAGAATGGAGGGAAGTGACGAGTGGAGTTCCCCAGGGGTCAGTTCAGGGCCCCTGTTTGTTTAATATATATGTCTCCTCCACACAGCATGGGCACAAAAACATCTGGGTGACGAAGTTTGCAGACAACTGTAGACTGGGGGCCTTAGTTAGAAATCATGACAATGCAGATGCACTCCAACAAGCTCTAAACTCAATACAAGCCTGGACAAAATAATACAAACTACCATTAAACCAGGATAAATGCACAATTATGCACATGGAAAAGAGAAATTACAACTATAATTACACTTTGAATGGAACAGCCCTGGGTACTGCTAGAGAAGAAAGGGATCTAGGAATTATGATCATACAGGATCTCTCCTTTAAAACACATTGTAGAAATATAGCCCAGA
This sequence comes from Neoceratodus forsteri, assembly GCA_016271365.2. NCBI lineage: Eukaryota > Metazoa > Chordata > Ceratodontiformes > Ceratodontidae > Neoceratodus > Neoceratodus forsteri. Next base: position 200,273,857 of record JADMNL010000025.1, read on the forward strand.
AAGGAAATAGGATCCTAAACTGTATATTGACATACTGAGAGCAGAAAAGGGGAGGTATTGGTTCCCTTATACTCATCCCTGGTGCATCCCATCCTTGAATATGGAGCCCAAGTCTGGTCTCCATATAAAAAGTGCAAAATTCAGATGATAGAGAAAATACAAAGAAAAACTACAAAAACATAGAAGGACTAAAGACTAAGACATACCAACAGAGGTTGATGGAGTTGAACAGGTACACCCTAGGGTATAAGAGACTGAGGGGGATATGTGCCTAGTCTATAGAGCATGGGAAAAGATGAACTATGGGACCTCCTGACATTACAAAGAAAAAACAAATCTTATGAGACCAGGGCACACCCTCTGCAGCTGGAAGACAGCAGATGCAAATCAGTGGCCAGATTCAAATGATTCAACCAAAGGGCTATGACCGCTTGGAATATACTGCTGCTAGAGGTTGCTGGTAGCAAGAAATTAGATCAGTTTAAATTAAATCTAGATAGATACTATGGAAAGAGAACATTTGCTTCTTAAAGATTCAAACAAGCGACCACTATGGACGAAAGTCTGAACATAGCTGTGTATTACCTATGTTACCTATATAAATCAGACTAAGACCCCACCTTTCAGTATGAGTTTAGACACTGAGAAAGCATTTGATAAAGTCTCATGGTTTTACCTGTGGAAGGTTCTTGCTGCGTTTGGATTTGTAAAATCTTTCATACAGACTATTGCCATGATATACAGAACTCCCACTGCATATATTAGGGCCAATGGACCCATTTCTTCCAAACTTAAACTTCAACAGAGAACATGCCAGGGCTGCCCCCTTTCTCCAATTCTGTTTACCTCGTATATTGAACCTTTAGCTCAATCAATAAGGCAAAACCCCAACATAAAGGCCACAGATCTGGATGGGGCAGAACAGAAAATTGCACTTTACCGAGAAAATGTTCTGCTATATCTAACTAGCCTAGAGAATTCCTTTAGGGTGGTCATAGAGGAAAGCACAACTTTCTCCCCGACTTTCTGGTTATATGGTGAACACAAGACTGAACAGTAAGACTGAGGTCCTGTTTTTTTATCACTCAGTCTCAGCTGCCCTAAGACACCAGCCCCCCATGAGATGGGCTCTCCTCAGACTTGAATATCTGGGCATATACCTCGGTCTTCTGTCTGATACTTTATACTCGGATAATTATTTCCCTCTGATAATACAACTCAGGGTGGATTTTCAGAGGTGGATGGTTCTGCCGCTATCTTTTCATTCCAGGGTTCAATCCATCAAAATAAATGCCCTGCCAGTATTTCTTTATTTGTTTCAATGTGTCCCTTGTATCACTCCTCAGACAGTTTTCAGGGAATCGCAACAAAAACTGTTTGATTTCATTTGGCAGGGAATCAGACTTAGGGTGAGGCAATCCACATTCCTTCTCCTAAAATGAGAGGGGGGCTGGGGGATTCCATTACTAGCAGGGCATTGGATTGCCGCACAAATGAGAGTAGCCTTGCCCTGGGGAACTATAATTTATAAGGCCTACTGGAAGGACATAGAGCACACCAAAGAACTTGGTGTCCCTATCAGAGCCCTTTTATTTGACCATACATTTATACAACATGATAAAGAAAGCGTTCTACAGGGACTAAGCACAGACCTGGAGGGATGAAGAAGAGAGCTAAGGGGACCAACTCTGAAGATGGTTCTACAAATGGTGGACATGGGATCCCTTGCTTGAACTGGCTAGAATAGATCTGTGGTTCCATAGTCAAAATCACAGGGGGCAAGTTTCTGTTGGACATTTAATTGAAGGTGGAGTGGTCCACTCTTTTCAAGATTGTGCCCAGCGCACAGAAAGATTTTGGTACTATCAATTGAGGGATTACATTAATAAGTTTATTCAGGCAACTAAAATACAAAATCAGAAGTCTGTCCCGATAGATGCTTTCCAAACTATATGGGACTCCAAAACTGGGAAGGGGGCCATGCCCTTGCTCTGTTTGACCTACCTTCATGACTTGCCGCACTCTACAGGCTATCTTAATTTTTTTGGGGGGGATGGGAATCAGACAGTGGCTTATTAACCTATGTTCCTTTTCAGGGAGATATTAGCCAGTCATTACATTCCTAGGTGTGTTTTTCAGGGCCAAAATCCTTGGCAGTGACATCAAAATCTGAGTTATTTTAATTCTGATTTTAACTTTAACTTGAAGGGAGCTAGGGAGTCCCCCAATACTCACATCTGATCCAGAAAGTGCAAAAATGTTCCCATATAAGATTAAATTGTAGTTTTCCCCTTCTTGACTATAAAAAAATATTTCTAAATTTGCACAGCCTACTAGTAAACCGATCCAGTTTTTAATATGAGGTGAGTTATAATCTTGCAAATGTTGTAAAATCAGTTTTTTAGCATTTACTAGTGTTAGGTTGAGGAATTTAATTGTTTCTGCATTCCAATTACCTCTGATCAGGAAAACATAATGAGTAGTAGAATACCTGGATCAAAGAGGACATCCAACCCTACTACTGTGCATATTATTGTTCTAATAGTATTTCAGAAGTTTTTTAATGCTGGGCATGTAATAAACATATGTAATAATGAGCCCACTGCATCTGTACACCTAGGACATTTATCTGACAGATTATTATTAAATTTATGAAGTTTAGCTGGAGTGTAGTATATCCTATGGAAAATATGAAATCGAATTTGTTTAAGCTTACTATTTTTGGAGACCTCCATGATTGTTGACATCATTTATTGTCCACTGCTGTTTGGTTAAGTCTAATTCAAAATCTTTTTGCCAAGTTTCCGAAGATTAGTTAGGGGGACTGCTTTCTTCTCTTCAAAAATGTTCTATATTTTACTTATAAGTTTTTTATTTGAGGTTTCATTAACCAATACATTTTCTTTTAGTAAGAGTGATAAATCTTTAAGATGCCTTACTTTTTTCTTTTCTTTTTCTTCTTTTCAATTTTTATTTTTTTTTGTCCCCAACTTGTCTGCTGCTGATATCCACCTGGTTACGGTGCCTTCATGCTTCCACTTTTCCTGCTGTGCTCCCCCCAAAACCCCCAACTTGCCCCTCAGAGGGTGGGGTTGTGGCATTGGCCAGGTGCCGCAATCAATGTAACTATCTGGGGGACCTGGACGGGAAGCTAACTGAAGCCGAAGGCAAGCTTCATAGAGGCGGCAGATGTTGTGTGAGTGTTTTTCCCATATACAGGAGCAGGGATGTGCAATGATGTCCAGTGTCCACTCCCCTCCTTGGAACTGCTGCACGCTGGTAGCTTGTGGTGCCCCCAGCCTCCGCCAGGGGTCCATCGAGCGCCAGATGGGAACCCATCCCTCCCCCCCAGAGAAGGAGAGCAGTCCACTAGATGCTCCATCCTTCTCCCCCCGGCCGGTCCTTAAGCAACCCAGGTCCACTCCCGAACCTGGGTCACCAGCGTCACAAGCAGAAATCCAACTGCTGCGCCGATGTGCCAGCTACATCCTACTATTTTCTAATGAAGTCTCTTACTTGGAGAAATGCCAGGTAGTGCCCGTGTTCAAGATCATTTTGACTTTTAAACTCCGTGATCTCCAAAAAATAGCCATTTTTTGTAAAGGTGACTTAGTTGGTAAACTCTCTTTTCTTCCCATTTACGAATGAAGATATTGTTTTTTATAGTTGGATTTCATTAATGAATTTGATATTCATAAAAGGGGATACTTCTGTTCTCCAGTCTTATTTATTTATTCATTTATTCGGATAACACCTTTGAGCACAAGTGCTCTTTTACAAAGGTACCACATCTAGAACAAGGACAAGGTACACAGAGATATTACCATGGAAATACAAAAAAATTAGCAGCTCTAGAGGAGCATAGTCTGGTACAAGTATCAGCAAGTCCAAGGTACAAGTATCAGCAAGTCCACGTCACAGCAGTTCCATGGGGACATGGTCAGCAATCGTTTAAGTCAGAAGAAACACCTAGTTGGGCAGAGATAGAAAGGAATTCATCCCCACTTAAAGATCTTTCTGGAGCCCAGAGGTGTTATCCAGTCAAAGAGAGAATGGGATTCCTGGCATATCTTGGCTGACAATTTTGTGGTGAATAAACATGAATTAAATTGATTATTATTTATAAGGTTCAGATACAGGGCTGCAGAAAGATCTTGAATGGGGATGAATCCCTTTCTATCTCTGCCCAACTAGGTGCTACTTCTATTTGCTGACTTGCTCAATTTGGGCTGAAGAAATTGTACTAGCACAGGTTTGGAAGTCCCAAACCTGCTTTCTCTGTTGATGTATATAACTTTTGAAGAGAAAGTCTTGGCTTTTTTGCCCTGCTATATAAAAGTCCTGATTCTTCCCTCTAGTTTACAGAAAGATTTTTTTTGTTATCCAGATAGGGAGAGTTTGAAAGCAAAAATAACAGTTTTGGCAGGATATTAATTTTTACTATGTTTACCCAGCCCATAAGAGTTAGTGGGAGTAACATCCATTTATTTAAATCTTTATGCATTTTTTCTAAGAGCGGTCCGTAATTCAGTTTAAATAGTTTGGATCTATCTTGTGAGATTATAACCCCTAGGTATCTGAATTTAGTACATATGGATATATTATTATGAAGAAAGTCACTTTGATTAGAAAAATCTTTGCAAATCTGGAGTATATCTCATCTAACCCAATTTATCTTACATCCTGGAACCTCAGAGAAATTTGCCACTAATTTAAATAGAGATGTTATAGAAGCTGGGGTGTCATTTAAATAAATAAGGATGCAATTAGCATATGGAGATATTATACATTTCTTCCCATTAATTACAAAACCTTTTATATCATTACTTAGCCCAACTGTTTGTGCAAAAGGCTCCATAAACATGGCAAAGAGGAGCGGAGATAGTGGGCATCCTTGCCTAGTGCCTCTCCACAATTCAATAGAAGGAGATAACTGATCATTTGTCCTGATTCTGGCCTTTGGTGTTTTATATATTAGAGCTATTAACTTTCTAAATTTCTCTCCAAAAAAACAAACTTTTTTAAAACTGCTAAGAGGAAGTCCATGTTCACTCTACCAAATGCTTTCTCAGCATCTAGAGCTATTAGGATAGCATTTTCTGAAGTAGCTTTTTCCATTAGATTCAGAATTCTCCTGATGCAATCTACCAGTCTCCACCCTTCAATAAAGCCTGTTTGATCAGGATGTATAATTGTATGTATGATTTTATTAAGTCTTTTAGCAAGAATGTTTGGGAATATTTTGTAATCTGTATTAAATAATTCCATAGGTCTATAGGATCCACAGTTATCTGGTGGGTTTCTTTTTTCTGGTTTTAGAATAAGTAAAATAATGGCTTCACCAAAGGTAGGAAGAAGGGTCTCCTCAACTAAAAAACTCTTGTAAAGTTTATGCAATAGTGGGAGCAGTTCGTCTTTGAATTGTTTCAAAAATTCACCTCTAAAGCCATCTGGGCCAGGTGATTTGCCATTAGCTAGATCGGAAATGGATTCCAGCATCTCCTGTCAAGAGAGTTTAGAATCTAAGATGGTTCTGTCTTCCTCACCCAGCTGTTTTAAATCTAAATTCTCTAAGCAACAGTTATTGTTCAATTTAGGGTCTTTCTTCAGGCGTATAAAGCTGGTCCTAAAATTTAGTAAGGATATCATTTATAACTTTTTGTTCATGTGATTTATGACCTTGGTCATGCTTTACTGAATTGATTGTATTATTAGCATTTTCACACTGTATCTGGAATGCTAACAGCCAGTCTGGTTTTTCACCCAAAAAAATATTTAGCTTGATCTCTCATCATTGCCCTTTTTGCATATGCTTCAATAATATGATTAAATTGATCTCTTAATGCTAAAATTTTGGGTAAATCTTACTCTGCAGCTGAGAAAATAAAATTTGCTTCAGCAAGGTTTATATCTAGCTCTAATTGATTTAGTACTCGAGCTTCAATTTTATTTTTTTGAGCAACATTCAATAAATAAATTTTACCTGCACAAGCTTTTAGTGTATCCCCTACAGTTCTTAAGGGCACGTTATGAGAGGAGTTGTTATCCCCGAAATCTTTAATCTATTTTTTCATCAAGTTAATAAAGATCTTGTCATATAATAATTTTGGATCAAATTTCCATGTTTAATTTTTTACATTTTGTATGTCAATCTGTACAGTTACGTTAACTGAGTCATGATCCGAAATACTTATAGGCCAGTATTTAATTTCCTCTATATTATGCAATACGTTTTTTAGAAATTAGATAAAAATCTATATGACAGTAGGATTTATGTGCCGGTAAATAATAAGAATAGGTTTCCTGACATGGATATCTATATCTAAATGGATCTATTAAATTAAGATCTTCCATTATATTCCTAATTGTTGTGACTGCTTTCTACTTTCTTTCTATAGTCCCTGGACTTCTGTCAACATGTTTTAAAGTTAGAGTAAAGTCTTCTGCTACTATAAATGGTGCTGGGAATCGAGTTAGAGCTATGAAAAAAATTAACAAAAGCATTCGGGTTGTCTTCATTAGGAGCATATATACTAGCAGTAGTACATGTTTGAGAGTAATATTTAATACTTATAATGGAATATCTACCCTCAGTATCAGAGTTGAAATCTGTCATTGTAGCATTAATTGAATTTCTTATTAATATTGCTGTACATCTAGTTTTGGAAAAGAATGTAGCATATACCTCTTTCCACCCTGAATACATTTTTTAAGGTAGCGAAAATCTTTTTCTAAGAAATATGTTTCTTGTAGCAAAAGTATATCAATAGATTTTATTTTACATAAATTAGTTATTTGTCTAATGCTTATATTGTCCATTGCTCCCTTAACATTCCATGATAATAAATTTAACTTAGCCACCATTTATATACTTTCCCATTCTTTTTACCTAATGTCTCAGGCCAGGGAGTACCCTAAATTGTTCTCATTTTAATCTGATCCATTTTCAAAATGAAAAAGAGGACGTCTAATGTCCAGTATTTGCTTAGGTATCCTTAACTGTCCCCTCCTTACACCCCACCCCTACCCTTTAAATATTCCCTGTAAAGGCCCAAGGGAAACAAAAGGGAAAAAGAGATAGCAACCTCGAATGATAGTTACCATCCACCCACTAAATATTTCCAAACTTACCCTTTTACTGGCTTTTCTCCTTTCCCTTCCCAAGTCCAGATGACTATTAACCATGGAGCACCAGAAAAAGCTAGCACTTGATGTTCAGACTGGAGGGCAACAAGACTAAAGACACCGCCAGACCCCAGAGGGAATTATCTACTAGGATAAATAAAATTAAAAAACAGAAAGAATCTTCCTCCCTCTTTTTTCCTTCCTCTTCTTTAACTTCTATTTAGTTAAAGAAGAAAAACATGTATATGTTTTGGAGTGTTTAAGCAAAAATATAGCTCCCTCTAAGTCCATATTCAGGCTTTTAGGTTTTCCTAAGGGGGAATGCCATGCTGTGAGGTAGTAGCAAAGATTGGTAAATTTTCTTCTTGAGGAGTTGTATTTTCAGTTACTCCTGAGGCTTCTGTTGATTCAGGTCTCTCTAGGTCAATAGGTACAGAGTGTGTCTCCGAAGATGAAGAGTGCGCTGTTGAAAGGCCTCCTGGATCATTAAGTAGAGTTGCTCTAATAACTCTTTCAGCCTCTATTGGGGATATAAATATCCTAAGTCAACCTTGTAAATAGACTTTTAATTTTACTGGGGATCATAGCAAATTTAATACCATGCTGATTTAACAGGGCTTTTGCAGCTGCAAAGGCCTTTTGTTTCCTGAGGATATCGGGGGATCTGGGAACACCTGTATATTAACTCCAGCTGTAAGTAAACCCTTTTCTGATCTTGCTTTTCTGAGTATAGCCTCCTTCCACAATAATTTGGCTTGTTAGGCCCCCCCCCTCCAATGTGCTCTATCCAATTCCACTTTGTTATCAGGATACAATCTTCCCAATGCTTCTTTTAATAATTAAATAAATCCACAGGCAGTTCTCCCCCCATTCCCTCAGGGACCCCTCCAAGTTTAATATTATCCCTTCTGGACCTAGTTTCTAATTCCTCCACATTTTGTTTCAGAATTTCCAATTCTTGAGCTTGAATATTAATGATTTTCTGCAGAGGCTCCAGTTTATCCTGAGCTCAACTCACTCTATTTTCTAATTTAGTCATTCTTAAAGAGAGAGAGAGCATTATTTTTTTTTTTTTTTTGCCAAATTGGATACAGAGCAAGTTAAGACAGAAATAGAAGAATCTATATTAATAAAGCCCTGTCTCACTTCATTCAGGATGACATCCTTAATATCTGTCACTTTTTCATCCTGTATGCCATACATATAGAGTCTATGAGTTGTTATGATCCAAGCTTATCCACTTCTTGATTTTTTGTGTTTTTAGAAGATCTAGGCATTTCAGTGTATTGTGTTTTTGCACCAGATTCAGATTTCATGTCAGGCCCTGTGTTCGTTTTTAAATTGGGTTGGGATGACTGTTGCAACTCTCTTGACTGGTTACTATTGTCAAACTTCAGATACTGAATAGGGTTCTCTTTATTAATGTTCAGGTTTGTTATGTTATAACTTGATCCTTCAGCACTAGTACTCCTATTAGGAGTATCCAGACTTGTAGAAACAAGTCCAGTTTCAAAATTGCTAAGGTTTCTAATTTCAAATGTTAGAAATCCACAGTGCAAGGGGTCCTGAATGCTTGCTTCAGCATCTATGTTATCTTTTAAAGATGCTCCTCCTGATATAAGTTTCAGAGTTAGGAGTTTGCAGAGTTCTTGCCTCTGCTTCTAGGTTTCTTAAAGACTCAACCACAGCTGAATTGCAAGCATTATGACTACTTAGGGAGTCTTTCTGCTCTTTCACTAACAGCTTCTTGCTGTTTTTGCCTTTTCCGACTTCCTAATCAAAGCTGTGGGTGTAGCTGCAACCACGTAGAGAAGAGCAGCACTTGGTTTAGAATCTTTCTTTTTGCTCCCATACTAGGATTTAATTCTAAACACTTAGTTTGACTTGATACCATAGAGATCCCTGTTAAAAGGTTTCTCCTGATATCTCTCTGCCCCTCTGTATGTTGCTGCCTGGGCTCTGTCAAGCATCCCGATTCCCCCCAACTCTGTCTCTGTTCATCGAGTCTCCAGAACCCCTTGCTCCCAGTCACTCACTTGGGATTCCTTCTCACTTGTTCCAAACAGGTTTCTCCATAATTCCTGTGTTCTGACTGTTTCAGAAGCCACCTCAGAGCTTGCTGCCTGTTCACCCACAGGTATGATGGGGGCAGATTTCAGAATGCCTTTAAAATCCCTTATGTCTTGTTGTTTCACTGCTGTTCTTTTTGAGTTTCTCCTTTCAGTTTTGATGAGAGCCTTTGCTTTGTAGGCTCTATAATAGCTTTTAGACATACCCAGAGGAGGATAGTAGTTTTTACCAGATAGGGGCTAAACGAGGTGGTGTCTCAACCTTGGCATCCTGAATATGAAATAAAAAGGGAGCAAAATGCTAGAGGAGAGGCCTTTTTTTCCTTTGCTGTGGCTTAATTAAACAACATTATTCGGTAGCTGTTAGGTGGTAAACAAAGATATATACAAGGCTATATCAACAGTGACTTTTTACATTCTGGGTCAGAGAGCCTCCTCTCAGCCAGCCAGTCCATCGCCCATCTTGGATCTCAGATTAAAGTGGGAGCATGACCTTAATATTCCTTTAACAGATACACAGTGGAGGAAAGTGTGAGAGGGAGTATGGTTCACTTCTTCTTCCACAAAATGGATGGAATTTGTGTGGAGGGTTTGTTCCACATATTTCCTGGTCTCTCATGTCCAAGCTAAATGGGACCCCTCAGTGATCCTGGAGTGCTGGAGGCAGTGAGGAGAGGCAGTTTCCACTTATGCTCACATATTTTGGCACAGCCCCAAGCTTTCCACTTTTTGGGAGCCTGTAAAAACAAAAATAGAACACATTTTGAATCTGCAATCTACCCCTTAGAAGGATTCCTTAATACTGGGCTTGAAACTGCCAGGGCTCAGGGGATGGTAGTGGATTCATCTCTAGATTATTCTGCTTTCTGCAGCCTATAAAGTCATCACCAAGAGGTGGTTACAGCCTGCTGCACCATATGAGAACTTGCTCAGGATTGTCTCTCAGATCCAGGAAAAGGAAAGGAAAGGTTAACTTTTGTGGTACAGCACAGAACGCCAGCCTATATTAATCACTGGACAATCTCGGAATTGGCTCAGGCATACGAAGGTGCTTATCTTGCAATAAGAGTCCAGCAGGGGGACTTGACAGCCACTTGTCATGGTTATTGCCTGCCTACTCCCCTCAGGTAGCTTTCTTTTTAATGATCGTAGGCATTTTTGTAACTGACAGTGTTTGCATCCAGTCTCTAGGTTCCAGTCTAGAGCACCAGATATAAGCACTCCAGTGTTAGTTATGTAATTGCTGTTTATTGTTGTTTTTCCAGTTTTCCTCTGTTCAGATCATATTTTACTGTACAATGGCTCACTGTTCAAAAAAAATGGCCATTGTTTCTGTATACCAGTGCTACTTGGATTATGCACTTGTGTTGTATTCAGTAAAGAAGTATAACATAAAAAGAATTCCCTTTTCCTTTTCAGTTTTATCTCACCCACTCTCCAAACCTCCCACTCTCCTGCTTGCCTACACTTTAGACCCCCTGTTCGCCCGCTCCCTGAAACTCCCACTCACCCACCACTTCCAATCTCCTAGAAAACAACAGTTCAGTGACTGCATGAAAAGTGAATGGGTCACAACTTCTATAAAACAGCATCATGAATACTAGCAGTCTCAAGTCTCACCTCCTGAAATGCTCGCAAACAATAGCCGCCATTTTTCCTCAAAACTTTTCAAAACACCACTGTGTACACCAATCAGTGGCAATGTTACTGCAATAACAAAATATCCTCATGTCAGCCCCATAGCAACAGCCATAGCAACGAGACTCCAGAAAGCACAGTAACCTCACAGAGCACAGAATAAACTAACAAAAATACAGAAAGAAAGTTTATTTTAAAAAAGAAACTAACATAATCTAACAACTCATAACTCCTTCACTATTGTACAAAGGAAAATATGTGATGGGGAGTTTGTGTGATGCAGCAATTATCTGCACTCTGGCAGCTTCCGCTCAGGCACATCACTCATAACTTATACCACTCGTGCATTTATCTGAGGCCAGACTGCCCTTGTTCAGATAAATGATGCATCACTAGTCCCCATTGAATATCATATATATATATATATATAGAGAGAGAGGAGGGAGGAGGAGAGAAGGGAGAGAGAGAGAGGAGGAGGGAGGAGAGAGAGAGAGAGAGAGAGAGGCACATTTTAAGGTTGGGTTAGTGCTTGTGTCAAAATCTTTTTTCTGACAGCATAGAACTCTTATGTCTTAGCCCCAAGAACTGTGAAAACTGGGAAGCACCATCTCAGTCCTAAGAGCTAATGTTCAACAACATTTTAGAAAACTCAGTTTGGTAGTTTTGCTGCTAAATTTACATAATTTCCCCAATTTTAAGACTTGTGGTGCACAAATAATGAAAAAATAGAAAGAGTTAAATTTTGAAACGTACAGGTTATTTAGATCTTGTTTCGGAATGGGGTCTTTTGGTGGTTGGACAAATCTTTTATTTTAAACTCAGCTTTATTCAGCATACAGCATACAGCACATAGCATACAGTGGGTACATACAATCCATTCATGAAGTCCTTCACCGAACTGTCAAGGGCTACTTTGAAAATGTGTTGCACATGCATGTGCAAAATATGACAGCAGAAAATATAAAACAACACAAAAATTAATTGAATGCATAGCCAAAATAAAAGCAACACGTCCATCTTTTTTCCTTTGCAAATTCCTTTCCACATAGCAAAAACTGTCGAGCACATGGCAAAACATACAAAACAATGTGTCACTTTTTAAACCTTTGAGAATTATTTCATAAATACTAAAATATGTTGTGCACATGGCGAAAAATTAAGCAACTCATCAATTTTTTCTGCAATGAAAGTTGTATGAATGAAAAAATTTAACGTACTAAAAAATAAGTTACTTTATGAACCAAAAATGTAAAGCATTAAATTTAATCTTGCCTCTGCCTGAGACCCTATCTCCTGTAGATTCCCTCTGCTTGTGTGAATGTCTGATGTTTTAACTCATTGCAGAAACCTCCTGTGGTATGTTAATGCTTGTTTTTATCTGTAGTTTATTGTACTGACTTCACATAAGTACCACATATACTCATGTATAAGCCACATTTTTTGGGACATTTTCCAGGCTTCACATATGGTACCTCGGCTTATACGTGAGTCAGTAAAATCCATTTCATCCTCCTGCCATAATGGGTCTTCAATTACATAGTCACACATAAAAGCAAACATGGAGGCAGCATGTTGTAGGACTCGCAACTGGCAACAATGAGTGTAAAGAGAAAGCAGTGTGTGCGTATGATGCCGCATTATTGTGTGCATTAATGCTTTTTTTAATCATCTCCCACTGTTGCTAAATGAGCTCTGCAATGTTTTCAAAAGTTGTTAAATAAAGAAATCTGTCTCGACTTATATCTGGGTCACTGATTTTTGCCTAAAATGGAAGCTCACAGTTGTGGGGTCAGCTTATACACAAGTATGCTTATATGTGGGTATATACGGTAACTTGGTTGACTTAGATACCTTTGAAAAAGGGCTCTTGAGCTCAAAGGTCTTCCAAACACAATAAAATAAATTAAACACTTAACAGTACATATTACCATGTGCAGGCAGACAGTGTGACACACATGTGGTACACACGTATGGGTCAGGCCCATGGGTCTGCACTATAGGACTTCTGCTTCATCCAAGGCTCTGTGGCATGCATGCTACAGGTTGGGCACCTTGCATGATTGGGTCTGCTGCTTTGCACAGGTCATACAGGGAATTGCATGAAGAACAAAGGGTTTGATAGTTGTTATATTGTTGTACATCCTGGGTCACCCCTGAAAAGGACTTCTAGTCTCAGTGGGCCCACCTGGTTAACATTTAATAATACATAGTCACTTAGTTAGTTAGTTAGTTAGTTAGTTAGTTTTTGTTGACCAAGAAAGGTGGGCTAGGCAATTCTGCCTATTTTCAGCCTTGTCCTGGGGAGGGGACAATAGAGATACAAAGTAACATATTGAACCAGATGAAACTGTTGATGGTATTTTCAGTGAATGAGAGAAATTTGGCAGGACACTTGAGAAATTCCCCTCTACATTTGTGATAAGTGCCATGGGGTAGCTACCGTCTCTCTGAACAACTGCCAGAAGAGGCAGATGGGACCTCAGTTTAACATCTCCTCTGAAAGATACGTAGTACCTCAGAAGTGCAGCACCCCCCCTCACGCTGTGCTACAGTGTCCGTATTGGAATTTAACCCCCCCACCCAGTTTCTGGCATGTGGCTAGAACCCACAACCATGTGATCTTCCAGCCTTCAAGATGAGTGTACATCCTGCTGAGCCACTGCAGTTTGATCCCAGACCTAAAACATTTAATTTTTAAAACTTTCCTTCTCCTCTAAGCCAAGCGTATGAAGGCAAGGGCTGTTTGCTGTGGTTTTCAGCCCCTGGTCTCTCGATGTGTGTTTGGAACACCAGTACGTTTCCTGTTGTAGCCACCTACAATGTAAAGAGTGGGCATGAATATCACATTGAAATATTATATAGATTCTGTGCAGGAAATGAGAGGAGCTCAGAGGCTTGTGGTTTTCTGTTCCCTCGCTCTGTGTTCTTAAAGAAATGCAGGTACAAATTCAGTTGGTGCAAGCTCATTTTTGACTTTTTTCCATTTTGCTTTATACTGCCTAAGTAAACCCAGGCAGTGTAATAAAAAGGAGTCTTTCCAATGGTGGCGACAAAAATGTTACAGGGTCAGCAGGCTAAATCATGTCTCACATCCTGTTTAAGCATAGTGAGACGGGGGCATAACTGGTACCAAGGCAGCCAACAAGATAATTGCCTCAGTCAAACTTTCCCTTTTGGGGGGCTAAATTTATATGTCCAATAGATTCATTCCACAGACAGGAACATGCAAGTACAATTGCCAAGGAGGTTAGTAAACTTAAAAGTGCGCACAAGAATTGTGATGCTCCGAATTAAACTAGGGTATCCATAAACACAAAAATTCAAGCATTCACCACCCATAAAGAAGGACGCCAAACTTTGCTTCAGTCAATCAGAAACATTTATCAAAGGCAAGATATTGTCTGAAATGTGTCAGGTGTCATGAGTGTTTTTATTTTAATAAATGTTCCTTATTGATTGATTGAAGCAAAGTTTGGCATCCCTCTTTACGGGTGGTGAGTGCCTGAATTTTTGTGTTTATGGATGCCAAGGAGGTTACCAGCAAAGGGTCTTGTTCCTTTTTTTAATTCAAGTTTATTGAACAACATGGATATGGCGTTGATCAGTACAGTACTTCATTGTCATACAAGATAGTGGAGTTCACAGCATCTTATTACAGTAGTCAGTTCACAAATCTCACATTATCACACATTGCATTGTAGATTAGGTAACTGTTGACAGGCTTTGTTGATCTTGGAGGGTAATTGTGGTTTCAGGTTCATTTCGGTGTGTTCCCCATATGTTTGTAAATATGTATCTGTAGGAGTGGTCTCTCTCTCTCTCTCTCTCTGGTGAAACCTCTTTGGGCCATGGGGCTGTGGGGTGTAGTCAGGGTCCCTATCACTCAGGTACAATACTCATCTTAGCCATTTGATTGTGAAGCTGGGTGTTTGTTGGTTAACCTAGAATGTTAATTGTTCATTCCAGTATATCTCACCTATTATGTCTGATCAGTTCTAATGAGTCAGGGGTTCCAGTGTCAACCACCATCTAGTTATGGCCACCTGGACCACTACCAGCAGCACCAGCCACAGATATATAGTGTCTTTGCCCCTCAATCTGTTTGGCAGAATGCCCAGTATGACATGGGACAGTGTCAGAGAGTTAGGTAGCGTGAACAATTCAGTTAAGTTCTCTCCAATCTCTCTCTGCAGAATTCAGTTAACTTGGGACAGGATCAAAAAATATGTGTATGATGTGCTTTTGTTTCTGTGCAATGCCTCTAGCAGCTTTGCAAGTGGTTGGCGGTCCAACTTTCCAGTATTACGGGGGGTGTAGAAGAAGTGCATCCTGACCTTCCAGCTATATTCTTGACATAGAGGGAAGATGGGGGTTTTAAAGGCAGACTGAAAGACCAGGGACCACTCCTGTGTTGTAAGCTCAGTGTCATTTTCCCCTTCTCATCTTTGTTTAATATGGAAGGCATGATCCTTATTTTGATCTCGGAATGCTTTATAAAGGGCTGATATCTGTCCTTTGGTTAGCGACCCCTGCAGAATGGCCTCCATGGTTCCCAGCAGATGGGTGGCCAGCTGCAGCATTTGTTATTATCTGTTCATTCTGTGTCTGGATATAGTCCCTAGTTTAAGGGAATCTAAAATGATCCTTGTTGAGGAGGTTGTGTGCTTGAAAATGGCATTGAAGTCTATTATCACTCCTTTACTCAGGTGCTGGATTGGGGAGCACAGCCCCATCAGGTCCATTGTCAATATGTTGGCTTCAGGGTGGCTGGTGGGAACTCAGGGTCCTAATCCAGCCATTTAAATTGCCAAAGGTGTGGATCTATAGTCAGTCTGTCCCATCTCAGTACCCAATTGACACAGTATTGTGGACTAATGTGAGCGTAATGTCAGAATTAGCACCTTTGAATTTTCTGTCCATTGCTCTGACTCAAAGGGGGCACCACCTTGTTTTATCTGCTCTGTCATTTTCCAGGCCAATTTATATGTACAGACTCATCAATGTAGGAGAACTCTGACATGTACTGCAAAGTAGTAGAGTTCAAAATCAGGAACAGCCCATCCCCCATAGATTTCCCCTGCTGAAGCAAATTATATCTTATCCAGGGTCTTCTGCCCACCCATAAGTATTTGGGTAAGGTTTTCTGCCAGGAAGAATTGGGAGACACTGGAAAAGATACAGGCAGTGAGGGAGTATGTTAATTATTATTGAGCTAGTTCGTGAACAGAGGGGGAATTTTACTAGGGCCCATCTGTTCAGATCTTGCTAGTCATTTTGTAGTAATGGAATGAAATTAGCATCAAAGAGTTTGGGGAGGTCTTTATTTAAATGTATCCTCATCCTGGTGGCTTGCCATTTCAGAGGCAGGGTTTGTTGTAGTTGTTTGGTGGGGTTATAGTAAAATTTTAACACCTCCATTTTTATTTTGTTTAGGATGTATCCCGCGTGCAATCCAAAAAGTACTAAGCCTCCCAGACCCCCCCATTGATTCTTCTGTCTTTGCCAAGTATAATAGCATGTCATCTGCATACAGCGCAATTCTGGGGGGCAACCCCCACCTCTATTCCATGCATCTTGGGGTTGCACCTACTCCACTGGGCTAAAGGCTCAATATATAAGGTGAATAACAAGTGTGAGATGGAGCAGCCCTGCTGCGTCCCTCAATATAGGTTGAATCTGGAGGACACGTCACCATTTGTATAGACATCGGTGTGAGGGGAGGAATATAGGACTTTAACCCCCATAATAAATTGTTCAGAAAATCCACACCATTCAAGGACCAAGAAAAGGAACTGCCATACTACCTTATCAAAGGCTTTTTTGACATCGAGACTCATAACACACGCTGGTATTTTTTGCCGTGTTATTGAGTCTGTTACATTTATTGTATGGTGCACATTGTCTGGGGCCTGCCTTCCCATTATGAAGCCTGTCTGGTCTAAGTTTATGATATTAAGCAGAATGGCATTCAAACGATTGGCTAGTGTAGCCATGAACAGCTTGTAGTCTGTATTAAGTAGCAAGCTAAGGCAGTAGCAGCTACAGTGGATGGGGTCCCTTTCCTCTTTGTATATCAGTGAAATGGTGACGTAGTTCCAGGTGGGTGTCAGGACACCTCCCTCCCCCCAACCTCATTGAAAACCTCTCAAGCAAGGGGATAATGTCAATTTAGAAGCATTTATAGAATTTACTCCACCGTACCCATCGGGTCCAGGGCACTTGTTGGTTTTAAGTTTCTTTATGGATTCTTCTTTTTCCAGGTCTGTAATTGGGCAGGTCAAAAGGGAGTCCTGTCCTTGCATCAATTTAGAGAGTTCTAGGGTGTCCAAAAAGGTTCTACTCTGTTCTTATGTGTCCAGGTGGGGGCAGTAGAGGGTTTTATAG
This sequence comes from Neoceratodus forsteri, assembly GCA_016271365.2. Lineage (NCBI taxonomy): Eukaryota > Metazoa > Chordata > Ceratodontiformes > Ceratodontidae > Neoceratodus > Neoceratodus forsteri. Next base: position 200,291,073 of record JADMNL010000025.1, read on the forward strand.
TATTTTACAAAGGCTGACGATATCTGCTCAGATTTAGTCTCCAACTGCCCCACTTTTGCATGGTGTATTTTGGTTATGGCTGCTCTCACAGCTTGATGTTTCATGCTGAAGGCCAGCAGTTTTGTGGCCCTTGGCCCTGCCTCATAATGCCTCTGTTGAGATACAGTAGCGCTTTTTTCCGTCTCAGCATTTTGCAGTTCCTGGAGTTTAGACCCAGTCTGTTTTATTTCCCAATCCCATTGGGCTTTCCACTTATCCTTTTGTGCCACCTCTAGGTTCCTCTGGCTCTGGGTTAGCTGGGCTAGTTCCTTTTTTGCATTCACATTTTCTGTGGAGACCTCAGAGACCAGCTTTCCTCAGAGCACCATCTTGGCGGTATCCCAATGGATCTGTGGGGATGTCCCTTGGCTATTGTTGTCCCTTATCAACTTCTGTAGCTCCTACATGGCTCCTGCAACCAATGTGGTTTCCTGAAAGAGGGAGACATTCAGTCTCAAGTGTGTTTTTTTCTAGAGATGTGCAGGTTGATGTCAAGGAAGAATAGCTGCTGATCAGAGAGTGTCGAGGTGCCCACCCACATGGATTCGAATCTAAAAGCATCCTGCTTCAGTGTAACAAAGGTGTCTAGTCTGGAGTAAATTTTGAAATGGGGGAATAACAGGTGTAATCTCTGGCCAGGAGCTATTTCAACCTCCAGACATCTCCCATTCCATAGCTTCTCCATGAAGCTGTTCATTTTTTTGGGTGCTATGGTTGGCATTCAGCCCTGGGATCTGGGATGTGGTGTCCAGTGATCTGTTGAAAATAAGGTTCCAGTCCCCCGCCCACACCCATTATTACTAGGCCCCATGCCCGCTCCACCAAACTTCAGCAGTTCAGCATAAAATTTATACAGGGATCCCAGGGGTATAGACATTTACAAAGGTGAGTGGGATGTCTCGTATCTCTCCAAGGACAATTAGGTATCTACACCCCCCTCCCCCATTGGCTATTACTTATTTTTCTTCAAGTGGTAGTGTATTTGCTATCAGAGTAAGTACCCCTCTTTTCCCTTTTTCCAGTAAGGAATGGCACACCTTAGTAGATCCCCATTTCTGGAATTTCTGCGCCTCCTGGGGAGTCAAGTGCATTTCTTAAATGCAGACAATTTCTCCATTTTCTCCCTTTATACTGTTTATACCTTCTTGGGTTGTTTATTCCATTTATACTATATGTTACAACCCATGTTAAAATCCTCATTTGCCATTCATGATGTTTTTTGTTTCCCTTTAGACCATCTGAGGTATGAGACTGAGTCTTGTAGTTTCCTTTTTACTTGAAAAAACAAGTGTAAGTCCTACTGCTGAGCTGTTTTAGAACTGTGGGCACCATATGGGACCTGTATCAGCCTTTTTCCTGTTGGGTCTTGGGGGGGCAGTTTCTTTATTTTTTGTTAACTTGATATAAATACTTTCCCTCCTGCCCAGAATAAGGTTGTGTTAGGAAGATTGCCAGGGTGCTAACCCACAATTCTTTATTTAATGTGGCCCAGGCGCCATGTGCCAGTTGGCTACTACCCATGCCTGTTGTCCTTGGTACAGGTTAAGTGGCCTGGGTCCTGCTACGGTAGCAACTGAGGGTTATTTCCCAAAGTTATAAATAATAGTACAGTGCCTCCACCCAGAGTAGATTATAAGTGGGTCAGGTGACTGGTTGGTATAGCCCACTGGGATGCTGCACCTACCCACCTCCCCAATGAACCACTCTGCACACTGGATCCCCAACAACCTTTTCCCACCAGATATCATACACTTTCAGAAAGCCAATGCAATGAACCTCTCTGGACACAGCAGTTTCAGCAATTAACTCACAGCTTTATTAAGGGGAAGGGCTAGGAAAGGGGTACCTGAAACAGGGATACCTGTTGGAAGGAAAAAAGTTAGTAACAAAATTGGTAAACAGTAACAGAAGTGCCCTTAGGCCAGTCTAACCCCCTGCTGCCCAGCCCCACTGGTACCAGTGTTACCCTAAGAAGTCCCTGGGGTGCCACCTTGGTGCAGGCCTGGACGTTGCCTTGGGTTGGCCAGCTGTTGGGGCCCTGGAAGGTTTTAAAAATGCTTACATTTAGAATCACACTTCCCAGTAACAAGGTCCAGGAACCAGGTCCTGGGTGCTCAGGGTTTGCAGACCTCAACAGTGTGTTGGCTACCAATTTTCCTGATGTCCTGGAGCGTGGAGCTCCCTCAGTTTGTGCAGCTGTGGGAAGGAAAGAGGATGATCTTGGTTTCCCCAGCAGAGCAAATCTTGCTTGAAGATCTTGCAGTTTGTTCCCTTGATTGAAAGTCTGGCCACTTGTCATCTTCTGCCACTTCTGGCCCATTGCAGAGATCAATGGCAGGTCCACACCAGCCCCAGAAGGCCCAGACCTGGAAGTGGCTCCACAGCTCAGCTCCCCACAAGGGTCATAGATGCCGTAGCACCTCAGCAAGCGCCAGTGACCTCCTGAGATGGTGGGCCCCACTAGGAAGGGGTTAGCAAATTCCCTTCTTGGCTCTGGGTGAGGACTCCCAAAAAGTAGAAGCCCTCTGCAGTTCCAGCACTTACTCCGCAAGTCATTTATAACTAGACAGTGCTTCCAAATAAACAGCAGTACCAGGGTGCCAACAGGTGCTAGCCCTCTGATTTCCACTCAGACTATAGCAATCCACAGGGGAAATTCAGAACCAGGCAAACCCCTGTTCACGTCAGTGTTTGCAGCTTCAACTGTCCATAAAAGGTTCCTTTCAACTTCAGCTGGGACACAGCTCTCAGCCACTCAGGTCAGTCCACACAGCAAAATCACAGAACCTGGCTATCACCCTGACTGGAGATGATTTGCCTCTTTAGAATTACTCTCAGGATCCCAATCTGTAAGTCAAGTCCTTTGCAGCAACTGATTAACCTCCAAAATGAGACAATGCAGAGCTAGCAGCACAGTCAGTTTACTAGTGCAGCTTCTCTGCAACTAGATATTTTCTCCAATTAAAGCAACACAATTCACAGTACCTGGAGAGTTCCAAAATCCAGTCCAGTCTCTCACTCTCCTTCTTTGACTCACTTTCCACAGTGCAATCCACAGCTGAGACCTAAGCAAGTCCTCTGATAGTCCAATTCCTCTCACACAGAATCCTCCTCTCTTGAGAAGAGCCTGGGAACAGACTGAAGAAATCCAGAAAGTCCTTGGGTTTTCTCTCGGGAATCCAGCCTCCTGATTGGCTGTTCAAGCCAATCAATCATCAGTAACCATAGTGATCAATACATCCTAATTGTTCTTTGGAGCATGATCTTGGTACCTGAATTTGGGAAACTCCCCCTCCCAGAGGTCCTTTGGCTCAGTTTTCGGCACCTAGAGAGGGGATTGGCTGCTGAATTGGGTTAAAGTATCTCCAATGTCAGCCCCATCCAGCTCCATGCAGTCCAACACAGTTCCCCAACTTCAACTGTCTGATGCAGCCAGAAGATTAATCTTGTATTTACAATTTCCCCACTGGGATTTAGCCCCTTCTGTGCCCTTTCAGCCAAGCTCACTCTAAAACATTCCTACTTAATACTCCCGCTGCCGCCGAAACTCAGTCCCCCTAGGCGGCAGGTGGCATCTCATTAATATTGATGAGGTGCTCATTAATATTCAGAGCACTGTAAATAGCCCAGCTCCAAACTCTATTTTAAAGCTTTACAATGGTTCCTGCCCGGCCTCCGCGAGGTCACCAGTCCCCACTTGTTTGTTTATTTATTTGTTTGAATTTTGATAACTAGGTGAGCCCACTGAGACAAACATGTCCCTTTTTCAGGGGTGACCTGGGGAATAAAACTATTCCACAGCTAGGTACATTATACATTTGGTAAAAACAAAACACAGAATGAGTAGAATAGTATGATTAGTAAATTAAGCTGCAGGTGTGATTAATGGGTTGACAGAATCCTTGACTGCAGTATGGTGACTCCAGGGTCCAGAGGTCAGTGTGGTAAGTCTTAGTCGAGGTTCAAGGTTGATAAGTCTTTGATAGGGCTTGGGACCACTGTGGTAGAAGCTGGAGATCACTGAGATTATGCAGTGGAATTTGCACAGACAACAAAGTATCAAACATTCTGTACATGGTGTACATTAATGCACCAAAAACAGTGAAAGCAGAACTGGTTCTAGCAATTTACCATATTTACAAAATAACATAGATGGTTAAAAGGAGGAAGCAAAAGTCATATAATCAGTACATAGTGTGCGTTAATGCACCAAAGATAGTGTATAATGGAATTGGTTCTACAAATTTACACATTTACTAAGTAACATAGGTGGTTAAAAGGAGGAAGCAGGGAAGGGGAGGGGATTCAGTAGAAAGATAGAAAAGCAGGAATGGTTAATGGAGGAAGCAGGGGAGAGGGGGTATTGATAGAAAGATAGGAAAGCAGGGAGAGGGGTGTGACAGATAGCTGGTGGAGAAGGGAGTGGGGGGTTTAGTAGGAAAGCCAGAGAGGGTGGGGTGAGAGATAGGAAGGGCATAAGGGCTAAGGAGAAGGGGCTAGGAGAGGTAGTAGAGCTACAGGACACTAGTGAGTGGTGTAAGGAGGTAAGAGGAGGATGTTAGATACAGTTGCCACTGCAAGTTGGGGGCAGAAAGAAGGTTTCCTTGTATTCTCTTATAAACAGGGGAAGAGACGTACAGGAGAGTAGACTATGTGGAAGGGTATTCCATTTTTGAGGCGCAGAGAAGGTGAAAGATCGCCTGCCAATAGCTAGGCGAACTTTTGATAGTGTCAACAGCGGAAGGTGGTAGTGACAAAGGGTCCTGGAGAAGGTTTTTCTTTTGATTAGCCCAGAGAGAGTAGGTGGGGAAGGGAGGTGGGCTAGTTTGAATGTGGTACAAAGTACTGGGAAGTCCATTTTAGGCTCAAAGGACGGCTAGCCTAGGGCTTTGAGTACATCGCAGTGTTGCACCCAAGCTGAAGCTGCTGCAGTGAAGCAAGTGACCCTGTGGTGAGCCTGTTTGATTCTGGCCAGGGTGGTGGTCCTGGCAGAGTGAATTAAGGGTGCCCCATAGAATAAGGCAGGGAGCAAGGTAGCCGAGGAGGTTATCTTCCGAGTACATGGAGTAAGGTAGGGGGAGGTAAAATGGAAGAGGCCGAGTTTCAGATTAGTAGCTTTGATGCTGTTGTTAACATGAATGTTGAAGGATAAGTGCTTGTCGAGCATCAAGCCCAGGTATTTGAAGGATTCCACGCCTTCAAGAGCTTTGCCTGAGGATGTCCTGATTAGCAAAGGAGGCTGGAAGTTTACGTTAAAAGATGCATGGCAGAACAGCATGGACTTAGTCTTCTTTGTGTTCAAAACCAGCAGGTTCTCTTTAAACCAGCCTTCCAATTGCTGAAAGTCATTCTCCAGGCTGTCACTAATACAGGAGATGCCTGTGCCATGACGGTATAAGATGGCATTGTCAGCGTATAGCTGAATTGATCCTCCCCCACAGTTTTGGGGCAGGTCATTTATAGAGATGGAGAAAAACAGGGGCCCAAGAATAGATCCTTGAGGGACCCCATTCGTGATTGGAGATAGAAAGGAGAGGGTCCCAGCCCGTTTTACAGACTGGAAGTGGTTGGATAGGTAGTTTGAGATCCAGGAGAGGGAGTTGGAATCGAGACCTAGTGCCTGTAACTTTGTGATTAAGAGGGTGTGGTTAACAGGATCAAAGGCCTTTGTGAGGTCGATGAAGACAGCCCCCGGTGGCATTGCCATGGTCCATGGCAGGAAAAATGTCAGAGGTGACCTTCAGTAGAGCAGATTTGGTGCCGTGTAATTTCCTGAAGCCATGCTGATGTTTTGTTAGGGCGTCTGACTGTTCAAGGAAGGCATACAGGTGATTATATAGGATTCTTTCTTAGATTTTCGCTAAAGGACACAAGATGAAAATAGGTATATCGTTCTCAACCAGTTTGTTGGGCCCAATTTGTGGACAGGGACAACAGTGGTGATTTTCCATTTGTCTGGGATAGTCTGTGTAGTGAAGGATCTATTAATCAATAGGGCAATTAGGTGAGCCAGCGTGGGGGCACTGAGCCTAAGGAATCTAGGAAGCAGGGTGTCAAAGCCAGAAGAGCTATCAGGGTTGAGGCCCATATGGAGCTTAAGGACCTCATTACGAGTGGTAAGTTTTAGGTGAGGAGGGGCGGTGAGTTTCAGGGAAGGCAGTTTTCGACGGGGGGTTGGCATCTGGTAGGCCTACTTTGTAGACAGCGAGATCAGTAAAGAATGAGTTTATTCCTGTAGTGATCTCAGATGGTGTGGAAAGTTCTGAACCCTTCAGAATCATGGTCTGGGGGCTGTCAGCTCAAGACCTTTAAGGAGAGTGTTTATTTGCTTCCAGAAGTTTTGGGGATCTCCAAGGTTGCTAGTTTGAAGGGACTGAAGATAGAGCCACTTGGATTTGGATACTTTAGCTTTGCAGATGTTCCACAACTGCCAGTAGGAATTCCAGTCAGAAAGGAGTCCTGTCTTTTTGTAGGATCTCCATGCCTTGTCTCTGGAGCACATTAGAAGCCGGAGCTCCTGGGAGAGCCAGGGGAGAGTGAATTCCTTTAGCCCTTCTTAACTTGAAGGGGGCATACAGGTCAAGAACGAAGGTGAAGGTGTTGATTAAATAGTCAAGGGCCAGAGATGTCAGGAAGGGTGATGATTGGTGACCAATCAGAGAAGGCAAGGCTATGTATGAATTCAGTGGTGTTAAAGTGAGTTAGGTCTCTGGTTTTGTAAATTCTCGGAGGTGGGTGGTGGAAGTAATCATTCCAGATACAGAAAGTGATCACTTAGTACATCAGGGAGGACGCCCGCTGCCCTGATGTGTGACCTGTTGTTTGTTAACACCCAGTCAAGGAGTGTGTGGTTCTCAGATTTCATATTTAGTCTGGTTGGTTGGTCGATAAGTTGTTCTAGTTTAGCATCTGATATAGCCAATAGGTAGAGAGAATTTTTAGGGCCGTGCCAGTCCAGATTGAAGTTACCACATATTATGGTGTCACTTTGTTGGAGTGTGTCGAGACTGAAAAAGAGGTCAGTGTAGGAAGTAGAAGCAAGTTTGGGGGGTAGGTAGATACACCCAACATTTAAATGTATTGTTTGACCAAGGGTGATTGTGATGAATAAATGATCAATGTTTGGGTCAATGGTGATGTCAGTCAGCTCATTGACAACCAAACCAGCCTTGGTGTATATTAGTACACCTCCTCCTTTCTTTCTGGGTCTATCTCCATGGCAGGAGGCGTAGCCTGGGAGGGCAACTTCATAGGCGTGTATAGAGGGTTTTAGCCATGACTCTGTTAAGCAAAGAACATCTGGCTTGTATTGTTGAATCCAACCTTCAAGTTCAGCCATTTTGCCTCGGACGCTTTTGATGTTCATGTGAGCTAACTTAAGTCCCTCTATCTCTGACCATGTGGGTCAGGGAGCTTGGAGGTGGGGCATAACCTTTGTATCAGGACCAGGGTTTAATTCAAGAGCTTGAGTACACATAACTGGGAAGGATAACAGGTGGGTGTATAAAAAGAGACTTATGTTGCCTCCAAGACCTTTGCACACACAAGGTCGTTTTTGCATGCAGGGTAATGGCTTGGTATCTGAGGTTAGGGGTGGACCAGCTTGGTGTGTGATGTACAGTATAACAGAAGGGGGAGAGAGAGAGAGAGAGAGAGAGAGAGACGATAAGAAGGGGAATGTGGGGGCAGATGCCTTATCCAAGCAGTTTAGATAAAGGCGTGGACAAGCCAGGAGAGAGTAGAACAGCAGCAACCTAGTTGTCATAGGGAGGAGCAGGATTGCTTAATTAGGAGTATGGAGAAGGCAAAGCAAGGATTAGGTCAGGGGGAAATTTAGATACATTAGGGAACCCACGAAAATAGCTGGGAGGACAGGACTCATACAGGTCAATATTAAAGTCAGCTTTAAACTAAATAGTGGCTGTCGGGCGGCCGAGCAAGGATTAGTGCAAGATAAAATTTAGATAGATTAGGGAGCCCCAGGGAAGCAACATAGCATACAGGAGAAATCAGTACAGTATTACAGAGTTAACAAATATTTCAGGAAGGCAGTAGACAAGAAAACAATGCAGTCCCAATATAATGCAGATAGCTACATTTAGGTAAGGAATAAAGACTTAAATATAATCATTCATCACTTTAACGTTCAGTTTAACGAAAAAACCCTTGAAAGTTAAGGGGAAGGGGGATTTGAAAGAGGCAGTCTGTTCCAAAGGTAAATACTATCTAGCAACCAATGTAGAGAGAGCAGGGCAGGAGGGGAAGAACTAGACTGTATTTAACTAAGGCGGCAGAGTGAAAAATTCAAGCCCAGTTAAGTAAAGAGAAAGCAAGCTGTTCTCATAAGCAGACTATGGCTTCAGCTAAGTAAAACCCCCCAAAGCCATAGTATAGAGTGTGTAACCAATCATTTAGCTTAAGAGGGGCACTGGGACCACTGAGGAACTCCCTGGCCAACCACAAAACCGAAGGTCGACACATCAGTGAGCACACAGTGCGCATGTATGATCCCTGCTTGCTCTGAGGAGCAAAACAAACAGTGGAGGATCACAACAAAAGTTATAAGCCCAAACTGGGCTGAAATAACACAATGGACAGTTTGGGGAGATTTGAGGGAGCATCAAAAACTGGAGCTGTGGAGGGGGAAGAACAGGACGCCAGGAGCAACAGGAGATAAACAGGAGAAAAACAGGGCTATCAAGGTAAGCCCCCGTAGGGGGGTTACATTAGAAAGAAATGAAGTGTTATTTGCAGAGGAATGAGTATGGACTCCGATGGAACTTTGCTGAATTTTTGCTGATTCTGTACCAGAGCCAGAGGGGTACTGCTGCAAAATGCCAGGGAAGGGGGTGCTTATCCTTCCTAATAAGAATATTTTTTTATGCCCCTTAAGTGCCACACTGTGAAGCTCTGTATTTCCATTTTGCCAGTGTCAGTGTTTCATTTGGTAGCACTCTCCATTTCTAGCCAGGAAGGACAGGGGCCAGATTTTTAAAAGTCGGAATATTGTACACATGCAGCAAAGTAAAGTTGCGCAAGCGAGGCCCCTGCAAGGGTGCCCTTTTGTAAACTAATCGTTTGCCACATGTATGCACTTTTCACGAAGGTTGCCGTTTTGCGACCTTTTCAATGTTGTATGGTAGTTTGCACAAACTGTTTTTGCACTTATGCTACGCCTGGTATTTCCAGAAAAAGCATATGTACAAAAAATGGAAAATGCAGCCCATGCACAAAAAGTACTGAAAATAGTATTCTCACTGGTGCAGAGATTTTAGTCTCTGGGTCATGCCAGGCCCTTTGAAAATCTGATCCCAGACATTCATGGGTTCAAGTCCCACACAAGGCACAAGAGCTTATACCAAATGCTGGTGCTGCAGTGCTGCACTGATGGAGGTGCCACTCTGAGGATGATATGTTAAATGGAGGTCTCATTTGCCTGACCCTAGTAGCTGCCCAGATGAAAGTTAAAATTCCCATGGCACTTTCTGAAAGAGTAGAGGAGGAGCTGTCATTGGTATCCTGATCAATGTTCCATCTTTCAATAACATGGGCTATAATTCCATGTGTCTGCGTGTGTGTGTGTGTGTGTGTGTGTGTGTGTGTGTGTGTGTGTCATTAGGGTGATTACTATAAGTATACTTCATACAGTCCCTGTACTGCCAGTATCTAATACATTGCTTTGTAAAGCATCTTGCAATACAGTATGGATGCAAAACAGTAACCAAATTCTGTTCTGTTCTGTTTTAACCCTTGGGCTACTGGTGGATTTAGATCATATTGGAAGTGAGGACTTTCACAAAAGTCCCCAACACAGTAAGGGTTAAAGCATGAGGTTGATTACTTGAGGAAGGTGTTCACAATTCATGTAACACCCTACGTACTTCTCTTGGACAAATGAGATGTGAAACAGAGGCAACAACAAGGGGACCTCCCCCAGCTAAAGGGGGAGAAGGAATTGGCACAGGGTCTCCTGCCACCACCTTGGTCCCTGCTTGAAGCCCTCCCTGCATTAAGGGCATGAAATGGCTGGCATCAGGCCAACGGGTGATGTGACTTGGGAAGGGGGGATCCAGCAGCCAGTTTATTGGTCAGTGCACGGGCGGTCAGGGATGGGGACTGGTTGAGTGGACCAGAGCAGAACTAGCTGTAGGGAATTAAAACATCCCCACCTAGCCAGACCTCTGAAGCTATGCTCCTCAACTGAACTCACCCTCAATCATTTCCATTTGTAGGATCATAGGACAGTGGTCGTCATCTTGCGCCCACACGTCTCCTCCAGGTAGACCTTTGTTTGCTGGCATCTGAGTATGGCTGTCTGTGGTTTGGGTCTGTGCCAGCCCTTACCCTCCCAGCTCTGCTCTTTTTGTGGACTTCCCTCAGCTTTTCTGTTTCACTGATTCCCTCTCCTTGCTTTTCTCTACCCACCTCCACATAGTGTCCGGTTCCCCTCTCCCCTCCTTTTGATTTTGCCTCTGCAGGCTGCTCCCCAGCTCAGCATGGCTGCTTCCTCTGCTGCCTAATTGGAGGAGCTCCTCCAAGGGGCCAGAGCACTGACCAAGGTTAATTGTGCTGCATGGCTGGAGCAAGTGCTCTGTGTGGGGGCTTCTGGCATGGCTGTGGGTCAGTCTTCTGGTGCTCAGTGAGAGTTGGAGCTGGTGGGGCGGGCACTGGCCAGCATTCCCAGGGTAAAGGTAGCCAGGCCAGTCCAGGCAGGGCCGTATGCCTCCCTTCTTCTTCACACTGGTGGGCTCTGAGCATGCCTATGGGACTGCATGACAGCTTGCCGCTGGTGGCGTGGGGAAGGGGGCTCTCACCTGGCTTATGCTGGCCTCACTAGCCCTGGAGCTCTCCTGGCTCCTGAAGGAGTAGGACAGCCTGCCAATACAGCATCCTCCACTCCCCCCACCCACAGGCTTGTTGACCCTGTTAGGGCTTGCAGCACCCCGGCCATTCCCCTGTCTGAGCCTTCCACCACCACACCATGGGTCCAGCTCAACACAGCATTAAAGAAGAGGAGTGCAGAAGCCTTGGAGGGATCTCTCAAGCAGTTTGCAAAGGAGCCAGATAAAGCAGCGTTGGTTGGTGAGTACTCTAGTTATTCTGTTTCTGAGTTGTCATTTGGGGATGAGGAGGAGGTCAGATAGTCCATGCTGAGCCAGGACAGGTCATTCAGGAGTGTGTAGGCAGGGGGTGGAGGCAGTTGAGGTCCAGATGAGGTTAGGATGGAGGAAAACAAATTGCTTTTGGGGCAGGGAGTTGGTGGGATGGGTGGCTAGAGTAACAATAAAACTCCAGGGCACATTTGCCGACATGCTTGGAGCAGTATCCAGCCTGTGTGCCAAGCAACCCAGTGGACTGGCTTCAAGCATGGAGGTCTAGATCAGGGAAAAAAGAGGGATCGCAAGGATGGGGGCTGCCCTGGCTGGGGGCCCTCCTGCCCTGGTGGACCTGGGGTCCCATTTCAAGAAGTCATGAGCGCAGGGGTCTGCCAGGGCCAGGATTTGCCCATGCAGGGTGGTGATGCCTCAATTGTCCAGGCCCCGAGGGCCATGAACACACTAGCACTGCCTATTGGTGCAAAGCAGACCACCCCATTGTCCGGGGAACCAAGCAAGAACTTGGCAGCCACCGTGTAGCTCCTCATGGTGGAAGTTCAGGAACTGAGAGCAGGAACATCATCATGTGACCCAAGGTCACTGACCGCCCATGTGCCCCAGTCCCTATAACAGAAAATATGGAAAAAGGAATATATAGATATTTTCTCCTTGTACATAGAAGCATTGAATTTGACAGCAGATAAGAACTGCTTGGCCCACCTAGTCTGCCAATTTTCCCCTACCTGTTTCATATACCGCAGATCCTAAATGATCTGCGACTCACCCTCTCTTTTCTATCACTAGAGTTTCTTTATGTCTGTCCCATGCATTTTTGAATTCCTCTACCGTTTTGGCCCCTACAACCTCTGCCAGGAGGCTGTTATATGGATCCACCACCCTTTCCATGAAAAAATACTTATTCTCGTTACCCCTAAGTCTACTACCCTCTATCTTCATAGCATGGCCCCTTGTTCTTGAACATCTTTTTTTTTTTTTTGAAAGATGCTACCCTCTTGTACCTTATTTACACCTTTGAGGTATTAGAAAGTCTGGGAGGAGGAGCTCAAAGAAGCAGGCAAAGAGAAAGAAGGGAAAAAAGGAAAGGGGGACAAAAAGGCAGGCAAAGTAAAGAGGGATATGTTTATATGGACTGTATCATTAAATATACTGTCAATGATTGTGCTAGAGAGGGAACCAGAGGAGGCTATATGTCTTATCAAATATCAGGATCACATATTGTAGGCATACTATTCATTTTGGAGGTGAAGCATGGCGCATTTACAATGGACAATGCAGGAAGAAAATGGCAATGGACCCTTCAATTAAATGGGGCAGAATGCAGACGGTTTTGAACTTACAGCAGATGTGCCCAATGTGTTCTTTTCTTGGGCTGTGCATAGACAGTGGGCTGCCGGTTATGGGATCCAGCACTGGGGAAGGAGCAAGGAGGGGACTTCAAAAGTGGAGGCAAGTTGCTGGAGATTCAACAAGGGATCATGCCCTTTCCAAGCAACCATAGGAGTACAGCGCATGTTACGTATGCAGAGGCCCCCCACCCTTGGTCCAAGTGCTGAAAGAAAAGTGAGGGCAGCAGCACCACAGATGACTCTGCCTCACATGGGACTAGGAATGGTTCCAACACCAATTAAGGTATCGACCTTCTCCCCTGGTTAAAGAGGTATCTAAATAGAACTGCAGCACTGGAATTGTACAAAGGTTTTAGTCATGGTTTTTGGATCCCCTATACAGGTCCTCAGGTCACCTAAGAGGCAGACAACTTGAAATCGGCCATTGATAGGCCCAAGATATTGTTCGGAAGGAGGTGGGTCTGGAGCGGATAGTGGGACTGTTCTCCACAACCTCTCTGGACAACCTGTGGGTCTCCTCCCTGGGGTTGGTACTGAAAAAAGCCCCAGACAAATTCCGCCTCTTCCATCACCTTTCCCTCCTATGGGGGGATTCAGTCAACAAGCAGACTGACCCTGAGTTCACCACAGTATCTTATACATCCTTTGTTGTGGCGGTAGAGTGGGTACAGGAAAATGTAAAGGGGCACTGATGGCGATGGCAGACACAGAGCTGGTGTTTCACCTCATTCCAATGTACTCAGAGGATTTCTGCTTGCTGGGCATGCAAGTACAGGACCAATATTTCATAGATAGGTGTATGCCAATGGGCTGTTTGATTTCATATCATATCATCATAGAATCATAGAAGCTTGACAGCAGAACAGGACCATACCAGCCCATCTAGTCTGCCCTTTTCCTCCCACATCTCCCCCTCTTTCTCCCTGATACTCATATTCATATTCAATGATATTCATGTTCCATTGTATGTACCAAGATAGGGGTCAAATCCATCATCCGATACTTGGATGACTTCCTCTTCATCGGGCCAGGAGGTGAAGACTCATGCAGTAGCACACTCAAAGGTTTCATGGACATCACATGGGAATTTGGTGAGTCACTCACCATAGATAAAACTGAAGGCCCATACACCAGAATCACATTCCTAGGTATTGAACTGGACCTTGAAGTGGGTGTCTCCATGTTGCCCGTGGAGTGGGGCCAAGAAGGTCACGTTGCGGTGGTTACAGCAACTGCATGAGCACCTTAATTTCATATGCAAGGTCAATCCCCATGGGGCATCCCTTCTACAGGCAGCTGGCCAGGGCTATGGCCAGGATGCACTCACTGCACCTCTTCATTCAGGTTCACAAAGGCATGAGAGCTGACTTAGGGATCTGAGTGGAGGTTTTCACTAATTTTAATGGGGTGGCCCTGTGGCAGGCACCAGCCACCACCAACCAAGAGCTAAAGTTCTTTACGGATGCCTCAGGGGGTCTAGGGTTTGGTATTTATTGCCAGGAGGAGTGGCGCACAGCCACTTGGCCGCAGGCATGACACAACATGGGTCTTACCAGGAATCTGACCTTCTTAGAGTTTTTTCCCCCATCATGCTCGCCCTGGAAGTATGGGGCAGTAGGTTGTAGAACAAAATGATCTTTTTTTGGTCCGACAACATGGGGGTAGTGCTGGTTATAAATTAACAGTCTGCGAACTGTGAAAGGGTATGCGGCTTGTTGAGCAGGTTTGTGCTGTGTTGCTTGACGATCTGTATCACTTTTAGGGCCAGGCATGTTCCAGGGCTGGATAACCAAATTGCTGATTCACTTTCTCATTTTCAGTGGAGCAGATTCAGGATGCTGGTATCTGAGGCCAAGGAAGACTCGCTGACCCTCCCTGCCTGGCTGTGGGACAACAGATGGGTAGGGTCTGGCAGGTAATATCAAGGTCAGTGGCCCCAGGACTTGGGGTGCTTACCGCTGGGGGGGGTCCCAATTCTTAGATTTCTGCTGGGCCCAGGTGGTAGAGGACCCCTGGTCGGGGTCTGTGGGTAACATCCTAGGTTTCTTATGGAAATTGATAGAGAATGGTGTGTCGAGGTCGATGGTGGGGACGATGCTGGCAGGGATCGCATTCTTCAGTAAACTGGTGGGGTGCAGTGATGTGACCCAGCATTTTGCCATGAAGAAAATTATGGAGGGCTAAGCTCATCAGGCCCCACCTGCAGGGGATGTGCAGAGGCCCATTTCACTCCAAGGGCTGGCGGCAGTTGGTGCGGGCTTTGGACAGTTGCACTAGCAATGTATACGAGTGTAAGCTTTTCCGGGCTGCATTCTACTTGGCTTTCTTCAGGGCCTTCAAAATTGGCAAATTAGTGGCTGCCAACAAGTCAGACCCAGCAGGGGTGCTCAGGAGTGAGGATCTTGAATTTTAAAAGGGCAGGATGATCATATGACTTCAGACGCCAAAGACAGATCTACAGGGCAGAGGGAAACAAGTTTTCTCTGGAAGGGGGCACAAGCCAGAATCTGCCCCAATCACACAGTGGTGGAATTCCTCACAGTCCAGCTGCCCAGAAATGATCAGCTATTGATTCACGCCAATGAAGTGCCATTATCACAGTACCAATTCAGCTGGGAGCTGAGGATACGGCTCAGCTCATGTGGTCTCAATCCACAGCAGTTTGGGGGCACATTCATTCAGAATCAGTGCTGCCAGCACAGCCACCAGCCTGGGACTGGCCAAGGGGATAGTAAAAGAATCAGGAGATGGTGGTCCAGCAGGTTTAAGATACATGTCAGGCCACTACAAGTGCAAAATGAATATCTGTTTTCTTCCTTCCTTCATATGCTGTTAGGGTTGAAGCGCCAGACACGGGCGTGGATAGTGGGATCCAGTTATGTATTTTGGGCCTAGAAGATGGTATAAGCAAGGCCATATGGGACAATCTGGGGTTACATAAGGAGAAGGCCACTGTCCAGCGGTTTGTAATGTGGGGCATGAGATGGGAACATAGAAACAGAAGTTGACGGCAGATAAGGACTGCAAGGCCCATCCAGTCTGCCCATTTTTTCAGAAGCACCAAGTTTTCCCGTCAGCGAAAATGCCAACCTCCCCCACAGCGACAGCACAGTACCAATGCAGGTATTGTGTCACCTCTGGACTTCTTGTTTTCTGTGGGGGTCTGTGCCCCCTGCACCCCCCGGACTTTAAGATTCCAACTCCAGGTCGGAGTTGGTCCGGGGAGGGGGTGCAACACTGGGGGAAGGCGAAACAAGGAAAATGGACCATTACCGTGAATGTCACCGTAATAGTCCTTTTCCTTGTTTCACCATCGGGGTGTCGACGAAAAGGGGTGCTACGCATTTTTTCTACCTTACAACTCATGCCCTGCATTCACATACAGAAAAGGAGATTTGGCATACCTAATGTACTAGTTGTGCATTTGGGGGGGTGGTAATAACATAGGGACACAGGCCACGGTGGAGCTCATTCTGTGGATCAAGTGGGACTGGGTTGCCCTGTGGACACTGCTGCTTGAGTGCCAGTTGTTATGGTCAGATATGCTGCCACACCTGGTTTGGCGCCATGTCCAGGAGCCCAAGGCCATTGACCAGAGCAAGAGTTAAATTGAATAAGGAAGTGGGCAAGTTTGTCGGGTGAACAGGTGGCCAGACAATTGCCCACAAGGCAATAATGATGTCCTGTCCTGGTCTCTTCCATACCAATGGGGTCCACTTATCAGACATAGGGTCAAATTTGTTTAACTTGTCAATTCAAAATATGTTGGAAACCATAATTTGTCCGGGTGATCACCTTTGTTCTTGAAAGCTGGAGCAGGTGTGTGGTGGAGGGGCACAGGCAAGGTTTTGCCGTGCTCCCCTTGTGGTAGGTAGTGGTGCCTTGGGGAGGCCTGATAAGAGTGGTATCCCTCTTTCCCTGCTGGTCTGAAGCTGTGTGGCAGAGGGCCGGAGAGACAGGGGCGGGGGGGTTCTCAACCCTCTCAGAGGCAGGTAGAGTGGGGGGTGACTGGAGGAAGCTCATCCACCTCTACACATGCCACTGAGGTGGAAAGGGGCCTCCAGGAGGCCAGGACACCCCCACAGGTTTGGGGGGAGGATGGCTTCTGGGGCCAGGATCTGAGGCCCCCAGTAGCAGGATAACTGTGTGGGATAGATTATGGTTTCCCAATGAAATGCCTGAAAAGTGTAAATGAAATGTAAATAATGTAAATATGAACAATTACAATGACACGCCTGTAACCTGGAAGTTATTTTTGAGTATAGTTGTGCTGTGGCTTTTGAACCCAAAGAGATGGTGTGTGGTGTGTTCTTCCAAAGGGGCAGGATAAGGGTGTGGGCATGGAGACCTCCATGTTCAAGGGGACCTCCCCCAGCTAAAGGGGGAGAAGGAATTGGCACGGGGTTTCCTGCCACCACCTCAGCCCCTGCTGGAAGACTTCCCTTCCATAAGGGTGCAAATAGCTGGCACCAGGTCGGTAGGTGATGCAGCTTGGGGAAGGGTCCAGCAACCAACCTACTGGTCAGTCAGGGATGGGGATTGGTTGAGCAGGCCAGAGCGGGGCGGGCTGTAGGGGGTTAAAAGGTCCCAACCTAGCCAGGTTAAGGCCTCTGAAGCTACGCTCCCCAACCAGACTCACCTGCGACCATTGCCATTTGTCCCAGCCACCAACCCCTCTTTGGGCCCCTTGAGCCGTGCCCAGTTTGGTGAGTATGGCGATGCATCGGAAATGGATTTTTGTTTTATTTGAAAATGTTGTGCACAGACTTACTCCATGGACAGGTGATGAAGGCGGGTAAGGGTGCCTCATGGAGGCCTGCTAAGAGAGGTATCCCCCTTTCCCTGCTGGTCCGAAGCTGTGCGTTGGAAGGTCAAAGAGGCACAGACAGGGGAGGGGTGTTCTTCACCCTGTCAGGGGCAGGCTGGGTGGGAAGGTGATTGGAGGAAGCTCATCTGCCAGTTCACATGCAGCTGAGGTGGAAGGGGCCCTCTGGGAGGCCAGGACAGCCCCCCCCCCAGGCTTGGGGGGGTGAGAGAATGGCATCTGGGGCCAGGATCCGAGGCCCCCAGTAGCAGGATAACTGTGTGGGACAAATTATGATTTCTCAATGAAATGCTTGAAAAGTGTAAATGAAATGTAAATATGAACAATTACAGTGATGTGCCTGTAACTTGGAAGTTAAGTCTGAGTAAAGTTGTGCTGCGGCCTTTGAACCCAAACAGAATGGTGTGTGTGGTGTGTTCTTCCAAAGGGGCAGGATTAAGGGGGTGGGTATGGAGACCTCAGTGTCCAGTGGTCTCTCCTGCCTCTCTCTGGTGGTTGCTGAAGATCTAACAACACTGTTCCGGAGGCTTCTTGATGACATTTCCACTCTCAGTCAGAGTGAGTTTAATGTTTCTTTATTTAGCACCAAATGGCTTCTCCCTTTGTCTGCATGCAGTCACTCCTTTTCCAATATTTATCTCATCAGTACGCAATGCACTTCATGTCTTAAAGACTGGCCTGGAAAAAGTAAATAATTTAGCCTTGCATAAAGTAATTAATATATTTTTATCTTTAATATAGATTTTTGTGTCAGCATCCTTGGTGATGTAATAATTCAGGAAGGGTTGAATCCCATTTTACTTTTAAATGCCTCTACCTAATTGGAGATTCTGACTGGAAATGCTTAGGGAGTGTGGGTATCGAGGGTTCGAACCCTTCATTTTTAGCTGGTTATATGATCCCAGTTATGTTTTGGTGTCATTAGCTTATGGCTACTACCCTTCTACTATTTTCTTAATGAAGGTTATGTTTTGAGGTAAGTTCTTCTTGTCTTAGTGTTTGAATCACTGGGGGGTTTGCCAGGCTGAGCCTCGCAGCTCTGACGTGAGCCCCAGCAGCTCACACAGCAGTGCCATTGACTTATAATGGGAAGAGGGACTCAGTTTAAAGATAGCACCCTTAGGAGCCCTCCTAGCTCCCAAAGTTCATAAAGTGTAATTCCAACACTGGCTTAGTTAGGATTCCCGCATCTGTGCAATAGTGTATAAAATGTATTTGTGTAAATAATTACTGGGTCTATTTTAAAAAATGTCCACTTGTTATTAAATCAGTTGTAATAGCTTTTCTGATGATCAGTGAAGTATTGAATTGAATTGAGAGACTAATTTGATTCTACTACATGCAAGTTAATTACTTAAAAAAAAAAAACTTAATTAAAACGCTACCATTTCAGATTATTTCACCCCAAAACCTGTCACAAATCACTCCTTTGAGGATTGAAACAAGTCCAGGCAGGTACCATGTAATGTATGACTGACATGGAAAATTTGAGGACTAGGAAATCATCATCGGAAGAAGAAAAGTGACATGTTATGAATCTTCCTTGCAGGCAAATACAGTATTTCTCCATTTTTACAGCATTACTTGCAAAACAACTTTAGAAAGTACCTTGCAACACCCTTTACAGCAAGTTCTTTTTAATAACGTGACACATGCTTTACATCAACAAGCTAGAATGATGTACTTTAACCCTTTTAGTGGCCCGTGCCGTACAGCATAAGGCACAGAACACTAAAAAGCAAGGCGGCCAAAGCCGTACCTGGTATGTCTTACCAGAATGGATGCCGGGGAACTGGATCCCGAATGTACTTTCTGGGTCTGATCCACAGGATCTCGAGAACAGCCCTTAGTCTCATGATCCCGGGGGTCCAGTGTGAAGCAGAGGTCACGTGACTACAGAACACAATGCAAACATGTAGACTGTCTGCTTTTCACTTTCTCTGCCCTGTTACACCTGTGTTTCTTTGGAGGCAGTGTAGCAGGGCAGATAGAGTAGTAAACAGCTGTATAGCAGTTTGCTTCTAGAGCAATGCACACATGCTGAAAGTAGGAAACTGAACAATTAATTGTGTTAAGGAACATTTTTTATGTTTTGGGGCCAGTTTTGCTAACTTTTATTTAGTTTAAAAGGTTGATTTTGTTTCCCTTTTGTTGTATCAGTCTGTGTTTATTTGCAAATTTTAACATTTTGGTTAGGTCTTTTTTGTTTCAGAACACCTTCGATTTCGGTCCCCCATTACTTTTTATGTTGGTACGCTTGCAGCCAACATCTTGGGACAGTGCAGCTTTGAGGCGCGTTCGCTGTTGGGCGAATGCAGGGCACACACCAGTAGGTGCGTCCCTCATTCCCCAATCAGCCTGCATGCCGGCGCCACACCATGCATACATAATGTGGCAAGCACATCTAAGAAAAGGTCCGCTGCAATCCGAGCAAAGCTCGTCAGAGACAGCGGACCCTTCCTACGTGCTCGCCGACTTTATCAGCATGGTGGGCGGGCGGCCGCCCAACTGCCGACTTCAGGGTGCCCAACTCCTGTCGGTTTACCCCCACTTTCTTTGTGTGCCAATGGGGAGCCCACTATCCATCAGCATAAACCACCCCATTGTTAATGCTGAGGGGTGCCCAACCCCTTGGCTCACCCCCCCCACTCTTTGTGTGCCGATGGGGTGCCCAACTCTCGCCGCATAACTTCCTCCACCCCAACCCGTGTTGTGTGCCGACGAGGGTGCCCAATCCCCCGTCGGCTACAGACCTCCCCAAACATTTAGGTGGCACGCTGGGAGTCCACCCCAGTGTGCCAAATCCCCTGAAATACAAAAACTGTCCCGCGATGGGGTTTTTTTTCCCACCTGTAAAATGAAACCGGTCCTTCGTAGTCTCCCTGGACCCCATCCACAACCACCCTCTGGGCACCCTGCCTCCCCACACCCCCCCTCACCCCATACTTACCTCCAGAGTCCGGCGCGATGATCATTGGTGGACTGGGAACACGTCTGCACTCTTCAAAGCCGACCTGCAAACTAAGGAAATGCCGGTAAGCTGTATAATGGAATAAATTGGATTTTTTTCAACTTTGCTGCATATCTCAGGCATTTTGGGATTTTGTCCAAATTAACATGAAGTTTTTAGACCCTCCTCATGAATTCTTGCACTGTCGTTATTAGGTCCCGAAAGGTGATTTCGCAGTCACTGATCAGAATCACCTTTTGGGACCGAGTAACAAAATTACATTGCCACTGTTCATGAGGGGGGCTCTCAAAAAGCCTATGTTGCAAATTTGGTGGGAAAAATCCAAAAAATGACTTTTACGAGCATGCGTTGCGCAGTTGCTACGCACTCTCGTAAGTTAGCGAATTCGCAATATTTTCATGTTAGATTCTCAACATTGGCATTTTACCACACCTTCTTGTGAACCGTTCGCTGTCATTTTTCACATTTTGGCCAAAATGTGTTTTCGCACTTCCGGTGCAGAATAGCGCAGTCACTGTGCGAAGTCACTGTTTGGGACACATTATGAAAACAATAGTGACACGGTTCATGAGCAGAGGTCCTAAATGCCTGTGTTGAAAATTTGGTGACAGTACTTCATAAATGACTGTG
The DNA here is from genome assembly GCA_016271365.2 of Neoceratodus forsteri. NCBI lineage: Eukaryota > Metazoa > Chordata > Ceratodontiformes > Ceratodontidae > Neoceratodus > Neoceratodus forsteri. The sequence continues at coordinate 200,312,001 of JADMNL010000025.1, forward strand.
CTTACGCAAGGCGCAGTCGGTAATGCGTGACGCTTGTAAGTTCAGAACTTATAATATTTTTCATTTCTGAGATTTCAACAGTGCCATTGTTCTATACCTCCTAATGAGCAGTACAGCTGTCATTGTTCATATCCTGACTAAAATCTGCTTTCAACAGTTCCGCGCACAATAGCATGGTCGCCATGGAAAGCCCGTGTTCTAGACACAAATTATGAAAATGACAGGACACTGTTCATTAGCAGATGTCCTAAAATGCCTATGTTGAAAATTTGGGGACAAAAGTCAATAAAATGAGTGTTTTGCAAGCGCGCATTGTGCAGTTTGCACGCACGCTCGTGACTTTGTGAATTTGTAATACTTTCACTCCAGCTGTTCATCATTGGCATTTTTCCATACCTCCTTATGAACAGTACAGCTGGCTGAAATGTGTTTTCACACATCCGGTGCAGAACTGCACGGTCACTGTGCAAAATAATTTTTCGGGACAATTTGAGGAAATGATGGTGACACTATTCACCAGCAGAGGTCCTAAAATGCCTATGTTGAAAATTTGGTGCCGAAAGTCCATACAATGACTGTGTTGCAAGCGTGCATTGCGCAGTTTCCAAGCACCCTTGTAACTTCGTCAATCTGCAATATTTTCATGCCACATTTTCACCACTGGCATTTGTGCACACCTCATTATCAACAGTCCAGCTGCCATTGTCCACAGCCTGCCCAAAATGTATTTCCGCAGCTCTACCGCACAATGGCATACTCGCTGTGCAAAATCACCTTTTGGGACACATTAACAAAACCACAGCGCTATGCATCTCCACCTCCACCACTGCCAATGCCAGCGTGACAACATTCAGCATTGACAAATGCTTATTATAAATTGTTTTAGGGACGTTTATAGGAATGTTGGTTTTGTATACTGCCTTTCATTTACCCTAGGCACTTTGCAATCCAGGGAGGCAGTAAAGCAGAGCAGTTAAGCGCACTGAGTTGCAACATGCAGCATTAATGCTACCACTCATGCCGCTGGCAATCTGTGTTCAAAAACGAGCCTTGGTTATCGGGAGCCAGCCAAAGGAAAAAGGACTGAGTGTCCCATAGGATGCACCCCTCCTCCAAAGCAGGAGGGCAGTCCACTCCAGTGTTGTACTGCCAGCTGGGTAACCGCAGGTGCCAATGCAGCTGGAGGGGCACACTGATCAGGGGAATGCCAGCTGTGACATGTTCTGTACGCTTGCATCCGTGGATTTGCACACCCTCGAAAGTCTGTGCTCCAGAGGAATCAGTAAAATGCACTGTAAATCCCCAGCCCTAGCAGGATGCTGAACCAGCCCCTTCACAGGCCCAGCACTGGCGATATTGACCCCTCCAGATGTGGATGCTGATCTGAAGCAGGGAGGGTAAGCCCAGCTGCCTCCACCACGAGGGGCAACCATGTAGAGGTTGGAGTGATGGTAAGTCTGTGGGTAGCTGGGTGATGGAGTGCGGGGCTGGAAAGGAAAGGATGAGGGCCGGTGCTTAAGAGCATAAATAGAGTAACACTGAGCTGCAAACCTGAAGAGCTGGGTTTGAATCCCACAGCTACCGCTTGTATACTGTGTGACCCTGAGCATGTCACTTAACCTCCCTGTGCTCCCACAGTGAATCTGAAAATGAGCCTCAGCTCAGTGTACCTTTCCTGGCCCAAAACAATACAATAAATAAAGGAGGGGGGAGAGAGAGCAGTGCTGCCATTGTACTCAGGCAGAGTAACACTGAGAAACCTGGGCTCAGGTTCACTTTTCTGTGTTCATTCAGTTGGGAGGCTGAGATAATAGTCACCTCTGTGAGTATGTGGCAGTAGTGGGATTTGAAATTGGAGTTACAGGTTTTCACCAGCGCACTTTAACCAATAGGCCAGATCTTTGGTTTCATAGAGTGTTTTTCATACAAACAATCCCAAGGTGCTATCATATCAGTGAGGAAGGGAACACTGCTTGCATTTTAGCTATACAGGGAAGTTAAAACAGCAAAATGATTGTGAGATATTGTAGAGATGGTTAAACATGAAGTTGCTACTGGGTGAATATGAATAGTGTGGTGTATTGTATATAATAGTGCAATGCAGGATGAAGACAGTCATAACAAGCATTTGTCAATGCCGAACGTTCGCTTGCAGGTATTTGCAGTGGTGTTTGGCATGTATGGTGCTTTACCCTAATGCCCTGTGCGATTGCTGGTATTTGCACAATAAATTTTCAGCATGACCTTTTTGTTACCCCAATTGTGCGCTACGTAGGCGGAAACACGTTTTGGGCAGGATGTGAAAAATGACAGCTGTACTGCTCATAAGGAAGTGTGGTAAAATGGCAATGTTGAAAATCTGGAGTGGAAATATTGAAAATTCGCAAACCTACGAGTGTGCGTGGGGACTGTGCAGTGCACGCTCGTAAAACAGTCATTGTTAGGAATTTTTTCACCAAATTGTCAACATTGGCATTTTAAAACCTCTGCTAATGAACAGTGTCACTGTGATTGTCTTACTGATGTGCCATACATTGATTTTGCACACCGACTGCATCATTGGCATTTTCACATGGCGAGCCATTTTGGGCAGGATGTGAAAAATGACAGCTGTACTGCTCATAAGGAGGTGTGGTAAAAATGGCAATGTTGAAAATCTGGAGTAAAATATTGAAAATTCGCCAAGCTTTCTACATAGTAAAGGAACTGCACAAGCACACTCGTAAAACAGTTATTTTTAGGAATTTGTTCACCAAATTTTAACATAGCCATTTTAAGATCTCTGCTCGTGAACAGTGACACTGTGATTTTCTTAATGCGTCCCATACACTGAGTTCACACAGCGACTGTGCCATTGTGCGCTACATGGGCGAAAACATGTTTTGGGCAAGATGTGAAAAATGACATCTGCACTGCTCATAAGGAGGTGTGGTAAAATGGCAATGTTGAAAATGTGGAGTGAAAATATTGAAAATTCGCAAACTTATGAGCATGCATAGGAACTGCGCAATGAACACTCGTAAAACAGTCATTTTAAGGAATTTTGTCACCAAATTTTCAATACAGCCATTTTAAGACCTCTGCTTATGAACAGTGTCACTGTGATTTTCTTAATGTGTCCCATACATTGAGTTCTCAGACACGGATCTGCGCCATTGTGCGCTACATGGGCGGAAACACATTTTGGGCAGGATGTGAAAAATGACAGCTGTACTGCTCATGAGGAGGTGTGGTAAAATGGCAATGTTGAAAATCTGGAGAAAATATTGAAAACTCACAAACGTACGGCAGTGCGTGAGGAACTGGACGCAACGCATCAGAAACAGTCATTTTAGTTTTTTCACCAAATTTCAACATAGTCATTTTAAGACCTCTGCTCATTAAACAGTCTCACTGTGATTTTCTTAATATGTCCCATACATTGATTTCAAGACACTGACTGCGCCATTGTACGCTACATGGGCGGAAACACATTTTGGGCAAGATGTGAAAAATGACAGCTGTACTGCTCATAAGGAGGTGTAGTAAAATGGCAATGTTGAAAATCTGGAGTGAAAATAATGAAAATTCGCGAACTTCTGGCGTGCGTAGGAATTACTGGCATACGCTGGTAAAATAGTCATTTTAGGAATTTTCCACCAAATATTCAACATAGGCTTTTGAGCCCACCTTATGAACAATGGCAGTGTTGTTTGGTTACTCAGTCCGAAAGGTGATTTCATGCAGTGACTGCAAATCACCTTCGGGCCCGATTAATGCCATGACAGTGACAGCATTCATGAGAAGGGGTCCCAAAAACCCATGTTGAAATTTGGTGCAAAATTCCAAAATGCCTAAGATATGCAGCAAAGTTGAAAAACCTTATCTTATCCCATTATACAGCTTACCGCATTTCCTCAGTTCGCGTCGGCTTTGAAGAGTGCAGAGCGGTACCCGGCCCTCAAGATCATTGCGCTGGAGTCCGGAGGTAAGTATGGGGTGAGGGGAGTGTGGGGAGGCCGGGTGCACGGGTGGGTGCAGGTGGGGGCAGAGACAGCGAGGGACCGTTTTCAGTTTCAGGTTTGTTTTTTTAAATGACAACATTGACATTTGCCACGCTGGGGTGGGCTCTCAGTGTGGGCACAAGGATGGCTGGTGGGGGGCGGAGCCGACGGGGATTGGGCACCCCTGTCGGTGGTGACAGCATCTGTTGCCACACTGGGTGGGCCTTGTGCTGCACCCTGCATTCTGGGGAGGAACCAGTGGAGCCACGGGGGGATTGGGCACCCCGTTGGCTATAAGATTGAGTAGCCATGCTGGGGTGGGCAACCAGCGTGGCATATGAAATCTGTTTTGGGGGGTGCAGCACAGCCGACGGAGTTTAGGCACCCCTGCCGCCAAGCACAGCATGCGCGCTGGGGACAAGCACGCAGCATGCATGCAGTGTGTGTGTGTGTGTGTGTGTGTGTGTGTGTGTGTAGGGAGCACGCATGAGCAGGCGATATCTTATCACTGCTCACTGAAGCGTAGCCCCCCCTTTCAACTGTACTCCACTGCATTTTGGACTGCTGTCATAGACAGCTCCAGCAGGCATTAGAGAACTGCGGCCACGCCTGCAAACACACTGACTGAATTGGAAGAGGGCTGCCACACCTCCGAAAACTCGGATGATGGCACAATGTTTCTTACACATGCATGCAAGCAAACATAAAAAGGCCAGAGTCTGCCAATAAAAGTAATCAGAAAAATACATTCATGGTTTCCATACTTTTCAATGAAGGGAAAATATGGAAATTTTAATTTGATATTATATAGTGCACAATTGTCAAAAACGTCCTGGCACAGGAGAGTAAAAGACCCATGTCAGCAAAAGGGTTAAAACTGTGACCTCATTCTCCCAGAGGGATTAGCCATACTGTTAGTTTACAGTTAAAGGAGAAGTCCACCCAAAACTTGAAAAAATATATGTTGTGCAGAGTGTTTTAATTTGTATGTGAAGTTCTAGTGTTTCCTTCCCTCTGACTGGTATTAGGAGTTTTTCCTAAATGAGCCTGCTAGCTTTAGAGTAGTTTTACGACCCCTGGAGATCTCCATATCAAACAGCTTAATTGTATTTCTTTGTCCTACAATGCACCTTGTTTCATGTGATGGTGATGTAGCACAGACCATAAATCCAGCAGAAAGCATTGCTTTACAGTCAGTTCACAACAGTAGAGATGGCTATATTTTAAGATCTGTAGAATTCAGCTTGGTGACAACCCTCATCGTAAAGGTCTTACTGTCCTGAAAAACTTTGCTGCTGGTAATTTTTGTGCAGCTTGTAAAGCTTCCAAGATATTTAGTTTGTTTGGCATGTGTGTACTGAATGTTGGGTCTCTCTTACATCACTGTCACATGAGCCAAGATGCACTGTGGGAACAAGAAATACAATTACGCTGTCAGGGATGAAGATCCCCAGGGGTCATAAAACTAGCATAAAGCTAGCAGGCTAATTTAAGAAAAACTCGTAATACCAGTCAGAGGGAAGGGAACACTAGAACTTTACATAGGAATTAAAACCCACTGCACAACATATATTTTTTCAAGTTTTGGGTGGACTTCTCCTTTAGAGGAGAATTACAGGCAAAAACAGAACAAAAATGAATAAATATGTTTTAAATCATGTCCTGAGCTTCTGAACAGTTGTGTCTGTGGTTATGTAAATGGTTAAATCTGTATTCAGTAAGGTCAATTTGGAAGCTCAACTATTTTTTTTTATGGGTCTTTTCTTTGGGAAGTATTTGTGCTTAATTTACTGCCTTTTGTCAATGGTAAATGTCTGTGCTGCTAGCTTACCCTCCCCCACATTGCCTGCTGTCTTAACTCCTTTGTTTCTTTTTTTTCCATATAGGTTTCTCTCACTTGCTTACTGGCAGGCTGTGCAGCTGTACCAGCCCTGTCCCAGTGTACCATAGCCGTCCCAAGTCTCCATCCATTCCTCCGAGACCAGGTGAGCTGTTGGTGCTGGGGGGGAGGGCTTCATGAAGCCCAACCTCCAGTTTTCTTCATGAGGCATGACATATATGCAATGCATGTGCAAGCGTACTCCACCTCCGAGGAGGCACTCCAAGCTCACTGTACACCCACCTTTCCCTTAGTTATGGGATTCACACTTGCCACCACCTGGCTTCCACCAGGTGGCAGTCAAGCCGCGAGTCATGGGGACCCCCCTCCCCAAAGGAAAAGAGCTGTCCTATGGACACTCAATCTTTCCTTTCCCAGCCAGACCCCTGAGAGATCTGAGCCTGTTCTCGAACCGGGGTCACTGGTGTGGCAACAGGGAGGCATGGATGCCTCAACCTGCTGAGTCACTGGGCCAGCCAATCTATTTGTTTCTTGACAATGATGTGTCACTCAGCAGTCCAGTGGCTGAAGTTTATATTTTATAGGCAAATGGAACAATCTACAGTGAAGTTGCTCCTAGAGACTGTTTTTGTCATGTGGGAAAATACAGAAATTGTGAATCCCTAGGAAATATAATCTTCAGTGAAAAACTGGAAAATTGACCTGAAGTTATAGAACAATGTCAGAGTGGTTTGGAGGGGAAACTAGCAGCACAGAAGTTTATCAATTGACAAAAGGCAGTAAATTAAGCAAATGCTCACCCAACAAATTAAATGCCCATACAAAATGCTGTTAAGATTCTAAATTGCATTAAATGAAAGCCAGGACAAAAACGTACCTCAAGGGGTGGTGAAGGGAAGCCTGAAGAAAGGCAACACAGTTCTCTTTCAGCACAGAAAACAAAGTGAATGAAAGGGCAGGGCTGACAAGCATCACTGTTTGGTACATTGTGGGGAATGTAAAGCCAGGGTTAAAAAAAAGCATGTTGCAAATGGCTGCCCCCCACACCCAAAACCAGAGGCACAATAATTCAGTTTTCACCCATAGTTTTTCTTTAATAAGAAAGCAAGCATCCCAACTCTTGCCCTAACAGTAATTGCACTTTATAGATTATATAGCAACTCCTCCCATGTACTTGGATGCAGCCTGAGCCATCCGCATCGAGACTGCCACCACACTACCCCCGGCCTCCCCCCACACACACTCACTCACTCACACTCCTTGATGAACACACAGGATGTAGTTATGGGTTGCTCAATACCACAAGCATTGGTGAATGCCTTAATGTTTGCTTGCAAGTGTTGAAGTGAAATTGTTGCATTTATTTAGTTCAATGTTTGTGGAATAGCAGTAAGGAGAGATGGGTATATAGTGCTTGTGTAACTTGTAGTACTTGTTGTGGCTTTACTCTATTCCCACCCTTGAGTAGTAGTAGTTAGGTAGGTAGGTGGTAATTTGTAGGGAATAGAAGGCCCATGAGCAAGGGTGAGAAGAGCACTGGAGAAGGAGGAGGATGGTGGTGGATGAAAAACATTCCCTAAGCAAGAGAGGTGTGTTAGAGGAGGGCTTATGTAGAGGCTGTGGGAGGAGTTATTCCCCACACTGAACCTCGGGCAAGCCCTCCCATTCAATGTTTGTGGAATAGCAATAAGGAGAGATGGGTATATAGTGCTTGTGTAACTTGTAGTACATTTTGTGGCTTTACTCTATTCCCACCCTTCAGTAGTAGTAGGTAGGTAGGTTGGTAGTAATTTGTAGGGAATAGAAGGCCCAAAAACAAACCTCCTCCAACTCATGGAGAGTATGACCCCCTGGTACTCAGGAGAGGAAAATCCCCCAGATGGAGGAAACCTCTGAGGACCCATGGCTGGAGGTCTGACCATCCTTCTGGGCATACTAAATGGAAAAGGATCTAGGTTCTAGTAATCATAGCTAATTTGAGGTTGGTGAGTTGCTTGTAGAGATAATAATCCTTCTTTGATCTATGGATGATGCTGATTGCATTATGATCCTAAGATTGAAGAGGAGATCCGTTCTGAATGAGTGATAGAATCCTGAGTATAAAGCAAATCCAAGTGAAGGAGGATGAAGGAAGTCCAAGTATCTGAGATGATGAATGATGCTTGTCCAACTGAATTGTAATAGGTAGAGGGATCATGAGTGGATCGATAAGGTACTAAACTGGGAATGGTGGAACTGCAATGGTAGAAGAAGTCATTAGTGAATGATCCAACTCATGAGAGGCTCAGATGTAAGGGTATGGTCTGGAGGCTAGGAATTCTGTATTGAACAAAGAGTTGTTAAGGGAAACATCCATAGAGTATAATTTGTAGAAGAGTCATTGAGTGCCATTTAGATGATGGTTCGTTCTCAATCCGAGAATGATACAGCTTGAATAATGATCCTGAAGATGAAGGGTACATCTTTCCGCAGGGATGGTAAACTCCTATGTGTAAAGCAGATCCAGTTAAAGAAGGGCTAATGTAGACCATATTTCCAAAGTGACAAACAATGGATGTCCAAGGAATTGTATGGAGGTTATGAGACGGGAGAGCAAGATGAGAGTGATATAAGACCAGACAGTACACTGTGATAGTTATGATGATTAGTAAAGTTATGAGTGACTGGTCCAATTCGTATAAGGTTTGATATTCAAGGTAGTCTGAAGGTAAAGAATCGATTAGTGAGCAAAAGTCACTAGGTAAGCATCCCAGTGTAAAACGAGTAGAGGAGTTTGAGTGCCTAATAAGAGTAATGCCATAAGTGATTAGTAAAGCCCAGAAGATAACTTGCGGAGCCATCCAGATGACAACCTAGTGTATGAGGAATGATTGGAAATATGGTATAAGGAAGTGATGGCTTCTTTGGTCATGATGTTCATGACTTTATGCTTAATCCTTTGCTGGTATGCTGCCTGACGTACATGTGGGTATTCCTGTGGTGTGCATAGGTGGTTAAGTTTATGGGTAAATCTGATGCTGAAGTACTTAAGAAAAGCTTGAGGAGGATGAGAGGAAGAGTCTGTAAGCTGGATTGGTAATGAGATCAATAAATGCAGGGTGCCGTAGGAGCTAGTGCTACAGCCAATAAATACCGATTGGGATGCAAGGTTGAGTTGGAGAACTTGACTTAACTGTTACGGATTGCCAGATAGAATTCAGGAGAGCCAATTCTCAGTCATATTCTTTACTGTAGAGATTAACAAAGATACCTTGAGAAGAAGAGGCTGAATGGACCACTGGAAGAATGATGAACCTGGTGGAAAGCACTAAGTGAACAGGTGCGGATAATAGTATAGTAGAGGAATAACGATGTTCAGGAGTGAAATCGAAGGAATGGGTGGCATGGAGTCAGGAATCAGCTAGGTGATAGAGATCCCATGATGAATATTCTGGATGATATCTATGCAATTCCTAAAACTAGCAATGACTGTTGGGAAGTAGGAGTCGAGAAACGTGGTCATCAGAGTTATTGTTGAAATAAGAGGCGGCATAAGGTAAAATGGATGAAGTCCATAGTTGAATGGGTTATCTTGCAATTCCCGGTATCTGTAGGGGCAATGCCAATTATGAAGTCTGAATAGATAGAAACATTTAAGTCCTTTTCATGTATGAGGATGACCAATGAGAAGAGGCATCCAAGGTATGATGGTGATTGGATGGATTGGAATCGGAGGGTATATCCAATAGAGATGGAGGAGATCTCCCTATTGTCCAGGCGAATGGGATTCCATGAGTGACTGTGAAGGACTGAATGGGCAGTGTGAGACTTCAATAATAATGTAAGAGTCTGTAGGGCATCTGAGCCAAGGAATATTTTGCTGGCAGAAGTATTACTCCAGAGTAATGAATGAATGATCGAATGAGTAGCGGAAGGTACTGTTCAAAGGGCAGGAGTAGAAGTAGGGGATGGATCGTACGGAAGCAGATGGCTTAATAGGAGTACTGGTTTGAAATGAGGTACAAGGCCCAAAAAGAGACACAGCAAACAGCACAAAGCCCCAAACCAGCTAGGTGAAGAGGTGAAGGCAGACAGTCAAATGTGAAGGCAGTACGAAGTGGATCCAGAGTAAATGAAGGAATGAGCAGAGGAAGCTATGTGCCAGGTGAGCCAGATGACATCCAGAGCAGGAAGGAGCAGGATGATGTCAGTTCCAAGATGAACAGCAGTGAAGTGCAGGAAAGTTGAAGCAAGGCATCAGATGATGATCCACAGAAGGCCAAGAAGCCAAGCTAAACACTATGAGCAATGGGAGTCCCACATCTGATGAAGGCTGGAAGTGACCAGAGGAATGATGGAAGGTGCTGGAGCAACAAAGGACAAGTTTCCATATCTGAAATAGAAAATAAGTTTGTACACCAGCCAAATGGGGAACCTGCAGCAAAGAAGTCCGTGAGGCAGTCAACCTGGAGTGAGAGGGATTGAACAAGCCAGCAGGATCCATATTATGAGAGCGATCAATGATTTTCTGGTTCTGCAGTTGAAGTCGCAGGCAGACCTGAGAAGTAGAAGGGTGGAGGAGTGAAAATGCCCCAGTCCTGAAGGGAAGTAGTGACCTGCAGTAGGGAAAGAAGCAGACAGTGGACACAGCGTTGTCAGCTAGGGCCAAGGACCAGGCAAGGTGGACTCTGTATCACTTGAATGCAGAGGCTGGAAGAACAACTGTGGCGAGAAGAAGTGGAGATCACTCAGCAGGAAGAGGTCCAAGTCCAGGAAAGTTGCAACATCGGGCAGCAGGTGAAGAAAACATGTGAAACAGCAGAACAGAAGGACATGGTCCAGATGAGTCATTTGAGCAAGATAATCCAGGATGGATTTGGCTAGAGAATGTGAATGATGAAAGAACTTGGTTGGAGAAGTCCTGTGCCAGAATGACACTGGCAATCCACAGTGGTGTAGATGCAATCAGTGAAGACGGTCTATATGAAAGTCAGGCTCCCAGCCAAGGAAGTTGTCTAGGCTGAAGATGAGATAAGGTGGAGAAGCAAGATGAGCAAGTCATGTTCCTGAAGAGAGCAGCAGTTGGGCATCAGGCTAAGAACATAGCAGATGAAGCAGCAGACTGGAGACTCAAGCAACTGTCAGAGATGGTAGATGAATGGTGGTGACCGGAAGCAGCAAAAGTAAATGAGGGTACACAGAGAGTGAAAAAAAGGGGAAGTGACAAGTGGCACAGATAGAGAAGGCATGGTATAAGTCTGTAGACTGGAGACATGGCTCCCATCCTCAGTAGTCGTGTCACGCTAACCTCCACTCGATGCTGCCAAGCAGAGTTAGAGACAGAGGATGTCAAGCTGGTAAATAGAAGGTAGTTCTGTTCCCAAAGGGAAGCAGTAACTAGTATGAGATGGAGAATATATGGTAACAGTTTGTAGATGGTAGACATGACTCCCATCCCTGGTAGTCGGGGCGAGCTAACCTTCACTTAATGCTATCCAGCAAGGTTAGGGATGGAGAATGTCAAAGTGGTAGTATGATGAAGTTCAGTTCCCGAAGGGAAGCAGCAACTGGATGAGGTAGAGAAGGTATGATAACAGTTCGTATATGGTAGACATGACTCCCATCCCCGGTCATTGGGGCAGTGAACCTTCACTTGATGCAATCCAGCAGAGTTGGGGATGGAGGATGTCAAGTTGGTAATAGTAGGATGTAATGAAAAACACTCCTTAAGCAAGGGAGGTATGTTACAGGAGGACTTACTGTATGCAAAAGTTGTGGGAGGAGCTATTCCCCACACTGAACCTCGGGCAAGCCCTCCCGTTAGGGAGAGTAAATTGATTTAAAGGAAAACAAGGAATTTTAGAAACAGCACATCCCCAAAGGCAAAGAATCTGATTATTAAGCCAGTTTTTTTTATACAGTCCACTTACTGTAATAGTCATGTGTAACAACACTGCTGCTGTGCCATTTGGCATGCATGGAATGGCTCTGTGTGTGAAAGGGTTGAATAGGACCGTGTCCCAGTTGTTATGTAGAGTTTGAATGCAAGGATCTGTTCTATTCTCTCCTTTGCTGTCTTTTGTCTGTCTGGTTGTACAACCAAATTTTCCCATGAGACCTAGGATTTGATCACCCAGACAGTCTTGCAATTCTTTGCTTCTCATTATCTCTCTACCCTCACTTGCTGTTCTGTCTTTTCCTCCCTTACATATCTGCTGGTATAAAAATATATGCAAATCATTATGTGGAAATGTAACTGATATTGGGATCCCTTTGTTTAGAAATTATTTAGTGTTACTGTTGAAATGTATATAATTATAGTTTGAGATGATTGCAAAGCTATTTGGAACTTAAGGGGTTAACCTGAGATGCAATTTTTAAGTCTTCTGCAGAAGCTGTAAACTTAGTTCTTAGTGCTTAGTTCTGGATCACAATGTACTGTTATGATGCACCTGCATGAAATTGACAAGAACATGGAAATTTGCAAGAACATTCTATGAAAAGCATGCTATTTTCTGAATGAGCTCCTGGACAGACTTATAAAAAAGGAGCTGCAATGTTTTTCAAAAGAGAGAGACAGAGATTGATGGAAAACTCAGATGGATCTTCTCTGTTTATTCTGCCTTTGTAAATAGTTATTCTGAACAATTTTATTTTTTTATGTTACTGCTAGTACTAATAAACACTTCTTGTGAATTCTACAACTGCTCCTGGTTTTACCTATGCTTCCTGACCTGTGCCTCGATGACAGATGGCGTCGGCCTAAGTGGGATTTACGCCGTACAGACTCTAAGCCAGGAGTTTTCTGCGTGGGTACTGGACCTAGTACCAGGGAAGCATAGGAACAGATATGGATTCTGCAGCAGCAAGTCCAGGAGTGGCTACCAGGAGAATGGCAGACAAACTAGCAGATACAGAAGTCCTAGCTGAGATTGTACAGCCAGCACAAGTTATGGAAAAAGAACAGGCAGTGACAGAACCTGAAAGCCTGATGGACTTTTTCAAATGGTGGGCTATGTAACAAAAAGAGACAGAGAAGCAGAGAAGAGAAGAGAAGAGATGCAGTGACAGGAGCAGCGCTGGCTGGATGCCTTGCAAGCTATCAAAGCAGAAGGATCTGGTACTGGTCCAGCAAAGCAACAGGGTACAAGCAACTTAAAAGACATTAAACTTACAAAGTTGTGTCCCTCAGATGATATCAAGGCATACCTGACAACTTTTGAAAGAGTTGCCACAGCCTTCCAAGGACCAAAGCAGCAATGGATAATCAGACTGGTACCCTACCTGACAGGTAAAGCCCAACTTGCCTACAGTAGTTTGGACACTACACAGTCAGAAAACTATGACCTTGTGAAAAAAAAAATCCTGAAAAGATAAGACATCTCTGGAGACACCTACAGGCAAAGATTCCGGTCTCTGAAGTACTACACATTTGGTAATCCTCGAGAAGCCTTCACCCGACTCAGAGAGCTCCCTATTAAATGGCTACAATCAGAGTGCAAAACAGTCCCACAGATCATCGATACATTTGCAACAGAGCAATTCATCAACATCCTGCCTACAGATGTGCAGCTTTGGGTGAAAGAACATCGATCAGAAAGTGGGGAAAAAGCTGTTTCTTTGGCCGAGGACTACCAAATGGCTAGACAGATGCCACAGCAGCAAGGTAACAGCCAAGCACTGGTAAGACCCTCTTTTTCCCATTTAAACTCAAAGTCTGATAAGAACTCTGGTGGGAGTAACAAATCTGCCCCCAAAGACTTTATTTCTTATAATTGTAACAAGCCAGACAATATTGCAAGAAACTGCCATAGTAAGAAGAGTGGCACTGGAGCAGATTTGTCCTTAGCAAACTGGGGCAAGTACTTAACAGATGTGAAGGTGAGGGATAAGACTGTAAAGGGACTCATTGATTTGGGAAACAGACAGACCCTAGTGCATGTTGAAGTGCTGGGAAAACACTATGCAAAAGGACCAGGTACTGGTCTCATCTGCATCCACTGGGACACTCTATACTATACCACCACTCAAGTGACTCTGACCATTAAGAGTGTGTCGCACCAAATGAAAGTGGGGGTAGCACCTAAGTTACCTGTACCCATGATATTGGAAATGACTGTCCAGGATTTGCTGAGTTAATCTCAGAGGAACTGACCCCTGCAGTTTCAGCAGCAGTGGTAACAAGAGCTCAGGCAAAGAAAATCTCAAACGGCGGGGACACTTTTCCTTTCAGTGAATTTGATTAGGACTTGTTTGAGAACAGCTCCAAGATCTGGAAGTCCAAGAAAGAAAAAAGACATTTGAAACAATAGTGGCAACAAAAGAGTGATGGACATAAAGGGTTAAAATATGAAAATGCTGAAGCTAAACTGATAACTAATTGTGATTTTGTTTCAGAGCAAGCTAACAATGTTTCTCTCCAGGGTTATTTTAAGCAGCTGGGAGTGAAACCAAAACAGGGTGAACCAATGTTTAAAAAATTTAATGAGTTACTGTACAGACTTTGGGTTAAACCTCAGACACAGGAATAGACAGAACAATTGGTTATACCACAAAAGTATAGACAAGAGTTGTTACAGATAGCACATGCTAGTCCTATGGCTGGTCACTCAGGGAGGGATCGCACCTTTGCCAGATTGCTGTATAGATTTTACTGGCCTGGAATTCATGAAGATGTTGCTACCTATTGTAATTCTTGTGCTGAGTATCAGAAAGTAGCCCTAGTCACTAGAAAAGACAAGGTGCCCCTGGTGCCCCTACCCTTGATAGATGTGCCTTTTGAGAGAATCGCAATGGATGTGGTTGGTCCTTTAGAAAAAAGTAAAAAGGGTTATAGATTTATCATGGTAGTATGTGACTACGCTACTCAATACCCAGAAGCAGTTCCATTGTGTACTGTCGCAGCTTCAAAAGTGGCAGCAGAGCTTGCAAAAATTTTCAGCAGAGTGGGCATACCTAAAGAAATTATAATGTATGGAGAGACCTTATTATTAGCTGAAATCAAGCAGATTACAACCTTGTTATGCCATTGTTATGACATCACTCTGTTGTTAACCCTTCTTGTGTATGTCATATCAATGATATAATAAAAAGGAATGCTCACAACAATCAATGTTCCGTAAAGTAAATCAGTAAAGTAATTTAGTCTGTGATTACACAATCTTGGTAGCCCATACACTATAAAATATAATGTATGGTCTTTGGTTAACAACCGTGCTGAAAACACTTCTTGAGGTTGCCATGACATCTGAAAACCTCTTGAGCAGTGCACTTGAGGTTTACAATGATGTCATGGCAACCTCTCGAAGTGTTTACAGCATGATCATTGACCAAAAACCATACATTATCCTCTATATTACCGATCAGGGTAGTAATTTTGGTGCTGCATTACTTAAGTAGCTGTACAGACTACTAGGTATCACTGCCACAAGAAGCTCCCTCTATCACCATCAGACAGATAGTCTTGTTAAACATTTTAACCAAACCCTTAAACGCATGTTAAAAAGGGGATGGGAAATACTGGGACCAATACTTGCCTTACCTACTTTTTGCTTACAGAGATGTGCCACAGGCATCAACAGGGTTTTCACCATTTGAAATGATGTATGGTAGGCAGCCAAGAGGGCCACTGGATGTGATAAAAGAAACATGGGAAGATAACCCCACTCAGAAACAATCTATGTTTTATATATGAGCCCTAAGAAAGAAACTGGCAAAATATATTGAAATTGCCCACAGTAATCATGAAGAGGCCCAAAACCAGCAGAAGGTATATTATGACCATGGGGTAAAAGAAAAAGTTTTTGAGCCAGGTGAAAAGGTTTTGCTACCGTTACCCACAACAGAAAATAAAATGTTAATGAAGTGGCAAGGGCCTCATAGAGTGCTTAGACATACTGACACTGTTAGCTATGAGACTGAGACCACTGACAGGAAAAATCCTATTAAGATATACCATGCTAACCTCCTCAAGAAATGGGTTGAAAAAATGCCAAAAGCTGCTTTGCTAGTTTTGCCCGAAGCTGATAAAGAAGATATTGATGTAGCTTATGATAGACTGGAACAAACTGTAACTGCTGATGCTGTTAAGGTGAATATTTCCTTAACCTCAGAACAAAGTGTAGAAATTTGTAATGTGTTAAAGACATTTAACAGTACTTTTACCACAGTACCAGGCTGAGCAAAAGGGGTTGAGCACGTAATAGTGACTAGGAATGCTCGCCCTATTAGACAAAAAACATTCAGGTTACCAGAGCGGTTAAGAGCTGATGTGGTTAAGGAAATACAAAACTGAAAGAATTGGGTATCATAGAAGAGTTGAGGAGTGCTTGGTCATCTCCAATGGTAATTGTAAACAAAAAAGAAGGGGGTGTAAGAATCTGCCTTGATTTTAGGAAACTTAATCAAGTGTCAGAATTTGACAGTTATCCTATGCCCAGAATAGAAGATTTGGTGAACAGACTGAGGAGTGTAAAGTATATCAGTACCCTTGATCTCACCAAGGGTTACTGGCAAATCCCTTTAGCTAAAGAATCCACAGACAAAACTGCATTTGCCACTCCTGTTGGATTCTATCAGTTCACCACCATGCCGTTTAGTTTACATGGCACACCCACTACATTCCAGCAGTACATGGATGTAATTTTACCACCTCACACTGGTTATTGTGCTGCGTACCTGGATGATATTGTGGTGTACAGTCCAGACTGGAAAAGCCACCTGGAGCACCTACGAGCAGTTATCCAAGCTATCAAAAATGGAGGTCTGACTATTAATCCTACCAAATGTGCATTGGGCATGCAGGAAACCAGATATTTGGGGTATGTGTTGGGAAATGGAGAAGTTAAGCCAGAAATTTCTAAGCTAGAAGCTGTAACTAACAGCCCTGTCCCCAAAAAACAAGAAACATGGCGAGTCATTTTTAGGGCTGGCTGGTTATTATCAGAGATTCATTCCCAACTTTGCTGAGTTAGATACTCCCCCACTGAACTCACAAAAAAATGGTACCCAAATAATGTGAAATGGACCCCAGAGTGTGATGAAGCTTTTCTAGCCATGAAGGCTGCATTATATTCAGCCCCGGTTTTAGGAAGCCAAGACTTTGAGAAACCATTTTTGTTACAAACAGATGCATCAGAGGTAGGCCTAGGTGCACTCCTGAGTCAAAATATAGATAGGATGGAACATCTTAGTCTGTACATCAGTAGGAAGTTGCATGTCAGAGAGAAAAGGTACTCCACCATTGAAAAGAAATGTTTAGCAGCAAAGTGGGCCATGGAGTCCTTTAAGTTTTATTTGCTAGGAACTGGCTTTGTACTTACAACAGATCACAATCCTCTCTGTCGGCTTAACCAAATGGAAGATAAAAATTCCAGAATCACAAGGTGGTACCTGGCACTACAGCCATTTAAATTCAAGGTGATACACAAATCTGGTAAAGAATAGCAATGCTGATTTTCTGTCAAGATATGGATTAGAAATTGAGGGTTCTGAAAGTTGAAAAACAAATGTATGAGTTTAAACTGTACTGTTTGCTGTACTGTTATAGAAAAAAGAATACTGCACATGTGCTTAACTTCAGAAAGTTAGAAGCTAATGTTAGTAGAGAATTAATAGAAAGTTTTGAAAACCTGTTTAATAAACCAGGTTCCCTCTTAAGAAGGGGGGTATATGTGACAGAGATGAATAGGATCCTGTCCCAGTTGTTATGGAGAGTTCAAATGCAAGGATCTGTTCTATTTTCTCCTTTCCTGTCTCTTGTCTGTCTGGTTGCGCAACCAAATGTTTCCGTGAGACCTAGGATTTGATCACCCAGACAGTCTCGCAATTCTTTGCCTCCCACTATCTCTCTACCCTCACTTGCTGTTCTCTCTTTTCCTCCCTTGCATATCTACTGGTATGAAAATATATGCCAATCATTATGTGGAAATGTAACTGATATTGGGATCTCTTTGTTTAGAAATTATATAGTGTTACTGTTGAAATATATATAATTTTAGTTTGAGATGATTGCAAAGCTATTTGAAGGGGGTTAACCTGAGATGCAATTGTTAAGGCTTCTGCAGAAGCTGTAAATAAGAGCTTAGTTATGGATCACAATGTACTGTTATGCTGCACCTGCATGAAATTGACAAGAACATTGGAAATTTACAAGAACATTCTGTGAGAAGCATGCTATTTTCTTAACGAGCTCCTGGACAGACTTATAAAAAGGGAGCTGCAATGTTTTGCAAAAGAGAGAGACAGAGATTGAAGGGAAACTCAAATGGATCTTCTCTGTTTATTCTGCCTTTGTAAATAATTATTCTGAACAATTTTATTTTTTTATGTTACTGCTAGTACTAATAAACACTTTTTGCAAATTCTACAACTGCTCTTGGTTTTTCCTTTGCTTCCCAACCTGCACCTCAATGACACTGTGCCACTCACTTGTATCACAAAATGCTTCCAAAACTTAAACAACACAAGAGAACACTCCAGTTGAAACAATCAATAAACCAGAAATATCTGGAAGCCTCCAACTGGCACCTGCATTACCAAGAAGAGAACCTAAAGAATATTAGCAACCTCACTGGGCCAAAGAGCTTTTAAAATAAATAATTATTAAAAGGAGAGTGATGTAATTGAAAAAGTCACATCAGAGCCGAAGACAATGAAAATAATAGTAACCAATTTGAACAATGCAACCTTCCACTTGCAGGCCAGAGCCAATAGAGCACAGACAAAGAATCTGTGTTTGAAGACAGTCTCACTCTGGAATAACACAGCCGTCCAAAAAGGAAAGGATATAAAAAAAAAACACTAAAAAAGTGAAAGATTTTGAGCTACGAGCAGAAGGGAAACTGTCTGGCTGACTGGGATGCATGAAAAACGGGATAAAAATGCTGCTTTTCATAAAATGGTGGAGCCAATTACCATGAAAATTATAGATGCAACCAGAGCAGCTGAACATGGAAAATTATTAGATTCCCAGAGCCCTCAGAGCTAAACCTGATATGGAAAAAAACCATATAGAGCAATAATTCTCAAGTTTATGAAATTCTCAGACAAAGAAAAACTCATTCAGAAACTTTACCAAAAGAAAAGGATTGAACATTGGGGGTCCCAAATTGTCTGAAAATTTCATGGAATTCCATCTGAGGTGGAATTCTGACATTTAGCATGCAAACTGGTTTTTGCAGATTAATAATCCCTAGTTTACATAAACTGTGACTGCCTTTTCCACAATCCACAGAAAATATTCCATGATTTATGTGATTCACAGAAAATTATTTCACGCTTTACACAAAAATGCTTTTTGGAATTCTGCAATTTGAAAAAAATAATTTTAGAAGCAGAATTGCTATTCTGCACACATTCCAATGGCAAAGTTTCACATTCCGCACAAACTTGCCAAATTGCCATCTACCAGAAGCTCCCTCCAGTTGCTATAAAAGAAAGGAAAGCTTTTGATCCCATAAGAAGGGTGCTAACACATTTTGGGTGGGATTTAAATGTCTCCACTTACATGATCATAGGAGGGGTGGTAATTGAGACACCCTGCCACCCCCAAGTTTGGTTGGATTAGTATTTAAAATAAACATTTTTTTTTTATTTTTTGGTAATGTGGTAAGGCCCACTAGGCACATGTGCATGTTTTCAAGGGTGATCCGGGAGCACTGGGGAGGTGAAGTGACTTGCTCAGAGTTGTACAGTATGCAACTGGAGGTTGTGGGAATTGAATCCTGGTCTGCTGGATGTACCATTCTAATTCACAGCTCATTAATTCAACCTCTAGACTACACTACCAACAGTTATACTAAAACAAAATTGTACATGGAAAAAAAAAACTGTCCACGTACATGCACAGTATAACTGTTTTCGACTTAGTTTCATTTTCACAGTACCTGTGTGCTACCGACTGCCACAACAATGAGTGGAAGGTAAGTGCCAGTGTAAGCCAACCCCCCAACCCAGGCTGGGCTTACCGTGATTTGCCTTCCCACTGCCCGATTTGCTCACTGCCACTTTGGCTTAAGTTTCTGGTGCCCTTGAATCTCTGTCCAGCCCCATTGATGTTTTTCTTGTAGAGAGGGGCCAGGGGAGTAAAGCCACAGAACTATCATGCAGCTCGCAGCTTGAATATGTGAGCAGCAGTTTGTACATGCGCAGTAGTGCAAGTCCATTTTTTTGTCACCCCTGCAGCTTAACAAAGGTTCCCTCTGTGCTCCCGACCCCCAGAATTTGTTAGTGGGGTACAGAGACACAAGGGAGGAGCATGAGAAGCCCCCAAATGTTTCATTTACAGAACACCAATATGTGCAATAGATTCCCCATAAATATTGATAGCTGCCTCTTGAATATTAATGAGGAAACCTGCCTGCCATCTGTGGGACCATGTAGAACAGGAGCAGCAACAGGCAGGAGGAGCTGTTATAATTATTGGCTCTGAAGTTGTATAAAAGCGCAGGGGGGTACTTAAAAGACTGTGAGGGAAATTAAATAGAAAACAGTGTACTTTGGCTGCAGAAGGACTCAAAAGTTGGGATACATTATGGGCTGCATGTGGACTGAAAATTCAGCAGACATACTTCCTACCGTTAACCCATGCCATAGCCAATCAGGAGCCAGAATTTTACAGATGGCTTATGGGACTGTAACAGGGACTGTTGGGAGAAAAGGCATGGCCATTTCTTGGTGCCCAATGAGCAACCAATAGGGCATAGAGTGAACCCAATTAAATATTAATTTTTCATTGGGACAACTGCAGCAGCCAATTAGATGGGGACTGTGGAGAAATTGTTTAAGGGACTGTTTTGCCCGCCAAAGGGGGATTCCTGAGAAATTGTTGTGGAGAAAGCAGAGTAGGAGAGATTGTGTTGTCTGCATATCCATGGCCTTCCAGATCCTTACCTTAGGGTTATGTATGCCTGATAGGTTGCTTGATGCACATGTGACCTAAGTTTCGGATTTCGGTCTTCCACCAAGCCCCTTACCCCACCTAGGTGTCTTCAGTTTTTTTATGTGCATCAAATAGGCTAGTAGCACACTTGCCAAGCTCCAGTGCCAGGAATCAACCAAGAATCAATAAAGGTAATTCAAGTTACTTTCAAATAGATATATTATCCAGCACAGACAGTAAAAGAAATTATATGTTGTATAACTGCCTAACTATAAGGAAAATGTTGCTAAAATGACCATAGGATGCAAATTTCATCAAGCAAGGTACAGTGGAGATGGCTCCAATGTAAATCAGACAGGAACTGCATCAAATTGCGTCTAGTAGCAAACTAGACAGAATCAGGGTTTTAAGAGAGGCTCCGAGAGGTTTTTAAAATCAGCAGCTGTCTGCAACTGAGCTGATCCTGTAGGGTGGAGTTCCTCACGTAGCGAATCCCTCCAGGACAAAATCACATCATTTCCAATCTCTTGCTGCCCCCTGTAAGTGTAGTACACTCCCCTTATGCAGCGGAGTGTACACACCAAAACACTCTACACTACTGTAGCAGCGGTCCACTTCCCTTATGCAGCGGAGTGCGCTGAACTGCCCAAAAAGCATAACGTTATGCCTGCACTAGCGCTGAAGCACTCGAGTCACCATATCCCTCTCACGTAGTCTGAAAGCTAAAGAGGCACCAGATACAGAGTCTTTCTACCTGGGAATTATTAATCTGTAGTTCCTCAGACAGAACCCGAGAATCCCTGCATATAGTCTTTGTGGCATGGCAGAGCTCCACATTGGGGATCAAGATAGCGTTTACAACCCCTTCCCCTCCCCCCCTCCCTCCCTCTCATTCCTTCTTTACCAGTTCCTCATCTCCATGCTGTTGAGTGGCCTGTGCATCTCACGCGCAAGCGCGTCCTTCTCACGATGTATGCATGCGAGCTGGGAAGCAGACATCATCTCGGGAAGGCAGATATCTAGCCTCTGCGCATGCGCGGCTATCGCTCATGTGCAATGCAAGCTCAGCCACCATCTTTCAACTGGCACAATTCCCCTGTCTCTTAAAGGGGCACACAGTGCAATCCCTCTTAGCTACCTCTTTTAAAGCGACAAGCCCTGTAAAAGGGCAGATATGTAAACAATAAGCGTCAAGCCATACAAAAGGGAGGCAATCACTAAAAATACCACCAACAGCTTAATCTGGTTCAGTTTCAGTTGCTTACCATCTGTATCCCCGGTGGCCCCTGAAAAAGGGACTTCTAGGCCCAGTGGGCTTACCGGGTCAACAAAAATTCAACAAACAAACAAACAACAAGTAACAAGAGATAAAAAGGAAACAGCTCAAAACTAGCACTGCATTCCAAGGGGGCATTATCATGCAGCAGAGAGAGGAGACAAATACTCTTGGGCATATATTACATATGTATAAAAATCAAAGCACTGCCAGTATCTCCAGCAGTACTGTAGGTAACAAAGCATCCCAGAATTGCTGCAGACAACTAAAAGTCTACTTAACTGTCTTGCAGATGTCCATAACCAGGGAATGCACATCATGCAAAGCCCCCATGCTACATCATCAAAAGGGCTTATACTGCCAGACATGCGAAGGGGATAATTCCACCCAGGATATAGATACACAGAGCTCTCAGAGGCCAGACTGGCAGGTAGACCCAGTGACAGTAGCTCTCCAGAGAGCCACTGTGGCTGTGATGGAGAGTCAGCAATCATTTATGTTAAAAGTACTGGAACGCATGACGTCCATGAATAATCCCAGGCCAGTGGAGCCCCTAGAGAAAAGGCACCCAGGCAGGATAAGGCACAGTTGCCACATCATGGCCAGACACCACAGCACCATAATCATGAGGAATCAGAGGATTCCCAGGGTGAAGAACTAGAACAAGTGGAGGAGGAGGATACAGGCTACCCACTAAACAGTGAACACGAACCCGACCAGGACTCCATACCTGATGAAAGCCCTGCCAAGACAGACACTCCATTCATAATTTCTAAGCTCTTCCCCATAGACAATATATCAGATCTCATTAAATGGATACGCACCACACTGGGTTTTAAAACTTCTCAACCAGCCCCGGAGAGCGACCTGGACCCAATGCTCCAGATGCCTCCCAAACAGGAGAACTACTTTCTAGTATGCCCGGCACTCAACAACATAATACTGAAAGAATGGGCATCATCCGATCCCACCAGACTTCCAGAAAAAAGAGCACTTGACAGAATGTATTCACTACAGAAGGATAAAGTAAAGGCTCGGTGCTCTGCCCCCAGAATAGACCCAAAGATAGCAGAATTAAACAAGAGGACTATACTTCCCGCTGAAGGGACAGCTGCACTACGGGATCTGGTTGACAAGAGAATGGAGGAGCTGCTGAAGAAAATATATGAATTCTCAGGCTAGACAGTGAGAACATCTACCACAGCCTTCTACACATCCAGAGCATTGATTAGATAGAAATCGGAAAGAAACTGCCTCCAGACTCACAGGAGGCAGAGCTGCTACAACACTCCTTGCAAGCAGCTAAGTACCTGGGGGACATGTCGGTCGATTCATTGAAAATCAACACCAGGTCGGCAACGATCGCCAATAGGGCCAGGAGGTCACTATGGCTTAAGCTGTGGGATGCGGATAATGAGTCAAAAGCTAGACTACACAAGCTTCCCTTTCAGGGAGAAAAAGTATTCAGAGATGGACTCCAGGATTTCCTGAGGCGACGCGGTTAAGGAAAAGACCAAGACAACGATTGGGATTCCGGCTACCTGCATCACACAGGGCCCAGACCTACTGACAAAGAACTAGGAGTGCCAGGAGATACAATCAATCCTTTCGAGACAAACGGAATTCCTATCAGGGAGCATATGGTCAACAGAGTACCTACCAAAGCAAACAAAACTCCTCATACTGGAGCAGAGGGGGACAAGCACGGGGAAAATTCACTACCCAGAGAGGTAGGAATACAAGAAGAACAAATCAATGACTACCCCAGACACAGCATACCCCAACTACCGTTGTTACAACATGGCCCACACATACCCCTAGGGGGCAACCTTCAACTCTTCAGCAAAAGTAATCATGAAGGGGTACTCAATCGAGTTCAGAGAACTACCTCAAAGAGAGCACTGGATCATCTCCCCATTAGGCACATGGAAGTGGTCAATACAACAGGTACAAGACATACTAGACTCCCTGATAAGCTCACGAGCAATACAACCAGAAGAGGCTGGAAAGGGAATGACTCAATATTCTTTCTGGTACCAAAGAAGACAGGAGACCTCAGACCAGTGTTGGATCTAAAGATGGTCAACAGGAACATCACACACAAGTCATTCAAGATGGAGACCATATGTTCCACGTTAAGAGCAATAAGACCTGGCGACTACCAGCATCCATAGACCTCAAGGACATGTACCTACACATCTCCATGAGGCCTACACACAGAAAATACCTAAGCTTTCAAATATAAGAACAATACTTCCAGTACAGGTCCCTTCCATTTGGACTAGCGTCTGCACCAAGAGTATTCACGAAGGTGTCAATCGTACTAGCAGCAAAGCTCCGAGAACAAGGAGTCTATATCATTACATACCTGGATGACTGGCTAATTCAAGCCAGGTCACCACAGGAGACAAGAAGGGCTATCAACCAAACAATACACACCCTACAAGAACACAGAGGGGTGATAAATGACAAAAAGAGCTGTCTAACATCATCACAATGCATAGAACATCTGGGAGCAGACATAGACACAAACGAGGGACTCGTACATCAACACAAAACAGAATACTCAATCTCATAGCAGTCACGCACAAACTACGGGAATCTGCAATGCCAACAATAACTGTAGTGTCAACAGTCCTGGGATGCATGTCATCATGCATAGATCTGATACCATGGGCAAGATGGCACATGCGGCCACTGCAGACCCTCCTATTACAGTACGGTTCACCATCAGAGGAAAGCTTGCACCATATAATAACACTGGACAGCAAGACAAGGACATCACTACTATGGTGGACACACATGGAGAACCTGAGCAGATTGAAGCCACTCAAAATAGTACACGATGTCACTGTAGACACAGACGCAAGCCTGCGGGGATGGGGAGTGTCAATGGGACACAAAGTAGCACAAGGCACATGGTCCCCTACAGAAAAAAAGACTGCCGATCAACGTGTTAGAAATGAGAGCAGTGTGCAAAGCGCTAAGTTCATTCAAGAAAAAGATAGAAGGGAAAACAGTACTGATAAGATCAGACAACAGAGCCATGGTAGCTTACATAGCAAGACAGGGAGGTACCAAGAGCAAGAGACTACTCAGGGAAACAAGTACTATAATGACATGGGCCCAAGCCCACCTACGACACCTCACAGCAATACACTTGGCAGGAAAACTAAACATGACAGCGGATTGGCTCAGCGGGGAACAGATACACCCGGGAGAATGGTAATTGCACCAAACAATATTCCAAACGATACAACACAAATAGGGGACCATAGCCATGGACCTCATGGCCACCAACAAGAACAAACAAGCAGCCAAATTCTTCTCCAGATTCTGAGAACCCCAGTCCCAGGGGATAGATGCCCTATCACTTCCATGGACACACAACTACTCATATGTGTTCCCACCATTCCCACTGATACCACAAGTACTAGGGAAAATCCTTCAGTTGCGCAGGATAATAATCCTAGTAGCACCATACTGGCCGAGGAGGGCATGGTTCGCAACCATAATGGCAATGTCAATGGACAGCATGAGATTACCAAACAAGCTGGACATTCTTATACAGGGGCCGATAACACACGCAAACCCAGGCAATCTACAACTCACGGCCTGGCTCCTGAAAGGGAGAGATTGCTGAACGCAGGATAGCACACTACGGTGATCGACACCATGCTACAATCCCACAGGGCTACAACAACTTCAACGTACTCCAGACAGTGGAACATATTCAAGAAATGGTGTGACAGTAGGAAGATATATTCACCGCAAATATGCATGGCAGACATCCTGCTATACTTGTAACAAGGTCTGGACAAGGGCCTAGCACCATCCTCACTAACAGTTCAACTCTCAACCATCGGAGCGGCACTAGGTACAGTTAGGGGAATGTACCCCGGCTCACACTTGGATGTCATACGCTTCTTAAAAGCAGCAAGCAACATAAGACCACGTATAAAGAACGCCGTACCACCATGAGACCTGGCATTGGTGCCAAACGCCATTACTAAACCACCATTTGAACCACTCACAGACACTACCGATTACTGGGTGGGGCTAAAAGCTGCATTCCTAGTAGCAATATGTTCAACTCGCTGCATCGGAGAATTGACAGCACTGTCATGCAAAGAACCATTCACAACATTCACACAACAAGGTGACGCTTCATACAGTACCCTCATTTGTCCCCAAAATTGACTCTACATTCACAACAGTCAGCCAATACAACTGCCAACCTTCTATGAAGAACATACAGACAGCTGAGAGAAAACACTCCATGCATTGGAGGTCAAGAGAACACTCACAGAATACCTGGACAGAACCGCAAGCATCCAAAAGACAGAAAGACTATTCGTTATAACAATAGGACACCAGAAAGGAGCAGCGGCAGCCAAGGCCACAATAGTGACCTGGTTGAAGAGGACAACTGCAGAATCCTACAAGTTAAGTAACAAGGTTCCACCAATGGGAATCAAGGCCCACTCGACTACAGCAATAGCCACATTTTGGGCAGCATGAAATTCAGCCACAGTGCAAGAGATTTGCGCAGTGGCCACTTGGTCCAATACACATGTTATTTTTTTAGTTGTTTAACCAGGAGTAGCACACTAACCTGAAAGCTTTTTTACAGGAGCGACCTGGGAGCACAGGGAAGTTAAGTGACTTGCTCAGGGTCACACAGTATGCAAGTGGAAGCTGTGGGATTCAAACCCAGGTCTGGTCTGCTGGATATCACCAGATTTGCAGCTCAGAGCCTTAAACCACTGCGCTATACTGCCTCGCAAATGTTCACAAGACACTATAGACTTGACACCGAAATTCCAGCTAAGAATTCCTTTGGACTTAAGGTGCTAATGACAGCTACAGTAAGGGAAAAATAAGACACTCATGAACACGAAACAATACCAAACACAGTGTCACTCCATGCTCTCCCCTCCCATATTAGTAGGGCACTGCTTTTGAATCACCCTAAGGTAAGGATCTGGAAGTGCCATGGATATACAGACAACACAATGGTAGTTTACTCACCTGGTAAAGGTGATTGTGTTACTGTATATCCATGGCACTTCATCCCACCTGAGGGAGCATGATAGAACAGATAAGGACATTTGAGAATAAAGAGACATACCTGCGTAAAAGGCAAGAATGTACAGTCAGACCTGGTTAATCCATTCCTGTTTGTATTGCTCAAATGTTAGCCCGGATTAGAAAACAACGGACAAATACTGTAAGTCACAGCGTTATTTGGGTTCAATATTGTAAATAATGTGACGGCACCATTTTGCCCTTACAAATTTTATTGCACACATATTAGAAAATGTCATTTGACATATAAAGCTATTTAAAAGCAAGTCAGTGTATTTCGTTTCTTATTACGCCTCAAAATTGCAAGGTTGCTTCGGGTAGGGCGGGCTAGCCTCACTTAACATCATTTCGCATTCTCTGCAGAAAAATCACCCCCTCAGTATGAAGCAGTGCTTTGCGTTATGAAGCAGCCTTAATGGAGGGAGGGAGGGAAAAATCACCCCCTCAGTATGAAGCAGTGGTTTGCATTATGAAGCACCCTTCGTGGAGGGAGGGAGGGAGGGAGGACAACAAAATGGGCAAAACAGCATGGCATATTTACGAGGGGTAGGAGGTGGTGCTGGGTGACTAGAATTAATTATCACTCCCATTTAGCATTTTGCAGCTTACTTCATTTTGCGTTATGAAGCAGCCTTCGTGGAGGGAGGGAGGACAACTAAATGGGCAAAACAGTATGGCATATTTACGAGGGGTAGGGGGGTGCTGGGTGACTCGAATTCATTATCACTCCCATTGACAAAATATTCAGTGATTTCTTTCTGCTTAAAGGACCCAACTGCCTGTGCAGTAATAATTTTTTTAAATCAAGGAGTGTGTCAATATGCTTCCCAGTTTCATCCATTTGATGTTGCTCAAGATAGCTCAACAAGAAGCCTATGTGAGTGAATGCGGCAGTTGCTGACACTTGTGGAGGGGGGTCATCAGACAGGGTATCTTGAGAGTCCTGTGACTCCTCCACTTCGCCCATTTCATCATTTTTCTTATTGCATACAATATCCAAGATATCCGCATCTGTTAGCGGTGGGGCAGTGTCAATATCATCCTCTACTGAGATGTACTGTTGTGCAGTGAGAGCATTCACAAAAGAAGCTGGCAGTCGCTGAATAAGAATCTGCAATTCCATTAACTCAGTGGCAGGTACTGCTAGCTCTGCTGTTTCGATTTCACTTAAATCATTGTCAGGCAGTATTTTCACATGATGCCAGCAATTTTTTATAGTGGTTTCAGTCACAGATCTCCAGGAAGAGTGGGTAAACAGTAAAGCTTGTCGAACTATAACTTTTAGATCAGATCCAGCCTCAGCGCAGGAGATGCAATGACAACAGAGCTCTTTTTTGTAAAAGCATTTAAAGTTTTTGATGATGCCGGCATCCATCAGCTGTATATGTGAGGTTGTGTTTGGGGGGAGGAAGTGAATTGTAACATTTGAAATGTTAGAAGGCACAGCATGACTAGCTGCATTATCGACCAGTAGAATAACATGTCTCCTTCGAAGCCTCATAGCACGGTTAAAATCAATTACCCATTCTTTGAACTCTACTCTGGTCATCCATGCCTTAGAGTTAGCACGGTACCTGGCATAGATCTCTGGATCAAAATCACCTGCAAAACATCTTGGCTTTTTTGCTTTGCCTATAACAAAAGGTTTTAATTTGTGGTTTCCGTCAGCATTACAACAGAGGGCAACAGTTAGTCTGTCTTTACTTTTTTGGTACCGGACACTGGGGCTGAAGATAATGTAGCAGTGGGACCCAAACAGTAGAAAAGTCCGGTCTCATCGAGATTATAAATGTCATGAAGCAAAAACCCAGCTAGGACATCTTGCAGTTGTATTCTGCCAGATATGACGGCAGTCTGGTCAGCACCGGCCGACTCCCCATGGTAAACCTTACTGCTTAAACCATGCCTTTTTTTGAATTCATGGATCCACCCTCGTGAATAAGAAAACTCAGAAACTCCCATTTGCTGACTAAAAAACATTGCCTTCTCAACCACCATGTTGTCGGACACTGCAGCACCTCGGCTGTTCATCTCAGTGACCCAAAGGCTAAGTGCTGTTTCTACATTTTGGTGCTGTCCCAGTCTTACACGGGTCAATGACTTTGAATCACTCGAGGCAGAAAGCCACTTTTCCTTTGCTCACCAGATGTCACTGCAAGTGCTAGCTCCAATTCTTAGACCGTAAGCCTGTGCTGCATATTCAACCATATCTCTGTTCGTGGCTGCTGGATTCCCCTGTTTCCAAAGGCAGAGATCTCTTTTCTGTGAGATAGTTATCTCACTTCTCCCTCTCTTCTCTTTGGCTGCTGTTGTGTAGTGAATGCTGCTTGAATGAGAGCAAAGGGGAGAGGGGATTATCACTAGAACAGCTTTACTGAAGGTGATAATTGCACCTATTTGATGTGAATGGAGCACGAGAATGTCACCGCCTACATTTAATCAGCACGCATTATAACATCGCTCACCTCTCTCTGCTCAGTATTAACACCTGTAAGCAAACAACTAATGGACTAACAAGACCTAATTGCTAAGCAAATATAGACGCTTGACTGCTGTAACCCATTACGGATTACGGATATCGAGATATTCGGTTTAATGAGGTAATTAACAAGACGTTTTTTCGGTCACTGTGTAGAATAGAATGGATTATGAGAAAAACGGACTAATGAGTCACAGTTTAACCAGGTTTGACTGTACAACTAAAACATATAATAATCTCATTAAAGTAGTATTAGAATCCTGGGCACACTCTCTAGAGTAATGGTTACTGTCTGTGCATATACCTAACAAGTTATTTTACAGCTATGGAAGTATCAAAACTGAAGACACCCAGGTGGGGTAAGGGGCTTGGTGGAAGACCAAAATCCGAAACTTAGGTCACATGTGTATCAAGCAGCCTATCAGGCGTACATAACCCTAAGGTAAGAATCTGGAAGTACCATGGATATACAGTAACACAATCACCTTTACCAGGTGAGTAAACTACTACTACTGTGGGCTTGTTAACCCTAAAGGTCTGTTGTTTGCCCAACAGCCTTGTTTGGCCCCAGAATTGAAAAGTGGCAGAGCACTTGTGAAAAGCAACTAAGCCCAGGGAAGAGAACTGGACTGTGTAAGTGATTCCCTGAGGGAGATTTGAACCTGCAGCTGTGGGCAATGTTGGAGACTCCACAGCTTGAGAATTTGCAGCTTGAGGAAGAGAGCCATGTGAGATTTGCAGTCAGAAAGAGAGTTTAGATTGGGTTTGGGGGAGCCCCACAGCTACACACCAAAAAGGTGATACCCAGAAGGTGTTACTAATTTTAATTGTTGTGGCTTTAAAGAGCTTTACAATGCACTGGTTACAGCTGAAACCACCCACGGTGGGAGAGTGGGTTCCGAGAGTCAAGAAGATGGTACAGATGGAAGCTCTGACAGCCAAACTTTGCCTCCGTTATGAAAAACATGTGGACAGATGGAGAGGCTGGGAAGCATGGCTGTTGGGGAGGTGATGGTGGAGCCTTCAGTCCTGCTTTGGCAGGCATCTGACAGTGGATATACCTAGAAACATTTCTTTGACACTGTCTTATGAAGTGGGGTGGTTGAGGATATGTGGAAGGCTAAGTTTGCTGGCAAAGGCACCTAAGTACAAAAGGCACCTAGCTTCACCTGAGCTCTTTTCTTCTAGATTTGCTTGTAATGACAGAGCAAGGAACAACATTATCAGAGCAGGGAAAAATATGAAGGCTTCTTTTGGTTAGGCAGATTTACTGTGTGTTATTTTCTTTTGTGCTCATAGGTTTTGTTACTGTTTTTTGCTTACATTTTACTGCTTTATTGTTCTCTGATTCAAATTGTTTTTGCAGGGTATACTTTCTGCTGCATTATTACAGTGTGTGCCTGCAGGTTTGTTACTGTTTTGTGCTTACAGATTACTGCTGTAATCTTCTCTGATTGAACTTGTTTTTTGCAAGGTATATCTTCCATTAAAGTGTTCTGCAGGTTGTGCTTACAGGTGCTGTTACTTTTTTACTGCTTTATTTTTTCTCTGTAGCAGAGTGTTTTTTGCATGGTATATCTTCTGTGAAAGTGTTACAGGTGGTGCTTACAGGTTTTCTGACTTTTTATCTATCATTAGGCTAAGCTTTCAGGGCTAATTACAGGGGCACATACGAGATACAGACTGAGGGATAGTGACTGCATTTGTTGTTTGTTGATTGTTTCTGCTCTTACCTCCTTGTTTCTTTCGTCCATGGTTTTTCTTTTTTGGCAGGGGAAGGGCCCAACCACCCACCCCCATCCCCAACCACCCCATGCTACACTCTTTTTATATAGTAGCACAGTCATGATCTTTCCTGTAGCAAAGCAGGAAGGGGATGATCAAAGGGGTATCCACACAGCGACCTCACTTACAGGGGCATAATTAATATAACTTGTTATAAAAAGTTACACAAAAAAAAACAAACTAAACAAACAAAAAATAAATAAATAAAAACTCTTTTGCCTTCATTTTCCCTTTAATTACTCTGACCAGGTTATAAACTCAGCAACTCAACTGGAATGGATATTTTTAACTGCAGGTACTGTGGAAAACTTTTCAATAGGGCAGTTATACAGGATTTAGGACACTGTCCTACAGTACATGCTGGATCATCGAAGATCTAAGGGCTCAGTTCCAGGCAGCATGGGCAGAGATAGCACACCTCAAATCACATATTCAGGAGGAAATACATTACAAGAACTGCCCGTCATTTCCCCAACATCCAACTAAAGCACCTCAACCGCAGAGGGTAGTTGGTATGGGAGGTTGGCAGGTTATTAGGAGGGGAAAATCAGGTGCCCCATCATTCAGTGCTCACCAATGTATCACCTCCACAAACCATATAAAAACTACAAACAGGTATCTACCTCTATCTCTGAAATCAAAGGAGTAGAGGACACTGCAGAGCAGGACACTGCTGCACAAGAGCTAGTGCTACAAAACTCATCCAAAACAGGGACCAAACAAAAAAGCAAAAAGGAAATCCAAAACACTTCTGATCATAGGAGACTCCATGATTCAGGAAGTTGATACCTACCTCCAGCTGGGGTAATGGTCAGATGTCTCCCAGGCACATCAGCATGGAAAGTCACTGATTGCATTGCTAAAATCATGCATGAATCAGGAGAAAACATCGATGTCCTAGTACACATAGGGACTAACAATCTCACCAGCCGGTCAGTTGTGGAGACCAAGAAACACCTGACCAGGCTGGGAGACAAACTGTCATCCATTTTGTCTGGAATTTCCTCCTCTAAGATCCTGCCAGTCTGGGAGAGGAGGGCAGATAGAAGGAAGGTCAGAGAAGGGGAGCTAGGGGAGCTACCATGTGGCTCAAAGGCTGGTGCCAGGAAAAAGGACACACATTTGTAGGTAACTGGCAACAGTTTTGGAACAGAAAGTTCTTTAAATTTGATGGACTGCATCTGATGAAGGAGGGAGTCAGTGCATTGGGGCAGAAGTTTGATGTCTGTGCAGAATATTTAAACTAGCAAATGAGGAGAGGGGTGCAGCACCCGATGCATCGAACGGGAAGAACACCCCTCCCCCTCAGTTATGGCTCAAACAGGAGTTCAGCATGTTTGTAGTTCATTTGTATCACCAGGTAAGGAAAAAGGTCCGGCTCCCCATATGACACACAGGGGAAAAGCCAGACCTCACCCAACAACTAACACATTGAAATCTGGCCAATGGAAAATCATGTACACAAATGCCCTCAGTCTGGGAAACAACATACCAGATCTGGAGGCAACAATGACAGAGGTTAAACTGGACATAGTAGCCATTAGCGAGACATGGTTCACCAGTAACCACACTTGGGAGACTTCAGTACCCGGCTATGTACTGTTCAGAAGAGACTGAGGTGCAAAAAGGGGGGGGGGGTGGAGTGGCCCTTTATGTCAATGAAAATATCAAAGCTACAGAAATTCAGAATACACATAAGGAGCCAGAAGAACTGTGGGTCACCCTGGAAACAGGAAATGGGACAACCATATGAACTGGGGTTTTCTACAGGCCTCAGACCAGGGGAGGACAGAGACACATTACTGTTAGAAGATATACAAAACATGACAGCTGAAGGGGAGGTTCTACTAATGGGAGACTTCAACATGCCAGATACAGATTGGTCAATACCAGCAGGAACATCCACCAGAACTAGACACATAGTGGATTCCCTGCAGGGGAAGGGCCTCAAACAATTGGTGCAACAATCCACGAGATACAGGGCTATCCTGGATCTAGTAGTTACTAACAGGGAAAGGATCATAGATCTCCAGGTAGAAGGTCACCTGGGGGACAGTGACCATCACATGGTATGGTTCAGTTTGGCCACTAGAACTAAATCATCCCATTCCAATTCAAAAATATGGGACTTCAGAGGAGCTAACTTTGATAAGATGGCCAACAGAGTTAAGCTAGCCCTGGCAAGATGAAATACAGGTGAGGGAGTACAGGCAAAGTGGGTAAGCATTAATGATGCAATACTTGAAGCAACATCCCATTGTGTTAGGGAGAAAAGCAAGAGCAAAAGGAGGAAACCACTTTGGTTCTCAAAAACAATAGTAGAAAAGATCAGAGCCAAAAGGTTGGCCTTCAGGAAATGTAAGGGAACGCAGCATGGCGAAGATAGGGAGGCATACCAAACTTTCCTAAGGGAAGCAGGGAATCAGGCAAAGGCCCAAACTGAGGAAACAGTAGCACGAGCAGTAAAAGAAGGGGACAAGAGTTTCTATAGATACATTAGTGAAAGGAGCAAGTCTAGAGGGGGGTATTGCTAAGACCAAAGGGGATAAGGGGGAATATGTGGAGGAGGACCAAGGAAAAGCATCTATCCTAAATTGATACTTCTGCTCAGTTTTTACTGAGGGGAAGATAGGGCAGGGCTCACAGCTCAGCACCATAGATGCGGGGGGGGAGGTGTACACAAATCCCTTCACAAAAGAAAGGGTCCTACAAGAGCTCGCTAAACTCAGGGTGGACAAGGCAATGGGACCTGATGTCATACATCCCAGGGTACTAAGGGAGCTAAGGGTGGAACTAGCAGACCCATTAGCAGAACTGTTTAGTGAGTCTCTGAGCACAGGAGAGGTCTCAGAAGACTGGAGAAGGGCTCATGTGATCCTACTCCATAAGAGTGGCAGCAGGGAGGAGGCAGGGAACTACAGACCAGTTAGTCTTACCTCAGTAGTGGGTAAGATTATGGAGGAACTCCTTAAGGAAAGGATAGTGCAACACCTGGAATCCATAGGAGCACAGGATTCAAGACAGCATGGGTTTACAACAGGAAGGTCCTGTCAAACTAATCTCATAGATTTCTTTCACTGGATAACCAGAGTTGGGGACCAAGGGGGTGCAGTTGATGTCACCTTTCTTGACTTCAGCAAAACTTTTGATACTGTTCCACATAGAAGATTGATTAATAAGCTGGGTAGGCTCAGGTGGGTCAGAGGTTGGTCAACTGGGTGGCAAACTGGTTGGTGGGCAGAAAACAGAGTGGTGGTAAATGGTATACAGTCAGAAGAGATGCAAGTCACAAGTGCGGTACCTCAGGGATCAGTCCAGGGGCCAGTCCTCTTCAATATCTTCATCAGTGACATTGCAGATGGACTGGAGGGTAAGGTTTGTCTGTTTGCAGATGACACCAAGATCAGTAACAGAGTAGATGATTCAGATGGGGTAGGCAGAATGAGAAGAGATCTGGAAAAACTAGCAAAATGATCAGAAGAGTGGCAACTGGGGTTTAACGCAAAGAAGTGCAAGATCATGCACATAGGGAAGAGAAACCCAGAAGCCACCTATAGGTTGGGAAGGGAGTTGATGGCAATCACAAGGGAAGAAAGAGACTTGGGCATCCTCATCATCACAGAGGACCTGAAATCATCCAATCAGACCACTAAATCAGTAGGTAAGGCTAGAGGGATGTCGGGGTGTATTAGTAGGGGTATCACAAGTTGTAAGAGGGAGGTAATAATCCCTGTTTACAATACACTGGTTAGGCTCCACCTGGAGTACTGTGTGCAGTACTGGAAGTCGCACCTACACAAGGACATTCACAAAATGGAGGCAGTCCAGAGACGGGCAACCAAAATGGTGCAGGGACTGCATCAGAAAACATATGAGGGCAGATTAACGGAGCTCAATATGTATACCCTAAAGCAAAGGAGGGAGAGAGGTAATATGATCAAAACATTCAAACATCTTAAAAGCATTAACAAGGTGAAAGAGTCTTACATGTTTCAATATAAGAAAAATAGCAGGACAAGAGGACACAGCATGAGATTAGAGGGAGGCTGATTAAGGGGTAATGTGAGAAAGTTATTTTTCACAGAAGGGGTGGTGGATGCATGGAACGGTCTACCTCAGGAAGTGATGGATATGAATACAGTGCAGGGCTTCAAACAGGCATGGAATAGGCATACGGAAGCAATACAGATGAGGGTGAATAGATAGGCCATTGACAGTGTACAGACCTATGGCTCATTCATAAGGTAGAAAAATTGGGCAGACTGGATGGGCCCTGCAGTCCTTATCTGCTGTCAACTTCTATGTTTCTGTTTCTGTACGAGTCTCCTCCTTAGGTGGCCTTGTTATACATACCTAG
The DNA here is from genome assembly GCA_016271365.2 of Neoceratodus forsteri. Lineage (NCBI taxonomy): Eukaryota > Metazoa > Chordata > Ceratodontiformes > Ceratodontidae > Neoceratodus > Neoceratodus forsteri. The sequence goes on from JADMNL010000025.1 coordinate 200,347,669, forward strand.
TAGTAAAGAGACTAACTGTTAAAGGATACCTAAACAAGCAGTTTTTTAAAACTGCAAACTCCAAAATCTGGCTTCATTGCGAGATAAAGTAAAGGCAGTTTTTTGAAATTGGAAGGCTGATTTTACATTTTTCAAATGCTTTGGAACCACATTTAGGTAACATATATAAATGTAGTTTTAGCATTAACGAATTGAGCAGCCTTTCCTGTAGTCCTGTTTGATGTCAGATTTTTGAATAGTTTGTTGTCAAAATGTTGTTTAGGTATCCTTTAAGTATAAACGCGGTCATCACCTTGAGTTATAAGTCATAAATGATTATTAAACCCTGAAAGGAAAATGGAGGATGGAATGGGCGTGCAGCCAAACAGTTGGGCCATGTCAGACCTTGGTTACATTTCTTTCTCCTTTTTCTTCCTTTTTGTTACTTTAACAATGGATGTATTTAGTCATAGCACTCAGTGTCTGCCAATTGGGTAGACGCAATCATCTAAAACAATTTTCTGTATAGGTACAGCAGAGCCTAATTCCATAGATATTGAACTTTTGACCATGCATTAACTGATCGAACTCTCCTGGGAAGGATTTCACAACATAAGTATGGTGTGGTGCAAAGAGTTGAGTAATTGGATTTAGAATGTGGGGGGGGGGGCACCCATCTGTACATTGTTGTATTTCACTGCTGTACTATTGTGTATAATAAAGCTGAGTTTAAAAAAAAAGAAACAGAGTTTGACTGCTCTGCAGCCTGGAAAAAGAAATCGGAGTTTGCAGCTGGAAAGCAGAAACTGTGAAGTCATAGCCTTAAAACCAACAGTGTCTGCAACTGAGAATAAAGTGACTGGTAACCTGCATTTCCCACCGGTGGGGAAAGAGGGTTGGAGACTGCTTTCATGTAAACAGAGTAACTGTCCATGCTGGGGCTAGTGACTAAGCCAAAGCCCAGCTACTGACTGCAGCAGAGAAAAGTGTGTGTCAAGCGATCACTCTCGGGAACCACTCACCTGCCCTGTCCCCAGACCGAAGAGGAGACCACCAGGGAGGAGGACGTCGAGAACCCTGCCAGGTGAACACCACATACAAAGGCCCCGGGGTGAAGACTGGCAAGGCCTGCCAGGTGAACACCGTATAGAAATGCCCCAGAGGTGAAGATTGGAAAGGCCTGGCAGGTGAACACCACATACAAAGGCCACAGGGGTGAAGATTGGAAAGGCCTGGCAGGTGAACACTGCACACAAAGGCCCCAGGGATGAAGATTGGAAAGGCCTGGCAGGTGAACACTGCACACAAAGGCCCCAGGGATGAAGATTGGAAAGGCTTGCCAGGTGAACACTGCATACAAAGGCCCCAGGTGTGAAGATTGTAAAGGCCTGGCAGGTGAAGACCAGTATTCTTTATTTCTTCACCCAACTACTGCTGTGGTGCACCAACAACCCCTGATACCAGCATGGTACCTTGGAATCAAGTGTCTGCAACCCCTTTTGAAGCTACAAACTCTGAGTACTCCTGGGCTGCAGTTCAGGTAATCTTTATTTAGCTAGCTAGCTAGTCAGAAAAAAAAGGGGGGTTAAGTCTTGGGCAGGACTGTGTTCAAGTTTAAAGCTGTGCCCAGGCAGAAGAGTTAAAGTTTTGCATCTGTTTTTTTAATTGTTGGGCCCTGATGAAAGTTTGTTCTCCTAGATAAAACTGTTTAATTCCACCACACGGGGGCCTCTTAGAGCCATCTCCCTAGTGAGGTACCCACTGCTTCAAACTAAACTGGTTACTAAATGGCTGTGGGAGAAAGCCAGGTGCCCCCACAAGGGGGGAGGTGTGGGAAATAGTGGGTGGTATAGCTGCTGTTACTGTTTATTGTTGTTGTACTATTTTTCCCCCTGTTTACCCTTTCCCTATAATAAAACGGAAAGTTGGGTTATGGTACAATTTAGTATTGCTGGTTATTGGAAAGTGTATGCCTTTACTGTGTGGGGAAGTTACTGTGGGGGCACTCTTACTGTTCCCGTACCACTTGTCTGCCAGAGAACCTAGGCCTGCTCCCTTGAGGTGTGTCCAGGGAACACCCGAGAGCCCTGGAAACAGCCAAGGTGAGTCAGAGGAGCTGTTACAAGTGGAGGCACTGCTGAGAACTGATGTCCCCTAGTGGAGGAAGTGCCAAATAACAATCCTGATGTTCCTATTTTGTTAAGAGAATGGAACAAGTTTACTTAAGAGATGAACTTCTGTACCGAACTGTGCAAGACCCCAAAACGATGGCCACCTGTCACCAGTTGGTACTGCCATGAAAGTATAGAAAAGTTGTCCTCTGAACATTACATGATGACATAGGACACTTTTAGCCCGAGCGTACCCTGAACCTTGCACAGAGCCAATTTTATTGGCCCCAAATGGTATCTGACATGGAGAAGCACTGTAAGAACAGTGCCAGGTGTGTTCAGAAAAAGACTTTGCCCAAGAAAGCGGCATCGCTTGTAAATATCAAAACTACTTAACCGTTGGAACTGATATGTATGGACTTTTAGTCATTGGAGCCAGACAGTAAAGGTTATAGCCACATCCTAGTCATTACTGATCATTGTACAAGGTATGCACAGGTCAACCTGACTAAAACTCAAACTGCCCAGCCTGTTGTTCAGAAGCTTGAACAACTGGTGACCCATTATGGTATACCTCAGCATATTCACTCCAACCAAGGGTCTGACTTTCAGAGCAACCTAGTGAAAGAATTTCTTACTGCCCATGGCATTCAGCAGTCCTGCACCATGCCCTACCATCTTCAAGGGGACCCACAACCTGAAAGATTTAATCATACCTTGTTGGATATGTTAGGTACACTGAATCCTGAACAGAAAAGAAATTGGAGCCAGTATGTCACCAAGTTGGTACATGCTTACAATTGTACTCGAAACAGTGCTACAAATGCTTCATCTTGCTTGCTGATGTTTGGTCAAGAAGCCCGTTTGCCAATTGATTTAGTTTTCAGAGAGTCTACTGATGGAACTTCCAAACAGTCTTACCTGGAATACGCCAAACATCTGAAACAACAGCTGAAGAATGCCTATAAATTGGCTGCAGAAGCTGCCAGAAAAGTCAGTGCTGCAAATAAATGTATTTATTTTTATTTATTTAGCTTTTGTTAACCGGGTAAGTGCACTAGCCATAAAATGACTATTTTCAGGCACAACCCGGGAGAGTACAGACATGCAGAAACTTAGCAGGATAATAATTTATAAGTGCTTTACATACAATGAGTTAAAGAGGATACAATGTATCAGAACATACAAAGTAAAGCGCTTTACATACAGTGAGTTAAAGTGGATACAATATATCAGAGACATACAGAGTAGACCATTCATAAGTTCATAGGTGCCTTCCTATGCAATGAATAGAGAGGCCCTTGGACAATAAATTATCAGGTGACATATCATATGAACAGAACTACGTACACAAAAACAAAAACAGGTAATACAAAAGAAAGAAATAACCATTGAGAGCAGGAGGTGTCATTAAGGAAAAGGTCGGTAAGTGAGGTAGAGGGGAGCAAGCCATCAAATTAGATTATATGAGTCTACGTAAGTGTGAAGGAGATGCATGCAGTGCAAGATTGTATCTGAACGAGGAAGGGGGCAGGACAGGCTGAGGCAGTAAGAGGGTTATATAGAGGTGAGGAAATACTATTGTATGGCCAGAGACATCAGTCATTAGGTAGGGTGAAAGCAGGAACAGGTGTCAGCAATCAGCAGATTTGAGCGCAATTTTCTCTTAAAGCATGTGTGGGAGCTAGAAAGTCTAATGTCAAGGGGAAGGGAATTCCATAGCTGTGGAGCCACATGTTCAAATGCAACAGTTCCTTTCCTAGTGCGGCACCTCAGCAAATTCAGAAAGGATTTATCAGCTGATCGTAGACCATGGAGTGTGTCCTGAGGAACAAGCATAGCTGCAAGACACTTAGGGGTTTGATTTCGAATTATCGAATCAATAAGAGAGCCAAGGTAATATTTCCTACTAGCTAACGGAGAGAGCCAACCAAGATCATTATAATGTTGACAGTGGTGTTTATGCCGAGGAGCAGAAGAGGAATAGCGACATATGTTGTTATACGTAATATCCCATCAGAGTAGGTCAGTTATATGAGCAGCCCCAAGTAAGGGAGCCTAATAGGTTAGGGTGGGGAGCAGAATCCCCTTCGCAATGACCATTTTAGCTGATGGCATGAGCATATAACTAGTCTTATATGCAACACCCAGTTTGGAGTTGACAGCTCTGCAAACAGACTGTACATGAAGATTAAGATCAAGAGATTGATCTAGCAGGATGCCCAGGTACTTGAAAGAGGTCACACATTCCAGTAATTGACCTTCTAAGTCCTGCACCATCAGTGCTGTTGTGCAAGCCCGGAGCTTTGGGGCCGATCCAAGCAGCATGGCTTTAGTTTTTCTAGTGTTGACAGACAGTTTGTGGTTGTATAGCCAGTTTTGGATATTGTTAAAGTCAAAGGAAAGGGTTGTGTTGATAGTGTCTATATTAGTAGAACTTGTATAGATGACAAGATCATCAGCATCTAGAATAGCAGAGCAGGATTTTAGAGCAGCTCCAATGTTATTTATATAAAGAGAGAATAGGAGCCCTAGGATGGAGCCCTGAGGTACACCAATGTTAATGGTGGTACTGTTCGATAGAGAGGAATTACATTTCACCACTTGAGTTCTATTTTTCAGGTAGCTTTCATACCAGTCAACAACAGAGGAGAAGAAATGCAGGTGTCGAAAAGAGGAGAGAAGCAAAGTGTGATCAACAAGGTCAAAAGCCTTTGTGAGGTCAATAAAGACAGCCCCAGTCAGATTGCCAGTATCCATTTTTGAAAGAGTGTTTGTGGTGAATTTAAGGAGTGCAGTCGTTGTGCTATGTCCTTTCCTGAAGCCATGTTGGGTATCCGAGAGCAGACTGTGCTTAAGTAGATAGTCAGTTATCTGAGTTGTGACAATTTTCTCCAGGATTTTGCTCAGTACCGAGAGTATGGCAATTGGTAGTTCATGACAACCTTAGGATCCCCTTTTTTAAGTGCAGGTGTGATCCGAGCAGCTATGACCAGACAGTGCAAAATCAAGTGTTACAAGTTGGAGTTAGCGTTCTACTCAGAAATCTTGGACTTAGAGAAAAGTACAAGATAGCTGACTGTTGGTCATCAGAACCTTATGTTGTGCTTGAAAAGTTGACTCATTTGCCTGTGTACTGCATTCAATAAGAACAAGGCCATGGAATTGTTGACTGTTTGCAGAAACCCTCTTTTGCCCATTGGTCAGCTTGAGCCTATACCAGAGACTGTACTAGAGTCTGGGCTAAGACCTCCTAGAACTAGAAGCCATACTCCAGCTGGAAAAACGATGGCAGCAACCATTCCTGTTCCAGCAATGAGTAATGAATTAGCTATACAGTCTGAAACAACAGACTGCGCAAATATGGAGGAGGAAGAAGAAATGTATTGGTATCAGCCTCCTGTAGAAGTATCCAGAAAGAAATGGTGACTCATATGGACTGGCCACAAACAGATAGTGAAGATATAGACTTCTTATATGGTATAAACCTTACTGGTGAACCACTAGATACAAGTGATATGCCAGTTGGAAATCAAGAGGCACCTTCTGCAGACATGGATGTAGAGGACTGGTCAACAAAGACTGATAGGACCCCTGTTACTCCAGACCAGGCCCCTGTGCTGGACACAGTGCAGGAAGAAGGTAGTGTGCACCCTATTCCTGAGGGAGAAGCAGCAGTCCCCCACAAGTCTAGCAGAGTGGTTAAGCCTCCTTTAAAATTAACATATAACCACCCTGGTGCCTCCACTGACATCCTCCTGCAAGTAGTTCACAAGCACATTGTTCCAGTAATATATCCTCCCATGTGTTGTAAAATGGAAAGGGTGGGAAAGTGCATGTGTTTGCCAGTTCACATTGTTGTCTAGACAGCTACTTAATGACTAGTTAGGAACTACTATTATGACTATAACAATGCAAATGACCATGTGACATGTCTTGTTAGACACGAACCAGTTATCTAGCAAGAAAATGTGTTGAACTGATGCCATGTTTGAAATGCCTGAACAGTGAGGTACTGAGCTGTCTAATTAGAAGTGTTCCCTAAAGAACAATGTGTGTTGAACTTTAATGGCTTGTTGACGATGCCAAGGTTTTGGGGGGGCATGTAAATCCCCCCAACCCAGGTTGTGCTTACCGTGATTTGCCTCCTTGCTGCCCAATCAGCTCACCAACTACTTTAGCCCAAGTCTCTGGTGCCCCTGAATCTCCATTTGGCCCCATTGATGTTTTTCTTGCAGAGAGGAGCTGGGGGAGTAAAGCCGTGGAACCGCCATGCAGCTCACAGCTCAAATGTGTGAGCAGAGGTCCGTGCATGCGCAGTAGCGCAAGTCCATTTTCTCACCAGCCCTCCAGCTCAACAAAGGCTTTCTTTGTGCTCCTGACCCCCAGAATTTGTTAGTCGGGGTCCAGAGACACAGGGCAGGAGCATGAGAAGCCCCAAAATGTTTCATTTACAGAGCACCAATAAGCACTATAGATTTCTCTGTAAATATTGATAGCTCCCTCCTGAATATTAATGAGGAAGCCTGCCTGCTGTCTGGAGGACCATGTGGAACAGGGGCAGCGACAGGTAGGGAGACCTGTTTTAATTATTGGCCGTGCAGTCAGATAGCAGAGCAGAGGGGTAGCTAAAAAACTGTGGGGGAATAAAATAGAAAACAGTGTTCTTTGGCTGCAGAAGGACTGAAAAGTTCGGACACATTATGGGCTGCATGTGGACCGAAAATTCAGCAGCCATACTTCCTACCTTTAACATCTGCCACAGCCAATCAAGAGCCAGAATTGTACAGATGGCTTATGGCACTGCAACAGGGATTGGTGTTGGGAAAAGAGGCATGGACATTTCGTGGCACCCAAAGAGCAACCATTAGGGCATCGAGTGAGCCCAAATGATTATTAATTTTTTATTGGGACAACTGCAGCAGCCAATCAGATGGGGGACTGTGAAGAAATTATTTAAGAGACTGTTTTGCCTGCCAGAGAGGGATTTCTGAGACACTGTTGTGGAGAAAGCAGAGCAGGAGAGAGAGACTGCTGTGGGCTTGCTGACCCTAAAGGCCTGCTGTTTACCCAACAGCCTTTCTGGCTCCAGAGCTGGAAAGCAGCAGAGTGCCTGTGAAAAGCAAGTAAACCAGGGAAGAGAACTGTAAGTGATTCCTTGAGAGAGATTTGAACCTGCAGCTGTGGGTAATGCTGGAGACTCCACAGCCTGAGAAAATGTAGCTTGAGGAAGAGAACTTTTGGAGATTTGCAGTTAGAAAGAGAGTTTGAGTGTCCTGCAGCCTAGAAAAAGAAATCGGAGTTTGCAGCAGGGGAGCAGAAACTGTAAGGTCGCAGCCTTAAAATCAACAGTGTCTGCAACTGAGAGTAAAGTGACTGGCAATCTATGTTTCCCCTCGGTGGGGAAAGAGTGTTGGAGACTGCTTTTCTGCAAACAGAGTAACTGTCTGTGCTGGGGATAGAGACTGAGCCAAAGCCCAGCTACCGTCTGCAGCAGAGAAAAGTGTGTGCCAATCAACCAGTCCAGGAAACCACCCACCTGCCCTGTTCCCAGACCAAAGAGGAGACCACCAGAGAGGAAGACGTCAAGAGACCTGCCAGGTGAACACAGCACACAAAGGCCCCAGGGGTGAAAACTGTAAAGGCCTGGCAAGTAAAGACCAGCATTCTTCATTTCTTCACCCAACTACTGCTGTGGTGCACCAACAACCCCTGCTACCAGCATGGTACCTTGGAATCAAGTGTCTGCAACCCCTTTGAAGCTACAAACTGTAAGTACCCCTGGGTTGCGGTTCAGGGGAGTTTTTATTTAGCTAGCTAGTCAGTAAAAAAGGGGATTAAGTCCTGGGCAGGACTGTGTTCAAGTTTAAAGCTGTGCCCAAGTAGAAGAGTTTCTACAGGCAGGATAGCGCAGTGGTCTAAGGCTCTGAGCTGCAAATCTGGTGACATCCAGCAGACCAGACCTGGGTTTGAATCTCATAGCTTCCACTTGCATACTGTGTGACCCTGAGCAAGTCATTTAACCTCCCTGTGCTCCCAGGTCGCTCCTGTAAAAAAGTTTTCAGCTTAGTGTGCTACACCTGGTTAAACAACTAAATAAAAAAAAGAGTTGAAGTTTTGCATCTGTTTAAAATTATTGGGCCCTGTCGAAAGTTTGCTCTTCTAGTTAAGACTGTTTAATTCCACTACATCCCAGCCTCTAAGAGCCATCTCCCTGGTGAGGTAGCCACCGCATCAAGCTGAACTGGTTAGTAAACAGCCATGGGAGAAAGCCGGGTGCCCCCGCAAGGGGGGGAGGTGTGGGAAATAGTGGGTGGTATAGTTGCTGTTACTGTTTTTTTGTTGTTGTATTGTTTTTCCCCTCTGTTTACCCCTTCCCTATAATAAAATGGAAATTTAGGTTGTGGTACCATTTAGTATTGCTGGTTATTGGAAAGTGTATGCCTTTACTGTGTAGGGAAGTTACTGTGGGGTTAGATACTGTATTTTTCTGGAGGGTGGTAACCTGTAACTTATCAATAGGTATTCGCTATCACTACCCCAGGTGGAAGCACCATGTGCACTTATTGTTCCCATACCACTTGTCCACCACAGAACCTAGGCCTGCCCACTCGAGTTGTGTCCAGGGAAGACCTGGGGGCCCCAGGAACAGCCAAGGCAAGTCAGAGGGGCTGTTACACCAGCTGTTGTCTTGGATCACAGGAGGGGTCACTAGACTACCAGTGATGATATTTTATTATAGGCATGGTGAATCATGGGTCCACTAGGCTAGCAGGAATGATATTTTGTAAAGGGCAGGGTGATCATGGGAGGGGGCCACAAGACTACCAGGGATGATATTTAATAATGGGCATGGGAATTGGGGGGAGTCACTAGACTACCAGGGATATTTTATAATGGGGATGAGGATCATGGGGAGAGGCTGCACTAGACTATCAGGAATGATAATTTATACTGGGTATGGGACTCGGGGGAAGGGGGAAACTAGATTATCGGGAATTATGCCTTTATGAGGATTGGGTGGCAATAAGAGGACAATAAGCTGAATTACATGTTGCTGTTTTCTGAGCGTGGGGGCAGGGAAGAGGTTACAAATTACAGTTTCAGTGCAGCATCAAATCAAAACAAGGAGTCGGGGTGTACAAGTTAAGTTACAGACACAGTGCAGCTTAATACCTGAACCATATGTGCCAGTATAGCTAAATGTGTGGGAGAGATTACAAGTTACAGCTGCAGTGTGGCTTGAAACTGAAAATGGCAGTGCTGATAATAGATGCAACTTGTGTCATGGCTCTCCGTATTGGTCAGGTATCAGCCACACATCTGCCTCACAGGAAGATTAACCTGTCAAGCAGTGAATCACAGCCTCATATGGAGACTGATACCTCAACTCATGAATCACACTGAAGCAACATATGACTTTCAACAGGAAAACATCGCCAGGTGCCAAAGTGGATGATTCCTGTATGTGATAGGCTAAAGCTCCCTGCACAAATTGACACATGTGGGTATTCAAATGAACCCAGAGACCCACAGCACCATTGGCTGGCAAGAGAGAGTGACTACTGTCTTCATAGCTCACTGACTAACTGCCTGACAATCACGCCTAAAGACCACCAGCACTATCCTATTACGTTTGCTTTGCAGTTTGCGAGCAGATCTAAAAGGGCATTGAATATGTCAAGAGGGCGCAATGCAGAGCACAGGTCAAAGTGAAGGGACACTTGGTGTACTGTGTACCACCATTTTTTATAAAATCAAGGCATGCAGTGAATATGTGTCCTTATTCTGGTCTCATGCACAGTACCACCACTTTCTTTAAACACTTCAGCTACTGATGCAGGTCTACCAAAGTGATCAGGGGTATGGGAACAAAAGCTATGAGGAGAGGCTGAGGCCTTTGACATGTTCACCCTGGAGAAAGGTAGGCTGAGGCCAGACAAGATCTCTGTCCACCCTGAAGCACAGAGGTGATACATACACAGGTGATGTTAGGAGGCACTTTTTCTCCCATAGGGTACTGAACCTATGGAACGCTCTACCTGTGGAAACAGTCAATATGAAGACAACACAGGCCTTCAGGGTAAGCCTTGACATATTTCTGTTCCCCCGAGAAGCACTTCAGTGCAAGAATGTTCAGGGTTGTTTTTTTAGCACTGGGACATCCTGAATGAATGGCGTATACAACTATGGTTTGCATAGCCTTGCAATAAAAGTTTTTTTTCTGTGATAACTAATGCCGGTACCACTTGTCCGCGAGAGAACCTAAGCCTTCCCCCCTCTATATACTTGCACAGCATACTTACTAAGCTCTGTTTATGAAATGGGAAGGGCAGACCTGATGTAGAGTCCCCTCTGAATTACTCTGTTACTATTACATTACTAGGTACACACTCCAACTCAGTCAAGGCTATTGGACTATGTGTGCTTTGGGTGCCTTTACAAGGAAGAAAAGAACATGCTTAAGAATGGTTACTGAGGAAAATAGGCACAAGAGACCAGTCTGGTTCTTTAAGAAGATCAGGGAGGTAGTGAGGGCCAATAGAAGGGCCTTCCTTGGCTAGAAGGAGAATCTCAAAAACCATAAATGGGTTCAAGCACGACTGGGACCGAGTAAAGGGCTTAATAGTTACTCAAGGGGAGCAGTAAAGCAGGGAGAGACAGCAGGGAGGTGAGGGGCGAAAACCCCATCTAGCCAATAGGTCACTGGGTAAAGTACAGTAAAACTAGGCAGACTGGATGGACCAATGACCTTTTTCTGCCAACACTGTCTGTGTTTTTATATAACATAAAAGAGCCATAGATACTGAAGATAAAGCATATCACTTTGTATGTGTCTGTATCCTCTTACAAGTGTCAACATAGCAGCTGTTTCCTGATAATTCAAGCAAGATGATAAGAAAGCTGTCAGCCTGCATGCAACAGAGTAAAAGTTTCCTGTTATGCCGAAGGAACTGTGAGCAGGTTAAAGGTGTGGCGAGTTTCTCTGGCACAGTTTTGTAGTTCTTGAAATACCATGTTTGGGTGGAGAAATTAGTGGAGAAGAAAAAAAGAATAGTATCAAATTGCCAAAGCAGAAAAACACAAACTTGCCAGATAAGTGAGGTGAGGAAAGAAGACCTATCTGAGGCTTGGCATAACTACAGTATAGCATGATGCAATTATGAAATAAGACAGCTGGCAGAGGTTTGGGTGTGCAATGTATTAGGGTTTCATTGTTCTATAAGCCCAGTCAGAGGGCTGCCCCATTGTGCTATGAAACTGGCTGTGGTGCAAAAAGGCTACAGAAGTGTGAAGATGTTCTTCTGGTAACCCCACAGTATCATTGGCTTTGTACAGGAACAAAAGTATTCCTGCGCTTGTATGGAGCAAGGAATGTGTTTATTTCCAAGCTTACCTTTTAGACATTGTGCTTTTTTTCTTGTTTGGTTTTGGTGTCTCTCTTCCAAACACATGCGTGCACTCTAAAGCTTAAAACCCAGAGCAAAGTATTTATTTATTTATTTATCGTAGTCATCGGAATTACAACCGTTTGAGTCAGGGACTTGTTTCCAAAGGCTCCACGTCAGAGTTACAGAGAAGTACAGTCCATTACATATGAGCATTCCTTATAGGCATAAACAATACATGGGTACAGGGTACAAATATAGCAGGAACACAGCAAGATTTTAAGAACTGTTACAAATTGTATACAGGTGGGGTTACAGGCCCAAGTATCATGGGTAGCATGGGGACTGAGGCTATAAAGTGTATGTGGCAAGTGGAAAGGCACAGAAACCAAACCATATATATTTAAATAATAGCATTGAAAAATCTAAACATGATTGCCTGAAACATGTCCCATGACTATGCATTACAATGCTGTAATGTAAACCTAGAGTTTTGATCTTGTTTTATATAATGCAAGCCCAGAGTTTTGATTTTTCTTTTTATAGCAAAAATGTTTTTTTTTATACAATGAGCCATTTTATGACATTTAGAAAATGGCTCTAAGTAGGTTTTTGGGGAGGAGAATGAGATTCAGCACCTGACCGTGCATTTATAGACAGTTAATACATGGTCAGGTGACATCTCTCAGCCAATGACATTTCTGGATTTTTTTTTTTTTTTCCATTTTATAAAATGCTTTAATACACACCCTGTTGTATGTTACTGCTTACCTGTTCTCTCCCATCCTGTGTCCTTTCTGGATCCTCCACACTGCTCATTTTGCAGTCTACCTCTTTTATAAGCTACCTCTGTGTGTACTAAATGTCCTAGCATATTAATATTCTTGTGATTTTTTTAATACACTTTTACTGTTGATACAATTGTACAGAGCTGAGGGTTGCTATTTCTATAACTGGCACCATTCTGCAATGTGTTATTTGGATATGGACCCTGTAAAAGATGTAATATAATATAAAAGTTCTATTGTACCATATTGAAAGTGCCACCATAGAAACATAGAAACATAGACTTTGATGTCAGATAAGGACTGCTTGGCCCACCTAGTCTGCCCATTTCCCTACCTATTGGATAAGCTGCAGATCCTAGTTAACCAACAGCCTACTTCTTCCTACCCCCCCACCAGAATTGCCTTATGTCTGTCCCATGCATTCTTGAATTCTCCCACTGTTTTTGACCCCACGACCTCCTCAGTAAGGATGCTCCATGCGTCCACCATCCTCTCTGTGAAAAAATACTTCCTCATATTGCCCAAGCCATCCCAATTGTGTCCCCTTGTTCTTGCACATCTCTTTTTGTGAAAGATGCCACCCTCTTGGACTTCGTTGATTTCCTTGAGGTACTTGAAAGTTTCTATCATATCCCTCCTTTTCTCAAGGGTATACATATTAAGCTTCTTTAGTCTCTCTTCATAAGGCTCCTGTTGCAGACCCTGCACCATTTTAGTTACCCTCCTCTGGACTGCCTCCATCCTATGTCCTTGCGGAGATGGGGTCGGGTCTCCAGAACTGCACACAGTGCTCCAGATGGGGTCTCACCAACTGTCTGTGCAGAGGGATAACAACTTCCTGTTTTCTACTGGTGATGCTTCTCCCTATACATCCCAGTATCCCCCAGCCATCCTTACTGCCTTCTCACATTGCTTACTTACCTTTAGGTCATCTGATATGACTATCACTGGTCCCTTTCCATTTTTGTTGTTGTTAATACCTCCCTCCCATTTTGTACTCTTCCCCTGGGTTTTTGTTTCCCAGGTGTATTACTTTGCACTTCTTTGCACTGAATCTAAGCTACCATACTTTTGACCATTCCTCCAACCTTGCCAAGTCCCTTCTCATCCTTTCCACCCCACCCACTTGTGTATCAACCCTGTTGCAGATCTTTGTGTCATCTACAAAGAGGCCTATTTTTCCTTCCAGTCCCTCTGCAATGTCACTTATAAAGACATTAAAAAAGACCAGACCCAGTACTGAACCCTGTGGTACCCCGCTAGTAACCCCCCTTTCTTTGGATTGGACTCCGTTTACTATTACCCTCTGTGTCCTGTTGTCCAGCCAATTTTTTATCCAGGCTACCACCCTGGGACCCACTCCCAGGCTGGCTAATTTGTTTATTAATCTTTTCTGTGGGACTGTCAAATGCCTTGCTAAAGTCTAGGTAGGCCATTTCCACAGCCCCTCCCTGGTCTACTATTTTGGTCACCCAGTCAAAGAAATCTATTAGATTTGTCTGACATGACCTTCCCACTGTGAATCCATGCTGCCTTGGGTCCTGTGCCCCGCTGACCTCTAGGGTCTCAACAATTCTTTCTTTCAGAAGTCATTCCATCATTTTCCCTACCACTGAGATCAAGCTAACGGGTCTGTAGTTTCCTGCCTCTGCTTTACTCCCACTGTTGTGAAGAGGAATCATATCCTCCCTCCTCCAGTCCTTAGGTACCATACCATCCTCTCATGATTTGTTAAAAAGGGTAGTCAGTGATGTCACTAGTTCTCCCCTTAGTTCTTTTAGAATTCTGGGGTGAATTCCGTCAGGCCCCATTGCTTTTATTCACCTTCAGTTTTAGGAGTTCTTTGAAAACCCTTTCTTCTGTGAAAGGACTTGTATCGACCTCCCTATCCAGAGTGCTTCTATTGAATGGATTAGGTACCTCCCCCTCCTCTTCTTTTGTGAATAGTGAGCAGAAGTATTCATTCAGTATCCCTGCTTTTTCATGTCTCTCTCTGCCCAACCACCCTCCCCTTTACTAAGCCTCATTATCCTTCCCTTAGTCTTTCTTCACTCCCTAAGGTATCTATAAAAGGTTTTATACCCCTTCTTAACCGAGTGGGCTATCTTTTCCTCAGTTTGGGCCTTTGCTATTCTGACTGCCTTCCCCGCTTCTTTCTGCTTTAACTGGTACAGTTCTCTGTCCTGCTCCTTCTGTGTTTTCTTATACTTCCTGAATGCTATCTTTTTCTCCCTAACCTTCCCCATCACCTCTTTTGAGAACCATGGTGTTTTTTTCTTTCATTTTGATTTATTTGCTTCACACAAAGGCTTGTTGCCTCTGTGATGGCAGTTTTGATGTTTTCCCATTGTTCCTCCACCCCTCCTTCTTGTCTCTTTGCTAGTGCTTTTTCTGAGGCACTCTCCCATTTTGACAAAATCAGCCTTCCTAAAGTCCAGTACCCTCACTTTTGTATGGCTTGACTCTGCAGCTGTGTTTATATTGTGAACCACACTGTTTGGTGGTCACTTGTTCCCAGATGGCTACTCACTTCTAGATCTAAGATTCTCTCTTTATCCCCATTTGAGAGTATCAGGTCTAAGATTGCTCCCTCCTTAGTGGGTTCCAACACTAGCTGTCTGAGGCACGCCCCCTGTAGAGCATTGAGAATGACCCTGCTCTTGGATGTGGCTGCAGCAAAGGTGCTTCAGTTAACATCTGGCATATTCAGGTCCCCCATCAACAATATCTTCCCTTTTTCTGCTATCCTAAGGATGCCTTCTATCATTTCCTTGTCCATTTCCTCCCCCTGGGATGGAGGTCTGTATACAAACCCCCGTGCAGATTTTGGCACCATTTCCTGTCTCCATGGTGACCCACAGTGCCTCCTCTCCTCCCTGTTTACCCTTTAGTTCCATTGCTTTGATCCCTTCCCTTACATAGAGAGCTACTCTCCCCCTTCTGCCCTCCCTGTCTCCCCTGTAGGTTGTGTACCCTGGTATGTTAACATCCCAGTCATGGTTCTCTGTGTACCATGTTTCTGTGACTGCCACTATATCCAGGCGTCCCTCTTCCATCAAGGCCACCAGCTCAGGGAGGTTGTTACCTAGACTATGGGCATTAGTACTCATTACCCTCCATTTTTTTATGGCCTTACCCCTTTTTGCCCCATCCCTGTCCTTACTGCCTTTGCCTCTTCCTCCATTTAGCCCTGCCTTTCTCCCTACTGACTTCTCTATCTTGGTGTTTACCTCACTAACTACCCTGATTTTTTGGGGGGGGCTAGGATTTCCCTGCTCCTTTTCAGTGCCTCCCCCCTTGGCTAGTTTAAATGCCTGCCAATTAAGCATTTAAACCTATCACCTAGGATCCTGGTTCCCCTCCTGGACAGATGCAGACCATCGCGCCAGTACAGGCCTGCATCTCTCCAGGTGAACCTCCAGTCCACAACGAAGTCAAAACACTGAGCTCTGCACCAGTTTTTCAACCATTGATTGAATCCCATGGTGCAGAGCACCCTAGCCTCACCCATGCCACAGACAGGCAGTACCTCTGAGAAGGTTACCATGCATGCTACTTGTCTAAGGCCCCTCCCCAACTCCACAAACTCCTCCTGCACTGTTCTGATCCCTTTCCCAGCCAGGTCATTTGTCCCTATGTGGACAATGACATCTGGCTTCCTCCCCTGTGCAGCTGCTCCCACGATCCTGAGGATTCGCTCGCTGTCCCTCCAAGCCATGGCACCCCCCCACAGTTCTACCCTCCTAACAATGGAGTCCCCCACCAGGAGTTGTTTCCTTCCCCTGTGGGGTCCCATGCCATCCTCCTGTGGGTCTCCTTTGTGGAGGTTCCCAGCATCCTCCTTGTTCTCCACTGAGGGTGCCTCCATGGAGGAACCACACTCTGCCAGAACAGTGTACAAAATTGTGGAGAGGTACAACTGGAGGGATGCACCTCTGTTCCGCCATCCTCACCCTCACTGAGCCCACTGTGTTCCAACTGCTCCTCTTTCTTGGCAATCTCTGAGTCAGCAGGGGTGGCCTTGGTGGTCCCTGGGTGGGAGAGGAAGTCCCCCGAATCCTGGCCAACTCAGTCAGGAGACAAGCAACCTCCTCCATCCACCCAGAGAGGTGCCTGCAGATGGGACAGCACTGCATGCTCCAGAAGGTCTCCCAGAAGACTGCCGCTCCACAGTCACTGCACTGTACCACTCCCATCATGTCTTATTTGTGGCCCCTCAACTGTTGTCTTGTATGCTTACTCTTTCCTCGCTCTGTTTATTTATTTTTTTTCTCCCTACTTTCCTACTGCCTCTGTGCCGTTAAAGCTCCTGCTCTTCCTGTTCTGGGACAGGAAGTTCCTGTATTCCTCAGTAGTCTCCTTCTTACTTGCTCAGACTCAGACTTCCAGCAGCTGGGGGATGAGAGCTACTATTTTCCTTCTAGCATGGTGAGTCTTTTGTGGCTCTGTGATCACTCCCTTCTTGCTCCCAAACAGGAAGTTCCTGTTGTCAGTCAAGTCCTGTGCCTATAAAAGTGGAATTGGTTAAGGGTGGGGGTTGATGGGAGGAGGCTTTATAGTACCAGTAGAGCAGTAAAGTTCTAACAGTACCTCCTTCCTCTTGCTGTTCTCTGCCAAAAACAATTTTAAATCCAAACACCTGGCTTCCTGCTGCCTAAGCCATAATTACTGCTGGCTGTTGCTGTACTCGAATTTTCTGCTGTGTATGAAACATATGTACCGTTTTAAACTGTGTTAGTGTGAAACAGACAACTGTTTGTGTTTGGAGCACTGCAGCATCTGACAGCAGGAAGAGAATCTGTAGTTCAGTGCATGTACTAAAACTACAACTCGTAGAGTTAAGCTTGTATTTCTTTCTGCTGGTACTCCAGCTCATTATTTCTGTAATTTGCACACTATTTGGGGCTTAATCCCTATTTGTAACTATTTTAGAAGCTGTAGCTTTGCTACCAATCCGTGATCCCGTGATTTAGTTCTGGGTCACAAGACCAGCATTTAAGTCCACCCTGCGGTGAGCAGAACCTCTGAGAGACAGCGGTAATTACTGCTGGTTGTTGCTGCACTCAAATTTTCTGCTGTGTATGAAACATATGTACCATTTTAAACTGTGTTAGTGTGAAACAGATAACTGTTTGTGTTTGAAGCCCTACAGCATCTGACAGCAGGAAGAGGAGCTGTAATTCAGTGCATGTACTGAAACTGCAACTCATAGAGTTAAGCTTATATTTCTTTCTGCTGGTACTCCAGCTCATTATTTCAGTAATTTGCACACTATTTGGGGCTTAATCCCTATTTTTTAACTGTTTTAGAAGCTGCAGCTTCGCTACTGATCCGTGACCACGTGATTTAATTGTGGGCCACATGACCATCATTTAAGTCCAGGGCGAGCCCGAGCAGGGCAAGCACATGAAGACGCATGTCTGAGCACATTTTGCATGTTTGGAGGATTGGGAGGTGCACTATAGATTGCGACAGACCTAAACAGAGGTAAGCCTACGTGTTTAGTTGATATCCATCTTGTATATAGCCTAAATAAAGCCTAATAAATCAATATAACTAATAGCGGTATAAATATCGATGGGAGAGTTGGGCTTAATTGTGTGTCCTGTTTGATGTACTGTTTCAATACCCAGAATACCTTAAATAAAGTATTTCGCTGCTTTAAGTGCATACAAAATGAAGACATGGCCAAGGAAATCAGTCTTCTTAGTTCTAGACTGAATTTCTTAGAAAAAAAAAAACATATTGAGATGTCAAATCAAATGTCTAACGCTGCACTAGTAAATACTTCTATTACACAAACTGATACATGTACCCAAACCGATGCTGTAGCTAATATTTCTGCTAGTAATCCTTTGGAAAACTCGAACGCCCCCTCGTTGTATCATAAAAGAGCTAGAGAGGAGGATGATCCTACCAATACCGAAAACACTTGGTATCAAGTTCAAAGTAACAAAGCTGCAAAGAGAGGCAGAAAAGCTGCAACGTTTGATACAGTACTTTGCAACTTCTTTGACCCACTAATTGACCTAAATGATGATGATGTTAATTTACTACTACTCCAACAGAGAGGTCCTTATCAATTGCAAATAATATTACTGAGGCGACAATAACCAAGATAAGTCCCAACCCAGTTATAATTCAGGATACACAAAATACACCAGTAGATTTAAAGAATATGGGGCAAATCACTGAATCAGACACTAAACAAATATATGTCTTAGGTGACTCAATAATAAAGCAACTTGACTGACCAGTCTGTGAACCTGACAAAAAGAATAGAACTGCTTCCTGTTTTAGAGGAGCCAAAATTAAAGATTTAACTAAAATGGCAAGACAAATTCTGCATAACAGCAGCGAGCAACCTCTAGTAATAATACATGCTCGGGTAAACAATATCTGGAACCAAAATTTACAGTCCATCAAAGAAGAATATGTTGGACTCATTAACATCCTAGCTGAAAAGAATTGTCAGATAGCATTCTCTGAAATCCTCCCTGTACCAGGAGCAGACCCTTACATAAACAATAAAATTAAACAACTTAATAATTGGCTATGTCAATGGTGTGTTAGGTAGAACATTGACTGCACAATACATTGGGAAGAATTCCATGGCAGAAGGGATCTAATATGCAGAGACGGTTTGCACCCCAGCAGATCGGAATCAATTCTCTTGGGGAAGCATATTAACAAATACATTACAAATGCTTTAAACTAAAGGTTGGGAAGGGGAGTAATATACACCTTTATGTACCATGTGAATCCAAGACACTTCATATTTCTTTTTTTTTTTTTTATACTTTAATTTTGGTTTTCTTCATACAATGAAGTGAGATGTAGATAAACACATACAGATCTTGACAATGACTAGAGGTTACACTATTTTTGTAACTGTACAGGTATAGATAGGATATCAACAAGTTCTCTCAGGCAAGTGTCCTTCCATCATAATATTAAAAAGTAGTGACAATATAGGGCAATAAGATCGTAGGATCTGATGCTCTCACCTCAGATGTTCACTCATGTCAGTATATCGAGCTTTCGCCCCACTAGCAGGTTACAACTAGAGTAGTGGGGGGGCTGGTCAATACAGAAGGAATTTAATTTAAAGATTGTCTGAGCTCAGTTAAGTTATAGTTTATCCCTACACCCATAGGCTTCCCTTACAGGAGGCCATGCAGGGGGCAAAATATTCAACTTAGAATTTTATGCAGTCCACAAACTCAGCTGTGTGCATCAGCACACCGTCATTATATACTGTCCAATCTTGTATACATTGAAAAGAAAAAAGGAAGTAGATGACAGAAGAATTGCTGCAACTTCATAAAATTAAAAATTGCAGGATCTTTACTGCCTTTTAAGCTTTTATAATTGAAACACTCAACTAGTACTTAGCAAGAATAATTCCACAAATGTATCACCCCTGGGGAACACATAAACAGCAAAGGCCAGTACAGTCACTCTGGCTCTCCAACAGAGTCCTGGTCTGAGGTCCTAGCTTCTTGTTGAGAGGACAGCGTTCAGCAAAATTAGATGCTACCTCAGGATCAGTGAATATGTGTGGTTTCTGGTTATGCACTACGTGTAGCCGTGCTGAAAATAACATTTGGGCCTTTACCCTCTTCGCCAAGAGTGCTTAACTTCTTGAAGTTTTTTCTTTCTGTCCTGTGTCTGTGATGACAGATCAGGGAAAAAACCCAGATGATTTCCCTCCCAGACAATGTCTCCCTTCCTTCTGGCTTCTTGCAGTAATGGTATTCGAGTTTCGGGTGTGGATAGGGTCATGATCACTGTCAATGGCCAATTGGAAGAATTTCCCCGACCTCCTGTATGCATGGGAATAGAAAAAGCTTGCACTATGGAAATTCTCATGTCTCTGTTTAAAAGCTGTAAGTCTTCAAAGACCATTCGATCTAGTGTTGATAAAAGTTCTGTGCGACTGGTGAAGCGAGAGGGAAAGCCCACAACACGCACATTCCTTTGCCGAAGACCATTTTCCAAGGTCTCAACCTTAGACCGGAGGAAATTGACGTCCTTGATGAGGCCCGTGGTGACTTCTTATTGCCGCTCGGAGGAGTTGGTAAGGTCGGTAATCACGGAAGAGTTATCTGAAATCTTCTGTTCAAGGTCCATAAACTGTTTTTCCATTGCGGCTAATCTTTTGTTAGTCTCATCACCAGTCTCCTGTAATTTAGTTAAAAGTGGGAATAGTTGAGCTAGTTCTGGTGAAGCGGCAGAAGCTGGGCCTCCCGATTTGTCTGAAACGCTAGCGCCTTGACCGCTGAAGTAAGAATCAAGCCTCGAGGAGGTACGGTAGGGTTGCTTTTTTGGGCTCATTTTAAAGTTGAGAGATTCCAATATGCAGTCGGCTCCAAGATAGTTCACTATTAGTGCAAAATAAGATTAATTTTTACAAATAATATGGTCATGTATAACAGCCCAGATTCAGAACATCTGCCTTGTTGAGTGCTCCACAGCGCCCCCGCTACTACTGTTTCAGCAAAATTATGTACTTGAGAGTGAAACAGTCCTGGTGTGCAGTGGCAATCCCTGCCATCTCAAAGCCACGGAGACAGTCATCATTTCTCTCAGAAAGCCTGTTAAAGGCTGCCACAAGTCACTTAGTATACTCCATTTTAATAGTGGGCATCTTCGGGTCAACCTACATCTCTTATCATATTTCAAAAACTAATCACATTGATAACTGCCCCCACCCAAAAAAAATAATAGTTCAAAATTAAACATCTTAATCCTTAATGCTAGGAGTCTAAGAAACAAAATGGGAGAATTACAATCCCTATTAATCAAGGAAAACATTGGCATCTGTGGGGTCAAAGAGACCTGGTTCCAAGACTCAGACTGGGTTCAGGACATTCTGGATTATACTTTAGTATCAAAAAATTGTACTATAGTAAAGGTGGTGGTGGTGGTGGCACTCTGTACATCAGAAATAACTTAAAATGTCATATGATTAATAATACGGATTTTTCTGAAACAGAAACTGAGACTATCTGGGCTAAAATTCAAAATAGTAATAATTGGCTTACCATTGGTCTATGTTACCAACCCCCAAACCTTGATGCAACAGCTAACTACACTTTTATGAAGACTATTGAGAATATTAACATCTGTGATGATTTGATTATCATGGGAGACTTTAACTTGCCCAATATCTGTTGGCACTCTGTTCAAGGAAAAAGTCCTCTTGACACGAAATTTGTTAATGCTACTATCCAGTTTGATTTAGAACAATTAGTTCATGAGCCTCATTGGGGATCCACCTATAGTTCTGCCTCTATTAAGGGATAGTGATCACAATATGATCTTATGGTCCTTGAAGAGATTTACCAACATCACTAAAGGCATAACTAAAATCAAAAATTAAAAAAAAAACCTGACTATTCCAGGATTAAAGAATATCTATTTTCTCAGAACTGGAAGGAGGCCTTAACAAATTTAGACACTGACAGTATGTGGTCATTAATCAAGGAAAAAATTGAATATTGTATCCTACATTGGGTACCGGAATACAATAACAACAAAAAAGAATACCTCTGTGGCTAAACACAAATATAATAAAATAAATAAAAATTAAAAAAGGACATATAACAAATATAAAAAACATCCAACAATAGATAGGTGGCACAAATTTAAAATAAAGGCCAAGTCAACCAAAAAAGCAATAAAGAATGCAAAAAAGAAACTTGAACTAAATTTAGCAACACTGACCAAAGATAACAAAGAGAAATTCTACAGTTATGTTGGTTCAATTAAAGGTAATACCCCCACAATAGGTCCTCTATTAAAGGATCATGACTCGATCACCGATGAACAGGAAATTGAAGACAAATTAAATAATTACTTTAATAGTATATACAAAACCAAAGAGAGAATAAATCTAGACCACCTTCAAACCTCTAATAATCCAGTATTATTTACAAAATCTCAAACGATGGCATCTATAAACTCTACTAAAACTAATTCCTCTGCTGGATCAGACAATATTCCACCTAAATTCCTAAAAGAACTGGTAAATGATTTAGCTGGCATACTTGTACTATTATTTAATACATCTATCAATGAAGGTATTATACCAAAAGATTGGAAGAAAGTGATAATAACTCCTATACATAAAAAGGGTACTAAACAAAACCCTTCTAATTACAGACCCATTAGTCTCACATCATGTGTAGGGAAAGTAATGGAAAGGCTACTGTTGAGCAAAATTGTTACACATATCCAAACTTCAGACTTCATTGACATTACATAATACGGTTTTACTCATGTCAGATCATGCCAAAATAACTTAATAAATTTCTTTGAGCCAGTCAATAATGCACTGGACAATGGTTTCCCAGTTGATGTGATATTTTTAGACTATGAAAAGGCATTTGACACTGTCTCCCTGTAGGCACATGTGAAGTTTGCTTACTGCCACCAGGGTACTGTGTTTGGTGCTTATTTTGATATAGTCTTAGTTTTTTCTCATATAAGGGGTCCTTGTTAATGCTGCCTTTTTCTAGACCAGTATTTATTTATTTATTTTTATTATAAAATGGGCAAGGAAAAAATCCAGTGATCTGATTGGTCAATAGCTGTCCAGACCTGTGTGGTAATTGACCAATAAATGCACAGGTCTGAAAAGTGCCCTACACATCTTAGAACTTGTTTTCTAGGCTGACCTAACTGCACAGAAAATATCACTACACTGCTTTGGAATTCTCAGTAACTGTGACAGCTGGAAAAAACAAAGGCTCAACTAACAACATGAGTGGCTTACCTGCCAGCCAGATTGACCTCTTTGATGGGCCAAATCCAGCTGTTTGATGTGACAATCGATTTACCAGTGAAAGTCTTGTTTTTTTTTCTAATTACTATTATTATTATTTTGGTGCCATTTTCTAAATGCAATAACATACTTCAGAGCTTACGGTTATTGAGTAATTACTACACCCCAACCGTGGTTGAAGGGCACCTAGCTAACACTTGTGCCTGCAACCCACAGAGTGTGGGTGTGGCAACTACCCAATAGCCGCATGCCCTGTTGTGTGTTATTGCTTACATTACTTATTAATTCTGGAACCAAGAGACATCAGTGGTGCAGAAGCTTAGAGTGAAGCTTTCCAGGCAGAGTTTCCACTCAACGGATATCATCAAGTTCCAGAACATGTAAGTAATTTAAAAATGCATTTTGAGTCAGAAAAAGGCAGCATTAACAAGGGGCCCTAAATAAGAAAAAACACATAAGACTATTTCTAAATAAACACATGCAAGAATAGACTAGGAAGATTAAACAGACTTTACACATGCCTTAATTTCCAAGTATAATAAAAAGGGCACCATGTCAAAACCCCGCACCAAGAAACAGCATGGGAAAGAATCACATTTCATAGCCCATGTAATCTAGCGTGGACCAAAACCATGCTGGATTATATACACAAACTACGAGACTGTGCGCGTGTTTATTCCCGCATGGTTTTTGACCACGCGTTTGTGCAGTCAGGGTTTTGACCAGCTATCATTAAAAAATGAGGTTTATGGTCCCTTTAAAGCTGACACAAGATGCTTACACAATAATAGGGATGGGCAGGTTGGCTATTCCGATTCAACTATGTACCAAAAGGTTTTGTTTTTCTCTGATTTGCATGTACATTTTCTGTACTGGGCCAGAACCAGGTTAGTGGCAGATTCAAACTGTGGCAAATGACAGAACCTGGTTGGCCCTACTCCCCCTCATAATAAGATTTTTATATGCCAGAATGTTTAAAATAATTGTTATGTTTTGTCTACCTATTTGCTCATTTGTAACAGGAATAAAACTTCATAATCAGGAACATTACCCAGACTGGGTTAAAATCAGGTCACTTTCAGATCTGAACCTAGTCAATGGGCCAGACTCAGTGGGCTCCCCACTAGAGGTAGTACACTCCTTCAAATACCTTGGAATCACCTTAGACCCTGCCCTGGATTTGTCAGCAATCTGTAAGGCAGTAAATACAAAGCTTATAGCTCTTGCCTATAACATTAGGTATGCTTAACCACAGCTGTTAGGCTGGCTATTGCCCAGGGTGTCCTATGACCTAGTCTCACCTATGGGCTGGTACTCTACTTGGAGACAAACAAAGGGCTTCTAAATAAATGGAATACATGTTACAATAACATTTGTTCCTTTGCTCTTTCTGTGCCCAGGCTTATCCATCACTGTGCCTTCTACTTGAGTCTGGGTTGACTCTCCCCATCTTTTTATCATCTTTTCACCACCAGTTGCACCATTGATAATATTATCAGAACAGGTATACCAGCTACCCTGGCCAGCATAGTAAAGCATGCTTCACAGGCCTACCCTTGTAGTCTATTGATAGGTCACTACTGGTTGTCCCAAAATGTGCTACTAAGATGGGTGAACAGGCTTTCTCAGCATTTGTTCCCAAGCTCTGGAGTTCCTTTCCAATGCCTCTAAGGCCCTGTCCACACTTAACACAATTGAGCGATACTGTTTTTGAAATTGTTACAGCTCTTACTGTGTTGGTGCATCTGTACTTGCAAGGTGAATTTGAAGTTGTTCCTTCCTTCCGGATTAATCATGTCCACACTCTGAGGAAACCATGTCAGGTAGACACAGTTCATAATCGTGTTCTCATCAGCTGTCCCAGGACCAACAGATACCGTGCCAGGAAACACTCTACCAATCTCTGTCCACACTTCAAAGGTAAGCGTGTTTGTATCAGAACCATGTTCAGAACTGTGCTAGAACCCTGAAGCTATCAGGGTTCAAACACGGTTTTCTGACACGGTTCCAAACCGTGTACAGTGTGTTAAGGGGCTCCCGTAACATTTTAACCAAGCTGTAACATTACGGGACCCCTAATGTGGACAGGACCCAAGATGCTGTCAGTCTCACCAGGTTTTTAAGAATGCACTTCATAAGTTCGTCCTGTCTAATGATAAGTGCACATGTAACTGAGCCATTGTATTCATACTTAGCTTGGTTTTATCATTTTACCGCATGACAATTTTGCACTTATGTAGTTGTATTCTCAATTCTGACATCTCTTTGTGCTGCTCATTGTTTCATGTTACACCTGTATTTTGCCCACCCATGATGATGTTATTATATTTATTGTGTCCTTGTAATGCTGTTCATTCATCATCTGTAACTCTCCCGGGTCATGCCTGAAAATAGGCAATGCTTTTGTCTAGTGCACCTACCCTTCAACAAAAACTAAATAAATAAATCAGAGTCAAGTCACAAGAGACTGATTTCCAGAGTCAAGTTGTAGCAGACTGCTCCAGGGGGTCCTGAACTGCAACACTGCTTGTCCACCCATCCTTAATAAAGAGTTGTATTCACAGAAAATAGCTTGTCAGCTAGGATTTAGTGTTAGAAAGTAATTACACAACCTGCTTTGATTTTAGAATCCTAGCCAAGGGCATCAGGCATGGAAGGCAATGTAAATCAGAACACGCCTGGTACCTTCAGCTAGGAAGTTTATATGCTTCGTTCAGCTATCACTTTAAACAAAAATGTATTGTTATTCAAAAAATGTTTTTTTTTATGTTCCTCGGGGAATGGGTGTGCTGAATTCACCTCAGCAACAAAATAGGTAGATAAATGTGTGGGAGGGAGTACAATGTAGTATCCGATGCACTGACCATCCATAGCAAAGGAAAAGGAAGTACTGTATTGCAAGTTCAAAATCCAGACCTGTTCCATCCACTTGAAATCCAAGCACTGTGATAAGACAGGCTTGGGAAACACTAGGTCCATGGGAGGGGCAGGGTATGAGCAATACCTTTCAGATACTAGGAAATGTGAAATGACTGGCCCAGTTTCTGACCTTCCATTCATGATTTAAAAGAAATTATGGGGTTCCACTGCTAATCCAGGGTCTCTAAGCATCATGTAGCACCACTAAATGGAACCAGAAAACCTTCTGAATCTCAACTGCTGATTGGTGAGTGTAATGCATGTAACTAACATTGTGGGTCTGGGCCAATGACATGACAGCAATACATCACCATGCCAAATGAGAAACTGGGATTCACGTGTAAGTAACAGAATCCCATGCTGGAGCCACCTAGGGACCAAGTGCTTTGCAGGGGTGAAACATTCGGCACCAGAGAGGGAAGGTGCAGGCCATTGGTATTGGCTCACCCCCTGGCATATGACCAAGAAGAAGGAGGGGGTCAGCTGCAAAGACAACTAGTCACCCCCCCAAGCCAGAGGCAGGGTGCCGCCATGATGATCATAGAGACGGGAGGCCTAGGGAATCAAGGATAAAAAATAGACTGACAAACAGTAAGACCATGCCAGCCAATCAGCACAGTGGTAGGGCAACCACTCATGTTGCTAGGGATCTGATTTTGAGAACTGACTCTGATCACTGGGTAGCTGGGGAGCTGGTCAGGGAAGGGATATTGAGGATTCCCATCAGATGCTCCTGTCCTTTGAGAGGGAGGGTGCTGATCCTAACTGTTATACCTCCCAGGTGACCACAGGGGAGAGGTATAGCTAAGGATGCTTCTTGGGGAGAGGAGGTCATGTCAATGTTGACGCGCAGCATGCACTAGTGCACAAGTGCATTCAGTGACATCATTCTGCCTTCATCACTGGGTAGGGCAAGAAAAGAGGTTAATCCTCCTACAGAGCTGGATGATGGTTCACACCATTCCCACAGGCTCCACACTCGTCGACTCAGTCAGCCTGATGGAACTAGAGCCTGAGTGTAGGAGTGAAGGCCCTGCCTTGGGAAAAATGGATAATGGGGGACGAAACTAGGTCAGAGGCCAGCTAGGGGGAGGCAGATCGAGCATCCAGTAGATGATCCCATAGCTGATCTCCTCCTCTCTGGAGAGGGAGGGAGGGCAGGGAAGCTCTACCACATTGCCTCCAGCTGGGTGACAGGTGGCAGTGTAGGCAGGAGCTGCTAAGGGGCAAGGGCTGCTCCCTGATGGAAGACAGCAGCATGCTCAGCATGACTGCATCATGCCATAACTCTTTTGGGGCTCTGGGACCAGGGGGAAACAAAAAAAGCTGAAGGAACCAACAGGCTGCTGCTAGAAGAAGCCAATGACCCCTCACAGACCCCATACCACCTACTGGGCACTAGCCTGCCCCAACCAAGCATGGCAGCTGAAGGGGACTTGGGGTACACACACTGGCCCCACCACAGGGGTATGCTGTGGAGGAACAAGGTAGGCTCTGTGTTAGTCCCGGAGATGGCAGATGATGGGGTTTTGGAGGCCATCAGCAGAAAGGGGCCAGCTGATAGCAGAAGGGCCAAAACAAAAATCTCACTACAGAGATAATGATGGCAGTAAAGGTGGGGTCAAAAAAAGGGGGTAGTTGTACATAACAGGTAGCACTCACTGAAATTATCAAAAAATAAATAACACTACACTGCCGATCTGTCAGCAGAAGATACAACAGAATCACAAACCTCTAAAAAATGTGGTCTGCAAGGCTTGCAGTAGCTTATTCCACCTTTTAAAAGTTGTCTTAAATGCACCTAAAAACATTTTGCGCAAAATTTTCCTGTCTGGACTGGACTGTTTGTTGCATTCTGGAACGCAAAAATGTTTTGCCACTAGGCGCTCACTTTAAAGATAGGACCCTTATGGGCCCCCTTAGCTCCCAAAGCTCATAAAGTGTAATTTCAACACTGATTAACATACTGCTCCCAAAATAGACACAGAAGTTAGTGCGTGCTTCCCCTGCTAAGTTCACTGCATGCAGCCACGGGCATTTAAAACATCCTGCTCAGAGGGACTACGTCATGCCTGGTGGATAGTCAGAGGGATGAGAGAAGGAAGAATAACAAATCTATTGTCTAGACAGGATTTGGGAAGGAAATGAAAAGAGCACATCCTTGTTATTAATTGTTGTCAGTTTTGGAGATGAATTGAAAAATCAAAGCATGTGGTTATATCTCAAGCATTATATACTGTACTGTATATATAGTGGCAAAAATGTTGCTGGTATTTGTCATTTTTATCCTCACAGGTATGTCATATATATTAAGGGATATGTGATGGCTAGGTTTGTGATACAGAGTATATCTGAATGAGTGGCAAGTGAGCTCGAGGGAATATCACAAGTTGCGTAGCGTAGCAGAGCCACGAATGATGGTTCCCTGAGCTCACTTGCCACAAGTTCAGATATATTCTGTATCAGACACCTAGCCATCATGTATGCCTTTTATACAATAGGATTGCATTTTGTGCTGGGTTTTTTTTGTTTGTTTGATGATGTAATCAGTGTGATATCTGGAGATCTCACACTGTGATGATGTCATCACAGTGTGATATCTGGAGTTTTCACACTGCAGTGAGAATACTTATTTTATCTAATGGGTTATCTGCTCACTCCTATTGAATAAATGTATATATATCTTTGAGTGTGTATCAGAATGGGGGGGAGTGAGAGGCTGTCATTATCAGATCTCAGAAACACACACAAATACAGTAGTTTGTCAGTCCCAGAGAGTTTTCTTTCAAGAAAAATTGTAAGCATTTTAATATTGAATAGATACTTCTTTTGCTCATGTTTGCCATGGCTGCAAGTCATTCGTGTCGTCCAAGTTTGGAAAGAGGACTGCAGGGAGATTTGCATTACACAGAAATTGGACAGACAAATACTGTGCCACTGATCTGTAAATACTAGTCTGCAGTCACCTGTTTTTAGATTCTGTGGAGGCAGAAAAGCGTGCTGTAGACAATTTCACAAGTCAAATTAATTTCTTGTCTAACATGATTACATGAAATATTCTGCCAGTTTACATTAGTGTTACCATACCAAATTGTACGGGCAGGGATCATAACTGCGCTTGTGGGTGTATGTGCGTGTATGTGGGCATGTGGATATGTGTGTGTGTGTGTGTGTGTGTGTGTGTGTGTGTGTCTGTCTATCTATCTATGGCACAAAAGCAAGAAAGAATGAGATACAGCCACAAGATTAGAATGTTTCATGTCAAGCATTTAGAAATTCCTGTTAATCTGCTATCATCACTTTATGAATAATTAACTCGTAATGGTGTCCCAAGTCCTTTATTTAGCTTTTAGTTTTTTCCAGTACAGTATTTCTTTTCCTGTACATCTTTATAGAGAATGAGATCATCATTATTTTCAGGGAGATTCCCTGTAATTTGAGGGAGGAAGCAGAAACAGAATTAAGATGAGGACACCTTATCAGATCAGGAGTTCTTGGGGTCCTCCTGTGTGCTGGCCTTCACTGTTGATCTTTACAGGGTGGGAGGTTGCCTTAACCATCCCTCCCCTTCCCATTTAGATCTACAGTCACCTCTACTTCAAGATTCAGCTGGTAGGTCATGACTTAAGGTCCTAGCTACAAAACAGTTTCTCCCATTCTGTGTATATGGCAAACCTTTTTTTTATGACAGGGCTCTTCAAATGACTAGACCACAGCATTTGTCTTTCATTTTTATGACAGGAGTAGATATATTAAATTACAGACACCTGTCCCATATGATAATGTAGCTGTCTTTGCCTGCAAATGCCCACCCACCCCCCATGAACTGAGTTCAGGTTTTCCATGGTTTGGTTTTTCTTTTGTTTCTGTGGTATTTTGATGCTTTTTGTACATTCTGTAAATTGTACACATTGTCATTCTTTATTGCTTGGATCTTACTCTCACAATCTTGGTATATTAACTGCACCCTGTCCCTGCACAGTAACTTTTGTACTTACTGTCCTGTAACTTTTGTATTTATTGCTTGTGTCAGTCAACCATATCGTATCATTCTAATGGTTCTTTACCTGTGCGCTTTTTTTACTGTTAACTGTTATGTGCTATCTTGATGGCCTGGGTCATGCCTGTAATTGGTGCCTGGGACCAGAGCACCCACCTGGTTAGCAAATAAATAAATAGAAACCAGTTTGAGCACCCCTCATTTAAACAACATCCTACCAGATAATCAGTGTTCTCAGTTTCATTTTTTCAAGCCCTCAATTCCTGTCTTACCAAGACAGTCAGCTTGTGACCAGCAGTCACCCCAGCCAGCACCTCTGACAGAGAACGGTACTTCATCTCCCCTTGGTAAGAGTAGGGAGGCCTCAGAGAAAGGTTACTCCAGTCCAGAGGTGCTGGAAGACTGGAGAGAGGCACCGCAGCTGGCAGCAAGGGATGAGTCTGGCAGGCAGTGGGGTTTTGAGGCCCTAAGGAGTGGTAAGCAGAGGGTCACCGGGGGTGCAAAAATTGTAGCTGTCATTTTGAAACAACAACAAAAATATAATCTCTATCAAATTTGTTATAAATCCTGGAATTTGTCGTAACCAATCAACATTGATTTCAAAGCATTCTAGGGCATTTTATTTTGCAAAAAAAGAGAACCTCCATTTTACATGATTTATTATAGATTTATGTGCACAGTTACTAAGATGCTTAAGGTTGTGAGCGTCTTCTTGAGCTGGCCCAATACCAGACTGATTCAAGAGTCATGTTCCAGGCCGGTGACCCTGGGTCATGCTTCAAGCCCAGCACGTCATTGTATTGTCTGTGCCCGGTTACCAGACCCTGATATTGCATGATTAATTCTACATCACAACACATGGACTCAACAAACAGTTAAGCAGCAGTCTTTCTTAGAAGGCAAAAACTGTCATCATGCAGGGTTTTTAGTGCTCTGTGATACCAGGCTTGCCCCATTCCTCTCCAAGAACAAAATGACTGTATCAGCCACTAAGACAGTCTGTCAACTGTGCTACCAATGCCACAATGCCAAAAATCACAAATACAACTCCATCTCGGTAACCATACCCTTTTATTCCCAGTCATAGGCCTTGTGCTATGTTTCACCAAGATACTGGCTTAGACATGCATGATCCTTCCTCTTTAAATCATGGATATTCTTATCTGTTAGATTCTGTTTCCTGCTATGTTAATTTCTTGTGGGCTCCTCACATAGTCTTGCCTGGCTTCTGGAGTCATGTCCACATGTTCCTCACTGATGTGCATGCTCAGAGTCATGGCTTTACTTTTCAAAGCCTTTTCGACTCCAATAGACTCCTCATTTTAAAAACATATTTGCGTTGCCAAACTCAGGAAGCAATGTACTTTCAGGAAATAAGCTTTGCATCTACCACCTAAAAAGAGAAGAACTTGTGCATGTACAAGCTTACTGGTGCTGTACCATATTGAACATATGAACACGTTCAGCAGCACAAGTTGCAGTGGCAGCGGCCAGAAAGTCAGACCACTAAAAACAGTACAGATACAAAAGTCTGTTAGTGCAGCTCAAAACTCACATATGAGCAGAGGGCGTATCAGGTGTAGTAATGGCAAGGATTTAGACTAGTGTAATTGCTTTCAGTTATGCACTGTTAGCTTTTCCGGCTGCACTTTCTTTCATGCTCTATTTTATATATATATAAAAAATACTTCCCAAAGCATGAGAAAAAAGTTTCAATACTTTTTATTTTCTTTTTCTGTTTATAGGCACTTGACAAATATTTAAACTCCTTTTTTGCATCAGTAAATCAAAAATAGTCATTTTGCCCTAAAGGGTTCAATCATTTTACTTTACCCGATCTTCTGTTTTCATTTTCGGGTGTCCATTTTGTTCCCAGTTCAATTGTCTATTCCCAGTTCCAATTCTGTCAAATGGCAAAGCCTTCTAAAAATAGTACTTTCAGGAATTTTACAAAAATTACATACTTTATACAAATCCAGGGCCTGGTGATCTTAATTACAAAACTTGATGCCCTTGGCTTCTCTGCTGCTTCCACAGCTTGGCTCAAAAATTACCTCTCTGACAGAATTCAAATGATCTGTCTTGGCAGTACCTCCTCTCCCCTTTTACCTGTCTCAGTGGGTGTCCCAGAGGGCTCCATAATTGGCCCCCTCCTCTTTTCCCTCTTTATTAACTCCATCCTGTCAGAGGGCTTCTTATGTAATTCTCTTCTCTATGCTGATGACCTAATACGCTTCCAAAGTGACCCTTCCCCCTCTTCTCTGTCCTACTCCCTCGCCACCAAATTCTGTAAGGTCCATTGTTGGTTCTCCTCCAACAAACTATTGGTCAATGCTTCCAAGATGAAGGCAATGCTATTCAGTTCAAAACTAAAACTCTCTGCTCTTGATCACTCTGGCTGTCTTCTCAGTGTTCATTCCCCAGATGGATCTCTCCTCAACACTGTTTCTACTTTCAAATATCTGGGGGTAATCCTTGACCCATCCCTTACCTACTCCGACCACATTGCTTTGCTAATCCATCACATTAATCAAAAGATGAGGCTCTGCTACCACTTAAATGATCATCTCACACCTGACGCTCGCCTTGCTAGCACCCACGGCAACCTCCTCCCCCTCCTCGATTATGGGTGTCCACTATACTCCCTTACCTCCACTGCTAGCCTAAACCAACTGGACACTACATTTAACTATGTTTGCCACTTTGTCCTTCATGCCCCTCTCTCCACTCACCACTGTTCTCTCTACCAGTCCCTAAACTAGCTCCCCCCTCAAGTCTGACACTCCTATTTGTTTGCCCAGACTCTCAGAGACACCTTACATAATCCCTCTTACTTCCCCTCTGTCTCTTCTGATTCAGCCCAGAAACTGCTGTCGCAATCTCTGCCAGTCCTCCCTCCTCCAACTAGTCTGTCCAAGAATAACCACCAGGATGGCCCAAAGAACCTTCTCTGTTGCTGCACCCTTGCTATGGAATGACCTCCCCACTTCACTGTGTTCCTTCAACCCCCGTCTGAATCTAATTGCCCTTCTAAAAACCTATTTCCTGTCCTCCTCAACCTGTGTTTGTCCTCTGGCCACTGGCACTGCTGTGCCTCTTACACAGACACCTCCCCCCCCCCCCAGCTAGTTGCCTCTCTCTCCCGCCCTGAAACCTGATTCCTGGTCACCTTCCCTTATTCCCTGTTGTCAGCTGTGCATCTACCTTAACTTATTTGCCTTGTACACTGTGTATTATCAGATGCTTGTAGCTCTGCTGATGTTTCTGACCTTTTGTTGAGGACATTAATACCTCGCCCTGTAATTATGTATTTATATGTATCTTGTATAATGCCCGCCTTGTTTGTTGTATCTTCTGCTGTGTACTTGTATTATGATTTGTCCACCTCTGTATGTTGCCTCAGTGTACAGGATTCTGTACTTGCTTATGTATGATTCACTGCTGTTGTTCACTGTATTTTATCATTTTTTGTGCCAGTCTCTGGCCCGGGTTGTGCCAGAAAGGGTCTTTGGACCAGTGCACCAACCCGGTTAACAAATGAATAAATAAATAAATACATAAATCAATCAATAAATAAATATTTTCTAATAACAAATATGATATCAGGCCTCAGCAGCATTCCCTGAGTACAAAATCCCCCAAAACTGACAGTGTCCATTTAATTTAATACAGAGGGTTTGTTTTTTACTGGTTCTTGCACTCTTCTAGAATAAGAATTCTAATCTCTTAAGAGTTGAGAGGCAGCGTTAGTAATAAATTCTGTAGAAGATGGGGCAAATATACAGAAAACCATGAAGATGTCAGGTCAAAAGGCCACCTGAAGCTTGGGGAGAGGGGTCTGCTATAGGGCAGCTGCATAGTTTGAACTACAGGCCAGCTCTAGACTTCAATTATCAGCGTGGAGAACCACAGAGAAAAGGGCGTTTGTCCCAGCCAAAAATGTTTTCTCTTTTCAGTAATTTAGAGCCAGACAAATATACAAACAAACAAACAGGCCATGTATGAGCATAACAGGAAATACCATTTACAGATTCTGGTCACATCTTAAAACCAGTTAAGCTTTGCTCTTGTACTTGATGATCTCAACAGGACACCTTCCTTTTACATACTGCCTTGTAATTCATAGCTGCATAGCCATCATTCTCTGGCTCTTTATAAATTGCAAATTTTCACCAAACATTGTAGTAAAAAGAACAGGCTGTCCTCTGGAAAGTATTCAACAACGGACAAGTATCTCTCTCTCTTTCTCTCTCTCTCTCTCTTGCTATCATTTTCCTGTTGTATTCATCTGCCCACAGCTGTGCTCACCAGGTGGAAGCAGTGAGTCAGTGTAGGTCTGAACTTGTTGAGCTCTGCCCAAATAATCAGGCTTTAATCCATTTGCAATTCTTTAAAAGGCTAGACTCGTTTAATACAAAAAAATAGACTGTCCCTTTTAGGAGACACCTGCCAACTTTGATTTTATTTAGTGTAACTAGTAAGGCTGTCTGAAGGGACGTTTGGGTAAGGCAGTATAATAAAACTAGGAAATGTGATAAGGGGAGTCCATGATTGAATCTTTCACAGCTGTTGGCTAACTTTGTGACCTTGAGCAAGTTAATTGCCCCCCCCTTCATTTTCTAATCATTGGTAGTACTAGGATCCCAATCAAATGAGTTGGTGCACTTCAAATGGACTATCTTGGGGAAATAAATTTAAATAAAAGCAATGCTGGCATGTGTCAGGGAGGATAAAAGGTCTGCTATGAATGCCAACCACACTCAGGAACTGAAGGAAAGGTTTTACAGCCAGCCTTGCAAATACAGGCAGTGTGTTTCACTTACTGAGATCTTGGTGAAGACGGATAGCAGGAGTGACAGTGCTGATAGGTACATGCGGATCCGCTCTCCTCCAAATCTCCTCTGGAGGTATTCAGGCATGGTCACAATCTGTAACAGAAGAACCAGAGAAACCCTTACAAAATGGTAGTAAAGCTTCCTTTGCTAAATTCTGTAGCACTGAAGTTGAGATATTGATTTTTCTCGAGGGCAAAAACTGTTTCCACTGTATGTGAGTTCAGAGCAAGCACCTAAATACTGCTCTGGCATTGCATCCTAAAACTGTCCTTGCATGAGGATCAAATGTCCAAGAGGGTGGGCAGGTTGTGCCTCCTACTGCTTTCCTGCCACCTGGGTGACCACAGGTCACAAACAGGAATAGCTTCCCTTTATCATTGACACTGTGGAGATTATTCAGCACCGTGACCAGTCCCGTCTCAGTACAATGACATTGTCCAATACAAGCTTGGAACTTTATATCAATATTAAAATGCTTCAAGTGGGCCTGAAGCTGAACCACCACTATGTTTTCCAACAACTCACCGAGAAAAGAAAGGTTAAGACCAGGGCAACAGTTGGCCGAATCCTCCAGATCTAAAGATAGGTACTGATGCTCTGTTGCAAAGATAGTACCAAGTAGTCACCAAGGACAGGGTTACACTTGTGCCACATTTGTTACCCAATCGAGTCATACTCAACAAAGTGGCAATTCCAAACAATCCCAAAGCACCCACAAAGTAATTTGTGAGTGCCAGGAAAAAGGACACAGGCTGCAGTGACAATGGCCCATGAAGCCATTACAACAGCATTGCAGCCCTCGCCATCTGGCTCTCAGGGTGCAACAGGATTGCTGCATTTACTTGAGGATGTGGATGGTTAGAGAGGGGGAGGAGAAGAGACCTGCATTGCTAACTGAGGAAATCCACCTTGGTACAGGGTACAGGATCAGTATTGTGGGGTTACATCTGTAAGAGTGAAGGACTACATTGATATTGGGATACTGAACTGAGTAAATTTGGGATGGCATTGGGAGAGTACTGGCATTCATTGACACTGCATCATCGGGAGGTGCCACTAGGTACTAGAGAGCACTTGGCCCAATGTGAGGGTGGGAGATGGGTGCCACTACAGAACATGGAATGTTTGAATGTTAATCGAGTGGGGTAAACAGAAGTAAGGATGCCATGCTACAGTGCAGTGTTGCCACATGTGTGCCTGTGAGCAGTTGTCAGAAATGTTAATGTGCGATCCTTGACAGCACCCACCAACATCTGAATCAATGATTTCCATTTCACTGCATTTACAGAGGGACTCCTCACATGTGCAGTGCACAAACCTGTAGAGTTGTAGCACTTTAGGGTGACTGAGGAGGCAGTATAGCGCAGTGGTCTAAGGCTCTGAGCTACAAATTTGGTGACATCCAGCAGACCTGACCTGGGTTTGAATCCCACAGCTTCTACTTGCATACTGTGTGACTCTGAGCAAGTCACTTAACCTCCTTGTGCTCCCAGGTCGCTCCTGTAAAAAAGCTTTCAGGCTAGTGTGCTATACCTGGTTAAACATGACAACCTAACAGAATATGCAGAATATGCAGTCCCTTAATGTGGCCAGGAATAGGTCTATTGTATCAGAGGGTCACACTAGCATTCATCAAATTCTGCAGAAACTGACCCTCAGCCAAGGAAGGGTCTCTGATTTTGACAAAACCCAGGAAAAAGAAAATTCCCTGCATTATAACATAAGCAACGTAAGAGTCAGTTCCAAGTTACAGGTGGTGATATGCAGAGGCTGAGCTATACCAACAGTCGAGAGATAACATGCTGTGCCACAAGCTTAAACTGAGCACAAAGAGGTGAGGTGGTCAGCACAGTCTCTGCAACTGTATAGGTGAAAAGGTAGAGCCAGTCTCTGACCTACTTCTCCCAGTCTTGTCTTTGATGAAGTGTGCAAGTTCTTTGCACTTCTCGGCCGACTTGGCTACTCCTAGACAGACAAGTTTGGATGTTGTGGTATTCTACAAAAAGGTTAATGTTGTACTGCCACCTTGTGTTCAAATCTGGTATTGTTCTTTCTAGTCTTCTAGGTTAACTTACCGGAAATATTTAGGATACAATAGGAACTATAGTTATATAGCACTTTCCTAGAGCTCAAAGCGCTTTACTTACACTTCCATGAATCAGGGGATTATGTACAGGAAATGATGCCTTGTAGTGCAGTCAAAACAAAGATTGGAGTGAGTTACCAGAATTTTGTGGTCTCCATTACTGAGAGTCTAAGTGAGGTTACTTCCTCAAGATACTACAGATGTGATAAGTTATCAGTAGTCTGGAAGAGAGCAGATAACCTGTTCATCCATTCCCAACAGCAGTGATACCAGCGAGATAAACAAATCTTGCCAAAATCAAGACTCCCAGAATTCTGAAAGAGCAGAGACTAGCTTTGTAAAAGTCAGGCTGCAGACACATCTGTGAGAAGATGCATTTGCATCTGGTGGCACCCCCTATGTCCAGTGCCACCAGGACACAACAGGTGCTATTTTCAAAACTCTTTCTGACTGCAGCAATTAGATGCAGCTAATAGCAGCATGCATCCAGATTTGGGCAGATGCTACTAATTCTGAAGAAATTTGCTAGATCATCGGGGGAGTTCAAAAGTACACTGCAACATGCAAGATATTTCCCCCACATCTTTGTAAGTAAGTAAAAGTTTATTTGTATTTTGGCGCCCAATCCCAGAGGCTCTGGACACCATTACAAGTGCAGGCAGGGTTCAGGAAGAACATAGACAGTAGCATTCATATTAAAATTCTACATAAACTCAATATAAATTAAAAACTGTTATCCAAAGCTTTGTTAAAAAGATAGGTCTTTAGGCCCCCATTAAAAACCTCCACTGTTGGGGACTCCCTCAAGGATATTGAAAGGGAATTCCAGATAGTCGAGCTGGCCGCCCTGAAGGAACGATCCCCCGAGGTTTTCAGCCCTGTCCTTGGAATCACCAGGAGGTCCTTGGAGGAGTAGAGGGAATGTACTGGGGCAGCTAGAGTAAGGAGGTCAGAGAGGTAACCAGGGCCTAGGCCATATAGGGCCTTATAGGTGAGCAAGTCCACCTTGAAGAGGATCTTCCACCTGACCGGCAGCCAGAGCAGATCCCGCAGGACCGAGATCACATGGCAGGATTTTGGTAAACCCGCCAGCAACCTCATCGCCACATTCTGCACTAGCTGCAGCTGGCAGAGGGTCCCTTCATTGACTCTGAAGTAAAGAGCATTACAGTAATCCAGCCTGGATGTCACAAAGGCATGTACCAGTGATGGTAGGTCTTCGGGCGGAATCAGGGGTTTTATTCAGGTGACATTTCTTAAGTGGTAGACCCCACTTTTGACAACAGATGACACCTGGGCTTCCAAAGTCAATCTGTATCAAAGATGACGCCCACATTTTTCACCCTGGGAGAGGCCATCAATGGGGTGGATCCCAGGACCAAACCTGTTGCCACTCCAGAGGCCTCCCTCTCACGCCTTCAACCAGGTTCAATCACGAGCATCTCCATCTTGTCTGGATTCAGCCTCAGCTAGTTTGAGAACATCCAGTCCTGAATCTCGGTCAGACATTTGTTGACAACATCAACGGTACTCTCAGCTCCTGGTGCAAATGACATACTGTATACAGCTGGGTGTCATCTGCATAGCAGTGGAAACCCAGACTGCATTGCTTAATGAGCTCTCCCGGGGGGTAGCATGTACACTGCGAACAACATCAGCGAAAGGGTTGAGCCTTGAGGCACTCTGGTGATCTGCACCAATAAGTTAGACCACCTAAGAAATAGTTTAACATATATGGAAAATGGCATGATTTGCAGCACTTTGGGTGGACTTGTGTCAAACACATGACTCATGTCACTTTTTTGATGCAAGCTGATGTAAAGCAAAAAATGTGTGGCAAATACGACAGTGTTGGTAAATAGCATTCAAACAGTTCAACCACATGTCATATGCTGCAGGCACAGCCCACATTAGGGACTTGCAACTGTGGTATCCACTTTGGAAATCCTGGCCCATGGGTCAAACTACACTTCATCTCATTGCTCTCTGATTGCCAGCTAAAAATGTGTCCAGCAGTAAAGGGGATGTAATGGCTTGCAGCAGCCCCTTGAAAAATCTGCCCGGATGCTTGAGCCAGATATCTATTAAAGTGAAAGTTCTGAAATAAATACATATGCAAAACTATTATTTCACCATTAAAGTTTTCAAGTTTAAATAGTCTCTTAGTATAGAGAAGCCCCTCCTACATGCACACCAATTTTGCAGCATCATTTGTGCCTATAGGCAGGCTGTGCAATT
The DNA here is from genome assembly GCA_016271365.2 of Neoceratodus forsteri. Lineage (NCBI taxonomy): Eukaryota > Metazoa > Chordata > Ceratodontiformes > Ceratodontidae > Neoceratodus > Neoceratodus forsteri. The sequence continues at coordinate 200,386,803 of JADMNL010000025.1, forward strand.
ATCCAGAATGTACTTAAAGAGGCTGACTGGAGAGTAAAACGTGGTAATGCAGTGGCACATATATGATACACAAACTGATTTTATTAAGGCAAGCAATACAGTACATATAGCTAACATTACAGTGAACATTTTTTTGGCAACATTGAATTAAATAGTGTAGTTGCAGTGTATATTTATTATACTTGTGCGGTAGCACAAGATTAAGTAGTGTTTGGTGTTAAAGCCTTAACTTTGCACCTTAATAACTTTGGCAGTGTTCAGTGAAATTGAATTTTGAATTCTCTTCTTTATGCTGCTCGCGTCTGTCGGCTCCTGGGCCCGGTCACAGACCCCTGAATCCCCACCTCCATACTGGCTACGACTCCCAACACCCCAGCTTTCCCCCTTGGGGTGGGGTTATGCACCTGGGCCCAGTGCCACAATTGTGGGACTAGGATTGGGAGCTGGCCTGGAGGCTAATCAGGGCCAGGGGCAGGCGTCATTGATGGCGACTGCGAGCAAGGTTTTTTCTTGGATCCCCAGGGGCAGGGATGTGCAATGACGTCCTGCATCCACCCCCACCCCTCTGAACTTTTGGATGCCGGAGCTTGCGATTCCTCCTGGCCTCCACCAGGAGTTTTCACATGCCGGGCATTCTCCCCAACCCCGCCCCCGGAGAAGGAGAGCAGCCCTGAGGATGCTCTATCCTTCTCCACCAGCCGGCCCTCCCCAGGTCCGGTCCCAAACCCGGGTCACTGGCGTTGCAAGCAGAATTCCAACCGCCGTGCTGGCGAGACATGGAAAGTTTTGTGACAGGCGCTTATCCAATTTTTGAGACCCAGATGTGTCACATTTACAGAAAAAAATACACATTTGCCTTTTTTTTTGCTCTCACCTACTGCTTAGATAGTACGAAATTTTATTCTAAAAGCTTCAAGGTTGTGTGGCATGTGGTGTGACTTTCGAAGGCTTTTTCATGAAAAAATATTAATTGGTTCCAGAGTTATAAGGTTTTGAAATTTTGCTTCTCAGCATGCTTGGTAGGGTTTTAGGATAACCTTCTAATACAACACCAAAAGTTTGCTTTCACAAGTATTTTCCTTTCAAAACATTAGTGTTTTTCCTGTCATGAAAAAAATTTCAGGTCATGATGGCTGCCATCTTTTTTTTTTTTTTTTCAAAACAAAAAGATGGAAAATACATAAAAATTATTATTTAAAAAAACAACAACACCTGAACCATAGTAAATGGGGGAAATTCGGCTCAGAAATACCTTTTCTGGGCAACACAAAAATCCTGGGTGCCCAGCTTAGTGAGAGGGCTGTTTTCCACATCGTTCTGTGAAGCTGTGGTCTGAGCACGGTGTGTGTGTGTGTGTGTGAGTGAGCATGTTACAGGCATCTTTCATTTCTCTTTGATGGCTAGAAATCTGCTTACACACTAAATGCCACTTATCTTAATGAAGATGTCATTAGGGAAATAGAGTATTCCTTTAGTACAAGTCAGGGGTTTTACAAAATATATTATATTTTTAGTGTCAACTCCAAATCAGGTGGCATTAAGATAAAGGCTATTTGGGATTATAGAGTCCAAAGTATGCGAGGCTGATGTAAAAGCTAGAGATTGGGGTGTACCAGCTGCTAAAGGTTGCTGAGGGCTGCTTCCCAATGGCTGGCAAGTAGCCCGTTCTAGCCTGACACCTGGAGGGTCATGCTGTTCTATTAGTAGATGGACTCTTCCCTTGGCACCGGGCCCTCTCTGTAACTGTTCACCCAGATCCTAAATGGGCATGTTCTACTATCTCAAAAAAGAAAGGACATTAATTGCAAAAAACATGCATTAATGCACCAGTTAGGGTTTTGCTTGACACCACAAAAGTATGGAAATGTGCAATTATGGTTTCAAATCCTAACCTCCCCCCAAGCAGCAATAGGACAAGACCACACAAGCAACCACATAAGCAACCACTGACAGTCATCAGATAAACAACATACAACTGTTTCCAACTGGCATGCGTGCAGTAGCACTGATGTGCTGCTTTCATGGATTTGTATCTGTGGGTGCAGAACCACAAGCCCCACATGGGCTTGTGCTTCTACAGCCAGAACTGTGTGTGTATGTCTTACAGTGTGCATGAGTACCTGAGGCTGCAGACACTCAGACCCTACAGGGGCCTGAGCTTTTGCAGACAGAAGTACTATTGCAATTTTCCTTGCATGTCTCCCACATCTTCAATACATCTATGACGACTGGACTTATCCCTGACCTATGTAAGATTGCCAGAGTTGTTCCAGTATTCAAGAAAGGGAATCCAAAATACCCTGAAAATTATTGTCCCATAGCCATACTGTCTGCTGTCAGCAAACTAGTAGAGAAAGTTGTGGCACCCCAATTAATGGAGTACGTCCATAAATATGATCTGCTATCCCTGGCACAGCATGGCTTTTGAAAGGGATATAGTACCTCTACTGCTCTTGTTAAAGTTACCTCAGAGATTAGGGTAATCATGGATCACAGTAAGCCTACTGGAGCTATCTTTGTACATCTCTCCAAGGCTTTTGACCTGGTAGACCATAAACTCCTTTGTTATAAGCTATATTCTCTTGGATTGTCAGCCCTTGCTCTAGTTTGGTTTGCAAGCTACCTGTAGGATAGACGGCAACTAGTCAAGTACAACAGGATGCTATATGAGCTTACTCTTATCATGGTTGGTGTCCCTCTGGGGTTCCATCTTGGGACCCATCTTATTTTCCTTCTTTATTAATGACTTACCCGAGGTGCTTACCCATTGTAGCCCCACCTTTTATGCTGATAACTTAGTGTTACTAACTAGTTCCCAAGATATCAAAGTCAGCAACTCACAACTAAAAGCCGACCTCCGTCAAATACAATCTTAGCTTATGTTAAATAAATTGCTCCTTAACCTCAAGAAAATGAAAGTTATGCTTTTTGGTTCTCAGGCCAAAATCAGAACTTGTTCTGATCCCCTGGATATTACTAGTGTTGACGAATCTTCTGTGACTATTACCAGTTCATTCAAATAACTAGGAGTCACCTTGGATCCCCAGCTGAATCTCTCATTGTACATCCATAGCATATGTAAGGCAGTTAATTGTAAGCTGGGCTTAGAAACATAGAAACATAGAAGTTGACGGCAGATAAGGACCGCAAGGCCCATCCAGTCTGCCCATTCCTTTTTCTACCTTATAAATGTGCCATCGGCCTTTGCTCTGTCAGTGACCTATCTATTCATAGTCATTTGTATTGCTCCCTTATGCCTATCCCATGCCTGTTTGAAGCCCTGCACTGTATTCATAGCTACCACTTCTTGTGGTAAGCCATTCCATGCATCTACCACCCTTTCTGTGAAAAAATTTCCTCACATTCCCCTTAATCGGCCTCCCTCTAATCTCATGCTGTGTCCTCTTGTCCTGCTATTTTCTTATATTTAAACATGTTAGACTCTTTCACCTTGTTTATGCCCTTAAGGTGTTTAAATGTCTCGATCATATCACCTCTCTCCTCCTTTGCTCAAGGGTATACATATTGAGCTCCGTTAATCTGTCCTCATATGTCTTCTGATGCAGTCCCTGCACCATTTTGGTTGCCCTTCTCTGGACTGCCTCAATTTGGTTAATGTCCTTGTGAAGGTGTGGCCTCCAATACTGCACAGTACTCAGATAGGGCCTAACCAATGTCTTGTACAGAGGATTATTACCTCCCTCTTACGACTTGTGATACCCCTACTAATACACCTAACACCCCCTAGCCTTACCTACTGCTTTAGAGGTCTGCTTGGATGATTTTAGGTCATCAGTGATGATGATGCCCAAGTCTCTTTCTTCCTTTGTGACTGCTAGCAACTCCCCTCCCAGCCTATAAGTGGCTTCAGGGTTTCTCTTCCCTATGTGCATGATCTTGCACTTCTTTGCATTAAATCCCAGTTGCCACTCTTCTGACCATTCTGCTAGTTTATCCAGATCTCTTCTCATTCTGCCCACCCCATCTGGATCATCTACTGTGTTGCAGATCTTGGTGTCATCTGCAAACAGACAAGCCTTACCCTCTAGTCCATCTGCAAGGTCACTAATGAAGATATTGAACAGGACTGGCCCCAGGACTGATCCCTGAGGTACCCCACTTGTGACTTGCATCTCTTCTGACTGTATACCATTTACCACCACTCTCTGTTTTCTGCCAGTCAACCAGTTTGCCACCCAGTTGACCAACTTCTGACCCACCCTGAGCCTACCTAGTTTATTTATCAATCTTCTATGTGGAACAGTGTCAAAAGCTTTGCTGAAGTCAAGGTAGGCGACATCAACTGCTCCACCTTGGTCCACCACTCTGGTTACCCAGTCAAAGAAATCCATGAGATTAGTTTGACAGGACCTTCCTTTTGTAAACCCATGCTGTCTTGGATCCTGTGCCCCTATGGATTCCAGGTGTTGCACTATCCTTTCCTTAAGAGTGCCTCCATAATCTTGCCCACTACTGAGGTAAGACTGACCGGTCTGTAGTTCCCACCTCCTCCTGCTACCACTCTTGTGGAGCGGGATCACATGAGCCCTTCTCCAGTCTTCTGGGACCTCTCCTGTGCTCAGAGACTCACTAAACAATTCTGCTAATGGCTCTGCTAGTTCCTCCTTTAGCTCCTTAAGTACCCTGGGATGTATGCCATCAGGTCCCATTGCCTTATCCACCCTGAGCTTAGCAAGCTCTTGTAGGACCCTTTCTTTTGTGAAGGGAATAGTGCTCACCTCCCTCCCCCCTGTGTCCATGATGCTGAGCTGTGGGCCCTGCCCTACCTTCTCTTCAGTAAATACTGAGCAAAAGTATCTATTTAGGATAGATGCCTTTACAGGGTCCTCCTCCTCACATGCTCCCTTTTCTCCATTAAGCTTAGCAATACCCCCTCTGGACTTTCTCCTTTCACTAATGTATCTATAGAAACTCTTGTCACCTTCTTTTACTGTTTGAGCTAGTGTTTCCTCAGTTTGGGACTTTGCCTGCCTTACTGCCTTACCTGCTTCCCTTAGGGCAGTTTGGTATGCCTCCCTATCTTCATCCCGCTGTGTTCCCTTATATTTTCTGAAGGCCAGCCTTTTGGCTCTGACCTTTCTGCTACTGTATTTGAGAACCAAAGTGGTTTCCTTCTTCTTTGCACTTCCTTTTCTGTCTAACACAATGGGATGTTGCTTCAAGTATTGTATCCTTAATGCTTGCCCACTTTGCCTGTACCTCCTCACCTGTGTTTCTTTTGCCAGGGCTAGTTTAACTCTGTTGGCCATCTTATCAAAGTCAGCTCCTCTGAAGTCCCATATTTTGCCTTGAAATGGGATGATTTAGATGTAGTAGCCAAATTGAACTATACCATGCGATGGTCACTGGCCCCCAGGTGACCTTCTACCTGGAGATCTGTGATCCCTTCTTTGTTAGTCAGTACTAGATCTAGGATAGCCCTGTCTCTTGTGGGTTGCTGTACCAGTTGTTTGAGGCCTCCCCTGCAGGAATCCACTATGAGTCTAGTTCTGGCAGATGTTCCTGCTGGTGTTGACCAATCTGTATCTGGCATGTTGAAGTCTCCCATTATCAGAACCTCCCTTTAGCTGTCATGTTTTGTATATCTTCTAACAGTAATGTGTCTATGTCCTCCTCTGGTCTGGGGCCTGTAGACAACCCCAGTTCTTATGGCTGTCCCATTTCCTGTTTCCAGGGTGACCCACAGTTCTTCTGGCTCCTTATGTGTATTCTGAATTTCTGTAGCTTTGATATATTCATTAACATACAGGGCCACTCCTCCCCCCCTTTTTGCACCTCGGTCTCTTCTGAAACAATACATAGCCAGGTACTGAAGTCTCCCAAGTGTGGTTACTGGTAAACCACGTCTCACTAATTGCTACTATGTCCAGTTTAGCCTCTGACATTATTGCCTGCAGGTCTGGGATCTTATTTCTGTGAGCATTTGTGTACATGATTTTCCATTGGCCAGATTTTGGTGTGTTAGTTGTTGGGTGAAGTTTGGCATTACCCCTGTGCATCGTATGGGGAGACAAACCTTTTTTCTTACCTGGTGATGCAAATGAACGGCAAACACGCTGAATTCCTGTTTGACCACTAGCTGAGGGGAGGGTGTTCTTCCCATTCGGCGTGTAGAGGTGCTGCACCCCTCTCCCCATTTGCTAGTTTAAATATTCTGCAAAGACGTCAAACTTCTGCCCCAATGCACTGACTCCTCTTTAGTCAGATGCAGTCCATCAAATTTAAAGAACTTTCGCTCCCAGAACTGTTGCCAGTTCCCTACAAATCTGTGTCCTTTTTCCTGGCACCAGTCCTTGAGCCACGTGTTTAGCTCCCCTATCTCCCCTTCTCTGACCTTCCGTCCATCTGCTCCCTTCTCCCAGACTGGCAGGATCTCAGAGAAGGAGATGCCAGACGAAATAGATGATAGTTTGTCACCCAGCCTAGTCAGGTGTTCCTTGGTCTCCACAACTGACCGGCTGGCGAGATCATTAGTCCCTATGTGTACTAGGACATCAATGTTTTCTCCTGCTTTGTGAACAATTTTAGCAATGCGGTCAGTGTCTCTCCATGCTGATGTACCTGGGAGATATCTGACCATCACCCCTGGCTGGAGATGGGTATCAACTCCCCGAATCATGGAGTCTCCTATGATCAGAAGTTTTGGGATTTCCTTTGTGCTTGTTTAGTTTTGGTTCCTGATTTGGGTGAGTATTGTTGTGCTAGCTCCTGTGCGCATGATGTCCTGCTCTGCAGTGTCTTCTGCCTCTTTATTTGATTTCAGAGATAGAGGCAGATACCTGTTTGTAGTGTTTATATGGTTTTGGAGGTATGTGTTGGAGAGCAGAGAGTGATGGGGCACCTGATTTGCTCCTCCTAACCACCTGCCAACCTCCTGGACCAACTACCCTGCGGTCGAGGTTTTTCTGTTGGATGCTGGGGAAATGGCGGGTGGTTCTTATAATGTATTTCCTCTTCAATATGAAATTTGAGGCGTGCAATCTCTGCCCATGCTGCCCGGAGCTGAGACCTAAGATCTCCAAAGGCCCAGCATGTAGGACAGTGTCCTAAATCCTGTAAGACTGTCCTTCTGAAAATTGTTCCACAGTACCTGCAGTTAATGAAATCCATTCCAAATAAGTTGCTGGGTTTGTAACCTAGTCAGAGTAATTAGAAGGAAAAAAAATGCAAGTAATGGTTTAATTGTGCTTTGTTTAACTTGTTATAACAAGTTAAATTACTAGTGCCATGTAAATGAGATCACCTTGTGGAGGCCCCACTGATCCGCCCCTTCCTGCTCTGCCACAGGAAATGTCACAACTGTGGTACCCTATAAAAGGAGTGTAGTGTGGGGTGGTTGAGGATGGGGGTGGGTGGCTGGGCCTTCCCTGCCTAAAAGAAGAACCACAGACGAAAGAACAAGGAGGTAAGAGCAGAAACAATCAGTCAACAACAAATGCAGTAACCCTGAAAGCTATCCTAATGTTAGATAAAACTGTAAAACCTGTAAAGCACCACCTGTAATAATTTCAGAAGATATACCCTGTAAGAAACACTTTGCTCAGAGAAAAATAAAGCAGTAACAGAAGATATACCTTGCAAAAGACAATTTGAATCAGAAGATTACAGCAGTAATCTGTTAGCACACACTGTAGGCACACCTTGTAATAATGCAGAAGAAGGTATACCAGCAACAACAATTTGAATCAGAGAAAAATAAAGCAATGAAATGTTAGCAACAAACAGTAGCAATCCCTGTGAGTAAAAATTAAAAACACCACCACACAGTAAATCTGCTTAGCCAAACTAAGTCTTAATCCTTCTCCCTTGCTCTGGTAAGTTTCTCTACTCTGCCTTTCAAGCAGTCTTAGAAGGAAAGAGCTCTGGTGAAGCTAGGTGCCTTGGCCAGCAAACCAAGTCTTCTACCTCTTGAGTTATAGTGCCAAACGTATCCTCACACCAGCTGCATGTCTTGCCCATGGTAGACGAGTGTTCTTTCCCACCCTTAGTTATGGGCTCCTTGCTTTTACTTATGCTGCTAACTCCACTTATCTATGTAGGATGTAGCTTATAACAATGTGTGTTGGTTTGCCCTCTCTGCCACTCATCTCACACATCACTGTGAACTCTATAATAAATTAGAATGGTTGTCCCCAGGGAATTATTGTACCTTTGCCCCGAGTTGCTCTACTGATAAAGTTGTCAGAACTGCCACCCCTCCTGTCTTGGCGGAGCAATTAAGGACTGTTAACTCAGCTTACCCAATCAGGTCTAGTGATTTGTCTCTGTTCTCTGTTCCAAACACCCACATGGCTATGGGGGACCAGACCTTTGCTGTCTGTGCACCTAGTCTGTGGTACTCCCTCCCAGTGCCTGTTCACAATGCCACCTCCTGCTAACTTTTTAAAAGGTCCTTATGGAATCATCCGAAATCTAACTCGGTCTGTTATTGCACTTAATCCTGCTATCGCCTTCTTCCAATGATCAGTGGACTCTAGTGCTTGGCCTGGTCTGTCCAGGTCCATGCTTATGTACATCTGTGTAATATGTATATACTGTTTAAATTGCTGTGATCTTTAATTTATTGTTATGTTACCTATCTACTGTTGTCTTTTCACTGTTAAAGTTGTCTGCCTGTATACATTTGTAACCTCCTGGGTCGTATCTTAAAATAGGGATATTCTTGTCTAGTGTGCTTACCTGGTCAATAAAAGTGAAATAAATAAATAAAATTTGGGTAGCATGGATTTCTGTATGCAGCTGCAGAAGTGCAGACCTCACAGGGGCCTAGTCCTTTTGCAGTCAGAAGTTGGTGTATATGGTCTTAAGCTTGCAGCTTCAAAGGGCAGGCCCCCCAAGGGGCCTGCACTTCTGCAGACAGAAGTATTTTTGCAATTTAGCTATCATGGATTTCGTGGGGCCTGTACTTCTGTAGCCAGAGGTCGGTGTCTATGTCTTACACCTGTGGCTGGACCTGAGCTTCTGCAGCCAGAATTGTGTGTATGTGTATATCTTACAGTTAGCATGAGTATTTGTGGCTGCAGAAGTGCTGGCCACATAGGAGCCTGCATTTCTACAGACAAAAGAACTCTTGTAATTTGGGTAGCATGGATTTGTGTCTGTGGCTGCAGGGGCCTGTTCTTTTGCACATTTTTTCTATCTACTCCGCCCATCTTTGTCATCTGGCAAAGCAGCTTTCTCCCACCGGCTCCCAAGCTTGTGGAACAAACTTGCCCCCTCCATCAGAAACTCCTCCTCTCTTTGAGATTGCCAGACATAGCTGCACCTCCTACAACCTCCTCCCTGCCACTGTCCTCAATAATTGTTGCTCCACACTACAGCACTTAAAATGACATAGCCCTCGTCGAGTGTACTTACCTTTGCGCTTTCTGGTTATTCCCAGTTGTCTCTTCTCCAGGTATTGTTTCTATCTCACTATACTTCGCAATCTCTGTTGCTCTATCTTACTATACTTTGCAACTCTATTGCCACTGTAACCCAAATTGTCTATTTGTCTCTAAGAACCGTAATTGTTTATAACTCTGCTGGGACTATGTGTTTTCCTGACCTATTGTTTCTGCAGGCGTGTGTTTCTCTGTATTATTGTATGTACTCCAACTCCCCTTTCCCCCAGGTCGCACCTGGAAATGAGCCCTGGCTCACCGTGCCTATCCCAGTCAACAAATGTTTAAATAAATAAAATAAAAACACAGAAGTAGTGTTGTGATTTGAGTATCATGGATTTGCATCTTCAGCCAGAAAACAGTGTGTATGTCTTGAACTGTACATACCACAGATACAAATCCACAAAGGTAGCACATCAGTGCTACTGCATTTGTGCCATCTGGAATCAGTTGTATGTTGTTAATCTTACCTGATGATGGATGTCTGCAGTTGCTTGCAAGGTACTGTCTTTTTGCTGTTTGGAGTGTGGGGAGTTAGGATTGCAAAACATAACACCACATTTCCCTACTTTTGTGGCAGTAAGTTGAACCCTAACTGATACATTAACACAGTTTTTTGCAAATAATATATATATATATATATATATATATATATATATATATATATATATGTTATATTGGTGCAGTAGCACCAGTATAGCTGGGGTTAAGTAAGGTGCTTAACTTTAAACCCAGTTTTTACACATTAATGCCTTTGGCAGCATTTAACTAATAGAACAATACATAATACAAGTAATAAAGTCCTGATGAGCAGGCTACATGTTTTGGTGTTTATGCAAGGCATCGGTGTCCTGAGTTGTACAACTAATTTATTTCACGAAATGAAAAACAAGACGGCAGCTCACAAAAAAGGAATTTTTTCTCAAGACAAAGGATTGACTCCACAAGAAAAAGAATCTTTTTTTGTGAGACCAGATTCATTTCTCGTTCCAGGAAGCTATCCAAAAGAGTGAAATGAGCATGCTCAGAACCTGAAAATGTAAAATTACAAAACTTTGCAACGGATCAGCATTTTTTCAACAAACCCATGAAAGGCACTTCTGTGAAGCAAGCCTTTTCTACCCTGAAGATTTCAGACCAAAATTCCAAACTGTCTGGGTGCAGCATGATGACAAAAATAGCACAAACAATAAAACAGTAAATTTTAACATTTTAGCACTATATGCAGCTCAAAATCTGCTAATCCAACTGAAACAAAACTTAGCACTTCAAGAGATCTACCATACAAGATGGGCCAGATATTCAAAACTTTGTGCCGAGCAAAAACCGTTTGCGCAGGTGTAGCTCGGGTCGGCTATATTCAAAAGGCCAAATAACACGGGCAAACTGCATTAGCGCCAGGCAAAATCATAATGTAATATATGGATAATGAAAATAATGCCCCCAAAATGCATACAAAAAATTCCTTGTAATATATTAGTTAGTCCCGTAATAGTATAGTTCCGGTCCTCATAATAGTATACGTCCGGCCCAATAATACTATACTTCCAGTCCTCGTAATAGTATCGTTGGGATTACCAATGCGACTACTGTGTGAACCGTGTTTTGTTTTGGGGTTTTTTTTGTGAGAGAAAGAAGTGGAATGGGACTGGGAGCGGGAGCAGGAGCGGGGGAGTGTGAGCGAGGAGCGAGGAACAACACTCGGGAGTCTTACTAACTCTGCAGGCGGCAGCGCCGTACAGCAGACACAAGTAAGAGCTTAAAAATTCCTCGCATCTGTATATTACAAAAAATAACAAATAGGTTCTGGTGTTTCAAGGCACAAATTCCATCTCGAGATTCTGGGGACACAAGAAACCTCTCGAGCTTCGCTCTTGAGGTTTCGTGTGTCCCCAGAACCTCTCGATGGAACTACTGCCTTGTAATACACTAGAACCTATCTATTATTCTATTTGTATGCAAGGGGCAAACTGACATGAATATAGGCGCAATGCTATATTCAGTGACTAGCGCCACGCAAAGTGGTTTTGCACGACTTAGCGCGACACTTAGCAAGGTGCAAATTACAAGAAAAGCTTGTCTTAACCCTGGGCAATCAGCTTTGCGCGACACTATGGCTTTGTGCAGTGTTTGCACAGGTTTTGCGTGACCCTAACAAATAAATATGACACATAGACAAAGCCAAACATAGAGGAAGCATGCTGCTAACTGATGGCATCACAATGATGCCATCACCTGTCACCAGTCCCAGCCATGCCAGGCAGTAAGTGGTGACACTGCTGCCAGTAGACAGCATGGCAGTGTGGCCATACAGCACACACCTGCGGACCACACTTCTGTGGACACCAACAGATGCCAGCACACACATGCAGCACTGTGTGCATGGAGGATGTTGAGGGGAGAGTGCATGGGTAGGCAGGCTGTGCCACAGACCAGGTGTGGCCACAAGGCTGGGACACATCATGCAGTGCACATGGGCCAGTACTGGGAATACCCCAACACCAGTGTGCCTTTTGGATAATATATGCCCCCCCAGCCACATACCTCACAGCTGTACAACTGCCACAGCACACAAAACCGGACATGTACATGTCACTGTGAGCATCCCATGCCAGAGGTGCAGCATCTGTGGGCCACACAACAGCGTAACAATAATGTCCACTGTCAGTAAACACCTGCAGGTTGGGCCTCTCACTGTGTATAGTGCAGTCATCATCACTGCCCTACACACCATAGGCATTGCTGTGTCCACACACTACTGGCCCCCTTGCTACTGTAGTGTCTGCTGTGCACTGTAGCATGACCTACAGTATGACAGTTGCATGCAGCACCACCATCTGTGCCTATGCTGTGTTGTCCCAGTACAGCTGCACACAGCAGTGCATGTGGAAGTAGTGTTCAGAACTGTATAATATTCCCCAAGCTGTTTGCGCAGTGCTAACACATTTGCGCGGGTTTAGTGCAGGGCTAAACAGTTAGCCCAGTGCAAACTGCATGCAAATCAGGGCATAATGAGATGCTAATCTGGATGATTGCCCACAGACTACCTAAGTAGGCTCATTTGCATGTCACTTTTGAATATGGCAAAGTTTAGCACTGGGCAAACGTGTTTACACTGGGCTAATGGTTTAGCCCTGCACTAAACCCGTGCAAACGTGTTAGCGCTGCACAAACTGTTCCGGGAATAGTTTACAGTTTTACACACTGTACTTTCACATACGCTGCTGCCTGCAGCTGTACTGGGTCCATGCATTTGCTGGCACACAAATTGGCCACATAGTTCACCTCTACCTACCTTCACATCACTGTGCACTGTGTTGCTGTTGTGGTTTGCACTTCCTGGTTGCCACATTCAGAGCTGTCTTATTCCAGGGCTAAGTTTGCCCTGCACTCCCAGCCCAGTTTGCCCAGATTCCCATACTATATTCAGAAGCTGTTTGCCCTGGGCTATTCCTTTTGAATATGGTTTGCTTTGTGCTCCGGGCCAAGTTTGCCCACTGGGCAGTGCTAACTTAGCCAAGGGGCAAAGTTCTGAATATCTGGTGCTAGGCATGCAAAATTTTGTGCAAATCCGTTGAACGGTTGCAAAGTTATTAAAATGTAAAATTTGAGGTTTAACATTAAATGCTTACTCAACCCTAACTATAGGAGCACTCCCACACCTGATAGATAGATAGATAGATAGATAGATAGATAGATAGATAGATAGATAGATAGATAGATAGATGGATGGATGAGTAGGCACTTTAATGTTAAACTCCAATGTTTGCACTTTAATAACTTCGCAATCGTTCAACAGATATGCACGAAATATTGCAGGTGCCATCTCATGGGGTAGATCTCTGGATTGGCCAAGTTTTGTTTCAGTTGGATATGCAGATTCCAAGATCCAGATAGTGCAAAAAGTGAATTTTTTTCTCTTTGGTTTTGCTAGTATTTCCTTGAATTTGGCTACCGCCCAAATGGTTTGGAATTTTAGTGTGAAATCTTCAGGGTAGAAGGGGGATGGCCCACAGATGTGCCTTTTACTTGTTTGGTGAATAAATATTAATCTGTTCCAAAGTTATTTAATTTTGAAATTTTAAAAAATTGATTCTGAGTATGTTCAGTAAGCACTTAAAATAGCTGTATGAAACGAAAAAAAAATCTTTTTTTTCATATGGGGCCAGTCCTTTTCTTTTTCATAAGGGGAAATCATTTTTTCTTTTGCCACTATCATGTTCTCCCTTTTTTCATAAAAAATACTATTTTAAAACCCACAAAAATGACATGCTGGTGGCAGACCAACACATAAATGTTACTCACCAGGGCTCCGTTAGGTGTACTCTGCAGTTAACTGTTGGACAGAAGACTCCCAAATGTTTTAATATTTTTAATATTTTTTTGTGACTCGCTTCTGCTTTTTTCGTTTGATGTTCATACGAAAGAAGAAAATCTAGGTTTTTTAAATATATTTTTGAAGAGGCCTAGCACAAAGACAGTTTGGAATTTTGGTCTGATAGTTTCAGGGTAGATAGGGGTTGACTCACGGATGTCCCTTTTGCTGATTTGATGAAAAAAAATATTAATCCATTCCAAAGTTATTAAATTTTAAAATTTAGGGTTCTGAGCATGCTCAGTTACCAGTTGTTGCTCATGGGGACTCTGTTTTGTGAACTTTTATTCTTTTCCTATTGGTATTCTGTATAATAATTACCACCACGAGTGCAGTTCTGAACCCATATACAACTGGACATTGACATTGTATCTTTCAGTATTAGGTCAGGTGGTCACAGATTTAAGTATATTTCACACTCGTGAGTGAGGTAATACTCTATCAGATGTTACTTTTTCTATTAGTGAAACAGGCTGGTGGTTTTTGGGCTCGTAGCCCAGTTTTTTTAAAGGCAAATCGATAAATCAGTTTCATGCATATCACCTCGCTCACATGCGATCATGAATTGACATTTTGTTGTTTAAGATTACTTTTCTTAGCATACATTGTCCACACTAGAGAACATTAAATTAACTAAGTGTGGTGGCAGCACTTGCAGGAGTTTCTGGTGCACCTCCTGGTGACATATGGTTTAAGTGTGTAAGCAATACTAACCCTGCAGATGCGTGGCAATGTTAAGAGAGGGTCCTCAGTTAGTAAATACAGGTGATCAGTGGATATTGTTGGGAGAACTCCTGTGCCACATGATTTTATCATAAAGTTTGGTTTTGAACTTCGAAAATGCAGTGATTGGATTTGACTCTGGTATTAGTAACAGACACAGCACCGAGCCATGGCTAAGCATTAGTCGGTACACCAAGGTAATTATGGGTGTACAGTGGGTGCTAAAATTAATGGTGCCTGAACAATGTGCCTGTGTGTTTAATATGATGATTCTTTGTGACAGCATTATCAAAGTTTGATTGGTTTTTAAATAGGATTCCCCTGCTAAGTTTTAAAGAGTGATCGCCTCTAAATAGCTTAGTAGTCACTGAATGAAATTGGTTTAGAGGATATCGATGCTGGTTGCCTAACAGGAACCATACCTGTTTCAGCTGAAAGAAGGTCCAAGAGAACTTAGTAGAAATTACATGGGCTATTAGAAACATTCTGGAATAGTACCAGACAAAGCACCAGAGTCACAGCTCAACGGTAGCCGGTACGTCAAGGTAAAACCGGGGGCACAAGTTGTGCTAAAATCGATAGGGACAGAGTGTTATACCTGTCTTTATAATTTGGCAGTACTTTGCGATTGCTCTATCAATTTCTGATTAGCTCTGAAAAAGACTTGTACAGGAAGCATTTATGAGCAACCGCCTCTAATTCACCACATTGTTACGAAATGCAATCTAATTAGTGGAACATCTTATTTTCCTGGGGCCTGATTCCAAAACAGATATGCATGGTGCAAAGTGACTTGCACCAAAACATATGGTGCAAGTAGCACTTTGTGCCATGGGTTCCGACATTCGGAATTCCAAGAGGTGGCCTGCGACAAGTCACAGGCTGGCTGCGCCCAAGTGGATCTACACCACTCATTTGCCCTGCAGCAGGGCGGAAGGGGGGTTACAGCAGCATATGCACCCTGTTCCGAAGGGCAGATGTTGTAACCCAAAAATGCCATTCCAGAAGGACCTGGGGCGGACCTCCGGCAATGTACAGTTAGATCAGCTATGTGCTGGTGTAACTGTACTCTGCCACCTGCCGTGCCCAGGAACCTGATGCCCCCTGACCAGCCCCAAACCCGCACACTGCTGTGGAACACTTAACACCCCCCCAATTGCATAGTAGGCCCCCCACCTGATCCCCAGCAATACCGGGGTTCCTCCGGCTCGACTCCCACTACTAGTGTGGTGCTGCCAACCCCAGTGCTGGGTACTGCTGCCAACCCCCACATGGCCCACTGGGGCTTGCAGGTGTGTTCAGGGCTTGGGGCTGGGGGTGGTCTGCGCCTGTCGGTGGGCATGTCTGCGGCTTGCGGCACCCAGTTCAGGTGCACCTTTCCTTTGGCGCACTGCTGGAGGTGCCACAACTCACAGGACATAGTTGCTGGGGACCTTGCCTGTTCTGGAATTTGGATCAGGGTCCCCAGCATACTGGCATATGTCGCAACTCGTAAGTGCTGGCAAGTAGCGACATTCGTCTTGGAATCGGGCCCATGGTGTCTAGTGAGGCCCATTGTGACAAGATAGGCCTATATCCTTTATTAATGTTCCCAAGTATGTGCTGTAATGTAAATTAGAGTTAAGACATTCTCCATTTAAAAGGCCAGGAAGACTTGAACAAAATAAGAGAATTTCTGTTAAAGCCAGCTTAGGCCTGCCATTCATCGAGATAGAGAACAGACAGGTTTATGTACCATAACTATCATAACTCTTGGATCGTATGGTCAGACTTGACACTTAGCCTCCATTAGCAGGAAAATGTGGTTTACCTATAGCACTTCGACAGTGCTAGTGCCGACATCCCCTACCGCGACAGCTACAATGCTGACTGTCAGCATTGTAGCTATGGGATAGCGGCATTCACAACAGGGGCTGTGCCCCGAACCCCCTTGTGGGGCTCCACCCCAGTCTCTAGGATTCTAACTCCAGTCGGAGTTGGACCGGAGGCAAACACCCAGCGAGCAGTCCCGATCGTTGCATGGGCCACCACAGCGACAGGCGGAATTTGCCCGATTTCTGGTGCTGTGGTGGTCTTCGCAGTTGAGGAGTCACTGCAGTGACGGTATACAGGAAAAGGCTGGCAGGAGGCCAGCTTAAGGTCATAAACTGAAAACCAGAACCAGGTTACGCAAAAACCAGATGTTACAGGGGTTAGACATACAACCACAATGACACCTGCAGGACGAGGTGAAACTGTTGCACCCTTGCCTAATGGGGATGGGTGTGGCTTGAAAATGACCACTCAGACTGTATTTAACTAGACAAATTTTTGAAAATCAGTGCACTTTTAGCTTGGAGTCTGAAGCCTGAGGACTTGGAGGGTCTCAGAGCTGAGAGAACTTAAACAGTTATATACTTTGGTTGAAGTAGATGTGGGTCTTGGACTACCCTTAGAACAAGACCTGTGTTTTTGCGCAAAATGGATTTTTCACATGAAAAATGGAAATTCTAATTTTAAGTCAGAATTTTGGGAAACAAGGACTTCTCACCAAGAACACACCTGGACTCGAAAAAGGACCTTCAGAGAACTGACTTTTTTTTCCATTAAAGATTTTATTGATTTTGGTTTTGATTTTCATTTTCATACAATTTTACATATGTTTGTTATTCAGAACAACTTAGATTCTAATACATTGGTAGTAAATTCATGCACAAATTCTATTTGTTAGAACATTTCAACATTCCCTGAATATCAGACAGAGAACTGACTTTGATCACAAACACGCTACAAAATCCGTTGCTTAAATAATTTTACCTACAAAAAGAGTTTTTCTCAAAAAAAGGGACATTTGATATTTCTGGACTCTGAAACCTCAGAACAAAGTATAGTTTAGAATAACAGTATATAGTGTTTTCTGTAAACCATCCAGTGTTTATTTTTAGTATTGTCTGCTTTCCAAAATCTTCCAAATTGTAGAATTTACTGTGTTGTTTTAATTTTTTTTAAGTAAACTTATTATAATTCTTATCAACTCTACATGGGTCTGATTGTGTAATCTAACATTTGAAACAGAATGGTTTTGTAAAGAAGGTATGCCTTGATAACAAAGATAGTGACCGCTCAGCTATCCTGCAAACTACTTAGGCAAGAGGCTGCCAGTAGCAGTGGTGGGATTCAAACCCGAATGTAGTATAGAGTCACTGGCACTTGAGACTACAGTTTCCACCCTCCCACTGGGAAAAAGGAAGGTTGGTAATGCTACCTGAACCGTACAACTGCTCATGAGTTCTGTAAAAAGGGGGACCATCCCTGCAAACAGGAGGTCATGTCATGCAGCACCAGAGAGGTGAACAGCAATGCCAGAGGGAGTTTGAGCTGGAAAAGCTGAAGCTCCAACAGACAGCAACCCTAACAACACCCGAGCAGGTAAGTGGTGGGGTGGGTCTGAAACTCCAGGGCTGCGGTACAAGTTAAATTCAAAATTAATGGCTGAGTTTAAAGAGAGGGAGGATAAGGACATGTTTTTAGCATCTGGGCTTGTAACAGATTTGGTGCCAGCTACTGGGATTTTTAACAGTCTTACGAAACCATCACACAATCATGGGCATAATATGGAAAGGGGAAAAATGAATTTGTTTGCAGACAGTAAGACCCTATCCTGTTTGAGTTTGTTTTTTTGAGCAAGTAGTGTAGTGTAGAAGAAGGATGTCTTCTCAGTACAATGCTATGAATTTGGAACAGCTAAGAAAGATCTGTGTGGAAAAGGGCATTCCTAGTGAGAACAGAAATAAAAGCAACTCATAGAGGCCTTATGGCAGCTGAGACTGAGGATGCGCCACCATGCTTAAAGCCACAAGTGGTGACTCTAGATGCCCAGAGCCCAGAGGAGCAGCAGCAATCCACAGACAAGGACCTGGAGCTGAGGAGGCTGCAGATGCAGGAGAAACAGCTTGAGATGCAGCAAAAAAGGTCTGAGATGGAACTCCAGGAAAGGCAGTGACAGAGAGAATTTGATGCGGAGGAATGGCAGCAACAGAGAGAGAGAGAGAGATAGAGGCAGAGGAATATCAGGGCCAGAGAGGTGAACAGCAATGCCAGAGGGAGTTTGAGCTGGAAAAGCAGAAGCTCCAACAGACAGCAACCCTAACAACACCCGAGCAGGTAAGTGGTGGGGTGGATCTGAAACTCCAGGGCTGCGGTACAAGTTAAATTCAAAATTAATGGCTGAGTTTAAAGAGAGGAAGGATAAGGACATGTTTTTAACATCATTTGAAAAGGTCTGTATCCAGGCCAGCCTACCCACATAGACCTGGAGTTTTCAATTGTCTCTACTGCTTACTGGCAAGGGAAGGAAGGCATTGGGATAGATGGACAATCTTGATGGAACATTTTTTGATAAGTTAAAACTGCATTATTAAAAAAATATGATCTGAACCCTAATGCATACAGAGCAAAATTCCGGAAACTCCAAAAAGGGCCTGACATGAACTTTGAGGAAGTAGCCATTAAACTGCATCAATATTCAAAACATTGGTGGGAGGGGGTGCAAGCAGATTCTGTTGAAACTCTTAAGAGGTGGTATTGCTTGAACAGTTTTATTGGATTTGCTCACCTGATCTACAGCTTTGGCTGGAGGACCAAAATCCAAAGACTGCCAAAGAAGCTGCAGAGCTGGCAGATCGTTATGCTCGAAACAGGGCTGCTCCCAAAGGGAATGCAGTGGCAAAGAGGAAAAGTGGGCATTTTGGACAACCATAAAGCACGGTGCCTATACAGAAAGAAGGGAACCACCCGGTGCCCAAAAGGGAATTTGGTGACAAGAAACATAGAAGTTGACGGCAGAAGGAGACCGCTAGGTCCATCTAGTCTGCCCATTTGTTTTAGACCTATTTTGACACTCTAGTTGCCCTTTGCAGTCAGGGCTCCCTGTGTCTATCCCATGCATTCTTGAATCCCCCCACAGTGCTGACCCCGACAACCTCTTGGGCAGGCTTTTCTAGGTGTCCACCACTCTTTCTGTGAAGAAAAACTTCCTGGTGTCGGTAGAGAACCTTCCTCCTTGCAGCCTGAGGTCATGTCCCCTGGTCCTGGAGCCCTTCTTGAAGTGAAAAAGTTCCTGTGCCTGTACCTTGTTAATGCCTTTTATGTAATTGCATGTTTCAATCATGTCCCCCACCTACTCTGTTCCAGGGAGTACATATTCAGTTCCTTAAGTCTTTACTCGTAGGACATGCACTGCAGACCCTGAATCATTTTTGTCACGTTTCTCTGTACTGTTTCCACCCTGTCAATGTCCTTTCTGAGGTGAGGCCTCCACAACTGGACTCCGTATTCCAGGTGAGGCTTGACCAGCGATCTATAAAGTGGTAGTATCACCTCCCTACTCCTGCTCGTAATTCCCCTCCCAGTACAGCCAAGCATTCTGTTGGCTTTCAATGTTGCCTTCTCACACTGCTTACTAACCTTCAAGTCGTCTGAGATTATGATTCCCAGATCTCGTTCTTGGTTTGAGGCCGCCAGCCTTTCACCTCCTAGGTAATACTCCTTTCTTGGATTTTTCTTTCCTATGTGCATGACCTTGCACTTTTTGGCGTTAAATCTCAGCTGCCACACTCCAGACCATTCTTCTAGTTTCTTGAGGTCAGCTTCCACCTTGCTCACTCCTTCTGGGGTGTCCACTCTGTTACATATCTTTGTGTCATCTGAGAACAGACACACCTTCCCTTCTAGTCCATCAGCGATGTCTGCTATAAAAACATTGAGGAGCAGAGGCCCCAGGACTGAGCCCTGGGGCACCCCGCTGGTCACCTTGCCTTCCGTTGATTACGTTCCATTTACCTGTACCCTCTGTGTTCTGCCTTGTAACCAGTTTTGTAACCATCAGACTACTTCTGGACCAACCCCTGTGTGGTCAAGCTTCTTTTACCAGCCTTCTGTGTGGAACCGAGTCAAAGGCCTTACTAAAGTCTAGGTAGACCACATCTACTGCCCCATCATCGTCCACTATTCTTGTAGCATAGTCAAAAAACTCGAGCAGATTTGTCTGGCATGACCTACCTGCTGTGAAACCATGCTGTTTAGGGTCTTGTTGGCCACTAGTTTTGAGGAATGCTGTGGTCTTCTGTTTGAGTAGTGTCTCCATTAGTTTCTCTACTATAGACGTGAGGCTCACAGGTCTGTAATTACTAGCCTCTTCACAACTGCCTGATTTGTGAAGTGGAACCACTAGTGCCTTTTTCCAGTCTTTGGGTATCACTCTGCTCTACAAGGATTTTGTGAATGGAAGTGCCAGATGGGCTGCTAACTCTGCCCCCAGTTCCGTAAGGATTCTGGGGTGCATCTCATCTGGTCCCATGGCTTTGTCTGCGTTTAGAAAAATGATGAATGCTGGTATTGTAAACAGCCAGGCCATCTTTCTAGGCAGTGTCCTAAGAAGGCCCAAAAGGTAAAAGGGCCTGTACAAACTGAGACAGTTCCCACTATATCTCTGATGCTATCTCTGAAAATATGAGGGTGCACATTCACCCAGTCATGGTGAATGAGGTACAGACTAGAGGGCTAAGGGATACAGGAGCCTCTCTTACCCTGGTGAAAGGGGATTTGGTAGGGGCTGAACAAATACTGCAAAATTAGTTTGTCTCTGTGAGGGATTACACTGGGGAAAAGAAAACGTACCCCTTAACCAGTGTTACCCTGGATTGGAGAGATGCAGGTGAAGGGGTAAGGAAGGTGGCTGTGGCCAACAAACTCATTATGGATGTTATTGTGGGGAATGATGTTCCACAGGGAGTGGTTTGTGTTGTGACCTGGAGCCAAAAGGATAGCAGCTCCTGGGATTTTCGGGACCCCACAGAAATTCAGACAGGAGAGGTTGGGAGAAAGGCCAGTCAACCTGTGGCTCATATAAAAGAGGGTGATGACAGGGGGGTGAAATGTCCCCTAGTGGCCATTAATCCAACTGCTGCTGGAGTTTGCTCTCAGGAGAATGGGATGACACATAGCCCGGGAGAGGGGGAAGGTTGTGATACTGAGTCCCCTACTGTCAGAGCTATGGACTTCAGCCTGCAAACTGATGGGGACATGCCCCGTGCTCTGGGTAAGTGGGAAGACTTAGCAGCAATGCAGCGGAGAGATCCCAGCTTAGGGAAGCTGAGGGCCTGTGCAGAGTCTGATGGGACACAGTGGGGTGATGGAAAACATAGTGTATTGGGACAATCGATAGCTATACACACAGGACATCAGGACAAAGGGAGAGGTGATGGGCAGGCAGCTTGTTGTTCCGTAGAGGTATCGTCAGTCATCGCTCAAGGTGACTCATGATATTCCCATGTCCGGCCATTTGGGCATTGCTCATACTATGCAATGCTTAGCCCACAATTACTATTGGCCCAATATTACCAAGCGGGTGAAGGAATAGTGTAAATTCTATCATCTGTTTCAGGAAATAGGGAAGGCCAGAAGAAAAGCCAAGGCTGCCCTGATTCCCTTACCAATTGTGGAGGAGCCATTTCAGAAGGTTGGAATGGATATTGTGGGTCCTCTGAATATCCCAAGTTCCACAGCGAAAAAATATATATTGACAGTCGTCAATTATGCTACCCACTATCCCGAAGCCATCGCACTGTCCTCCATTAAGGCGGACAATGTGGCAGACAGTTTATTGGGGATTTTCTCCCATGTTGGGTTTCCGCAGGAGGTTATCTCTGATTAAGGGGGTAATTTCATGTTGTACCTAATGATGTGTTTGTAGGAGAAGTGTGGTGTCATACAGAGGTGCACAATGCCTTACCACCCACAAGCCAATGGTCTCACAGAGAGATTTAATGGGACCCTAAAAGCTATGCTTATGGCATTTGCAGAACAGCATGGGCAGGACTGGGAGAAATACCTGCTCCACCTGCTGTTTGCCTAAAGGGAAGTGCCACAAGAGTCGACTGGGTTTCACCCTTCAAGCTCTTGTATGGATGCAGGGTGAGGGGACCCCTAGATTAGATTTGATACGAGAAGACTGAGAAGGTAAGCATGCCACCCAGGAAACTCCCATCATGAAGTATGTGTTAAAATTCAGGGAGATGCTGAAGGAGCTTATGGGTGTGGCTCAGAGCAACTTGGCAGCTACCCAGCAAAAACCTGGTACAATCGGAGAGCCAGAGCTTGCTCGTACAGGGTAGGACAGGAGGTAATGGTTCTGATCCCAGTTTGGAAGGACAAGCTGCAAGCAAAGTGGGCAGGTGCCATACAAGGTAGTCCAGCAGGTAAACAATGCTAATTACATTGTGGAGTTACCTGACCAAAAACACACTCACAGGATGTATCATGTAAACATGATGAAGCCATATTTTAATAGGGCTGACATGGTACTTGCAGTTTGCAGTCCTGGGGAGGAGCAAGGTGAGGAGGACCCCCCTCCTTGACTTGTTAGCCGAGAGTAAGCAGGCATCATCTGTAGAGATCATCATGCTGTCACCCCAGTTGACACCTGGACAGGCCCAAGAATTGAGGACCGTTTTATGGGAATTTGCCCCTTTATTTATGTCAAAACCTGGATGGACACTGTTAGTGGTGCATGACGTAGACACGGGGACCCTAGCACCCATATGTAAGACAGCTTACCAGGTGTCAGAGACAGTTCTCAAAGACGTTAGGAGGGAGGTGGGGGAGATGCTGGATCTAAGGGTGATCCAGAAATCCCACAGCCCCTGGGCCTCCCCTGTAGTCCTTGTACCAAAACCTGATGGGACTACACAGTTCTGTGTAGATCATCATGGACTTAACGCCATCACAAAATCTGATGCCCACCCAATGCCACAGACAGACGAATTGCTTGACAAACTTGGAGGGGTGACATACTTGACCACAGTGGACCTGACAACGGGGTACTGGCAGGTGAAGCTCACTAACAGGGCTAGGAAAAGGTCAGCATTCATCACCCCAATTGGCCTGTTCGAGTTTGAGTTCATGCCCTTTGAGATGAAGAATGTCCCTGATACATTCCAGCAGTTAGTGAATCAGGTGTTACAGGATATGGAGGACTTTGTAGTCGCCTACTTGGATGATATTGCTATTTTTAGCCACAGCTGTGAGGAACACCTGAGGGAGGTGTTTGGCCAAATACAGGCCACAGGTCTGACTATTAAGGCAGAAAAGTGCTAGGTGGCCATGGCTGAGGTCACTTAATTGGGACATGTGGCAGGACAAGGCCACCTCCACCCAAATCAAGCGAAAATAGAGGCGATTGCATCAAGGCCCAAGCCTGAAACCCAGAGACAAGTCAGGAGCTTTCTTGGGACAGCAGGACATTATAGAAAATTTGTTCCCAACTACAGCTTACTGGCCACTCCTTTATCTGGGTTGTTGACCAAGAATAAGCCTAGGAGGGTACAATGCAAACCCAGACTGTGAGCAGGCCTTCACACCGCTGAAACCCTCGCTGTGTAGAGCCCCAGTGCTGGCTAGCCCAGACTACAACAGGCCATTTGTGGTGCAGACGGACACCTCAGATGTGGGAATAGGAGCAGTCCTCCACCAGATTTTAACATTTTAACATTTACATCAGCGATATAGTGGTGGGACTGAGGGGGAGGGTGTGCCTATTTGCTGATGATTCAAAAATCTGCGATAGGGTGGACACCCCAAGGGGGCATGGAAGACATGAGGCTGGACCTGAAGGCACTAGAGGAGTGGTCAAAAATGTGGCAACTGAAATATCATGCCAAAAAGTGTGCTGTGATGCACGTAGGGTGTAGGAACCCGCAAGCAGGATACACCCTAGGAGGGGAGGAAATCAGAGTAACTGAACAGGAAAGGGATCTGGGGATTATAGTTTCATCCAACCTCAAGGTAGGTAACCAATGTAACAGGCAGTGGGGAAGGCAAATGGAATGTTGGCATGCAAAGACAGGGGCATTACTAGTAGAAAGAGGGAAGTAGTAATGCTCTTCTATAAACCCATGGTGAGGCCACACCTGGAGTACGGGGTACAGTTCTGGAGACCACACTTGCGCAAGGACATTGAGGGGATACAGAAGGTTCAGAGAAGGGCAACCAAGATGAAGCAGGGTAGGCAAGGGAAGACATATGAGCAGAGGTGTAGGGAACTAAATCTGTACACACTGGAGACTAGAAGGAAAAGAGGGGACATGATTGAAACTTTTAAATATGTGAAGGGGATCAACAAGGTAAGGGAAGGGTATTTATTTAGAAAGAAGGAAGGGGCTAGAACTAGAGGGTATAGCCTCAGACTGCAGGGTGGAAGATACAGAGGCAACGTGAGGGGGCGATTCTTCATGGAGAGGGTGGCGGAG
This sequence comes from Neoceratodus forsteri, assembly GCA_016271365.2. Taxonomy (NCBI): domain Eukaryota; kingdom Metazoa; phylum Chordata; order Ceratodontiformes; family Ceratodontidae; genus Neoceratodus; species Neoceratodus forsteri. Next base: position 200,411,591 of record JADMNL010000025.1, read on the forward strand.
ACCTGGAATGGTCTGCCAGAGGAGGTGGTGGGGACTGAAATGGTGGAGGGATTCAAGAGGGCATGGGACAGATACATGGGGCTGAATAGAGGGTGGGAGGCTAGGGGCCTGAGGAAGGGTGTTGAGTAGGGGAGGGAGCAAGGGGTAGACTAGATGGACCGGTGTGGTCCTTTTCTGCCATCAAGTTTCTATGATTCTATGATTCTAAGCATCCAATCAGGGGAGAGAGAATCCCATTATGTACTTAAGCAAGAAGCTGCTTCCACAGGAACAAGCCTATGCGATAGTAGAAAAGGAATGCCTCGCCTTAGTTTGGGCATTAAAAAGCTGGAACCATACATTTATGGAAGGCATTTCAAGGTACAAACAGATCACAACCCGTTAGTATGGTGGGGCCAAATGGGAAAAATGAATGGAAATCTCTTGAGATGAAGTATCGCCTTGCAGGCTCATGACATGGAGGTCACCCATAGGCCTGGATCTAAGAATGGGAATGCAGATAGCCTATCTCGCATACTTGATCAATAACAGAACTGGGAAGAACTGCCTTCAATAAGGGTGTGTTCCCCACTGGTTCTGTTTTAGGAGGAAGGGATGTTGCAAGACAGGCCTGTATCCTTTATTAATGTTCCTATATATGTGCTTCGATGTAACCATTCACTCTACAGGAGCTTTTTGAGAGTTTCACCACTTGTGTCCTATATACTCTTAACACTGCATCCTGGGCCTTTCTAATCAAAACCAAGCCATAATCAGCATGCCACAAACAAATGTGAATGCCTCATGAACTGTAAGTGCTACACACAAAGTACAAGTAGCAAAGTTGTTCAGCACAAAATTGCCTTTCCAACGGTGCAATGTAATCAATTGTAATCAATTCAGTTTTTATTTTATACTAACTGAAATGCAAAAAAACTGTGGTTTTTCTTTGAATTTATTCAAGGTGCTTAGGTGAGGCTTGAGAGATAAATGTCAGCCATGCATATCATACCATACCATAAACAAATGTGCATAACTCCTAAAGTATACGTGATAGAAAGTATCAGAGGCAAAGTTGTTCAGTATAAAATTTCCTTTCTAACGGTGCTATACAATCAACTGTAATCGATTCAGTTTTTATTTAATACTACCTGAAATACCAAAACACTGTGGGGGGTCAGATTTATTTAAGGGGCTTAGGTGAGGCTTGAGAGACAAATGTCAGCCATGCATACCATACCATACCATAAACAAATGTGCATAACTCCTAAAGTATACATGATAAACACAAAGTATCAAGGCAAAGTTTTTCAGCACAAAATTACCTAATGGTGCTATGCAATCAATTCTAAGCAATTCAGTGTTTTTAATATTTAGGTAAAACTGTTGACTTCCTCAGATGTTTCCAGGCCTGAGTGAAAGCCAGCTGAGTACATCTACAGTCGTTATTGGCCTGTGTGACTATGCTTTCAGACATCACCTATAGGCATATCCAGGCCTGAGTGAGTTAAGACACTGTCCATTTAAAAGGACAGGAAGGGTTGAACAAAATAAGAGAAATTCTGTTAAAGCCAACTTAGGCCTGCCATTCATCTAGATAGAGAACAGACAGGTTTATGTACCTTAACTGTCATAACTCTTAGATCGAATGGTCAGACTTGACACTTAGCCTCCACTAGCAGGAAAAGGCCAGCAGGAGGCCAGCATAAGGTCATAAACTGAAAACCAGAACGGGATTATGCAAAAACCAGATGTTACAGGGGTTAGACATGGAACCACAGTGACACCTGCAGGATGAGGTGAAACAGTTGCACCCTTACCTAATGGGGATGGGTGTGGCTTGAAAATGGCCACTCAGACTGTATTTAACTAGACACATTTTTGAAAATCAGTGCACTTTTAGCTTGGAGTCTGAAGCCTGAGGACTTGGAGGGTCTCAGAGCTGAGAGAATTTAAACAGTTATATACTTTGGTTGAAGTAGATGTGGGTCTTGGACTACCCTAAGAACAAGACCTGTGTTTTTGTGCAAAACGGATTTTTCACATGCAAAACGGAAATTCTAATTTTAAGTCAGAATTTTGGGAGACAAAGACTTTTCACCAAGAACACACCTGGACTCGAAAAAGGACCTTCAGAGAACTGACGTTGATCACAAACTTGCTACAAAATCCATTGCTTAAAGAACTTTACCAACAAAGAGAGTTTTTCTCTAAAAAAGGGACATTTGATATTTCTGTACTCTGAAGCCTCAGAACAAGGTATAGCTTAGTACAACAGTATATAGTGTTTTCTGTAAACCATCCAGTGTTTATTTTTAGTATTGTCTGCTTTCCAAAATCTTCCAAATTGTAGAATTTACTGTGTTTTTTTAAGTAAACTTATTATAATTCTTATCAACTCTACCTGGGGTCTGATTGTGAGATCTAACATTTTAAACAGAAGGGTTTTGTAAAAACTGTATGTCTTGATGACAAACATAGTGACCGCTTCGCTATCCTACAAACTACTTAGGCAAAAGGCTGCCAGTGGCAGTGGTGGGATTCAAATCCAAACATAGTACAGAGTCAGGGGGACCTGAGACTACAGTTTCCACCCTCCCACTGGGAAAATGAAGGTTGGTAATGCTTCCTGAACTGTACTACTGCTTATGAGTTCTGTAAAAAGGGGGACCATCCCTGCAAACAGGAGATCCTGCCGTGCCCCAGGGCTGGGCTCATGACTCCCATCACCTACTGATTACTATCCCCTTATTGTTAATTATTTCCCTGGTGTCTAGTGGCAACCCCTACCCTCCAATCACCTTTCCCCTTTATACGTATTCTTTTCCTGGTGTTTAGTGGCACCTCCCCACCTTCCGATGGCCATCCCCATTTATATTGTTTCCCTGGTGTCTAATTGTGTCCCCCCCACCCTGCGATCATCATCCCTGTTTACATAGATTGTTTCCCTGGTGTCTATGGGCACCCCCACCCTCCAATCACCATTCCCGTTCATATGTATTGTTCCTCTGGAATCTCAGTGGCACACCCCACCTTCTGATGGTGTTCCGCCTGCAATAAAGAAAACAGTCCCTCAATGTCTTTTTTTTTGTTAAACCTGTAAAAAAGAAAATGGTCCCTCACCAATCTGAACCCCCACCCCAACCTCCCACTGAGCAACCACCACCCCACACCCAACCCCCACACACACCCTCACTCACCTGAACAGATCCCAGGCTGAAGAGCAGCTCTCTGATACAGACATGTCTTGCTGCTGGAACCGAAGACTGCTATATAAGAAACTAAGGTAAATGCTGTTCAATGTATTTCAATGAGGTTTTCAACTTTGTGGCATAACTTTGTCATTTTAGCATATTTTGAGTACAAATTTTCAGCATGGCCTTTCTGGGACCCCACCTCATGAACAACATCAGTGGAATTACATAAATCCATCTGGGAAGGCAATTTTGCAGTTTCTTAGCGAAATCACCTTTCGGCCAGGATTTTAAAAATGTCACTGTCCTTGATCATCGGGTGGGGTCATAAGAAGGCTATGTTGAAATTTTGGGATCAAAATGCGTAATGATGGCAAAGTTATGTGCATACATTGAAATGTTGCTACACTCTCTCGTAACTTTGGCAATTTTAAATATTTTGATTCCAAATTTTCAACATAACATCTTTTTATGCCCTCTCATGAAAGTGATAGCTGTCATTTTTCAATTCCCAGCCAAACTGTGTTTTCGCACCTGTGGTGTGCAATGGCATTGCAGTGGTGTGGATTCACGTTTCAGTTGGGATTTCAGAAGTTTCAGTACCGGGTTCATGAGGTGGGGTAATAAGAAGGCTATGCTAACAATTTTAGTCCTGTTTTAGTACAACTGCAAGCAGAGGCCTGGATGGCCCTGTGCTTCCACAGCAACATGTATGTATGCATCTAAGGAGGGATGGGAGCCCAGGGACAACCCGAAGGCACACCCCATGCCTGATTAGCGAAGATGCAGGAGAGGTGAAACTGTAATGGTTTTTCCTGTTGCTGCCTGGTGGGTGATGGTGGGGTGTTAGGGTTGGAAACCCTAACACCACATTTCTCTACTTTTGTTGCTTTAACCCTAACAAGTGCATTAATTAAGTTTTTTTGCAAAGAATACATATTATAGGGGTGCAGTAGCACCCCTTTAGGTAGGGTTGAGCTGGGGTTTCTATGTTAAACCTCAAATTTTGCACTTTATTAACTTTGCAATTGTTCAACGGATTTTCATGAAATTTTGCATGCACAGTCTTGTGGGGTGATTTTTTGATGTGGCAAGTTTCATTTTAGTCAGATTTGCAGATTCTGAGCTGTGCATAGTGCAAAAAAATTAAAAATTGCTATTTTATGCAGTTCTTTTGTCATTGTGCAGCGCCCAGATGGTTTGGAATTTTTGTCTGACCTTTTCAGGGTAGAAAGGACTTGCCCCACATAAGTGCCTTTCACTGGTTTGGTGGAAAAATATTAATTTGTTCCAAAGTTATTTCATTTTAAAGTTTGGGTTCTGTGCATGTTCAGTATAGTCTTTTGGATAGCTTCCTGTAATGAAAAAGGGATTTGGTCTCATGAAAAGGATTCTTTTTCATTAGACCCAGATCCTTTTTCGTGACAGAAAATTCCTTTCCATGAGCTGCCATCTTGTTTTCCATTTTTTTTAAACTTAAAACGTACTGCTCTCCAAAATGGTGCCTAGCAGAAGCACCAAAACATGTAACTTGCTCATCAGGACTTCCTTGTGTGGACTGTATTATTCCTAACTCCCAATATGTCCCCATAACTTTTTTTATTGTTTTTTAAATCCTTTTTCGCGACTCGCTTAGATCCTTTTTCGTGATTCCTTTTTCGTTCTCATGAAAAAGGATCCCGTGTTGCCAAAAAGGATTTTAGACTTAGTCTTTTAAATTCTTTTTCATGAGATAGGATCCTTTTTCATGAAAATGAAAAAGGTTTCATGAAAAAGGAACCTAGCTTGTGAAAAAGGATTTTTAAAAAATGAAGTCCGAAATCCTTTTTCGTGACACGGAATCCTTTTTTGAGAAAATGGAAAAGGAATCCTGAAAAAGGATCCTATAGCACGAAAAAGGATAAAAAAACAGGATCCTTTTTCATGAGAATGAGAAAGAATTCACAGTAAAGGATCCTTACTCGTGAAAAAGGATAAACAAATAACAAAGTCCACAATCCTTTTGTGTGACACTAGATCCTTTTTCGCGTGGGCGAAAAAGGATGGCGAAAAAGGATTTACTGACACGCAAAAGGATGTGTATCCCCTTTGCAGTGCCAGATCTTGCCTATAATCATTGGTGTCCAATGATATCCCCCGCACCCTCCAATTTCCCCCGTTGACTATTATGCCCAATCTATATCCCTGGTGTCTAGTGGCACCTTCACCCTCTGATCCTCATATTACTTTAATTTTATAACCCCATTGGTGACAGTGGCACCCCCACCTTTCTATGCCAGTCTCAAGCTGAAAATAAGAAAATAATCCCTCAATGCATTTATTTTTTTTCAAACCTGTAAAAAAAAATCCACCGTTGATCTGACCCATAACCCCACCCAACCTTCCAGTGTGCACCCACCACCCCGCACTCCCCAGACCTCCCCAAACACCCTTACTCAGCTGAAGTGTTCCAACAGTGAAGATACACTCTCTGATCGAAGTTGCATCTTGCTTCTGGACCCAGCGACTGCTGTCTGACAAGTAAGGTAACTGTGGTTCAATGTATTTTCCGACCGCAGTTACCTTACTTCTCACACAACAGTCATTGGTTCCAACAGCAAGACGCAGCTTTGATCAGAGAGTGGCTCTTCACTGTTGTAACAATTCAAGTGAGTGAGGGTATGTGGGGGGCTCTGGGGGGGTGGTGGGTGTACAGTGAGAGGTTGGGTGGGGTTGCGGGTCAGATCAACCATGGACTTTTTTTTTTATTTTACAGGTTTGAAAAAATATAAAATAAAGACAGCAAGGGACCGTTTTCTTATTTTCAGCTTGAGACTGACATAGAAGGATGGGGGTGCCACTGCCACCAATGGGGTCATAAAATGAAACTAATACAGGGATTGGAGGGTCGGGTGCCACTAGACACCAGGGATATAGATTGGGGCATAATGCTCAAGGGTGAAAAGTGGAGGGTTTGGGGTACCACTGGACACCAATGAGTATATGAAAAAAATATATAGAACTGGGAGGGTGGGGTTGCTACTAGACACCAGGGATATTAACTATTAATTACTGGGGACTGGGGCACAGTGAAAGGGTGGGGGGTACCACCGAACACCAACGCAAATATAAAACTTACATGAAAATTGGAGGGTGGGAGGTGCCACTAGACATTAGGTCTATCAACTTAAAATGAATGGGGACTGGGCACAAATGTAGGGTGAGGGGGTCCAGTGAATACCAGGGAACAAACAAATTTCAGTTACAAACATAAAGTCTGACAAAATTATCTATGTATGGGAGCACAGGGTACACAGCAAAATAAGGATGCAATTATACTATCTCAAAAAGTAAGAAAATAAATTGCACAAAACTTTGTTAATGCACCAGTTAGGGTCAAAGCGACAAAAGCTGGAAAATGTGGCATTAGGGTTAAAAACCCTACCCTCCCCCCCACATACACACACATACACATACACACAGGCAGCGCATCAGGTGTGGGGTGTGCCTTGGGGTACTCAAGCCTAATGTTCGCCCCATTCTCCTACACTGTACACACCTGACCTTATTACGAATGGAATGGCGTAAGCGTTAGGCTTGAGTACCCCAAGGCACACCCCACACCTGATGTGCTGCCTGTGAGGGGAGGTGTTAGCATTTTTAACCCTAATGCCACATTTCCCAGCTTTTGTCACTTTGACCCTAACTGGTGCAGTAAAGGGGAACTGCGCTGAATCTGCAAGTCAGTTTTCCCAGTAGAAGCTGTTTTAAAGTACTTGCTAACATTCTATTATTGTTTCATCTATTCAGGCCTTTTAGTAACTTCGGTGGGTATTTCTGCTTTACAGTCTGGTGGTAAGTACCGTTTTAAAACTGTATGATGTCGCTTATGTCCCAAACAACCTCAGAGTTCTATAATAGAACACAACTGCATTGTCCCAACAATAGAAGTGTAGAACAGGGACATAAACTACATCATACAGTTCTAAAATTATTGTAATCAGCAGCATGTAAATCAGAAATGCCCATGAAAATAACTAGAAAGCCTGGATAGCTAGAGCAATAACATAATCTGAACCAGTATTTAAAAAACAGCTTCTTCTGGGAAAGCGGGTTTATAGATTCAGCACAGTTCTCCTGTAACAAAGCTGTATGCAACTTATTGATATACAGTATATAGATATATATACTGTAGGAGTTAGATATTTAAAAGTGCACCTGGCAATGGCACTAGTGGTTGCCCTGCGCAACTGAGTTGCGCTGGAGCAACAAAGGGATACAGTCAAAAGAGATTTGCCATGGCGCATCTCGTTTGAATATATCAAAAAATGCCTGCGGCACAAATACAGTGTGCCAGTGCATTCCCAAGACAGGTCTGAATACCAGGAATGGGAAATGCACCAGTGCATCAGAGATACGCCATGCGCAAATTCCTGATATTCAGACCCAAATATGCAAATGGGGCCATAATGCAGGCAAGGTGCAAATGGGGCCATTTGCATGTCATTATGGCCCCATTTGCATGAGTTGTGCAGGGCTGGCCAGTGAAATGCACTTGGCACCCTGCACAGCATGTGGTGCTGTCAGTAGAAGTCCAGTGGTTCCCCTCACCCCACTCCGTACCCCAATCCATGTACTGAATACATTTTTATTTCCCTGGTAGTCCAGTGGTACCCCCATCCGTAACCCCAATCACCATACTGAATAAAGCAGTATCTCCCTGGTAGTCCAGCAGTACCCCCCTCCCCATCCCATACCATGATCACTGTAATGAATAAAGCATTATTTACCTGGTGGTCCAGTGGTACCCCTTCCCCACCCGTAATCCCGATCGCCCGAAACTGCATACCCACATCCTTGATAGTCTAGTAGTCCCCACCCCTACCCACGGGATCCCATCCCACCTGCTCCCCAATGTCATCGGGCGGGCAGCAGACCTGCCTGTACACCTCCATGCTGCCAGCGAATGACAGCTTACAGTGTGTGCTGCATGCTCATTGGTCCACACTGACAATCAACGGCTTGTGCAGTGTATTGTACCAGCTGTCACAACTTTGTGAATGAAGTCATTCATTCACAAAGTTGTGAATGACTAGTACATCACACGCTGCCCATTGGCTGTCAGTGTGGACCAAATGAGCTTGCAGCACGCACTGCAAGCTGTCATTCGGTGAGCAGCTCTGGAGGTGTGCAGGTGGGTCTGCTGCCCGCCTCATGATCTTGGGGAGAGTGGGGTGGATGGGGTTCTGTGTGTGGGGGAGTGGGGACTACTAGACTACCAGGGATGGGGTATGCAGTTCAGCGATCGGGTTATGGGTGGGGGGGGTACCACTAGACTACCAGGGAAATTGTGCTTTATTCATTACGGCGATTGGGGTTATGGATGGGGAGGAGGATACCACTAAACTATCAGGGAATACTGTGTGTGCTTGTGTACGGTGTTCGGGGAGTAGCCACCCATGGCTGGCTGCTGCTGTGTTGCGTCTTGCAATATGGCAGCTCGCCTGTGGGTGGCTACCACTTGAGCATGTTTAATCCATGCTCAACTTTGTGCCCATGTATGCGGCACATCCCCGGGATGTGCTGGAAGATGTGCCGCACATCTCGGCTGAATATCGAGATGTGCCACATAAGCATGGGCATGCCCCCTGGAGATGCGCCGCATACATTAGCTTTGCACCACAGCGCATCAGAAATTGTGCAGCACAATCCCCCCTTTTGAATATAGCCCCAGGGGTGCATTTCTAGGGTTGCGCTGGTGCAACTCCTTTGCATATCTAGCCATATATATATTTATACATATACATAGAGAGATAAATAGATAGAAGATATTTGCAGTAAATTAGCTTAGAGGACCACACATGTCCCTTCCTCCATATGCCCAACACATGAATGCAGCTCCTAAGTCATGAAAATCACTTGAAGCATCTTGGTTTGGTGACCTCAAAGAGTACATTATAGTACAGTGCATCCACTTACCCTTGAGGATATGTATACTGGTACAAACACCCACGCCAGCGCCAAAAGGACAAACGTAGCCTGAAAGAAAAAAAAAAACAGAAGCCATTCTGTAATTCTGTTAAAATTTCTTATGCCATTTCAGCCCTTAAATTTGAATGGTTATTTTTCCTGTCACACAGATAGTTTGAAATAAACAAGGGTCCACATTTTCTATGACTTGCGACTATAGGACACAAAGTGCAATGTGCATTTTTCAGCCACTATGTTCCACAGAAGACCTCCCTTCTTGACTTTAAATAGTACAGAAACTTTGTACTGTATACACAGTACATTTGCATCATACGTTTTTTGCAATGTATTTCTGTCAATAAAAATAATGGAAAGGCTGCATTTGAGGGCCTTGTCATGTAAGAAGAAACCACCTAGAAATATAGGGCCCCGTATCCAAAAGTGGCTGGCTGCATCACGCAAGTGAATGTTCCATGTATCCCAACTGTGCCAGCACAAAACAATGGGATATTCAGAAGATGTGCCATAAAATGTGATTGCACATGTTCGGCTGAATATCCTGAACATGTGCAATCGAACAGCGGGGAGATGCATGGCGCAGCAGGTGACATGCAACCAGTGCGGAGCATACTGAACTGCATGATGTAAAACCACTTGCGCAGTGTACAAAGTTGCAATATTCAGCCAGGATATGCTAATGGCCTCATTGCACAGTCAGCGCCCAAAAAGCATGTCTGCATCTCATTACTGGAATGTATTCAGGCCATTTGCATACCATTGGCATGCGCAGTTCCAGCTTTGCAGGGCAGCACCACCACTCCACAAAGGTGATCAGGAGGTACTGCAGCCTAGCAGGCAGGTGAGAAGGCATGTTTGTGTGTGGGTGGATTACACTAGCCTGAGTACAGTGCTATTACCCATGGCCATGTACATGCCCATGATGACTGCATGCCCAACACTGGAAGGGTCTGGTGTCTCTTAGGCATGCCCATGCCACCTCCAGGCCGCAGATGGTGCCACCTCTGCCCCATGCTACCCACAGTTGTGCAATGTCCACTACCAGAACAATACACCAACCCATCGCAGAGCCCCTGTGGCATTGTCTCAATGCATGGATGGCATCAATGACATGTATGTGGCTCCTGGTGGTGTGGGCTGGCATGGGCATACCATGTGTACCTATAATGTACCACCATGGGTATGTGCCACTGATCAGTCCTGACCCATGCCATGCTGCCACCATTATCATCATGCATCCTGAGCACCGTTGTCCCAGACATCATCATGGGTGCATGCCACCACTGGGTGGTGCTCTGATGGCCACATGGGTGCAGGCCATAGCCCCTGGTACATGTGCTGCATTGTAGCTGTCTGCTATGCTGGTGTGCTAAGGGGGCCCCCGACCACACTAGCATGTGTCAGCCGGGCATCTACAACCTGGGTGTGGTGAGGGGGGTGGCTGTCTGGGTGGTGCCAATGGTGTTACAGCAGCTGTGGCTTTGGGTACTACCATCCTGGTGTGACTACTATGTGTGAGTGCCTGAAGCACATCCTGGTGCACCTCCAAGGGCTGTCTCAGGATCGCCTGTCTGTAGTTCTGCAGCCCGCTTGTGGGTGGCTGGCCAATTTAGGGCAGCCCTTGGCTAGCTTAACTTTGCACAGCACAAATGTAGAATGTGCAGCACATGTGCTGCTCATTTTAGCTGAATATACGCATGCGCAGCGTATTCAGGTGCCCACCCCCTTTTTCTGTGCCGCATACATTATATCTGTGCAATCGCGCATTCTGACATATGCAATGAATTTCTCTCTTTTGAATATAGCACTTCTGTACATTTTCCAGGATGCACTGCACATCTTAATTTTGTGCTGCACCTCTCCTTTGAATATGTGGGCCATACTTTCCACACAGCAGTACAACAGGGGACTAACAGCACAGTACTGAGCATTCTCTGCTATTGCTGAATTGTTCATTGTATTGAGATCCCATCTCAGGATAAAAGATCATTTTTGTATAAATGTTTTTTTATTTCAAAATATTTTGCTAGGTATTATGTTAGTGAATAGGTTATATTATGACAGATCTTTAAGCCTGTCAGTAGACTGTTCACCTATAATTAAGTTAAATTGCTTTTAGTTTACCAGAACAACCAAAGGTGATGGAAGCATGTATACTAATTTGTATAGTTTTGTTGTTTGTTTTCTTATTTCATGTTCTGCTGTTCCTCTCTTTAATAGTTTTTGAAAATACTTTGCCCGTGTCTCGTTATAAGCACTAGCTCAGGTAACGAGTCAATTCGATTTATGAAAAAAAAAAACATTTCTATAACTGCTGCTATTTGTTTGGCTAAGCTTTTGTCATGGTGTCTTGAAATTTGACTCAGTTACTTTCCTGGGGCAAAGAAAAAGGAGGGCTGCTCATAAGCTGTGTGGTGGCTAGGGCAGAAATATCTGACACAAACAAAAAATGTGTATCTTTTGCTCCCGCAGCAAAAAAATCTAACCCTGAATTGTAGATAAATTGCTGGCATGAAATGCTAGGTCTTTTGTGGGGGCATCTTTACACTTTTTCCTGGTGTCGCTGCCATAAACTGTGAGCCTAATTATGCATTTTGACTATAATAAAGCTATAGCCATTGATCTGCTATCCAGGATCGGATTTTTATTTTTTTTTTTGCTGTGTGAGCAAGTGGCTGTGTATATTTCGTTTTGTACTTTTTTTTTTAGTTCCAGTACAGAAAATTAGATGTAGGCATTTTTTTTTTGGGGGGGGGGTTGTTGGCTAGGAAAAGCACACTGAGCCAAGGCTTGTTTCAAATTATACAATGGCAAGAAAGAATCCTAGACTCTGCTTGGTCAGTGTATGCCTGAGACAGTGATGTTATTACACAATAACATCACTGTATGGCTGAGCATACACTTGAGCCATTTTTTTAAGAAACAAAGATATACTGCCACACTAAAAATCTACTAAAAACATTTTTTTAAATGTTTTTTATTTTCTATAACAACAAGCCATTGTATAATAGCAATAAGGCACTCCAGTGTGTGTGTTATTGTGTAATAATGTCACTCCTGGGGTGCTTTAACCCACCCCAGGAGTGACGTTATTAAACAATAACACACACCCTGTTGTGCCTTATTGCTTAAGTACAGACCTGGGAACACAGAACGGTTAAGTGACTTGTCCAGATGTTCAGAGTCACACAGCATGTAAGATGTGATTGTAAGTTTCCAACTCAGGTCTCTCCTGGGTATCCAGGTTACCGGCTTGGTGCTTTAACTACTATGCTATAATGCTTCCTAATATACTGTACTTAGTTCCAAACAGTGATAGCAAATACTGTGTCTGTTGCTGTCAACGTATGTATCAATGATTGTCCAAGAAATTAAAATCAATATAATGTTAATGACTAGTATAAAATGTGGTTCGATGTACTATCCTTTATTGTTTGCAATGCAATGATGTTGTATTCCATAGTTTGAAATGTATTAGAATGAGCATCATGAGACCCCAGTGCAAACTGTTTTGGGAGCAGTACCTGTTTGCTGACACCTAAACATTAATGTCTGTTGCTCTTGAACTTAATGGTCTACCCTGATTTAAAAATGAAATTAAATGTCAGAGGGATACCAAGATAATTTACAAATACTGAAACTGTTCTGCCTCACAGAAATAGACTTTACCAGTTCCTTAAATGTCAGAAAGTCTCCCTAGCTGGCACCAGGCTTACTCTTTTTTTTTTTATTATAATTTTTATGAAAATATTTTTGGTACAAAACATCAAAGTAGTAAAATTGAATCAAGAACGGGACATAAAAAAAAAATAAAAGCCATATGTAATGTTACATCATACACTGGCTTTAATAGCTAACAGTATAATGAAGAAAAAAGATGATATACAGTGTATCTGTTCCTAAGGAATCTTACAAAAATGGAATAGACAATAATGTATGCATACATTATAGCACAATCAATTTCCCAGTCGCTGAGTATGAACAAGTCTGTCACTGCCATCAAAAACAAAAACAGAAGCTGACGCATTGAAATGGGGGGAAGGATGGGGAGGGCTAGGACCCTGAAGGGACAATAGGTCTTAGGGCTAAATGGAGACCTCGGGCAGACTGGATGGTCCGTCTTTTTCTTCCATCATTGTCTGTGTTTCTATTATTTTTTGCAAAACTGATAGACAGCTATGTATTGTTCTTCTAAACCCATCAAGATGCTTACTGTCTGCTTATTAGTTGTTAGCCTGACTTTGCTCCCAGAATGATCCACAAATCATTGACAAGCCCACATGTTTCAGACAGAAGTACAGTGAGAGCAGCACTATCAGATGACCCTAGGCACCAAATAGTCCATTGTGTGTTGGGAGCATCAGCTAAAGCTAGTAAAATCATTAATCTCTGAAATGTAAATTTGTTTTAATTAATTTGTTTTATGCATTGTGCCCCATACTTAGCCTGAATGACTTGTCTGTATTTTGTATTTTGCCTGAGAATGTTTGTAACAAGAATAATGCTCCACACAAAATCTTATTGTAACATTATGTGTAATGTACCCTGTAATGTGTTTTAATGTTTAGGTAATTTACAGGTAACAGGACATTTCTTGTAAACTAGGCCAACAAGCCTAAAGAGTTGTATTCCTGTATAAAAATAAAGTTTTTATCAGTTTTTTTTTTATCATTGAAAGACCACATTATTGGCATCACACAACTTGGCCGAAACTTCCATGATCACCAGGGTGTAGCCAAACCAATCAGAGGCAGACGGTCAAAATGAGCAGGGGGGCCCTAAGGACAAAATATGCTAGAAGCCCCAAAAAGCATAAAGCATCATAGTGTGCTGCTACAGTGTCCCTCTGTACAAAATGGTCATACATTCAATTCCAACATTGTCAGTCACTGATGATGCAAGCGGTTGCAAAGCCAAAATAGTAATGAAGGGTACCATGCTAACTGGTTTCCGGTCCCATGCAAAGAGCTTGATATGTTAGTGTCCAGTACAAGACTTCTTGTCTTTAACCATTTATATGCCAACAGACCTTAACCAAATTTGATTAAAACAAGAGCTACCCACTTCTGGCACCAGTGACACATTTCAGCTGTCCGTACTTTCAGGGCTTGGGCATCTCAGATTGGAGACTGGAACTGCAAAATGCCTTAATATGGAGAATTTCTGCAATGTACTTCTTGTATACCCAGAAGTAGGCTGACATTTTGTAAACTTCCAGTATTTTGCTTGCAGTCTAATACTCTCATCAAAAATAAATATAATAATTTAAAGATGATCGGAAATAATTTGTAATTGGCATCTGTTTATAATGTTCCAGTTTTCAGAAATGAAATGAAATTCATGCCCCTAACTGATTCTTATATAACTGTAGTTGAATACAAAGTGCTGTGAACACTTGTATTTGCATTGTTTTGTTTTTATGGACAGGGTTCTGTGACAGTTCTCTTCCTGCAACCAGTGATTTGGAGTTTAGCTATGTCATGGTTTGTGTACAGAACTCTGAGCATGGTTCTGATGGGTCAACAGCTCATGTTTAGCATTCTGTACACAAATTGTGACATAGTAAGAATTCCAAATTACTAGTTCCATGAAGAGAACTGTTCAGAATGCTGTCATTAAAAAGAAAATAATTGAAAACTGTTTTTTTTTACATTAATGCTTATTCAGGTACAGTTAAATATTGACTATTTGGAGCTATGAATGTCATTTCTATTAATGTGAACATTACTAACTGCTACCAATTAGTAAAGATGTCCTGTCCCCTTTAAGTCAAGGCAGCAACTGTTTTATGGAAGTGATGTCACTGTTGGGCAAACTTGTTTTTACTATCTTACAGCCTGCTCAACTATGACATCATTTTCTGTCTCAGGATTGCAAGAACTGGCTGCTGCCTTAAGCAATGATAGGACAGATTTGGACACAGATAGACGGCTGAAACTTACAGGTAAGCCTAATAATTTGGGGAATTTTTTTTCATGATTTGTCAGACTTTGAGGGACCTGTCACACCTGCATTCCCCTTTACTGTGCCTGAATGAAATATGTATCTGTGTATTAGAATGCTTCAGTTCTTACGTTCCACTCAAAGCCAGCAACTGCAATTCCTCCTGCTGCGCCGCTCCCAGCCAACCCAATGAAGAGTCCAGAACCCTCACTGCTGGCAAACAGGGAGGCCCCAATCTGTGAAAGCAAACCAACATCGAAATTTCAAAAGATGCTGTAAAATGAGATTTCACAAATTTGCTGAGGGTTTCTCATTTATTTTCACTTGTTTTCTTTATTTGAAAATGTTGTGAGTTAGGTTCTTTATCCCAAGGATATATTCGTGACACCGGAACCATTAGATGTGTGGTTGTGAGCATCACAGACTCCCTCACTTTTCTCTTATTAGCCTCAGTCAGAGGGGTTCAGACTGGATTCAGCATTCATTTTCACATGGTCCTCATTTGAGACTGTAAACTGGCCAGGTTTTTCCCCTGTAGATTGTTCTCTGCTAGGTACTTTGCAGACCCCAGACTCATTGTTCCTAGGGCCTATGCCAGATTTATACTCTGATCTGCAGAGGTGAATTGCTATGGTATGAATCCACTGTGGTATCTCTACCTGGTGTGGTCAATTCCAAAATGTACATGAATCTAGATCCCATATGAATTGGTGGTACTTGTATGTGAAAGCATGGCTGCAGTGCTTCATAATGGTAGAAAGCGAATAAAGCTGTTGGTAAAATTTCAAAAGCTCCAAATGGGCTGGCTGCATGGTGTCAAGTGATAGGGGATCACTCTAGCATGCTGATGATCGGCATTTGTGCATTTCATTAGGGAGGTCAGGAGTGGAGACCAGTAGGGAGGGTTATGAGTGCCCTTTGGATGCTGTCCTGCTGGGGGAGAGGGAACTCACAACAGTGCCTTGCAGCAGCTCCTGGTGGTGGCTTGTGGGGGCACCGGTGATGGTGTAGGTGACCACGCGCCACCATGCACCCCCAGGCCAGCTGTGTGTGTGCGCAAGTAAAGGGGAGGGAGTGGGCAGGGCCAAGAACAGGGAAAATGCCACACCAGTATGCTGGATGACAGCCTCTCTATCTCTCCCAATGTCTGGATCTTCCTCCTAGTACTCAACAAGTGTGCCCCCTCCAGAACCAAACAGCAGTCCTCCCCTAGACGGCTGCATGGTCCCCAGCAGGGACAAGCTGGCAATATGGAGAGGGAAAGTCAGAGCACTCTCAGGTGATGATTGACAATGATGGCCATGGGAGGCCCCTGAGAGGGACAAGGCAGACACAAGGATCTAGAGGTCTGGGTAGGAGTGTGCCATGGAAGCGTACTATGGAAAGGTGAGTCTGCCAGGAGAAGAAGGGTGGTGTGGGGGCCCGAAGGAGTGGTTTTGCCAGTGGGCATGGTGGGAGCAAACAAAAAAAGATCCAAATGGCCTTGATCTTGGTAACTGTTCTTTCCCCGCCCTAATTTTAAAAGTGTCACATAGATGTGAGGTACTATCTGAACAAAATGTAAATGGGGTGATGCTCACACAAACCTTTTTTATTCCAAAAGTGGTTCCTGCCTGAGTTTGTATTTCACTGAAACCTCATCCCAGTTAGTTTTACCACTACAGCACCCTGCCAATATCCATATATAACGCCTTCATTGTGCTTTGATGAGGCAAATAACATTTAAACCCTACATCATGCATGATCAGATATCTTTAGTGTCTACTACCCCTGGCATGCTTCCCTTTATGTTACAAGGTCCCGAGTAAGCTTCCACATTTAGTAGGTGCAGTTCTGAATTCCGCACCTCAAGAAAGACGGGGACTGCATAGAGACCATTTTTTTCTTTATTCACCTCAACAGGTACCAGGCAGGCTATCAGCTCTGTTCCCCGGGTGCCGACAACTGGCCACCTACCTCCATCCTGTGGTCCTGATGTTGTTGTCCCAATAGGGTGGATCATGGCTCCTTGGCAGGGCTTCATGGAAGCCCAGTAACCTCATTCATTTTCCACCACATTTTATCCCCATTACACCCTGGGGCCTCAGTGATGCAGTAGCACACGTGTGTGGAGGCACGCATGTGCTCTGGAACAAGGGACTCCATTCCAGCCACCTGGCATAGTGCCACCCCCCCCACACACACACACACACACTTGATGCTACCACTAAGCTTCCACTCGGTGGCAGCAAGAACCAGGAAGCCAACCTCCCCAAGCGGCCGCTGCATCCTCTCCCAGCCCAACTCCCCCAAGCAGACCCCTGGCAACCTAAGCTTGTCCTGAACTTGGGTTGCAGTAGTGGTAAGAAGTAATGCTTCCAGCACTTCGGCCCTCTACACCACTGGGCCATCTTTACATAGAGACCATTTTAAGAAAGGTCACAAAGATGTTCCAAGGGCAGCAGTGGAGGTCAGATGAGGAAAGGTTGGAGACCTTACCATTCATACAGTGGAGGTCAGGAGGGAAGGGGGATATTATAGAGATATACATGTTCTTTGGAGGAATGAACAGAGTGGATTTATTTTTTTATTTAGTATGCTTTATCTGTGGCTTTCCCTAAGGTCAGCCCCCACTCTCCCAGGCCCCCGCCTCACCCCTGGGACTTACCTTTGCTCGGCGATCCCCCTGGCTTAACCCCCAGGGCAGAGCCATCTTGCTGGCACACTCCCTTGCAACACTGGTACAAGGTTACTGGCAGGGGTCACATACCAGAATTGCCTCCCTGGCTTGCCCCCCAGGGTGGGGCGTGGAGTCAGGCTGGGAACGATGGACACTGGGACTAGGTCCACTGGCAGGATTGGGGCCAGAGATGTGGGGCATCACTGAGGAAGCCACTATTTTTTACTGGATCCCTGGGGGCGGGCACGTGCAATGACTTCCAGCATCCGCCCCGCCTCCCCAAGTGACGGCACTGGCCGCAACAGTACTCCCAGCCTCCACCAGGGGTCCAGAAAGCACCAGACATTCTTTCCCCCTCCTCCCAGAGAAGGAGAGCAGTTCCCAGGATGCTCAATCCTTCTCCCTATGTCTGGTCCTCTGGCTTCCAGGCCCAGGCCGGAACCCATGTCATCAGCATCACAAGTGGAAATCCAACCACTGCACCGGTGGGCCAGCCTGAACTATAAGGACTTGTTCACAAGGAATAAGGGTGTAGTAACTAGAGGACATGGGTGGAGACTGGCTGTGGGGTCAGGACGGACATGAGGAAGTCCTTCTTCATAAAGTAGGTAGCAGAAGAATGGAACAGACTACTCAGAGACGTGGTTGAAACCAAGAGTGTGATCGGGTTTAAACTTGACTGGGACAGATATAAGGGAATAGTGGGACCCACAGGTAGATAAGGGAAGCAATACCTGGAGAAGGGGTGATGATCAGCCACTAGGGCTTTGGGGTCTCTAAATCATGCCCAGTTTGTGGCTGAGCATGGGACTAAGCAGGGAAATGAGCAGACTGGATGTACAGCTAGGTCTTTTTCTGCTTCCTAAGCTATGTTTCTTTTCTTTTGTTAGTTTGATTTAGTGTACTTTCTGCACTTGAGCTGCAGTCATTGGCCATCCTTTCTCCCCCAGCCCTTTCACCAGCTCTTCCTGGGACTAACCTCTGACTTGTACAGTGCCTCATCCTCATGGTTCCCCCCCCCCCATGGCAGAGCCTCCTGCGTTGCCCAGGCATGGGAGGAGTTTAGTCCGGTTGTAGTCAGTAGCCCAGTGAGTGGGGCCTGCGAGGAGAGAAGTGGTGTCATTTTGTCGTGATCCAGGGAGTTTCTTCCCCTTGTTCCCCTCCTCTGAGCACCTGGCAGATCAGGACTAAGCAGTCATCTGCATGCTAGCATCTAGGCATCCTAGTCAAGAGGTTCTCCGCTCACTCACCGCAGCTCTACTTGCACTACTACCTGTGGTCACCCATGTGGCAGTGCTGCAGCAGCGCTCACTGGCCTCCCTCCTCAGAGAAGGACAGCACCCTTGAGGACACTCAATCCCCTTCAACTCCTGCCCCTGGCTGGCCCCTGACAATGCAGGCTCACTTCCGAACCCAAGTCATTGGCATCATGAGTGGTAGTGCTACCACCGTGTAGATGGGCCGGCCTACAATCTGTGTTTCTGTGTAACCCTCCTTGGAATCAGAAGGAATCCACTGCATCTAGTAGACAAAGAGACCTGAAGGCTGCAGTGAATACAGCCCTTTTCAAGATCCCATGACAGGATCTGCAAATAGTGAAGGCAAATTCCATCCTTGCTATAGAATCCAGCTGCCCCATAATTCTAGTTTCAGACACCCTCTGATTTTTGAAAAGTACTTACTGGCCACCAAGCCATGTTCCTGCCGGCGAGAAAATAGCCACTGAGTGTATTCCTGTTCACCCGACATGAGGACTGCAAAATAAACAGAATAGCATCAAAGTACTATGTACCTTCTGGAAAGGCTTCCATGTTGTTTCTTGTTTTGTTCCCCAGTTTGTCCCTTTTATCTCCCCCACCCTAAATCCAAGCAATGCATTTTCTACTTCTAGACTGGAGCTTGATCACTGGTACTATGGAAACAGGCTGACACACAGCTTCTAAACATCCAGGAGACACTGTTCTGCCAAGGTTATGTTTCCACTTGTGTGGGATCAACCTGATAGTAGTGACCCTGGAGGAGCAATATTCTGAAAAGTGACACCCTGACAATGATTAGTTCAGTTATTTATTAAAATATTTATACCGGATTATGACCACTTGCTATGTTTGCAGATAGTGGGTATCAATTGCTTTGTAATCTCTTCATTCAGATTGAAATCCTTTGGGGTTTACATGCTGTTGGATTAAACTGAATCATTTACAAGCTGATAGATTGTCACTGCATCTAAACACACAGAAACAGAGGATTAGGAATCTAGTTGCATTCCTTTCACTGCAGTTTCAACAGGAAAAAAAAAATAGAATCAATTCCCAGTCTTGTTTACATACACAAAGTAATCTGGTTAAACGTAATCAATGCACTTGAGCCACTGCACTTGAATCTGGTTCAAATCTGAATATGAACCAAACACCAAATTGGTTTTTACATGAGCTTCTAATTGAGGATTGCAGCATTAATGCCACTGAAATTGGAGTTGGAATCTGATTCCAGTGTACATGTAAACATGGTAGTAGGAAGGTTATCTTATTTACAGGCTTGCCCTGCGTGAATAATAGCATTGCATAAAGGTCCAATTGTACATGACAAAAAAAAATTACATAATGATGGAAGTATGAATATACAATCAATGCAGCATAATATATCCCTAAACACCTTACAGTACTGTCCTTTCCATTCGCAAACTGAAAAAAAAAAATTCAGGATGTAAATTCCAAACCCGAGTTCACTTGGATCTTTTTTTTTTATTATTTTAAATCTTTGTTTACCGAGTAGGCACAATGAGCCAAGGCCCATTTTCATGTACGACCCGGGACCATATATATACATACAGTCAAGATGTTTACAATAAAATTAACAAAACTCACACTACAATACATTACAACAATATTAAACATACATCACAAAAATTGCAATACAACAAACATTAAAACAATATAAAAATGCAACACTCATTGAAAACAATAACATGGCAACATGGCAGTACAAAAAAGCATGGTGCCACCTTTCCACTTGATCTAAAAATTATACTTTTTTTGATTCCCTAATAATATACATTAAGGCTGCTAACAATCACCCTTATAATACGGTATGCCAAATACTTGGCTCCCAGGAATAGCTTCATAAGCAAGGTTATACAAACACGTGGCAAACAGATAAATGTAAATCGTAAGAGGGTTAAAAAAAAATGTTCAGTAAAATCTTACAAAAGGTGTGAACGTAAAGTCCCTGCCTTTAA
Source organism: Neoceratodus forsteri (assembly GCA_016271365.2). Taxonomy (NCBI): domain Eukaryota; kingdom Metazoa; phylum Chordata; order Ceratodontiformes; family Ceratodontidae; genus Neoceratodus; species Neoceratodus forsteri. The sequence continues at coordinate 200,432,571 of JADMNL010000025.1, forward strand.
TTGTATTAAAGTAACATATGGCACAGGGTTCTTAAATTTGTAATACTAATAATCGGAATGCATGCAAGTTGTATTCAGTAATTAGACTGATGTTTCAACATTAACAGGCTAGCTAGTTATTAACAAAAAAACAAGAATTACACTCCTGGGACGTACTGAAAATAAAAAATACAAAACCCTTACCCATATCCCCACTGCCACATTCAGCACAAAATAACCCACAATCACAGCAATATCAGAGATGCTGAAAGACTGCAAAGGTTCAAAGTATCCAGTTGAATTGGCTGCCATGGTTCCTTGGTTAATCCCGCATAATGGACTGAACACTACAGTGTAAGCGCTGGAGAGCTACCTTGATTATTACTAACAGAAGGTAACTGGTTAGCTTGTTGAGAAATTGATCATTAAACAAATGAGACATTGTGACTCAATGAGGCAAACATTTGGGTAGAAGTGCATTTCTCATTGGTGCAACCTGTTTGCTCTCTTGCTGAATCCATGCATAGTTTAACATGCATAATATATAATGCACAAGCCTTTCACCTGCTGAATGTCTGAACTTGAATCCTGGTCCTTGTTGTAAGTATGATGAGTTTGTTGGTCTTAGTTCAGTTGTCAGTAGGTAGTGTACCAAAATCATAAAACCACACAGTTCAACAGTCTGCAGCACAACAGCCCAGGTCAGAAATACTTAACTTTCTAAAATCATTACTCAGTTTTTTAAATTTAAATCAGAGGTACCATTTTATAATTGCAGTAAGACAAGGTGTGTGAAACTGTGGGATAATGGCACTGTTCGGATTTGTAAAGCACTCAGCATTGCCTCATGCCTCACTTCCCAAGGTGGGCCATTATCCCATAGTAAAGCATGCCTTGTCATGCCTTATTGCCTAATTACACTCTGATCGAGAACAAGGGGCCCTCACCTGGGCCTGGTTGGGATTCACTGGTAGGACATTGCAGGGAAAACAAGGATGTCATTTAAGGACTGCCAGGGGTTGCTGATCAGCCTCCTTTTTATGGTAGTTGTAACCTCCTTTAAATCTACAAACACAGTCCTGTCTAGGATTCAATGATAACACAATGTGGGGTCTGTGAGGACCCTGAAACACTTATGTTTCTACTGAGATTGGGATACTGACAGAGGACTGAAATTCAATCCAATCTCCAGTCCAATCTAAACTCCCCATCCCACTTCTGGAGAGTGATCTTCTTTGTACGAACCCCCTGCCCAATCGTTCCTCCTCCCTCCTCCCTCCTAGCCAATGACTCCCTGGTCTCTAACCACCTCATTGTTGCAACCCTCTTCAACAAGTTCTTCACCACCTGTGCTCTACCCAGCCCTTCTTCCTCTGCTCCCCCTCCCTGCCTTCAATATAGCAGATGGCTTTAGCTTCCCTCCCATCTCTCCCCATAAAGTCTTACATGCACTCCTGTCTCTTTGCCCCACCAGAGCCAGACTGCTGATGGACTGCTCACATTCTCTGGAAGTGCATGGGTAGAGGGCTCTAGCAACAATATACCTCTCAGTGGTGGCAGGGAGGTATTGCGCCAATAGTACTCCACAGCATGAACTGATGGGATGCGGTGGACATCGGTATGGCACACACTGGAGCCTGTACACCTCCCTTGGACATCACTGCACATCCACGCTCATCAAAGGGGGGGAAGTACCACGCAAGAACAAGGGAAAACCCAACAACTGGATGGATGATGTCGCACCTCTGCCCCATGCCCACTGCCTGATCCTGCCCTCCTGGGTCCCGACACCCTCCAATCTTCACCTCCGCCTACAGGTAACTGGAGATTTGTAAGGAAGCACTGAGGAGCAGAAGGCGGCCCCACCTCAGGAGACGCAAGTGGGGGGTTGTCTGCAGGTGTGTCACTGATGGGTCAGAGGTCTGGCGGTTCCCAGGTAAAGAGGGTCTCAGGCTGGGCAGGAACAGCTGGGGTGTTGACTGAGGGAGGGTCCACTGGTTGGTGACTGGAGGGAAAAAGAAATGCAAAAAAAAAAAAACACCAGACACAGCCCTGATGGCTTAAACCCCAAACGTCTTGATATTTCTGCCCATGCCATCGTCTATTCTCTTGCTCACCTGTTGGACCTATCCTTCTCCCTCTGTACCATCCCCAGTGCCTGGAAAGTTGCCAAAGTACTACCTCTACACAAACAGGGTGGCCCCTCCTCCCCAGAAAACTATAGGCAACAGTTGCATGGTTTTGCTCATACCTCACAGGCCGGCAACAGTCTGTCCAGATGGGTGACAATTTGTTACCCCCCATTCTAAGTGGTGTTCCCCAGGCCTCCATCCTAGGCCTTTTATTGTTCTCCATTTTTCTAAATGATCTCCCCTCCGCCTGTGCCTCTTTGCACATACTCATGTATGCTGATGACATGGTAATTTGCTCATCAGGTTCTGCTCCATCTGCTGTTGAAGCCTCATTCCAAAGTGATTTCCTCAATGTTAGTTTATTGTTCTAGGAATTACTACCTTTGAGCCAGAGGCTTTTTTACAAAGGTTCCACGTCAATTAGGTACAGTACAAAAGGTTACATAGATAACACAACAATTTGTGTTGTGTCAAGAGCAAGAAAACATATACAAATACATATCAAATCACTTGTGCAAAAGGACATGAGGAAATGTGCTACGCTGGTTCCAGGTAAACCAGCTCAATACTACCAATAGGACCATGTTCATGGCCTTTGGCTAATCCCAGAATCTTGCAAGGCTCTCATGTCCCGCTGTCTTCACCACCCTGGAGGGCATCATCCTGGAGTCCATCCCTGCCTTCAGATACCTTGGGGTCTGGCTGGATAGCAAATTAGATTTCTCTGTCCACATAAATGCCATATACTCCAAACTTCGCCCAAAGCTTGGCATCCTTTATTGTAATAAGGACTGCCTGCCCCCCTGAATGCCAAGATCTGTTACCCAAAATTATCCTCCCTACCTTTGATTATGCCAACATGGTATATAGCTCCCCCCCATCCTCTCTTTCCAGACTGGGCACCCTCTTCAATGTCTTCTGTCGTTTTGCCTGTAACTCCTCTCCCAGCAACCATCACGGCTCCCTCTGCTCATCCCATTCCATTGCTCCTTGATTCCTTCATCACCAGCACCCTGCACCACCTTTGCTGCCAAATACTGTTTGGCTTTCTTCCTCCACCTCTCTTATCTCCTCTCCTAGCCCCCACCCACGCTCTGGACTCCACACCTTCCTTCCTTACCTCCCTTACATGCTCCGGCCATGCTGCCTTCTCCTACTGGCTTTCCTCCCTATGGAATCAGCTTTTCTATCATCTCTGCCTTTCCCCTTCTCCCACTCTCTAAAATGAATCATCAGGCTCTCTCTCCTCCTCCACCTTGCTCCTGTCTCCCCCTTCCCCGACTCTCTCTCTATCTCTCTCTCTGTCTCTCTCTCTCTCTCTCTCTCTCTCACCTTTTGCCCTCTGTCTCCCCCTGACTCCAGGCTCCTGCCTATAGTGTCTTGCCTTCTCCCCTTCCCCGCCCACTTTCTTGAATGTACAAAACCTCACCCAACCCTATTTCACAAAACTTTAAGTCAAATCTGTTTTAGTGTACTGTTTTGCAATCCTGGTATTTCATTTAAACTGCTGCTCTATATTGATTGCAGTTTGAAGTTCTGCACTTGTTATTGCCTTTTTGCTCCTCTGATGTTTTTTATATTTTGTATTTTGATGTTTGTACACTGTCTGTATGCTAAATCCCTCTCCTGTTCCTCCGAGTCACACCTGGACATGAGCCCTGGCTCAGTGTGCCTTTTCCAGTCATCAAATTTTAAATAAAATAGATAGATAGATAGATAGATAGATAGACAGACAGACAGACAGACAGACAGACAGATAGATATATAGACAGATAGATAAAGTATGTTTTGCCTGGTGGCACAACACCTGAGTTTTAGAGAGATTCAATATGTATTGCAGTCATTCCATATTCCTTCAAAGACAAAATTTTGCCATGCAATAAGTTTAAAAAAACAAATAAGGAAAAGTTGCTCCCAAATATTTATGTATCCTGGGACAGGCATACTGGCTGTCATGCAAGAAAGACTTTTCAATAAACATAGTTTCTGAAGTTAGACCTATTTAAAGAGGGGCACCTCAAGGATCTATACTGGGTTCCTTGCGTTTCATAATTTTTGGAAATATGTTGCCATTATGAATAAAATATTGGTAGATTTGACTGTACTCTGATGGTATCATTTTATTGGCCACAGATGTATCAAAAGATAAGATGCAAAAGGATTCTATGTAACTTCAGGCAGGAATCTGCCCTGACTCCTTCCATATTGGTGTTTATGGAATCTCGCCCTTCTTCCCTCCCCGGATACCAAAGCTTGATACTCTTACCATGGTGCTTTGTAAAAAAATCCTCTGTTACAGACTCTACACCAGTTGTACTTGCTTACCCCCCACAGCTAGCAGTGGAACCAGTGAATCAGAGGAGTGGCTATCTCTGCAAAGCAGTGTGCAAAACATGGAGATTAGTGCCCAAGAGGTGGATAAGCAGAAAAGGGGCAAAATTCAGCAGACGGGCAGACAGCAAGGAGAACCAGGGATAAATGACAACCAAGTGAGGGGCTGGAGTAGAACAGTGAGACAGTCTAGGGAGGTCAAATCATGGAAAGCCATGTGTGCAAATGCCAGGAGCCTTAGCAACAAGATGGAAGATCTGGAGGCTGTCATGGTGCAGTCAGACCTGGACATTGTGGCTATCACTGAAACCTGGTGTAATGATAACCACGACTGGGAGATGGCCATACCTGGCTACAACATATTCAGACGAGACAGAGCAGGCAGAAAGGGAGGAGGAATGGCACTGTATGTGAAAAATGACATAAGGGCCACAGAGATCCAGGAGGAACAAAATGGGGGAGAGATACTGTGGGTTAAGCTGGAAAGGAAAATGGGGACAGCCATCCGCACAGGTGTGGTCTATAGACCACCAGCCCAGGAGGAAGAAACAGATAGGGAGCTGATGCTAGCCATTCAAAGGATGGCAGACAAGGGTGAGGTAGTACTGGTTGGAGACTTCAGTATTCCAGACATGGACTGGAGCATCCCAGCAGCAGCATCAACTAGGAGCAGATTTATCCTGGACTCCCTTCAGGGTACCTTCCTCAAGCAACTGGTCGTGGAACCAACTCGGCAGAAGGCAATACTGGACCCTGTGCTCACAAACAGGGACAGTGTGATGGGGGTAACAGTGGGGGAGCACCTGGAAAACAGTGACCACCAGTCATTGTGGTTTGAAATCACAGAAAGAGCAGAACCAAACCACACAAAAACACGTATCCTGGATTTTAGGGGGCAGACTTTGGGAAAATGGGAGATACTTGAAAGAGGCATTAAGGGAATGGGACAGGAATCAGGGGTTGAGGAACAGTGGGCAGTATTTAAAATGGGGATTACAAGAACAACAGAATTATGTATTAAGCAGGTTAGCAGAGAGGAAAGAAGAGGAGACCATTATGGTTTTCCAAAGGGTAGAAAAGAAAGTGAAAGCCAAAAAGATTGCATTCAGGCAATACAAAAGACACAGGCAGAAGGGGATAGGGAGAAGTACCAGGAGAAGCAAAGGAGGCAGGGAGGTTAGTAAGGAAGCCAAAGCTCAGACAGAGAGACACATTGCAAAATCAGTGGGTAGAGGGACAAAACCTTTTACAGGTACATAAGTGAAAAAAGAAAAGACAAAGGGAGGGATAATGAGACTGAAGGGGAGGATGGGGGCCGCTGGAGGATGACAACAGTAAAGCTGACATACTGAACAGGTATTTCTGCTCAGTCTTTACTGAGGAAGAGGAGGGTAATGGGTCTGAAGGAGTACAAGGGTGAGAATGGTGCAGAAATGGACAGTCCTTTAACGAGAAAGGTCCTGAAGGAACTGGAAGTAATAGGAGTTGATAAAGCAATGGGGCCAGATGGGTGCACCCCAGGGTCCTTAAAGAACTAAGAGAGGTGGTGGCTGAACCCTGGCTACATCCTGTTTAGCCAATCACTGGAAACAGGGGAGGTACCCAAAGACTGGAGGACAGCAGATGTAGTCCCTTATCAAAGTGGGAACAAAGAGGAAGCAGGGAACTACAGACCAGTCAGCCTCACCTCGGTAGTGGGGAAGATCATGGAAGCACTACTGAAGAAGAGATTGGTGGAACATCTGGTTGTCAATGGACTACAGGACCCAAGGCAGCATGGTTTCACCAGGGGGAGGTCATGTCAGACCAACCTCATTGAATTTTTTGACTGGGTGACTAGGGAGGTGGATCAGGGGAGGGCAGTGGACATGGCCTATCTGGACTTAAAGGCCTTTGACACTGTGCCACATAGAAGACTATTACACAAACTGGGGAATATGGGTGTGGGCAGGACAGTAGTGTGGTGGGTAGGTAACTGGCTGGGTGGCAGGACACAGAGGGTGGTGGTAAATGGCTGTCACTCCACAGAGGGAAGAGTGACCAGTGGGGTACCACAGGGATCAGTGCTGGGACCGGTCCTATTCAACATCTTCATCAGTGACATGGCGCAGGACCTAGAAGGCAGAATTTCACTGTTCGCTGATGACACAAAGCTCTGTAACAGAGTAGACACACAGAGGGTGTAGACAGAATGAGAAGCACCTGCAGAAACTTGAAGAATGGTCAGGGGTTTGGTAGTTGAAATTCAATGCAAAGAAGTGCAAGATAATGCATATGAGGCACAAAACCCTGGCACAATATATCAGTTGGGGTGAGGATATAGCATGCACCAAGCAGGAAAGGGATCTTGGGGTTATCATCTCATGATGACCTCAAGGTAGAAAACAGTGTGACAAGGCAGCAGGTAAAGCAAATAGGATGCTGGGATGTATAGGCAGGGCATTACCAGCAGGAAAAGGAAGGTCATAATTCCGCTATACAAGACACTAGTGAGGCCCCACCTGGAGTACAGTGTACAGTTCTGGAGACCATACCTCGTAAGGACATAGACAGGGTAGAGAAGGTTCAGAGGAGGGCAACAAAGATGGTGCATGGATTGCATCACAAGTCCTATGAAGACAGGTTGAAGGAACTGAACATGTACTCCCCTGGAGGAGAGGAGAGAGGGATATGATAGAGACATACAAGTATCTTACAGGGAGGAACAGGGTGCAGGAAAACACTATTTTTAAGCGAAAAGATGTTCCAGGACTAGAGGGCATGGGATGAAGTTGGAGGAGAGGACGATTCAGAGGAAACATGAGAAAGCATTTCTTCACAGAACGGGTGGTGGACAAGTGGAACACCCTGCCAGAGGACGTGGTGGGGGCTGAAACAATCACGGGATTTAAGAATGCATGGGATAGACATAAAGGAATTCTGGAGGTCAGGGGTAAGGTGCAACAGACTTCTAGGAAAACAAACTGAACTTACAAGCTCAAATGGGCAGACTGGGTGGGCCATAGGCAGGGACACTGGTTTACCGGGATTGAGAAAAGGCAAATTCCATTTTGCACATTGTAAAACACGGTACTGTCACCGGTGTCTGCTAAGCCAAAATCCGTTTTAACCGGTGTTTGGTTTTGTCTATTTTATTTAACCATTTTTTACTCTGTTAACATGCATTTTAGCAGTTTTGACCTCCACTATTGCACATCCTTCCATCCTTGTACCAATTTAAAGTTATTTTAGGTACAAAATATGATGGTAGCAACAGCACTACAGCCTCCATCGCTGAGGTATGATGGAAACAGTAGCAAGGCCCCCATCCCTCTGGTGCGATGGCAGCACCAGCAACACTACAGACCCATCCCTCTGGTGTGATGGCAGCAGCAACAACACTGTGTCCTCCCTCCCTCAGGTTTGAAGGAAGCAGCAGCACTGTGGTCCCTATCCATTAGGTGTGATGGCAGCAGTACCACATTCCGCATTCCTCAGGTGTGATGGCAGTATCAGCAATATGGCCCCCATCCCTCAGGTGGGGCAGCAGCAGTACAACATTCCCCATCCACCAGTGGTTTGCGAAGCACTACAGCCCTCCGCCTCTCAGGAGTGATGGCAGTAGCAACAATGCAGTCCACATCCCTCAGGGGTGATGGCAGTAGTGACAGCACTATGATCCACTTTCTTCAACACCCACACCCCACATGCACAAGGTACAAATTACTGGGTCTCTTTGCTTGTTAGAACTCAGATGTGAATTAATCTGAACCACCACCACTACTAAGGTGGACCACATTTGTTTTTTCCTATCATTTAACTACTTGAATTGGATTTCTGCCTGTGACACCACCAACCAGGGTTTGGGTGTTGGAGGACTGGCTGGGGGGGGGGTGAAGGCTTGAGTGTCCAACGACCACTCGTCTTCTCCTGGGAGGAGGTATATTCACAGATCAGCATTTGCCAGCCCCAGGTGGAGGCTGGAGGCATATCAACACATTGGCCCTCATTGCAGAAGAGAGCATGATGGATGTCAGCTTGTGCCTTGACATCATGTGGCCTGTCACACTCTCACGAGAATGGAAAAACATCTGCTGGCCACCCAGAGGATGGTTTCTGGTCCCTCCATAAGCATGAAGCCCCAGACATATGTATCTGTTCTGACCCCTACCATGACTGGGATATTCAGAAAGCTCTTTAGAGTGATTGTCCTCCCCTGTTAGCCTCCCACAGGGGTAGGGGCCTACCGATGAAGGGTTACTTCAGGTTACCTGGTAGCATGGCCATAAGGGGCAGTGGATGATGGTGGTGGGGACTCAGCAGCAGTGGTAGGACTTGGCAGGCCTGAAGGAATGGATGGCCAGGGGGTAGGAGGAACAAAAAAGAAACTGCCTGAATTTGCTTCTTTGAAATAATGTCTTCACCTAAAAAAACATTCACAAGTGATTAGCGGAGGACCTTCTAATGCATCTCACAAACATGTGGATTGCTTTTTTTCCCTTGGTCTCCATGAAAAGGATGTCTCTCAGTTTTCATGTCTGAGCTCAGATGTGAATTGAGCACCACTCTACCCACCAGCATCGTACAGCCCTGGAATCTTACCTTCCGTGTGTCACTGAATATGCTTTCCATTCCACTGGCCAAGCATAAGTACACTTAAACACTTAACATTTGCTTTTTATTAAAGTAGTCTGTTAGAAAACCTTTTGTTGTCACAGTGACTGACACAGCAGGTGGGAGAGAAGGTGCAAATGATGAAATGGGCAGACTAGGTGGGCCGTCAAAGTCTATGTTTCTATCCATTCACCTAAATAAGTAGTAAGGCATCTTGTGCCTTGTGAACATACTTTCATTCAGACTAATTTTCAATCAAACAACTGCGGATTTTGGATGGCCCTGCTGATTATAAACTTGAATAAACTAGTTGGTAATAGCGATCCTGCACTTAGCAATATATATCCTAGATGTTCATATGCAAAAAATACAATAAAAACCTGACTAAAGTCAAAAAAACAAGCTTATAAAACACAAAATGTATCTGAACATTTATATTTACCTATACAACATCATTGCAGCCCGAGTATAACTCGGATAAATTACATGATACCCTGACTACTGTACGATGTAGTAAACATATATTGGTATTTTTTTATATTTTTTTGTAAACTGGTAAAACCCACTCAGGCAAAACTGCCTGTTTTCAGAGGTTACCCAGGAGCACTGTGGAGGTTAAGTGCCTTTTGCTCAGAGTCACACAGTATGCAAGTGGAGGTTGTGGAATCAAACCCAAGTCTTCTAAACGCATTCTCAGTTCGATCACTGTTTGTTACTCTAACCACTAGGCTACACTGCCAGCCATAACATCCATATATAATGTTTTAATATAGGATTTCAATAATAGTGCATAGTGCCTACAGTGCAAATTATGAACATTGAACTCTGCAACATTTTACTAAAACTGAATTATTTCCCTCTCCATCTGTTTATGTTTTCTTACACCAAAGTGGGTGTATAGTTGACAGAGCACTGTAAATAGCCTGAGGTTGTGCTACTGCTTGCAATGCCAGGAACTCGGGATCAGAAGTGAATTCCCATTGCTAGAGGTCTGGCCAGGGGAGTAGGATCGAGCACCTGGGGGGCTGCTCTCCTCCTCTGGGAACGGTGGCCTGCAGGTCCTGCTGCTTTACTGCCACCTGGGTGACTACAGGTGGTGGTGCAATGAGACTGCAGAGCAATCGGGAAGAGAAGAAGCTAGCCAGGATCTGGAGTAGCGACATGTCTCTATTTGCCCTACTTCCTTGGATCCCCTCGAGTTTTGGTGCCCTCAGGAACAGAGACCAGAAAACCAGTAACAATCACCTCACATTGGCTGCTGGTAGAAGGGACCCAGCTTCCCCAGACTTCATAAGCAGTTTCCATGAGGGACCCACTGGACTGCCCAACACACATTAAAGGACTGTGGAGGGGTGACCTGGGGCCTTCTCCCTTCCCACCTGGGGAATACAACCTAGGCAGGATGGGGGCAGGCTCACAGGAGCTCCTGAGCATTACCTGGGGTGAAGCTAGGAGATACCCAGCCTAGAGATTTCTGAAAAGTGGAGACTGATGCTGTGAGAAGGGGGCACGGAAACAGAAAATAAAAACATTTAAAAATATGCTGAAATCTTAGGGATTCTGTGCAAAGAAATGCAATTTCCGTATAAGAATTCAAAATCCGCAAACCAAGCAGGATTCCGTGATTTTTACCGGTGTTACCGGTAAAAATGGAAAACCATTATCCCTGGCCATAGGCCCTTATCTGCCGACACTGTCTATGTATCTATGTATCTATGTATCCGTCTTCCATATGTCCGGTACCTGTATGTGTAGTGTATGGCACCCTGATGTATATCATGTGTTTTTATTGAAAAATGACAATAAATTTTAAATATTAAAAATGCAAAAGGATTTCACTTCCATGCAACAATGGCTCAAAGCTTCAAAATGAATGGTGAATATCCCAAAAAAAACATTCAATGAAGCCCTGTTTATGTCTGCATAAGTTCAAAAGAAACAGGAAAATATGGTAGCATTTGAAAATGGAGCAGGAGATGACCAGATGGAACAGCAGCATACTGCATTGCCACACAGAAAGACGTGGTTTGGGAACAGACTCAGGAGCTCCACATCAGGCCAGCAGGAGGTCCGGACACATTTAGTCTCAAGGGGTGGAAAGAGGCCTTGGTCACCTGGTATAAGTCAGATTACTCCCTGTTGGCCAGCTGATGAGTAGTGGCTCCACAGTCTGCTGCAGTGCAGTCAATGTGCCAGCAATGGAGAAGGAGAGAAAAGTTGCCCAAAATGAAGCACCAAAGGGAAAGTCCATGTTGGCTAGCCAAAAAACACCAAATGCTAATATGTGTTTCCTCCCAACCTAGGTTACATAAGAAATGACACAACAGGATGTTGGTTATTATGAGACAAACGCATACCCAAGTGTATAGTGAGGCATGGGACCAGAAGTGCATTTATCACATAGCAATCAACACCCTGGAGTGTCTTATTGCACGCATAAAATGGGTAATAAAGGGGGAAAATTTATGAAAACTTTATTAAAAAATCAATGTTATTTTACAGTTTTACTAGTGTTTTTGAATGAAAGGGAGAAAGTAGTCCCCCTTCCATCCCCTGCTTGACAATATCTCCTGTAGAAGGGAGGGTCTGGAATATTGGAGCATAATTAAAAAAAAGGCGGGTGAGAATTTGTATCACTGTTGTGACTTCCTTGTTTTGTTTCCACTTCCCTCCACCCACCTCCATCCTCACTGCCAACCGACATTTCTAAAGTCACCCTTAAAGTAGCTGGTGTTTCTGTTGCCTGCTGCAGGATCAGGGAGTTAAAGAAAAAGCTGGTAGGCCAGCCGGTGCAGTGGTAGGGTTATCACTTATGATTCCAGCTACCCGGGTCCAGGAACAAGGATGCTCTTCTTCAGGGGAGTTGCGTCTGGTCCCCACCACCTGATCATCACCTGGGAGTGCCCAGATGGTACAAACACAGCAGGGACAGCAGTGTGAGGAGTGATGTTGGGGAACCTTGCAGCATGCAGGCCTGTAGCATGCTGAGCTTGTCCAGCGTCTCCTAGAGGAAGTACATCAGAGAAAAAAAGCCATCCCTATCTGGCAGGATGACGCTGGTGAATTTGGGCCTTACACCACCCACACAAAAATGTTATTTATTTATTTATTTGAAATTGGTAATCATTTTATTTTATTTATTGTCACATCAGAATTACAACCCTTTGAGTCAGGGATTCATTTCCAAAGGCTCCACGTCAGATTACAGAGAATTCAAGTTAATACAAGATATAGTTGCAGACAGATACAGCACAATGAGCTAAATATACTAAGACAATAGGGTGCAACCAGATATTTTAGACAGAGCAACGGTGATTATATACAGGTGAAGCTGTGAGCCTATACAGTGAGGTAGCTAAAGCAAGCAAATCAGGAGAGGTACATTGAGTTGTGGCTCATTTCCAGGTGTGACATGGGGGAAGGATTACAGGTAGAACAATGAAACAGAATATATTACATACATAGTCCCAACAATAAGTGTAGACACACTGCAGTAAAAATACTTCTCTGGTACAACCTTGGAGCAGATTAACTTGCAAGTACATTGTGCAAGCTAGTGCAAGTGGAAAACTGGACTCAGTCATGAAAGGCAAGAAATGCAGAGCAGCAGGGATCAGTTTTCTTGAGAAACTCAAAACCTGAGCTACCAAATTTAAAAAAAAACACTGTGGGTGACTTCCTAAAGGAAATGGGTGCAGATGAGGAGGAGTTTCAGCTTGCGTCTGAGGGACCCATGGGAGGTGGCATGATGGCAGGATAGGGGAAGCTGTTTCCAGAGTGTTGATAGTCGATAGAAGAATGTAGATTGCCCAGCAGAGGAATAGGGTGAGGAGTGGAGAAGGCTTTCTGGTCCCTAGAATGGAGAGAGTGTGGAGCAAGGGGGACAGATGAGAGAAGTGGGGAAAGATGGGAAGGAAGGAAACCAAACCAGTACTTGGAGATAAAGGAAATGCAGTGAAACTGGCAACATGGAGGTAGGGGGAGGACAGAGATGGAGGAATAGAGGGAGCAGTGGTGCATACAAGTGTAACCCCCCCCTACAAATGGGGCTTCCAGAAAAGTCTTCCAATATGTACAAAAACTGAAAGCTCAATTGAACCATGCCTATCAACTGGCTCAGAAAATGGCCACCAAGAGAAATCTAGCCATCAAAGAGAGGTATGATAAAAAAGTAAAGGCTCAAGAGCTTCGACCTGGAGACCATGTGTTGTTACGCAATTTGGGACTGCATGGTAAACACAAAATTGCTGATCAGTGGCACCATCTTCCCCATGTAGTAGTTGGAAAGTTGGGTGATTTACCTGTGTACAAAGTACGCCTAGAGAACAACTCCAAAGCTGTCAAGACCATGCACCATAACCACTTGTTACCTATCGGCCAAGTCATGATTGAGGCTGAACCCTCAGAAATTGAGCCCCTGGGCCGGTGACTCATGCTGCTGCAAGAAAGAGACAGAGTCAACTTACCCCAGTGGTCACTGATTTAAGGTTTCCTCCAAAGCAGGCCCAGAATGATAGTGACCGTCAATCCACTTCTGACGAAAGTGAATATGACCATGCCTATTACCCGTCTTTTGAACTGAGTCAGCTGTTTCAAGGTAACACCCTGATAAATTGTGGAGATGAAGCTGGGCCTTCTGGACTGCCTTCACCCCCAACTTCGTCCTTGGAGCCAATGCTCACAGAAAGTGAAGTGCAAAGTATCACGTCTGAAGATGTTGAGTCTCTGTGTATTGTGGAACTGTATGATTTGCCTGAAGAAGGGGCTGAGGGTTTGAGTCTTTCTGGTGACATAACAGAACTTGAAGAACACTATGAGAGTGCTGACCTCCACCCCCCCTTCAGTGCCTTAAAGCTTGATTGTGCCTGAGCCTTCGCAAAATGAGTCAAGTGTTGTAGAAACAGAGCCTGAAGAGCAAGGAGCTGACAGTGCCCCAAGATTGGACGTTCTCACCCAGGCAGAGGCGCCCCTCACAAGTGATGAGAGTCCCCAGACCAGTGCTGAGAGTACAGAGACTGTAGTTGTCCCCCTCAGAAAGACTGGCCAAGCTGTCAAGCCAGTAGTACGCCTCAGTTATGATTCTTCTGGGAAGACAGTGGATTTGCCTCTCAATGTGCTACACAAAGGTGTTTATGTCTCACCAAGCTCACTGCCCAAATTGAGCTTGACAGCCAATTCCAGATTACTTGTCTTTCCCTCTCACCATGGTGCCCCTGCCCCCTCTAGCCCCAAGTTAGCTGATAGGGAAGGGCCCCCTCTTGCATTGTTTAAGGTACAAGAAGTTATTACCTGATTCAGTATAGTAATGTTCAATTTACCTGTGTGAAATATGCACAATGTGTTGTCAGAATGGATATAGTATCATGAAGTGTAATGAATATGTATAGTAAAGTAATAAGTTTATGTTAACTGATGCATGATGGTACAGACTTGATGCATACACCAAGTTTTCTCCAGGCAGGGAAGGGTGTAACCCCCCTACAAATGGGGGTTCCCAAAAAGTCTTCCTCGAGCTTGCCTAAATGCTCACTGCCAGGCTGGTGTCCTGCATTTTAGCAGTTTTTATTATTTAGTTGTTTAACCAAGTATAGAACACTAAGCTGAAAGCTTTTTTACAGGAGTGACCTGGGAGCACAAGGAGGTTAAGTGACTTGCTCAGGGTCACACAGTATGCAAGTGGAAGCTGTGGGATTCAAACCCAGGTCTAGTCTGCTAGATGTCACCAGATTTGCATCTCAGAGCCTTAGACCACTGCGCTATACTGCCTCCTCCTAAGTTTAAATGTGATTGCCAGAGAGTGCCTGTATAGCCTCTGTGTGCTGCCACTTTAAGAGCTGCCTGGATTGCAGTCATAAGTAATCTGAGAGGGAGCTCTGTCGAAAGATGTAACTATTTGCTGAAAATCATTTAGAGTGATAATGATTATGTAGTTTGTCTAACCTGTCTTATTTGCAGCAAGGACTGTTTTGTTAATCTAGAAACATAGAAACATAGAATTTGATGGCAGATAAGGACCGCTTGGCCCACCCAGTCTGCCCATTTCCCTACCTACTGGATAAGCTGCAGATCCTAGTTAACCAGCAGCCTACTTCTTCCTACCCCCACCCCCCCCAGAATTGCCTTATGACTATCCCATGCCTGCTTGAATTCCACCACTGATTTTGACTCCACAACCTCCTCCGGAAGGCCATTCCACGCATCCACAACCCTCTCTGTGAAAAAATACTTCCTTAAATTACCTCTGAGCCGCCCCCTCTATCTTCAAATTGTGCCCTCTTGTTCTTGCACACCTCTTTTTTTGAAAGATGCTACCCTCTTGGACTTTGTTGATTCCCTTGAGGTACTTGAAAGTTTCTATCATGTCCCCCCTCTCCCTCCTTTCCTCGAGGCTATACATATTAAGCTCCTTAAGTCTCTCTTCAATCTCCACTGTCTTGGTCCTGGACTGGACCAATCAGTACTGGTGGGAAACTAAAATGGAGCAGGAGCTGTCTGGAGTCAAAATCTGTAGGAATTGTAGTTTGGGGCTTTTTGCACCTGAAGGGGGAGCCTTTGTTGTTACTGACAGGAGGATCAGCCAACCAAACATTTTGGATCTTGGGGAATTTCCCAGGCTGCAGCAGCTAGTTTCAGTTTTGAGCTGAGAAGTGAAGAAATAACAGCCCAAGTGATTTTGAGCAGCAGTTCTGTGTAGTTTTGCATGGGAGAACTGTGAAAGGGCTGAGTTTTGGCCTGCCTGTCTGCCTGCTGTCCCTGAGAGGGAAAACAGAGTTTATTCGGACTGAATTCAAGTTGTGAGGACTATTTAAGCCACTGGACTGTGACCAGGCTTTAACCTGAAGAAAACCGAAGATTTGCTGAATGCGATTGGCCTGTCAGGATTTCCTGCTGCTTTTGAATCCCCGGTGTGTGCAGAGACTTTGTGATCGTGACCAGAGAGTGGTTTGCCTAGTACAGTAGAATTTCTTACATGTAAATGTGCTGTGTATTGAAAGTGGGTTGTGATTTGGTTCCCCATGTGAACTGTGTTCTTGCTTGTACCGTAGAATCCTTTACATGTAAATATGCTGTGTATTGAAAGTGCGTGATTTGGTTCCCCACTGTGGAACTGCGCTCTGCTTGCTGGAAGCTTTAACCAGCCTAATCGGACTGAATCTGCGTTCATCTCCATTTGGCCTGGGCCATGTCATGCTGGCCCCGCCAGACTACCCCACTGCACAGAGAAAGCCACCAATGACAGACCTGCCTGGGGATCAGCCCTCTGCTCCACGCTTGAACAGGAATGATGCCTCGGTGAATCATGTGGCCCCTGCTTCTCCTGGCACTCCAGATAAACCACCTGCTGTGTCAATTTTCATCCAGCACGTGTCCAGTCTTGGGTATTGTGAGTAATCATCAGGGTAGCTCCCTGCAACAACAGCCTAATCTAAAAGTGTGTCATCTGATTGTCTTGTGTTCTTTTCACAAACTGAGCCCTCCGGCTCCGGATTACAAATAGTGTGTGTTGTGCATGTTGTTTTCTTCCATCACAGGACCCCAACCAGCTGCTACATTCCTGGCTAGCCCACCATTCTCCATCTGGGTACCCAGAATGTGTGACTGTTTATGGACCCTGAAGTGCATACATAACTGTTTGATTGATAGAGCTTTTAAGCAAATTAACCTGATTATGCCCCTCCCTTGTTCAAGCCCCTTAAATAAATCAGATCTAACTCTTTTTTGCATTTACCCTGACTGTGGTTCCAGTTTGTGCAAGGGTACTGTACTGCTGTTATTTGCTGTGTATAACCTTGTTTTACAGGGGATCCCCAGGGCCAGGGCAGAGGAAAGCCCTAGTGGTAAATGCAAACAGTGTGGGTACTTGTGTGGTGTATCAAGGGAATTGTGAAAGTGATTATTGTGTATTGTCCTGGCCACTAGTAAGGAAAAAGGGGGGTTACAGTGTCCTGCAGGACTGTGCCCAGGTTAGCTTGACCACTACCAACCCTGACCTCTGGGTGGAGGCACCCGTTTCAGAACTCAGGCCCCTTAACCTACTACTAGCCAAGCAGGCAGGAGTAGTAACCCTTGGGATAGCGCCACCTAGGGGTTACATTTTGGAGGCTCGCCACTGGGATTTTCTTCCTTCTAGTGGCCAAAAATTATGAATTATTGTTAAAGATTAATGGGTACCCCAGTAAAAAGGGCTGTACACCATCCTGTGACAGCAGGACTAACGGCAGGCGACCCCCCCCGGGATAGGCGAGCCAGTGCTCAATCCTGCTCCCACACTCCTCCCCCCGTACCAGCACCCTGATGACCTGAGGTCATTCCCGAACCCTGACCACCCACATAGAGCAAGGTAAGGCATCCATCTCCTCAGCCCTCAGTGCCACTGGGCCAGCTAGGGAGTGGGATCATTTAAAGCTGACCCAGGCAAGATCACAGGACTCACATTGATCAATGATTTCAGAGGAAATCCAGGGGAGATGGTATGATTTGACCCTGGATTTCCTGGGGGTGTGTGCAGGTCCCAGACCGATGAGAATTCAGAATAAAAAAGGGAGAGGGCCACAGCAATGTCAGAGGATGAGGAAATGGCTGACCAGTCTATTGCAGTGAGGTCACTCAGGAAAGCATTGATGTTCAACAAATAGATGCACCTGGACCAGATGTATTTTTGAAGCAGATGGAGGACACTGGATTTTACTGATGTAGAACATCATACAGTAGTCACTGAAAGTGTCAGGCAAGATACCTGCTGTAACAATCTGGTGAGGGTGGGAGAACCGAACCCTGTCCAGCAGGGTGTGGTTGGAGGAATGTGGATTGAGCTGTGTGAGCTCAGAGATAACCTGGGACAAATTTAGGGACTCAATCCTCTAGATGGTTGACCTGGATGTAGGGGAGAGCCAATTTACATTGAAGTCACCAAATAGAATGAGTTCACCAGTTTAGGAATGTGAGGTGATATTAGAAAGACAGTCAAACAGGGAAGCAGGTGAGAACTTGGGCAAGCCATAGAAAACCCCAACAAAGATGGGTATGGATGAGAGGAATGTGAGCCTGACAAGGAGAAATTTGTGGGAGGAGGTTAGAGCCTCCATAAAATCCAGGGTGCAGGAGAGGCTCTGGTGAGCTTAGACTGCAATGCCTCCCCCACATTTTCCCCTGTCCTGCCTGAAAAGATGGAAGCCAGGAAGGGACAGGCCAGAGTCCGGAATCCTGGAGGAGAGCCAGGACTCAGAGATGCAGAGGATGTCTGGAGAGTGCTGCAGGGTCTAAACAGACACGAGGTTAAGCTTGGGTAGAAGGCTTCTAGCATTTAGATGAAACATGCGAAGGCCTTTGGCTGTAGCAGAGGGGAGGGGTGAAAGGGGACCTGGGTTGGGCTCCCACGTCACCTGATAGCAGGAAGAGCAGGAGAATGAGTAGATGGATGGAATGGGATGTCCTCCTCTTGGGGCAAGGAGGAAAGCAGGGAGAGGAGGGATGGTGAAAGGAGAGGAGGGCACAGTACAGAAACTTTAAGTTGATGGATGAAGAGGGGAGGAGGCCAGAGTGGAAAGTGGGAAAGAATGATAGATCCCCACCACTACCAGATTAGAACTCCGAGTGAGGGGAGGATTCCAATCCCCCCAATAGCCCTTCTGTGGGGGTGGTGTACCCCATGGGGCAGGTAATTGGGGTCTGTCTGAGGTCCAGGAATGGTGACAGGGCTGGATGGTAGCCAAGGCTGAGGGATACTGAGCTGGGGGATACATAAGAACTTATTAAAGAAAAAAGTCTTATGGGCAGCACTGTCTGTGTTTCCTAGCCAGGTTAGGGGACATTTAAATTAACAAACAAAAAATGTTTGGCATAAAATATCACACGTCTTTGTGGTTAGAAGCAGGGCAGTGAAAACAGAGAACATCTAGTCTGGCAGGTAACATCAGCTGATGGTTCATTTGTAACAGGAAAGGGAAATGAGAAGAGAAAACTAGAGGTTTGGGGGGGTTGTGTATACTGACTGCATGTTTCATGGGAAGGTTAAAAAAATGTCACTTGCAGTGTTTGTTTGGAGAGCGGAAGAATAATGTGTGGTCTGGAGCAGGAAGCTGTGGGGGTTGGTACAGAGAAGAAAGTGAGCAGTGGAAGCTTTTTGTGTGAAGCGCAAAAAAGACAATGAAATTGGTACCCATGTTTTAGAGGCTTGAACCAAACCAGAAGAAAACAATTAAGTAAGCTGTAGTAGATTTACAAGTGTGTTTTAAATAGCAGATGTGTGAAGCTGGCTAGTCAGCACAATGGTAGTGTTACCACTCATTTCGCAGGCAAACCGAGAATGGGAGCGATCTTGGGTCATCTGGGACTGTCTGGGGAAGGATTGAGCACCCCAAAGGATGCTCTCCTCCTCTATTGTGCTCGTGGTCCAACACAATGTCACAGCCTTAACATTACTGCTTGTCGTGCTGATGACCCATGTTCAGGAATGAGCCATGGGTGGGGTTGGGGGTTGAGCATCTCACTGAATTCTGTCCTCCTCCAGGAGGGAGGGCCATACTCTTTGCTATGACACTGCCACCTGGACGACCATAGGTGGTGGTGCAGCTGGACAGTCAAATAGGAGGAGTTTCTCTCTGGTGTGTGACCATGCATCTGTGTGCACACTCTATAGAGCCCTCATGAGCTGCATCCCAAGGGTGGGACAAAACAGGAAAACAGAAAACTCCCATGTGTGGCAGCATGACACAGGCCCTCTTAGGCGCCGCTACTCCTGCTTGCTTCTGGTTCCTACACATAAGACTGACCTGAGGGATGTCATGGTTGAACGATCTCCTAGAGGAACCCACCACTTAGGAAATGCTCTTAGCTCAGGAAATGCCCTCCATGGATGCCCTGAAATCAGATAAATGACAAAGATGGATAGCAGATGGGAAGGGGGGTTGCCTGGAAGAGAAGGATAGCATCAGTGATGGGGGAAAAACAATATGCAAAACGTTTGTGTTCACAAAATGGGCAAATCGTGTATCATAAGAAATAAAGAATACCTGCAAAGACCAGGGTTGGTAGGACAGCTCAAGGATGTAGTGACATCATAGTACCACGCACTTACCTCTCTTTGGTTCTGTGATGCCACAAGAACATCTCAGTATCCCAACAACCCTGCTCTTCACAGCCAGAGATGTTACTTATTGTATATGTAATATCTAGGGCTGTACTTTTGTGTTGTTAATTTTGAGCAAAATCATGGTAGTGTCATGGTCAAAATGTCAAAAGTCATGGAAATTATAGTCAGATTCATGAAAAGCCATGGATATATTTTGTGTTACACAAATTATCTCTAGTTTGATATTTTAATGCATGGGGATCAGCAAAGATTTGGAATATTTAAAACATTACATTTTGGGGCTGATTCAGTGGCCAGTGACTTTGCTTTGTGGTGCTGTAATGGAGAGCGGCATAAACATGCAAGCCCAGGAATCTCACACTAGGGCTAACTGGGGATAAAGGGTGTTGTAAAAGTGAGGCCCATTATCATGAGTCTGACATGGTAAACACCAACTATGGAGTTTTCATGAAAAATGCTACAAAATCATGGTATTGTCGTGGGTTGGCAGTATAGCCTAGAGGTTAGAGTAATGAGTTGCGAATGAGCTTGGTACATCCAGCAGACCTGAGTTTGATTCTCACAACCTCCACTTGTAGACTGTATGACTCTGAGCAAGTCACTTAACCACCCCAAAGCTCCCGGGTAACCCCTGAAAACAGGCACTTGTACCTAGTGGGCCTTACCTGGTTACCAAAGAATAAAAAAAATGCTAAAAATCATGGAATTTACATGAAAATTGGAAAACTCATGAAACCCAAGACTTCTGTGAGTTTTATGACGAAGTTCCCACCCTAGCACTGTTTCATCACAACCAACTAGCATGTTTAAAGCATTTTCTAGAGTACAAGAAAACCTTTAAAAAATATACTATTCAGACATAATTCAAAATCTATTTCATTAATTTTCTGCATTTATGTCCCTCATTCTTTATTTCTGGGGATATTTGCATGGAAACAATGTCTTTGCCATGCAAACATTATCTCTTCCTCTTCCTCCTGCTTCTTCTCCTGTGGAAATCATAATTCTCTGTTTGTGACATCACAGTCTGTTGCTGTTGAAATGACTCTGATCTAAAAAAAGAATTATGACTTCAGTGGGGAGGGGGGATGAGATGACCTCTGAGATGTAAAGATCCTTTTCATGTAAATGTCCTCAGTAGTAAAGAACGATGAGATAGAAAGCATAATTAAAATGTTTGGTAAATTGTGTCTGAATATTACATTTTAAAAAATTTTCCTGGATACTAAAAAATCACTTTAACTGCTAAAAGAGTGGATGCACACAGTTTACAACATTTTAGAAAATATGAATTTAAAGTAGCAATATTTGTTAATCAACAATAATTTCATCATTTTCAAAAATGTATTTCTGACATCCTTAAATTTATCCTCAGTGTATTTTTAAGTTTTCAGATAGTCTTTTTTTTCATTTATTCTTTGTGTGCCCCTGAGCTGTCAGTGTCCATCCTGGTCACGGACCCCCTGACCTCCAGCTGCACTCCCCAGTCACCCCTGGCTTGCCCCCCAGAGGGCAGGGGTCTCAGTGCTGTGGCTCTTCAGCACCAAGATGCTAGTAACTAGTCAGGGAACTGGCAGCAGAGGCTAATCGAGGCCCAGGGGCAGGCCATCATGGAGACAGCCCAGGACAGTTTTTTTTCCGCCTGTAGGCAGGGGCAGGGACGTGCAATGACACCAGCATCTGCCCCACCCCTGGTGGTCCTATTTGGCAACAGTGCATAGTGAAACACCCAGCCTCCGTTGGGTGTTGCCACTGCATCGAATACTCAGTCCCCCCTCCCCTTGGAGAAGGAGAGCAGTCCAGGGACGCTTGATCTTTCTCCCCCAGCCAGCCCTCCAATCCATTCCCAAACCCGGGTCGCCAGGATCACAAGCAGAATCCCTACCGCTGCACCGACAGGCCGGCTTAGTTTTCAGATATTCTTAAAACAGCTTTTATAGCTAATTTCGCCATTTCTGACTCAAGTCATTAAAGATGGCTGCTACTTATAATGTAAAGAAATCTCTTCCATTGAAGTCACCTGTTGAATGTATAGATTTATTAGGATGGTGCTACCACGTTTCCAGTGGTAAACAGCACAACACTGTAACAAGATATTTGATTTTTTCATGGCGGGCATGGCACGGGTGTGTGACTTTTTAAAACGTCAAATCCCATATCTAAGTTTAGGAATAAAAAAAAATGAAAAATGGGTATATTGATGGTATTGCCAGAAAAAGAAATAAAACACGACCTGAGGACTAATAAATACTGCTGCTTTAAGCTTTAAATTGAGGTCCCTATGCTTATGAGGGTCTTCATGTTAAAATAAACCCTTCCACTTCAAAAGAGTTTATATCAATTGTGTTGGAGACATTTAGCAAAATATTACCTTTGGCTTGTTTCATGGTTCAAAGGCTACAGTCACTTAGTGTCGCCATATGTTGTGTATAACAACCTGGATTGCATATATACGAAGGTTCACAGATATCAAAGAAATGGTGTTTGCAGAATATTATGCAGGTCAAAAGTCTTAACAACCACCATATGCTGTGTATAACAACTTAAGTTGGGGCCCTATTCAGGGACACCTTGTGTGCACAAATTCAACTCAAATTACAGCTGAATACAACGTGTTAGACAGAGATGATGGGCTGAATGTTTAAAGCAGCCAAATGGATTCCTTTTGCTGTTTGAACTATTATAGTAGTTACCTGTGGGATTCACCCCAACTGTTAAACTGAATTAGTGACATTTTGGATGCGCTCCAAAGCCACTGTTTTTTATTTATTTATGCATTTATTTAATTTTAAAGTAGTAGT
Source organism: Neoceratodus forsteri (assembly GCA_016271365.2). Classification (NCBI taxonomy): domain Eukaryota; kingdom Metazoa; phylum Chordata; order Ceratodontiformes; family Ceratodontidae; genus Neoceratodus; species Neoceratodus forsteri. Next base: position 200,455,499 of record JADMNL010000025.1, read on the forward strand.
GCAACGAAAAAGGTTTTTTTTTTTTCCAAAAAGCTAGCCTCAAGCTACAACTAATAAAAATATCAGTATACCTATTAAATCTGCTTTTCTAGGTACCTCTTGTGCTTTGCACCGTTTTTTTTTTTTTTTTTTTTAATCCTAACTCTTCCCAGGTTTACAAGGGTTTTTCTAAGCCGATTATGGCAGACAACTTTTTTTCTCTTGAGAAAAAAAATAAAACATTTATAAAATACTGAGATTTTGGCAGAACTAACACATTTTGCCACCAAATACAACTGGGAGGTGCCTGCAATCTTTTATATTGAAGAAAAGGTAGGGTCAAATTTTGTGCCCAATTTTGTTACACTATTACTTTAAAAGTTTTACCAAGAATTTACATACTAAGCTGGTAGCGACTAGTTTCCAAATGCATCCTGCTGGAGGGGGAGAAGTGAGTTAGAGTATAAAACAGTGAATACAAGAAGGTGCACACAAAATACATAAAAGCATAGAATAGTAACTGTACCAGAGGCGTCATTTAGGGGTAGCCAGGTGTTGCGGTTGAGACCCCTATGATTTTTTTGCAACCCCTATGATGCCCACTGCAACCCCTAAGAACCCTAAAACAAGGTTTCCTTAGCATTTATTTATATAGATGTGGTGGTGGTTGGGGGAGTTTTACAACCCCTATGATTTTGCTGAAATGGGACTTTGCAACCCCTATGATTCTACTGAAATAATGCTACTGAGTATAACCTACCTCCTTCTGCTTGCTATTCCCCTCCCTATGCAGTCCATCATCCTTTTGCTTTTCCCACCACCATTGAAAATTGGGCCACTACTTTCAGATCATCCTGACTGATAACCCTGAGGTCCCTTTCCTACGAGGTATACAGTATGCCATGACCTCTCCTCCCGTTTTGTACTCGGCTCGGGTTTTTTTGTGTCTGATGGGCATGACTTTGCACTTTTTTGGCATTGAATCCCAGCTGTAAAATTCTAGACCACTCTTCTAGTCTTTCCAGGTCCCTCCTCATGGCCTCCATTCCCTTCATTATGTCCACACTATTGCAGATCTTGGTGTCATCTGCAAATAGATAGACTATTCCTTCATGCTTCACCCTTGTGTCCCTTATGAATGTATTGAAGAGAACAGGACAAAGTACTGACACTTGACCCCATCTCCCCCGAGACTTCCCTATTTAGTACAACCCTCTGGGTTCTATTCCTTCATGCTTCACCCTTATGTCCCCTATGAATGTATTGAAAGAACAGTGATGAGGAAAGGCTGGAGGCCTATAACATGGTTATGCTCAGAACCTTTCACTTTTCAGCCACAAACCTCGCCTATTCTGTGTACTTCCATGGAGCAGAACATGTTCCTTTAATGAGTTTCCTCAAGTGGTGTATCGGTGAATACTAACATACCCAGAAGTTTGCAACTGTAAAGATATATTGGTCTGTATTTAAAATAGCCTGCCAATGATTCAGTGGTCAGGGGCACAGAGGAAATTCAAATCTATGCATCCAACATTTTAGCCATTTATTCCACATTAGATTGGCAGTTTAGTAAGGTGATGGGTTTGCTTTGAGCATGTTGTATTTAATCAAGTGTTTACGCCAAGAAAGGAAATTCTTCACAGCCACAGGTGACACCTGAAATGCATTGCTAACACTCACCAGTCAGATACCAGTCCAGCTTGCCAGCAGTGTCTCCAGTCAGGTCAGCTACCAATCTAGTTTGCTAGTAGAGTCTGCAGTCAGCTACCAGTCCAGTTTGCCTGCAGTGTCTACAGCCAGGTTTGCTAGCTACCAGTCCAATATGCCACCAATCTCTCCAGTCAGCTACCAGTCCAGCTTGCCAGCAGTGTCTCCATTCAGATACCAGTCCAGCTTGCCAGCAGTGTCTCCAGTCAGGTCAACCACCAATCCAGTCTGCCAACAGTTTATCCAGTCAGCTACCAGTCCAGTGTGCCAGTAGCATCTACAATCAGCTACCAGTTCAGTTTGCCAGCAGGATCTACAGTCAGCTACCAGTCTAGCTTCTCTGCAGTGTCTCCAGTGAGCTACCAGTCCAGCTTGCCAGCAATGTCTCCAGTCAGATACTAGTACAGCTTGCCAGCAGTGTCGCCAGTCAGGTCAGCTAGCAGTCCAGTTTGCCAGCAGTCTCCAGTCAGCTGCCAGTCCAGCTTGCCAGCAGTGTCTCCAGTCAGGTTGCTAGCTACCAAGTCTAGTTTGCCAGCAGTGTCTCCAGTCAGCCACCAGTCCAACTTGTCAGCAGTGTCAACAGGCAGCTACCAGTGTGGCTTTCCAGCAGTGTCTGCAGTCAGCAACCAGTCCAATTTGCCAGCAGTGTTTGCAGTCAGCTATCAGTTCAGTTTTCCAGCAGTGACTACAGCCAGGTTGCTAGCTACCAGTCCAATTTGCCACCAGTCTCTTCAGTCAGCTACCAGTCTACTTTGCCAGCAGTGTCTCCAGTCAGTTACAGTCCAGCTTGCCTGCAGTTTCTCCAGTCAGCTACCAGTCCAGCTTGTCAGCAGTGTCTTGAGCCAGCCTCCAGTCCAGCTTGCCAGCAGTTTCTCCAGTCAGCTACCAGTCCAGTTTCCCAGCAATGTTTCCAGCCAGCTACCAGTCCAGCTTGTGTGCAGTGTCCCCAGTCAGCTACCAGCCAAGCTAGCTAGCAGTGTGTCCAGTCAGGTCAGCTACCAGTCCAGTTTGGCAGCAGTCTACAGCCAGTGGCTAGTTACCAGTCGAGTTTTCCAGCAGTGTTTCCAGTCAGCTACTTGTCCAGTTTTCCAGCAGTGTTTCCAGTCAGCTTGCTAGCTATCAGTCCAGTTTTCCAGCAGTGTTTCCAGTCAGCTACTTGTCCAGTTTGCCAGCAGTATCTCCAGTCAGCTTGCAGCTTCCAGTCCAGTTTGCAGGCAGTGTCTCCAGTAAGCTTTCAGTCCAGTTTGCAGGCAGTGTCTTCAGTCTGCTACCAGTCCTGTTTACAGGCAGTGTCTTCAGTCAGCTGCAAGTCCAGTTTGCAGGCAGTGTCTTTAGTCAGCTGCCAGTCCAGTTTGCAGGCAGTATCTACTCAGCTTCCAGGCTAGTTTGCAAGACCCAAGCAAGGTAAGACATGTCACTAGTAAATATTTCTAAGAGTAATAAAGGTAAACCCAACTTAATGGGGGGTGTCCAGTGAGCTGAGCATTAATGTTGAAAAAAAGAAATATCCAGGGACTTAAGTACTTTATGTAAGAATGGGCATCGCCATTGACTAGTCTTGGAACCCTTATGGTTTTGGTGAAATGCTATGGAGAGGGTAGCGCAGGCAATATTCTGGACTGTTGTGACTCTGGGGAGAGACAAGGGTGAAAATTACTGGGCATGGGGAGGAGATAACAAGGTAGCAAAATTTGTTTCATATGACCTCCAAAATGCACTGAATTTAAAACATTTTTTACGGGGGCCTAGGAGCCCCCCAGCCTACAGTTTCCCTTGCAACCCCTATGTTTTTTCTGAAATGACGCCCCCGAACTGTACAAGAGGTAATACAAAATTCAAAATGATGGTACCATTGCACCATGACAAAAGGAACAGTCCCACAGGAATCAGCACTAGCAGCACAAAAAGCAATAGCCAGATAATTTATTAATTTCGTTTTCATTTTATTTAATTTGTTAACCGGGTTAGAGCATTTGACTGATGATCCTTTTTTGGGTTCAACCTGGGAGTAAGATGCAGTTGTGGAGGTACCGACCATATACATACCTCTCAACCTCCTGCCTCATAAATCAGGGACAAGGCTTAAAAAAATCAGGGACAAAGGACCAAAATCAGGGACACATCTTTAAAATTGGTGATATCCACTTAGAAAGCTGCTAGAATAAAAAGCTTAGTGTAAAATACATTTTCTAAGGAAGAACAAGTGTATAACTTTGTCTGACATTATTTTGTGCTTACAACCCTCACTGTTTGGTCATGGAAACACAATTTTTAGGAGGGACAGAGTAAACTTTTAAGGCAAAATCAGGGACATCCCTGAAAATCAGGGACATCCCTGAAAATCAGGGACAGTTGAGAGGTATGACCATATAAGCAGTGCAACACAAGAGCTGCTTTTAGAGCAGAACAGAGGTTTGGGAGGGGTCACAGGGAATTTCTGGAGTCAGCTGAGAAGTTACGAAGGAGGATTATGGAGGATTTTGAGAAAATAAGAGGAGGAGGAGGTGGATCGAAGAGCCAGGTGGGTGGTGGGGGGAGAAGACCACAGATTATGGAATCTAAAGGAGAAAGCAGCTTGACCTGCATAGGATTTCACAGAGGGAAGGCAGAGAGAGAGCGCAATAGTCAGGGTTACAAAGGGAGTACACTGGGGTGGAGAAAACAGGGCTTTGCTTTTTAAAGGAGAATTGTGCTGAACCTATGCATCATTTCCCCCTGTAGAAACTGATTTCAAAATGCTGGTGCCAGTTCTGTTACTGTTCCATCTCTATAGGCTTTTTAGTTATCCTTGTGGGTGTTTCTAATTTACTCAGAGATGGTGCGTACCATTTTAGAAATGTATAATGTAGTTTGTGTGCCTTGCTCAGCTCTTTCATTGTTGTCACAATGCATCCATGTTCTGCTAGAAAACTCTGTGGCCAAGAGGGACATAAACTACATCATACAGTTCTACAATGGTACTTCACACCAGAGTGTAAAATGCAAATCAGAAATGCTAACTGAGGTTACTAATAGGCCAGTAGACTTGGAACAATACCAGAACTGGAAGCAGTATTTAAAAAACTGCTTCTACTAGCAAAAATGACTTTCAGGCACAGCACAGTTCTCCTATAAATGGTATTATAGATTGAGGGAGTGCTTCCAACCAATCAGAGCACTCTCTTCCCCTGGGTATGAGGCACTCCTATTCTGTAAAGAGTGTCTCACATTCAGGAACCCTGGAAATAGGCTCATTCAAGGCGTTTTCTTTTAATACAGTATATTATTTTTGCGGATCGAATCCTCCGCTAGGCACTGCCGCCAACCTCCTTCCCTGAAACTAGGTATGGAGCTGCTGGAGATGTACTTTTAAATTAGGTGCCATTCAGCCCTTTGGGGCTGCTGGAGATGAACTTTTAAATTTGGCATCTTCTGCCCCACAAAAATGGAGCTTGTTGCCAGCATTATAGCGTGCTTAGCTGTTCTGCTGGACTTGCTGGCACTTAAACACTGAGCTCATAAATCCAGCTTCTCAACCCTGATTTCTATGTTGAGTTTTTCTGTGACCTTTTTCTGGGGTTGATTTTTCTTCCACTGACCCACCCCACCCCTGTCCTCTATTAAATCTACTTACTGAGCATCAAAACTCACCCCCTCCCCAATCAGGAACACTGTACCTCTTAAAGGAGCAAGAACTTCTGAATGTTTAGCTACCCCTATCATCAAGGCCAATGTATCAGCTTACTGAAAGGAAGGCTCCCGTCCTTCAGATTTGTCTTTCACTAAGCGACCACTGGGAGTCTTTGGTTCTCCTCCTCTTCCTCCTGGTCACCCTATCCTGCTCTCTTACTTACTCAATCAGCCTTTCCAGTATCTTCTCCTTCCTCCGCCATTAAGGAAGGGCTCTTTGAGATGCATAGTACCGATAGCTCTCCTGGTAGATGTATGCCCCTCCATTACAGGTGTAGGCTGTAGGATCACCCTCATCTACTGTTTACCCGGGGATGAGAAGTATTTCCTTCAGGAAGTGGTGGATTTCGTGATCGACATGGCATTTGAGTCACCCAGGCTGATGGTCCTGGGCAACTTTAAAGCCTGGGTCGATGATGAACTCTCGCAATTTGGACAGCACTTCCTCTAGTTGATGTCATCTCTGGGCCTTACACAGATTGTTACCACTGCTACTCATAAACACGGTCACTCTCTTGACTTAGTCTTCCTCCTGGGGATCGAAGCCTCCGATTTGAGGGTGGAACCTGTCGGATGGTCCGATCACTGCACCGTGGGATTCAGTTTTCACACCTCCCTTCATAGGCCTACCCCTGTGGAGATGGTCAGGTACTGCCCTTTATGAGACGTAAGCTCCATAGGCCTGGCAGCGGTGCTTGACCTATCAGGTTTTCCAGCGGCAAACAATGACCCAGAGGCTTTAGTGGTGGCCTATAATAAGGCCGTTTCTGTGGCCCTGGATGTCTTTGCTCCTGTCCAAGTCTGTCCTCTCTCCCTTCACCCTCGGTCTCCTAGGTTTGATGGGACTTTGAGGGAGATGTGGCAATTAGAATGAAGATTAGAGCATTGCTGGTGGAAATCCACTCTGGATGCCGACTACCTCAGATTGATAGATCATTATCAAGCCTATCAATCCGCAATCACCCATAAGAAGGCAGAGTTCCTGTCCGGTGAGATTGCAGCTGCTCAGAACCGACCAGCTCAGTTCTTTTGAACTCTGGACAGACTGTGCAGTCCAGCCTGTCTACAGACTCAAAGAGCTTTTTTGCAAATAGAGTGTGATGAGCTTGCTTGATTCTTTGCAGCTAAGGTGGCTGACATCAGGGCTGAGCTCCAACCTGCACACTCTATGGGCATTACTTTGGATCAGCGCCTGGTCACAATCCCTCAATTTTCCTGGAGTTCCTTCGACTGGCCGGAGCTCATAGATGTCATGCAGATTGTCCAGGGTATGCACCCTATGTGCTGTAGTTTGGACCTGGGACCAACAGCCCTGATTTTGGGCTGTAGTGATATAATTGGTCTGGCCCTAGCATGGATAATCTGGTGCTCATTGGAAACAGGTGAGTTTCCTTGCTCCCTGAAGGAGGCAGTGGTGACACCCCTCCTGAAGAAAGCTTCTTAAGACCAGATTGCCTTGCTAACTACAGACCAATCTCAAACCTTCCTTGTATAGGGAAGGTGATTGAGAAAGTAGTGACCTTACAGCTGGAGAACCATTTGACCATCCATGACATCTATGAACCTCTCCAATCTGGTTTTTGTAAGAGACAAAGTACAGAGATAGCTCTGGTTCAGGTGCTCAATGATCTCCTGATGACAAGGGATCAGAAAAACTGTTCTATCTTGGTTCTTCTCAATCTCTCATCAGCATTTGACACTGTGGACCACGGTATCCTTCTCGAACACCTGGGGTTCATCTGTGGTCTGTCTGGTACAGTTCTCAGATGGTTTACATCTTTCCTCACCAGAAGATCTCAGAAGGTAGTGTCAGGGATTCATTCCTCTGACCCAGTCCCTCTGTCTTGTGGGGTTCCTCAGGGGTCAGTGTTGTCCCCTATGTTGTTCGCAGTGTATATGCTGCCCCTCGGAGACATTGCAAGAAGGTATGGGCTGAGGTTTTACTGCTATGCTGATGATACGCAGCTCTACCTTTCTTTTGCACCTGACCAGGATAGAGCTGTTTCAGTATTTAACAACTGCCTTGCTGAAATCCACGACTGGATGAATTCGAGCTGGTTGAGGTTGAACTCGGAAAAGACAGAGGTGGTTGTGGACCAAGGGCGCCGGATAGAAGGGTTGGGTTGAGTTCGCCCTCTGGACTTTTTCTTGGGGGCCTTCTACTCCCTACCTCTGAACGTGTGCAAAACCTGGGGTTGATTTTTGACAAGGTGCTGACACTGCGATCGCAGGTGTCGGCAGTCATCAGATCCTCTTTTTACCATCTGAGGAACCTCTCCAGGATTAAGCACCTTATTCCATCTAGCAATCTCCCCACGTTGGTCCATGCCTTTGTGTCCTCGCATCTTGATTATTGTAACTCCCTGTTCCTAGGGCTACCGGGGGTGGATATCCTCCACTTGCAGCTGGTGCAGAACGCAGCAGCCCAATTATTGACAGATACCCCTTGATTCTGTCATATTTCTCCGGTGCTTCGCGAACTGCACTGGCTGCCAGTACAGTGGTGGATCACCTTAAAAGTCAGACTTCTGACTTACAAAGCCCTACACGGACAGGGCCCGGACTACCTGAGAGAGCTTCTGGTCCTTTACCGCCCTGGTCGATCGCTCCACTCGGCTGACAGGGGGTTGCTAGAGATTCCAAGGGTTTGTTTAAAATCTTCAGGGGCCTGTGCATTTATGCACGCGGACCCAACCCTTTGGAATTCTCTACCCCGTCAGTCATGGGAGCGTACGACCATGGAGGGATTTAAACAGGGTCTCAAATCCTTTCTGTGGAACCAGACATATTCCGAATTATTGAATCTTGTTTCTACCAGCATGTTATTGTATTTTAAAGTGTGTATTTATGGTATTAGTGTTCATTTAATTGTTATGTAAGGCACCTTGGTACCTCGAAAGGTACATTTTAAATAAAGATTTATTATTATCACCAGGTTACCTCCTAGACAGCACTGACCCACCAACTACACCCTTGGCGGGCCATGCCTATGGCTCCTGCAACTAACAGCATCCCACAACCCATCCCTGTCCCTTCAATTTGTTCTATGTTAAGCACGTCCTGAGTCCCCATCACCCTCTTCCTTCGAACACTGCCCCACCTCTTTAGTCCACCCACCCGCACATTAGTCTGAAAACCCAGAAATCACAAACCTATACCTCTTCTTAAGGCACTCAGATTCCTCATATTATAGAATGCCTTTTTACTCCTGCTATTGTCAGGAAACATCCACCCTAATCCCGGACCAATGCAGATCCCCCAAACCCATAACAGTACCCATGGAGCCATTAAACTTGCTTCACGAAACATCAGAAGTCTCCTTCTAACAATTGATCTCCAGCACAGACCTGATGCTCTTGCCATGACTGAAGCATGGCTCTTCCCTAAGGTGCCTGGCAGTGCTGTCCACCTTGATGGCTTCATGCTATTTAGAGATCACAGAATTGGGAAAAGGGAAGGGGGCTGTGCAATCTACTTTAAATCCTCCCTTCAAGGGCATATACTCCTCCAAAATTGACACTGGCAGTAACTCCCAAGTATTGGCCTTTAAGTTGCTCCTGGGGCGGCAAGGAAAAACCATCACAATCATTACTAGCTATGTCCCCCCACATGACCACTCCAAAGGCTTCACAGCAATAATCAATTATATCTCAAATTTTCCCCCCGGCTCTGAAACAGTGCTCCTCGGGGACTTCAATATAAATTGGCTAGCACCTGAAGTCAACATCTACAAAGACGCTACTTCAGCTATTAATCTGGCCCAAGTAGTGACCTCCCCAACCAGACACAATCCCAGGACCAGTAATTGTACCCTGCTGGATCTTATCTTTACAAACAGGCCTGACAGAATTAGTGGCGCTGAGGTTCTCTCCAAGTGACCACTCTCCCATTGTCTGCTTCTGCTCCAATAAATCCCCCAAACTAACTAATAAAACAACACAACAACACATCCTCAAGAAAGGACAACTAAATCAGTTCCTAGTCCATCTCCACAGCCAAGACTGGTCACTTCAAGACTCTGCACCAAGTGTGGATCATGCCCTGGATTACTTGATAACCAGTTTCAATACAGTTTGTGACATCTTTGCCCTCTAAAAAATGGAGATTAAAAGTTGATAACAACCCCTGGATCTCTCCCTCCCTCCATCCTAACCCGTATGGCTGACAGGGACCACTTGTGGCACAAAGCCCAGGCCACGGGCAATAAAATCCACTGGCAGTAATACAGATCATCCAGAAATGCTTGCACCTAAGCCATTAGGCAAGCTAAAATGGCTCACTACAAAGATGCGCTCTCAAATTCCTCGGGTGATAGTAGAATGTTTTGGGACAACTTAAAAGAACTGACTGGCAAGCCCTGCAAAGCCCCTCCCACCATGCTCAACATAGATGGTACAACCATCCAAGACCCTCTGCAGATAGCTAACACTTTTAACGCTGCTTTCTCAGACATCAGTGGGGTACTTCCCCGGGATTTCTTCGACTCCACATCCACCCCTACTGACCTTAAGGATGTGAGCCCCTCACCAGCTAACCCACTTTAAAACAGTCTCCCCAAGCTCAGCCAAGAAATACCTACTCAAAGTCCTTGGCAAATCCCGCCATAGCAGTGACTCACTAGACCTGAAGCTATTTCACCTGGCCCTGGATGTGCTCCTTACACCCCTCACAAAAATACTGAATAAGTCACTCTGTCTTGTGCAATTCCCTTCATGGTGGAAAGTGGCAGTTGTGACCCCTATCCATAAGAATGAAGACAGAGCCCTTCACACCAACTACCGCCCAACCTCCATACTGCCTCCCCTCTCAAAAGCTCTGGAATGGATAGTTGCTGACCAGCTCTCAGAGTACCTGACCAAACATAACTTACAATGCCCTGAGCAACATGGCTTCAGGAAAGGTCACAGCACCACCTCTGTTCTCCTTGAATTTACTAACTTTATCCACAAAGCCCTCGACCGTGGTCACTTAGTGGGGTCAGTGTACATTGACCTCATTAAGGCCTTCGACACGGTAAATCACTCTCTCCTCATTGACTCCACTAGGACCATTGGGGACTTCTCCGGGACTGTGGGATGGTTCAAAAACTACCTAGAGTATCGGTCCCAGCAGGTAAAAATCAGTGATGCACTATCCTCCAGCCTACCTGTCTGCTCTGGAATTCTCCAAGGCTCCATTCTGGGCCCCTTATATTCAGCCTCTTCCTGAACTCCCTCCCTCAAACCTGCTCTGGAGATCTGCTCCTTTATGCGGATGACGTGGTGTTATTCTCCAATCACTGCAACAGAGTTGATACGCAAGGTGGGGTGTAAAGGATGAAAAGGGACTTGGCAAGGTTGGAGGAATGGTCAAATGTTTGGCAGCTTAGAGTCAATGCAAAGAAGTGCAAAGTAATGCACCTGGGAAACAAAAACCCAGGGGAAGAGTACACAATGGGGGTGAGATACTGACAACAACAAAAATGGAAAGGGACCTGGGGATAGTTATATCAGATGACCTAAAGGTGGGCCAGCAATGTGAGAAGGCAGTAAGGAGGGCTGGGAGGATACTGGGATGCATAGGGAGAGGCATCACCAGTAGAAAACAGGAAGTTGTTGGCCCTCTATACAGACAGTTGGTAAGACCACATCTGGAGTATTGTGTACAGTTCTTGAGACCCCATCTCCACAAAGACATAGACAGGGTGGAGGCTGTCCAGAGGAGGGCAACCAAAATGGTGCAGGGTCTGTACCAGAAGACATATGAAGAAAGACTAAAGGAGCTTAAGATGTATAGCCCCGAGGAAAGGAGGTAGAGAGGGGACATGATAGAAACTTTCAAATACCTCAAGGGAATCCAACAAAGTCCAAGACGGTGGCATATTTCAGAAAAAAAGATGTGCAAGAACAAGGGGGCACAATTTGAAGATAGAGAGGGGGACGGCTCAGAGGTAATGTGAGGAAGTATTTATTCACAGAGAGGGTTGTAGATGCATGGAACAGCCTTCCTGAGGAGGTTGTAGAGTCAACAACAGTGGGAGAATTCAAGAATGCATGGGACAGACATAAGGCAATTCTAGTGGGGGGGGTAGGAGGAAATAGGCTGTTAGTTAACTAGGATCTGCAGCTTATCCATTAGGTAGGGAAATGAGCAGACTAGGCTGGCCAAGTGGTCCTTATCTGCCATTAAATTCTATGTTTTTATGTTTACTCAGACCTTCACTCTCTAATTAGTAATCTGCAAGACAATTTCACTACTGCTGAACAATGGTTCACATGGCACAAACTAGCCCCCACAGTAGACTAAAATCTACCCCGCTCATCATAGTCAACAACCTCAATGTCCCTATTGAGCAAGTCCAGACCTTTAAATATCTGGGTGTTACTCTGGACTGCACTCTGTTCTTCACTGAGCACATCAACATAGTCTTCAAGGCGGTCAGCTGTAGATTAGGTATCCTCTACAGGCATAGAAGCTGCATGACCAATGAAGCACTCCTAAACGCAGTTACCAGGTCCATTCTTTTGATTGTGGACTACGGCCTAGTCATTTATGGTGCTGCAGCTGACACAACTCTCAAAAGAGTAAGTACTGCCCTCAATAAATCTTGTGACCTAGTATCGGGTGCTCCTAACTGAACACATACGTATGATTTGTACTCTAGAACAAACTGGTTGAACCTCAGAGACAGGATCAAGTATCACATCTGCCTATATGTGAAGAAAATAAGCATAGGCCTTACGCCCCCAAACTCCAGGCACCTACTCTCACATACCCCATTCTCTCATAGCACCAGGAGCACATCAAGAAATGCCTTCCAAGTCCCTTTCTGCCGCACCACGCAAGCCCAGCGATCCTTTAGCTTCCGGACTCCCAGCTGGCTAAATGGACTCCCAATAGACACCCTAAATGTTCTGAAGTTTGGTCCTTTCAAGCTTCTCCTTAGACAACACCTTGTAGCTCGTAGCAGTTGTGACTGCCCTGCTTAGCCCATCTGCCTATCTGTCCCCCCCTTCCTTCCTCCCCTACCCACCCCTGCTCCTGTCGCTGCTGTCTACCCATTCTTGTATTCTCTGACTTTCCCTGCAATTCCAAGGTCTGCCACCTACCTAGTACTGCTCCATGCCCCTTGCTTGACAAAGCCAACTTCTGACTGATTGGCCTAGCTAACAAAGCCAACCTCTGGCTACATGTCCACACCTGCTTTTCCCACATATGAATGCTACAGTGATAACACTTGCTCTTATTATTTTGGATTTCACCTATTTTTGCTTTTGCAACATGTATGCCTGTTTATAGTTGTTCTTCTATATCTCTTTATTTGTACACTGTTAGTTGTTTTTCTCGAATTTTGATGTGGAACCTGTGTAAAAGAGTATCTGACTCATAGGTATTGTAATCCAAGACTTCAATAAATAAAAATAAAATAAATAAAAAATTATTGATCAACCTCGATCAATAATATATTACTACTGCAGTGGATACCACTGTTATGGTTGTAAGAGTGTTGTCAATTACATTTTTAGGGCATCAAAACTACTCACCTTCAGTTTGTGGTTCTCATACCTAGGAATGTGCATGAGACCACTCTTTACCAATGTAAGCGTGGTCTACATGGTGGCACAGACATACAGATGCGATTCAACCAAGTCCGACATCTACAATAATAGCCCCAAATAAAACTCAAAGTCCCACACAATAACACACACACAGTTCTTCTGCTACTGAGGGTCAGCCAGTCACACTCAACATGGGCAGCAGTGGACCAGCACTGAAGCCTTTCTAAAGCTCAAATCAATAACCAAATATTTGTCTTAACATATCCTCACACCTGTTAGTTGAGTACCCCCATGAACAAATGATCAGGAAAACATACATTCTGGGAACTATTTATCAGTACAAAGGGTCAGGTTACCTAGAGTCATTCTGAGTAAACAGAAGGTGAGCTATTCCTAACGAGGTTATGCTGCAGAACTTACTAAATTCAGAAGTTGGGCAGAGAGGTGTTCAGATACATAGGATCAGAATCAAATAGCAGTTCAAATCAAAATATCCTAATACTCCAGAACAGTAACAGCACTCAGTATGTATTTGCTATAAGCAATCATTAGCCCTATTCTGTATGAATTTTCACTGCTCTCCCTAAGTGCATTGTACAAACTGTTCTTGTGCCTAGCCTTTTCTCTACTGCATTGCTATTGTTTTAAATGTAGATTTGCAGATCCATGCCTAGTGAGTATCCTTGAAAACATGCTACTTGTAGGCCCAAGACATTATGCTGTTTAAATATTCTCAATACATTTTTTTTTCAAATTGTTTAACCAGGTGAGACACACTAAGCTGAAAGCTTGTTTACAGGTGCAACCTGGGAGCACAGGGAAGTTAAGTGACTTGTTCAGGGTCACACAGTATGCAAGTGGGGGCTGTGGGATTCAAACCCAGGTCTCTAGATTTGCAGCTCAGAGCCTTAAACCACTGTGCAATACTGCCTCCCTCTTTAAAAATGCATTATCAGGCATTACATAATACATACATAAAAAGGGGAAATAGAAGTGGGAGAAAGTTGGGGGATGAAAGTTTAAGCATTTTTGATTAACTGGTTAGATTGTTTGGTCTCAGGCAGTCAAAACTGATCTTTTATTACTATGAGCAGCATATGCTAGCAATAGCTAGGCATTTTAAGGAGTCAGTATAGCGCAGTGGTTTAAGGCTCTGCGCTGCAAATCTGGAGACCTGGGTTTGAATCCCACAGCCCCCACTTGCATACTGTGTGACCCTGAGCAAGTCATTTAACTTCCCTGTGCTCCCAGGTTGCACCTGTAGTGTGTCCTGGTTAAAAAAAAATAAATAAAAATTTGCGCTGCACAAAACCTGTGTGTGCTGTGCAAACTGGTAAGTCAGAACTTGGGCATTAGTTGGCAATCCAAACCCATTGTTGGGAGCTGCAGCTTGTGTAGCACAAAGCAATCTAGACAGTGGCACAAAGACGTGACTGGAGCTCTTACTAATGAAAGGCATAGTCATGCATATCCGGCTCAGTGGCATATTGGAAGCCCAGAGAATGCATTAACTAGCTGTTTCAGCAACACTAGTTAATGCTTGATGAAAGCAGGCTTTAAAGACCGACCTGTCAGCACAGCAGCAGGGTTGTCTCTCATGAAGCTGATGACCCAGGTTCAGGATTGAGCCCAAGTCATTAAAAAGCCAGTGGGGGGAAGAGGATCAAACATCCCAGAGGGTGCTCTGCTCTTTGGGGAGGGAGGATTTGCAGACTCCGCTGTGCTACCACCTGGGAAACCACAAGTGAAGGTGCAGCTGAAGCTGGAGTACAGGGAGAGGGGCAGCAATTGGCACTGATGTGTGTTGACGCACATCTGCATGTGCAAGTGCATTACATAGATGGTGCCCTATGGGGAGGGGAGCACGAAAAACAGAAACACCCCACAAGGCATGCAGGATGATGCAGGCACTCTCAGGCCCTAATGATCTGTCTACCTCCTCCCAGAAATGTGGCCTTCCTGTGAGGAGTTTGGAGTAGCTCCCCATGGACCCCATCACAGAGAGGTAAGTCTGGGTAAGAGGAAGTGGGTAAGCAGCAGAGAAGGATTGAGTGGTGCTGGGAGGTTGCTCTATACTGAAGGGGTCTCCCATTGTGACTAAGGAAGGAACAAAAAATGCATGTTTTAACACTGGAAATATGGCATGGGTGATGGACCAAACAAAACACTCTTCTGGTGCCCTGTATAAGCCAGTTGTAATGAAATGGAGAGCCAAGGGAATGAAAGACAATGTACTGGATCACCATGCAATTCTTAGGACAGCAGGTGGAATACACTGATATAAAACCTGTGGTCAGTAGATATCAATATGATAGCATACTACAATAGTGGACCTGCCTGAATGAGCACATCAGAAGTGTCTTGCTGGGCTCCATAAACACATCAATAGATTTATAATGCTATGCACAAAGATGTGCTGCATCCTCAAGCATCACCTTTTTTACATGGGGATCTGGTGTGCTATGCTGTACTGTGCAGCATGCAGCCTCCATAACTGTCAGGAGCATTGAGCCTTGATAATGACATGCAAATGGCAGGTAATGCAGTTGTAATGCACTGTTAGTGCCTTGCATGACAAGTAGGGCCATTTGCATTTTACCTTCCAATATAGCAAGTGTGCACTGACGCGCAAACACCTTAGGGCCTCGCAAAGATACAGATGTGACAGCCAGGATGCAACACAGAAATTTATTCATTTATTTATTTACTGAAATGTTTCACCAGTAAGGCACACTGAGCAACAAAATGTTCATCTCCCAGTGTGACCTGGGGGGAAGGGGTACAACTAGAATGAGACAATAAACATTCAAGTTACAAGATCAACATTAACATACAGTTGTAAGGCAGGTGTTACAAACAGTGTTACAACAGAGTTATGCATAACATGTAGAAAGAGTAGACAATAATAAGTGCTGGGTTAATAAGTAAACAAGTGCTTACATGAAAGAAAAGGAGGAAAGGGGAGGAAGGGGGAAGAGTTGTGCCCCTGGAGACCCCTTCAGGATTCAAGGAACCCTGCAAGGGGACTGGGGGGCCAGAGAGAAGGGGATAAGGCAATGTGCCAGAGAGACCCCTTTAAGATGGTGGGGGAAGGGAGTAGATGAGAGATACAAGCCCCTTGGGGGTTAGAAGAGGTACCCATGGTGAGCATTCGCAGTCCTTTACATTCTGTGAGAGATTAAGGGAGGCCAGTAAAGGGGAACAAATGGGGGAAGGGGAGAAGGGCTAGAGATTTGGGAGGGTAGGTGTGCACAGGGTAAAATGAAGGTGAGGTTGGGGGAGGGGGAGGGTTTGTCCAGGGCTTAGAGGAGGAATAGGGAGGGACATGGCAGGAGCAGCTAGGTGCAAGGTAATTATTGAGGGCAGAGCTGATGGAGTAGGCAGATGATGAATGCCGGATTTGGGAGGGAAGGGAATTCCAGATTTTTGGGAGGCAGTGAGAGTAACTGGATTGGCTAATTTGGGTGGATCTGCAGGGGACAACCAGGGTACAGGAGTCGGTTGATCTAAGGGAATGGGAGGGGGGGGTTATAAAGGAGGAGGTGAGGTAGAAAGGGAGCTCACCCAACCAGTGCCTGAAGGTGAATTTAGTACAGTGGGAGAGTCGCCTATTTGTAAGAGAGGGGAAGGATAGGGCACGATAAAGACTGCAGTGATGGGTGTGTGGGGGGGCATCCAGGGCAAAGCGGCAGAAGGAATTGAAGAGGGTGTCCAGTCTGGCCAGGGAGGACTTCGTGGCAGCGCCCTAGACCACATCACAGTAGTCAAAAATGGGCAGTATTATCTTCTGTACAAGTTCACGCCTAGCCATAGGAGGGATGCAACTACAGTTTCTGAACAGGGCACCAAGCTTGGGGTGCAGTTTTTTCTGGATGGCATCAATATGTCCAGAGAAGTTTAGGTGTTGGTCCAGCCAAACACCTAAGTACCTGAAGGAGGATATGTCCTCAAGTAAAGTCCCTCAAGGGTGTGAAAAGTTGGTAGGAAGGGAAGCCTAGAGAGTCTCTGCCTTGTGCCAGAGGCCATGGAGACAGTCTTTTTGGCATTGAGGAAATGTTTATGGTTAGCCAACCAGAGCGGAACCTTGTCGAAGTCTTGCTGTAAGCTGATTGTAACCTCAACAGGACAGGAGCCAGATGCATACAGGACTGTATCATCGTCGTACATATGTATAGCGGAGGATGGGGAGCAAACAGAGGGAAGGTCATTTAAGAAGATGGAGAAAAGGAGGGGGGCCCTAATACCGAGCCCTGGGGGACTCCAGTGCTAATCGGAAGGGATGGGGAAGTGGCATCCAAAATCTTAACTGATTGGGTTCTACCAATAAGGTAGGCCTTGAACCAGTTTGTAGCAGAGGGAGATAGGCCAGCTGCTGGGAGTGAGTTGAGAAGAAGGGCGTGAGAGACGGTGTCGAAGGCCTTGGCCAAGTCGACAAAAATGGAAGAGGTAATTTGGCCACTGTCCATCCCAGTTAGGGTGGAGTCTGTGAGCCGTAGGAGACAGGTGGTGGTTGAGTGGTTTTTCCTGAAACCAGACTGGAAATGAGTGAAAAAGGAGGTGTCATACAGAAAAGAGGTGAGTTCTGAGAGGACAATGTGTTCTCGAAGCTTGGCAAGGGTAGGAAGGAAAGAAATGGGGTGATAGTTGCCAGGGGATGAGGGGTCACCCCCTTTGGGTAGAGGGAGGACTACAGCATGCTTCCATGAAGAGGGGACAGAGGCAGTACAGAATGACAGATTTAGGATTATTGAGAGGGGGTAGGCAATGGCCGTAGCGGACAGGGAGAGGAGTTTTGGGTCAAGGCCATCAGGGGAGGCACCTTTAGAGGTGCTGATGGTGAGGAGGGCACTTAAGGCATCATTTGGGGTTACAGTAGCTAAAGAGAAGGGAAGGTGGGAGGGTGGTGGAGGGGGCACACCGGTAGATGGTGGGGAGTGGTTGGGTAGGAGGGGAGGGATTTCAGTAGCTCAGTGGCGTGGGAGGTATAGCAGGAGTTAAATTCTGCAGTTACAGCTGGTGGGTCAGACACTAGTGAGCTATTTGCTTTAAGTACCAGGGATGGTGGGCGAGATGAGGGGGTAAATAGGGTGTGCACCACCTTCCAGAACTTTGAAGGGGAATTTATGTTGGTGACGAAGGCAGATTTGAAATATTTGGACTTGGCTAACCTTGTAGCCCTGGTGCAAGTGTTTCTGAGCATGCGGAAGTTCGTGAGGTTACTAGGATGCTGTGTAGCTTTATGGCGCTTCCAGGCTCGATCTCTAGCCCTGAGACAGGCCAGAAGTTCAGGGGTTATCCAAGGTAAGTGGTTACCTCTGACTCCGGTTTGTTTGAGTGGGGCAAAGGTGTTCCAGTTTACAAGAAAGGTTTCTTTGACGTAGGCAAGGGCCTTATCAACTGAGGGGAAAGAGGTTAGGGGGGACCAGTCAGAAGTGGCAAGGTTACTCAAGAGAGGTTCAAGGTCAAGAGACTTGAAAGAGCGCAGTTGTATGGTTTTGTGTGGCGATTTAGTTTTGTGGACTTTCTTAACTATGAATATTGGGTTATGATCACTGAGAGCATCGGGGAGGATGCCAGAGGTGATGACACGGAGGGGGGTGGGAGGTAAGGGCCCAGTTGAGTAGAGAGTGTTGTTGTGTCTTGTGGTTTGGGTGGGTGGGTTAGGGGATCATTTGGGGAGGTTTAGGGCTCCAATTTCATTTTTAGCTTTGGTAGTTTTAGGTGACAATCAATGTATATTGATGTCGCCTAGGATGAATAATTCTCCAGAGCAAACAAGGGACGTGATGGGGGTTAGGAGGTCTAACGCGACTGAAGGATGGACATTTGGGCAGCAGTAAATGCCGGCTACGAAGATTGGGAGAGTGAAGGGGAGGGTCACATGGATAGCTAGGGCATCATGGGTCTCAGGATTGGAGGATGAGTAGATGATGGAATATTGGATGGAGGCTAGGACATAAATGGCCACACCACCACCCCTGCCAGCATGGTCTTGCCTTAGCAGTGAGTAGCCAAGAATGGAGACTGAGCGGTCAGGGACACTGCTCTTTAGCCAAGTTTCTGAGATGATTAGAATGTCTGGTTTTAGAGTGCACACCATGGTCTGAATCTGGCCTATTTTTTGCAACAAGCTGTGGGTGTCTAGATGCAGGATCTTTAAGCCCTTTGGGAGTGCTGAGAGAAGAGAGCGGGGGGAGGTAGTAGAGGAGAAGGCACCAGAGGAGCAAGGGGCAATAGGGCCTGGGTTGGGGTGGATATCCCTGGTGGAGAGCAAGAGGAGAGCGAGTATGAGAAAGTGGAGCTTAGAGGATTTTGAAGGGGCTGGTGAGGAGGTTGGGAGTTTTGAGTAGAAGGGAGTGGATGAGTGAGAAACAAGAAGGTGGAGAACCACAGTGAAAGTGGACACCATTATCAAAGCCACATGAGGAATAGTGGTAGAGTGAGACCATATTTCAAATGGCAGGGAGGGAGTGACAGCATGGATGTGGGTAGGGGATTGGAGATAGTGGCTGATGGGGTTGGGAGAGTTATTAGTAATAGGTGAGTAGAGAGCAAGTGGAGGTGGTAAAGAGAGGGATATGAGCAGAACAAGCAGGAGAGAGAGGAGAGTATGGGATGCATTGTTCGTAAGGCAGAGAAATTAGTGAATAATTGATTTAGGAAGAGGAAGAATTTGTAAGCAGTGGGCGCAGAGAAGGGGGCTGGAATGCTGCGGAATATCACAGAATGCTGCAATTTACTGCAGGGGCCATTGTAAGTCAATGGCAATTAAGCCCTTTTATCACGCAGGATACTGTGACATGTCATTACTGCCCACATTACTTCAAGTTACTGTGCTTCATCGTGGCTGACTCCACTGTAATTTGTGGTTCAGCGTCCATAGCTTTTTCCACTTAGCATCCCTGTCAGGACTTTTGTGCAGGTATATATTGACCCTGTGCTCGTGTTTGCACCTTGTTCTCCCAGGGGGTATATTCAAACTACAACTGGTGAACACGCATTGCATTGCGCATGCTCAAATATATTGCCTCCCACATGCACGTTGTTTAAATGCGCTGACCCCTGTACAAAAAAGCTTGAACTTTAACTCCTTGTAGGTGTTAGCATTTCAACTCAGCATGTCAGAGTAGCACATTTGCATCAAATGTAAAACTGGTCCTGTTAAAATTTTAACTTGTTTCCTGTAACCTATTAAACACTTTGATTAATGTCCTACAGTAATGTTTGTTTCTGTGCCAGTAAACACCAGCCTTCCCATCAGGATTTACAGAAGTGCAATGTGACAAATGTAATTGTGAATAATTGATTCATGTAAAAGAAAAAAAACTCATATAAGTGCTTCAGGCAAGTATGTGGCTAATGGCTACACTTATTTCCTTAAAGGAAATGCAAACAAAAACTGTTGGGGGGAGCAGCTGGGGACATTGGACTGGTCCTGGTTGATTAGAATAGTTATTTTCTGACACATGCAATCAAGGATGTTTGAAAAGTGTTGTACATCAGTCACACTGGGGTCCATCACTCTGTTTGAGTTGAGTTCTTGGTTAATTATTGCATTTATTGCATACTGTGCTGTTTTCCTGCTGTTTATCTGGGCTTAGATTCTGTTTTTGTTTCCTAAAAAGCTTTTTCTCCAACTTTGGGTGCAGGTGGTGCTCTTCTGCCCCTTCTGCACCTCCTTTGATTGGCAACCACCTCCCCATGACTCACCTGCCCTTCAAGTTCCTCAGGGATTGCCACTCGTGGTGAGACCAGGAGGGGGAGAGCCCCCCCAGTTCCACATTCAGAATTCGGAGCAGGAGTCCCAGGCAGTGGCACAGGTCAAAGACCGGCAGACCGGGGCATCATAGATGCCTACCCCAGCTTTTCCCTCTTCTACCTCCCCAGACCAGCAGCATGCAGTGATGAAGGGCATGCATGCACATGGAGGCACTCATGTACTATGGCTCCAACCACTGGCTGTGCTGCTAGTGAGCCTTACCCACAGCCCTGCCACCATGCTGCCACATGGTGCCTGGAGAGCAGTCGGGCAAATGCTCTATCCTTTTCCTCCCTGGCTGACTCCCAGTGACCAGATTCTGCTCCCAAACTTGGGTCACCAGCGTGGTGAGAGGTGTGATGTCCAGCACCTTGACCCTCCATGCCACTGGATCGGCTCTGGTTTTAGATTCTTAATGGTTCTATTTTATTTTTAAACAGTCTGGGTTCTAGACGGGCACTATACAAAATAAAAGGCTACTACTACTACTCAGCAGACTGTTCATAACCTAATTGGGCCCTATTTTCTGAAGCTTTTAGAAACAGGGATAGAATGGGGAACCATTTTTAAAATAGTGTATATGCCTTAATATTTGATAGGAAAAGGGACACTACAATAATGCAATAGTAACACTACTGCTTGCTATGCCAGCAGCCCTGGTTCAGGACCACAGTCAAGTCGCTCAAGAGCCAGGCAATGGAGGGAGGACTCAGCATCTCAAGGATAGCTTTCCTCCCTCTAGGAGGGGGGACACTGTATTCCTCTACCTAACTGTGTAAAATGGACCCAATTATACAGGTTCCTGGTTGGTAATTCTCAGTAATTCAATAAAGCCAACACATTATTTCTTTGCCAGATTAATTGTGCTTTATTATGATAGCATTAATAAAATTAGCCAGAAAAATCCTATTGTAACAATAAAAACACACCCTAGACAGGATGAATAGTTCCAATACACAACAAGAGATACACTCTGGCATAATTTGTAGACCATGGACCAGATATTCAAAAGGGTCACTGGTCATAACGCTCACACCATTTCACCTCACCCTACCCTGCAGACACCGACAAGTGTCGAGGTGTGCCTTGGGGTGTTCGGGCTTTACACTCACCCCATTCCATACGGAAATACACTGAAATGGGTGCAGTATAGGAGAATGGGGTGAATTTTGGGTCCAAAGAGTCCAAGGTACACCTCGACGCCTGTCACTGGCTGCAGGGTGGGGGTGGAATGGCATGAGCATTACTGTTGACAATCCCAAGTCACACCCCTGATGCCTGTCAGTCCCTACAGGGTAGGCCGTTATGGTGGGAAAGCCTAACACCCTGGTCGCTTCATTTTCACCCAAGTTTTCAACATGGGCTTTTTGTGACCCCACCGAATGAACAGTGACACTATCAGTTCGTTAGCCGAAAGGTGATTTTGCATGACTATGCCATTTGGCACCACAGGTGCGAAAACACATTTCAAACAGGATGTGAAAAATGACAGCTGCACTGTTCATGTGGAGGTGTAAAAAAATGGTAATGTGGAGTGAAAATATAACAAAATTGGTGAAGTTATGAGCGTGCATAGAAACTGAGCAATGTACACCCATAATGCAATTATTAGGGGAATTTTTTTACACCAGATTTCCAATGTAGGCATTTTGGGACCTCTGCTCATGAACAGTGGCACTGTGATTTTCTTAAACTGTCCCAAACTTTGATTTCGCACAGCAACCACGCCCATTGTGTGCCACAGGTGCAAAAACATGTTTTGGGCAGCATGTGAAAATTACAGCTTACTGTTCATCAGGCAGTGTGCAAAAATAACAGTTTTGAGAATCTGGAGTAAAAATACAAAAAATTGGCAAAGTTACAAGTGTGCGTAGAAACTACGCAACACACGCTGGTAACACAGTCATTTTTGGGAATTTTTTCACCAAATTTGCAACATGGGCTTTTGAGGACCTCTCCTTATGAACACTGTCACTGTGATTTTCTTAATCTGTCTTGAACATTGATTTCACACAAAGATCACGCCATTGTGCGCCACATGTGCAAAAACACATTTTGGGCCAGATGCGAAAAACAACAGCTGTACTGTTCATAAGGAGGTATGGAAAATGGCAATGTTGAAAATCTGGAGTGAAGATATTAAAAATTCTCAAAGTTTTGAGTGTGCATGGGAACTGCGCTATACACATCCATAATACAGTCATTTCTGGGAATTTTTTCACCAAATTTTACAACATAGCCTTTCTGGAAGCCTACCTCATGAACTGTGACACTGTCATTTCATGACTCCATCCCAAAAGGTGATTCCGCACAGTGACTGCAAAATCACCTTTCAGGACTGATTAACAAAATGACAGTGATTGAGTTCATGAGGTGGGGTCACAAGAACCCCATGTTGAAAATTTGGTGCCAAAATTCACAAAAATGGCTGAGATATGCACCAAAGTTGAAAAAACAAACATTTATGCCATTATATAGCTTAGTGGCATTTCTTCAGTTCACGGTCGGCTTTAAAGAGGACAGACGTGTTCCCGGTCCACCGAAGATCACCACGCCAGGCTCCGGAGGTAAGTATGGGGTAAGAGGGGGGTGGGGTACACAAAGGATGGGCGTAGGTTGGGGGAGGGGGTACCAGAAATAACGAGGGACCATTTTCTGTTTTAAAGGTTTAAAAATGAAAAAAAACTTTATGGAAGGGTTTTTTTTCACAGGTATGTCTTGGCATACTGGGGTGGGCTCAAGTGTGCCACCTGTGTTTATACTACTGAGGGGACTGAAGCCAACAGGGATTAGAGCCCCATCGGCACACAAAACGTGTCTGTGTTTGGGGGTTGTAGGAAGTTGTTAGGGGTGCCCAATCCCTCGGCAGTCAAATTCAAAGAGGGCACATTATGCTGACACAGATTGGGCCCCTGTCGGCCCTAAAAGCGTGTCCGTGTTTGGGGGTGCATGATGCCAAGGGATTGGGCACCGGCAGACAAATTGAAAGAGGGGAACATTATGCCAATGGGGATTGGGGTCCCCCGTTGGCAAACTGGGGAGAGGGCATACTGACAGGGGGATTGGGCACCCCCGACATCAGCTTTCAGGCAGCACTGTAACGCCATGTTTATTGAAATGTTACACCAGGCAAGGCACGCCCTGCAATGACAGGTCATTCCCTCTTTGCAGTGGTGAAATTGTTTTAAGTTGGTGGCATGCTTTTCAACTGCTGTCATAGACAGCATGGTATTTCATTCGTGCCAAAGAACCCAGCCTGAAAAAGCAGAGGCGCCATTTGTCACAACGCGACCACACCTCCAAAACCTGCTGTTCCAAGCTACCCCAATATGTTGCTTGTACATGCGCAAGACAACATAAAAATGATGCTGAAATATATCACTGCCAGTGTATTTCCCACTGCTGTCTGCCATTAGCTCTCAGTGCAACAACACACAGTGACAAGCAGCATGATGTCATTTATTTATTTATTTAAACATCAGTTTAATAACCTTTGAGCCAGGGGCTCATTTACAAAGGTACCTCATCACATAGAGGACAGCAGACAGCAGCACAAGAAACAACAGTTAATACAGATTCAAGAAAGATACCATTCAGGGTTACAGTAAACTCCAATACATATGATAGTAAATAAGTTAAAAGTTAGGGTCGGGGTGAGGAGGAGAGAGAGGGGTAAGAGGAGAAGAGCTGGGGGCAGAAGAAGAGGAAGGCCAGGGAAGGAGGGTGGTAATGGGAGGAGGTAAGTAGGAAGGGGGGGGGCAGCTCAGCGAGCATTGTCAGAGGTTTTTTTTTTATTTAGCGGCAGCAGCACCTGCGTGAGATGAACAGGTGGTTTCTGAGGCTGAGTTTAAAGCTTGCTAATGTGGGGGAGTCAGAGATACTGGTAGGGAGTGAGTTATACCAGGTAGGTGCTCTGTAGGGGAATGCCCTTTGGCCTTGTGAAGTCCTAGCTCTTGGTATGACCAGAGTTGTTTTGGATGAGCTGCGGGTGTTCACAGTCAGCATAGTTCGGTGAATAGAGCCAGATAGGCCAGTGGAAGATAGGCCATGCAGGGCTTTAAAGGTGAGCTGGCAAGTTTGACACATGAGCCGCTCATCCAGGTTGAGTAGGGAAGCCAAGGCGTACAGCTGACAAGTGTGTGTATGTCTAGGTGCACTGGTGATAAGTCTGCAGGCTTTGTTAAGTGTAAGGTGAACCTTGCTGAGGGCTGACTGATTTGCTGACCCATAGACCGGGAGGCCATAGTCGGTGAGAGATATGACAGAAGAGGTGACAGCCAGGCGTAGGGCATCCAAAGGGAGGCATTTTTTGTGCCGGTAGAGAATGTCCAGCCGCAAGTTGGCGGCAGAGTTCAAGGTGGAGATATGGTCATGGAAGGAGAGGGCAGGGTCAAAGATAATTCCCAGATATTTATAGGACTGCACAGGTTTGATGGGGATTTTGAGGGTGGAGTGGACAGTGAGGGGAAATTTGCTGAATTTGCTTTGGGGGTGGGAGAAGAGCATTGTTTTCGTTTTCTTTAGGTTGATTACGAGTCGATGCTCGGAGAACCAGGTTTCAGTGGAATCAAAAGCAAATTGGAGAGAACTCTGAAGCAACGTAGGGTTACTATCAGAGGCAATGAGTACAGCATCATCAGCATATAGCAGGATCTTACCTGCGCATTTACTGGGTAGTGAGTTGAGGAAGAGGGAGAAGAGAAGAGGTCCAAGAATAGAGCCCTGGGGGACTCCAGAGCGAATAGGGCAGGTGCTGAAGAGAGTTCCACTAACTTTCATACATTGGGAGCGGGCTGAGAGATAGCTAGCGCACCAGGAGACTGGTCCCGTGGCAAAGCCTATGTGGTCAAGGGTGGTTAACAGGAGTGGATGCGATACGGTATCAAAAGCTTTAGACAGGTCAATGAATACCGTGCCAGCCAGGGCGCCAGTGTCCAAGGAGGTGTGGAGGAAGTTGGCAAACTCCAGGAGTGCCGTATTGGTACTATGACCAGCTCTGAACCCATGTTGCTCAGGGCAAAGAACATTGTACTTGAAGGTAGTTAGAGACTTGAGTGGCAACAATTTTCTCCAGGGCCTTGGGGGGGGGAGGATTGAGATGGGTCGGTAATTACCTGGCAGAGTCCTGTCACACCATTGTGGACAGGAGTAACTGTAGCAACCCTCCAGACAGCAGGAAATTGTCCGAGGCAGAGGGATTTGTTAAAGATGCATGATAGGTGCGATGACCTGATCCAGGACCTGGCGTAGGAGGCAGGGATCAAGGGAATCATTACCAATGGCGTTACCTTTTAAGGCTTTTAAGCAGATATGGCCTAGTTTCTTGTATGGTGACACAACGCAGGTGGAACAAGGGGTGTGATGGGTGGTGCAGAACTAGGGGTGGAGGACTGAAGAAGTTGCTAGGAGTACTGAGCTAAGGTCAGTAAAGGAGTTATTGAGGTGAGTGGCAATGAGGGTAGGATCAGTGGAGACAGTACCATTGATGTTAAGAAGTGAGGGAGAGGGGGACCGGGAGTGACCATTCAGCTGCTTGACATTGTTCCAGAAGGACCTAGGGTTCCCCCAAGAAGGGGTAAGGGAGGCTTGATAGTAGTCCACCTTTGCTTTATGGATAGCCCAGGTGCACCGGTTTCGAGCTGCAGCCTAGGTCTGCCTGTCAGATGGTCGGCCAGAAGCAACAGCAAGGCGCCACAGATTGTCCCGCTGCTTAAAAGCCACCTCAGGGCAGGGGTGAACCAAGGGGCATATCTTACTTTGGACCTATGGGCAGTTATAGGAGCCGAAGATGTCACAGGCAAAGTTGAATGTGTTGACAAGAAGGCCAGAGCCATGTCAATGTTAGTATGCGTATCAGTGGAGACCAGTCTGTGTGAGCAAAGTAATGCTTTTAGGTCTTTCAACCCCCGGGTCTAAGCCGCCTCGAAGGTGGTTTGACTGAGGGTGTGGGCTGAGAGGTTACCCAGCTGAAGAGAACAGGGGAGTGGTCACTAAGACAGTCAGGGAGGATTTGTATATTATGGACGCGGCTTGGCCTGTTAGTAAGGACCACATCCAAGAGAGTGCTAGTGCCCCTTCTGGGGTTGATTCTAGTAGGCTGGGAGACTAGTTGGGTTATATCAATTGCAGCAAAGGCCTCGCGGGAGGAAGAGGATGAGGGGCAAGGCCAATTAATGTTCAAGTCGCCCACCAGAATTTGGTCAGAGGGGTTGGGTAGGGAGGTAAGGTAGTCAATTAGCAGGCTCAGCACCTGAGACTGTTTTTTGGGAGGTATGTAGGCCGTAGTCAGGAAGATAGGACCCCTAGAAGGGTCAGGAGATAGTTTTAGTGTTAGGGCCTGGGCATAATGGTCAAGGTCAGGGGGAGGGAGGGCTAGTCCAATGAGCGGGTCCTTTAAGTAGAAGGCACAACCCCCACCTCTCCTACCGACCCGGTCCAGCCGGTGGAGGGTGTAGCCAGGGAGAGAGACCTGGGAGTTAGGGGTGGAGTCAGACAGCCAGGTTTCAACCAAGGCAACCACATCTGGTTTATGAACCAACACCCAGCAGTGTAGTGAGTCCAGTTTTTTCAGGAGGCTACAGATGTTCATAGATGCAATACGAAGTCCAGAGGAATTTGAGAGAGGGCTAGTGTTGCCAGGCCCAGGATTGGGATGGATGTTGCCAGACAGAAGTAGGAGGAGGAGGGCTGCTCTTGGGAGTAAGCGGCAGCAGGAGAGTTTACGACGACTGAGGTGGGGGGATGAGGGGATGTAGTGGTGCAAGGGATAGGAAGCATAGAACAGGCAGGAAAAGCAAGCACGATGAGATGCACAAGGGGGCAAGGGGGTGAGTGAGGGGGTGACCATACGATCGGTGATAGATAGAGGAGCATGCTGGGTGAGTGAAAGCCGCAGGGGGTGGGGCAGGGTGGGATGAGGGGTGGGTTGCAGGCAGATCACTGGGGGGCATAGAAACCGCTCAGCAGTGGGGATATAGTACCTCTGGGGGAGGTAACTATAATTAGAAGTAGGGAAAGGAGAGGGAGGGGAGCAAGACGTAGAGTGATAGACATGTGTGGCTGTGGTTGAGTCCTATTTTTTTTTTTTTTAGGAAGAACTAACAGGGGCTAGGATGATAGCTGGAGGAGGAGAAGAGGAGGGATAAAGCCTATATGTGATCGGGGGGGGTGGCACAGCAGTAGGATTGCTAGGTGGGGAACAGTGCCCACTGGTGGCCAGCAGGTATAACCTGCTAATGGGAAAGTGGGGACTTAGGTTCAGGTGCAGGTGCACAGGACATGAGGTCACAGGAAGTGACGACACAACCCCGAGCCAATAAAGCTACGGCTTCCCTGGGTGGGTGGGTGGGTGGTTGGGGTGGGCGGGCAGACGCAAGCGCCATCGGGCTAGCACCCACAGCAGATGTCCGCCAAACAATCAGTGGACTGTGGGGCAGAGAAGCCAAGAGTCCTTCAGTTGCACGGCCAAAACGCCCCACGGCCGTCTAGGGCAGGAGTAGTTTGGCGTTTAGCCGTTTACCTGGATGTGCAGCCGGTGTATCGGTGAGGGCTCCAGGTGGGAGCAACTTTCTTCCGTCCCTGCCGCATTTGGCAGGGTTCTGTGCATGGGGGGGGGGGGCCCGCCTGAAAAAAGGTAGCAAGCAGGGAAAAAATTAGTATGCAGCGGGAGGATCACAATAGCTGATCTCTGGTTTCACATCATGCGCGGAGATACGGTGCTACGCCAGTCACACTACAAAGGGCACCATTTAATTCTGTCTGCTTAAAATAGATCTGCACAGCATACCTGCAATCCTCCTACTTTAAATTAATCTGCACCCTTTTACTGACTTCCTTCTGCTTTAAATTAATCTACACACGGATAGTGCTACAAGGAGAGCCTAGTTTGTACAACAAACCTATCGATTGTAGATCAGGCACCTTGCTTAAACATTTACAGGTCACAGGACCCTACAGCCATCACTAACAGGCAATTCACTATCATCCAACATGTCTTTCCAGGCGTGCTAGTTGAGCAGCTTTATAACATCTGTGCACCCCAGAACAATACTAAGCACTAACAAGGCTAACTAGTAATGCTAAAAGATACAGCAGTCAACTTGCACATAAATACTCATCTAATTCCACATTAGCTTGCCCATCAAAATGACCAACCCGAGTCCCTGACCACCCTCTCAGGTAGCATCCCATAGCAGATGTCCACCGAAACAATCAGTGGACTGTGGGGCAGAGAAGCCAAGAGTCCTTTGGTTGCACGACCGAAACGCCCCACGGCCGTCTAGGGCAGGAGTAGTTTGCAGTTTAGCCATTTACCTGGATGTGCAGCCGGTGTATCGGTGAGGGCTCCAGGTGGGAGCAACTTTCTTCCGTCCCTGCCGCAGTTGGCAGTATTCTGTGCATGGGGGGGGGCCGCCTGGATGTGCAGCCAGCGTATCGGTGAGGGCTCCAGGTGGGAGCAACTTTCTTCCGTCCCTGCCGCGGTTGGCAGCATTCTGTGCATGGGGGGGTCCGCCTGGATGTGCAGCCGGCATATCGGTGAGGGCTCCAGGTGGGAGCAACTTTCTTCCGTCCCTGCCGTGGTCAGCAGCGTTCTGAGCATTTAAGTCACAGCACAGTCTTTCTCCCACTTAAAAATTGCAAACTGAATCACTTGTGATTAAAAGTAATTCATTCTGTTACTTTTCACTTGTTTCTCACTATTTTTTAAAAACATAAGTCAGTAAGTAAGCATTTATTTATATGTATGGCACCCAATCCCAGAGGCTCTGGGCACCCTACAGGGTAGTGCAAGGACATACAAGAAACAATACAATTTACAAATAAATACCAAGGTCAATAAGCTCAGCAGTTAAAATCAATAAATAAATAACAATGTTATAAATGAAGTACAAAAATGCTTGATTAAAAAGGTGTGCCTTTAGGCCCCTTTTAAAAACTTTCACCAGTGGGGCCCTCCCTCAGAAATCTGGGAAGTGAATTCCAGAGGGCCGGGCCGGCCACCTCAAACGCTCAATCTCCCAAGGTTTTCAGTCTGGCCCTTGGAGCCACTAGGAGGCCCTCAGTGGAGGAGTAGAGCAAGCACACCTGGGTAACGGGTCAGGAGATCACTCAGGTAGCCAGGGCATGATCTGTATAGGGCATTATAGGTAAGCAAGCCCACCTTGAAGATGATCCTTCATCTGACACGCAGCCAATGCAGATCACGCAGGACAGTGGTCACATGACTGGATCTAGAAAGACTCGTCAGCATCCAGGCGGCTACATTCTCTATTTATAGTAGCCTGGGAATAGAAATGATGAAACACTAGTGGCCTAACTGACATAAAAGCAATGAAAAATAACGTCATACTGGCATCTCCTTTGGTAAGTCTCAACTTTTGTAATTTTGAAAAAACATTACTTTATTACTAATGCATGTCTCTACTAATAAAACAGAATTTATATGATGTCATTGGTCTTCTAAAGACAGACAGGGAAAAAACTGTTAAAGACATGCCTTAAATGACCAATGTGGGATTTAGCCCTGGGTCCACAGGGACAATGTCACATAACTATCCCCACCTGCAAGGTGTGAAGCAGTGCCAGTCTGATAATACCAAGGCACAGTCTATAAGGCCTTCAGGTGAATAGCACCTGGGCTTGTCTGATATTGAAGGTAATGCAAAAATGGTACGTGCCTCCACCTATGGGCATCCTTTTGACAAATGGCTGCCAGGGTGCTACCCCACAGGAAATGAATGCAACCCCCATGACAGGGAACCTTTATGATTACACGCCACCCTCAATTTATACTCTATGCATGCAAATGCAACAATATGTAAACACAAGGGATATTAGGAGGACAGGAACAAGCTCTGGATGAGGGAACAGAATAGAGTAAATGCATTGAAACAGTTGTGAGATCACTCCCCCAAATCCCACCACTGTCTGGTGAGTACCCACATAATATTTACTGTTTCCCCCTATTGGTATGGGGGAGGGTAAGGGTCATGGGTAGGGAGGATGGGAAGAGTGGGGAGAGGGGGCAGGGACAGTAGCTCAAGCTGTGAACCCTGCAACACTAGCAGACTTGATAAACCAAATAGCCTTCTTCTGCTGGCTTCTTCATATGTTCATATGGTGCACCAGTACCCCAAATTTCCTTGGGAGCCCCCAATATAGTCCATTAATTGTGTGCACACAATGAGCAGTTGCAGGCCTGATGGTGAACCATGGTGCAGGGCTGGTGGCTGGGGATCCCTAACAAATTATTCAACACATATGCTAGCTGCTCTTGGTTGTTGCAGTGCTATAAATGGGCTTTGAATAATAATAGCACAGAAATGCCCAGCAATTACGCTTATCTGTTCCTAACTAGCAGAAGAACTGGAAGGTATTCATCCAGTACTCATGACCCTAGCAGACTCTGCAGGTTAGCTCTGTTAGGATGTCTCCTACAGGACTGCAGATGCAGGCATTGATACAGGTGAAGCAGACCCAAATCACTTTCAGGTGATGAGGGGTGCGGGCCATGCTGGTCTCTGATGACCTCTTCATCCCACAAGGAATTTGACTTCACTAATCCCCAAGGAGTAGGCAATCACTCAGGGCCTCATGTGACTTAGACATAAAAACACAGAAACATAGAATTTGGCAACAGATAAAGACCACGTGGCCGATCCAGGCTGCCCATTCCTCCCTACCTACACTATTACCACAGACCATACCCAATTTACAACTCTTTCTCCCTCCCCTTTCCTTTCCACTATTGATTCCCTTGAGCTTATTCCATACATTCTTGAATCCCACCACTGTTTTTGACCCCAACCTCAGCTGGAAGTATGTTCCAAGAATCCACAACTCTTTCTGTGAAGTACTTCCTCACATCTCTCCCAAATCTACCTCCCTCCAACTTCATAGCATGTCCCCTTGTTCTTGAGCTCCTTTTCTTCTGAAAAATATTTCCCTCCTGTACCTTATTTACCCTCATGAGGTATTTAAAGGTCTATATCATATCCCCCTCTCTCCTTCTCCAGGGTGTACATATTTAGGTCCTTAAGTCTCTCCTTGTAGGGCTTCTGATGCAGACCCTGCACCATTTCAGTTGAGCTCTTCTAGACCATCTCCATTCTGTCTACATCCTTCCAGAGATGTGGTCTCCAGAACTGGACACAGTATTCTAGGAGGGGTCTTACTAGTAATCTATACAACAGCAATACCACCTCCCTCTTTCTGCTGGTAATACCCCTCCCCATGCACCCCCCATATCTGACTAGCTCTCCCAACTGTCTTGTTGCACTGCCTGGTCAACTTTAGGTCATCTGATATGATTACACCGTGATCTCTTTCCTACTTGGTGGTCATCAGCACCACTCTTTCCATTTTGTACTCTGCTTTTGGGTTTCTGTGCTCCAAGTGAATTACTTTGCACTTTTTCGCACTGAAACCCAGCTGCCATATCCTTGACCACTCCTCTAGTTTTCTCAGGTCTCTGCTCATGCTTTCCACCCCCTTGGAGTGTCCACCCTGTTGCAGATTTTGGTGTCATCCGGCATCCCCAAAGAGGCAGACCTTCCCTTCCAGCTCCTCTGTGGTGTCACTTATAAAGACATTAAAGAGGATTGGTCCCAGCACTGACCCCTGAGGCACCCCAGTGGTCACCTTCCCTTCCTCAGAGTGAACTCCATTTACCACCACCCTCTGCTACCTATCCCCTAACCAATTTCTTACCTAGTTACCACCTTTGGATCCACTCCTAAGCTACCCAGCTTGCTTACTAGCCTCCTATGTGGAATGGTGTTGAAAGCCTTATTGAAATCTAGGAAGGCAACGTCCACCACTCCACCCTGATCTAATTCCTTGGTCACCCACTTAAAGAAAACTATCAGATTTCGTTTAACATGACCTCCCACCACCACCCCATAAATCCATGCTGCCTCAGGTCTTGTAACTCATTGGATTCAAGATATTCCACAATCCTTTCCTTCAGCAGTGACTCCATTAACTTTCCCACCACCAATGTCAGGCTGACTGGCCTATAATTGCCAGCCTCTTCCCTGCTACCACTTTTGTGAACTGGGACTACATCTGCCCTTCTCCTGTCCTCCAGAACCAATCTGTTTCCAATGAGCTATTAAATAGGACTGTCAGAGGTGCAGCCAGTACCTCCCTGAGCTCCCCCAATACTTTTGGATGCATCCCATCTGTCCTCATTGATTTGTCCAATTTCAGATTAGCAAGTCTTTTCAAGACACTCTCCTCTGAAAATGGACTAGTGTCCAACTCCTTCCCTCTTATGCTCCTGTTACTTTTTTTGTGGCCCTTCCCCTTCTCCTTTCTCTGTGAACACTAACAAAAGTATTTGTTCAGGATGTCTGCCTGTTTCTGGTCCCCTTCTGCACAGCCCCCCTCCCCTTTATTTTTTTTCAAATTTGTCTTTTTATTAGTTGCTGTCAATAATAGCAGTAAACAAACAAACAGCAAAGACACAGCAGTGTTCAAACAAGAAACACCTAGCTGTTTCCCTTAAAAAAAAAAAAGAAAAGGAAAAGACTAGAGATAGGTAGATATGCTTTTTGACAATTAACCATTAACAATTGTTTTGATATTTGTAGTTTGTGACTGGATTTTGTTTTGGGGAGATCAAGGGGAACTTGTTTGTTTTATTTGAGTTTTATTAACTGGGTGGGGGGTTTATTTTTTATTTTGTTTTTTAATTTTACTTTGCTGTGTTTGGAATGTGTTGGCAGGTGGCTGCCCCAGTCAGGCGCTACTCAGCCTCTGAGCTCCAGAATCTCTGCTCCTTTGAGTGTCCGCCACTCCCTAGCGAGATCTACAGACACTGCCAGGCTCTGGGGGTAGTGTGTAGGAGGCACAGAGTAGGAGGCTTGGACCTGGGGGGGGTGGGAGGAACAGAGTGGCCGGATTGGGGTAGTGGAGACCAGGAGACGCCCTGGGGCAAAATGTGTCCCAGAACGCGGTCCCCCATGCCTGGTACCCATACCCAAGGGTTCCACGCTTAGTGGGACAGTGGCTCAGCCGGCTTCAGTGTCTCATTCTACTTGAGTGGTATTTTGCAATGCCAGGTCCATTAAAAACAAGACAGCTATTATTGCTGATCTTGTTGGATCAGCGGACCTGGCTTGCATCACCAAGACCTGGCTGGATGGAAATTCTGGCCACATTTTGGAGTCAGATATTCTGGCCAGATTCTAGGTGATACACCACCCAAGGTTGGATCGCAGGGGTGGGGCTGTAGCAGTTTGTTTTGGAATGGAATTGGGCCTTGTAGCTGTGCCAGTTGGGGATTCCCGCTCCTTTGAGTGTACTGTTGTCGCAGGTGTGGGGTGCAGGATTCTTCTGGTCTACCATCCACCCGGGAGCGAGAAGCAATTTCTGCAGGAAGTCGCAGTCTTCGTTGTTGACATGGTATTGTAATACCCCAGATTGATGGTTCTGGGTGATTTCAATACCTGGGTCGATGACTAAGTTTCGCAATTTGGTCAGGACTTCATCCGACTTATGAACTCGTTGGGCCTCACACAGGTGGTTGCCTCTGTGACACATAATTGTGGTCACTCATTGTACCTGGTCTTTCTACTGAGTATGGAGATCTCTGATATGGTGGTGGAGCCAGTCTGGTGGTCTGACCATCACACTATAAGATTCAATTTCCGAGCTCCCCCAATAGACCTGCTCCTGTGGAGATGGTCCGGTACCACCCTTTAAGGGGTTTGACCCCTGATGGTCTGATGATGGTGCTGGATCTATCGGGATTACCAAAAGCAAGTGTGGGTCCAGATAATCTGTTGCTAGCCTATAATAGGGCTGTGACAGAGGCTCTGGATTCCATCGCTCCTGTCTGTGTTCATCCCCTCACCCTTCGCCCTCAGTCCCCCGGTTTGATGGGACTCTGAGGGAGTTGCGGTGAGGGGGACAAAAGTTGGAGCATCACTGGCTAAAATCAGGCCTTGATGCTGACAAACTTTGGATGGACTATTAAAGGGAATATCAATCAGCTATCTCTCGTAAGAAGGCAGCGTTCCTTTCCAGGGAGATAGCCGCAGCACAGAATCGACCAACTCAGCTCTTCCGAACTGTGGACAGACTGTGCAATCAAGCATGTCTGCAAATCCAGAGAGTGTTTTCACAGGAAAAGTGTGATGAGTT
The DNA here is from genome assembly GCA_016271365.2 of Neoceratodus forsteri. NCBI lineage: Eukaryota > Metazoa > Chordata > Ceratodontiformes > Ceratodontidae > Neoceratodus > Neoceratodus forsteri. Next base: position 200,490,299 of record JADMNL010000025.1, read on the forward strand.
TGCTCAATTCTTTGCTGATAAGGTGGCTGACAACAGGTCCGACATCCGACTGGCTAGCTTCAATGGGGGTGGCGGAGGTCAGTGGTAGGTTACAGTTTCTCGGTTTCACTGGTCTGACTTTGACTGGTTGGAGACTGTAGATGTCATGTAGATTGTCCAGAGTATGTGGCTGACCTGCTGTGGTTTGGACCCGGGCCCAACCCGCCTCCTTGTGTGGTGTGTTGAAGTCATTGGCCAGTCCTAGTGGAGATTATCTGGTGTTCGTTAGAGACAGGTGAGTTTCCAGGTTCCCTGAAGGAGTCGGTGGTGATGCCCATTCCTAAAATAAAATCTTCTCTTGACCCGGATTGTCCTGCCAACTACAGGCCAGTATCTAACCTCCCCTTTGTGGGGAAGGTTATTGAGAAGGCAGTTGAGCTGCAGCTGGAGAATCATCTTACCATTCATGATATCTATGATCCTCTCCAGTCAGGATTTCGGAAGAGGCATAGCATGAAGACTGCCCTTGTTAGGGTACTCAATGATCTCCTGATAGCGAGGGATTGGAAGAGCCTTTCCATCTTGGTGCTTCTTCATCTCTCTGTAGCATTTAACACCATGGACCATGTGGTGTTGCTAGAACTTCTGCAAATGATCTGTGGCCTGTCTGATACAGTCCTCAGATGGTTCCATTCTTTCCTCACTGGCAGATCCCAGAGGGTGGTGTCAGGGATTTATTCCTCTGACTCATTCTCTCTGCCGTGTGGGGTACCGCAGGGCTCTGTGCTGTCACCCATGTTGTTCACGGTGTACATGCTGCTGTTGGGAGACATTGTAAGGCAGTATGGGTTGGGTTTTCACTGCTATGCAAATGATACCCAACTTTACTTGTCCTTTGTGCCTGAGCAGGATAGTGCGGTCTCGGTGTTTAACAACTGCCTCGCCAAGATCCAGGACTGGATGAATGCCAACTGGTTGAGGTTGAATCCAGATAAGATTGAGGTTCTGGTGGTGGATCCAGGCTTTCGGGTAGAAGGGTTGGTGGCTGACTCTGCCTCTGGGCTTTGGCTTGGTAGCAGCCAGCTGTTGACCTCTGAATGGGTGCGGAATCTGGGCATTATTTTTGATGATGGGCTGACGCTGCATTCTCAGGTGTTGCCCATCATCAAGTCCTCTTTTTACCATCTGAGGAATATCACCCGGATTAAGCACCATGTTCCACCTGGCAACCTACCTACCTACTTTGGTCCACGCCTTTGTGACCTCCCACCTTGACTACTGTAACTCCCTGTACCTAGTGCTACCTGGGGTTGATATCCACCACCTGCAGCTGGTGCAGAAATCAGCAGCCAGTCTGTTGAAGAGGCTGTCTCAATCTGGTCATGTCACGCCTGTGCTGCATGGACTGCATTGGCTGCCAGTTCAGTGGCAGATCACCTTTAAGGTCGGCTTGCTGACCTTTAAAGCCCTACATGGACAGGGACCAAGTTACCTGCAAGACGTCTTGCATCCCTTCTGCCCCCTCTGACCACTCCACTCTGCCAACGAGGGATTGCTAGAGGTTTCTAGGGTTCAGTTGAAGACATCTGGGGCCCAGGCTTTTGCATTTGTGGCCCCTACCCTGTGGAACTCTCTACCTCGTCAGATACGAGAGTGCCTAACGGTGGAGAGCTTCAAAACTGCTCTAAAAATGTACCTGTTTGACCTTGCCTTTCCAGATTATTGATACTTGCTGCAGGATTGTTTGAGAAGTTTTTAGTAAGATATTTATTGTGTTTTTACTGTATATGCACTATGATCAGTGTGAATAGCACTCTATAAATAAAGTCGAATTGAATTGAATTGAACCAACTAAAATACAATAAAAAAACACACATATTGACTTCCAACAGCTTACTCTGACATCAAAGTCCATCTAAAAGTCCCTCTGAGAATGAACAGTTCCCTTCCCTTTATAACCTTACAATCCCACCCCTGGTCTCCCTCCTTTCACTTGTGATCCTTCCATTTGTGATTCAGTTGCTGGACTGCAACAAGAAACTGCCATGGTGAAACAGGAAAACCGTGATTTCCAGGAAGCCACTACTGCACTAACTGAAAAAACTGATCAGATGGCAGATTTACTTCTTCTCTTGCACCAACACCAATTAAACTAGAGGCTAACAACAAGACTTAGAGGGTTGGCTCCACTGGAAAAATCTGTGGATTGTTGGCATTCCAGAGGGTTACGAGGGGCCCCACATTACAGACTTTACAGATTGCCTTCTTTGCCAGTGTATACAACTTCCGGATGACCAATTTTTGAACTGAAACAGGTTCACTGCACCTTGGAGCCTAAGCCAGAGCTTGGGGAATGGTCACGCTCTATTATTATAAAATTTCTAAAGTTCCAGGTAAGTGAAGGTCTTGTTAACTGCGAGGCACTTGCAGAGAGTCAAATACAAGGAACACCGATTTATTTTGATAATGATTACGCGTCTGTGATACAACAAGCACAGGACATACGCTCCATAACTGCACGTTTTAGGCAGGGGTACATTTTCAAATGCCATACCATGCCAAGCTCAAGGCCCTTTACCCAGATGGTGAGTTTTTGTACCACACACACAACAAAGCAAATAAGGACCTTGAATGTGGAAATGTACTGGTTCCACAACTGCCTGACCTCCTCAGAGACCACAGATAGCAAGTTGGGGCTACGGTAGCCATCCCTACCTCACCCTGCCTCAGAACCTTTGGATCAACTGGCCTCAGCAAAAAGATCAACATTCACAACATTTGAAAATGATTATGGCTTCTATCAAAGACCTGTTACAGTACTTTGATCGCTGAGCAAGATGCCTTAGTCTGAAGTTGCAGATGAGTATTAACTGGTGATATTTGAATTTTACTTACATTTCTCTACACTTCTTTCTCAGCACCCAACACACTGCAGGTACTTGTGGGGGAAGTGGGGTTGGTCATGCCAACTTGCACAGGTTGTTCAGATGGAAGGAGTAGGAATCATCCTGGAGCATACAGGGTGGTGCCTTGTCTTTGCTACTGACTCGGGGTTAGCAGATGCTCTTATACGTGGGCCAGAATTGGCAGCTTGTGAACACTGGTAGTTAGCTTTTGTAGAGTTAATCCCTGGGGTGGAGTGGGTACCCCAGCTTTGGTGGCTGGTATTTGGGCTGGCCTGGCTTGTGCATCCTCCTTTCCTCCATGCATGCAGCAGATTGAGGCAGTGTACCATCTGACAGTTACCAGTGATAGCTATTTATCTGGTCCTACAGGTTTTGTTCCTTCTTATTAACCATGGGGGGGGGGCTCAGCTGTCCAAGGTCAAGGGCATGGGTTACCTGCAGAGCAGTCCAACTAATGATGGGACAGTTCCCACCCATAGCACACCACAGACTAGAGGTTTCATTTTTCTAGGAACCATCTCTGCCTTCACTTTAGTGTGTCAGACTTTCTTAGCCCCTGGCTGTCTCCAAGTCTACTAGTCTGCACTTTCCCCTATTTAGAATCTCCCAACTACCACAATGGTTATATAGCAATGGTTTGGGAGGTCCTCTCCACTTTGTAGTCAACCTGCCCTTTGCCTGCCTGGCTGGGGCTAATGGGTTCTTTTCTCGCACCTGTCACTGTGGCCTGCTTCCATACTTCTGAGCTCACTATTGCATCATGGGCTTTGGATTCATGAAACGGTAAGGGTTTTATCCCCGTTAGATTTTCTGAGCTATTTTGTGGTCTGTGGATCCTCTTGTTTAGATATAAAGGGTCGGGACATTCTACGGAGATAGGGCATCTGGTTCTACTTTACACGGCCCCTCTCTCACTGTCACTTCATTCACTGGATCTCATTAATGTATGAATGTTTATCTACTGGTAGTTGGTGAACATTTTAGATTTTCCTTTCTCCCTTGGGACCAAAACCAAATAGGACTACTATTTACCCACCAACTGCTAAGGACCGATTACAGGTGTATTATCTATTTTCCCCTAGCGGTGTTAGTGCCATGGTAGTTCATTAGTAATGATCTGGCATCCTTACTATTTCATTATTCTTCATAACCCAGTATGGTATGGTTGGGGGGCAGCTCTTTTGCCATACATGACTGGTACTGATACTCGGTGACCACTTCTATATCTTCTTACAGGACTCAGTTCCCTGTACTTAGGGACCCTGCACCAGTAGGGACTTTCCCCTCACACGGCGTCTAACCAGCAATTCCGTTAGGGGTGGAACAGGTTCCCTGCCCCCTACCTTGGAAGTATGACTTCTAGTTCCTTCCCGTTCTTTCCCTATCTCAGCAGCTTATGGGGGTGTTTTCTCTGCCCCTCCTGGTTTATCACCTTTGATCGATCCACTGCCCTGTTGGTGACTGAACAACATTAGAGCTCAATTGGCCATTATCCCTGTTGTTCTTGGGAGCTTTTCATTTCCTTTCCAGCAGAGGTATGCTTTTTCCATTACAATGGATCTTCCTTATGTGCTGTCGATCTTAGCTGCAATGGCAATTATACGTCTATCAATGTAGTCTGGCGGGTTGACTCCTCTTTCATGTCAGTCCAAGTCTCGGTGTGGCAGCAGGGATTCTAGCCTGTCCTCTTCCTTGCTGTGCTGTGGGAGGCAGCAGGACCCTCTGCCCTGCACCTGGAACCATGGAGCTGTGGTCAGATAGGCCCACTTACATTACTATTACTGCTTCTTCCTTATATGTTTCCAAAATGGCAGTAACTCCAGTACGCATTCTTTCTTATAACATTAATGGTTTAAACAACCCTGTCAAATGCAGTAAGTTGTTTCAGAAGTTTCATAAAGAACACTTAGATATAATTTATTTGCAAGAAACCCACCTTTCTCCTCTGGAACATTCCAAGCTTGACAGAGGGGCAGTTTTGATGTTTATGCCTTCTCTTATAAAAATGAGAAGAGAGGTGGTGTGGCAATACTGATTCAGATGGCTACTGTCTTTAAGTGTAATAGTAGCTATGTGGACCCTTCTGGTCAATTTTGTTATAGTAACAGGCCATAAAAACATAGAAAATGTCAGCAGAAGAAGACCAATGGTCCATCTAGTCTGCCCATTGAGACCAGCTCTATGAAGTCAATATGATCCTGACTGTCCCCCCCCCCAGTTCTCCCCACAGTTTTATTTATTTATTTTATTTATTTAAAAGAGATTTATCAGGAAGGATATACTGAGCCATGTAGCTAGTTTCCAGATGCATCCTGTGGGAAGGGGGTAAGGGACAATCAGAATAAAATTAAACTGCGATTGATAAAGACATATATCACAAGGTATCACATATACACTACAAAGCAAGTAAACAATGGAATGAGATAGGTAACAGTAACATGAGTAACAGGTACTTACAAATCAACATCAGGAGCATAACTGAACAATATGGAAGTGGGTTGTTAGGGGTAGCCAGTAGAAAGTTTATTGGTGAGAGGAAAAAGGTGGAGGAAAGTGGGTTGAGCTAGATGAGAGGGGGAGGGAAGGAAAGGGAGAAAGGGATAAATGGAGAGAGGTTGGGAGAAACAAATAAGAAAACTGGGTGAGAAAGCAAGTAGAGGGGTGGATTGGAAGGACTCAAGTGTAGAGGATAAGACTGGGGACGGAAAAAGGGGAAGAGTATAAGTTAGAGAGAAGAAAGGGGGTTGAGTTGGGCAGGTGTGAATATGAGAGCCTGGAGAGGATAGGAAAGTAGAAGGAAGCAGTGGGCTATGGGCATCTGCAAGAGGGAGTAGTGTGGCCTTGGAGGCGGAACTGAGAAGAGAATATGTTTGGACGGAGCAGAGTGAATTGTTAGGGGGAAGGAGTTACAGAGATTAGGAAGATGGAAGGAGAAAGCAGGTTGTCCAGCTAGGGATTTGTGAGAGGGGAGAGAGAGGGATCAATACCCTGAGTTACAGAGAGAATAAGGGAGAGGGGCAGAGGGGAGAGGAGAGAGCTTAGATAGGAAGGAAGCGAGGCCAGTCAAACTTTAGAAATGAAGGAGGCACAGTGGGATAGACGACAGTCATTCAAAGAGAGGAGGGAGAGATCTGAGTATAAAGAACAGTGATGGACCTAGTCTGGCCAGGGTGGACATAGGTGCAGCACCATAGACAATGTCACCATAATCAAAGATGGGGAGGATCAACTTAGTAATGATATTGCTGTGGGCAGTTATAGGGATGTAGTCTTTGTTCCTATATAGGGCTCCTAGCTTGGGGTGGAGTTTTTTATGAATGGCATCTATGTGCTGAGAAAAACTAAGGTGTTGTTCTAGCCAGACACCCAGGTACTTAAATGAGGGCTCGTCTTCAATTTTACCCCTGTTTAGGCTGTGGAAGTAGGAAAGGAAAGGGAGTCTAGAAAGCCTCTGTCTAGTGCTGAAACACATGGAGACCGTTGTCTTAGCATTTAGGGACAATAGATTTCACCTGAACCATATCTGGTTGTCAAAATCAAGTTGAAGACTTGAGGTTAACTGTTGGAGAAGGGCCAGATACAAATAGGACCGTGTCATCTGCATACATATGTATGGATGCAGAGGAGCAGGCAGGGGAGGGTATTGAGGAATATGGAGAAGAGCAATGGGCCAAGGACAGAACCTTGGGGGATGCTGGTATGTATGGGGGGAAGGGATACTCCGATTCTCACTGATTGAGATCTTCCAACAAGGTAGGTGCTGAACCAGTTGATTGCAGAGTCAGATAGGCCTGCAGATTTTAGCTTAACCAGGAGGAGAGGGTGGGAGACAGTGTTGAAAGCTTTCACTAGATCAACAAAGGAGGCTTTGGTCCATACTAGTATGGATGAAATCAGTGAGACTGAGGAGAGATGAAGTGGTTACCCCCATTTCTCCCAAGGAGATACTTTAGACTTTTATAGGGAAATATATGGGGATGCTCAAAGCTCAGCTAATTCTGGAAAGGGATTTTGATCTGACCATGTCCTTAGAGATTGATGCCTCAGAGCCTAAATGCTATCAGGCTTCCCCCAGCCCAGAAGTACCTGCAGTCTACTCTTCATCATTTAGGTTTTGTGAATGGCTGGTGGTGCCTCTTTCCTACTGATAGAAGCTATACTCATTGCTCCACCAGCCAAGGTAGTTATGTTCAATTGGATTATTTTGGCATGACCTATGAGCATTTCCATATAGTGCTGAATATGTTAAATGGACCCTGGGTGCTATCAGATCATACGTGGCTGCTACTTAAACTGGACTTGGGAAAGTGTCCATGAGACACTTTTTGGAGATTTAATATGCCTCTACCCTGAGACAAAAAGTTTGACTCAGACCAGTGCAGCTATCTTACAAATCTTCAGGGAAAGTGATACTGGTGAGGTGAGCGACCCTTACTTTGAAACACAGTTAGAACATGTCAGAGGGGTGATAATTTCTAATGCTTCTAAGAAAAAAAGGTTGCAAGAGGAGAGGCTAACAGATCTCACAGATACATGGTTTACTCTACAGAAACTAAACACTCAAGGGGAAGGCATAGAGTACCAATATTCAAGCCACAATTAAGGACATATGGTGGGAATGAGTTAAATTGTCCCTTTTATATCTTAAGCAATCCTATTATGAGGGCTTACCCACAGGGGCCCATCTTCTAGCCTGTAGACTCCCTGCTAAGTGAAAAAAAGCCTGCATTCTAAAGTTCTGCTGCTGTGTCCCTGGCCAGCTGGAGCATCAGGGGGGACCGGGAGATGCCATGATGAGAGATTATTATCAGTCCTTTTACAGTGAGCTATGTCCTCCTATGCAGGAGGAGATTCATGGTTACCTTCAAACCAGACTCCTACCCCCCTTTCCACCAAACTGCAGCAGTCCCTTTACTGGCCAGTGACATAAGAGGAGATCCAGACAGGTGTGGGCTTGAGCAAGATCCCAAAATGTCTGAGCCCATATGGGTTTCTGGTAGAAGTTTTCAAGGCCTTTTCAGGGACCTTATCCCCTCTATGCTCTGGGCATTCCTGGTGGTTCAAGAGGGGCATTTCCCTCCTCCCAGTTGGAATACTGCTACCATTTCTGCTATCCTAAAACCTGACAAAGGTCTTTGTAACCTGGCCTCATATCATATCATACCATTTCCTTTCTTAATAGGGATTATAAGATCTATATGGTGATATGGGTGTACCAGCTCGATGAATTGCTCCCTCCCTTGATTCATCCAGGGCAATCTAGATTTATTAGGCAAAGCCAAACAACAGATGAACCCTATTCCTGTCAGACTATACCAATTAACATTGTCTCTAGTGCCCTTCTCAGTTTGAATGCTGAAAAGGCTTTTGATAGATTCTCCTGGAATTTCCTCTGGGAGACTCTAGCTGCTTTTAATTTTCCCACACCTTTCCTTGACTAGCTCAAAAACACCTCCCTAACGAATAGTTTGCTTGTTGCTCTTCATACATTATCTTCTGATACATTTTGTACAGTATGGATATTTCAAAAGTTTAAGTGTTTGTTTTGGTTTTTAACAATGTTCTGTATATTGTGTTGTGCATTTTTGTGCTGATATTGTATCTCTAGTACACATGACTGTACTGTACAGTACCTGTGGTACACCAAGTCATAACAGAAAAAGGTGCTTTTGGCACCAGTGTATTTACCCTGTTATCAAAAGAAATTAAACTAAACTAATTGTTCTTGTAGCCCTCCCATCCACCTACTGAGAGGCATGAGACATAGTCCCCGCTATTTGTATTTCATATTGAGTCTTTGGTAATAGCCATACAGCAGAATGAGAGGGTGGAGGGGTTCCTGTGAGGGTGGGGGGGGCACCGCCTTTAAAATGGCCCGTTATGCAGATGATGTGCTTTTAACCCTGCTGTCTCCAGGTTCATCAGTAGCAGCAGCTTGGCATGAAATAACAGAGTTAAATATTTACAGACCCATTTCTTTGCTCTCCATTATCTCGAAGGTCTTTGAAAGCTAGTGAGTGTACAATTGAAAACTTATTTAGAATTTCACCAGATTATGAATTCTTTTCAGTCAGGTTTCAGAGCCAAGCATAGCTCCATCACAGCAGTAACTAAACTTGTAAGTGATATCCAGGCTGCACTTGATAAAAAATGAATAGTCAGGGCTATATTTATAGACCTGTCAAAGGCCTTTGATAGTTTTAATCATAACATTCTACTGGGGGAGCTTAAAGACTTGAGGCTGTTGGCAACTGCTCTAAAATGGTTTGAAGAATACTTGATGAGTGGATCACAACAGGTTAGTCCAAGTTCACATCTTTCAAACTTCCTATGTACAATATCTGAAGTCCCACAGTGTTCAGTCTTAGGCCCTCTTCTTTTCAATATTTGCATGAACTCATTTAAGTTTCCTGCCCTCCATATTAAATGTCGCTTATATATGTATGACACTGTTATATACACTATGGATAAGACATACCCAGGTTCAAAGTGAGTTACAGAATGCATCTGATTTCCTTCAGGCTTTTTTTTAACATAATGACATGTTGTATTAAATGCAATAAAGTCAAATGTTATGGCATTTAGACACTCAAATACAGCAGTTGTTGAGAATGAAGGCCTGGAAATTAAAATATTTGACAGCAAAAAACTGGAGCAAGTCGAAGCTTTTAAATATCTCAGGATTTGGCTTGATACATTTTGCAAATGGAATGTGCACATTGATAAAATGACAAAAAACCTGAATCAAAAGCTGGGAATGTTATACAGAATTTGTATTACTATCCCAAAGGAGAACAGATTAAAAATTGTTAAAGCAATGATTATTCCAATTATTGATTATGGGGATGTTTTATATGAGGGTACACTGGTTGTGGAACTAAGCACAATTAATGTACTGTATAATGAGTTTGCTCATTACATGGTGCACTGGGAAGGAAGCATCATTGTCTTCTGTACACAGAACAAAATTTGCTGAGATTGGATGACCATAGGAAACTCCATATGCTAAATTTTATGCACAAAGCTTATAACAAGCCCCTTCCAAATTATATACTAGAAGAAGATGGCCATAAAACCCAACAAGTTAAATCTAAGATCATCAGCGGGTATTACATTTCAGATACCAATCATGAATATGAATGTAGACCAATCATCTCTCTTGTATAGTGGGCCTTTTATTTGGAATTCTATTCCCATATAGCTAAGATTAATGATAAAACCTTTACATTTTGGTGAACTACATGACTGATTAATGAAACAAGCTGGCCAGCCTCTGCCCTGTTATTACAACTATGAATATAGTTAATTCAATTTACATTACAATGCATATGGATAATCAATACCGACATAAGTTCAGTGAGTATCAAAGCAGCATTTTCTGTCACTTGCAGAATTATACCCCTGGCACTAGTTAAAACAACTAGAGGTAGGGGAGTATGTAATCCCATGGTTCGAGCACTATTTGCTTGGAAGAAGGCAGCAAGTAAAGATTGGCTCAGTTGCATCAACTCTGAGATGTGTTCAGACTGGTGTCCCACAAGTATCAGTTCTGGGTCCACTCCTGTTCTCTGTCTTTATAAATGATTTACCTACTATCTTTAATAATGCATCGGTTATCATGTACGCCAATGATATAGTGATTTACTGTGGAGCCAGAACAATAGTGGATCTGGAAGAAAAATTACAACCCACATACTGGAGCCTTCAAAAATGGTTTGCGAAAAATAACATTTTATTAAATGAGAAATAGACAGTCACAATGTTGATGGTCTTACACATAGACTAGAGAATAACACTTTGAACATATTCAAAAGGCATGGTGTTATGCTGGAGCAGGTGAGGGGTTTAACTACTTAGGTGTAGTATTAGACAGCAGTTTGACACTGAATGAGCACATATCAAAGATAACACAAAAAGTAAACAACAAACTGGGATTTTTGTACAGAAACAAAAATTGTTTAACTCTACAGGTAAAACAAATAATAGCTAAACAAGTTTTGTTGCCAGTATCAAAATACAATAGTATTCTATTAATAAATGCCCCTGATACTTTATTTCACAGAATACAGTGATGTTTAACAACATCATGAGGTTTGCAACAGGTTGTCTAAATAAACGGGAACACCATTTTAATTTGTACTACACCTTTGGGACTGTACCACCAAAACAGAGAGTTATTAAAACAGCATATACTGTATGTTTTTGCATAAGCTGCTTCAAACTCAGATTCCTCCAGCTTTATCAAAACACTTCCAGCGCAAAAACTTTGTTAGAGCACTGACAGCGTCTTCAACCAAGTTATATACTGAACATAGAACAAGCACAATATCAGCCAAGCTTTCTATATTCAATTATGGTCCAAAAATGATTAATAATTTATCACACATGAACCTGGACATTAACAGCAAAAGAAGTGTTTTCAGGAGAACTTTAGAAAATTACATGATTGGCACCTTTAGCTGTAGGTATGATGGGGTCACATGATGAAATTTTAATTAGAAACAACATTATTTAATGGAGTTGTATGTGATGTGTGACTTTTTAAAGTGTGTTGAATGAAAGTACATTAGACTGTGACACTGTAAGTATTGTTATGAGTAATTTTATGTTACATGTGTTCGATTTCAATTTTATTTCTGTTACTTTGCTTGTAGGCTTGCTATTCCTTCCCCCAGGTGTAGTTGAAAAAGGGTCTTTGGATCCAATCCACCTTCCAAGTGAAATAAATAAATTAAATTAAATTAAATAGGATATGTGTTAATATCCAATGATTGTATAGTAGTATTAGTGTTTATACTGCATTAAGTTAATTTCCATGTACTAAATTTGAAGGTATTAACTTTTTAACTTTTATATATCATCTTTTTTTTGTAACCCAGTATTGCACATAGATTGTACCCATTGAAAATGAGCTTGCAGCTCAATGGGGAATAAATAATCATGTTCTTGTACATGTTTATGTAACAATGAATACAATTTTAGTACTACTACTACTGTTCTACCTGTTGATGGGCACACCAGACCAGCTACTGTGTCTGTGTCCATCCCAGGTGTTCTATTCTCTGTGATGGATCTAGCAAACTCTTTTCTCTGTTTATAATCTGTTTATAATATGTGCTGTGAGCATTTGCATGACTGTGTGTCCCTTCCGGCCTGGGTTCTGAATCTGGTACGTTTGAGCCAATCGTCTATGTAGGGGATGACATCTATGCCCTGCTCTCTCAGTCATGCTACAATAACCACGGCCATCTTCATGAACACCCTGGGTGCTGATGCTAGGCTGAATGTAAAGCCTGATATTGATAATCTTTGCTCAATATGTAGAATTGTAGGTACCTGAAGTTAGTCAGTCTTTTCAGAATGTGGAGATAGGCATCCCAGAGATCTATAGAAGTCAAAAAGTTGGGGTGCTAGAGAGCCAATCTCCAGGCAGGATGCTTTTCTATCCAGCTCTGCACATCAGCTCAGAAATGATTACATATAATAATAATAATAATACAGTTGGATAAATTACTAAGGATATCACAGTTTGGGATTTCTAAAGTTACTGGCTATAAATTAATCCTAAACTGGCCATGAGTAAATCTAAGACTTCAGCACCAAGACCTTCCAAGTAACCACGCTGAAACCAGGGAAGGCCGGGGAGACTTCGAGCCACAAGACAGCTACTGCACCAGATCTCTCACAATCTCCACCGTGGCAACAAATGTTAGTGATGAGGCAATTGATAGTAAAATCAAAAAAACATTGACAAAGCTGGAAAAACATGATGTCAATATAAAAGAACTAACTGGTAAAATTGCCAAAGCTGATAAGCATTCTAGTTCTACCCAGGCTGCAGTCACCATCTTAACCTGAAAGAATGCACAACTCAGAGGCTGGCTCAAAGCCCTGGAGAACGAAGCACAGGATGGGACTCTACACTTAGTTGGTGTTCTCGAGGGCGCAGAAGGTGTTAAACTGCTGGATTTCCTTAAAGGCTTGATGCAAACATCGATCCCTGTGCCAGAAGACTTCGATTGGGGTGTCCTATGGAGAGCCTACAGAGTGAACCCAAGGGTGAGGCCTGCTAACACTGATCAACCCTGCACCACTGTTCTGATTCGGACATTAGGAGTGAAGATTCAAGACCAGCCTTTAGCAGCCGTGAGGGTGGTATACCCGCTTTCCATCACTGGGATAGATGTGAAAATATTTCTGGACCTGTCATTTCAAACTCAGGCCAGACACAAGCAGCTTGATGGAGTCCAGCAGAGACTTCGTGTCCTGGGAGTGGTGCATTCATTCCTTTTGCCTATTCGACTTTTCATCACTTATGGGGGCAAAATCTGGCAGTTTAGTGACCCTAAAGATTCTGGGTACTGGCTGGAAAAAGCAGAAAAAGAATTTGCTGCCAAGGAAGTGGGCAAAATGGAGGAAAAAGTAGATGGTGAGAACTAAAGAGCTTTATGACTTTTTGCTGATTTAAATAATAGCGAAGTGCCCTTAGCGTTACTGATCGGGACTACTGTATGTGGGACACTGATTCTCCTTACTTTGAACTGGGAGCTCACTTTCATTATCAGCTATAAAGTGTCTTTTCCACTGTCATCCCTCCCTATCCAAGTAGAGAATCATTTTGCTATTTTATTAAGGTAGAGGTACTGAATATGGCGTGTCCAGATATCTTAGTGGGTTAATCCACTTTGGTTCTCTCTCTGCTATATAAAGGGAAGGGGGGGCAGGGGATGCATTTAGTCCTGTTTTGGATGCTTACAGTTCTTAACAGCTGTTAACCTATTTGCCTTTGTATGTTGATATCTTTACCCATTATCCTATTGTACTGTATCTTTGAAGTTAGCTTATTAGGTACCTTTCTATTGTGGTGTGCAGTGATACTATAGAAAAGCATATTTTTTCCTAACTGTTGTTACCATTATATGAATACCTGGATAAATAGCAATCCAGTGATTGTAGTTGATACTTCTCTGTTAATTCTGCCTATTTTTAGACATTCCAATGGCCTATTTGTGCATTCTAGATATCCCCGGCTCCTTTTGTTAAAGATTACAAGAGATGACTATGTATATCAACTGAACTAGAATATTGTGTATGTATTACTTATAGCTTTGTATGAGTGTATTGCTTTTTTATTAAAACAATAAACACAAAGTTTTAAAAAATGAAGTCAAAAAGTCTCCTTGTCATATGGCTTTCAGTGTTGACCTTATTGTCTCCATCTTGAATGTCTGAGATTTTACTGACCCAATTTAGAAATTTGAGATTCAGGACTAGTCTGAGGTCTCCTGTCTTTTTTGGAACCAAAAAGAATAAAGAGTAGCCCTGCTTGAGCCCTGCTCTGTCTCTGGGACTGGTTGTATTGCCTTGTTCACTAGTAGTTTGTTCAGTATATCTTGTACTTGTTCTGGTGCTGCATTTTTCTTTGCTGCTAGAGATACAAGTCTGCCTTCCTTGGGTTTGGTTAAGAATTCTATGGCATTCCCTTTTGACACTCTCTCTAGTACCCACTTGTCTGTGGTGGTGTTTTCCCATAATGATTGAAATGATGCCAGGCATCCTCCTATGGGTGAGAGGTTGTTGTATAATGTCATTCTCATTGGACTTGCTAACATGTAGTCATCTTTAGCTTGCTTGGTGGGCTTTACAGCAGAGTAGTTTGACCTGCCTCTGCCTGTTCCTGTCCTGTTTTTTGCCTTGAAGGTGTAGTTGAAGGAGGAGTAATTATTGTGTCTGTAGTTACTGTAGCTGCTGTGAGGTCTCCTACAATTGAAACTTTGATTTTGGCTTTTATTTCCCTGCCCCTATAGAGGCAAAAGTTGCTCCAAAAGGACGGTAGGTAGGAGTAGATGTTGCTCTCATTGGCTATTTCCATGCCCTGTTCCTTTTGTTTTAGGAATTCCTGAATGCCCTCACTGAACTGTTGGCCTCCCCAGAAAGGTAATTTCAATAATCAACTCTATTTCAATAATCAACTCTTTAAATCGTTGTCCGTGTACCACAGTTTTAACCACAATGAGCACCTGGCTCGAGTCACCTCTGTTGCTGCCCTGGCATTCAACTTTAGTGCATCCACTGACATGTCCCCCAGATACTTTGCTGTTTGTAGAATGCAGTCAATGAAGTCTGCCTCAGGTGAACTGGGTGTTAAGTAAGGTCTTAGCCTCCTCCTCCTCCAGCCACCCGATTTGTACACTTATGGTGTAAACCACTGTGGTGGCTCTATCGGCTAATCCTACCATCTTGAAGATCTTCTTCAGCATTTCCTCATGTTTCTCATCTGCCTTGTCTCTGAGCGGGGTAGAGCCATCAACTGGAATAATGGTCGTATTGCTCCAGGCTGCTATCTGCGGTTCCACCATTGGTGTTTTGCACTACAATTTGACCTTGTCCTCCTGTATGGGATACATGCAGTCTAGAGCCTGTCTCTCTGATATACAGGCAGGGTCAGGGGCTTCTCATTCCCTTGTAAATATCTTTTCAATGGCATGGCATATGGGGAAGAAGTCTGAGTGCTTCTGTTTCTGATGAATCACGGGATCCAATTTGGTTTCTCAGTGGGGAGGAGGTAGATCAGACGCCTTGGTAGCTTTAATAAATCTCAGTAACTCAGGAATGGCTTTGACAGCGCATAGCTTTGATGTGAGCAATTGGTCTTCCATTTCCATGGGGTCCTCTGGTTCATCTGCACCACTGTCTGACTCCGACTCCTTATCCGGTTCCTGGCCATCTGGGTCTGCGGGGACCTTGACACCAGATTGTGTTGTTCCTCCTGTGTTGATGTCCCCAGTGGTGCAGGGTATGGCACTGGTGGATCTTTCTGGTGGAGTTGGGTCCTTAGGGCTGGGCCTTGATGGGACCTTCAGTGCCATTATCTTGAGCAATAAGCTATGTTGACATTCCATCATGGCCATAGTGGCCTGCTTTATAATGAGTGCTGAGCCAGCCCATTGATGCTGAGGGTCGAGGCGCTGGACACCACACCTCGCACCGCGCCGGTGACCTGGGTTCGGGAATGGACTCGGACGCTGGGGGCTGGCAGTAGGAAAGAAGGATTGAGCATCCTGCAACAGCTCTCCTTCCTTCAGGGTGGGTGAGGGATACGTGCTGCACTGCAGTGACACCCAGCAGAGGCTGGGTGTTTGGCAGGGTGCAGGCATCTACGTGGGGGAGGAGCCGGTGGATGTCTGCATGTTAGTGTGCTGACATCAGTGCACGTCCAGCTCCTCAGTGGGCAAAAATAAGCCAGCTTCCTTCATGTTGCCAGCCCTTGGCTCCTATCAGCCTCCAGGGTGGCCCTGCCTTTCCCTATCCCCGTGACCACAGATCCATTTGAGCGGGGTCAGTTCCATAGCCCCGCCCTGGGTTGCCAGGGGTCTCAAGGCATGGATGCACCTGATCTGGAGGTGGAAGCAGGGTCCATGACCGGGTGGATCTCGGGCGGCCAGCGCCACCAAAAAAAATAAAAATATAAAAATAATGAGTGCTGACGGGTCCAGTTGCCATTCTGAATTTCCAGATGCCCCAGCCTCTGTTGGGGAGAAAGACAGTGAGGAATTCTGGTCTGACCCCCTCAATCTCGCATGAAGGGCAATGAGGGCCATTGTGTTGTGGTAGTAGTGTCACATTGCCTGTAGGGCACTTTCTGGATTTTGCCATCTGGGAAAACAAGAGATATCAAGAGTATATACTGTATCCAGTTAGAGGGTAAGTGAAATGTTTGGGTGACTGTATATTGGGAATGTAAATAGACAATATATAGTATGCCTTGTATGTGTGCCATGGCCTTAAGACTCTGCTCCCTTAATTGCCTGTGTGGCTTTTAGAATTGGCCTTGGTACTGTTAAATGGCCTCCCCTGCTTAGCCTTCCTTCACTAAAATCGCTGTCATTGCAAGGGAGCCAACATCTTGAGTGCCTCCATTATACTGTGCCAGAATATGTGACTCTGTGTGGCAAGGCTGGTGACCTGCCTAAGATGGCCACCATTAGTGACATTGTCATCTTGGAGACCTCAAGAGAAAAAAGCAGTCTTCTGCCCTCTGTTTCCATCCTTTTTTTCTCTATACATTTTTTTTGTATTGCCCACTGTAGTGAGTGACTCGAGACTGACAAGGCTCAGATTGCCTACTATACTGGCAATGTCCCCAGATATACATGCCTCTTGTGCATGAGTGCATGCACATGTCCATGGGCTACTGTGCATGCACTGGGGGCTCCAAAAAAACATGGCTGAGGAAAAGGACATCATGGTAAGATGGCACTGGCATGCTGAAACCACACCAGAACAGCATCTCAGAGAAAAAGAAAGAATGAGGGTTTGCTAAGGATTCCCGATCTGCCTACTGGCTCGAGAGTACCTTAGTGATGGCATTCTTAATACTCGCCAAGAGTGAACATATGAAGGAGAGGAGAGCTTCCTGGTGCAGGTGTAAGTTGGAGCAAGTGGTGCTCCTGTCCATTTACTTCACAAATGACGGGACATGATTGTAAGTCTTAGTTTGAGTTGGGGAGAGGGGTGGGCAACTCCAGTACTTTCTCACCCAAATCAATCACTACTATCTCTATATATATATATATATATATATATATATATATATATATATACAGTGAAGCTCACCAGGATGAAACCCACTTTTACAGCATTCTGCAGTGTGCTGCAGCAGAGTTACTGCAATAAACAATGTAATTTCAATGGGAGTTAATCCCTTTTGTCATGCAGGAAAATGTGAGACTGCCAGGATGAAGTGAATGTAACAGTTTCCTGCATGGCTAAAAAGGGAATAACAGGTATGAAATTACATTGTTTTCCACAATCATTCTGCTGCAGCATGCTGTAGAGTGCTGCAAAAGGCTGCAGAATTGGGTTTCAACCTGGCAGCATATATACAAATATATATATATATATATATATATATACACACTTGTTCAGCTGGCGGGACTCTCCACTCATAAAGGGAGAGACCTGCCTGGCTGAAATCCACAGCCTGCAGTGTTCTGCTAATTATGCTAATTAGGGGAGCACCCAGCATATAGTCAAGACTGTGGAAATACAGTACCTTAGAGGGTCTGTGAAAGTGCTCCTATGCAGCCTCTGCGTCAGGGACTGCATGGGCTGAGAGTCAAGCTTTCCCGCTTGGAAGGCGGATAGCCTATGGGCAAACAACAGGTGCTACATCCATCACTGAACACTTTAACTACAGAATACCAGAAAATAACAATCAAGATGAATAGAGCCTGATATAGTTGTGTGAGGGTACGTGTCCTGACGAGTGCATTATCCTGGCTAATTAGATTGTAGCTAGGACTGGGTTAATTGAAAATGTTAATCAGATAGAGTTGAAGTTGTCAGAGCCTAGATTTTTTTTTTGCTAATATTGGTAGCTCTTACCTTCGAGCCGAGTTGGTGTTCTCACAGGAGCTGATGGACTGTGCTGCAGCCTGTTCAGATGCACATAAGAAACTGATGGGAGTGGGAGCTAAGGGGGCTCGGGTGGGATCCTGAAATTTGATACAAGGTCACATGTGCATCTAGTAGCCAATCAGGTGAGCAGGACCCTACCTGTAAGGAAATGGAGAGCCATGGATATACACACAGCACAATGTCTAATGCATTCTTATAGTGCTTTAACATCACTCTGAACTTTAAGAGAATTCATTCTTATACATTTTTATGTAATAACTGTATCAACAAACCTGAAGGCATTCTTATATCCTACCTTTATTTTGGAAGACTTCAGATTGATTATCCAGGATTTAAATTTTGCACCTTTCTGAGCCAATGATGTCACACATTAGACTCCAGCGCTCACTCTAAAAATGCCTTCCATAAGACTTCAATAGTTAGCACTTGTTTGTCCATATCAGTTGAGCTGTATCTGTTAAGCCGCACTGACGGAGAATTGAAAGGGTGCTTGCAGTTACATTACTTTCAAAGTTGCCTTTTCCTGATTTGGCTTTTGACTTTAAGCAGTAGAACACGCCTCAGTTTAGAAAAGCAGCACTTAGTGCAGATTGAGTGGAATGTGTGCAAGCACAGTTTCACTGAATTGCTTTTTAACTACAAAACTACTGAACATGATGTAAGTTTTTCAATCCATAGCATAGCTGTTTCTTAAACAGTTTTATATGAGATATGCAAATGAGTTGTTTATGATTGTAAACTACTGTACAAATAATATATTTAAGATTTGGGAAAATTAAATATGTCATTTAACAACTGTTATTTGTTGAAGTGTTATGTAAAATTGTTTTGAACTCTTCTTTCTTTTTTTTTTTTTACAAAGGTGGCTCATAACTATGCTCAGAGATGTATTTTTCCCAGATCATTACTGTCATCAGTGAGTTTAGTTTCATCTGACTATTTTGTTGTTAAATCTATGTTTCCAGGGTTGAAAACTTACATCATGTTCAGTAGTTTTGTAGTTAAAAAGCAATGCAGTGAAAATGTGCTTGCACACATTCTACTCAATCTATACATTTATAAGGTAGAAAAAGAAATGGGCAGACTGGATGGGCCTTGTGGTCCTTATCTGCTGTCAACTTCTATGTTTCTATGTTTCTATAACTGGAAGATGCCTGACAAGTTCATGGCTCAATATCTATGATATCATAGCACAATTACTACAGCTTAGTAGAGAAACAGAAAAAAAGAACAGCCATTTGAAAGTGAAGAGACTACTCACTAGTGAAGTTTGAATTTAAATAATATTGATCCATAGACGAAAGTGGCCTGCAAATACATAGCACATTGGTGCAATAACAATCCTTAAAGGCTGAACTTTCCTTGGTAACCTCGTAAAGTTACTTTAGTCAGGACATTTAACTATGCATTATTTTTAATGTCTTGTTAACCTCCTAGTAGCTGTTGGTTCTCTCCTAAAACAAATTTACTGTTTATTAGCATGGTCATACTGTGAATTTCTTATACTTCTAGTATCAGCAACTGACTTCTGTTTTATAACCTTATTGTAACTAGTGTACAATGGCACAGAAAAATAAAACATCCACAGAGGGTAAGAAACAGACAAAAGCAAGAAAAAAAAACCCAGAAAGATACAAGCATCCTAGATAATAACAAAAAAAAAAGAATTATTTTGTTAGACCAGGGCCACAGTTAGATTTAGTAGACACAAAAGGCATTCCAGGGATGGATTCAGGGTTCACTGATACCTAGAAGCACCTCATCCACTGTTAAAGAAGGAAGACCCCCTTCCAACAGTAATGGAACATCATTTATGTTTACAAATAAAGGAGCTTGAGAATTCAATTGAATTGCTGCCATAAAAAGAAAATTCCAGTGGCATTCAACCCTGGAAACATAGATTTAACAACAAAATAGTCAGGTGAAACTAAACTCACTGATGACAGTAATGATCTGGGAAAAATACATCTCTGAGAAAGGGGAAAGTAGTAGCTAGGGGAGAGGAATTTCCTTACACCAAGAAGTGCCTATCTTTCATCCAGTTATGACTCCAATAAAACCACAAGTTGAAAGTCAAAATAAACGAATAATTTTCGATAGACTTCCAGAATTTTATCTCCCCACATGTGGATTATCTAGGTTTGGACCCCCCTTTCCTGGTCCTAACTACCAGCAGATATTCCACTTCTATGTCAGAGAGAGGGGGGAGCAGTGTTAATCAAGGGGGAACAATTGGTTCTAGGGTAGGACAGAAGAGTGTAAGTGCAGTTAAACAGCTGAGGAACTGTGCAATAGAAATAAAAAGGATACAAGTAAGGTTACATGAAATTACTATTAAACTTTTCACAAAACAAGGACCACCTCAGCAAAATAGTGCCCCTACAAACATTACCATTAGAAAATAAATGAGATAATGAGGAAAAGGTGGATAATGAAAAATTTGGTAACACGGGGTGTCAAAGTGAAACAACAAAACTCTGTGGTAAGGTAAAACTATTACAGAAACAACTAAGAAAATGACTGTGAAAGAGGATGAGATTAACGAGTAAGTTAATGAGCCTAAGGAAATCAAGAACATCAAAATGTTAAAAAAGAACCAAAGCTTGAATAGGAACCACACCTCTCAACTGCTATAGATTTTGCGTAGAGCTATGCTTGTTACACTCATGTTTACCCTTGCTCTGCAAAGGTTTCATGATGTTCTTAATAATGTATGCTACATAATATAGCCATTTGCTCTGAATTTTGAAGGCCAGTGCTATGAATTTTAGAGTTGAGAGATTGAGAGGTATGATAGGAAAGAAACAGTAAAGGTTTCAAATGAGAAGGAAGGGAAGTGGGATAAGGAAGGCAAATGGACAGAAGTGAGATATAAGAGGTAAAAGCAAAGCAGGTTGATTGAGAACAAGAAACAAATGAAAGACAGTGACTCTAAACTAGGGAAGAGCTCTACTGCACTTCATGCTCTGGATCTAAATGAGGGAATGTGGGGAGAAAGAGAAAGAGAGAGGGGAGAATGACTGAGTACTGTTTTTATCAAGGGCATCTCTAAAGCAAAAACCAAAAAATCCTACCACTTTAAATATTTTCATGTACAGTACCTGTAAATGGATTTTGGTTAATGCTTTTAATTGGATGGATATCCTTTCTGTGTACTATTATAAAATTGGTGTGATTAAGGGCATCATTTGTCTTGCCCTCTATTCCACCCATGGCAGAAAACTGCTACTGGAACCATAAAAGGAATTCAGAAAATTAGGGGCAACGTTAGATATTACATTATTCAGTAAGAATGAGGAGTAAGAAGTATCTTTATTAAAAGAAAATACTCTAGAAGAGATATAATAACCTGAAACAAATCTAAGGATTTTGTGAAATGTACAGCAAAGAAAAGGGATTTACATGACAAACAGCAAAAAAGAATGACAGAATATGTGAAATCAATTGTATTTGTCCATTCAGTGGCAGAAGATAGTGATTTCCCAGTGTGGAAGAAACAGAAAAAAATAAGGGGGTATTGCAAAGGGGGACTGGAATTAATAGTAACACTATGTTGCAGGACTCATCACTTAAAGAAACAATATTCAGTAGCAGCCGTGAATCCAGCTTGAGTTCAAGCACAAGTTATGTCCCTATAGAATGATGATACAATTATAGTAGATTCTGAGTGATGCCATTTCAGTAGTTCAAGTACAGTTAATTTTATTAGCTGGAATGTTGCAGGTTTAGAAATAAAATTAGATTACTGGGAATGGTTAGAGGAAATAGTAAGTATGATGTAATACAGCTAAAAGAAACATGGTTAAGGGTTAAAAACCTGTATGTGGAAGGATGTACATGTTGGGAAAATGAAACAGTTAACTAAATACAGAACAGCAAGGGGGGTTAGTAACTCTGATTTCAATTACAAGCTTCCACAAAAGTGAAGTCTTAAACATTGGTTATCCCTACTACCTATGTGTAGGTGTCTATTCCTGCAGCAAATTGGAATTTATCACTATCAATGTGCACATATGCCCTGTGCTCACTGGTTCAACAAATGAAGAAGCTTTGCAGTCATGATAGCTTGATCTTGAAGATTCCATCTAAATATTCAAGCCTGTCAAATATTTTAATGGGCGGCTTAAATGCCAAAGTGGGGAATGAGAGATTTATAGTAATGACTGGCAAATCAGTAACACCTTTAATATTCCCTTGAGAAACTCCAAAGATCTGAGAGATAATAAAACAGCACACAGCTCCTAGAAGTAGCTGTCAGCAGTTCTTTGTGAGTAGCAAATGGAAGAGCCAGTGGGAACGAAATGGGGTAGTCACTTTTCCAACGGTTGATGGAGGCAGGGTTTTGGACCTGTGTTTGGTTGATGTTTTTTCTTTCCACAAAACTGTCAGCTTTAGGGTTGAACACATCTGGGAAAGTAACCACTTGCCCATTGTACTAAACATGAAGTCCAAAGGTAAAATGCCAGGTACAAAGGATAATAGATTATAGAAAGATGCTGATATAAATATGGTATAAGAAACAAAAAAATTACAAGGATAGATGCTTTATTCCATTGAGAAAGTGAAAGGCATTCTAGATGATAACACCATCTTTCCACTTCTTACTGATTCTGTCAACAGTATAAATAATACAGTAAGTTACTCTCCCCTGTTTTGACAAGCATATTTGAATTTTACAATAATATGAGTATGATAAAAAAAAGAATTAACAAATGAAGAACAAATTTTACACAATATAAATACAGTACCTTCCATTTGTGTGCACAACTGATAAAAAAAAATTGCTTGCATGCACACCAGACTTCGGTTGCATGTACACTTTTTCTTCAGACTGTGGCTCCACAGACATTAATACCGTCAATCACACCTTTTAAACAGGTACTAACTGTGCTACCAGTGTTAAATATAAATATGTTTTAGTCAGTTTTGACCTGTCTGTTTGTCAGAGCAAGTAACCATGGAGAAAATAAATAACTTAAACATCTGTGAGTATGCAGCATTTGATGAATTTATATGTTTTCAATGAGTATTATACATTCAATAAAGGTAAGCGGGCTAGCAGTATAGCCTAGAGGTTAGCGTAACATGCTGTGAATGAGCTTGGTACATCCAGCAGACCTAGGTTTGATTCCCACAACCTCCATTTGCATAGTGTGACCCTGAGCAAATCACTTAACCTCCCCAGTGTTCCTGGGTCGCCCCTGAAACTGGCACTGTGCCTAGTGGGCCTTACCTCATTACCAAAGAATGAAAAAAAAGTGAGTAGGTGGTGAGAAAGTATTTTTTACCGAGTGGCTCCTTGATTTCAATACAGTTTTGGTTATATGCCATTTTGGATGTACGCACAGAAATGGGATGTCCCAAGCGTGTGTATATATCAGGAATTGACTGTATCACCAATATGAAAAGGTGATTTGATAAAGACAGCAAGGTCCTAAAAAAGTCAATCTACAGTACAAAGTAGGAAGATATGCAGCAATGTCATTAGACATTGAACCAAGACAGGAGCATCCCAATTTTGATGTACATGGATGACATTCTGCTTTGTTCCCTAACCCCATTAGAGCTAAAAAGTACCATTAATACAGTACTACAGTGTGTAATTTAAAGTAGTTTGGCCTAGAATTAAATGCTAATAAGTCCAACATCCTAATTTTTGGAAGAAAGAATGGTCAGTCAGCATGGAACTTTGCTGAGGCACTGTTTCTCATTAAAGGTGGTGTCCATACCTCTCAACCCCCCACCTCATAAATCAGGGACAAAGCTTAAAAAAATCAGGGACAAATAACCAAAATCAGGGACATATCTTCAAAATTGGTGATATCTACTCAGGAACCTGGTGGAATAAGGGGCTTAGTGTAAAATGCATTTTCTAAGGAAGAACAAATCTGTAACTTTAATGTTTGACATTATTTTATGCTTATAACCCCTACTATTTGGTCACAGAAACACAATTTTCAGGAGTGACAGAGTAAAATTTTGAGGTAAAATCAGGGACATCCCTGAAAATCAGGGACAGCTGAGAGGTATGGTGGTGTCAGTCTATACATATCTAGAAGTATTCTTGGACATCAATTTGAATAGGAAAGCATATTTCTAATTTTAAGAAACAAGGAATAGCACACAGGCAGCTAAAGGCATTTAACGCTTTAATAAGAGCTTTGTGGGAAACTCATTTGCAGTCTTCACTAGAGCCATTGACTCAAAAGTATTTAGTATGTTAATGTATGGGGCAGAGATCTGGGCCTTTAGTAAAACTGCACAAGATCTTGAGTTAGTCCAAAAACATATTTTACAAATGGTTATTTAATTTGCATTTTGACATGCCTACTGCACTTATAAGGTGGGAGTGTCATCTAAAGTCAATTTTACTTCAAGTCAATATTAGAGCAGTAAATTTGGGGAAGAAAATTGTGAAATCAGATTAAAACAGAACTATCCAGATATGGTGGCAGGAAAGTTTAAATACCTCTCTGAAAACACCATGGTTTAAAAAACTAAGCACAAATGCTGTGTAACCCCCCTACAAATGAGGGTTCCTAAAAGCCTTCCCGGAGCTTGCTTAAATGCCCCATGCCTGGCCGGTGTTCAGCGAAAAGCCGCTCAATGTGGGGGTTGTGAGTGCTTTTAAAGCCTCCATGTACTGTCTCTTTAAGAACCGTCTGCTTGCAGGCAAAATCATCGTTTATGAGGGAGACTGTGTGTTTCCCTGCTTAAGTCCCGCTTGAGCTGTACTATAATTGCCCCTCTTTGTGGTCGCTAAAAAAGCCAGGGGAGCTCCCTCGACAGGTGTAGCTGTTTGCCTGAAATCATTTAGAGTGATAGTGAAAGTACAGTTTATTTAACCTGTTTTTGTTGCAGATTGGGACTCTGTATGCTGTTCCCCTCCATCTTGGACTAGGACAGTTCGAGGGGTCCAATAGGAGCGAGGGGGTATCTAATTTGGAATAAAAGAGCAGCCAACCAGAAACCAGGACTCTCGCTAGAGCCAGATGACCAATGGAGGCACCGCTTGTAGTTTTGGAAGTGGCATTATGGGCCATGGAACCTTTTCGCACCACTGAGGGCCAGATTAAGTGACTGGCATGTGTGTAACCAGCCAATGGAATCGGGTAGCGCCCGAGCTGTAAGGATTGCCCCATGCTGTTAGGGGCAGATGCATTGTGACTGTGAAGGAGAAGGGAGCTCTGAGCTCCTGCGCCATTGAGTGTTCACGCGGGAAGCGCGTGAAAGGCCTGAGGCGGCCGTTTGCATTGCCAGCGCTACTCAGATTAAATCTGCCAGCGTGCGGTCAGAGGAGGCTGTGTACAAGCACAGCTACCTACCAGGCTCAACCTGTAGAGGACTGGAGAATTTGTTGAATCACGCTTGGTCTGTCAGGAAAGTTGAAGCTGCAGAGAGACGTCCGCATAGCTGTGAGTTCAGTCGAGTCCTGGAAGCAGCTGCCTGGTATGGTACCCCTCTGTTGTTTTCCATATATAAATGTGTGAGAAGGCCTTTGAAGCTCAGGCTCAG
This sequence comes from Neoceratodus forsteri, assembly GCA_016271365.2. NCBI lineage: Eukaryota > Metazoa > Chordata > Ceratodontiformes > Ceratodontidae > Neoceratodus > Neoceratodus forsteri. The sequence continues at coordinate 200,516,119 of JADMNL010000025.1, forward strand.
CCTTGCAAGTGGTGAAAGAGTGGTTCTCGTTGGAATTGTGAGTACTGAATCAGGGTAGCTCCCTGTTAAAGGTTACAAACAAAGGTAAAGTCATTTTGCTGTATTGCAGACTGTACTAATTGAGCTTTCTGGCTCCATCTGATCTGCTCAGGAATTAAATGCTCATTTGTGTCAGGGCCCCAACCAGCTGCATCGAGGAACTAGCCATTAGGGCTTGGGTACCCATAGACAGTAATCAATAGGTCAGGCCTGTGCACAGAGCCCTAGGTAGTCAAATGTATATATATTAGTGGTAAGCCAATCACCCTGATTTCCCCCGGTCCTTGTTATCTCCCCTTAAATAAATCAGATTGTTTGTTTTGCAACCGTACCCTGGCTGGTTTGTGTCTTACTGGTGATATCCTGCACAGTGAATATTTGATAACTGTACCTTACTTTCCAGGGGGTCCCCGGAGTGAGCTGAGTGGTTTGAGCTGGGAGGTAAGTGTTCAGGGTGAGAGCATTGTAATTAAACTGTGTGAGCCACTAGCGGGAAGAAGGGGGGGTTGCAGCAACCCAGAAGGCTGTGACCGAGTCAACCTTAACTGTCCTAACCCCGACCTCTGGGTGGAGGCACCCGTCAATGGATCTGGGCCCCTCACCCTGTCACAGCTGAGGCAGGCAGGGGTAGTAGCCCTTAGGATAGCGCCCCCTGGGGGTTACAAATTGGAGGCACCGCTGGGATTAGCATCCCCTAGTGGCCAAGTGGGTAAAGTGCATAAAAATGGAAATGCTGACGGGGAAACTGGAAGGGGATATTATGGCAAAAATTAAGTTGGATCCTATTAAGACAATGGTACACAAACTGATGGGGTGGGGCAAAGCTGAAGAGCTGGACTCCCAGAGAATTGTGTTACTATTAGACGTGCCTTTGGGAACACCGACAGCTGACATTATTTCTACTGCAGAGAGTGTTAAATGTTTGGGCAAGGTGGAGGTGAAGGAGCATATGGCTGACCTGCTTGATCAGACCCTGCAGGTGCTACTTTTGTGCAGTGTGGCCATCAACCCCGAGAGGGTACCTCCAGTGATTTACCTGGAGGGTGCCCCACAAGGGTGGAGGCTCGGTCATATTCAGAGTGGGTCAGTCACTCCTGGGGGAGTCCCCCAAGACTAATAGTTTCAAAGATAAACTGCTTAAATTGCTGGCTGTGGAAGGGAGGACTACCCAGGAATTGCTGCAAGCATTGGACCTCTCTAGTGATGCCACCCCCCAGGGTTCCCCAGGTACTTCTCCCTGTCCCCCCAAGAGCTCTATTTTGGCTCCACTGCCCTTAGTGGTTCCCCCTATACAGCTCGATTCTTGCTGAAGGCTGAAACTTTTTTCTGGCACAGTGCTGGTGCCTTCAGGGGAGGATGACTTGGAGGCATGGATAGATTACGCCACCCCCTTAGTTCAGGAGTGGCAGTGCTCTGAGGGGGAGAAAAGAAAGCGATTGATGGAGAGTCTGTGGGGTCCTGCTTTAGAAGCCATTAGGTTCTTGCGGGCCACTAACCACCGCAACAGAGTATCTTTCTGCTTTGGAGGGAGTGTTTGGCAGTACCGAGACTGGGGAAGACTTGTTATGGAAATTCAAGTCTGCTAAGCAATGGAGAAATGAGAAACTGTCCGCCTTTGTCACTAGGGTGGAGCGGGCCTTGCAGAAGGCCTATCGAAAAGGGGGGATCACAGCCACGGCCTTGAACCAGGTCAGGTTGGAACATGTTTTGAAGTCTGCTAGATTTTCTAGTGTGATATTGTTAAAACTGAAGTTACATGATAGACGGGCTGCCCCTCCTGAATACTGTCAATCGATGAGGGAGATTAGAGAAGTGGAGACTGATGAGGAGGGGTGGGAACCCTATGTGGGAGCTGTGAACCCCAGCCGAACCCCTGAGTCTAGTGCCCCTGAGGAGACCCATCTCTCGGGGAGGCCTGATGCGTCCCCAGGATTCCAAGGTGATGTGGGGGTGTGTGCTATTTCCTCTGACCCCCAAGTAGAAAGCGAGTTGAGGGCCGAGGTTACAAACTTACGAGAATTGGTGAGGGATTTGAGGCGGTCCACTACCCACCCTGTTAGGCCTGGGAACCTGAGTCATTTAGAAACCAATGCTCTAGCGCTGGGGAACCCCCTCGCCCCCTGGAGGGCCCCTAGCCGACAAAGTACCCCCCTCCTAATAGAGACCCCCGGGACCCCAAGTTTTGTTACCATTGTGGGGAGGATGGACACTTTCAGCCTGAGTGCCAGCTGCCGGAGAATTTAAGGAAGGTCAACAGCAGACTGATCACTTGGCATCGCAGGGTCCACGTCCGACCCCCAGGAAGGGTTTTGTGACCCGGGCAAACACCCAAGCAACTGTCAAGGCTGTGCCTCCTGAGTGGTCTGATGTGGGCGGGCCCTCGATGGAGGCCCCAGTGTGAGTAAATGGGATTCCCACCCGAGCTGTATTAGATAGTGGCTCTCAGGTAACCATCATGTTTCAGGACTGGTATCAGACACACCTACCTGAGGTGCCGCTACAACCCTTGGATGGCCTACATGTATGGGGGCTAAGTGACAAGGCTTATCCGTATTTGGGGTATATACGGATCTGGTTGTCATTTCCTATTTTGGTGGCTGGAGTGGACGAACAGGTAGAAACCTTGGCTTTAATCTGCCCCCCACTGGACTGTATGATGGGGTACCCCTATTGATTGGGACAAATGCTCATATGTTTGGTCGATTAGCCCAATTGTGTTCAGAAAAGCAAGTTGCTTAGGACCGGACGAGCCCTAAGAATACCCGCCAGGATCCAAAAGGTCTCTGAAACTCAGGAAAAGGTTAGTCAGGAGGAACCTGAAGGCCCGGTGGGTGTAGTGTGGAAGAAGGATCCGGCACTGGTGATACTTGCCCCGAATGCCCAGTATGTTTTGCAAGGGGAAGTCCGACTGAGAACAGATGTTAAGAATAAGTTATTGATGTTGGATGCACCTGGGGAGGGAAGATTGCCTGAGGGACTGCTGGTCAAACCCAGTATCTTGCCGGCTAGGGCCCATGCTTATGTCAAGAGGGTGATGGTTCAGGTTCATAATGTGTCTGACAAGGAGATTCGAATAAAAAGAGGGTGCACCCTGGCAAGTGTACATTGTGCAGATACTGCAGTGCTGCCCAATAGCAAGGGTTCAAGGAAAGATGACAGAGTAACTCCCAACTTGTTTGATTTTGGTGACTCCCGGTTGCCTGCTGAATGGAAAGTGAGGATCAGTGAGAAGCTAGCCACCAGAGACCAGGTATTTTCCCTAAAAGAATGGGATGTGGGATGTGTGCAAGGGGCTGAGCACCACATCTGACTGCATGATGACAGGCCTTTTAGAGAGAGATCTCAGCGTCTGGCCCCAGCTGACATGGACGATGTGAGGCGGCATTTGCAAGAGATGCTTGCTGCTGGTGTGATACAAGAGTCCAGGAGCCCCTATGCTTCCCCCATTGTAGTAGTGAGAAAAAAGAGTGGGGCGGTTTGGATGTGTGTAGATTTCCGTACTTTGAATCGGTGGACCATTCCTGACCAGCATACCATGCCACGCATACAGGACGCCTTGGATTGTTTAAATGGCAGTAAGTGGTTCTCTGTGTTAGACCTCCGCAGTGGGTACTATCAGATCCCGATGGCCCCAGAGGACCGAGAGAAGACTGCATTCATTTGCCCTCTAGGATTTTATGAGTTCATCCGGATGCCTCAAGGGATTTCAGATGCCCCAGCTACTTTTCAGCGCCTGATGGAATGTGCTGTGGGGGACATGAATTTGCTCGAGTGTTTGGTCTACTTAGATGATGTCATAGTGTTTGGCCGCTTGTTGGAAGACCATGAATGGCAATTGTTCAAGGTCCTGGATCGGCTGGAGGATTTTGGTCTCAAGCTATCTATAGACAAGTGCCAATTCTTCCAAACTTCGGTGAAGTATGTGGGCCACATAGTATCCACGGAAGGCATAGAGACTGACCCCAGCAAAGTGGAGACTTTGACCACTTGGCCTCAGCCCAAGAATTTGAAAGAGCTGCAACGGTTCCTGGGGTTTTATGGATATTACAGGCGGTTTGTCAAAGATTACTCTCGAGTGATCCGCCCCCTCCTCAACCTCACTCAGGGGTACCCTCCCACGCACAAAAAGTATAAGAAAGTTGTGCACTCTGAGACAGAAAGGAAGTATTTTTGGCTGAATGATGTGTTTGGAAACCGCTGGACTACTGAGTGTGAGGAAGCTTTTTATGACAACATACATCAACTTACCCATGCCCCAGCGCTGGCCTATGCTGACCCGGCCAAGCCGTACGTTCTCCATACTGACACCAGTCTACAAGGATTGGGGGCTGTGTTATACCAGGAGCACTCGAACGGGCTGAGACCTGTAGCTTTTGCCAGCAGAAGTCTGACTCCTTCAGAAAAAAATTATCCAGTACACAAACTAGAATTCCTAGCTCTGAAGTGGGCCATTGTTGATCAATTTCATAACTATTTGTACGGTGCCAAGATACTGGTAAAGACTGATAACAATCCTCTGACCTATGTGCAGACCTCAGCCAAGTTGGATGCCACTGGCCATAGGTGGCTCTCTGCATTGGCCACCTATGACTATGCTGTTGAGTACAGAGCAGGCCTAAACCATATAGATGCGGATGCTCTCTCTCGGAGGCCTATGCCACAAACTGACTGGGTCAGGTTGTCAGGACCTGACATAAGAGCCCTTTGCCAAAAGTTTGACAAGGAGGAACAGGTGTCTCCTGATGCTGTAGACTGCATGGTGGATTGCTTGGAGCCATCCGAGAGCTGCATACCTGCTGCTTACTGTCATCTTTCTGCATTAGACACTAGCTCGCTGCCCCAGTTCAACAATGATAGTCTCCAACGGGCTCAATCCCAAGACTCCATGATAAAAACGGCTGTGGAGGCATTGCAGGCCAGGAGGGACGTGTCCAAGTTGCGTTCCACTGACCTGAGAACTGCCTTGTTATACAAAGAAGGGCGAAAGTTAAAGCTGATTAACCAACTACTATACAGAGAGACTGTGGATAAGGAGGGCCGGGTAGACAAACAACAATTGGTGCTGCCCACTGCTTTTAGATAACTGGTTTTGAGGTCCCTGCATAATCACATGGGGCATCTGGGCATAGACCGAACTCTTGACTTGGTACGGACCTGATTCTATTGGCCAAAAATGAGTGCAGATGTGGAGCAGTATGTCAAGACCTGTGGCCGCTGTTTGCAAAGAAAAGCCTTACCTCAGAAAGCCGCCCCCATGGTCAATATCACTACCAGTGCCCCTATGGAACTGGTCTGCATTGATTTCCTGAGTTTAGAACCAGATCTAAAAAACCTCAGTAACATATTGGTAGTCACTGATCATTTTACCTGGTATGCCCAGGCTTTCCCTACCAAGGATCAGAAAGCAACTACAGTGGCTAAAGTACTGGTTGAGAACTTCTTTGTTCACTATGGGGCCCCCCAGAGAATCCATTCCGACCAGGGGAGGGACTTTGAGAGCCACCTGATCAAAGAAATGTTATCTTTGTGGGGAGCACGAAAATCAAGAACCACCCCACACCATCCCCAGGGAGATCCCCAACCTGCAAGATTTAACTGCACATTACTTGATATGTTGGGCACGCTGCAACCCAAAGACAAGCCTAGATGGAGCCAGCAGATTAGCACCCTGGTTCATGCTTATAACTGCACCAAAAGTGATGCCACTGGATTTTCCCCGTACAGGCTGATGTTTGGGAGAGAGGCTAGACTGCCAGTGGATGTGTGTTTCGGGGTTTCCCCTGATGGGGTGCAAGCAGAAAATCATCTACAGTATGTACAGAAGTCGAAGGCCCAATTGAACCATGCCTACCAACTGGCCCAGACTATGGCTGCTAAATGAAACCTGGCCAACAAGGAGAGGTATGATAACCAGAAAAAATGGTCCATTTTGGTCCTTCTGGATTTGTCAGCAGCATTTGACACCATAGACCATGGGGTGTTGCTTGAGCGCCTGAGACGCATCTGTGGTCTGTCGGGCTTGGTGCACAGATGGTTTACTTCCTTCCTCACAGGTAGAACTCAGAGGGTGGTATGGGGGATTTTTTCCTCCAATCCTACCGCTCTGACCTGTGGGGTGCCTCAGGGCTCTGTGCTGTCCCCCATGCTGTTTGCGGTGTACATGCTTCCCCTCGGAGACATTGTAAGACGATATGGGCTGGAGTTTCATTGTTATGCCGATGATACCCAGCTCTATCTGTTCTTTGTGCCTGACCAGAATAGAGCACTCTCAGTGTTTAACAACTGTCTCAGTGAGATCCAGGATTGGATGAGGTCCAGTTGGTTGAAGTTGAACTCTGGGAAGACGGAGGTGTTGGTTGTGGATCCTGGCCGCCGGATTGAGGGGTTGGGGGCACTTCAAACCTCTGGTTTATTCCTGGGGGATGCGGAGCTCCTGACCTCTGAACGGGTGCAAGACCTGGGGGTGATCCTTGACGATCAGCTGACATTGCGTGCGCAAGTGTCGGCGGTTGTTAAGGTATCCTTTTACCATCTTAGGAACATCGCCAGGATCGAGCACCTTGTTCCATCCGGTGACCTACCCACACTGATCCACACCTTTGTGACCTCGCGTCTGGACTACTGCAACTCCCTTTACTTTGGGCTGCCTGGGGTTGATATCCGCCGCTTGCAGCTAGTGCAGAACTCGGCAGCCCGGTTGTTAATGGGGACTTCCCGTTCCTCCCATATTACACCGGTGCTCCGAGATCTGCACTGGCTGCCGATTCAGTGGAAGATCACCTTCAAAGTCGGACTTCTGACATATAAAGCCCCTGCAGGTTGGGCCCTGATTACCTGAAAGAGCTTCTGGTGCCTTACTTACCGTTGCGACCACTCCGCTCGACCAAAGAGGGGTTGCTAGAGATCCCGAGGGTAACTTTAAAATCTTCCGGCACCCGAGCTTTTATGTTCATGGTGCCGACCCTCTGGAATTCTCTACCATGTTGGATTAGAGAGTGCATGATGGTGGAGGGTTTTAAAAAGGGCCTAAAATCTTTTTTATGGAGTAAGGCATTTGTAGATAACTTGGATGCCCATTAATTGTTTTGTAGTCAACTCAGTTTTTAATATGTTTTAGCATGTTTTATTCTGTATTTTATTGTAATGCGCCTTGGTTTTGAGAAAGGCGCAGATAAATAAAGTTTATTCTTATTATTATTATAAGAAAGTGAAAACAATGGAACTGAGAGAAGGGGATAGAGTGCTATTGAGGAATCTGGGACTGCATGGCAAACATAAGATTGCTGACAGATGGCATCACCTCCCTCATATTGTTCTGGGAAAACTGGAAGATTTATCTGTATATAAAGTGCGGCCTGAAAACAATTCAAAAGATGTGAAAACTATACACAGAAATCATCTGCTGCCAATTGGGCAGATCTTGATTGAAGCTGAACCTCCCGATGCCCCCCAGGCCTATGACTAGATCTGCTGCCAAGAAAAACCCAAACCACTTGATTCTTCAGTAAGCCAAATAAGAGGGCCTTGTCCAAACCCCTCTGATGAAGATGATCACAAATCTGTGTTCAAAGACAATGAAAATAATATTGAATACTATCCTTCTTATGAACTGAGCCAACTGTTTCGGGGCAATCCCCTCGTTAACTCTGGAGATGAGGTTGGGCTTTCCAGACTGTCTGAGCCCCCAGCTTTGTCTCCGGAACCAATGCTTCTAGAGGATGACTTGGGTAGCAGCAAAGCCCAAGAGGTGGGGTCCCTGAGTCTGGCTGAACTGTCTGGCCTGGCTGAACTATCTGACTTTTCAGAAGAAGGAAGTGATGAGGGGGGAACAAGCCAGTGATATGCCGGAACCTGAAGAATATTTTGAGTGCCCTGATGGTTCCTCACTAATGCCTGAACTGTCCCCAGCTGAGCCAAGTAGTGTGGGCCTTGATGTAGAGGGTCATGCCCCGGAAAGTACTATGAGTACTGGGTCCCCTTCCCCTATGGAGGTTCCCCTTACTAATCCTAATGAGGCTGAATCGGAATCGGGCCTGTAGCAGGGTTTTCCGAGACCCCTAGACTCTCTAGCCGAGAAGTACGGCCTGTAATAAAGTTGAGTTATGAGTCTCTGGGTCAGCCAGTGGACCTGCCCCTAAATGTGGTCCATAAAGGGGTGTATGTGTCCCCAAGCTCCTTGCCTAAGCTAGCCTTGGGGGATAACTCTAGCTTGTTAGTATTGCCCTTCGAGTGTGGTGCCCCTGCCTTAGGTAACCCACCACTAGCTGATAGGGAGGGGTCCCTTCTTTCCAGGTGTCGGGGCAGGAACTAATGACCTGATTTAAAAAGGGAAAAGAGTTGCGTGTGTGGATAATATTGCATAAACTGTAGTAAACTGTAAATACAGTAGCAATGCATGTAATCTAAAGTGTGACATAATATTAATTAAGCTGTTCGCCTTAAAGTGATTTAAGGGTAACTACCTGACGCGGACGCCAAGTTCTTTGCAGGCCAGGAAGGGTGTAACCCCCCTACAAATGGGGGTTCCTAAAAGCCTTCCCGGAGCTTGCTTAAATGCCCCATGCCTGGCTGGTGTTCAGCGAAAAGCCGCTCAATGTGGGGGTTGTGAGTGCTTTTAAAGCCTCCATGTACTGTCTCTTTAAGAGCCGTCTGCTTGCAGGCAAAATCATCGTTTATGAGGGAGACTGTGTGTTTCCCTGCTCGAGTCCCGCTCGAGCTGTACTATAATTGCCCCTCTTTGTGGTCGCTAAAAACGCCAGGGGAGCTCCCTCGACAGGTGTAGCTGTTTGCCTGAAATCATTTAGAGTGATAGTGAAAGTACAGTTTATTTAACGTGCTTTTGTTGCAGATTGGGACTCTGTATGCTGTTCCCCTCCATCTTGGACCAGGACAGTTCGAGGGTCCAATAGGAGCGAGGGGTATCTAATTTGGAGTAAAAGAGCAGCCAACCAGAAACCAGGACTCTAAATAGAGCCAGATGACCAATGGAGGCACCGCTTGTAGTTTTGAAGTGGCATTATGGCCACGCGCTTTTCTAATTAATTGAGGGCCAGATTAAGTGACTGGCATGTGTAACCAGCCAGTGGAATCGGTTAGCGCCCGAGCTGTAAGGATTGCCCCATGCTGTTAGGGGCAGATGCGTTGTGACTGTGAAGGAGAAGGGAGCTCTGAGCTCCTGCGCCGTTGAGTGTTCGCGTGGGAAGCGCGTGAAAGGCCTGAGGCAGCCGTTTGCATTGCCAGCGCTACTCAGATTAAATCCGCCGGCGTGCAGTCAGAGGAAGCTGTGTACAAGCACAGCTACCTACCAGGCTCAACCTGTAGAGGACTGGAGAATCTGCTGAATCACGCTTGGTCTGTCAGGAAAGTTGAAGCTGCAGAGAGACATCCGCATAGCTGTAAGTTCAGTCGGGTCCCGGAAGCAGCTGCCTGGTATGGTACCCCTCTGTTGTTTTCCATATAAATGTGTGAGGAGGCCTTTGAAGCTCAGGCTCAGCCCTGCAAATGGTGAAAGAGTGGCTCTCTGTTGGAGTTGTGAGTACTGAATCAGGGTAGCTCCCTGTTAAAGGTTACAAACAAAGGCAAAGTCGTTTTGTTGTATTGCAGACTGTACTAATTGAGCTTTCTGGCTCCATCTGATCTGCTCAGGAATTAAATGCTCATTTGTGTCAGGGCCCCAACCAGCTGCATCGAGGAACTAGCCATTAGGGCTTGGGTACCCATAGACAGTAATCAATAGGTCAGGACTGTGCACAGAGCCCTAGGTAGTCAAATATATATATATATTAGTGGAAAGCCAATCACCCTGATTTCCCCCGGCCCTTGTTATCTCCTCTTAAATAAATCAGTTTGTTTTGCAACCGTACCCTGGCTGGTTTGTGTCTTACTGGTGATATCCTGCACAGTGAATATTTGATAACTGTACCTTACTTTCCAGGGGGTCCCTGGAGTGAGCTGAGTGGTTCGAGCCGGGGGGGGTAAGTGTTCAGGGTGAGAGCATTGTAATTAAACTGTGTGAGCCACTAGCGGGAAGAAGGGGGGGTTGCAGCAACCCAGAGGGCTGTGACCGAGTCAACCTTGACTGTCCTAACCCCGACCTCTGGGTGGAGGCACCCATCAACGGATCTGGGCCCCTCACCCTGTCACAGCTGAGGCAGGCAGGGGTAGTAGCCCTTAGGATAGCGCCCCCTGGGGGTTACAGCTGGATATCTGGGATCTGCACGTCATAGATGTTTTAGATATTTATGTTTCAACAGCTACACAGTATATGACTGACAATTTTTTCAAAGATAAACATGAAAAACAGTTGGATTTAACAATTTTCACAGTATATAGTAAACTAAGTATGATCATTAAACAGGAGAGGTATTTACAACTTTGCGAAAAAGAGGCCCATAGAATTGCCATGTGTAGATTTCATTCAGGGACCATCCAAGGGGTTTCTTAATCCAAGTTATTAGTTAGAAACTGATACACCAAATGTTGTAAATGTGAAAAAAACAAAATTAGATTTATTTCTCAAAATATTTAAATTTCCTTTAGTAAAAGAACTGAGACAGATATGGTTAATTCCTTTATGGGAAGATGTAACAACTATCGGAACTATTGATTAAAGACATAATAGAAACACATGTTGTTTTGTAACATAGACAGTCATAGATTTGCATCATTTTGCACATAAAACACTCTGTATATATTTTTTTAAATTCTTTTTACCTCCAGTCACCGGCCCCTGTGATTTCCCTCTGGAGTAGCCCACCAGGTCGACACATTTCACCCTGCCTGAACCCCTTCCCCCCCTCTTGACTTAGATCCCCATCCAAAACTCCTCTCCCACTCCCAGATCTGGCATCACCCCCCGGCTTGTGCCCCCGAGCCAGGGCCGCCACCACTTACAGGTGCTCTTCCAAATCCGGCTGCCAGGCTGAGAGGAGGAGGAATTAGGGATCCGATGACAGGCCGAGTCTGGTGTTGAGAGTGAGGTCATCTGGAGGCCCACTGTCATCCTCACAGTTGCCAGGGCTTTTTCCTTGTTCTGTCTCCCCTGAGATACGGATATGCAATGACATGCAGCGCACGACAGGCACACTCCCGCACCCACCCACAGGATGTCCGCTCTCTTCCCTATCTTATGTTCCCAACTGCAGTGCCCCCAGTCTCCACTGAGAGCTACTAGTGCTGCATAACCAGGTCTCCCTTCCCTCCCAGGAGAGGAGAACAGTCCATCGGATGCTCAATCCTCTCCTCTCCGTCCAATCCCCGGCTCCCCAAGTTCACTCCCAAACCCGGCTCGCCAGCATGGCGCGAGGTAAGGCAGATGCCTCAGCCCTCAGCACCACTGGGCCGGCAGCACTCTGTATATTATAGGATGATTTTACATTTTAAATATGTTGTAGTAGGAAAATCTGGATGCTTACAGTTTGTGATTAAATCAATTACAGTATCTGTGCTTTTTATACTGTGTCCTTATGAAATTCCTCTGTAAGAATGTAAAGTAGTCTTTCCTTTTTTTGGTAATACACTATATGCATGAATTTTAATATTATGTCATCCATATTTTTGCATGTGATAAACTTGTAATTTTATACATAGTTCAATAAATCAAACTGAAAACTGAATTGTGGTGTGAATTCACCTGGAAACATAAATCCCGGTATTTTCTTACTCCTAGAATCCAGGCCATATATGGGTGCAGAATATGGAACTTGTTGGCATAATTGTGGGGTGACTGATATAGATTAAACTCATGTTTTTGGGATTGTCTGATTCTCCAGGGTTATTGGCAGGACATAGTGATTCTGGCTGCTCACCTTGAATGAATCCCTCCTCAACCCATCCATGGTGCTGCTTACTATCCCATCGCAGGAGGTTCGGTTGGGCTCTCATGCTTTGGTCTCTATTTTATTACTGGCAACTGAAAAAGTCATCACTAGACTGTACTTGCAACCACACCCTCCCATGGTGACTCAGTGGCAGCAGATAGTCACTTCGATACATGTAAATGAAAAGTTGACATAGACTGAGGGGGAAGTCGTTATGTTCTCAGGAATTTTGGCAGAGATGGGTTTTGTACTATATGCAAACTGATTCTAGCTTTGTCCCATGATACACTGCAGATTTGTTCTGCAGTTTTTTTCCAGTACTGCACTTGGATCTTGAAACTATTGAGTTTAGATGAGGAGGGGAGAGGTGGGTGGGGCAGCTGAAAGTTGAAGGGCTAGCTGCACAATTGAGCAGACTCGATAGACCGTGAGGCCTGTTTCTGTTGGCATTTCATATGTTCGTATGTATGTTCGTTTACGGTAATCCCTCCCATTTCTTGAACTTTTTTCTTTCTTTGTAAATATATTTTATTAGGCAAAGAACATAAAAACCAACAATACATACAATAAACTGCATGAACATAATACATACAGTAGATTGGTTACAAAGTTCATTAAACATGAACAAATTCATATATTAATTCATTTACATAGAGAATAATAGATAGGCAACTGTGTGTTATGGATTTTTTTTACACACCCGAGGGGTGTGATGACTCATAAACCTCGAGAGCGAAGCTCGAGAGGTTTATGAGGGCATTACACCCCGAGGGTGTGTGAAAAAAAATACATAAACACACAGTTGCTTATTTTTTCCTTTTTTTATAATAACTGGTGCAGAGTTTGCTCAGTGTCTCAGTCTGTCCCCGATTTACAGACACACACACACACACACACACTGTCTGTCTGTCTGTCTGTCTCACACACACACACACACACACACACACACACACACACACACAGTGCACTAGGGAAACTGTTTTTTTTTATTAAGAAAAATAATACTGCTGACTGCGAGGAAGCAGTGACATTTGAGTGCGTGGGGTTGGGCAGAAGCCCCTACAGAAGCGCAACAACGGACGTTTCAGAGCACGCTGGGTCAGGAGAAGCCTCGACCGAAGCATGACAACAGCAGGATCAACCAGATAGCTTTTTTAAATTTTCCCCAAAAGGCAGGATTAACAAGAAACAGTAATTGATAAAAATTACTTACTGCAGCTGGTCTAGGATTACTTCAGGGACTGGTCTGTCCATCGTGAAGGGAAATTTTAGCCGCCATATTTTTTTATATTTTCAGCCCACCCACAGAGGGAGTAAGGGCCAATAATGTGGCAGGCTACACAGAATGACACTGCTAGTGAGAGGAAGTTTTAAGAAATGCCGTAATAACTCAATTTCAAGTTATTACGGCATTTTGGAGAACCTGAAAGCAGGTTGACAAAGGGAGTCACCAGTAATTATAAGTTCATTAAACATGAACAAATTACTAATTCATTTACATTGAGCAATACTGTACATCTTGAAATATATAAAATTTTATCCCAGCATATCAAATGTAGGTATTATCAAATGATAGTTGATAGGCCATGTAGATAGCAAAGCATTAAGATGTATGTGGTGGACCACAGATGGAACAAACTGCAAACCAGGTTCTCTCATGTAATTCAACATGAGCGCGCACACACCACCCACCTCCATCCAATTTGGTGGCAGTGATAGACCCGGGGAATTGTGGCCATGTTTACACTGCCATTCCCCTTGACTTCACATTGAAGTATGCCACGGCCCATGTACCTCCCCAACATTTAGCTGTCTTTCCTAATTCTTACTCTGTCACATGAGTCTCGTGGAACAGCAGTATGTCCATTCAAAGCTTCCGAAACCTTTCCAAGACTCTTTTGCGTTTTATCACATTTTGACCCCATTTATGTTCCATGAGCTTAAACAGAGTTTGTTAGCTATTTTCTCTTTGGGGGGAGGCTCTCAACTCTAGATCATCTGAATTCTTATATTTGACACTAAATCTGTATACCACTTGTATTCTGAAATAGTTGTTCAATCCATTGTGGATCATATCAAAACCAAAAAGAACCAAAACCTTTTAAACATTTTTAACACTGCAACTAACTCCCCATAGGCTCACAGGCACCCTCCTCCACCCCATCTGACCTCCCTTGTGAGCAAGCCAGTTCTAGTAACAGTTAAGAATATCAGACACAATAACACACCCTTCATACCCCGCCCCACCTTCTCCAATACTTTTGTTTGTGGTTGAATGAATAGACACAACAGTGCAGTATCCCACTCCTTCACACACACCCCCAGCCGAAGCTCGAACTAGCTCAGATCATCTCCCCTTGCAAATGATTCATGGATTTAAAGGTGCATATGACAGGTCTATAATTTAAAAATAGTAACTGATTATTTTTGCAAAACACAGATGAGATTTCATCTATCATTCCTGTCTGGAAGGTGGAAGCTCTAGTCTTACTGGGTAAAAGTCTGTAGAGAGAAAGAAGAAAATTAAGTTACGAACATAAACATTAGTCTGTCTGGTGAGCAAATCACAGTACACTGGCCAACAAAGGCAGTAGTGTGTATCTCAAGTTCACATTACTGTGTCAGGCAGGTTCCCCCCCCCCCCCAATACCCACATACCAAGAAAAATTGTGGTACTACACCCTTGCGGTTGAGAGGGTATCAAAAGTCGAGAGCATATGAGAGTCTACAGAGCTGTAAAGCCCTCTCAAGGACCTTAAAGAAAACCAAATCATGGGAGCACACATTTCATAGTTCACTTGCCTGAGCCAGACAATAGGTATTCCAGAGCAAATGGCAACCAGGCATCAGTTGCTCCAGTTAAAATAGCCCTTCTGCCAACACCCTGAGTCATGGAGCCCCATCCCCTCAGGAATGTCACCACAGTCAAAGCCTACCTAGACAAAAGGAGAAATTCATTAGCACCATGCTATTTCAGGTGCTTTGTTCACAGCCAAGTGCCATGGCACATATCGGTGTAAATTCTCTGCTCTGGGATAGTGTCCATGGCTGTGTGCACCCCAGTGAGGCCCAGATTAAAGGAGACAACACTAAGGGACTCACTATAAACACACAGGGCTGAATGGAGTACACAATAACCAGGTACCCATGAGAAACAGTGAGATGACATCCCCATTGACTGGTAGGTATCTAGTTTTGAGGGAAAGGGGACCCAGGGGTAGCAGGGGAGGACCAGGTCACAGCAGGAATGTTGTACTCATGCACATTATATGAGTGTTTGGGTTGCTGGATACATTGTTTGAGTGGTTTGGCACCCTTCAATAGCTGCATCTTCACACTTTATAAATTCCTCAGTGTCTTAGGGGCTGGTAAAAAACCAAAAACAAAAAGCCAAAGTGGGTAGCCTGGTCTGGTTATCCCGAGAAGGGAAAGATACACATGGGCAAACTCCCAACCTCTTTTATAGAGTTTAGCTTTTAAATCCCAAAACTTTTGTCTCTTCATTTGTAAGTCTCTGCTACAGTCTTGAAAGATTAGCACCTTCCCTTGCTCAACTGCAATGGGGCTGTAGGCTTTGGCTGCTTGGAACATCAACTCTTTATTAGGGCAGCACAAGTACTTTACAGGAAAATGCCTCGGCTTATCCCAGGGCTTGGGTTTGGGTCCAGTTTGATGGGTCCTTTCTGTTTTGAATTTAGCTGCTTCTGGTCCAAGTTTGGGGTGATCGAATAACCACTTTTTAGTGCTGGCAGCTGGAGATTTGCCCTCAGTGCCCTCGGGCAGCCCAATGATCTGCAAGTTAGAGTGTCTTGCCCTTTGCTCCTAGTCATCAACCCATTCAGGAAGTTCTTCCACCTGCCTCTTAAGATTGTTCCTTTCCCTGGCCAACTCAGTGACAATAACTTCCAATTCAGCTGCCGTTCTGCCTTGTCCAGTTAGACTGTGCAGAGGTTGTTTCAGTGAGCCTTGATACGATGCCCCGCAGATGCAAGACTTGAGCTGTTATATTCTCAGATTCCACATTTACCATGTTTTGGAGGTTTATGATCATATCAGGCAGGGAAGCAATCGCAAGATTGGCCTTTCTCCCCATCTTTTTCACCTGAGGCGGCTATGCTTTTGGATCTTGTGCTGCCATCCTGAGCTGCTGGCTCAGGAGTTTCACTCACTGAATTTGCTAATAAAAATGGCAGCTGGCTCTGCTGTTCTTGAATTCTCTGGCTGTCCATGTGATTCCTCGATCTAACAAACTCAAGATTTGTGTTCAGTTAGAGTTGAAGATGATCATTTAGCCATTTTATCTTGCCATGTGAGAACCAATCTAAGGCATGTCTATCATGCTACATGGTCAGGCTATGCCCTCCTCCTGAACTTTTTCTGAAGGTGGGATATGCTTATATTATCCTCTGGAAATTACTGCTTGTTGGTTTTAGCTGTAACCTTATTAATTACCTCTACCCCATTTTTCAGTGTTTGCCATTATTTGACTGTACTTGGTACTGATCTACCTCTGTCACAGCTTGTGATACTGTAGGATTTCACAAATAAAAAAAAATATTACTAAGAATTAAAATATGAAAAAACATAGGGTGTGAAGATAAAGAATTGGATCTAGTGTCCCACTTAAATGCTAAAATAGCGGACAAGTGCACCTTTAATGTAACATGTCTGAGACATTAAGATTTTAACTCTAAATGATATTCTTATAATACCTGCAGTGCCTGGATTTTGAGAATTATCATTACAGTATATAAAAAAACTTTTCCATTTTGAGGAAAATGTTTTCCACGTTGCTGGTTTCCTAATAACCGCCAGAACTTTTACCACCTGCTGAGACAGTCTTAAGTTTAAGAATCCTTGCTCATAAGGTACCATGCTTTGTGGTGAAGTGTTTTCTGGTTTGGTCGACAAACCCTGCCCCGAGACCATCAATAGAGCTTAACACAGTGGGAGACTGACTGACCTCCTTTTAGACAGACTCAGCAACAGGGAGTACCATGGTTGTCTGGGCCAGTCTAGATATAAAAGAATGATGGTAGCATCTTGGCTCCTCAATTTCCGAAGTGCTCCCTGAATCAAAGGAAAAGGGGGGGGGGCACAGATGAATTTCTTTCTTCAGGACATGCAGAAAGCATTTTCTAGGACTGTGCTAAAAAGATGGATGTCTGCAGTACAGCAGTGGTGATTTCTTCTTCTCTAAGGATGCAAACATGTCTATTTCAAGAACTCTTCATCTTCTAAGTAGAGTTGACAGTTTAAAGGAGCCTGCAAGGCATCGCAGGAGGTGAGGCTTGTCTGGGGCAGGTATTGAAGGACACCTGGGTGGGCAGGTAGGGGTAGGTAGCTGCCCACTGGGGTGGGAAGAGGTAGGCAGGAGGGAGGTTTCAAGGGGAGGGTGATGGAGAAGCAGGGGAGGAACCAAGCCTATAAGATAGGCTGATTAAGGCTCTGAGCTGCAAATTCATGTCCTACTCCTTAAACAATGCAGTGGTCGGTGGCCTGGGGGCCTGGAGTGCTGTCACACCAGCAGCATGAATTGTCAGATGCCAAGCACCTTGATAGCCCCTTGATGGTGCCTCTGATGCTACCATCCAGTAGCGGTCTCTTGACCACGTGGCCAAATACCAGCTACTGAGCAGTCAGGGGGCATTGGCAGGGACCATGTGGCTTGAGAAGCAATGGATGCCTGGCCTCCACACCTCCAGGGTGGCTCCCCCCTTCCTGTCTCCCTTGGGAGGGTCAGGAATATGCTGTGCATGCCCCTTGGGGAGCGGTCCGGTGTAGGCGGGTGTCGGCAGCTCAGGGTCTGGCACTGTGGTCGCACTGCAACCGCGTATCGGCGGCTGGGCTACAACTAAAAGAAATAAAAAAAAAAAAGAAAAGCTGAACCAGGACACAGAGTTAACAGCGAACGTCCCCCCCTTACCTGAGTAGCGGGTGGTAGTGAGGTCTCCGTCGGGTGGTCTCTGCAAGTAGCGTGGGGGGGTACAGGATCCTGACGTTCAAGGACACCCCTGTATACGGTGTCGGCGCTTTCTGCTGGAAGGCGGAGGCTGCAGCTCTTGATCGTTCTCCTCCAGGATGAGGCTGACTTCAGGGCCCCCCCTTCATGACCAGTGTGGCGCTTGGCCAGGTTGCCCGGCGGGGCAATTTAAGGAAGGACATCCTGTCCCCATAGTCCCTCTCCTCTCAGTTAGGAGGGATGGGTGAGCAGGTATAGAGCCAGCATGAACCGGGGCCATTTGTTTTAGGAGTCATGGACCGGCACGGAACTCGTTCGGGGGGCTGCTGGGGCATCCAAACCGGATGGCATTTCTCGGTAATAGCTAGACCCGAGGTGCTTTCCAGGGGCATGAGCAGTGGAATAAAGAATGCGCATGCCCGAGAGGCGTCCAGTGCACATGTGCGAGAGCAGAGCTGTGCGATTGCTTCTGCAAGGCAAGGGGAAGGCCCCTAATCTTACAGTCGGTTACCAGTCCCGGAGCAATTAGGCAACTCTTGCCTTGCAATGTGGGCCATTCAGATGTAGTGCAGATGGCTAGAATGAACAGTAAGCTGTATTGTAAACAGCTTATGTTTAGGTTTAGGTTTAGTGGCCACCATATATTATTAGGACTGTGTGTTATTAAATGAGGAGCATTAAACTGATGGAGTGTGAGCTATAGAGACATCTTGTGGCAGCATCATGCATCGCAGCTTAGTGAGACGCATCACTGTTAATTTCAATGTTATTACATAGATACAGAATATGGTCACTAGCCAAGGTCAATCATCATGAAGAGGAGCATTTCAGATCCAGGTTGGCAGTTTAATAATGATAAAATAGACTAACATGACCCCCAACTCAGTAATTGGTACATTAAGTTAAAGTAATGCATGACTCTGGAGCTCAGGCAGTCAGTATGGCTTAGTGGTAAAAGGCACTGAACTGCAAGGCAGGAGACTTGAATGCATGAAGACAAGGGTTTGAAGCTCACCAGCCCGCTTGTGGATAGTGTGGTCCTCAGCAAGCAACTGAGATTTAAAAAAAAACAAAAAAAAAACAGGACAATAGAAAAAAGAATAACATTCAACCCCCGGTGGAAAGGCCCGTTGTTGTGGTAGTGGCGGAAGCTAAAATAGCAGCAAGGGTCGAGCGGGGGTGTAAATTTATATTTCAGAGTGATGCAGCAATGGATTTCGATAACCAATTTGCGGCCTTCATTAAGGGTAAAGGCAAGGCATGGTGGGATGCACTATTCCAGGGAGAGGGCGAGTTACCAAGCACATCTGGACGAGTGCAGCAGCCACAGCCAGACGTGGGAGCATGCCCAGACCTGGAATTAGAGGTCCCGCTCCAGCCGGCCAATGTCCCTGGGTGAGAGGAGCCAGTAGTGGTGATACAGGACCCCATAGAAGGTGTTGTGACACCAGTCGAGAATCAAGAGCGACCGCCACCAGCCCAGAAGCCATGGGCCCAGAAAAGGAAACAAGGAGAGGCGATTCCAGACACACAAGCAGGTAGGCTTGACCTCAATGCACTCTCTGCAGAGGAGTTGAGGGCCTTGATTCGGCAGGAGGGCAGGGTCAAAGGCAAAAAAACAGAGACCACCGAGGAATGGAAAAGGGGTGGCAGGGTTTGGGGAGCCTGTGAGCCACCCTAATGCTTCTGTTAGCCCACCACCTTGGATTTTGGGGGTGCCAGACACAGCAGCAGCAGGGCAGCTGTTACCAGCACATGGACAAGTTCCACCACTGGGAGCCACAGAGCTAGGGCAGCAGCAGTGGCTTCTGGGCCAAGCGGGGCTGCCACTGGGTGCACCATGGTTAAGCCATGACATGGGGTCTAGGCAGAGGCTGCTGGAGACAGGCTGGCAAGCCATGCCGGAGCTCACAGTGCAATCTGCATTGGAGCAGAAGCTCGACTGTTTGTTGGCCCTGTTCCCTGACAAAGAACAACCAATGGCGGTCACATGTAGCCTCACCATTAGCAGAACGCTGAATACGGGGGCCTTGGTGCTTAACACCTCGACCCAACTGGCGGTGTCACAGTCAACACAGATGGGGTTTGTGTCATTGGGTGAACCGGTGGGGTCCCATTTGCCTAACAAAGTCAGGCAGCAAACAGTAAATGGGGAATACGTAGATGTTTTTTCACTCCTCAACTGGCCAGAGGAGCCTGAAGGGGAAAAAGAGAAGGATAAGAGAGAAAAGGATGATGGGGTCAAAAAGAAGTGCAAGGCACTGGTCTGATGCACCTGGGAAAATTGTGAAGTGGGTTTTGCAATATATGCAGGCCTCCTCACCCAGGGCAACCCGGTGAAGGCCGAAGGGCTATGGGTATAATTTAGTCAGGTCATGACAATGCATGCAAGCAAGCCAGGGGGGTAGTTGGCTGCAATATGACGAGGAGTTTAGGAGAAGAAAACAGAATGATGCAGGGAGGTCTTGGGCTATGTTGGATCTGCCTTTACTGTGGACCATAGACATGGAGGAGGGGGTCCAACACACTGATAGCAGGTTTCCAATTCAGTGGGCCCTTTCACCAAAAAAGGGGTTTCAGGGGAAAGGGAGTGGGAAGGGGGGCATTCAACTACAGTCAGGGATCCTGCAAGGCAGAACAGTGCAGGTACAAGCATGAGTGCATGGCATGCGGGCACCAGCACCCATTCCAGCACTGTGGGAGAAAGGTGGGGAATGCCAGGCCAGTTCAGAAAAATAATGAGTTTAATTTCTTTCAGGGGGCAGGCAAACCTGCCAACACCCATAGGGGGAAACATCTTGAGTGGTGGCTGGATCAATACCCGAACAAGGAATCTGCTTGCTTCTTGGCTGATGGGTTTAGGTTTGGTTTCCGCATTCCTTATGAGGGTCCTGGAGGGCATATCAGGCAGACAACTTAAGATCTGCCAAGGAGCGACCAGAGGTAGTGCATAGGAAGCTAGAAAAAGAGCTAGCAGCAGGTAGGATCAGTGGCCCGTGTGCAGCACCACCCATTTCACGGCTTCGGGTGTCACCAATTGGATTGGTACCGAAAAAAGTGCAGGGGGAATTTTGGCTGATTAATCACTTTTCATACCCAGAGGGGGAATCAGTCAACCATTTCATTGACCCAGCCCATACATCTGTGTCGTATGCGTCATTTGATGAAGCAGTGAAGATGGTGCAGCAGGTGGGTCAAGGGGCAATGTTAGGCAAGACAGACATCGAGGTGGCCTTTAGGTTATTGCCAGTCCACCCAGAAGACCGAGAGCTGCTGGGGATGAAGTTCAAAAGTATGTATTACATAGATAACTGTATGCCAATGGGGTGCCCAGTGGCATGTGCAGTATTTGAGCAGTTCAGCACATTCCTGCATTGGGTTACAATCACAAAGGTGAAGCGGGCTGAGCTTGTGCATTATTTAGATGATTTTTTTTTGTTTGTGGGCAAGGCAGGAACACAGAGTTGTGGGCAGCTTATGGGGGCATTCCATGAAGTGTCCGCGGAGATAGGAGTCCCGTTGGCATACGACAGAGGGACTGTGCACACGGTTGTCCTTTCTAGGCATAGAAATTGACATGACACGACAAGACAGGTCTTTCGGCTACCGCAAGACAAGCTGGCAGCACTGAAGGAGCTCCTAGGGAGGGTGACAATGGCGCAGAAGGTTACATTGCGTGAATGGCAGCAGCTGATAGGGCATCTGAACTTTGCCTGCTGGGCACCTCCCATGGGTATAATATTCATGAGACGGTTGGCCAGGATAGGGTCTGGGTGCATGAAACTACACCGCAAGATCTGGGTAACAGAGGCAATGAGAGATGATTTAAGCATCTGGCAAGCGTTTCTGAATTGCTATAATGGGGTAGCCATGTGGCCAGTGCAAGTGTCCAGTCAGGAGCTGGAGCTCTTCACAGACACATCTGAGAGTCTGGGATTCGGTGTATACTTTCAAGGGAAGTGGTGCGCCAGCCAATGGCCCAAGGACTGGAAGGCGTCAGGGGTGCTGTCGCAGATAACAGTCTTGGAATTCTTCCCAATCATGGTGGCATTGGTGGTGTGGGGTGATCTGCTAAGGGACAAAGCCATTACATTCTGGTCAGACAACACCAGTGTGGCATATGCCATTAATGGTCAGCTGGAGGGAAAGGGCCCGATGGGTAACCTCATGAGAGTGTTTGTGTTGAAATGTCTTTTGCTTAATATACAGTTCAAAGCAGTGCATGTTCCAGGAGTTGAGAATGGTATAGCTGATGCCCTTTCTCATTCACAGTGGTGAAGGTTTCAAGAATTGGCACCGGGAGCAGAAGGACACCCAAGGGAAGTCCCAGCATACATTTGGGGTTTGGTAACGCAGAAGCATGGGAATTGATCAGGAATGTGCTGGCACCCAATACGCAGGTTGCATATAAAAGGGGGCTGGACAGTTTCCTGGCCATACAGCATGCGCAAAGGTGGAGCAAGGTGTGGCCAGTCCCTGTGGAACAGCTATGCGAATACACGCTGCTTAAAAATTGGGGGGGGGGCTACACCGGCCACAGTGGAACAACATTTGGCAGGCATAGCCTGGTTCCAGAAAGCCAGGGGGTACATGGATACCACAAGAGATTTTCCGCTTCGCAAGATGCTGTAAGGATGGGTGCAGATGGTACCAAAGTTACCGGACCAGCGACGACCAATTAGCCCCACCCTGTTTAGACGTATTTGGGACGCCCTTCCCGGGGTCTGTTTGTCAGAAGGGGAGACGTGTCTATTCAGAACTGCTTATCTCATCGTGTTCTGTGGGGTGTTTCGGATATCTGAGTTGGTGCAACCAAGCAAGGCGGCACACCAACAGCTAGTATTGGGTGACAGGGACGTGGTGATAACCATGGTGGGGGTATTCATCCAACTAAGAAAGAGCAAGACAGACTGATCCACTCGGGGCTGCTGGTGCAGTGTGCGGGCTCCAAACGGAGTGCAGTGGGATGTCCAGGCATGGGTACAGGATTATATGGTCTGGCGGACAAAGGCGGGGGAGGCTTACTTTAGACATGAGGATGGGTCCCCGATGACGGTGTACCAGTTCCGTCACATGTTGCAGCAACTGGGGCTGGAGGCACGCCAATTCAACACACATTCCTTTAGGATAGGGGCAGCATCGCATGCCAGGGCGGAGGAGCTCATGGATGCACAGATTCAGGCCCTGGAGAGATGGCGGTCCCAAGCTTTTGAGAGTTATGTCAGACCACTGATGTTTTAATTGTTTTCTTTTCCTCTCTTGACAGGTAATGGCATACGAAAGACGCAGATTTGGGTGTGCGGACACTCATTCGTACATTGGGCCACCATGCGGGCGGGGCAGCTGAAAGGGGGTAAGGAGCTGTTTTTGGATCCCAGATGAACAGAAGTCAGTTGGCTGGGACAATGAGGAATGAAATGGGAGGAGCTGTTGCCAAGTTTAAGAGCGGAAGTGCGGCAGAGGCAGGCTCCTCCTGATGTCCTAGTAGTCCACTTAGGAGGACATGACCTGGGCCGGGGGAAATCCCTCAAGCTGCAATTGTGGGTAAAGAATGACCTGTCAAGATTGAAGGGTATGTGGCAGAAGATGTGCATCACATGGTCTGACATTATTCACCGGCGGCTATAGCACCATGCTTACAATCCAAGGGCAACTGAAAAGGTGTGCAGGTTGCACAATGGGGTTATGCAGCCATTCATGGCTGGCATTGGCGGGGCCACAGTGTGTCACCCGGAAATTGGGATAAAGAGTGTGGAATTGTATCGGAAAGGTGGGGTGCATTTAACAGAGGTAGGTTTAGATATATTTTTAGACGATATACGAGTTGTGGAGAAAGTGTTGGTGTGATGAGCTTGTGGGGGTGTGAGCAGGGGAAAGCTCACCCTGTGGTGCCTCAGTAGTCTTGGAAGGTGTGTGCAGAGGGGGTAAAATGGGATTACGAGTCTATGCAGCTGAATCCCCTGAGGCTGATGGGAGGTCAGTGCCAGATGACGGGAGTTGCCCCTTTAAAAAGGGGGACAGTTGAGATGGCAGGCCTCTCTGAGCATATTCTCATGGCAGGGCGGTGTCCTCTGATGGGGGAGGACACATCCGAAGCCGGTCTTGGGAACCATCCCTCATGCCCCAGAGCTGGTGCCCTCATGGGGTTTGGGATTATCTGGTGGTGGCCTCCTAATAAGAGGAGGTCAACCATTGGTGAATCAGAGCAAGCTGATTCAAGATTCCCAAGACTACCGAGCTGCACGCATCACGCTGATGGGATGTATTGATAATTACAATTTGGTTTAATAAATAAATGGCTGCGGCCATTTTCTCCATAACTGGTTGTGGTCTCAGTTTGTTCAGGTGGAACGAAATATGTGCCCTATAAAACAATAAAGGAGCATGCAAGGCATCGCAGGAGGTGAGGCTTGTCTGGGGGCAGGTATTGAAGGACACCTGGGTGGGCAGGTAGGGGGTAGGTAACCGCCCACTAGGGGTGGGAAGGGGTAGGCAGGAGGGAGGTTCCCAGTGGGAGGGTGGTGGAGAGGCAGGGGAGGAGCCAAGCCTATAAGATAGGCTGACGAAGACAGGATCCCTCTCTTCCAGGCTGCTCCCAGGTTTTAATCCCACCCAAACCTCACCCTCGTAAAAGCAGGAAGGGAACATGGGGGGGGTATAGGGACCTTGCTGACCCAATATGGGAGATCGCATTAGGGGTTGAGAAGGAATTTCCCATTTTTTTGCCACTGGGTTTTCCAGGTTTTTGCCTTCTCCAGCAAGGGAGGAGATGTTAGGCTGGTAGTTAGTTTTAGATTAGGATGTTGCAGCTGTGTTATTGCAAGTGTTGCGGGTGGCTCAGTGGTCTTGGAAGGTGTGTGCAGAGGGGGTAATGGGATTATGAGTCTATGCAGCCGAATCCCCTGAGGCTGATGGGAGGGCGGTGCCAGACGATGGGAGTTACCCTGGTAAAAAGGGAGACAGTCGGGATGTCAGGCCTCTCTGAGCATATGCTCAAGGTGGGGCAGTGTCCTCTGATGGGAGAGGACACATCCAAAGCCAGTCTTGAGAGCCATCCCTCATGCCCCGGAGCTGGTGCCCTCACAGGGCTTGGGATTATCTGGTGGTGGCCTCCTGCTAAGAGGAGGTCGACCATTGGTGAATCAAAGCAAGCTGATTCAAGATTCTCAAGACTACCGAGCTGCGCGCATCACGCTGATGGATGTATTGACAATTACAATTTGGTTTAATAAATATATGGCTGCGGCCATTTTCTCCATAACTGGTTGTAGTCTCAGTTTGTTCAGGTGGAAAGAAATATGTGCCCTATAAGACAAATCTGTTTTATGGACCATTCATAATTCACATGGCACATCCTGCTCAGGGAGTCAGTTATCACCCTGGCTTTCCTAGCCAAGTGTACTGCAGATATGTTTATGTGTAAATTTAAGCCAGAATACACATTTTTTAAGGTCTCCCTACATAGCTTTGAGGATCTGGCATCCCTTTTTGTTTACGTAAGACATAGCTGTAGGATTGTATGTCATTATTTGTAATACCTGGTTTTGCACCAGTGAAATAAAGAACTTTAGGGATAAATGCACAGCTTTTAGTTCTAACACACTGATGAGTTCCAGTCTCTATTAGTGACCATACTCCCCTTGCTATCCTCTCTCCGATGTGTCCACCCCAACCTACAAGAGAAGCATCTGTGGTTAGCACTGAGGTCTGCTGTGGGTTTTGTAAAGGAATAACTCCCTAAAAGCTGCATTTCTTGTCACTGCTCTAGAGACTTGACTAGTTCTGTTCTCACTAAGACAGTTTGGGTTAGAACAGTAGTCTAGCACCAGAATAATTTCAGCTATCACTGTAAGTCTTTTATCTGGAGTCTATTTCATGGGACTGCTGCAGCTGTTGAGGACATTAGGTCTAGCAGTCTTAAATCCTGTGCAGGTCTTTTTGTGCCTTTATTGTTCTTCAGTTCTGCTTCTATGAGCTGCAATGCCTGTATAAGCTCTAAATTGAATTTCACCAAACTGAGAAGAAAGTCCAATTTTTGCATCAAGGTCATGTTCGTGGTTGGTTGAGTTAGACCTTTTGTTTTCCCAACACACTAACTGATACTCATCTAAATATGTATAAAAGGCCCCCTCCCCAATATCAGGGGTATGATGGTACATGTCCTGGGGAGGGGGCACTCCTATTGCGCAGAAACACAATCCTGGAGTTAAAACAAGATGGCAGCATTTACCTGAGTGATGTCTTCATGCCAGATGGTAGCTTCAATGAGTGGGGTACAGACTCTTTGGGGTTGGAATGCTGGGGAGGGTGGCAATTGTGGTAACAAAACACACAGTGCAATTTTATTTAGTGAGGCCAATGTCCACACCGAGGAATCCTGTTTCAAATCAATTTAATTGCATATAACATAAAAACAGAACTCAAGTCTACTCCATGGAGCAGGGGGTATGGCAGCATACAAAAAGCAGAAAAGTTGTACAGTGGCACAAGGCCATTACTCCAGTCTTGTGACTGAGTGGTAGATTCTTTTACGTGGGTCCCAACAGAGCTGGAACAAGCTCCATTAATGGCAGCAGCTCTTCTTCTCTGTCTACACATACTCCCAAAACACTGGGCTTCATTCTATCTTCCCTCCTAATGTGGCTCTCTATCCTCCTCCTTTGCTGGACTATCTCACCAGCCCATCCTACTTCCACTGGTTCAAAACTGAGTTCCAAGTATCCACAGGGCATCTCCGGCCCAGGCAATCCCAGAGATGCATCAGTTTCCTGCACCACAAAGTAGGCTTCCCACGCGTGACTGATGGAGTGCCACACTGGAAAGGGGCAGCGGGCTGCCACCACTGCATACCTCGTGACACGGGCTGCCACCACCGTGCCACCCCACCAGCAGTCACCCAATTCCTGGGCACCCCAGCCAGCCCACTTCAGTGCTACAGTGCACGAGGCCAACCCTCCATACTCCCTGGGCTGCGGCTCCCAAAACATTTAGCCAAGGGGTCCCAAACTTGAACACACAGGCAAGCTGTGGCTCTATTTACCACTGCAGCTTCTCTTTTACCTAGCCGACTACCACTCGACACCTGGTAATTCCACAGACCGGGCCAGGGCAACATGACCCTCCTCAGCCCCGAACTCCTGCCTTGTTTCCCACCAGTCTACTCAGAAGGCCCCAAAGCTCCTCCATAAGTCTTCTCCTGGGAACTGAGACTCCGCCCGACCTGCAGACAGGCCACAGTCCCAGGCCATAAAAGGAAAAGACGGAGGAGAAAGCAAAGCCATATAATAAGCACCCAAAAAAGGGGTGCTTACGTATGAATAGACAGTAATCCCTTGTCTGCCAAGTGTAGCTGCTACTACTGACAGACGTTTTGTGAAAATCCTCAGTGCCAAAGTCAGTCCAAAGGGTATTGTTTTGAATGGATACTGGAACTGTCCTACTCTGAACATTGCATACTTTCTGCGCTTGAACCTTATTTCAAGATATAGAAATATGCATCTTTTAGATCCAGAGCACATAACCAGTCCTCTACCTGAAAAGATGCAATCACTGTTCGTAGTAAAACCATTTTGATGAACTTTTTATTTATGCATCTGTTCAAAGGCCCGAGATCCAGTATTGGTTGCAATTCTTCTGTGTTTTTTTTCCGGTCAGGAAGTATCTGGAGAAAAACCTTTTTCCCATTTGGGAGGTTAGAAACCTCTCCTGTGTTTGCAACTGTAACTGTTATTGTACTTATATTTCAGTCTCTTGTGGGACAGGTTAAAACATGTTTTGATTTAGATTTTTTGGAAGCATTTCGAATGATGTCAGGCCTTCTTTTACTATCTTCGGGACTCATTTGTCTGTTGTTTTCTCTCATACCTGGAGATATAGTAAGAAAGGTGACCACCCATTGCAAGAACATCTGTGGTGTGACCAGAAAATTGTCAGAGATTGGTTCTGGTTCAGACAGGGGTTCTGAAACTGATTGCTGCCTTGTGCCCTTCCTTCTTCTGCCTTTGTAAGAAACCTCTCCTGAAGGAATGGCACCTAAGGTCCCTATGGGTATAGGCTCTGATCCAGGTTTAGTGTCACACCAACCTCATACGCTGTGTGTACCTATGTAGTTAACAGTGCAGAGACTGGCACATCCTTCCTTGATGTTGAGGGAGCCACAAAAAAATTGTAAATGGAACTTTCTGTTGAGATTACATTGAACAGTAAATACCAGTATTCTCCTTAAATTTACATTTAGAAGTACAATTCACTCCTGTAGTTCAGTCAGACACAAAACACATGGCAGCTGGTTGATCAAATTTCTTTTGTTTTTGAAGGCGTGATTCATACCTAAGTAAGCACCTAGTTAATTTTATAAGTAAACACTATCTAGAAATGGTGCTTTCCTAATGAGTGAAAATAGGCCTAATTGGCCTAATGGACCAGGTGGCAGAAAAACACGTACTTTACTGGATTAAGTTGCATAATGGACATTAGGAAATACCTTTTCTTGCATGTTTCAAACAGTGCACCTGCTGTAATTGAGCATTCAGGAGAGCAACACTAACTGGGTGTGAGCTGATCAATAGTCAGTAGATAAAAATGGTGCACCATACTATCCCATGATGTACAGAATATAACGGGATACCTCTGGAACCATTCAGGCTAGAAATGAGGGTTACTCACCTATAACTGTAGTCCTAGGAGTCGTATACAGTATATATTCACACACCTAGCAGAATTCTTTTCCCTTTAAGAATGGTTGAAGGTCTTCAAGCTGGCTCCTCCCACCCACCCAGGTTGTATTCCTGTGACATCAGATTTTATATGCTGGAAGCAAGACTGCTATGCCACTTGCCAGGGGAGGTCGGGTGGGTTGTGTGGATGTACACCATTTACCACTCCTAGAAAGCACAGTTATGTAAAAACTTATCGTAACAGTAGATCTTTGAGGAGTGTCTCTTGCAGTAGACAATACTTTGGGGAATCCAGCAGAGGTCGCTGTGGTACACGGCAGCTCTTCTAGCAGTTTTTCACCCAGTACCACCCACAAATGACATCAGCTTCCTGTTTCCTATAAAAGTGTGGGCAGTCCCTGGTATCCTCAGTTCCCCTGCTGGATTCAGCTTGCAAAGCAAGGACCGAGAGGAAGCCGAGGTACCAAAGAAGTCCCAACCCTAGTCTCTTAGAGAAGGAGGGGGATGGAGGGCGGGAACAAACCTACTGCAAGAGACACTTCTCAAAGATCTACTGTTACGGTAAGTTTTTACGTAACTGTACTATCTTCCAATGAGTGGTCTCTTGCAGTAGGTAATACTTTTGAGATGAATCCCCAAGCATTAATGCCCATGTGGGAGGACAGTTATGATAGGAGACCTTGTAGGACTGCACGGCCGAAGACCGTCCTACGTCGTGAGGCAATATCCAGATTGTAGTGCCTTGCGAATGTATGGATCGTGGACTAGGTAGCTGCATTGCAGATATCTGAAATGGAAGCTCCTTTAAAGCAAGCTGCAGTGGTGGCCAAAGCTCTAGTGGAATGGGCTTTGGACAGGTCCAGGTAAAGACTTGTTGTATTTTTTGTAACAAAATGAAACACAATGTGCCAACCAGGATGAAAGAGTACGAGTCTCAACCGGGAGGCCCTCGCAACCCAGGGCAAAAGAGACAAACAGTTGAGATGTCTTTCTAATTGACTGAGTCCAATTAGTATAGTAGCATAGTATACAATGGACATCTAAAGTATGTAGTAGATGTTCACCCTGATTAGAGTAGTCAGGATAGTAGACCAGAAGCTTAGAAACAAGGAAGATGATAGAGGGAATGAGACACGTAGCATGAGCAGGTCTCACCCCTGGATGGTAAAGACCAGTGTCCCAATCTCTGTTCACCTGACCCCTATAAGAAGGCACCTGTGTAGGCGGAGGGTTAGTCAATAGGGCATAAGCCATAGGTTTCCCTTGTGGAATGTGAGATCTCGTTTATGGGCCCGCTGGGGAAAGAGTTATTTTCACTGAAATTGTCAGATGCTGTCAACGGGAGAGGAGCCCCCGTCGACGGAGCAGCAGTATATTTAACTGCATTTAAAGCACTGGAAAGCATCGTCAACAAGAGGGTATAAGCCCCCGTCGATGGAGCAGTCACTGGTTGAACTGCATTTAAAGTGCTAGAAAGCGCCGTTGACGACTGGTATGCGCCCCTGTCGACAAAGAAGTGTTTAAAGGATGCCCCGTCGATGGACAGACACCAGAAATGGTGGCTGTCAATGGACAGTTAGGCAGGGAGTCTGAGGAGGATTTCTCCTTCTCTTTTTTCTGCCGGGAACAAGAACCAGCAGGGGAGAGCCCTTGGTATGAGCCCCTGGTCTTTAAGAGAGACATTTTCTACTCCATCAAAAGTCATGGAATTTCAAGCAACTGTCATCAATGAGTCACTTGATTAAAGTCCTGACATACGCTGCAGGAATTGGTGTCGTGTGTGGGTCCCAGACACCTGACGCAAAGTGTGTGATTGTCAAAGTGGTATATCTTCCTACCGCAACAGCAGGAACAAAATAAAGCTTGTTTCTTTGAAGAATCTGTAGACATTCATCTTAGTTCCAAATTTCTTGTCAATGACTGCTACACAGAAGTTGCACTAGATGCTGCACAAGCTGAAGATAGCGGGAAAATGAACTGAGGCTACCAGGGACCACCCACACTTATATAGGAAACAGGAAGCTGATGTCATGTGTGGGTGGTCCCTGTGAAAAACTGCTAGAAGAGCTGCTGTGCACCACAGCGACCTCTGCTGGATACCCAAAAGTATTACCTACTACAAGAGACCACTCCGTGGAAGATCTACAGTTACAGGTGAGTAACCCTCATTTCTAGAGATGTGGATATGGTGTACTATCCACACTTCTGGCAGACTCCTGGCAGTTCTCTGGGAACCAGGGGCAGGATCTCTTTTTGGTACGGACTTTAACTAAAGGCACATGTCTGTTAATAGTGTCCACGACTATTTTGAAATGTCTCATATGCTTGCTCTACTGGAGAGGCGAGGTAGACATCCTGCCAATTTGAGAGCTGAAGGTCAGTAAGAAAGGCATTTGGCTCGAAGTACTGGCGACATCTCTGGAAGATGCATCTAGAATTGGAAGTTACTTTTTGCACGGACCTCACACAGGCTATTGCACAATGATCACTAAGATCATTGAAAAAGGCAGCAGAATGGGAAAAAAGGTGGGGCCTATTAACTAGAATTAGGTCCAGTAAGGTGCTATGTGATGGGTTTTTGGAGTTTGGACGGGTAACTTCCGCAACAAGCTGGGTGAGCCCAAAGGAGTCACAGATGTCTTTTAGGGGCTGAGATGAAGAAGAAAGCCAGTCCATACTGAAATCACCCATAATGATTATTTCTGAGGATGCAGTGTCTAGCACATTGCGCAAATGCTCCAGTGCTTTGAGGCATGCGGAAAAGGGTCTGTAATACCCCATTATAGAGAGAGAGAGAGAGAGAGAGAGATGGCTTGCAAGAGTTGAACCTTTAAGATAATGCACGATGTGATGGTGGGAAATGAATATGTGTGCTGACTTACAGGTAGCAACCCTGCATATCTCCTGGATAGGGACATCCTTGGAAGCAGCCACCAAGGCAGCAGTATGTCTAGTGGAATGAGCCCTAAGCCCAACCGGAGGCTCCCTACCAGACAACCTACAGTAGAGGTCAATACAGGAGACTATCCACCTGCCAATCATCCACTTAGCTGCCGGTCTGCCAGGTGAGTTGGCAAACCTCCCCCGAACTCCAACCACACACTTCTTATAATAAGCAAGCGTTCACCTCAGGTCAAACATATGGAACCTGTGTTCAGCCTCCAAGGTTGGAGTGGTGAAATACACTGGAAGATTGATCACCTGGTTAAGGTGAAATTCCGGAAGGAACTCCAGAACTTTTGGAAAGATCTTCGGGTTGGGGCAGAGGACAGCTTTGTCCTTGTGGAATACCAGATAGGGAGACTCCACCGAGAGCACATGGAGCTAACTAATCCTTCTGGCAGAGGTAATGGCTGCCATGAAGGTGGTCTTCCACAACATGTGGAAGATGTGACACCTGTGCACAGGTTCAAATGACTTGCCCATGAGCATTGCCAATACCAGCCACAAGTCCCAAGGTGGCTCGTGCAGTGGCAGGAACAAATGGTCAAGGCCTAATTGCCCAATCACCTTTCCATGTGCCACCATTGGCATACCCTGCTATGCTCAGTATGCCAAGATGGTTGCTAGGTGCACCTTGAGGGCCATCAACTGGAGATCTGACTAGGAGAGGGACCACAGGTTTTCCAGGATGCTCGCCAATGGACAGGACAAGAGGTCTAGCTTCTTGCCCTGACACCAAACAGAAAACCTTTTCCATTTGAAGGCATAGCACTAGTAAGTCGATTCCTTCCGAGAGGCCTCAACAACATGGAGGACCTCTTCAGAGAGACCCAAACCTGAAACTCTAGCTGCTCAGGGACAAGGCTGCCAGGTGCAGTGATTAAAGGTCAGGATGCAGGACCTTGCCCTGATGGCAAGAGAGGAGGTCTGGATGGAGGGGCAGTCACCATGGGATCCTGCTGCTGAGGATGAGGTGATTGGGGTACCAGAACTGGCATGGCAAGTCCAGAGCCACCAGGATCACCTGTGCCTTGTCCCTTTGAACCTTGAGCAGCACCTTGTGTAACAGGGGAAAGGGAGGGAAGGCGTGCATGAGGCTCGGGCTCCAGGGCCTCATGAAGGCATCCCCCAGCAGTGTTCTGCACTGAGGGTGGGCAAAAAACAGCTTGAGCTTTGCAGTCTCCTGGGAGGCAAACTGGTCAACCTGGGGAGTGCCCCAAACAGAGAACAGGCAATCAACTATTTCCAAGTGAAGGGACCAAACGCGAGACACCTCACTTGCTGAGGGCATCTGTAAGCTGGTTGGACACATCAGCCACATGAATCACCAGAAAATCGGTGCCCAAACTGTGCATGAGGGTCCATGTACGGGAAGCTTCCCAGCACAATGGAAGGGAATGCGTCCCACCACGCTTATTGAGTTAGTACATGGTTGTCACATTGTCCATCTGAACCTGGAAGACCTGACCCTGAACATGCAGAGAGAAGGCTGTCAATGCTAGATGCATGGCCCAGAGCTCCAACAGGTTGTTGTGACATCAGGACTTCTTGGGGGGCCAGAGGCTGTGAACTCTGTGGTCTCCTAGGTGGGCTCCCCATCTCATCAGAGAGGTGTCAGTCATGACAGTGATCATCGGCTCTGGGTGGACAAATAGGGCTCCTTCCTGGAGATGTTCTGGGACCAGCCACCACTGGATGGTGTCCCACATCAGCTGCGTCATCGTAACCAGCTGGTCAAGGTGACTGAGGCACTGAGACCACTGCTGGGCCAGCTCCTATTGCAGGGTGGTGCATCTTCCAGGGGGCCCACTGGATCACACTGGAGCAAGCCACCACATACCCTAGCAGGCACAGGAAGTCCTGGGCCAACCCAAAATGATTGGGCAAAGGAGGTAAGATCCTCTGCCCTGTCTGTTGGGAGTCGGGCCTTGGCCTGAAAGGAGTCGCGCACCACCCCGATGAACTGGATGACCTGCGATGGACTGAGTTCTGACTTGGTCTCATTGACCAGGAGGCCTATGGCCGAGCAGGTCTGGAGGGTCAGATCCTGGGACTGCTCCACCTCTGCCCTGGAGGCACCGGTGATCAGCCAGACGTCCAGGTAAGAGTACACCCACTCACCTCAGCACCTCAGGAATGCTGCCACCACTGCAATACACTTGGTGTAGACCCTGGGGGCTGAGGAGAGGCAAAATCACACAGGACCCCTTCTGAACAGAACCACAAGAATCGCTGGTGGGACGGATGGATGGGAATGCGGAAGAAGGCATCCTGGAGGTCCAGAGAGCAGAACCACATGTCCTGCTCCAAGGAAAGAATGACCTGATTCAGAAAGACCATCCAGAATTTGCATGGCCGTAGATATCTGTTGAGATTGTGCATGTCCAGTATAAGGAGCCAGCTCCCAATCCGTTTCTAAACCAGAAAGTATCTGGAGACAAACCCCAGACTGGCCATTGTGTCCTGGACATGAACCACTACCTCCTTCTGGAGGAGTTGGGTGATGCGCTCCCCAAGGGCAGACCACATGTCTACTGATACCATGTCGTCCTGTGGGGCATGGGCTCAGCTGGGCAGAAGAGTCTCAAACTCCAGAGGCAGACCCCCCGCTGTCCCCCTTGAGTACCCATCTGTCTGAAGTAATAATGGACCAGGAAGAAGAGAAGTGGCGGACCTGGCCCTCAACAGGAGGTCCTGGGGTAGACAGGATGGGTGGGAGGGAGACACCCCCAATCCGTCACTGTGCAGGCTTGGAAGCAGTGGTGGGGCTAGCTGAGGGAGCAGCTGGCCCTTGCCCTCCAGACTTCTTGACGGTGGAGGAGGTTTGCTTCAGCCAAGGCCATCAGGCCTGCTGTTGCACCACTGGGGGCCAAGGTGGTCTGGTTGCAGAAGCAGTGTAGGGCCAAAACTGAAAGGACATTTTCCTTTGCTTCTGGTCCTTAGCATCTTTCTGGGTGGATGTGACAGAGTCCAGGGTGGTGCTTGACTTCTCAGTGTGGGTGAGATGGCCATCCACGCTGGGCCCGAACAAGTTGGTGCCCAAAAAAGGGCCATCCACCAGTTTGGGCTGCGTGTCAGCTATAAAAGTCAAAATCCACAGCCACGCCCTGTGGCACATAGCCACCATCAAGGTCACTGACCTGGCATGAGTCACCAGTGTCTAGGACCATCTGGAGCTGTTGTTTAGCAACAGTGTGTCCTTGGCCATGGACCAACTTCACCGGCAGCTGCAAGTCAGTCGGGAGCTGGGGAATAACCAGGTCCAGGGTACCCAATAAAGCATGTCAAAGCTGGCCATCACAACAGCCTAACTAACCTTCTGAGGGCCTAGGGATGAGGGGCGTAGACCTTTTTGGCCATGTGAGTCAACTTCTTGGACTCCATGTCGGGAGGTTTGTCAACAACC
Source organism: Neoceratodus forsteri (assembly GCA_016271365.2). Taxonomy (NCBI): domain Eukaryota; kingdom Metazoa; phylum Chordata; order Ceratodontiformes; family Ceratodontidae; genus Neoceratodus; species Neoceratodus forsteri. Next base: position 200,550,964 of record JADMNL010000025.1, read on the forward strand.
CTGACATTACCCATGTGCCAAAATACCAAGTTGGCAAACAACCCTTCAGCTGAAGGGTGGTCGGTAAACCCCGACAGGGACCCAGTAGGCCCCACATATTTGCAGACCAGATGGGCCAATGACATAAGACAGGAGGTAGGACACCGCCACAACTCCAGAGTGGGACCAATGACATAAGACAGGAGGTAGGACACCGCCACAACTCCAGAGTGGGGCCAAGGATGGCCTCCGCAACAAGGAAGGTGACCCCAAGGGGAGTCATCCCTGTAAAGGATTTCTGTTAAGGGATACTTAGCCCACTTCTGGACAGGTTTCAGCTTGATCCCCATGGATTCCGAAATCAAGTGAAGCAGGGCCCCAAAGTAGGCTGGCCCCTGCTCCAATGAGAGATCCTCACCAGACTCATGGTCAAAGTCCGGGGTCCACTGAGAATGGATGAAGGAGTCCTCTGAGTTGGAAGACTCCTCGAACACCAGCTGAGCATCCATATCCCCATTGAGAATATGAGGTTCATCGGCCTGGGGGATCTTGACCGAGATCTGACTGGGAAGCCCTGGAGTCAAGCACACAGTCTTACGAGGAGGCCCCTCCTTGGGCTACGGAGGCGGGGGTTCCACTCGAAAGGGTGGACAGGCTGGTGTCAGTCTGACCAGCAGGGTGGCTTGGGCCAAGGGTGTGACAGCCACGGAAGCACCGGAGTGGGCTGAGGTATGGGCGGCGGCAAGCAGCCAGTAATGAGAAGCCACTGTTGCCACATGAACTCCTTATAATGGCACTGCATTTTATGTTGGAGCCTGTCCTCCCCCGAGGAGGAGGAGGAGGACAATGAAGAGTATCAGTGGTGTCTCTTCGCCAAATGTCAAGAGCAGGACTGATGGCCCCATCGGGAATCACTTGACCTCGAGCTGTGAGACCTCAAATGCTGGTGCACTGACTGGTCAGGGGAGGTGGAGACAGACGAAGGACGCTTGGGATCCCCCAGGCAGTCGGGCTCCTGAGGGGAGGAAAACAGCTCAGTGGGCTGATCCAACCCTCCTTGGGAGAGATTAGGCAGGACTACAGTCCTGAAGAAGAAGTCCTCCCCCTCGTCTGGTGACAAAGGGTCAGCTGGGTCAAGAAAGATCTTGACAGGCTGGTCGACCCGCATGTCGGCCGAAAAGCCTGACGGTGATTCCATGGGTCCAGCGACCTGGAAAGAAACACTGGCCAAAGCTGACAGTTGACAGCCATCGAGTCAGCAGAAGCACAGGACAGGGAGATACAAGACCGCTCCTGGTCCCATGACCTGTGATGGGACTTTTTGCCTTTGGAGACCCGTTTCAAAGGTTTTTGACCCCCAGGAAAGGCCCTTCCTGAGAGTCAGAAGGGACTGGCACATGTCCTGAAATGCCCCGGTAAATGAGGTACCCTTGCCCACTAGAACCATTGCAGACACAGACGAAGCACCCACTGTGATCTGGGCCATGGACTCCTTAAAAGTGGCAAGTTGTTTAGCCAAGCCCACTGCCCCGGAAACTGCCTTGCAGACATCTTTAGATTTAACAAGGGGGTCCCGTTGATCCGGATGGCCCAGGAGGAGGCAGGCATAGCAGTCCTATAAGGTGGAGGGTTGAAGGGTACAGCACAGGCCACAAGCCTGTGGGTCATGCTGCATATCCAGGCAGTAGACACACGCATAGGGTAGGTCAATGTGCGACATCCTCTGGCCACAAGTCATGCACCGTTTGAAGCTGGGACAGGATTTCTAGTCGCCAGAGTTCATGCTGCAACACTGCACATATGAAACAGTCGAAAAGCAAGAGCTGGAAGACTGAAATTCAAGCTTGAAAAGTTAGGGCCTACTCCTATCGTGGAGTTCCAATGGAGGGAACCTGATGCTTCCAGTGAAAAGGAAGATCTGACATCACAGGGCGGTGCTGAGGAGGATACCACCAGGGTGGCTTGAAGACCTTCCAGCCATTCTTAAAAGGGAAAGCATTCTGGATTCTGCTAGAAGTGTGTGAATAGTACACCATATCCACGTCCCTAGAAACTTAATTTTTTTTTAAATGAAAGCTTGGAGTCAGCTAAGCTGATATCGACACAGTTTTGCTAAAGCTTGCATAAATAGATATATAAACAAGAAATGGCTAAAAAAAATTCAGTCTTGTTATTTTTAGCAACATATTACATCAACATGTACAGACATGTATCCACATGAGAACATACAGAATAAAGTATGGGGTGGAGTGTGTAACGAGATTTTACACACACCCGAGTTGTGGGATGCTACATAAACCCCAAGGGCGAAGCCTGAGGGGTTTGTGAAAAGTATCCTGCCAAATGAGGGTGTGTGTAAATAGAGTTTTATGCTGCCACCCATATTTTATTTTATATAATTGCTGGGTTTCTATTTTTTGCCACAGCAGTTGTATAAAATAGGGTTTCCACGCGTGCTGTCCCGGTGTGGCCGCGCTATGTGCAGTTTCATTTTCGGCTGGTTTGACGTGCCATTTTTAAACATCCCTTTTCCCTGAAAGGCCTTTTGTTTTGAAGAAATAAACTTACCACCGAGTTGCACTGGCCGGCGGTTTGTTTTGGTGAGAACCTAAAGGCAGGCGCAGAGCAGTCAGCCTGGGTGGTCAGAAGTACAGAAAACTGTGGCAGGCGCATGAGCAAAGTCAGGGAGACTGTGTGCATGTTTGCCATTATAAACGCTCCTTTATAATGGCAAATTACACCATGGTTTCCCTATAGGAAAAATAGGAAGTCATTAATTATCGTATAATTATGATCTAGTCATTATGCTCAATCTCTAAGATTTAAAAAATAAGTTTCTAAGCCTAACAGTTTAAAAGTTACAACTGTTTGAAGAATGATTTCAGGCATGATCATGATAAAAATATGATAAAAATTATTTCTGGAAATGGTTGTTAAATATTAGTGGTTGTGGTAGCCTGTGATGATTGCAGTCACGACTGAGGGCTTTTAAAAAGGGCAACTCAATCACGGAACCTGTGCACAGGGCTACTGGGCAAAGAGGGCGACCGGATAGGGGGTTTGGCAAAAATAGTGATAGGATGTCGCTATGTATACACACTCATGTGGGGTTGGGGAGGGACCAGGCCATGTGATGGGCGGAAGGAGAGGGAGGGTTTGCGGGGTGTAGTGCAGTGGTGGGCTGCCGAGCTGGCCATGTGGCATGGTGGGTTGGTGGCAGGCTGGGGTTGGGAGGGTGCTGGGTTTGGTTCTGGGCGTGCTCGTGGTTACTGTACCAGGTCAGGATTTTTATTTTTTTTAATTTTGCACCCCCCCCCCCGACATGCACCCCCCTGGAGCTGAGAATTCTTTAGTAGGGGGCACAGCCCCCACATCAAAAAAGCAAACTTAAGTCTCCGGCACCCTCTTGATGTTCACTGCAATTGTACATCAACAAAACTGATTTTCAGCAATGAACACTCAGCCAAATGGTGATAGCCTTTCTGCAATCGCCGTTATCACATGGAACTGTGGTTGTTCAGTTTAAGAATTAACACATTCCTTTCTAGTTTCATTTAACCTTCCTGTGTACTCCTAGCAGCAGCTGCAGCCGTTCACACATCTTGTATTGTGCTTTGGGATACAATGTTTATGAACGCTGCCTAATAAAACCAAATTCTTTTCATCAGTTTTTCTCTTCCCAGAATGGCTCATATTTTGCAAGCCACAAACTGTCTCACTGGAGTGCCTTTATATGTTCTAAAGAAAACCAAGTCCAGAAAACAAATTCTATTGGATGTGGGGTGCTCAAACTAGGGAGTGCACCAATAACCCAGAGTTGAGAAATGCACAAAATACAAACAAAAATGCAGGGGTCCGCACTAAATAGCAAAAATGCAAAAACTTTTAATGGCACAACGTGACCTGAATCACAACAAATGCAAAAATATATATATGGGTACAACGCCTGAAAAGATCGCTTTTCGGTCGATACGCAAACGCTCCTTTGTTCTATCAGCCGCTTTGTGTCAGCGCCTTTGTTGCACCACAAGTGTTTATTTGGTGTTTGTTCGACTTTTTGGCATTTAGCCTTGCACCCATATATTTTTTGCATTTGTTGTGATTCGGGTTGCATTGTGGCTAATTTACTATATTTTGAAGTCACCTTTGCCAGCATATCATGGATTGCATCAGGGAAGAGAGTTTTAGAACAACTGGTTCTCTGCACACCTGCTTTGGGTGAGATCAGTTTTTTATGTGTGTGCTTTGATAATGTGCCATTAAAAGTTTTTGCATTTTTGCTATTTAGTGCGGACCCCTGCATTTTTGTTTGTATTTTGTGCCTTTATATGTTCTTGCATTGGTTATGGGTTGATGCCTTTGTTTGGGGATTGGTGGGTGAAAATGATGCTCTGTGGTTGCAAAAACCAAAGCAGCTTACATTGATGGGGTCATCTGGAAGCATATCTGCCTCTGGGCCAGAAAGCCATGGGTTGTAGTCATGTATGGGAATGGGCTCATACCAGAAATGCTGACACCCAAATACAGTACTAAGGGGTTGCTGTACTGTCAGTGTGTGCCACCCTTCAGATGAAATGTTAAACCTACAGCAGGTACTGTCTTTCTTTTCTTCTTCTTGTTCATGTGGATGTTGAAAGATCCCATGGTACTCCTTGAAACAAATCCCCCTCTGGATGAGGCTGAATATGGGCAGAATTTCCTACCTCTTCTTTCACAGCGAACAAAACTAAATACTGGAATTAAACAGGTGAAAACAGACCTGCAACTCCTAATGTACTCTCCCAACTAATTTGCTTTGTTTCATCCAAACTCATAGGAACCAATTCATTGTGGAAATAGATGGAAAACAAAAACGCATCAGCAATAAAATGTAGGTTTACACCCTATGAACTTTGGAAACACACAGCAAGAACCTAGTCCACCTTATCTTGTAAAAGGCATTTTTAATTATAGGCAACTCACCTTACTGCTACAAAAAGCTTGTTCCAGTCCAGATGGTAACGCTGAAGCCACTGACGTCAACATTTCAAGTGGCTGGAAACCTACTGCATCAGCATGCTTTCAACCTGTTCCTTACTGTCCTAAGATTTGCATAGGCAACACAATGTTGTACGTACAAGAAAATGCAAAGCAAATGTTCCCTTAAGATAACATTTCAATACCACATTGGCTTCTGGGTTCATGCCCCAAGCCCAGAATGAAACAGCAAGCCAGCAATAGGAGAAACTGAACATCGTATAGGGCACTTCCATACTTGGAATGGATGGGACCCTCCACTGCAGCACTGACCCCTAGTGTCAAGGGAACACTTTGCAGGTGGAAGCCATGTGGGTAAGGAAGTAGTGGCTGGGTGAGGATTTGGGATTTGGGGACAGTCTGTGAGGGCGTAGAGGAGAATCCCTCAGAGGTGGAGAATGGATATCCTGGTCAGATCTGAGAAAAAGGGAGGGAGGAAGAACGACTGGTATTAAATAGGTTATATATCATTAAGGCTCTCTAGGATCAAGGTAATTGTGAAAATCAAATAAATATGGGAAAACTGATAAGTCTTAAGTAGATTCTAAATGGAAAAAAGATTCTTATATAAACAGTGGGCAATGTGGCCTAGTGGCTGGAGCACAGATCTGTGGACCAGGACTTGGATGTAGGTCCTGCCAAAGTCACATACTTCCTTTCTAACCATGAGCAAGTCACTTAATCTCCTTTCGTTCTAGTCCATTTAGCTACAAAATGGTTAACAATGGCCAGCACAGTCATGCAGTAATGGGTGCTCTTGCTATGCTGCCAAGCGACCTGGGCTTACATCCTCAGTCCTGAACATCAATGTGGGCCAGCAGGAAAAGAGCTGTATGTGCCTCAGGATGCTCTTTGACTTCAGGGATAAAAAGCAGCGACTCCTGCTTCAATACTGCCACTTATTGGGAGGGCCTGGAGCTGCATGCTTGGTGTGCTGGCTTATCAAAGTATGTTCATGCAACTGTACCCCATTGGTTGGGCTGCAGGGAGCTGTGGGTAGAATATAAGTAGCTCAAAGTAAAAAAGGGGATCACGGAAGGTTAATGCCAACTGATCCCCCACCTTGACTGGGGCCACTCCACTCCCCTCCCTTTAAAGAGGGGATCCCTCACTGGATCCTTGTTTTGCATGGCCACCAGAAGGCTGGCCAGTCCCCATTGGGGGAGGGAATCTACCAGGCTAATAAGAGGAAGGTAGAGATCCCCAACAAGTTGGTTAGCAGTGATTTATCTGTACAGGTAGAAGGACTTGGGTTAGCTGAAGGAGATCCTAGACTCCTCACCAAAAAGTACCAAGAGTTATAAAGATACTGTAATTGGAAAAACAATGAGTGTAAAAGAAACAGGACCACAGTGAAAACAAGGGCCTTGATTTTCAAAGCCCCATGAATGCCGCAAGCCTCTGGTGCACCGATCGTTTGGCATACAGGGCATGAGGCATTCTCCCGGCCAGCGATCGGCATCTTCAATTCTGAGTGCAAAATGCCACAAGTTAGATCAGCTTTTACCTGATCTAACATGCACCATCTGGGGGACCCTTTTTAAGAGGCTTGCACCAAACCTTTGGCGCAAGCTGCTGTACACTGAGGAAACTGTTGCAACTGCACCCAACAATAGAAAATCGGGTGCAGTTGCAGCAAACTAGTTTGGTGCAGCTGTGCCACAAAATGACTCTGATGCAGGGCTTGACAAAAGCCCTGCATCACCTTTTGAAAATTGAGCACAAGGTGTTGAATCATAGCAGGGCTACCCTGTGTAAATAAACTAAAAAAAAAAGTGTCTACCTGTCAAAAATCACTCCTCAGTTGTAAGGCTTATACAACAAAAGGAATTATGAAAACGGTCTCAGAAATGCTCCATTCTGACTGTCCGTCAGCATTCTGACAGGCTTAAATTAAGCTCCGTTACACTGTCACATACAGCCTGATCACCATGGTGCATGAATTCTTCCTGTCAGCATTCCATCCTCTAGGACTGCTGAATAACTAGAATGATTCATTCTAATTCTGAGTCAGCATTCTTAAACAGTTAGTGGATGAACTTTTTATTAAAAATCTTGATCTCAAAAATGAAAATATTTAAAGGAGTAGTACAATCAAAATTTGCAAAAACATGTTGTGCAGAGTGTTTTGACTTATATGTGTAGTCCTGCTGTGCCTTTCTCTTTGCTATTAAGAATTTGTCTGTGCAGATGGTGTTCTCTTCCTTTGTAGAGATCCTACAGCACATAGCGCCTCCGCCAGGCCCAGCGATGCCAGGGTCTGCCAGACTAGTCCCCCATCGATGCATGCTATGTCGACGTGCCCTGTCTATCCAAGGGCGTCAACATCCTCACTCCCCTTCTTGCAGCCTTCAGAGTCCGACGATGAGGATAAGGAATATATACCTGACCTCTTACCACAGGAGAAGGAATAGGAGAAGATTAATTTTCCCTGCAACTCTGCATATTGATTTAAATGGTGGCACACACATGGTTTTAACTCTCCTGTAGATACTTGGCATTTTATCAAGCACAGATTCCCGGATGCTACACTTAAATCATCTGCTTACAAAAAATATAAGAACAGCAGATCTCTACTTTATAATGAGTTTTTCTATGGCAGTAATGATTCTACACCCTCCTTCTTATATCAAATGGACTGGCAAGACTCCTCTCAGACCCCACTGCCCCCACAAGATGATAGCCGGCAGACAGTTCCCCTGTGGAGTTCCAGTAGTAGAGGCAGACAAAGCGGCAGGGAGTGGGAAAGATCCAGGGCTTGACTGGATTGGCAGCAGGCTGAACATGCCAGAAGCAGGGAGACAGGTAGCAGATGAAAAGTCTGGAATCTGACCAAACCTCTCTGTCATCAGCTGCTGAAGCTTTTTCTACTACTAATAAATGAACAATGAAAACGGCAACAGATCTACAACTCTCTGGTCAAGACCTTTTTCCCTCTAAACAGGTGACTGAATCCTGGGCCAATGCAGTGGCAAACACTTTGATGAATCTGAACACTTGACTTCTGTTTATCTAAAGCAAGAACTTTGGATAGAAACATAGAATGTGTCGGCAGAAAAGGACTGCCAGGCCCACCCAGTCTGCCTAGTATGCCTAGCATGGTGCTAGGACTTTGTTACTGCCATCTGCCTGCCCCCTCCCCATGTCTAACAGCCCCTTGTGTCTATCCCACGCTCTCCTAAATCCCCCCACAGTACTGTACTTGCCCGCACCACCTCTTCTGGGAGTCTGTTCCAGTTTTCCACCACCCTCTCGGTGAAGTAGAATTTTCTGATGTTTCCCATGAAGCCCCCCCCCCCCAACACTATCTGCAAACCATGCCCCCTTGTTTTTGATTGCTCCCTTATGTTGCAGATGTCTCCCACTGGCACCCTGTTAAGTCCCCGGATATATCTGAAGGTCTTAATCATGTCCCCCCTTTCCCTTCATTGCTCAAGAGAGTAAATGTTAAGGTCCTTCAGCCTTTCCTTGTAAGACAGATGACCAATACCCTTTACCATTTTTGTCACCTGCCTCTGGACACACTACACCCTATCCACATCTTTCCTGAGGTATGGCCTCCAGAACTGGACCCCATACTCCAGGTGAGGCCTGACAAGCTGTCTGTATAAGGGTATTATGACCTCCCTCTTCCTGCTAGCCCTGCAGAAAACATCCCAGCAGCATTCTACTAGCCTTGCCACCACCTTCTCACATTGCTTTGCCATCTTCAGGTCCCATGAAATGAATATGCCAAGTTCCCTTTCCAGCTCGGTAACCTCTACGGCCTGCCCCCCATACTCTTGATGGTAAGCTAAATCATTTGCTTTGCTAGAATTAAGAAATTCCCTGCTTACTCATTTTTTTAACAGTCTGTCATCTTCTACTAATGTGAGTAACTAACCGATAGGATGGTATCTCCCCTGTTGTGCTCTCCATCCATCCCCCCCCCCCGAGGGACAATGCATGTCAAATGACAGTCCCTTTTCTTTCCTCCTGCATCTACCCCTTAGTTATCATCCTTACTTCCCTTCCCCTTTCATTACTCATTAAACATTTGCTATTGTTTTACTGGCATAGTGAAACCTACTCCATATATGAATTTGGAACTGTGACATTTATTTTCCTTTCTGGAAGCCCTTGGTGAATAGTTTACTAACGTTTCACCATGATCAGCTACCTAGTATTCTATTTATAATTGTTATTTTTTTTTTTTAACAACCTCGCCCTTTTGGGGCAGGACGTGGCTATGCTGGCGAAGTTTATGGACTCCATCTATAGTTTATACATCCTGTACCCCAGTTTTTACTTGGGTGCTAAACAGTGTTTTCTGTCAAGCACTTCAGGATTTGTTCTTATTCCTATTTATATATTTAAATGTTTATTGGATATTCTATTTTCAATGTTGTGGTCTAATATTTTTATTTAATCTTTCCTGGTTTTCCTGCTCGTTAATACCTATTCTTTATATTAGCAGTCATAATTTATTGCTTGTTTTATGCTTAAAGCTGATCATTTATTCTATAGTGTGGTATAGCCCATTTTAGATGATGTTTTTATATCTTGTTTTAGGGAATAGCATTTTTCTCACATATTTTACAGGATGTATCATTTATTTAGTTTTGGTTTCACAAATCTTATAGTGGGGCTCTTTTCTGCCTAGGCTTATGACCTCCCTGTTAGTGTGTATATTTGGTACAATAACCACATTTTTTAATGCTTACTTACAACAATCGAGGCTTTAAGATGGCCTCCTGGAACGTGAAATGATTAAATCATCCTGTTAAAAGAAAACAGGTACTTTCCTATTTTGAAGTCCATTCACACTGACATAGCATTAATACAGGAGACTCATCTTATAGCAGAGCATACACAATGGTTGGTCAAATCCTGGGCAGGAAAACCAGTACACAGTTTCAGCCACTGTTAAAAAAAAGAGGAGTTGTAATTCTGTTTCATAAACATATTAACTGCAAGATTTTGCAAACATATTGTAACACAGAAGGTAGGTGGGTTTTTCTACAAGTGGATATTCATTCTACAATTTTTTGGATTGGAAATATCTATGCCCTAACCACGAGGGTGTCGGGTTCTTTCATGATATTAAACAGTTTATGCATGATAATAATATGGGACAGAAACTCCCATATTACTTGGTGGAAATTTTAATTTAGCAGTAGTTGATTTTCTTGATAAAAGTAAATCTACTGGGGATTCTCATATAAGGGCTAGAAGAGCACTGCACTTTTTATTGAGAGAATGGAATTTAACAGATACCCGGAGAGCAGAAAATCCAACTGAAAGGGATTTTACTTTCTAGTCTCCCAGGCAAGAGTCCTACAGCCGTATTGACTACGTTTTAGCCAACGATCATGCTGTGCCATGAGTGGAAAGCAGTCACAAAGGAACCATGGCCATCTCTGATCACTGGGTGTAGGCAGGCATACTCCAAACACTCCATGGTGTGCAATTTTATTTAAGAGGGGTAGAAAATAGGCTCTGAACTGCCTCCTTTTTCCATGAAAACTAACAAAGAAAATACTGAACCTTTCTGTAATTTTATTCATAGGAGTCGAAACTAGAAGGACTGGTCACTATTACTCTCTTTGCATCCCAAGGAAAATACAACTTTACAGGCTATGGGCAGGTATGTGGGTGTCTTAGGGAAAAATGCATGGCATTTGTATTTACCCATGCATGGCAACAACCATTGTCATGAGGTACAAAAGTTGTATATATTGTGCCAAATGAGGCAACAAACACGGTCCTGGTGTACATTTGTATATTGTCTGGCCACACCCGGGGGGGGGGGGAAGCTCACCCTAACAAGAAGGGGTGGGGTAGCAGTGAGTCCACCCGGTGTGCAGATCTGAAATTCCTGGCTACACCCTCACACTCCTATTTCATGTTTTCTTACAGCCCTTTGCCATAACAAGTCTCCTACATGGAGACTAGACCCTTTATTAGCTTCTAATATCAAATTTCAAGAATGGATCCAACAAGAAACAAAACAATATTTTGCCCTTGAAGAGCTACTCAGTACGTTTACATGGTGATATTATCACCAGGTAACATGATACCAGGGAACCCCCGACTTACCCAGTAATATTCTACTCATGTAAATACACTGACTGACGCCTCGAAGGAAACTTTAAAAAGCATAATAATTAGGTACAAACCTGCCTGCATTCCATTTATATTTTATATAAGTCTCCTCCCCATTATTTATTACTAAGGAAATTTGCATGAATATATAACCTTTATCCCTTAGAGTTTCTTTAGAGCCCGTCTGCCTCTATAGCTTACTCCCTACTTCAAGTCATAATCTTCTGTTGTGACATCACAATCTGTTGCCATGGGAGTTACTATGATATCAGAAGCAGTGCTCTGTGACTTCAGGTAGGGAGAAAGCATCAGGAATAGACAAACTCTTCAGGAGCAAAGATCCCATTTTCATATAGATGACCTCAGTAATAAATAAAGGGGAGGAGGAATACAGCACTAATGAGAAATACAAGATGGACTGTGTTTAAATATTAAGTTTTGTTAAAGTTCTCCTGAACGTGTCACCAGCTCTTTAATGTTATTCCTGAAGTTTCTGCTTCTACTATTTAGGGAAACCTTTAAGGCCTTTATTAGAGGCCGGATAATAGGGTATTCTGCTGCTCAGCGAAAAGAAGGGGAGAAACTTAAGATGCCAATTAGAAACTTAGATACATATAGAAAAAGACAACAAAAATGGGATTAATAGGACAGAGGAGCTTCAAGCAAGGATAAGGAGAAAGAAATATGAGCTGAATAAATTACTGTACCAAAAAGCTGAATGACACATTTATAAAACAAAACATCTCTAGTGGGGATCAGGAGATAAATGTGGGAAATTATTAGCACACTGACTGAGGAAACAAAAAGCTGAATCTTACACATCTACACTTCAAGGCGCTGATGGTAAAACGCACACTGACACAAAATCCATTAACAAAATTATGCAAGAGTATTGTAAGAAAAGTGCAGTTATGTAAGAACTTACTGTAACAGTAGATCTTCGAGAGGAGCTCTTGCAGCAGGCACCACCAGTAGGCCTGAAGCCACCAGGCACCAGGACCATGTGGAAAACTTTTAGCTAGCAGTCCATCACGGGGGATCGCCCCCGCCAATGTCAGCATGCTGTCGTCTGCCTATCCTATAAAGGGGGTGGTGTTCCCCCAGACCTACCTCAGTTTTCCCGCTGGTGACCCCGGCACAAAAATTAAAATTGGAGAACCAAGGCAGTTCCTCAATGCCGAGAAAAGAAGAAAAATGCAAAGAAGCAGCAGCTATTAGGGGGAAAGAGGGAGGGAAAGCAGCACCTGCTGCAAGAGCTCCTCTCGATGATCTATTGTTATGGTAAGTTCTTACGTAACTGTACTATCTTATTTTGAGGGGGGGTCTTGCAGCAGGCAACACTGGTAGGACTGAGTCACAAGCAGTACCAGAAGTGACAGAGCGTCAGCCGGGAGGAGACAAAAAATAAGAGCAGACTGCTCATAATAGAAGGCCCTGAAGGACAGCTAGTCTGAAATTGGCCCTGCCTTTGGAAACAATGTCCAGACTGTAGTGATGGACAAAGGTCGGAACTGAGCTCCAAGTGGCAGCTGCACAGATGTCCGCATTGGACACATTCCTGAAACAGGCAGTAGAGGCAGCCATACCTCTAGTGGAGTGACCCATAACCGCCTCAAGCAAGGGCTTGTTATATTTACAGTAACAGTAAACAATGCAGTTTGCCAACCATTTGGGCAGACATTGTTTTGAAACAGGTGCCCCTTCTCTCTCTTTGGGGGAAAACAAAACAACTGATCAGTTTTTCTAACTGGTTGAGTGCAATGTGTGTAATAGCAAAGCACCCTAAGAATGTCCAAGGTATGCAATAAGGCCTCCCCCTGATTAGAATATTCAAGGTCATAAACTGGTAGGTAGATGGATTGGTTAAGTGTAAACTCAAGACACCACCTTAGGCAGAAACTTAGGATTAGTACGCAAAGACTACCCTGTTTTTGTGAAAAACCAAGTAAGGCTCTTTGCACATCAGTGCCTGAAGCTCAGAAATCCTCCAAACAGAAGTAATAGCAACCAAAAACGAACACTTTCCACAACAGAAAGCATAGCTCACAACTCGCAGCCAGCTCGAAGGGAGGTAGAGTGAGCTTTTCCAACATAAAAAGAAGGTCCCATGGAGGAATGGGATCCTGAATGGGAGGTTTCAAATGTAGTAAACCCCGTAAAGATGTGTGGGATGCCTCCAGCTATACAACAGCTTTGCCCTCAACAGGTGCATGGTACTCAGAGATGGCGGAAAGGTGCACCTTAAGAGAAGAGTACCCCAGGCTGGAGTTCGAAAGGAAGAGGAGGTACTCTAGAATCAGATTCACCAGGCAGGTGAAGGGATCCAGGTGGTGAGTGGTGGCCGTTAGGGAGAAGCGCTTCCACTACACGTCATACTGTAGATGGCTCTTGTGAAAGGTTTTCTGGCAGCCATTAGGACATCAGCAACCCTGGAAGAAACCCCAAAGCTGGCAATAGCTAAGTCTGCAGGAGCCATGCATGAAGATGCAGACTTGAGGTCTGGATGTACCAGGTTGTCCTGCTCCTGGGAGAGCAAGTTGGTGCATGGGGGCAAGGGTACTGGAGATTCAATTTCCAGCTAATGTAACAGAGAGAACCAGATCTGGGGTGGCCAGTAGTGAGCTATGAGAATAATCTCTGTCCCCTCTGACTGGAGCTTGAGGAGAACCCTCTACAGGAGCAGGAAGGGAGTGAAAGCATACAAGAACCTCCCTTTCCAGGAGAGGGACAACGCGTTGTGCCAGAAAACTCCAGGCCATGGATCGAGCGAGCAGAAAAGCAACAGTTTTGCATTGCATGGGGATGCAAATAGGTCCAATTCTGGATAGCCCTACCTGTCGAAGAGGTCTTCGACCACTGAGGATAGGAGTTCCCACTCGTGCATCCGTGACCTAGACTGGCTTAGACTGTCGGCCTGGGTGTTTTGGAAGCCTGAAACATGGATGGCTGAGAGTTCCATGTCATGCTCAATGGCCCAGTACCAGAGTCTCATGGCCTCATGACAAAGGGGATATGAATGAGTGCCCCCGTTTGTTGATATAGTATACCACACACATGTTATCCGTCTGTACCAATAGTGGGCCAGGAAGAATTTGGGTCTGAAAGGCCTGCAGAGCATAAAGAACTACCCACATCTCCAGCATATTGAAGTGGAGATGCTGTTCTGGCTCGGACCAAATCCCCTGGGTCTGACAGTTGGCTAAGTGAGCACCCCAGCCAAGGCCCAAGGATCCGTGGTGAGGATCTACTGTGGGGACACAGCAAGGAGGGGAACCCCTGTCATGAGATTGTTGGGGTTCTGCCACCACTACAAGGTCCTCCTCACCAGGTTGGAAACCAGCACCGGCTGATCCAGGTCATTGGTGCGTTCGTCCCATTGGACCCGATGAGTCCACTGGGGAACTCTCATATTCAGGCATTCTAGAGGAACTGTGGCTATAGCTGCTACCATGTGCCCCAACAAACAAAAGAATGCTCTGGCTGGTACCTGACGGCTGGAAGCCACTAGCTGGGTCTGTGCTATCGGTCGCTCTGCCCTGTCCGTCGGCAGAAAAGCTCTGCCCTGGGATGAGTCCAGGACTGCTCCTATATACTGGAGGTGTTGGCTCGGACAGAGATAGGACTTCGGTTTATCGATCATGATCCCTAGGGCTCGGAAGAGTTAAAAGGTGCCTTCCAGAGTCTGCAGCACATAAAAGCCATGCCTCCGCAGAGCCACAGTAACCACTGCTAGGCACTTAGAAAAGACCCAAGGTGTCAAGGAAAGGCCAAAAGAGAGGGCCTGGAACTGAAAATGGTCCCCCTGGAAGCAGAAGCGAAGGAAGTGGCAGTGGGCCGGGAAAACCCGGATATGGAGATAGGCATCCTGCATATCCAGGGAACAGAGCCAGTCCCCCGATGAAGGAGGGGAAGCAGCCCCTGAAGAATAACCATCCTGACTCAGCTGCACTCTATGTAGAGGTTCAGGCAGCTGAGGTCCAGGATCAACCTCAGGTCCCCTGTTTTCTTGGGGATGAGGAAGAGTTCGGAGTAGAACCCTCTTCCTCCTTGAGCCAAGAGAATGGGCTCAATGGCCTTTTTGTGAAGGAGAGCCTGAATCTTCTTCCTGATGAGGGAGATGTGGGTCTGAAGATAATGGGAGAGCCAGGGAGGGATTTCCGGAGGGAGCTCTAGAAACTCGAGGGTGTGACCCATTCGATAATCTGCAGCACCCACTGATCTGAGTTACTGTGCACCACCTGTCTAGCACAGGGAGAGTGACCTCGACCCCTCCCCCAAGGACTCTGCTGGGGGGGTCAGGCAAAAGTCAGGTAGTGGAACAAATGCGTGGGCAGAGTGGCTGTGGTCTGGGGACCCTGGTGGGCAGCAGCTCGGCTGGCGAGTGTTGCCTTACGCTTAAAGGGTCCTTTCGACTGCTGGCCCTTGGAAGGCAGGTGAGAGGACTGGTGAAAGAACTGATGTTGGGAAGACTGCGGCTGGGACCAGTACAGGGAATGCACAGACCTGAGGGCCTTGCTCGATTCTTGAAGGCAGGAAATTATATTCTGGGCATCTCCCTCAAACAGGACAGGGCCCTGGAAAGGGGCATCTGTTATTTTGGCCTGCACATCATGTGCAAAGCCAGACATCCTGAGCCATGAATGGCAGTGAATGCAAAGCCCTGCTGCCACCCCCCCACCCAGAATCATCCACAGCGTCATATGCTGTCCTCAGCACATAGTTGCCCACATCCGATCTGGATTTTAAGAGTTGGACCAATTGCATTTTAGTGGAATCCTTTTGGAGGGTTTGAACCAGATCCATTGCCTGATCCCAGAGGGCATTCTGTTACTGTACCATATGGGCCAGATAGTTAAGGACCCCGAATGGCCAGTGTGGCAGAGGAATAGATCCGCTTGCCCAACTAGTCTAGCTGGTGAGATTCCTTGTCTGGAGGATGGGTGCTAAGATGTTTGGGCTTCTTAGTGCAGTCATGGGCCGTGTTCATGACCACTGAGTCCGCCGTGGGGTGTTCGCTGAAGAAGGGTTTGCCCACCAGCGCACGATAAAGGCGATCTGCCTTCTTTGCCAGAGCCGGGGTGGATGAAGGGTGGTTCCACGTCACCTGAGTGACATTGTCATATGAATCAATTAGAGGAGGCACCACCAATGGGAGGGGTCTCCTTGTTCCGGAGGTAAATAGCCAGATGACAGCACTCTGGGTCAAGCTCCTCTGTTTCCCATAGTATGAGGGATTGGATATGGTACATCACATCAAGGAAGGAGGGATCATCAGTGGGAGATTTGGGAGTCTCCTTAGGAGGTTTCTGACCATCAGAGGAGCCCCTCGAATACTCTGACAACTCCGAAAAGGAAAAGGAAAAGGAGAAATCATCCCCCGACTGATTGCTGTCTGAGACCGGCGCCTGAGGGTGACGGTTATCACTATATTGGTCAGAAGTCCCTATATGCCCCTGAGAAGACCCTGTGGTGTGGGGGTTGCTGGGTCTTGCTCAGTCTGGGTCCCGAGGAAGGAGATCCAGAGGAGGAGGAGAAAGTCACCTGGGTGTATCCTTGTCCTTCATAAATGTCCACCAGGCCATAAATAAGGTGTTATAATCCACCGGTGGAGGAGGATTGTAAGGTGGATAAGGATACTGAGGAGAAGGGTATGGGTATGTCCGTGGAGGAGCCGATGTAGGGTACCCTGGCGTCGGTCCAGCAGGTGCTGGCTGGGGGTCCCTGGGATGGCCAGTGGGCATTGGTTATGGTGCAGGCTGGGGCCGAGGTGACGATGGCTGAAGAGTTGTCGGTGGAGGTGTCGGCGTAGCCAGTGCCAGCCTGACTGGTGAAGGGTGACGTCAGTCTGGCGAAGTAGAAGTGAGGCTGGCACCTGTTGGGGGGTATTTCTCCTGAGGCAGAGGCATCACCTGTGTAGAAGAGGTGAGCGCTTGCTCCAGGCAATACCTGGAAGGGCTAGCACCAGCCCGGGCTGAGGACCGATGAAGGTAACGCCTTGACCGGGGGGGAGGGTGACGGGTGAAGACCCGCTGCTGGAGACTCCAACCTCAGTCGAGCCACCTGGTTGAGAACCTGTGGGAGCTAAGGGCCTGATTGACAGGGGCTGGCAGATAGGGGACAAAGTCCACTGCCTCGAGGAGCCACCACCCATGATAGAAATAAGGGCAGGCAGCTGTACCACTGGCAACCCGGATGGAGTGAGGGCTGCTGAGGAAGGAGGGGCTGACCCCCTTCGGGAGGAAGACCCAGAAGCAGAGGCTGGTCTGTGCAGTGACTGCAAGCAAGAGGCTGACTGAGAATGGTCCTGGTGCTTGTCCCCGTGCTTATGCTTCCCGCTAGACTTTTTCACTTTCTGGGAAGAAGAAGAAGAAGATGCCCTGGAAGACTGACTTGGAGAAGTAGAAGAGCTTTTAGCCTGAAGCTTCTTCTCCATCGCAGCCAATTTCTGCTGCAGCAGGTAGCTTTGAAGGATCTTCAAGCGGTGTCTCTGTGTGGCCTGGTTGAAGTCCAGGCAGTGCTGGAAGGCCTCAGTTGGGGTCTAAGCAGAGCAGGCAGGAAGAGTGGCCGTCCTTGGTGGGTGTCTGCTTGCTGCAGGCATACTTTGTAGGCCAGTCGGAAGACAAGGCTTGAGAAGAAGACATAAACAAGATGGAAGACACACAGAAAATTGATGTTAATACTACCAGGAAAAAATAAAGTAAATTACGGGTAAATGCGAACAAAATGGCGGTAGACTGAAGCAGGAGTCTGTGGAAGTCTGACGTGGGCGGGTCAATGGCAGGAAAAGAACTGAGGTAGGTCTGGGGGGCCCACCTCCTTTATAGGATAGGCAGATGTCAGCATGACCCATGACAGACTGCTAGCTAGAAGTTTTCTGTGTGGTCCTGGCACCTGGTGGCTTCAGTCCTACCAGTGTACCCTGCTGCAGGAGCCCCCTCGAAGTAAGATCTTTATACCTCCACAGTGAATCTTTAAGAAATTACTTTAAAAGATTTTTTGAGTAATGTTAAATTAACCAAATTAACCCTCGAACAAGCCCAGGCCTTGGATGCACCCATTTCAGTCACAGAAATACAAGCAGCTCTTGAAGCACAAAATAAAAGTAAGGTACCAGGAAGAGATGGATTTCCTCCAGAATTATATTTGCCCATTCTTCCCCTGATAATAGCACATCTTTGTAATATGTTTAATGAATCTTTAGCTAATGAATCATCCCCCCATACTTCGACAGGCTTTATTTTATTGCCAAAAAAAGGTTAAAAATAGCACCCAATGTACGAATGATCACCCTATATATTTTATCAATACCGATGCTAAGATATCAGCCAAAATTTTAGCCTTACATTTAGAAAAGCTCTCTACCTAATTTAGTCCATAAATCACAAGTAGGATTCATTAAATGGCGTCTAGGGGCTAAATAATGTCAGAACACTTACAGACCTAATTCAGTACTCCTACATAGCTGAGCAAAATTCAGCAGCTGTTTCGACCGATTTTGAAAGCTTTTGATACAGTTGAATGGCCAGATCTTTTACACAAATCCGAAAGGCCTTCAACTTTGGTCCTACTTTCCTCTCTTGGGTAGAAGTTCTATATACTAAACCTCAAGCATCAGTCATGACAAATCAAGTTATTTCCTCCCCCTTCACTTTTAAAAGGGGGACATACCAAGGCTGCCCATCGTCCCCTCTTTTTACTTGCTACTGAACCCCTTTTACAAAAAATTAGCGATGAGCGTCATATTCACGGTTTGTAAATAGGGAATGCACATTACAAAACCCTAGCATATGCAGATGATCTTTTGGTTATTATGTCTGACCCCCAAAAGATCTTTGCCTCACCTTTTAAAAGTTTTAAATTCTTTTGTAGGTTGCTCTGTTTGTGGGTTAATATGTCTAAGACAGAGGTCATGCCCCTGAGTTCTTACTATGACAAAGTCCCTTTATAAAAGCAGGATTGAAATGGAATGATACAAACATTACTTACTTAGGCATTAGTAACACTCCCAAACTGAATATTAAACCCCTTTTACTAGAAATTGAACAAGACTGTATTCGGTAGTCCAAGTTGCAATTATCTCTCAGAAGCAAGATCTCGGCTATAAAAATGATAGCTATGTCCAAGCTCACATACCCATTATCATGCATACCCTTACCTATCTCTAAATCCTTGTTCTCATTATTTGAAAAGATTATTTCCAAATTTATATGGAATTCTAAAACACCAAGGATAAGTAAACGAAAATTACATCTTCACTGGAAAAATGGTGGCTAGAGCTTACCGTGGGCAGATGGGTACTACTGGGCATATTTAACTAAACAAGCTTTGCAATGGCTCTTCTTTGACCCAATTACCTCCCCCTTATGGGTGGAGTTGGAAAAGGATCTAGCAAGAAATTTTCACCCAGCTAATTTCCTTTACAACTCACTTACTCCCACCCAAGCCCATTTTAAAACTATTGCTGCTACTAAAAAAGTATGGACCTTCAGTCTTACCCACTGTACAGGAAAGGGTACAACGCTTCCCCCTGTTGACCTGATGCCTTTATGGGGCAATAATAATATCACAGTAGATGGTTCCACTTTGTCTTCACCCCCTTGGATTAACGCATTTATTTATTTGAAAAAGTTTCATAAGGAAGTACATTATGAGCTGTAATAGTTCATTTCCAGATGTGTCCTGGAGGGAAGGGGATACAAAGGTGGGTGCAGTAAACATGACATTACAGTGTGAATACAGAAAATACATTACACTCCAATTAGTTATGAGACAAGTAAGAATAATATTGTAGCATACAACTTAATTTTGGAACAAATACAATTGTGTTACAAAGATACAATCACCAATACACTCACAGAGCAGGTTATACATTTCCAGATAAAACAGTACAAAACAGGCTTAGGCATTATTATAAACACATGATTTACAGTGAAACTGGATAACACTACATGCGAAGTGCAACATTATACATTGTCATGACTGAAACTAGGCTGTAAAGTGCTTAGCCAACCAATTTAATTGTAGCTGTACGGTAACAAGGATACAGTGTGGGTTAGCTAGAAGGACAAGGGGGGAGGGATGAGGGAGACAGGGCTGCCAAAGGCCTTCTCCCCTTTGGGAAGCTAAGAACCCCGCAAGGAGACAGGGAGTTGGCAAGAAGGAGGGGACTGCTCAAATTGGCTGGGCTTAGTAGAAGGGGAAAGTAAAACTCAAGAAGGAGGAGGAGAATTAGGTACAGCTGCAAGAGGGAACTATGTACTTACGGAGGAGGAGGGATAGGGAGTGGGGGGGGTCTGTGCAGAGTGGCTTTTCTAATGGGAGTGAGTTCCAGATACTTGGGAATTGATGTGGTACTTTGGGGGGTGGGGTGGGAGTGAAAGCCCTGTGGGCAGAGTTATGGAGGGTGTAAAGGGGGATGGGTGGGACCAAGATGAGGGAATGCAAGTAGGGTGGCAGAGAGCCAAGCCAATACTTACTAATTAAAGTAATGTTATGTGCAAGGCATCGGGTACTGAAGGAAGGAAAGGAGAGCAAAGTGTAGAGGTCACAGAGGTGAGTACGAGGCGGACAGTTGAGAGCGAAGCAGCAGAAGGAGTTGAAAAGAGTGTCCAGTCTGGATAGAGTGGACTGGGGGGCAGAGTTGTAGACTATATCTCCAAAGTCAACGATAGGGGGAATCATGTTTTGGACAATCTCTCTCTCTCTCTCTCTCTCTCTGGGCTTGCGGTGGAAGGCAGCTGTGGTGCCTGTACGGAGCATCGAGTTTGGGGTATAGCTTTTTTGTGGATGCATCCACACACCGCAAAGTCAAGGTTCTTGTCGAGCCATAGCCTGAGATATCTGAAAGAGGGGACATCATCCAGTACAGAACCATCGAGGGTATGGAAGGTGGGAGTAGCATCAAGCCTGGTGAGATTTTGCCTGGTGCCAAAGGTCATGGAGACTTTTTTTTTGGCATTTAGGGAAAGTTGGTTTGAGCAAAACCAGCACTGGACATGATGAGCAGGCGTCAGGTGGGTCATTCAGGAATATGGAAAATAGTATTGGACCAAGTACTGAGCCTTGGGGGATGCCCGAGTTGATTGGGAGAGGTGAGGAGAGGAAGTTGCCGACCCTGACAGACTGGGACCTGTCCATGAGGTAGGACTGGAACCAGCTAGTGGCAGATGCAGAGAGGCCAGCCGCAGTCAGCTTGCTGAGGAGAAGGGAGTGGGCAACAGTGTCGAAGGCTTTGGCTAGATTGACAAAGATGGCAGAGGTGATGCGTCCCTGATCCATGCCTCAGAGGATGGAGTCAGTGGGCCGGAGTAGGGAGGTGGTGGTGGTGGGGTGGGCCTTGCGGAACCCAGACTGGATAGTGGAAGGGGGGTGAAAAAGGAGGAAAAGTCAAGGAAGGAGGAGAACTGTGCCAGGGTCAGGTACTCTTAAAGTTTAGCCAGGATAGGTAGCAGAGATATAGGGTGAATGTTGCCGGGGGTTGAAGAGGTCACTGCCCTTTGGAAGGGGGACAACAGTGGCGATCTTCCAGGTTTCGGGGACGGTGGCAAGTGAAAAAGATAGATTTAAGAGAATAGCCAGAGGGTGGGCTATAGTGTAGGCTGAATAGCTTGGAGTCCAGCCCATCAGGGCTTTTACCCTTTTGAGGATTTAGGGGTAGTAATTCTCAAAGGGCGTCATCAAGGGAGACAGGTTTGAAGGAAAAGCGTGACGAGGAGGGGATCCGAGTGGAGGAGGCTGATGAGGGGCAGTGGTGGGGTAAGAAAGCAAGGAAGGAATAGGCACAAGTGGTGAAAAAGTTGTTAACTTCAGCCACCACAGAGGGGGGTCAGAGGCAGTATGGTCATCTACCTTTAGAACGGGGGGGGGATTGGGCAGAGGGAGAGAATAAAGCATGAACAACCTTCCAGAATTTGGAGGGGTTGTTAAGGTTTTCATGAAAGGAGGAGATGAAAAACTCTACCTTGGCAAGGCGGATAGCCCTGATTCCAGCATTGCGGAGGGAATGATACTTCTGCAGATCCCTAAGGGCTCCAGAAGCTTTAAACACCACCTATGCCTGATTACGAGCATGCTGACATGCTAGCAGCTCGGCGGAGACCCAGGGGAGGTGACTGCCTTGGACCCTTGTCTAAGTGGGGCATGGTGGTTCCAGGCATTCAAGAATTAAGAGCTGAATTAGCTCAGGGCTCAGTCTACTGAAGAAGCAGGGGCAACAGGTGACCAGTCAGTACTGGTAAGGTCATTATGGAGGGAGGACAGGTCTAGGGAACAAAAGGAGCAAAGGTTGAGAATAACTGGAGGGGATTTTACCTGATGGATTTTCCGTACACAGTATACCACATGGGAAGAAGCCAGAAGGTGAAGGAAGGAAACGTATTCAATTCAGTGCTTTAGAGTAACTGGTAATTGGTATTTTTCTTTTAAACTTAGATTGTAGGCTTGTGGTGACACTATACTTTCTTTCTGTGTTGTCTTTACTTATAATTGTTTTGGGGCTGTTGAAAATTTAAAACATAGTGGTGGTGTAATTCTGTGCTGTCTTTAATTGCTGCAAATTTTATCTTGGCTTGTCTGACTGTCCTGTAGCTGGGTGAAGGGTGTTAATTGTCTGGCCTCTGACCTCAGCTACGTGATAACTGGAGGTGGGGCTTAGTCACAGTTAAAGCAGCAAACAGCGGTTCATCTTCTCAGAAGAAGCCAGAAGGTGAAGGAAGGAAACATATTCAATTCAGTGCTTTAGAGTAACTGGTAATTGGTATTTTTCTTTTAAACTTAGATTGTAGGCTTGTAGTGACACTATACTTTCTTTCTGTGTTGTCTTTACTTATAATTGTTTTTGGGCTGTTGAAAATTTAAAACATAGTGGTGGTGTAATTCTGTGCTGTCTTTAATTGCTGCAAATTTTATCTTTGCTTGTCTGACTGTCCTGTAGCTGGGTGAAGGGTGTTAATTGTCTGGCCTCTGACCTCAGCTACGTGATAACTGGAGGTGGGGCTTAGTCACAATTAAAGCAGCAAACAGAGGTTCATCTTCTCAGAAGAAGCCAGAAGGTGAAGGAAGGAAACATATTCAATTCAGTGCTTTAGAGTAACTGGTAATTGGTATTTTTCTTTTAAACTTAGATTGTAGGCTTGTAGTGACACTATACTTTCTTCTGTGTTGTCTTTACTTATAATTGTTTTTGGGCTGTTGAAAATTTAAAACATAGTGGTGGTGTAATTCTGTGCTGTCTTTAATTGCTGCAAATTTTATCTTGGCTTGTCTGACTGTCCTGTAGCTGGGTGAAGGGTGTTAATTGTCTGGCCTCTGACCTCAGCTACGTGATAACTGGAGGTGGGCTTAGTCACAGTTAAAGCAGCAAACAGAGGTTCATCTTCTCAGAAGAAGCCAGAAGGTGAAGGAAGGAAACATTCAATTCAGTGCTTTAGAGTAACTGGTAATTGGTATTTTCCTTTTAAACTTAGATTGTAGGCTTGTAGTGACACTATACTTTCTTTCTGTGTTGTCTTTACTTATAATTGTTTTTGGGCTGTTGAAAATGTAAAACATAGTGGTGGTGTAATTCTGTGCTGTCTTTAATTGCTGCAAATTTTATCTTGGCTTGTCTGACTGTCCTGTAGCTGGGTGAAGGGTGTTAATTGTCTGGCCTCTGACCTCAGCTACGTGATAACTGGAGGTGGGGCTTAGTCACAATTAAAGCAGCAAACAGAGGTTCATCTTCTCAGAAGAAGCCAGAAGGTGAAGGAAGGAAACATATTCAATTCAGTGCTTTAGAGTAACTGGTAATTGGTATTTTTCTTTTAAACTTAGATTGTAGGCTTGTAGTGACACTATACTTTCTTTCTGTGTTGTCTTTACTTATAATTGTTTTTGGGCTGTTGAAAATTTAAAACATAGTGGTGGTGTAATTCTGTGCTGTCTTTAATTGCTGCAAATTTTATCTTGGCTTGTCTGACTGTCCTGTAGCTGGGTGAAGGGCGTTAATTGTCTGGCCTCTGACCTCAGCTACGTGATAACTGGAGGTGGGGCTTGGTCACAATTAAAGCAGCAAACAGAGGTTCATCTTCTCAGAAGAAGCCAGAAGGTGAAGGAAGGAAACATATTCAATTCAGTGCTTTAGAGTAACTGGTAATTGGTATTTTTCTTTTAAACTTAGATTGTAGGCTTGTAGTGACACTATACTTTCTTTCTGTATTGTCTTTACTTATAATTGTTTTTGGGCTGTTGAAAATTTAAAACATAGTGGTGGTGTAATTCTGTGCTGTCTTTAATTGCTGCAAATTTTATCTTGGCTTGTCTGACTGTCCTGTAGCTGGGTGAAGGGTGTTAATTGTCTGGCCTCTGACCTCAGCTACGTGATAACTGGAGGTGGGGCTTAGTCACAGTTAAAGCAGCAAACAGCGGTTCATCTTCTCAGAAGAAGCCAGAAGGTGAAGGAAGGAAACATATTCAATTCAGTGCTTTAGAGTAACTGGTAATTGGTATTTTTCTTTTAAACTTAGATTGTAGGCTTGTAGTGACACTATACTTTCTTTCTGTGTTGTCTTTACTTATAATTGTTTTTGGGCTGTTGAAAATTTAAAACATAGTGGTGGTGTAATTCTGTGCTGTCTTTAATTGCTGAAAATTTTATCTTGGCTTGTAGTGACACTATACTTTCTTTCTGTGTTGTCTTTACTTATAATTGTTTTGGGGCTGTTGAAAATTTAAAACATAGTGGTGGTGTAATTCTGTGCTGTCTTTAATTGCTGCAAATTTTATCTTGGCTTGTCTGACTGTCCTGTAGCTGGGTGAAGGGTGTTAATTGTCTGGCCTCTGACCTCAGCTACGTGATAACTGGAGGTGGGGCTTAGTCACAATTAAAGCAGCAAACAGAGGTTCATCTTCTCAGAAGAAGCCAGAAGGTGAAGGAAGGAAACATATTCAATTCAGTGCTTTAGAGTAACTGGCAATTGGTATTTTTCTTTTAAACTTAGATTGTAGGCTTGTAGTGACACTATACTTTCTTTCTGTGTTGTCTTTACTTATAATTGTTTTTGGGCTGTTGAAAATGTAAAACATAGTGGTGGTGTAATTCTGTGCTGTCTTTAATTGCTGCAAATTTTATCTTGGCTTGTCTGACTGTCCTGTAGCTGGGTGAAGGGTGTTAATTGTCTGGCCTCTGACCTCAGCTACGTGATAACTGGAGGTGGGGCTTAGTCACAATTAAAGCAGCAAACAGAGGTTCATCTTCTCAGAAGAAGCCAGAAGGTGAAGGAAGGAAACATATTCAATTCAGTGCTTTAGAGTAACTGGTAATTGGTATTTTCTTTAAACTTAGATTGTAGGCTTGTAGTGACACTATACTTTCTTTCTGTGTTGTCTTTACTTATAATTGTTATTGGGCTGTTGAAAATTTAAAAAATAGTGGTGGTGTAATTCTGTGCTGTCTTTAATTGCTGCAAATTTTATCTTGGCTTGTCTGACTGTCCTGTAGCTGGGTGAAGGGTGTTAATTGTCTGGCCTCTGACCTCAGCTACGTGATAACTGGAGGTGGGGCTTAGTCACAGTTAAAGCAGCAAACAGCAGTTCATCTTCTCAGAAGAAGCCAGAAGGTGAAGGAAGGAAACATATTCAATTCAGTGCTTTAGAGTAACTGGTAATTGGTATTTTTCTTTTAAACTTAGACTGTAGGCTTGTAGTGACACTATACTTTCTTTCTGTGTTGTCTTTACTTATAATTGTTTTGGGGCTGTTGAAAATTTAAAACATAGTGGTGGTGTAATTCTGTGCTGTCTTTAATTGCTGCAAATTTTATCTTGGCTTGTCTGACTGTCCTGTAGCTGGGTGAAGGGTGTTAATTGTCTGGCCTCTGACCTCAGCTACATGATAACTGGAGGTGGGGCTTAGTCACAGTTAAAGCAGCAAACAGCGGTTCATCTTCTCAGAAGAAGCCAGAAGGTGAAGGAAGGAAACATATTCAATTCAGTGCTTTAGAGTAACTGGTAATTGGTATTTTCCTTTTAAACTTAGATTGTAGGCTTGTAGTGACACTATACTTTCTTTCTGTGTTGTCTTTACTTATAATTGTTTTTGGGCTGTTGAAAATTTAAAACATAGTGGTGGTGTAATTCTGTGCTGTCTTTAATTGCTGCAAATTTTATCTTGGCTTGTCTGACTGTCCTGTAGCTGGGTGAAGGGTGTTAATTGTCTGGCCTCTGACCTCAGCTACGTGATATCTGGAGGTGGGGCTTAGTCACAGTTAAAGCAGCAAACAGTGGTTCATCTTCTCAGAAGAAGCCAGAAGGTGAAGGAAGGAAACATATTCAATTCAGTGCTTTAGAGTAACTGGTAATTGGTATTTTTCTTTTAAACTTAGATTCGCCCCCTCACCCCTTCCCCAACTCTTAATTATATGCCCTGATAAATCTGATTGACAGGAGCTAAACACAGGGTATAGTAAGAGGTGTGAAGTAGGAGGGGCATAGGGAAGAAGACCACCCTCAGCACGACAAGTGTTTTGACTCATTTATTTATTTATTGGTTTCTTTTTCCTTAAAAATATATATATCTGACGATCAGTTACAGGATTTTAGTACTGTAAATAAATAAAAAAGAGAACTAAGAGAGCTTCAGTAGCAGAGAAGTAGTGGAATTGCAGTATAATGTGGGGAGTGGTGCAATGCAGTGGCTGTGGGGCAGCCATATTCAGGCAGACCTTCTGACACTGAGGTGCTGCCCTATCTGCATGCATCTCTCGGACTGCAGGATGAGGTAGCCAGACTCAGCGGAAGTAAACTGGGTCAGGAGTACCATCCCCCTATCCAGGGACCACCCAGTCCAATGCAGCTGCCTCAAAGGATGCCGAGAACGAGGAGCACTTGGATGACAGTGGGCTCAGGGAGGGTTAGAGCAGTCAGGCAGAGGCACATCCCAGATCCTATTCCTCTCAAGAACTCATATGCCACACTGGCAAATGAGGGACAACCAAATAGAGGTACCCAGGGAAGTGGAAGGAAAGGATGTGGAGGTTAGGCAAGGAGGTGACCTCAGTGGAAAAGCAGTGGACCCCAGAGGAGGAGGAAGCAAATCCTGGTGGGGACTCCATCGCAAGAGGGATCCAGCTAGGAACACAGGAGGGGAGGACAGGGAGGTGAGGTGCCTACCAGGTGCCACGGCGTGAGGGATGGAAGGAAGATACTGGGGATCACTGGGAAGGCAAGACGGAGGGTGAGCTGGATGTCATTATCCACCTAGGTACTAATGACTTGGCAAATGGGGAGCCAAAGGAAGTTCAGGAAGAGTTTAGGAAACTGGGAGTGGTCTCAAGCAAGTAGCTACTTCTGTCACTTTCTCAGAAGTACTACCTGTGAGAGGCAAGGAGAGATAGAAGTGCATGCACCAGGAACTTTAACTCATGGTTGAAGAACTGGTGCTGTGAGGAAGGGTTTGGATTCATTGGTGACTGGGGACCCACCTGGAGGGATGGAGGTTTGTTCAAGCCTGACGGCCTGCATCCATCCTGGAGGGGAATCCAAGCACTCAATGATAAGTTTAAATGCTACATTGACAAGCATTTAAACTAGCAGGGGGGGTGGCAGGCCAGCAAGGACGGTACCTACTTGCTCACCCCCCACAGCTAGTAGTGGAACCAGTGAACCAGAGGAGTGGCTATCTCTGCAAAGCAGTGTGCAAAAGATGGAGATTAGTGTCCAAAAGGTGGATAAGCAGAAAAGGGGCAAAATTCAGCAGAAGGGCAAACAGCAAGGAGAACCAGGATAAATGACAACCAAGGAAGGGCTGAGTAGAACAGTGAAGCAGTCTAGGAGGTCAAATCATGGAAAGCCATGTGTGCAAATGCCAGGAGCCTTAGCAACAAGATGGAAGATCTGGAGGCTGTCATGGTACAGTCAGACCTGGATATTGTGGCCATCACTGAAACCTGGTGTAATGATAACCATGACTGAGATGGCCATACCTGGCTACAACATATTCAGAAGAGACAGAGCAGGCAGGAAGGGAGGAGGAGTGGCACTGTATGTGAAAAATGACATAAGGGCCACACAGATCCAGGAGGAACAAAATGGGGGAGAGATACTGTGGGTTAAGCTGGAAAGGAAAATGGGGCAAGCCATCTGCACAGGTGTGGTCTATAGACCACCAGCCCAGGAGGAAGAAACAGATAGGGAGCTGATGCTAGCCATCCAAAGGATGGCAGACAAGGGTGAGGTAGTACTGGTTGGAGACTGCAATATACCAGACGTGGACTGGAGCATCCCAGCAGCAGCATCAACTAGGAGCAGATTTATCCTGGACTCCCTTCAGGGTGCCTTCCTCAAGCAACTGGTCATGGAACCAACTCGGCAGAAGGCAATACTGGACCTTGTGCTCACAAACAGGGACAGTGTGATGGGGGTAACAGTGGGGAGCACCTGGGTAACAGTGACCACCAGTCATTGTGGTTTGAAATCACAGAAAGAGCAGAACCAAACCACACAAAACACGTATCCTGGATTTTAGGGGGCAGACTTTGGGAAAATGGGAGATACTTGAAAGAGGCATTAAGTGGAATGGGACAGGAATCAGGGGTTGAGGAACAGTGGCACTATTTAAAATGGGGATTATAAGAACAACAGAATTATGCATTAAGCAGGTTAGCAAGAGGAAAAGGAAGAGGAGACCATTATGGTTTTCCAAAGAGGTAGCAAAGAAAGTGAAAGCCAAAAGATTGCATTCAGGCAATACAAAAGACACAGGCAGAAGGGGATAGGAGAAGTACCAGGAGAAACAAAGGAGGCAGGGAAGTCAGTAAGGGAAGCCAAAGCTCAGACAGAAGAACACATTGCAAAATCAGTGGGTAAAGGGGACAAACCTTTACAGGTACATAAGTGAAAAAAGAAAGACAAAGGAGGGATAGTGAGACTGAAGGGAGGATGGGAGCAATGTGGAGGATGACAACAATAAAGCTGACATATTGAACAAGTATTTCTGCTCAGTCTTTACTAAGGAAGAGGGGGGTAATGGGTCTGAAGGGAGTACAAGGGGTAAGAATGGTGCAGAAATGGACACAAGTCCCTTTACACGAGAAAGGGTCCTGAAGGAACTGGAAGTAATAAGAGCTGATAAAGCAATGGGGCCAGATGGGGTGCACCCGAGGGTCCTTAAAGAATTAAGAGAGGTGGTGGCTGAACCTCTGGCTATCCTGTTCAGCCAATCACTGGAAACAGGGGAGGTACCCAAAGACTGGAGGACAGCAGATGTAGTCCCCTTATACAAAAGTAGGAACAAAGAGGAAGCAGGGAACTACAGATCAGTCAGCCTCACCTCGGTAGTGGGAAAGATCATGGAAGCACTACTGAAGGAGAGATTGGTGGAACATCTGGTTGTCAATGGACTACAGGACCCAAGGCAGCATGGTTTCACCAGGGGGAGGTCATGTCAGACCAACCTCATTGAATTTTTTGACTGGGTAACTAAGGAGGTGGATCAGGGGAGGGCAGTGGACATGGCCTATCTGGACTTCAGCAAGGCCTTTGACACTGTGCCACATAGAAGACTATTACACAAACTGGGGAATATGGGTGTGGGCAGGACAGTAGTGTGGTGGGTAGGTAACTGGCTGGGTGGCAGGACACAGAGGGTGGTGGTAAAT
Organism: Neoceratodus forsteri; assembly: GCA_016271365.2. Lineage (NCBI taxonomy): Eukaryota > Metazoa > Chordata > Ceratodontiformes > Ceratodontidae > Neoceratodus > Neoceratodus forsteri. The sequence continues at coordinate 200,580,674 of JADMNL010000025.1, forward strand.
GGCTGTCACTCCACAGAGGGAAGAGTAACCAGTGGGGTACCACAGGGATCAGTGCTGGGACCGGTCCTATTCAACATCTTCATCAGTGACATTGCACGGATCTAGAAGGCAGAATTTCACTGTTAGCTGATGACACAAAGCTCTGTAACAGAGTAGACACACCAGAGGGTGTAGACAGAATGAGAAGGACCTGCAGAAACTTGAAGAATGGTCAAGGGTTTGGCAGTTGAAATTCAATGCAAAAGAGTGCAAGATAATGCATATGGGGCACAAAACCTGGCACAATATATCAGTCGGGGGTGAGGATATAGCATGCACCAAGCAGGAAAGGATCTTGGGGTTGTCATCTCTGATGACCTCAAGGTAGGAAACAGTGTGACAAGGCATCAGGTAAAGCAAATAGGATGCTGGGATGTATAGGCAGGGCATCACCAGCAGGAAAGGAGGTCATAATTCCGCTATACAAGACACTAGTGAGGCCCCACCTGGAGTACAGTGTACAGTTCTGGAGACCATACCTACGTAAGGACATAGACAGGGTAGAGAAGGTTCAGAGGAGGGCAACAAAGATGGTGCATGGGTTGCATCACAAGTCCTATGAAGACAGGTTGAAGGAACTGAACATGTACTCCCTGGAGGAGAGGAGAGAGGGATATGATAGAGACATACAAGATATCTTACAGGGAGGAACAGGGTGCAGGAAAACACTATTTTAAGCGAAAAGATGTTTCAGGACTAGAGGCATGGGATGAAGTTGGAGGAGGACGATTCAGAGGAAACATGAGAAAATTTCTTCACAGAACGGGTGGTGGACAAGTGGAACACCCTGCCAGAGGAAGTGGTGGGGGCTGAAACAATCACGGGATTTAAGAATGCATGGGATAGACATAAAGGAATTCTAGAGAGCAGGGGTAAGGGGAAACAGACTTCTAGGAAAACAAACTGAACTTACAAGCTCAAATGGGCAGACTAGGTGGGCCATAGGCCCTTATCTGCCGACACTGTCTATGTATCTATGATCACTGGGCATATCTGGAAGTATACCTGAGCTGATGACTCGGTGTGGGTGAGATGTCACTACCCAGTCTATTAGGGTATGTTTGCCTGACTTATGATCAGGGACCCTGGTTTTCCATTTTAACCGGTAACACCGGTAACAATCACGGAATCCTGCTTGGTTTGCGGATTTTGAATTCTTGTACCGGTGCCTCACGGAAATTGCATATCACTGCACAGAATCTCTAAGATTTCAGCATCTTTTTTTAATTTGTTTTAATTTTCTCTTTCTATGTCCCCTTCTCACAACATCAGTCTCCACTTTTCAGAGATCCCTAGACTGGGTATCCCTTAGCTTCACCCCCAGGTACCGCTCATGAGCTCCTGTGGTCCTGCCCCTATCCTGCCTAGATTGTGTTCCCCCAGGTGGGAAGGGAGGTGACCCCAGGACCCATCCACACTCCCTTAGTGTGTGTCAGGCAGCTCAGTGGGTCCCTCATGGAGCCTGGTTATGAAGTCTGGGGCACCTGGGTCCCTTTTGCCAGTGGCCAATGTGGGGTGATTGTTCCTGGTATTCTGGTCTCTGTCCCTGAGGGCACCGGCACTAGAGGAGATCCAAGGGGGTAGGTCACATAGAGACATGCCACTGCTCCAGATCCTGGCTAGCATCCTCCCCTCCTGATCACTCTGCAGCACCATTGCACCACCACCAGTGGTCACACAGGTGGTGGTAAGGCAGGAGGACCTGCAGCCCACCCTCCCCGAGGGAGGAGGAGGAGAGCAGTCCCCCAGGTGCTCGATCCTACTTCCCTGGCCAGACCTCCAGCAACCCGAGTTCACTTCTGACCCTGGTCGCTGGCATTGCAAGCAATAGTGCTACTGCAGCGCCAGCGGGCTGACCCAGATTTCAGCATCTTAAAATGAATGCTGCTGTGCTTTGCATTCTTTCTGCTTTGCTGCATATAGAGCCAGTAAGAAATCACCCGCACTGCTTTGTTGTAATCAGCCATTCAGTTTAACCACCCATGCCTAGTGGTTAGAGTAACAAACAGTGAATGAACTGGGTACATCCAGCAGACTTTGGTTTGAGTCCCACAACCACCACTTGCATACTGTGTGACTCAACCAAGTCACTTAACCTTCCCAGTGCTTCTAGGTCACTCCTGAAAACAGACAGTTCTGCCTAGTGGGCCTTACCTGCTTTACAAAGAATGTATAAAAAAATACCAATATATGTTTACTACATCATAGAATAGTAGTCAGGGTACCATGTAATTTACCTAGGTTTTACTTGGGCTGAAATTATTTTGTATAGGTAAAGATAAATGTTCAGATACATTTTATGTGTTTTATAAGCTTATTTTTAGATTTTAGTCAGGTTTTTATTGTATTCTTTGCAAATAAGCATCTAGGTTGTGGATTGCTAAATGCAGGATCACTGTTACCAACTAGCTTATTCAAGTTTATAATCAGTAGGGCCATCCAAAATCCTCAGTTGTTTGAATGAAAACTAGTCTGAATGAATTATGTTCACAAAGAAGAAACTGCTTTACTACTTATGAAAAGACTTCACAGTTAGCACCCCATTTAGGTGAATTGGATAATTTGCACCTTTTCTCCCACCTGCTGTTTCAGTCTCTGTGACAACAGAAAGTTTTCTGATAAACTGTTTCAACAAAAAGCAAATGTTAAGTATTTAAGTGTACTTATGTTTGGCCAGTGGATTTTGAAAGCACATTCAATGACATACAGAAGGTAAGACCCCAGGGCTGTATGATGCTGGTGGGCAGAGTAGTGCTCAATTCACATCTGAACAAAGACATGAAAACTGGGAGACTCCCTTTTCATGGACACCAAGTAAAAAAAAAGCATCCACATGTCTGGGAGATGCATGAATCCATTTGATGGTCCTCCACTAATCACTTGTGGATTTTTTAGGTGAAGACACTTTATTTCAAAGAAGCAAATTCAAGCAGGTTTTTTTGCTCCTCCTACCCCCTGGCAATTCACTCCTTCAGGCCTGCCAAGGCCCCTACCACTGCTGAGTCCCGACCACCATCCATTGCCCTTACTGCTGTGCTACCAGGTAACCCAAAGTAACCATTCATTGAGTGGGCCCCTACCCATGTGGGAGGCTACCAGGGGAGGAGAATTGCCCCAAAGAGCTTTCTGTGTATCCTGGGCATGGCAGGGGTCAGAACGGACACATGTCTGGGGCTTCCTGCTTAAGGAGGGACCAACAGCTGTCCTTCAGTTGGTCAGCGGGTGTTTTTCCATTTTCTTGGGAGTGTGACAGGCCACATGATGTCAAGACACAAGCTGACATCCATCACGCTCCCTCCTGCAGTGAGGGCTGACATGTTGTGCCTCTGGCCTCCACCACAGGCCAGCAAATGCTGAGCCATGAACCCACCCTCCTCCCAGGAGAAGGTGAGTGGTTGTTGGGCACTCAAGCCTTCACCCACCAGCTGGCCCTCCAACACCCAAGTTTGTTCCCTAAACCTGGTCAGCGATGTCACAGGCAGAAATCCAATTCAGGCAGTTAAATTATACATAGGAAAAAACAAAGGTAGTCCACCTTAGCGGTGATGGTTCAGATTAATTCACATCTGAATTCTAACAAGCAAAGAGACCAAGTCATTTGTAACTTGTGCATGTGGGATGTGGGTGTTGAAGAAAGGGGATCATAGTGCTGTCATTACTGCCATCACCCAAGAGGGATGTGGACTGCATTGTTGCTACTGCCATCACACCGAAGGGGTGGGAGCTGCAGAGCTTCTGCCATCACCACTGGTGGATGGGAAATGTAGTACTGCTGCTGTCCCACCTGAGGGATGGCGGCCATAGTGCTGATACTGCCATCACACTTGAGGAATGGTGAACGTAGTACTGCTGCCATCACACCTAAGGGATGGGGGCCATGGTGCTGCTGCTTCTGTCACACCTGAGGAAGGGAGATCGTAGTGTTTTGGCTGCTGCTATCACACCAGAGGGATGGGGGCCGTAGTGCTGTGTTGGTGCTTCCATCACACCTTAGGGATGGGACTGTAGTGTTGCTGCTGCCATCACATCTTGTACCTAAAATAACTTTAAATGGGTTCAAGGATGGAAGGATGTACAATAGTGGAGGTCAACATTGCTAAAATGCATGTTAGAGTTAAAAATTGTTAAATAAAGTACACAAAATCAAACACCGGTAAAACCAGATTTTGGCTTAGCAGACACCGGTGACAATATCGTTTTTTACAATGTGCAAAATGGAATATGCCCTTTCTCAATCCCAGTAAACCAGTGTCCCTGCTTATGATTTAAGCATGTAAGATCCTTTTTTTTCTCTCCCATCCATCCGGAACACTCTCTGGCTATCCCGCTCGCCAGACCGTTCTACCGCCCTCTGTGTCCCCCGTCATCTTCAGGGACATCACGACTCCCCGAGGATGGGAGGAGCTACAGCCCCGGGAAGATCGAAGGGGCAGTGACAGGGAACCAACGCTAGGTGTGTGGCGGTGGCACTGGAGAAGCCATCGCCTAACTGGTGGGTGGGGGCTTTTTCCTCTGTTACTTGCCCTCAGCCCCCAACCCCCTGTGTGTGGTGCATGCCCCCAACTTCTCTGCACATGGCAACCCTGCCAGTGTTGGGCCATGCTGTGAACGTGCTGCCCAATGCTCTGCAGCACCCCCGGTCTCCACCAGGGGCCTCCGGAATGCTGGACATCCCCAGAACCCTCCCCCAGGAGAGAAGAGCAGCCCAGTGGGTGCTCAATCCAATCCTGCCCCTGCCGACCCCGACACCCAAGCTCACTCCCAAACCCAGGTCACTGGAGTGGCGTGAGGTGTGGCATCCAGCGCCTCAACCCTCAGCATCACCAGGCCAGCTGTGTAAGATCATTTATGAGTTGTTTTAGGTTTAAGGACAAGATTTAATTGCAGATTTTGGACTGGGTGCTAGACAACCAATTAATGTTGAAGTCCCCTAGGATGTAGAGTTCTCCAGAGGTGGTGAGGGTGGTGAGAGGAGGTCAGTGATAAGAGGATGGGGAAGAGGCAGAAGGCTGGGGCAGCAGTAGACTCCTCCCACAAAGATGGAAAGGGAGCAGGGTAGGGGTAGTTTTACTAACAAAAGTTCGTAGGCAGAGCGGGAGGCAGTGGAGAGGCAGACTGAGAAATGGATAGAGGTGGAAACATATATAGCCACTTCCCCACCCCTGGATGATCTGTCCTGCTGGATGATGGAGTACCCAGAGATGGAGATGGCAGACTAAGGGATTTTTGAACTGAGCCACAACTCGGTGATAATGAGGACAGAGGGTTTTAAATTAGACAGAAATGGTTGGGGAAGGTAAATTTTGGGGAGAAGGCTTCTTGTATTTAGATGAACTATACTTAGTCCTTTGGGCAAATTGGAAGGTGGGGTGGGGAATGGGCCGGGGTTGGATTCATTGTTGCTTGTGGTGAGGAGCAGTAGTGTTATAAGCAGTCTGGTGGGGGGGTGAGGGTGACCAGCTGTGTCCTAGTCAGAGGCGGCAGGCAAGTAGAGGGGGGTGGGCAGGTTAGTGTTACTGCTGTAATGTGATTTGAATGCTCGGAGTGATGCCAGGTGGGTTCTTGCTGAGTAGAGGATGGATACATCAGGATTCCAGGGATAGTGGAGAAGGGGGGGTGGCAGGAGGATGGGAGAGTGGGGGAGGAAGAGGAAGGGCAGAAGATAGAAGTTGGAGGGGTCACCGGATGGGAGGAGGGACACAGGGGTGAGTAGGAAGGGAAGGTAGGCGAGGATAGGGAAGAGCATGGTGTGGATAACTGGTAAAACAGTAGATGCCAAAAATGTCTGTATCAGCTCACAGAGAAACACTCCCAAGTAAGCAGTAGGAGGTTAAAAAGAATTGTGAGTCAGTAGGTTCGGCACAGCTGCGGGGGTGTACCAAGGCTGATATATTGGGGGGGGGAACCTAGTGAAGTTTATTGGAAGCAAAAAACTTAGGTTAATTGTTACCATTCAGATGGCCTAGTGGCTAGTGTTACTCACTTTGGTGCAGAAGGTCATGGGTTTGAAACCAGATGCATCAGACGGATGGGGTACAAGGACATTAGATAGATATGGAGAGGAATAGAGAGGGTTGTGGCAAGGTTGGAGTGACCGCTACCACAATAGAGGTACTTTATATTAAGGATGAATGGTGAAACAGCGGCTCCTAATGGCCGTTGGATATAACCTGCAGCAGGGAAATTGGGGAGATAGAATTAGGAGCAAGGAGCTTACCAATAAAGGAAAGCTCCACTGAGGGTGGGGCAGTTGCCGCAGTAGTGGTGCCGGGCTACCACAGTTCAGAAGCTCCAGTGCCCTGGAGGTGACTCTACTTGTAGTTGCTGCTCCTGGAGGAGGCCGATTCCTGGTCTCCTCCAGGTTAAGAAATATATAGCTAGGCAAACATTTGATGGACCCTGTAACTGGAGTTTTTAAGTCATTTTATCAATTAAAACAGCAGTTCTCTCTCTCAAGAACTGATTTTTGGTGTTATCTGCAAATCAGAGATGTTTTACTCCCTTTCCTGGATTCTAATATGCGAATTTTGGACTGCTCTAGTAAGCAACTTGTAGAATTATCGTCTTCCAAAAGTAATGGGTTGGCTGGTTTAATTTATAGTAATTTACTATTTTCTCATCCCAATGAATCAGAGGCAAAATACAGGAAATAGGAACAAAGAACTTCAAGTCGCTATAACTCCTCAAGAATGGTCTATGGCATGTATTAGCACCTACACAGCTGTTCCACATATGAAGAGCAAAATTATTCAGAAAAGACTTTAAGTAGATGGTATCATACCTCTAAGGTACTGTATGACAGAAAACCTCTGTCTGACTCATTGTGTTGGTGTTGTCAGAATTCAGAATGCAATCTAACTAATTTTATGGCCCTGACCCAGACTGAGTAATTTCTGGTCTTCAATGTTAACCACTTGGCTCTCAAATCATTTCCTACTTGATCTCTCATTCCTCCAAAGTAACACTTCTAGGTATTTTAACAACAAACCAATACCTCCCTCTTTACTACCAAGATTGGATTAGAACTGCTCTAATTGAGGCTAAGAGATGAATTCTTATGCACTGGAGATCTTCAACTATACCCTCCTCTGAGGCTTGGAAGAATGCGCTTCATGTGGTCTGTGGACTGAGGGGGACAGTCCTCAGTTGGTTTCGATCTTTCCTTGAGGGCAGGTCCCAGAGAGTGGTGTCGGGGGTTTATTCCTTGGCCCCTCACTGGCTGCCCTGTGGGGTTTCACAGGGCTTGGTGCTGTCCCCCATGTTATTTGTGGTATATATGCTCCCATTAGGGGACATTATAAGATGGTATGGGTTGAGTTTTCATTGCTATGTTGATGACTCACAACTCTACATGTCTTTTGTGCCTGAACAGGAGTTAGACTCTGTCACAGTGTTTAATAACTGCCTGCTGGAGATACAGAACTGGATGAGTACTAGCTGGCTTCGGTTGAACTCTGGTAAATCAGAGGTATTGGTGGTGGACCCTGGTTATAGGACGATAGGGGCATGGGTGGGGGAAACCCTCAGGTTTGTATCTTGGGGAGACCCCACTTATTGCCTTGGGCCAGGTACGTAACCTGGGCGCGATATTTGATGAAGGCCTGACCATGAGGGTGCAGGTGTTGGCTGTAGTCAAATCTTCCTTTTTCCATCTAAGGAATATAGCCCAGGTGAAACACCTGGTCCCGCCCAAAGATCTTCCTACCTTGGTCCATGCCTTTGTCACCAGTCGTTCTGACTACTGCAACGCCCTCTACCTAGGACTACCGGGGGTGGATATCCGCCGCTTGTAGCTAGTGTAGAATGCGATGGCCAGGTTGTTGACTGGAACCCCTAGATCCAGTCATACAACACCTGTGCTGTGTGAACTGCACTGACTACCAATACAGTGGCGGATCATCTTCAAGGTTGCATTTTTGACTTATAAAGCCCTACATGAGCAGGGACCCCACTACCTGAAAGAAATCCTATATTTCTACTGCCCCCTCCGCTCACTCCGATCCTCTGGCGAGGGATTGTTAGAGATTCCCAGGGTATCCTTGAAAACATCGGGTGGAAGATCTTTTGCCTTTATGGCACCTACCCAAGTGGTGGTCAATGGCATATTTTCGGAATGGGTTACAGTCACTAGTGGTGTGCCACAGGGATCAGTCCTGGGTCTTATTCTTTTTAACATACACATTTCCTCCCTAAAATTGGATTAATCAAACATCTGGTTGTCAAAATGTGCTGATGACTGTCGTCTGGGAACAGCAGTGAATGTACTGGATAGCACCACTGCATTACAAGAAGCATTAGATCATATTTTTGCTTGGACGGAACATAGTAAATTGACCCTAAACGTTAGTAAATGCAAAGTAATGCATTTAGGTACTGGGAACAAACAGTAAAAGTATTATTTGAATAAAGAACTTTTAACTGCAACATACTGTGAAAAAGACCTTGGAGTGACTATTTGCCCAGATCTTAAATTCAATATATATTGTAGGGAACAAGTAAAAAAAGCCAACCAAATAATGAATTGCATTTTTAGGCACATTACCAGCCGAGCAAGTGAAGTTATACTCCCCCTGTATGTTGCATTGGTCAGGCCCCACCTGGAGTACTGTGTCCAGATATGGTCCCCCTAGAGTAAAGAAAATATCAAAAGGGTAGAAGCAGTACAGTGTAGAATGACTAGGTCTATTACAGGTTTAAAAGAAATGCCATACCAACAATGACTGGAAACACTTAATTTATATTCACTGCAATACCTAACAGTAGAGTGTACATCGGAACTCATGATCCTTGGAGACTTCAACCTGAACTGGGCCAAAGAAGCTAGGTCCTCTTTCAGCGGTCTGCTGCACGAGGCAAACCTTGCCCAGATTATCTCCCTTCCCACCAGACTGAACCATAAAAACGGGAAGTCACTCAACTATTGACTAGGCATTGGTAACCCAAAAAATGTCCAATCGGCTGGCACCATGGCTGATGCTCTCAGTGACCACTCGCCCATTTTCTGTGTCTGGAAAAACAGGGCTGAAAAGGTCCCGCCTAGAATGCTCACCACCAAGGACTACTCAAAGTTTTCTCCGGTGCAATACAATATCCTCCTGGGCAACCTAGATTGGAATCCCCCTAAGATGTCTCCCTACCTTGGAGGAGGCAGTTGACTTTTTCAACAGATCTATCTTGAGGGTAGCGGACCTCCTTGCCCCAAATAAGACCTATCGGGTAAAAGGCCACTGTTACAAGTGGATTACCCCACCCTTAAAGGCCCTTATGAAGAGCCAAGACAAAGCCTGGAAAAAGTTTAAGGGCTCCTCACTCCCGGCAGACTGGGTAATTTATAGAGCACTCAGAAACCAATGTAAACAGGCCATCAAGATAGCTAAAAAGGTGTACCTCAACCACCTCCAGAAAACAAACCTGGGAAATCCTAGGACTTTCTGGTGCAATATCAATGAACTGATGAAGGGGAACAAAAAGACTGCCACAGGCCCTATCAAGGCTAATGAGCAGGTACTGCATGATGAGGCACTAATTGCTGAAACCCTCAATATATTCTTTACAAACCTGGACAAACATAAGGCAGGGTCCTTGGTGCCCAACTACCAGTCTGTTCCTCTGGATCCCCCAATCCTTCACCGCCCACTCTTCCACTTGCGGCTGGCAAAGGTAAATGAGGTCTTGGCTATCCTAAAAACCCTGAAAAGAAGAGGCACAGGAGGCCCGGATGGAATTAAAGCTAGACTGCTTAAAGAAGGTGCCTCGGCACTTGCTAGACCGCTCACCTGGCTCATCAACAGGTCCTTACTAGAAGGATATGTCCCAGGGCTGTGGAAGCAGGCTCATGTGGTCCCAATACACAAGGGCGGGCCTGTGGAACCTATTGAGAACTACAGGCCTATCTCACTGCTGTGTACCCTGGCAAAAATACAGGAGAAACTAGCATATACCCAACTTAGGGAATACCTTGAGACACACATGGTGATGTCCCTGTCACAACACAGCTTTAGAGCCAAACATGGGACTGATACAGCCTTAACAAAGTTCTCCACTGATGTACTTAGAGAAATAGACTCTGGATCCAACATAGGGGCGGTTTTTATAAACCTCTCCAAGGACTTCGACCTGGTGGATCACAGACTCCTACTCCACAAACTCCTCCACATAGACCTGGATACCCATACCCTTAAATGGGTGGAAAGCTACCTTTCAGGTCGCACCCAAAGAGTCAGGTGGCAAGATAAACTTTCCAAACCACAATCCCTAAAGGAGGGTGTCCCACAAGGGTCGATACTAGGGCCCCTAATGTTCTCACTATTTGTTAATGAAATGCACAATCACTGTGGGAACAGCAAGGTACTCCAATATGCGGATGATGTTATTGTTAAAGCCTCTGACAACCTGGACGACCTAGGCCCATCCCTCCAAAAGGATATCCGTGTCATGGAGGAATGGCTCACCATGAACAAAATGGTCCTAAACACCAATAAAACCAAAGCCATGTTGTTCGGCCCTAAAACCCTCAGACTAGACAGATCACAATCACTCCAAATTACATCCCTGGAGGGCAACAAACTGGAAGTAGTCTCCTCGACAAAGTACCTTGGCCTTACCCTCGACCAAGGTCTCACTTTCAAGCAACATGTAGACCAAGTTACCGAAGCAATCCATACCGAACTTGGATTACTGTATCGGCTCAAGGAACAGCTGACCCACGAAGCTAGGACTGCAATAGCTTCTAGTGTCCTACTCCCAACGCTAACATATGCTGCCCCGGTCCTTCAGGGTGTCGCTAAACTGGAATATGGTAGACTACAGACACTATACAATAAGGTAGTCCGCTTTGCCTCCTCTTCCCACTCAAGGAGCCACCACTGCGAGGCCCTAGTGAGGCTCAACTGGCCATCCTTTGAAGCTCGGCTTAGGTACCCTGTACTCTGTCTGGTGAAAAAGCTAATCAGCCCAATGCCTCCCCCGAGCCTCGATGGACTCCTTACAGGAAAGAGAAACGTGCGTAACCTCAGGTCCTCTGGCCAAACGCTACTAGAGGTCCCTAAGGTCAGGACCAAGGCAGGTTGCAAATCCTTCTCACATGCTGCCCCCTCTCTTTGGAACAACTTTCCTTTGGAGGTGCGCGAAACCCCATCGGTACCGTGCTTCCGCACTAGACTCAAGACCTACCTGCTGTCAATGAGTAAATGCCTATGCTATGGTACCTGATTCTACAATAATGACCCTGTGTCAGCTCTCTCTCTACCATACTTAAGCTCTACCCACTGAACAGTTAGCACTTACTCCTCCTCACGTTCATAGAAAATATCCTATGACTCTTAGATGTATGTTACCTAATGAATGCACGGTACTGTCTCATTACTTTGAATGTCTCTGTAGCATGAATAAATGAACAACAGATTTAGTTAGACATTTACAACCCATAGATAAGAAGGCTATGCCTCATGGATTTGAAAGCTGTTGCATACTGTAAACCCTCAGCCTGTATATGTACCACTGTCTTCTATTTCATGTACTGTTTACTTCCTGGGTCGCCCCTGAAAAAGGGACCTCTGGGGCCCAGTGGGCCTACCCAGTCATCAAAATTCAATAAATAAATAAAAACAGAAGGTACATAGCGGATTTATGTATGCTCTTTTAAGCAATGGAGGATAACAACCTTAGAACCGAACTCAACCTACAGTTTAATCATGGTAGAGTTGGTGGTAGGAGACACCCTAAGCAACTCCATTTGGAGAAATGGAACTTACTACTTAGAAAGAATTGGTATAGTCTGAGAGCAGGTACATACTGGAACGGTCTTCAATTGGAAGTAATCCAAAGTAAAGATATGAATACTTTTAAAAACAACTTGGATAAGGTTATGGGTATTGAGGCTAAATTTGGGATGTATATTTAGATTAAACTCGGGTACAGTATAATGAAAAGGCAAGCACTAAGGACGCAAGTCTATTAAAGCTTGATTTGATCTATGAAATCTATGAAATCTACCCTGTGGAATTCTCTACCTCGCCAGATACAAGAAAGCTTGACCGTGGAAGGATTTAAAAAATCCTTGAAAACACACCTATTTAACCAGGCATTTGCAGGGACTCATTGATTGAATGTAAAGTTTTACCTGTTTTTATATGCAACGTTGACATTTTTGTAATGTTTATTGTTAAGGCGCCCTGAGCTCTGGAAGGGCGCCTCATACAAATAACATTTTACTTACTTACTTAATCTTACGTAGGCCTTAATAAATTGTAATTTTTTAACATGAAATGGGAGAAATTTTTATTCTCACATTTATGTTAAGCAGACACTAGATATATTATGGGATAACACAGATAGATGTGAATAGGTATTTAGTAACTTCAGGCTATACGGTATTTATTAATATGGGATGTCGTATAAAAAATGTTAGTTTATAAATTTTGGTTATCGCTTAGTATTTTATTACAGGCTTATAATTAATTCGTAGTCTCATCATTGACTTCGTTTTAGTAATTACAGTAATGCAATTTTTTTTTAGTTCGTTGGTTGTACTTTTCATAGGTTTATTTGAGTTACACTGTATCTTTTATTTACCTGCTTATTTCTATTGTATGTATACACTTATAGGTGGATGACTGTATTTTATGTAATGGCTTACTCTAGGATGTTGATGTAGTTGCTTATTTGAAAATTCTAATAAAAAATTTTAACTATATGAGATCCACCAAGGTCCAGGGGCCACATGAAAGAGATTGCACCTCCAAAATATTGAAGTGGAAGGGAATAGGATTGGGGTTCCAGACACTTTCTGTTTGGAGCCCTGATAGTGGGTACCCACTCCAACAAGGAGGCATCCAAAGAGAATGTCACCTGAGGCTCTAGTTGGGAAGGGAAAAGCATGGAGGAAACTGACCTCCATTGACAATCAAGCAAGTGATCGACCTAGGGGCTTGAGCATCTGCTGTTAAAGCCAACCTGCATTGCATGGAGTAGGCCTAAAGAGATTGTTCACTGAAATCTATGTGCAGGAGCACCTGCCCTCTGCACTCTGGAGGAGGGCTGAGCTTTAATCACAGGTAGAGACTCTATGAACAGCGGCTGCTAAAAGGGTCAGACCTGAGATCCCCAGACTCTGCAAAGCCACAAAAAGAATGGACCGAGGCAACCAAGAACCCTACTTTCTTGGTACGTAGGAGCAAAGCAGGGCAACTTGCCCCGATTTTAGAAGATAGCAAATGTAGGGAAAGTAACCAATTGCTAAGGCCACATTCTGCAAAGGCAGAACCCTTTTTTTTTTTTTTTTATGCCAGGGGCAAGTGAGCTCCAAAGGGATAGAATAAGGAGAAAAAAAAAACAGAAGCTAGAAAAACCAGGAGAGGCAAGATCTAAGGCATAGCAGAAGGGCCTGAGTCCAGACAGATAAAGCCAGAAAATCAAAGCCATCCTCAGGAGGATAAGGATGGGGTCAGATTTATGATCCAAAAGATCCCCTTGGAGGGGGATTAAGGGAGGCGGCCCCCAAGCCAAGAACCCTAGAGAGAACTAGGCGCCAGACAGGGGTCGGACTGCACCAGAGCGCTGCCACATATGGTGTCAGACCCGGAGGTAGAAATAGCACCAGATACTGAGGCAGATATGGTGCCAGACCACCAGGCAACACCGGGCCCAGACAGGACTCCTGACACAGTGCCATGGCAGACATGGTGCCACCCAAACATGGCACCGGGCAAAACATAGCGCCAAGCCAAAATGGCGCCAGGCCAACATGGTGCCAGACCTACAAGGTACTGACATTATCACCAGGAGAAACGGAATCCAGCATCAGGGAATCCTGGCAGTGGAAATTCCTGGCAACGACACGACGATGACCCAATGTTGGGAGCACTGGACTGGCACCAAGGCAGGGGAGAAAACCTGGCACCAGGGAGGCACCGACAAGAGTGAAACCGACACCCAGAGCTAGAATGGTACAAAGATAGGCCTTGAAGGCCAAACCCGGCACCAGTGCCAGAGCCAGAGTACCAACTACCCCACCAGTGCCAAGGTGACCAGAGTGGTACCCGACTGGTCCTACCAAGAGACACAAGGTAGGGGTGCTACCAGCGGGGCAGGAATTGGCAGCACGGTCACCAGTTAGAGCAGAAGGTTGCTGCCAGAGTCAAACGCGCTACCTGGCTTGGGCGGTCTCACCCACGGGTTCAGTGCCACCAACCTATAAGGGCCAGGGGCTGGACCCACAAGCAATGACACACTAGCCTGATGCTACACCTGCTGCTCCAAAGAGCTGCCCATGGAACACTGCCCACTGGGGACCCCACTAAAGGACAGAGGGGAGACTCCAGGCCAGAGGCTTCAGTATCCCAGAACCATGGCCCATGATGACACAGACGGTGCCAGGAACCAAGGGTTTTGTGGAAGACTTCCCAGAACGTGACCTCAAGTGGTACCATTTCTTTTTCTTCCTAAGAGGTCACAGGAAGAACTTGAGGCTGAGCGGTGCCAAGAACCCAAATGTAATCAGCAACCGGCCCACTCTTTCATGCTCCAGAGGACTACCCTTCCCCATGAGCAGAGGACCACCCATGGCCAAAACCCTTCCCTCACGGGAAAGTGGACTGGACATGACCCTGCTGCTGGAGCAGCCTGCCTGAAGGCTCTCTACTGTAATCCTGCAAAGACATCTTGACGTAGGCTCAGTATGGATGAGAGAAAAGTGACAGAAATCAGTTACATCAAATTTACATAAAATTATTAAACTGGTGCAAAAATAAACTCTAGTTTTAAACAACTAAAACTGAGAAAACTGAAAGTGGCTGTCGTACAGACGTGAAGTTCTGATTCACAAAGAGCGAGCGACATCATCGCTAAAGTGGACTTGACGGCAGGAAAAAAGGAGCTGAGGCGGCTGGGGGCTGCTACTGAGGTAAGCCTGGTGCTGCAAGTCACTCTTACGGTACCATGCATGTGCAGGGCTTGCCTCGGCACTGGCCCTCCTGAAAAGTTCTGGCTCCCACGGGGTTCCCGTGCCTCCAACACAGACCCATTAATGTGAATAAATGGCGAAGATACATTCCTTGAAGATCATGTACTGCGGACAGTTCTAGACAGTAGAGCCTAATACCATACTCTCATTGCTTCCCTGCACAGGGGGTAAAAATGAGTTCCCACTCTTTTGTTGATGTAATGCATCACACTGATGTTGTTGATCTGTACTAACAGAGGACCCAGGGACATGTGAGCCTGGAAGGTATGTAGGCCCTACAGAACAGCTCTCATTTCTAGAACATTTATATGCAGGGTGCTCTCCACCTTGGTTCAGACACCTGCATCTGATGGGGCCCAAAATGTGCCTCCAGCCCATCCCCGAGTTATCTGCAGTTAAAATCTGGTGAGGGGAAGGGATCAGGAAAGGAACCCCCTTTAGCAGGCTGCTAGGTTCCATCTACCACTTAAGCACCTCACACACAGGAGAGGTTACTAGAACCCTCTGTTTTAGATCGTCTGTAAGTTGATCCCACTAGACTCTGAAGGTCCAGTGAGGGATCCTCATGTGTAGTCTGGCCAGAGTTACTGTGACAGTGGTGGCTGCAATTAGGCCCAGAAGCCAAAGGAATGTTCTGGCTGTGACCTGTCAGCTATCGTGGACCATCTGGGCCTGTGCAATGAGATGCTCGTCCCTGTCCAGAGGCAGGAAGGCTGAGTCTATGGCTATGACCAGAACTGCCCTTATATACTGTAGACGTTGGCAAGGGATCAATACAGACTTTGACAGTGACCCTCAAGGTATTGAACAGTTGTCCTGTTCAAGGTACAGTGTGTAGGAGTTGCTCCCTGGAGTGGGCATTCAGTAGCCAGTCATTCAAGTAGGGAAATACATAAAGGCCTTCCCTGCGAAGGGCTGCTGCTACTACTGCCAAGCAATTGGTAAAGACCTGTAGTGCAGATGACACACCAAAGGGCAATACTATGAATTGGTAATGTTCCCCTTGAAACAGGAACCTCAGATATTTCCCAAGAGGTTTTTGAATTTTGATATGAAGGTAAGCATCCTTCATGTCTAGGGAACAGATCCAACCCCTACCTGCAGGAGTGGGAGTAGGCCCTGCAGGGTAACCATTCTGAACATTCTGCACTCTAAAAGTTCAGATCCCTGAGATCCAAAATAGGTCTCAGATCTCCTCTCCATTTTGGAACTAGGAAATACTGAAAACAGAACCCTGTTTCTCTGTTCCTCAGGTACACTCAGGCATCCGAGGTCACCTCCTTCCATTGGTCAAGGTGGAGGGAGAGATGGCTCTCAACAGCCACCCCTGGAGGCAGTGGTGGCTAGAGGGAGTGTATGTAAAAGGATTCAGGCAGAGCCAGTTGTGGCAGCTCCTGCTGCACCGCCATCTCTTGTGGCTTTTGAGTGGTCACCTGCAGTGGCTCCTGGGGTAAGCAGGGCTCCTGCTCCTTTACCCTTACCTTGTTGTGTGGTAGTGGTACATTGTCTAATACCAGCCGGACGAAAAGGCACCCTCTGTCTACTCCTTGGCTGCGTATGATAGAGGCAGTGTACTGATTTTAGGGTTCTGCCGGAGGCCTGCAAATTATTTTTTTATTTATTTTATTTTATTTATTGAGTCTTGGATCACAACACCTTTGAGCAATACAATTAATTTACAAAGGTTCCACATCCGTAATACAAAAACAAAACAAGGTAAACAATAGATAAGTAAATAGCAGATATCAAGAATATACTTCAAAAAATTAATACATCAAAAGCAATCAAAATAGCACTGAATGTTGCTCAATATAACAGTAAGTAGGTAGGTAAAAGTTTATTGCTTGACAAAGCTTTGTCATTACAAAAATTTACGATAGAAGCATCCATTCAAGATATATAAATACACACATAAATAAAATCATATACATATATATATATATATATATAAATAAAAGTATTTATCCAATATCCAGTTTTCATATCCAAATTCACATATTGCACAATATAATAAAAATGGATTTGTTAGCCTATAGCATCGTGATTTCTGTACATGTAATTTACTTACTTCAATGAATCTACAGAATTGTGACACCCTGTTCAAATCAGAGGTATTAGCTGTTTTTAATAAATAATTATATTGATAAGTTGATTCCATATCAAGATTCCTTAACAAGTCCCCCAGATAAAAATGTATTTGTAATTTGTACAATGGGCACAGTATTAATAAATGTTTAGGTGTATCTTCATCTAAACCACAAGCATACATTTTATTATTTACCAGGCCAATTTTCTGTTTTAAACTATTGCTTTCCACATAATCAAACCTAAATTTGGTAAATGCTTTTCTATTACTTGGGTTACCTATTCTCCTTAAATACTGATGTAGCCCAAATTGTCTCCCCATATTTATTGCCAACCAGGACAGTACAGGTACGTAAGAACTTACCGTAACAGTAGATCTTGGAGGTTCTTGCAGTAGGTAATTACATATAGGACTGATGTCGAGCAGGTGGCAGGACCCCACAGAAAAATTTCTAGCTAGCAGTCTCTGGCGAGGGACTGCCCCCACATCAGGTGACCAGCGTCAGGAGACGTCGGTATAAAGGGGCAGTCCCTCACGCCCACCTTCCAGTTCTTTCCCGCCATAGGTCACAAGAGGCCGGACGAGAGAGAAGCGGATATTTCCCTCACTGGAAAAGGAGCTGAAAAAGCTTAGGGGGCTGGAGGGTGGGAAGGTATTACCTACTGCAAGAGCCTCTCTCGAAGATCTACTGTTACGGTAAGTTCTTACGTAACTGTACTATCTTACTTTGAGAGGGCTCTTGCAGTAGGTAATTACATATAAGACTGAGTCCCAAGCAGTCTGGAACAAGAAGAAGCACACGGGAGGAGGAAAGCTACTCAAGTAGATTCTCTAGCTGTGAAGGTCTTAAGAAAGGAGGCCTTGCAGAACAGCAAGCCCGAAGCCTGCTCTACAGCAAGAGGCAATATCCAAACCGTTTTGTAAATGTGTGGACAGAAGTCCAAGTGGCGGCAGCACAGACGTCTGCCACTGACACGTTCTTGAAACATGCTGCTGAGGCAGCAACTCCTCTGGTGGAATGTCCTCTTACTTGACCCGGAAGAGTCTTGTTGTACTTGTCGTAACAGAAAGTGATGCAATGAGCCAACCATTTAGACAGGCATTGCTTGGAAACAGCATTGCCTTCTCTTTTGGGTGCAAAAGAGACAAACAGTTGATTGGTCTTTCTGAGATCCTTTGTTCTGTTAGTGTAGTATCTCAGAATCCGGTGAACGTCCATAGTGTGAAGCAGATACTCCACCTGATTGGAGTACTGCGTAAAGAAAGCGCGTAACTCTATGGACTGGTTCAATGTAGATTCCGCTACCACCTTGGGGAGAAACTTAGGATTGGTGCGCAGAGCCACACGTTCCTTGTGAAAAATCAAGTACGGGATTTTACGCATAAGGGCCTGGAGCTCGGAAATCCTCCGAGCAGAGGTAATGGCCACTAGGAAGAGCGCTTTTCATGAAAGGAACTTCATGTCAGCTGAGGCCGCTGGTTCAAAATGAGGCAAAGTAAGTTTCTCAAGAACGAAGTTCAAATCCCAAGGAGGGCCGGGAACTGGGATAGGGGGTCTCAAGTGAAGAACCCCTCTGAGGAAAGTCTTAGGGACTTCCAGTTGAGCAAACATCCTATCTGCGAAGGGAACATGGTAGGCCGAAATGGCCGCCATGTGTACCTTCAGAGACGAGTGACTAAGACCCAGGTCGAAGAGATGGCGCAGGTGCTCCAGCAGTCGCCCAACCAAGCAGGAGAAAGGCTTGAAGCCTTTTGAAGCGGCCCAGATTGAGAACCGTTTCCACTTCATGGCATAAGTAGACCTAGTGGAGGGTTTTCTAGCCTTCGCCCAGATCTCAGCCACCTGGGGAGAAACCCCAAAGCGGGCTTGAGCTATGTCTGCAGGAGCCACGCATGTAGTCGAAGGGACTTGAGACCCAGATGGACCAGGGTCCCCTGATCCTGGGTCAGTAAAATTCATGACAGTGGAAGAGGAAGAGGAGGTTCCTCTGAGTATTGTTGCAGAAGAGAGAACCAAACTTGCCTGGGCCAGAAAGGAGCAATCAGAATCATTCATGCTCCTTCTGAGCCAAGTTTCTGCAAGACACGCGGGATCAGAGGAATTGGGGGGGGGGAGGCATAGACGAATCTGTCCTTCCAATCTCGAGACAGAGCGTCTCACCAGAAAATGCCTCGCTCTTGAACGAGCGAGCAGAAGTCGGGAAGCTTTGCGTTTAGAGGTGAAGTGAACAGGTCCACCTGAGGTGTTCCCCAACGTAGGAAGATATCGTCTAGGACCCCCTGATCCAGTTCCCACTCATGAGCTTGAGCAGACGAGTGACTTAGTTTGTCTGCTAAGGAGTTCTCGACCCCCGAAACATGAATTGCTGTGAGGTGAAGGTCATGTTGTGCTGCCCAATCCCAAACTCTCATCGCTTCCCTACAAAGAGGGTAGGACCGAGTCCCGCCCTGTTTGTTAATGTACCATACCACACACATATTGTCTGTCTGGACGGCTAGGTGGCCTGGAAGAAGATGCAGGTGGAGAGTCTGGAGGGCACAGAGCAGCACCCGAAGCTCAAGCACATTGATGTGCAGGGATTGTTCGAGCTTGGACCAAGAGCCCTGGGTCCGATGTGGACTGAGATGGGCTCCCCAACCTTCGCCCGAGGTGTCTGTGGTCAGAGTCTGGGAGGGAGGAGGGAGGAGGAAGGAAGAATGGAACTCCCTGAAGAAGGTGCTCTCGAACCATCCACCACTGCAAGTCTCGAATCATGGGAGAGGAGACTAGGACCAACTGGTCCAAGTCGTCTACCAACTGATCCCATTGAGAGCGAAGTCTCCACTGAGAGATCCTCATGTGGAGCCGAGCACGAGGGACTGTTGGGATAGCAGCCGCCATAAGCCCGAGGAGGCAAAGAACCGACCTTGCACTGACAACAGGCTTACCTGAGTCTGGAGTGTGGCCGCCCTGTCCAGTGGCAGGAAGGCCCTGCCTAGGGTTGTGTCCAGTATCGCCCCAATAAACTGGAGCCTCTGGGATGGGATCAAGTGAGACTTGGAATGGTTGATGGTAATACCCAGACAGGCAAAGACCTGCTGGGCGAGGGAGAGGCAGTGCAGGAGTTCCTCCCTGGATGAGGCCGCCAGGAGCCAATCGTCCAGGTACGGGAAAACCTGTACCCCCAGAGTATGCAGGTAGGCTGCCACCACCGCAAGGCATTTGGTAAATACTCGGGGAGCCAAGGAGAGGCCAAATGGAAGTGCCTTGAACTGGAAGTGGTCCCCCTGGAAAGCAAAACGGAGATATTTGCGGTGAGACAGGCGGATAGGTATGTGCAGGTAAGCATCCTGCATATCCAGAGCACACAGCCACTGGCCCAAGCGGAGAAGGGGCTGAAGACTCTGCAGTGAGAGCATTCTGAACCTCTTATACTCCACGAAAATGTTCAGGGAACTGAGATCTAGAATAGGTCTTACATCTCCTGTCTTCTTCGGGACCAGGAAGAAGTGGGAATAGTAACCTGTTCCTTGCAGGGGAAGGGGGACAGGTTCTATCGCCTCTTTCAGCAAAAGTGCTGAAATTTCTTCCTGGACCAGAAGATGTTCCTGAGAGTATGACGACCTTGGGAGAGGGTGACGAGGTGGTTTCTGCAGAAATTCTATTGAGTGTCCTTCTGTGATTAGCTGGAGCACCCATGAATCTGATGTTATCCTCTCCCAGCCCGGAAGGTGGAGGGAAAACTTCCCTCCTACCGGTTCCTCCAGAAAGCCCGGAGGCTGTGGGAGAGGGAAGGTGTCAGGTGGTGTGGGGCAGCGCCGCAGCTGAAGCTCCCGTTGCTTTTTTGGGCAGAGGGGGCTTGGCAGCTGGGGGGGCCCAATGTTTAGTGGCCTTCTTTGCCTGTGATCTCACTTTGGGACGATTCCGTCTGCGAAAGGGACAGCGCTGTGATTGATCGGGATGATACATAGAGTCCACAGACTTTAGTGCTGTCCCCTTCTCCTGCAGGTCGGCGATGATGTCCTTGACATCACCCCCGAACAGCACCAAACCCCGGAAGGGCACTTTCTGGATGGCGGACTGCACTTCCGGGACCAACCCTGACACTTGGAGCCAAGCATGATGCCGTAGGCCTACGGCAAAAGCTGAGTTCCTACCAGTAGTGTCCACTGCATCATGGGTCGCACGAAGGATGTGCCGAATGGCCAAACGTGCAGAGCGGACAAGGTCAGCTACTTCCTGCTTGATCTGAGAGTCCAATTTAGATTCCACCTCACTGAGAATTGCCTTCTGGTAATCCCCAATGTGGCTGACATAGTTCAGGGCCCTAATACCCAGAGTGGAAGAAGCAAAAATCTTCTTGCCATACTGGTCCAGAAGGTAGGATTCCTTGTCAGGTGGAGACGAGCTAAGGTGTTTGGGTTGAGCTGACCGGCCATGAGCAGTGCTAATCACAATCGAGTCAGCTTGAGGGTGGGAGTCTGAAAAGTCAACACCCTCGAAAGCCTGGTATAGCCAGTTCGACTTCCTGGGAAGTGGGGCTAAGGCCGGCGGCTGTTTCCATATACTGGTAATAAGGTCAGCATGAGGCTCGATCCAGGGGGCACCAAAGTGGGAGCTGTCATGGGCAGATCCAGATGCTCAGTGAGTTTTTTAAGCTGGGGGGTCTGGCTCCAAGGATTGCAACTTATGTACTTCCTGGATCTTTCGTAGCAACTCCATGAAGGAAGGATCCTCCGGAGGAGACTTCGGAGGAGTCCTTGGCCGGGGCTTGGACGGACAGCGTGGCTCGTCATCTTGCTCGGAACAACCGTCGGAAGCATCTGAGGTGTCCAAGGAAGAAGAAGAAGATGAGGAAGAGGTAGACTCTCTCTCCTGATGAGGGGGAGGAACGGACCCCTTGGGAAGCCCTCAGGGAAGCGTGTCCTGCCCCTCTCTGGACCCAGAGGGTTTAGCCCTGGTGTCCAGAGGTGAGGAGGGAGTTTGTCGTCGTGGACGTACGGGAACAGGCACCGGCACTGTGATCGGAAGATGACTCTCCAACTCTCTGGTGAGCTGAGCCTTGGCCTCAGCCCACCAGGAGGCCAGAGTCTCCTGCAGGTCCACTGGTGGCTGGGGGGGCGGTGGAGGAGGAGGAGGAGGGAGATACAGGTATGGACTATACCCATAAGGCGCGTATCCATAACCCAACGGCGGGGAGCCCAGCATTGGGTATTGAGGCGCCGGGTACTGCGGCGTCGGATAGGTCGGCGCCGGGTACTGAGGTGCTGGATACTGCAGTACCAGGTATGATGGCGTTGGATATGATGGGGTCGGGTACCCGGGAACTAGGGGCTGCCGGGGCAGACGGCCCGGCTGGAGGCCCCATGGGCGGCTCTGGAGCAGAAGGCCCGGGGGTGGAGGGCCTGGTGTCGGGCCGGCAGCTGGGAGCAGGATGTCACCCGGAGTCGGCAACACCGGCGTCGGAGCTGGCGGCCAAGGAGCCGGCATTGGAGCCGGCATCCGAGGAGCCAACATCAGATCGGTCGGACCAGCAGGTGGACGGTCTGATGGAGGTGGAACAGGAACCTCAGCGTTGCCTGGGGATGAGGGGGAATCCTCGGGGTCGGGGTGAGGAGACTTAGGGTCCCCGGAGGGCAGTGAAGGCTGCGGGGAGCCAGGAATGACGGACGGTGGAGGGGTCTGGCATCAGCTCATCCGCTGTGTGGATGTCGGGCGAACCGACGTGCAGCTTAGCAGCGGGATACGGGCGGGCGCTGGAGGGACCGGCATCCGACTTAATGGACCCATCGCCGGAGACAGGCTGCGGTGGAGGGGTGGCCTGGTCGGGCGGAATGGGGGCCACGCGCCGCCCCGCAGGGTTGGGCGACTTACCGACCTTCTCCGTGCGGGCATCGGAGGACCCGTCTGGCTTATCAGAGCTGCTCGCACCAGTAGGCCATGAAACCACGGCTTTACCGGGAGCAGAGGCCTCCAAAAGCCCGGAAGCACCCGAAGGGCCCGAGTGCAAGCCAGATGGGCAGGCCAACACCGCCTTAGAAGCCTCTAAGGTGTCCGTCGTGGATCGGTCCCCGGGGGGGACATTACCTTTAGCATGGCGACTCCCGAGGAAGTTGCGATGGGAGAGGAGCCCTTGTCCTGGTGCTTTTCTTTGTCCTTTTTCTTGCGATGGCCTTCAGGGGAAGTTGATGCCTGCTGAAGCTTTTTCAATTCTTTCTCCATGGAGCTCATTTTCTTTTTCAAAATATGGGCCTCCAGGGACTGCTGCTGCCTTCTCCAGGTGGCCGCGTTAAAACTAAGGCAGTGCTGGCACTTCTTTACCGGATGGTCAGGGCCTAGGCAAAAAAGGCACAGGGAATGGCCGTTCTTGTGCGGGAGTTAGGCGTCGCACGAATTGCACTTGTTTTTGTGCTTGGAGGGTGTAGGGGAAGACACACACTGACGAATAACTGATGGATGATAGGAAAAAAATCGAAAACACTCGGTTAAAATACAGACGAAAGAGCCTGATGAGCAGGGAACTTTTCCGCGAGGCGCTGGCATGAGATAACGGCGGGAAAGAACTGGAAGGTGGGCGTGAAGGACCACCCCTTTATACCAACGTCTCCTGACGCCAGTCACCTGATGTGGGGGCGGTCCCTCGCCAGAGACTGCTAGCTAGAAATTTTTCCGTGGGGTCCTGCCGCCTGCCAACGTCAGTCCTATATGTAATTACCTACTGCAAGAGCCCTCTCGAAGTAAGATCTTAGTTTACAGTTTTTAACTAATTCCATTTCCTTTTGGATATGGATATCCCTTATTCTAGATTTAACAATCGCACTAGTCATCTCCAAAGGGGTTCTTGTACTTTTTGGTAACAGTTCTAATAACCCATAGGGTAGAATTAATTTCTGAAGTATCTGTGTGCTTGGGTATATAAAGCCTTCCTGTCTCTGCATTAACATTTCCTCAATGCATATTCTTGGCAATCTTTGCTCATGCATGCTATAGGCTTTAATCCAGTAAATCACCATCCTTTGTTCTATGTTACATATCACTGATAATTGTCCTAATTTTAGTGTTGATAAACAATTTGATGCTCCACAAGGAAGACCCAATCGCCTTTTGTAAAATTTATTCATTATTTCTAACCCGTCTCCATTCCCCATCCTCCAAATTTCTGCCCCATAAAGAATTTGTGATCTCACTTTCACATTTAGTACAAGTGGTCCTGCAACTGTTCTTCCCCCATATTTAAAATTAAATCTATCTAATGCTGGAACAACCCCTTTGATTCTCTTTATGATTCCTGAGATATGTTCCTTCCACTTAGGGTTATATGTGAATGTAATGCCTAGATAACTGAATTTGGATACATATTCTATTTCTTGACCTTTACATTTCATGGAGCACAACCTGCCAGTTCTGATCGGATTCTTATTAAATATCATGTATTTAGTTTTGTTATAATTTATCTCTAATGAAAGCTTTACACATTCCTGCTGGAATTTATCTAGATTTCTCTTAATTCCTAGGTAGCTGGTTGAAATTAATACAACATCGTCTGCATATGCCAGGTAGGGACCCCCCTATTACCCACCCTGGGCATGTGCAGCTCCGGATCCCCCAAACCCTCCAAGGCCTTATTCAGAAAAAGATTAAATGATATAGGGGATAATACACACCACTGAGACCAACATTAGTTGGAAATTTTGCCGTGCAGTCTCCCTCCATATTATATCTAATAGTTGTGAGATTGCTCTCATATAATATTTTAATTAGGTTTAAAAGTGATGTTTCCAAACCATAATTATTGAGAACGTCCCAGAGTTTATCCCGATTCACTCTGCCAAAGGCTGCCTTTAAATCTACAAATACACAAAACAATTTTTGTTTTTTAATTATTGTGTACTTGTTTATCAAATGTGCTAATACAAAACATGGATCCAAGGTTGAGTGACTGGGAATAAATTCTGCCTGAGCTTTGTTAATTATTTTTACTTTATCTAGCCAGTCCATGAGCCTATTAGTTATAATTTTTGTAAACAATTTCTGAGCATTGTCCAATAAGCTGACTGGCCTATGATTACTTGGGTCAGATCAGTTTCCCTTTTTGTATATGAGGACTATGATGTTCTCCCTCCAGGTTTGAGGTATTTTCCCTGTTTGTAATATGCTATTATATAAGTTCACCAGTACGGGGGTCCATAATGGAGAATCATCAATGAAGATGTCTATTGGTATCCCATCAGGTCCAGGTGCTTTGTGTTTTTTTGCCTGCTGCAACGCTATGATTACCTTATTTTCTTTGATTTTGTTTTTATAAGGGGACCATTTTATTTTGAAAACTGTATAACTTATTTCCTGGTCATAGAATAATGATCTAAAATAATTTTCCCATGACAACGGGTCAATATAACTTCCAATGTTATCATAAATCTGGTCCCATCCTTTACAGACAAGTTACCAGACTTTTTTTGATGTTGTTCTCTTTTATAAATTTTTCAAGTTGATCCAACATCATTATTCTATAACTCTTCCTTTTTTCTTCCATCAGTCTTTTATAGACTCTCCTTTGTTTATTTAGTATTGTTTTATTTTCTCTTGTTGGTCTATTATATGTCAATCTTGCCAGCCTATTAAGTTCTTTTTTCTTCCTTTTGCATTCCTCATCAAACCATTTACTTCCTTTTTCCCCTCTGCTTATTGATACTTTTAATAGAATTGCAGCTATGCCTGTCAAAATTTCAGAACATTTCACGACATATTCCTCTTTCCGACCCTGTAGTCCCAAATTATTTCTTCCTTGAACCCATAATCAAACAAAATTTGCATAGATTTGAAATTCTCTATTAATTCCCAATTAATCCTTTTTTTGACCCTTAAAATTTCTGCTTTCTTTTTTGTATTATTATTGGGCAAAAAACATAATTCTAATTTTGTTTCTATAGGTCTGTGTTCACTATCTGTTCTGTTACCTACTGTGAAGCCCCGCAGTTTTGTTATAAGATTGATGAAGATCCAACATAAGTCAACAGTTGAAGCCCCTTTAGTTCCAATATAAGTATAATCACCTTCGGCATCACCTTTGGTTCATCCATTAACCAAAATAATTTCCAAGTTATCTAAGACCTCCATCAATTTTATCCCTCTCTCACATTTCTTACTATCCCTGCACCTTCTGATAGGAAACAGGGCAGGGGGATTCAGAGCCACACATACCCCGGCCAGGTCCTCTCATAATTCCAGGGGGTGTCCCACCCTGGCATTCACATCCCCTAGTATAACTATTCCACAATTTGGGTCTTCTAAAAGACAATTTTCTACAAATTGACCTAGTTTCTCCACATCTTCATAGTCCACATAATTAGAGTTTTTTTTTGAGGAAAATAAACATTAATTAAAACCACTTTCTGTTTATTAACTTCTATTTAAACTGGCAGGATGTGATCTGAGTTGAGTAACATTTCTTTATGCTCAACATTTTCAGTTATTTTACACCATGTCACAAGTCCCCCCGATAGTCTACCAAACTTTTTAGTACTTTTGGCTACCTTCTGAAATCCTTTAAAACCATTTAATTTTAATTCTTTGTTACTCCAGGTTTCCTGTAAACAAATAGTTATAATGTCCTAAGTATTCAGTAAAAGTAGTATCTGCGAATTTGTATACATCATATAGTATATAACAGTAGAGTGGGCTAGAAGAGAGGGCAGCCTGGGAGGCCTTGTCAAAATCTAGGAGAGAAAGTAATGGGGTGTAAGGTGGGGAATGGGAGAAACAAGAGGGAGAAGGAGAGGAGTTACACAGGAGGTGGAGAGAGAGAAGGAGTGGAGTTGCAAAGGAGGTAATGGGGATAGAGAGATGAGAGGACGGGAAGATGGAAGGAGGGAAATGGGGTGAGTTCAGAGAGAAGGGGGTTGCTGGTGAAGTGAGGGAGGAAGACAAATTAATAATATAAGGAGAAGAGGTGGTGTTTAGTCAGGAGAGGGGGTAGCCTAGCAGGCTTTGTCGAAAACCCAAGCAAGAGAGTAATATGGGTGGGAGAGAGGTAAGAGAGAGAAACATAGGGAGAAGGAGGGAAAGAAGTTGCAAAAGAGGTGGCATGAGATAAGATAATTGGTGGAGGGTGGAAGAGGGAAGGTGAGGAGAAGCAAGGGAAGAACTTGAAGATGCGTGAGCAGAGAAGAAGCAGGGGTGGAGGGGAAAAGGCTCGAGGGTAGGATCAAAATGAAGTGCCAAGAGTTAAAAGTGCTGAAAGGTATAAGTACAATGATAACATAAGCAGAGGACTGCTAAGGGCGGCAGTCACATATACTGTTTGCTAATAGATGTTGTCAGAGTTTGTGTTTGAAAGGGCTGAGTTTTAACTCAGCAGAGATGTCTGGGCCCCTGCCCTCCTCTCTGGAGATTCACATGATGTCTGCATGTCTTGCCTCAGACCATAACATTCAGGCATGCCTGATCTGCAGAGTGTTTAACACAGCCACCTGGCAACACTGAAAAGAGGGAAGGGAGCGCACTAGAGAGTATATCTTGAACATCTGAACCAAACAACTTATATCCTCTAAAGGGGGCATTAGGAATGGACTGCTGTACATTATTTACAAAGCCTGTCACCCTGAGCCAGGAGTACCTCTTGATGCATATTCCTGAGGCAGCTGCTCTGGCTGCAACATCAGATATGTCATAGGCCACATGTAGTAGCTGTTTCCCCTACATCAGCCCCAGCAATTAGAGCTCTGAGAAGCTCCTGTTTTGGTGCACCTTCTGGGAGTGCTTGAGCAGTTGCTCTAGCTTTTCTTCAGAGTATATTCTGGTATTTGACCATATGCAATTCTACAGCTCAGAGAGGCTGAGACATAGGTTATTTTACCCAGCACATCTAACCTCTTTGATTCCTTATCAGGAGGAAGAGAGCTAAGGTGTTCTGGTACCTTGAATCTAGCATGGGCAGAATTTATGACTACAAAATCTGATTCAGGTTGGCATGCAAAAAACAGGTTTGCCTGATGGGGCCATGTACATCTTGTCTGCCTGTCTGGGCATGGCAGGTATCACGTTAGACCTATGCCATGCAGCAAAGGTGGTATCTGTTAGGGCAAGGAGGAGAGGTGGAATTACTATGGGAGGGGTATCAAACAATTCCAAGATGTCAATCAAATTCTTCTTGGTTGTATCCTGTTCCTCCAGATCGAATCCCATGGCAGCATATAACTGCTGCATCATGGTTATAAAAGATGGGTCCTTGGGGGGAGTCTAGGGTTGTAAACCACTAAGTCCTCACTGCATGTTGATATAGCAGAAATATTTATTTCATAGGGACTTACCACATAATTTCCAACCTCCTCCTCATTGTCAGGCATTATAAGGTCAGGACTATACTCTCTGTCATCGATCTGGTAGACAGGATGAAGGGAGCTCACTAGCGAGGCTGTCAGCGCATGAGATGGGGGCTGAAGCACAGCCCTAGCATGCACTGATGCAGGATTTTGGCTTATAGACCCCGTTGATGGAGCTCCACAGGAAGAGAAGGCAGAAGGTGTTTGAGGATGTCTGTGAAGGATGAAAGTACCACCTGTATGTTGGCACCCGTGTAGTCTACTGGAACGCCGGTAGAGGTCGACAGACGAAGCAAGACTCCTGGCATTGATGGTGATCTAGGGGTGCCTGCAGCTGGCCCTGATCTGGAAGTAAGGGCCACTGTATAGGTGGCAGGCGGCATTGCCACCGGAGTGGTCAATGGCACTGAAGTTATCATACCTGTATGGAGGGGTGACCCAGAATGGACTGGGGAGGTTTTGTCCTTTTCTTGCTCCCTCTCCTAGTGTTTATGTTTGTGTGACTCGGACGTCTTTTCCCAAGATTTAGAAGATTTGGATCCTGAGGGAGCTCCTTCTTCATTCAGACTACTGGCTGCTTTAGAAGGTGCTTTTGCAAAGTGCCTTTTCGACGTTGCCAGGTGGCTGTGTTAAACCCTCTGAAGATCAGGCACACCTGAATGTTATGGTCTGAGGCAACACATGCAGACGTTCTGTGAATCTCCAGAGTACATAATCTTACCACATTTGCAATAACAGAACAGTTTTGATGGCTCCTTAGTTGACATACACACTGTCGAAAATCACTTAAGAAACCGATTAACTATGGTGAGAAAAAAGAAAATCGCCAACTGTAACAGTGTCGTTTCCATGCACTGTCCCATGAGTATGGTTGAGAGTGGGAAAAGAACTGAGGAGGGAAGGGGCCGCCAACATTTATATGGGAGAGATGATGTTTGACATTGTCATGGATGACCTCTAGTGGACTGCTTGCAAAAGTTTCCGTATGGTCCTAATGCCTGGTGGCTTATAGTTCCATAGGTGGGGCCTGATGGAGATATCCTCGAGGAAGAGCCATAAATTACTGAAAAACCCTAGCTAAACATAGAGTAATTGAAAAACTAAGATACACTTTTTAAATAAACTAAAAATAAATAACCCAACTGGAGGACTATCCATTACTGGAGTTACCTATGGGCTGACTGCTCTCTTGACACAGAGAAACAGATCTCAGCAACAGCCAGAGTGAAGCGTGGATGCAGAGTTTGAATCTACATTCCAAAGTCTAAAATTTGCAAAGGTTCTATCTCTAGGTGTCATGCTCAGCTGACATGACAACATAAATTGTGAACATTAAGTGAGTGATTTCTAGTAAAGTGCACTTCCTTGGTGCCAGTGCCCTCTTAGATGGTATCGGACATCCCTCATATTCAGTCTTGCCCAAAGTACCACCAACGTGATCAAGGTCATTTGCCTAGGAACTGTAGGAATTCTTGAGCAGACTTGTTGTGGCCTACCTGGAATGAGTTTGCATGGGTCTTCTGCCATCTGAGATGGCAGATATGATGTCCCTCACACTGTGTTAAGTTATGTGCCTACAAACTTCAGGACTTGGCTAGGTTCTAGGGGGATTTTTCCAAATTCAGGAGGAAACCCAACTTGTGCAGTGTGCTCTTTACAGTTTGGATTGAGTGCACTACCTCGTATTGTGTTTTCCCACACACCAGTCAATCATCTAAATAGCGGAACACAACTACCCCCTGCCTGCACAGGTGTGCTGACACTACCAACATTTTGTGAACACTCTAGGTGCTCAGGTCAGGCCGGAAGGCATTACAGTAAACTGGCAGCAGGTGCTTTCCACTGTAATAGAAACACCCCTCCATTATTTGTGTTATTTTTACAGAACACTGCTGTGACACTTTGGCAGAAGATGGGGTATAAAGTGACTCAAGTTTAGTTGCCCTTTGTTTTTGGATGGAAAACTCTGCAGAGGCCACAGTTTTTAAAATGGTGATCCAGGTCCAAACAGTCAAAACACAGTTTGTGGCCATCTGCCCTTGCCAGGAGCTGTCCACAGGAAAAACACTTTTTAAAACCTGTGGGGCCTTTTTAGACTCTTGGTCATGTCCAACTAACTGGAAAACGTGCCAAAACCATTTTAGGTTGTTGTACTATGGAAAAAAAAATTACATACGTTTAAAAATAAAGCCAAATAGAATTTTTAAAAATAATTATTTTTAGTCAGTTCAGTGATTTCTCAAATCCGGAATCACTGAAAAATGCAGGTTTCTTGGTTTTGGGAACTTCTGTGAAACCTGAAAAAAAAAAAAAACAATAAAAACTAACACAGAGTATTAATATTACAAACTAATAACGGAATTTTTTTTTTTTTTTTTAACAGCCACAAGGGCTGGAACAGGATTCTGTGGATTGTGGAGCAGGACAGTCACAGAGTAGAGGTGGTGCCACTACACGCTACTGCATTGTGGAGAAGTGCAGAAGGCAGGAGCCGTTCTATGCTGTGTTTCTAATTAGTAAAGGTATGCTAGCATTGCCTAGAACCTATGGTCCTGGGTCCCTTACTTGACTTTTGAATGGCCTTTCCAGGCTATCTTGTGCGGCTGTTTGTTCTGGTTCCCTCGCTCCTGCTCTCTTTTCTCCTTTTCAGCTTGTAGGAGTTCAGGCACTAGTGAAGCCTCAAGTTGGGAATGAAAAGTGAAGAACCTCGCAGGGGGTTCAGCGAGAGGGAAGGAGCCAGCCTGGGTGTTGGTGTCAGTGAAAATGCTGGGAGAGAAAGCGTTACACTGCCTCTGGATTTTTTTGGATTGCTGATTCTTCAGAGATAAGGGAAAAAAGGATAAAAAACGTGGACACCCGACCACTGAGTGAATTCTGAGGGCTGCCTGAGGGAAGTTACAGCCTTCAGTTTTTTTTTTTTCTCTGCTACTCGTTTTAATTATTTTTAACCTGAGTACCTGGTTATTGCTTTTTTAACTGCCTATCGCTATTTTTTATACATTGTTTAAAGTATATATGAATGTATGTATGTATGTTTGGTCTATGTTTAACACAATATATATAGCATAACACTGCAGCATAATATTGCACGATGCTGACAGTGAGCTGAGAATAAGGAGGGCAGTTTGTCTAGTAGGTGTTGTTTAATTGGGGTTAACTGTGGCTTATCATGGTTCAGTTTTTTTTTTTAGGAATTTATAGAACTTATAGGATTTTTTTTAAAGGTTTTTATTTTCCCAGGCTTTGCGCACACTCAGGTCACATGATACACCCGGCAAGGTATTAGAGCGCATGTGCTGGCATTCTTGGCATACATACACACCACTCATGGCTGAAAGTTGGAAAGTGGTGGACGTAGTTGTGCACGCAGCTCTGCTATTGCATCTGCTTTTAAGGGGAATTATTTATTTTTAACTTTTGTTACAAACGATTGGGCTTATTTTAATTTTCCTTCAATATGTGGTAAGCGATTCTTATCACGGTCCTCTCTCCTGCTTGTTTAAGGCTACTGCACGAGAGCTGAAAGTAAACTTGGAAACTTAGCTAAATTAAGCATATGAGGCAGCCGATATTTCGGTTACCGGGGGCATAGCTTGCTGATTTCAGTCAAGTGGTTATACTGGACATACTGACCTTTGCTTATCATTAATAATTGGATAACTGTAAGTGACATTTTTCTTTTTCTGTTCTACTTCTGCTGGTTTTGTTGAGTCCCTGATATTTTTTATAGATCGTAAGGTCAAACTGGGCTAGTTAACTGTCAGTTCTGATATTTTTCATTAATTTTTTATACTGAAGGATTTATTATTATTGCTCGAAAGTCATAAGAGCCAGATCTAGACTCTGATTTTTTTATTTTGTGTGATTAATGTGTTAAGGGGTACCAGTTGCTGTGATAATAGCCCTCAAGCTTAATTTTAGTATAACCTCCCCGTAAAGACTCCCTTTTTTTTCCTCGGCTATCTAGCTGTGAAGATCTCAGAGCCTTCAGATCCTTCTTAGTGAGGCTGGCTGGATTATTATCCCTTCTGATAGAAGAGAGTCTGAGCCTACTATTGTGTGAGATAAAATGTGAACTGTCTTCTGGCTCTACTTGCCCCACACTAAAGATATTGGAGAATTGTGACTGTGTATACAGAGTAATCATAGAGGGCGCCTGGGATAATTGATATAATTGAAGATACCCTGAGGTTTTTTTGTGACTTAGTGATAATATGGAGCTCATCAAGATCTATTGAGACGTCCCGAGACCCTTGAGAATAACTAGAAATAATTAGGGAAACACATTACAAAATCCTGGATCAAAGGAAACGAGGCCTGGAAGAGGGAAAGAGTGGTTTAGGGATCCACATAAAAAACATTTAAGGGACTTGAATAGCCTATTTTGTTAAACTTTTTCTTGTATCTCTTGTTTTTCTTGTTTTATCGTGTAAATTGATTAATTTGACTAATTTAGATCAATTGTCACGAGAGAGATTAATACTGCTTGAAAGCTTTGACTACTTGTTAGCCTATAAGATCAGTGCAGAGAGCATAGGCCTCTGTGGTGCTTTCAGAAGTAAGCTAAATCATCTAAGAATTTGCTTTTTGTACCTTTGTTGAAAAGTTTGATCAGTGAAAATGAATATTAGAAATGGTAAAATAGTTTCGTCAATTCAGAAAAAAAATAAGAGGAATAAATTGAGAAAAGGCTGTGTATTTAAAGGAGAACTGGAAATTATCACATCAACACCTATTGAGAAAAAACAATTTACAAAGGTTGCAGAAGGGGTAAATGTAGATAACAGGGTAGATACTAAGTCTTGGCCTCTTAAGAATTAGGAAATAAGTGCAGATATAAGTTTGAAAAGGGGGAAAATAGAAAAGAACATAGATTCAAGTGAGTTAAGTGAAAATTGTAATAATGACGGGGGGGGGGCTCGTGTAAGATGGTAGCAATAAAACAAACAAAAACAGATGCCCTAGAAATAAAGCAAGAGACATTTTTTTTTCTTCAAATTAAGAATCACACATTAGAAGGTACAGGGAAGACTGGAAGAGTGAGAAAAGATGTAGAGGAAGTAAATAAGGTAAAATTACCTAAAACTAATACCCTGAAAAAGATTTCAGATAACTTTTTAGTAAAGGAACAGAAAAGAGTAAGAAATATGGGTACTGAGATAGAAATGATGAAAATGGTAACAGAACAAATTGGAAAAGTCCAATATGCCACTCCAGAGCTGTTGTCAGATACAGAAGAAATAAATAAAGAAGTCACTAGATTATATCCTTTTAGCCCTTTGGATGTCTCAGGAGAGCCTGAGGCCCTGAATACACTGGAGAACTCAAACATCTCAATATTGGCAGGCTCCCCAAATACTGTATTTCAACATCTGGATAAAGAAGTGGAGGAAATTAATTTGAATCCAGAATTCTGGGAACAATGTCCAGATACCTTAGCAAAATATACTATAAAAGCCCTGGCCCATCCCGTGATGGCGAATATAGTTCTCCTAGAAGCATTAAATGATATTAGAGAGAAATTTGCAAGATTTTCTAGTTCAGTTATGGATAAGATGGGAATGCTGGAGAAAAAGCTGAATAACTTGGAAATTAAATTAAATAATGGGAGAGTGTCATTTTCATCACTCCAGATTTTAGAAGATACTAAATCTGGAAGAAGGAAAAAATGGGCAAAGGGTAAAGTGAAACAAGGACAGGGAAAGAAAAAAGAAAATTATCAAATACTAATAGTTAAAAAAGAGGAAAATGTACCTAAAGGTGAGACTAGGCAAACTCCGTTGAAACGTTTAGTTATTCAAGAAAAATCAATAACAAAGGTGACGGGGAGTTTGGAAAAAAAAGAGATTCAAAATGATAATGAAAGACAGCTAAAGATGAAAGAAGAAGAAAAACAAGGGTTAAAAAGAAATGGTGAGACCTTTACAGAAAAAATAGCAGGAACAAACTGAATGGAAACAGTAATTAGATTAAAGGAAATATTCAAGAAAGATTATGAAACAGCAGAAACCTTGAAAGCTCTGATGGAATACTTATTAAATGTAGAACTGGAAGTGAAAATGAAAGCACAAGTCCTTATGATGGTTATGAGAGACTTGAATGATAATGATCTTCTGGTTTATCTACTTATTAGTGAGATGGAGATAGCAAAAACAAATATGGTTTAAACAACAACACTTAGCCATATAAGGAATAGGAATATCTATGCCTGTATTATGGCAGACTATTGTAAGCCATAATAATACAGATGGAAATACCAAAAACAAAATTAATCAAGGATTATTTAATAAATAATGGAAAATCTAAAATGGGATTTTTCAAAAACAAATGAGGAGAAGAATTGTATGAGAGTAGTTAACCATACTGTATCCCTGTTTGGGGTAAATAAAATGGACAAAGAAAACAATGAATTACTGAAGTCATTCGTGGTCACCCTATTAGCCAGCATCTTAAATATGGAGCTAGGAATTAAGCAAATTGAGAGAGTACATAGGTTTTTTTCAGAAGTGGGTTCCCAAATTGATATAAAATGTGGTTCAGAACAATTGGCACTGGACTTATCAAATGCAGAGAAACTGGACAATGTAGGATTTCTGTTAACTGACTTAAATAATATAAGAAGAAGTGCCTCCATGGTCAAACAAGATGTGGCAGAGAGGTGACTAAATGAGGACACCTTGGAATGTTTAAGTGAGAATGAAAGAAGCAGTTTACAGAATCCTAGAGCAAATCTCTTGTCATGGAATATTGCGGGTCTTTCTGGTAAATTGGCTGACAATGAGTGGATTCAGTTTACTGACAACAGTAAAAATAGAAAGGGACCTGGGGGTAATTATATCAGATGACCTAAAGGTGGGCAAGCAATGTGAGAAGGCAGTAAGGAAGGCTGGGAGGATACTGGGATGCATAGGAAGAGGCATCAATAGTAGAAAACAGGAAGTTGTTATCCCTCTGTACAGACAGTTGGTGAGACCCCATCTGGAGTACTGTGTGCAGTTCTGAAGACCCCATCTCCGCAAAGACATAGACAGAGTGGAGGCTGTCCAGAGGAGGGCAACCAAAATGGTGCAGGGTCTGCACCAGAAGACATACGAAGAAAGACTGAAGGAGCTTAATATGTATACCCTTGAGGAAAGAAGAGAGAGAGGGGACATGATAGAAACTTTCAAGTACCTCAAGGGAATCAACAAAGTCCAAGAGGGTAGCATCTTCCAGAAAAAGAGATGTGCAAGAACAAGGGGGCACAATTTGAAGATAGAGGGGGGACGGCTCAGAGGTAATGTGAGGAAGTATTTTTTCACAGAGAGGGTTGTGGATGCATGGAACAGCCTCCCTGAGGAGGTCGTGGAGTCAAGAACAGTGGGGGAATTCAAGAATGCATGAGACAGGCATAAGGCAGTCCTAGTGGGGGGGTAGGAGGAAGTAAGCTGTTGGTTAACTAGGATCTGCAGCTTATCTGTTAGGTAGGAAAATGGGCAGACTAGGTGGGCCAAGCGGTCCTTATCTGCCATCAAATTCTATGTTTCTAACCTACCATTAATATTGTTTTTATAGAACAATTAATGAACCAGTTAAATAATAACATAATCGAACAAATTTATAATGATCAAAAAATAAAAAAGAGAATGAAAAACATTTGGTTTGATAAATCTTGTCGTGAGGCAAAAAGAAATCTTAACAGATTAATAAGATGGACAAAAAAGAATCCAGCAAGGGCAAATTGCAAAAACTTGAACAGAGCTCGAAAGTCTTATACTAAATTACTTCAACTTAAAAAATTATAGGCCCTAAAAAAATCAGTGGGAAGAAATGTTCATGGTAATTCAAACAAAAGATAATAAGAAATTTTGGAAGATGGTAGCAACAGGTACCAATTTATATCATCCCTCACTTATGGTACATGTGCCCAAAGATGTTTGGGTGACACATTTTCAATCAATATTCAATAATACAGAATGTACGTTACAAGGATTACGATGTAAAGAGTCACTGAACAGTGACTATGAACCTTTAGTCCTTGTGGAGCAAGATGTAAGTTTAGTTTTAGCTAATCTTAAAAACAATATAGCTCCAGGTTATGATCTTATCCCTCCTGAAATTTATAAAAAATATAGTGGTTTTTGGGTTCCCGTATTGACTATGTTCTTCAATTTATGCTTTCAACATAATTAGATCCCGATAGAATGGACATATAACCTCATTGTTCCTATCCATAAAAAGGGGTCTGTTTATGACCCTAACAACATTAGACCAATTAGTCTTTTAAGTACTGTATATTTTCTAAGGTTTTTGCCAGGATTATATCAAACAAACATACAATATGGATAAAAACACATAATATTATCTCACCATTCCAAGCAGGTTTTAGGGAAACTTTTCCATAGTAGATGTTTTCTGTTTAGCTCACCTAATGGAAAAATATGTATGTATACGCAAAATGAGACTATATGTCTTGTACACAGATTTTTTGCATGCGTTTGACTCAATTAACAGAGATATTTTGTGGGAGATCTTGAAAGAGAAGAAGCTACCCCCCTTACTTCTTTATCCAATTTATGCTTTATATACTGACACCAAGACAGCAGTAAGATATGGAAGTGGAGGGGAATTAACTGAATTCTTCTCATCTAGTAGAGGTGTAAAGCAGGGTTGTCTGCTTGCACCTTTTTTATTTAGTATATATGGTAACTCACTGTTGGAATTTGAATCAGAGGAAAGGTTGGATAGCCCAAAAATAAGTACTATGTGCTTGGATTCATTGGCATATGCTGATGACATAGTGCTGCTGTCATTGTCCAGAGGAGGACTTCAAAAGAAAATTTATATTCTAGACAAAAAATGCAAGTACCTTGAATTGAAGATAAATTTAGTTAAAACGAAAGTGATGGTATTAGGCCAAAGATCATTGGATACACAAAAAGTTAAAGTTTATATAAATCAGCATCTGATAGAAACAGTGAGGGAATTTGTCTATTTAGGGATAAAAATTACAACTAATGGGGAATGGTTACAATATATAAAAGAACAATGTACAAAAGCTAACATATGTGTGAAAGCCTTATTGAAATTCAGTGTTTAATATGGGGGCAATACAGTGCTGCCAACACTGAAGGCAGGGGAGGCAAAAATAAACCCCATTCTTCTGTACTGAGCAGAAGTATGGGGTTATGAAGAAAATGTAGAGAATAGTTTGGAAATTCCTTTATCTGACCCAAGATCCACAGCAAATGCTATGGTAAGAACAGAACTAGGGAACATAAAAATAAGTTATATTAAAGAAATTCGTTTCGTGAACTATTGGATAACAATTTTGAACAATGAAGAAGAAAAAATTACTTACCATGGTAATCTTCTTTCTTTCCAGTGATGCTCAGATATTCATAACTTTGTGCAGTCAGCCTGGTGGGTTGGACTGCCTGGAGAGATGGAACACATGAAAATGATGGAATTCTTTGCACGTAAGCATCTTTCAAATACTGCCTCTACCAACTGTAGTGTTCTAACCCCTTTAGATTTGTAAAAAGCCTGGAAGTCAGGCATTACAAAAAAATCCAACAGCTAATTAAATTTTTTTTTTTTTAGGGTTACCCTAATAAAGAGAGCTTACCCAAAACACCTCTTAAGGAGGAACTACATCAAATAAACAATGGTGTTCACCAAACAGCATGAGAAAACTATTAAGAGAGACAGAAAAACTCTAAATCTATTTGGTATAGAGAAGTGTACCCAGAAGCGTATGGCTATGTGGCACTAGCATGCGGAGTGCAGAGGCTGAAGTTCTGGAAGGGTAGGATGGGAGGAAGTTATGAATATCTGAGCATCACTATGAAGAAAGAAGATTACTAAGGTAAGTAATTTTTTCTTCTAACCCCAGTAATGCTCAGGATATTCATAACTTTGTGCAGACTACCAAGCAGTACCCCTGGAGGTGGGCACAGAACTTATTTTGGAAACAGACTTTGCAGGACTGCTGTGCCAAACCTGGCATCACTTCTGGACAAAACATCCAAGTTGTAATGCTTTGTAAAGGTGTGTACTGATTTCCAGGTAGCTGCTTTACAAATATCCAATAATGGAACCTCCCTAGCAGCTGCAAGACTGGCAGCTGTTCCTCTTGTCGAGTGTGCCTTCAGCCCAGCTGGGGACTCCCTACCTGCTCTAGTGTAGCAGAACTGATACACTGGACAATCCATCGAGAAATGGATCTTTTTGAGGCTGGTTTGCCCATTACGACATTCCCATATGTAAGGAAAAGTTGTTTTTTGTCTTGCCTAAGGCCGTTAGTAGCTGTCATGTAATAGCTGAGAGCTCTTTTCACATCCAGACTGTGGAGTCTTCTTTCACCAGAGCTTGTATGGTCTGTGAAAAAGACAGGCAGAGTGATCGATTGGTTCAGATGAAAGTCTGAAATGACCTTGGGAAGGAATTGTCTGTTTGTTCTGAGGACTACCTTATCTCTGTGAAAGGAGATGTAGTCCTTGTCAACACAGAGAGCCTGAAGCTCACCGATTCTTCTTGCTGAGGTAATTGCTACCAGAAAAACTGTTTTCCAGGTAACATAATTTAAATGGGCTGTAGCCATGGGCTCAAAAGGAGCCCTCATTAATCTGGCTATACATACATTAAGATCCCAAGCGGGCACTGGTGCCCTGTGAGGAGGATGCAAATGTATCAGGCCTTTAAAAAATCTTTTGAAAATGGGATCTGATGCTACTGACACCTTTGTCCTAGCAGAAAGATATGCAGACACTGCTGCAAGATGAACCCTTAAAGAACTGGGTTGTAGACCTTGCGAATGTGAGTCAGATAATCCAACACCACTGAGACTCCTGCATCATTTGGGGTGAAATTCCTACCAGGGCACCAAAAAGAAAATCTCTTCCACTTACAGTAGCAGAATACGTTTTCTTAGTGGAGGGCTTCCTATAACCTTTCAAGATAGTTAATACAGCTTCAGAAAGGTTTAAGTCTGCATACTCTAATTCCTCAACAGCCATGCCTTGAGGTTGAGGGACTTGAGATTTGGGTACAACAATGTTCCCTGATTGGAGGTCAGGAGATTGTGCCTGAGAGGCAAACTTATTGGTTTGCTCACTGACATGGAGAGCAGAAGAGAGTACCATGGCTACCTGGGCCAATCTGGAGCTATCAAGATCAGAGAAGCTGAGAGGGATTTGAGCTTCAGTAGTACTCTGAAAACCAGAGGAAAAGGGAAGGCATAAAGAAACTTGCCTGACCAGTCCAGTATCAGGGCATCCAGAGGGATTGTGCCCTGGGCCGGTGGTCTGCAGCAATACTGAGGCAACTGGTGGTTCTGGTGGGATGCGAACAAGTCTATCTCAGGAATGCCCCACCTCCTGAAAATTACCTGCACCACCTGCTTGTTCAGTGTCCATTCGTGATGGGACTGATTGATTCGACTCAGTGTGTCTGCCAATGTATTGTCCTTTCCTGGCAGATGGATTGCTTGCAGGGACACCTTTAGAGAATACACCAGAGTCCAAATTTTCATGG
Source organism: Neoceratodus forsteri (assembly GCA_016271365.2). Classification (NCBI taxonomy): domain Eukaryota; kingdom Metazoa; phylum Chordata; order Ceratodontiformes; family Ceratodontidae; genus Neoceratodus; species Neoceratodus forsteri. Next base: position 200,620,576 of record JADMNL010000025.1, read on the forward strand.
CTTCTGTGCATAGGGGACCTGATCTGGTGCCTCCCTGCTTGTTTATGTAGTACATAGTGGTGGTATTGTCTGTTCTGACCTGTACCACCTTGCCCATCACCAGTGTAGAGAAAACTTTTAGTGACAGCCACACTGCTCTGAGTTCCAGCAAGTTTATATGCTGAAGGGACTCTGCTTCTGTCCAGGTACCTGAGTTGTGTGCTCCCCCAGATGGGCGCTCCAGCCCAGAAGGGATGCATCTGTCGTGAGGATTAGTGAAGGATCCTCCTCCTGAAAAGGGACTTTTTGCCTTAGGTTGGATTCCTTTTTCCACCACAAAAGGGCTTGTAACAGTGCCCTTGTCACTGGAATGAGTTTTGAAAAGGGATCTTTTTTCTGACTCCAATGATTCTTGAGATGAAACTGGATGTCTCTCATGTGAAACCTGGAACCCTGCACTGTGCCTGTGGATGCAGCCATATGACTCAAGAGCTGCAGGAATTGCCTGGCTGTTTTTTGCCTGTGCAACTTGAAGGAATTTGCTATGGCCTGAAGACTTTGCACCCTGTCCAGTGGCAAAAAGGCCCTGGCCTGCAGAGTACTGACTTCTGCCTCTATGAACTGTAAAGTGTGTGTAGGGGTTAAGACGGATTTTTTCTGGTTTATTATGAAATCAAAGGACTCCAAAAGATCCTGTGTGAGCTTTAGAGAAGTTCTGACTTGTTCTGGTGACTTGACCACCACCAGCCAGTCGTCCAGATATGGGAAAATAGTCACTCCCTGTCTTTGAAGAAATGCCACCACAGCTGCTAGGCATTTTGTAAGCACCCTTGGTGCCGAGGAAAGGCCAAAGGGCAGGGTTGCAAACTGATAATGACCTGATGGGAGTCTGAATCTGAGATATTTCCTGAAAGATTCTTTTATGGAAATGTGAAAATAGGCATCTTGTAAGTCCAGAGATGCCAGTCAGTCCCCTTTTTGGATTGTTGGCAGAATCAGAGCCAGAGTTACCATTTTGAACTTTGGCTTTTTCAGGTGCTTGTTTAAAGCTCTGAGATCCAAAATTGGCTGCCACTCCTCATTTTTCTTTGTTGTTAGGAAGTATCTGGAGTAAAAACCTCTTCCTCTCAGGGTTGTAGGAACTGGTTCCACTGCTCTGAGCTGTAGCAGCTTTTGAATCTCTGCCTCTAGCAATGAAGTTTATGCTAGGGGAGGAGAGATGGAAACCCTGGAATTTTTTTGAGGAAGAAATTTGAAGTCCAGAGACAACCTTTACCCACTACCTCCAACACCCACTTGTCTGTGGTGATGACTGACTAAAGGTGGAGGAAATGGGACAGTCTGCCTCCGACAGGTAGGGAGGAGGTGGCCTGCATCTCAGGGGTTCTGTTTAGGCTGGGGCTGGGGTTGTGCCCAAGACCCTCGCCTAGAGCCCCTTCTACCCCTACCCCTAGAGTAGCCCTGTTAGGGGTACTGCTGGTATTGGGGCATGGCTACTGGCTGAAAAAAAGTTCTTGTCATGAAAGAGCGACCTCGGCCCCCCCCTTCCACAGGGCCTGGTGGATGAAGAAGCTCTGTCTCTGGCAGAGTTGCTTCTATAAGTAGCCTTATATTCATCCACCTTCTTCACATAGGCCACTGTGGATTCTCCAAAAAGAGAATTTCCTTCTAATGGAAAATCCAGGGCCTTCAATTGGGTATCCTGAGTGAGGTTTGTAGCCCTAAGCTAAGCAAACCTCCTCTGAGTCACTGTGTTAGCCATCTATCTGGCTGCAGTGTCATTTGAATCAGCAGCCATCTGTAACTGGTACTTAGCCACCTCTAGCCCAAACCTGGCAGTTTCAGCCAGGTCATCTGACAAGGTGAGGTGGCTTTCATGGACATTGCCAGTACCAACTGCCACAGGGATTTCTGATACTGGGCAGCATAAGCTTGGAAAGTAGCCTGTCTCATGGCCAGTGAGGCTGACAAATAGCCTTTTTTGGCCATACTGTCCAATTTTCTGGAGTCCTTGTCCAGTGGATGTGAGGACAGAGGGACTTTAGCTTTATCACAGGCTGCCTGTTGTATTACCCCTTGATGGTCAGGATGAGAGAAGAGGAAGTCAGCTCCCTCCCTATCCAACTGGTACTTTTTGTGTATTCTCCTGTCGATTGGAGGAATAGAATTAGGGGTCTGCAGGAGCTTCATAGCATCCTTCTTAAAAAATTTATATACTGGGAGAAGGAGGACCTTTGTAGGTGTTAAACCCATCATACTAAAGGTACTCAATTTCTTCCTTATCCTCCACTTGCTCTGTTGTGGCGATATCTAAGGCATCTGCCATTTTCCTTGCAAAGGAAAAGTGGGAGAAAAAATCCTCAGACACCCTGGGAGGTGAGCCAAAATCCTGTTCAGGGGACACCTCTGGAGGTATAGGTTCATCCTCCTCATAAGGCTCATCATCCTCTTCAAAAAATAGTTCCTCCGGTGCAGAGGGCAACACAGTACTAGCAACCTGGGGACCCTGTGAGGGGGCAGAAGGCGGAGGGATGATGCTCTGCAAAGCCTGAATAATTTTGAATGCCTGAACTATCTCTTGAGCTGAAGGCACTGCAGACACCTGCACAGAAGTCCCTGGGTTAACAGGAGAGGGTTCTGCATGTTTAGGTTTCTTTGTTTTCTTTGAGGGAACCAGAGAGTCAGCTGGTTCTTTTCCTCTTTTTGCCCCTTTTTTGCACGTATCAGGGGCAGGGGTAGTAGCACTTGTGGGTTCAGCCACAACAGACTGGGGTGTCAGCTGGTCAGAGACTGAGGGACCCCTAGGAAACTTTTTATTGAGCCGTTCAAGGTGCTTTTCCACAGTTTTATCTGGAAAAGTTTTACATATTTCACATTCCTGGTCCAGATGTTTGAAACCCAAACAAGCTACACATAAGGTGTGCTTGTTTGCCTTGGCAAACACATCTCCACACTTTAAACAGTTTTTAAACCCGGGCTCCCCAGTTCTCTTCTTAGGTTTCTCTGCCATGGTGAAAAGCCAAGAGGAAAAACACCAACTGCTAAATAATAGATACTGTTGCAGTTATTTAAACAGCTTTATATTAATTTTTTTTTGTGCGGTCGGTTCTGGAGCCAATAAGGAACCGAGCAGGGAGATGAAATATGAACCGGTTCAGCGGTTCTGTAACTGATAAAAAACGGTTACAATAAAGTTTGTAAGGACCAAAATTTAGCGATAATTATACAGGTTCTTTAGTCAGAGAACCCAAGTTAAACTAAACTAACTCGGATCCCGCACGGTTATGACGAACCGCGAGGAACCGAGAAAAAACAACTACTTTAATAATAAACTAAATCTAAACTGACAATTAGTAGAGGCAGTAAAAGAAATTAAATATACATGTGGTTTTTGATGATTTTTTATCTTTCTTCACACGAAAGAGGATGACACAGACTCCGAGCGACCAGACTTTCAGGTGGATAGCAAAATCTAAAGGGGTTAGAACACTACAGTTGGTAGAGGCCGTATTTGAAAGATGCTCATGTGCAAAGAATTCCATCATTTGCATGTGTTCCATCTCTCCGAGCAGTCCAACCCACCAGGTTGACTGCACAAAGTTATGAATATCCTGAGCATTACTGGGGTTAGAAAATATGTTACCTAAATTATGTCTACAGGAGAAAAGTAATTAGAGGATTACAGGACTAAAATCTAATTGCTTAAATTATCTGCTTAACACATTGGAATAATATAAGTTACAATATTTATGGGAAGACACCAAGAGAAATATTTTAATATCCATTCAATATAAAGAATTGGCAAAGAAAAAGTGGTATTAGCAGCCAACGAGCAGGATATTATGAAAATAGAAAGTCACAATAGCGCTTGATGGTTTAGGGAAAATAAAATGGGCATTTTGGTGGAAGAATATTTGTTATTACCAATTACAAAGGAGCAATGTAAGACCATTACTTGGGCCAGATTTGAACTGATGACATCTAAGCACACTTATTACAATAAAATTGAGGGAGGAGAGACACAGGACAGATTAGAATGCCCCTGTAAAAGAGGGTTTAAAGAAGATTTGGAACATATAAATAATTGTCCACTTTACACTAAACCCAGAAATTTATATTTATTACAGTTTCTTATGATATATGCTAATAATTTGTTTGATGTATTTATTTTGCTACACCCTAGGACACATGATGAAGCAGTAAGAACAGCTATTTTTTTTAAGTCAGTATTACATTATGAAATAAAAATGTGTAATAGTAAAAGGGGGTAACTGAGACCTATCTATATTGTGATACATATATTAGTATGGATTATTGTATAGGCTTTGTGTATTGTGCTGTGTGTTTTTATCCAATTTTTGTATGGTTTGTAATAATCGGACATTACGTCTTGATTGAACAATAAACTTGATGATGAACTCTTCAGCTGAGAAAATTATTTGCTGTTAGAACTCTGGGAGACGTGTGACTACAAAGCAGGGTTTGAATTTAAACATTCTAAGTTCCATCTCCAGGGCAACAAGACAGGGATGAGATGACTGCAGATTGTGTGACAACATTAGTAAACACTCATTGGCAGAAACAGGCACCACAGTAATACATCAACCTCAGTCATTCAGTCGGTTAACATGATGACACTACCATTTTGAGCTGAAATAAGCAGCTTAAAGTGCTGTAAAATGTAGGCAGAAGTACTTACGTTTTCGGAAAAGCAAAGATGTAAAAATTAACCACTACACTGTAAATCTAAACCCGCAAGTTCCACATAGTGAGTAGAGTATAACATGCAGTTTAGACTACGGTTCTCTGAACCATTCGGGGGCCATGTAAAAATAGGAAAACTTTACTATTTTGACCTAAAACACAGTTCACAACAGAGAGCATTAGTAAATAATCTAAGGTAAAATAGAACTTTTCTAAAATAATACAGTCTTTAAGACTTCACTGTTTAATAGCAGGAGCATCATCTGGGGTGACCACTCTTCAGTGAAAACTAAAATGTCTGGAGGCTCAAGAGCATCTTTGGGGGAAAAAAAAACACTCTCTGTTTTGGGGCTCCCTGCACCTTGTGGATATGATGCATAAGCATGACAGGATAGCTCCCATGCATATGCTGTAAGAAACAGAACTACCTGGTTCAATCCCCACAAACACTTCAGCAAGAGATTCTTATCACCTCAATGGCAGCACTGTGTGCAAAGCGGGGGACCCAGGTTTGCTCCCTGATCTGACAGCCAGGAGCCATGTCATGGAGGTGATAGTGGTCTGAGGGGGTGGTGGTGGTGGGGAGTGTGTGTGGGTGTGTATCTGTGAGTGACACTATACACTGCCATGTGGTCAATTCAAGTACAGTAGTTAAAGTGTGAGATTTACTAAGTTTAGCTCAGTTGAATCTGCTAGCACTTAGCCTCTTGGCCGAAGTGCCAACAGCACTGCTAGAATCCCCGCCAAAAAGGAAAGAAAGCAATGTGAAACCAAGAAATTTCACCAGCAGCAGAGAGAGAGAGAGAGGCACCTGAACCTAATCTGAATGCATGTGAAGTAATCTATGTCTCAACTAGTGGTGTTCAAGCCCAACAGAGTAGCCCAAGCAGTGAAGAACATAGATAAGTTTCACAAGTCAGCCCGTCGGCACAGCGGGAAGGCGTCTGCTTGCAATGCAGACATCCTGGGTTCAGGAATGGACCTGGGAGTTGGAGGGCTGGCCGGGTAGAGGAGGACTGAGGGCAGCTCTCATTCTTCGGGGGAGTGAGTGTCCGGCCTGTAAGTGACCACAGGCGGAGGCCAGAGGTTCTCTGAGAGCCGGTGCCAAAAGTTACAAGGGAGGTGGGACAGCTGTCAGGCTTCAGTGGACATCATTGTACGTCTTACCTCCAAGGGGTTCTCAGCATCTGAAAAAAATCTGGTCCCCACAGGCATGATGCCCTGCTCTGCTGCCGTTCCGCTGCCATGGTTTCCTGCCCTGGGGAAGGGGGTAAGCCAGGGCTCGTTACCAGTGTCCACTGGGGGTGCACCTGCCTGGTGGCCCTGCCCAGGGGGGTAAGCCTGGATGGTGGGACGGTTGGTGCGGCAGGGGCTGAGCTCCTGATGGGAAGTAATTAGGGACCAGGCCAAAAAAAAAAAAAGTTGCACAAAAATGGTGCATAAACATAAATGCACGCTAACAAGTATCACACAAAACATTTCAACTTTATTGTCTGCAGAAGAAAATAAATACAAACATTTCTTGTAAATCTTCATCTATTTCAAGAGTTGTCAGAATGCATACAAAAGCATAATTATAAAACGTCACCACTGTGTACACATAAGTAAACTTTTTGGCTTTTAAATGCACAAGTTCAACTCTGTTAGTTTGCAGCAGTTCTTCATATCTTAAAGAGCAGGTATACAATTCAGTATATCATTTCAGAAGCATAGCTATTCAGCTAGTAAAATTTATTAGAGAACACCTTTTGTGTATTACACTTGGTCCCTCCCACCCCCCTTTCCCGTTTCATGGTACATTTTTGCCAGCTTGTCTATAAAGCCTGTACAAAATGCTTTCCTTGGGATTTCTAACTTCATAGTGCACTTGTGACACTGTATGGCGGTCAATCAAAAAGTTTGTGGCCTGACACAGAAATAAATGCACTATAAACCTAGTATTATTTTCAATGTATAGTTACACCAGTATGAACAGAATATGACCTACTAGTACAATGATCAAATGTTTTCTTTTGCAGGTACATGCCAGACAAAGTTTGATAGGTGATGACCATTTGAAAATGGAAAAAACTGAGATTGGAGCAATCATCAAGTACCTCCATATCAAAGGAGTGACTCCAGTGCAAATCCATGAGGACATGCTCAACATACTTGGGACAGAAGCCCCTTCATATCCAACTGTCAAGAAATGAGCTGCTGAATTTATGTGTGGCAGAAGTGTTGAAGATAATCCCAGGTCAGGGCGAGCACGGGAGAGGACCACTGAGGAGACACTGATGCAGTCCATCAAATGATGAGAGACAGACAAGTAATTATACAGCATGTTACCAGCATCTCTGGCATCCGTGTTGGGGCAGTACAATCAATCCTGACTGAAAACCTGGGCATGAGTAAAGTGTCAGCAAGATGCATGCCAAGAATGTTGACACCTGATTAGAAACGAGCCACAAGAAACAGTTCAAGCCAACTTCTTGTACAATACAAGAAGGCTACAGCAAACTTTATCACTCATATTGTAAGCAAGCAATAACACACGACAAGGTGTGGTTTATCGCCTGATAAAAGCACGCCCAGGGGTGTACTAAGAGCCGCGCGTAACTGCGCGAGTGCCCCACTGGGCGTGCTCTTATCAGGCGATAAACCACACCTCGGAGTGTGTTATTGCGCTTATAAAATGGGCTTTGGTAAAGAAATTTATTAAAAAAAAAAAATCAGATGAGGGTATATAAGAAAAATTAAAAAAATATGATTTTGTTATTTGAAAAAAAAAAATAGTCCCTCTTTATGAGTTGCAGTGGAGGTTTTGTATTGTAGTGGTGACTGGTGTTTGTCTGTTTCTACTGTCCACAGAAACACAGATAGACACAGAAACACCCAAAAGCAAGTTTCTTTCATTTTAATATTCATTAGTTTGAAAACAGAGTTGTAGTTACGTGCAGCTAGCGGGCTGACTGAGAGTGAGCGTGTCCCTAAATAAAAGCCATTGATGGCCATTTCCTGGTTGTGGTTTCAGAAACAACAAGTTATTTATTTAAAAAGAAAACTCATTTTACTTTTATTTTAGTGGACTGTGGTGACCGTTTTTAAAGATTTCGACTCTGAGCTAGCGTGTCCATCAACAACCACCGTACACGACCATTTCCTGGTTCTGGTTTGAGAAACCACATATTATTTATTTAAAAAACGAAATTCAGCTTAGTTTTTTTTTTTTTTATGAAGAATGCGATGCCCATTTTTATAGATTAACAGACTGAGTTGGACAGTGGGGGCTGTTGCCTCAGTACGTCGTCATGACTGAAGAAAGTGAGGAATGCACCGGGGAATGTAGAGATAGTGCTGTGGTGTAACTATCGGTGGCAGAGTTGCAGATCGGGGGGAAATTGCAGGCATCACAGAAACTTGTGTTGGGAAACTAAAATTAAGGTGAGACTGACTGTTTTTATATACTGGTTAACAGTCTTTATGCAGGGAAAATGATGGAATTGTTGAGGAAGTTTAGGTTTGCTGCTGTACCATGAGAGGAGACAGGTTCCCGCTACCGCTTCTATGCGGACTACTGATTTCCCGCTGCCACTCGCTGAGCTGTGCCAGGCTGGGTTTTTGTTTATGCTTGGCACAGCTCAGTGATTCTTGTTGTCAAGGGGCAGACTGGCAGACGTTAGTGCCGGTTGGCTAAAATATCATGGATTAAGGACACGGATGAGAAGTTGAAACAGCCAATCAGTGGCTTAGATTTTTTTGCCCATTTTATAAGCATGGATGAAACCTGGGTTCGCCATTCTGATCTGGAGTCCAAACAGGAAAGCAAACAATGGAAACATCATGCATCTCCAATGCCAAAGATGTTCAAACAGCCCGCCTCAAGTTACAAAACCATGGCCTCGGTCTTCTGGGACTTTGAAGGGATAGGTACTGTGGAGGAGTTTTCTGAGGGGCCAAAACGTAGAATTCTACCATGAGGGGATAACAATGCTGGAACAATGCTGGACTAAGTGTATTAAACTGAAAGGGGCGTCTACGTTGAAAAAGTAAAATACTAGGTTCATACTGCATTTCTTTTTGTGCCAGACTGCAAACATTCTGCTCGACCCTTGTAGACTTCCATTATAGTAGACTGAAATGTCAAACATACTGTGGGGTCAATTGGGAGCAGTAACACATACATATTTATATAATATATATGATAGATAGTATGTATATATGTATATATATATATATATATATATATATATATATATACACACACACACACACACACACACACACACACACACACACACACACACACACATATACATACACACACACACATTACATACACACAAAGTACGTAGGAGTCAAATTTTAGATATGTGATTTCATTTATCTCACTTTTGGTTGCTCATTTCTCCACAATTTGGATAGGTCACAAAAGAATGGGTTACTCACCTGTAACCGTAGACCCTACTTCGAGAGGGCTCTTGCAGTAGGTAAATACATATAGGACTGATGCTGGCCAGTGTCAGGACCCAACGGAAAAATTTCTAGCTAGCAGTCTCTGGCGGGGGATCGCCCCCTCGTCAGGTGACCAACATCATGCGGCGTCAGTATAAAGGGACGGTCCCCCACGCCCACCTTCCAGTTCTTTCCGCCATTAGCTCGTGTCAGCACCTCGCAGTAAAGTTCTACGCTCGTCAGCTCTGTCGCCTGTAGTATTTGCCGTTGTTTTTTTGAGTTATTCTACTTAATCATCAGCCTTTCACTGGTGTATGTCGTCCCCTACACCCTCCGAGCACAAACATAAGTGCGACTCATGCGGCGCCCAATTCCCGCACAAGGACAGCCATTCCCAGTGCCTCTTCTGTCTGGGCCATCAGGTGGAGAAAATTTTAACACCGCCGCCTGCAGATGGAGGCAGCAGTCCCTGGAGGCCCATATCCTCAAGAAGAAGATGTCCTCCATGGAGAAGGAGTTGAAAAAGCTCCGGCAGGCGTCTACTTCCCCCGAAGGCCATCGTAAGAAGGAGGACAAGGATAAGCATTGGGACAAGGGCTTCTCTTCCACCGCGACTCCGGCTGGAGTCGCCATGCTCCAGGTAACGTCCCCTCCAGGGGACCGCTCCGCGATGGCTGGCTTGGAAGTTTCCAAGGCGGCGTCGGCCTGCCCGTTTGGCTTGTGCTCGGGCCCTTTGGGCGCCCGGCTGTTGGAAGCCTCCGCCTTGGTAAAGCCATTGGCCAGCGGCTCATTGCCTGAGCGGCTCCAGTAAGCCGGACGTCAGCCCCTCCGACGCCCGCATGGAGACAGTCGATAAGTCGCTCGACCCTTTGGGGCAGCACATGGCCACTTTCCCACCCAACCAGGCCGATCCTCCTTCGCGACCTGCCTCGGGCGATGGGTCTGCTAAGTCGGACGCCGGCTCCTCTGACATCCGCCTGGACTCCGCTGGTAAGTCGGACGTCGGCCGACCCAACGTCCGCATGGTGGCTGAGCTGACGTCGGACCCTCTTACATCTGCCGTCCCTGGCTCTCCGCAGCCTTCGCTTCCTCCGGGGACCCTGGGTTCCACAGCCTGACCCCGGGGATTTTTGCCCACCATCCCCGGGTGATGCTGAGGTTCCTTTTTCGCCTCCATCAGGCCTCCCTCCTGCTGGGCCGGATGACCTGACGTCGGTTCCCCGGACGCTGGCTCCGACGCCGGGCGACATCCCTCTCCCGGATGCCGCTCCAATGCCAGGCACTCCACCCCTGGGCCTTCTGCTCCAGGCTGCACTGGGCTTCCGGTGGGGCCGTCTGCTCCGTCAGACCCCCCCGGCCCCGGGTATCCGACTCAGTCTTATCCAGTGCTGTCTTACCCGGCTCTGCAGTATCCCATGCCCCAGTACCTGACTGCAGTATCGGCGCCTTTACCCGACTGGTTACCTGTCATTAGGCTACAGATACTGACCCCACGGGCACCAGTATCCGTGATCCCCTCCTCCACCGCCCCCTCAGCCGCCGGTGGACTTGAAGGAGACTCTGGCCTCCTGATGGGCTGAGGCCAAGGCTCAGCTCACCAGAGAGGTGGAGAGTTGTCTCCTGCTGACGGTGTCAAGTTCCTGTGATGCCCTCAGACTAGAGACTCTCTCCCGACTCTCCAGATACCGGGGCGAGCCTTCTGGTTCCAGGGTGGGGCAGGACACGCTTCCCCGAGGGCTTCCTAAGGGGTCTGTTCCTCCCCCACGCCGGGAGAGGGAGTCTTCTTCTTATTCCTCCTCTTCTTTCTCGGACACTTTGGATGACTCCGACAGTTGTTCCGACAGGGACGACGAGCCACGCTCTCCGACCACACCCAGGCCTAGGACTCCTCCACAGTCTCCTCCGGAGGATCCTTCTTTCTCGGAGTTGCTGCGTAAAATCCAGGAAGTTCATCAGTGGCACTCTTTGGAGTTGGACCCACAGCGTAAGAAGCTCGCTGAGCACCTGGAACTGCCCGAGACCGCTCCAACCTTGGTGCCACCCTGGATTGAGCCTCATGCCGACCTTGTTTCCACCATTTGGAAGCAACCGTCAGCATTAGCCCCTCTTCCTCGGAAGTCTAATAGGCTATACCAGGCTCCCGAGGGTGTTGACTTCCTTGATTCTCACCCTTGAGCTGACTTGGAGGTGATTAGCGCCTCTCACGGCCGGTCAGCTAATCCGAAGCATCTGAGCTCGTCTCCACCAGACAAAGAATCCCGTCTTCTGGACCAGTACTGCAAGAAGATCTATGCGTCTTCCACTCTGGGTATTAGGGCCCTGAACAATGTTGGTCACATGGGGGATTACCAGAAGGCGTTTCTTAGTGAGGTGGAATCCAAGTTGGACTCCTTCCTGACTCTCAGGTTAAACAGAAAGTGACTGACCTTGTCCGTTCTGCTCGTTTGGCCAGTCGGCACATGCTTCATGCCACGTATAATGCAGTGGACACTGCTGGTAGGAGCTCGGCTTTCGCCGTAGGCTTACGGCGTCATGCCTAGCTCTGTGTGTCAGGTTTAGTCCCAGAAGTGCAGTCCGATATTCAGGAAGTGCCCTTCTGGGGTTCGGTGCTGTTCGGTGGTGATGACAAGGATATTATCACCGATCTGCAGGAGAAGAGGACTGCACTGAAGTCCATGTACAATCCCCCTCCAGTGCAGCGTCGTCCCTTTCACAGGCAGAATCGGCAAAGGGCAAAACCACAGGGAAAGCGGGCCAATAAACGTCGGGCCTCTCCGGCTGCCAAGCCCCCACTGCCCAAAAAAAGCAGCAGGAGCTTCAGCCACGACTCTGTCCCACACCACCTGACTCCTTTCCTCTCCCACAGCCTCTGGCATTTCCAGAAGAACCGGTAGGAGGGAGGTTTTCCCTCCACCTCCTGGGTTGGGAGAGGATAACGTCAGATTCCTGGGTGCTCCAACTCATCACAGAGGGACACTCGATAGAGTTTCTACAGAAACCCCCATGACACCCTCCTCCAATGTCGTTGTACTCACAGGAGCATCTTCTTCTGGTCCAGGAAGAAATGTCCTCGCTTCTCTTGAAGGAGGCGATAGAACCCATCCCCATTCCTCTTCGGGGAACGAGGTACTAGTCCCATTTCTTCCTGGTCCTGAAGAAAATGGGACGCGAGGCCGATTCTCTACCTCAGCTCCCTGAACTTGTTCGTGGAGTACAAGAGGTTCAGGATGCTCTCGCTGCACAGTCTCCTGCCCCTTCTCCGGCCGGGACAGTGGCTGTGTGCTTTGGATATGCAGGATGCCTACCTGCACATCCCTATCCGCCCTTCCCACCGCAAATACCTGCGTTTTGCGTTCCAGGGGGACCACTACCAGTTCAAGGCCCTCCCATTTGATCTTTCCTCGGCACCCCGGGTGTTCACCAAGTGCCCTTCTGTGGTAGCGGCCTACCTGCGTACCCAGGAGGTGCAGGTTTTCCCGTACCTGAACGATTGGCTCCTGGCGGCCCCATCCAGGGAGGAACTCCTGTGCTTCCTCTCCCTTACCCAGCAGGTCTTTGCCTACCTGGGTACTACCATCAACCAGGCCAAGTCCCATCTGATCCTGTCCCAGAGGCTCCAGTTTATTGGGGCGATCCTGGACACGACCTCTGGCATGGCCTTCCTGCCACTGGACAGGGTGGCCACTCTCCAGGCTCAGGTCAGCCTGTTGTCCTGCCGCAGGCGGGTCAGCACCAGGTCAGTCCTTCGCCTCCTTGGGCTAATGGCGGCTGCAATTCCGACAGTTCCTCGCGCTCGGCTCCACATGAGAATCTTTCAGTGGACGCTTCAGTCTCAATGGGATCAGCTCGTGGACGACCCAGATCAACTTGTCCTGGTCTCACTCCCATGGCTCGGGACTTGCAGTGGTGGATGATTCAGGAGAATCTCTGCCGGGGAGTTCCCTTCGGTCTTCCTCCCCCCTCGCAGACGTTGACTACGGACGCCTCCGGCGAAGGTTGAGGAGCCCATCTTGGTCCTCACAGGACCCAGGGCTCCTGGTCCAAGCTCGAGAAGTCCCTTCACATCAATGTGTTGGAACTAAGGGCAGTACTGTATGCTCTTCAGGCTCTGCATCTGTATCTGTCTCCTGGTCACCTAGCTGTACAGACGGACAATATGTGTGTGGTCTGGTACATCAACAAACAGGGAGGAACTCATTCCTACCCCCTTTGCAGAAAGGCGATGCGAGTCTGGGATTGGGTAGTGCAGCACAACCTTCACCTCACAGCATCTCATGTCCCGGGGGTCGAGAACACGCTGGAAGACAGGCTCAGCCGGTCATCTGCTCTAGCTCACGAACGGGAACTGGATCAGGGGGTCATAGACGACATCTTCCTGTGCTGGGGAACTCCAAAGGTAGACCTGTTTGCATCCCCTCAAAACACAAAACTTCCCGTCCTCTGCTCGCTCCAGGGTGCGGCATTTTTTGGAGGGACGCTCTGTCTCTAGACTGGAAGGTCAGATTCGTCTATGCCTTCCCCCCGATTTTACTGATAACGAGGGTCTTGCAGAAACTCGGTTCGGAAGGAGCTCGAATGATTCTGATCGCTCCTTTCTGGCCCAGGCAAGTTTGGTTCTCTTCTGCAACAGTACTCAGAGGAACCTCCTCTTCCTCTGTCGCTATTTTTGCTGACCCAGGATCAGGGACCCTGGTCCATCCAGGCCTCAAGTCCCTTCAGTTGCACGCTGCTCCGCAGACGTAGCTCAAGTCTTATCTGGGGTCCCCCCCCCCCCGAGTAGCTGAGATTCTGGTGGAGGCCAGGAAACCCTCAACCAGATCTAATTATGCCATGAAATGGAAGCGGTTCTCTACTTGGGCCATCTCCAATGATGTTGAGCCTTTCTCATGCTCTGTCGGCTGACTTCTGGATTACCTGCGACACCTCTTCAATCTGGGTCTCAGCCATTCATCCTTAAAGGTTCACATGGCAGCCATTTCGGACTATCATGTCCCCTTTGCAGACAGAATGTTTGCTCAGCTGGAGGTCTCTAAGACCTTTTTGAGAGGGGTCCTTCACTTACGACCACCTATCCGGGTTCCTGCCACTCCTTGGGATCTGAATTTCATTTTAAAGAAGCTTACTCTTCCTCCTTTCGAACCAGCAGCCTCAGCGGACCTAAAGTTCCTTTCTTGGAAGACTCTCTTCCTAGTGGCCATTACTTCTGCTCGACGGATTTCTGAGCTCCAGGCCCTGATGTGTAAAATCCCATATTTGATTTTTTCACAAGGAACATGTGGCTCTGTGTACCAACCCTAAGTTTCTCCCTAAGGTGGTATTGGAATCGACGCTGAATCAATCCATAGAGTTGCCTGCCTTTTTTATGCAGCACTCTAATCAGGAAGAATACATCCTGCATACTTTGGATGTTCGCTGAATTCTGAGATACTGCACCAACAGGACAAAGGATCTCAGAAAGACTGATCAACTGTTAGTCTCTTTTGCGCATAAAAGAGAAGGCAATGCCTATCGAAATGGTTGGCTCATTGTATCACTTTCTGTTACGACAAGTACAACATGACCCTGCCAGGTCAAGTCAGAGGCCACTCCACCAGAGGGGTCGCTGCCTCTGTGGCTTGTTTCAAGAATGTGTCAGCGGCTGACATTTGTGCAGCTGCCACTTGGACTTCTGTCCATACCGTTACGAAACATTACAGTTTGGACATTGCCTCTCGCAGTAGAGCAGGCTTCGGGCTAGCTGTTTTGCAAGGCCTCCTTTCCTAAGGCCTTCACAACCAGAGGGTCTACTTCTGAGTAGCTTTCCTCCTCCCGCTTGCTTCTCCTTGTTCCAGACTGCTTGGGACTCAGTCCTATATGTATTTACCTACTGCAAGAGCCCTCTTGAAGTAAGATAGTACAGTTATGTAAGAACTTACCGTAACAGTAGATCTTCGAGAGAGGCTCTTGCAGTAGGTAATACCTTCCTGCCCTCCATCCCCCTAAGCTTTTTCAGCTCCTTTTCCAGGAGGGGAAATAGCCGCTTCTCTCTCGTCTTGCCTTTTGGCCTTTGGTGGGAAAGAACTGGAAGGTGGGAGTGGGGGACCGCCCCTTTATACTGACGCCATATGACGTCGGTCACCTGACGTGGGGGCGGTCCCCCGCCAGAGACGGCTAGCTAGAAATTTTTCTGTTGGGTCTTGATGCCAGCTGGCATCAGTCCTATATGTATTTACCTACTGCAAGAGTCTCTCTCAAAGGTCTACTTTTACAGTAAGTTTTTATGTAACTGTACTTTCTAGGAGTGGTATATGGTTCACATCCAAACTCTGGCAGTTTCATTGGATGCTGCTACTGGCCGATTTTAAGCTAAGCTCCTCCCACCAACCAGGTGATATATCCCCCGATTCCACTCCATGATGTCATATCTCGCACGCTGGAAGCAGGCTCAGGTGCCACATGCCAGGGGAGGCTGAGAGGGTTGTGCGGATGTGAACCATATACCACTCCTAGTACTACAGTTACAGGTGAGTAACCTTTTCTTCTAGGAGTGTGGCTATGGTTCACTTATCCACACTATGGCAGACTCCTAGCAGTTCTCTGGGAGGAGGGGACAAGACTCGCACCCCTAGCTGGCGAACAGAGACTGAAGAACTGAGGTCCCAAAACACGCATCCCAGTGTGACTCGAGGTTGATGCAGTAATGGGAAAGGAAGGTGTGTGCTGACTTCCAGGTAGCAGCCCTAAAGATCTCCTATATGGGACATCCCTGGATGCAGCCACCGAGGCAGCAGTATGTCTGTCAGAATGTGCCCTAATCCCTAAAGAAGACTCCCGACCAGCTAACTTTTAGTAGAGGTTGTTGCATGCTGTGATCAACCTTGCAACTGTCCACCTGCTGCCAGTCTTCCAGGCGCAGTTTCAGCATAAGTAACAGCTTGCGAGGCTGTCTCCGAACTCCAGCCGTATGCTCCACATAATAGGAGAGTGCTCTTTGCGGGTTCAGGGTACATAGCCTCCAAAGAGGAGGCAGTATAGCACAGTGGTTTAAGGCTCTGAGCTGCAAACCTGGAGAACTGGGTTTGAATCCCACAGCCACCACTTGCATACTGTATGACCCTGAGCAAGTCACTTAGCTTCCTTGTGCTCCCAGGTTGCACCTGTAAACAAGCTTTCAGCTTAGTGTGTCTCTCCTAGTAAAACAAAGGTTTAAAAAAAAAAAGTTAGCCTGGTAAAATACACTGGTAAGTTAATCACCTGTTTAAGGTGAAACTCTGATACAACCTTTGTGAGGAACTTTGGGCTGGGGCAAAGGACTACTTCGTCCCTACAGAAGACCAGAGATGGAAAGTTCACTGAGAGCAACTGGAGCTCCCCCAATCCTTCTGGCAGACATAACTGCAATCAGGAAGGCTGTCTTCCACAACAGGTGTGACAACTTACACCTGTGCATCTGGCTTGAAAGTGTTGCCCATAAGCACAGCCACGACCAGCAGTAGTCCCACGGTGAAGGTGGTTCATGCACCAAAGGGAACAAGTGGTTGAAAAACAGCCTGACCACCGTTTCCTAGGCCACCATCAACATACCAGCCCGCATCTGGTAAGCAGAGATGGCTGTCAGGTGCACCTTAAGGGTCACTGCTCACAGTTCCAGCTGGAAAAGGAAACAGAGGTAGTCTAGGATGCTAGACACAGGGCAGGCAAGGGGGGATCAAGCTTCCTGCCCTGACACCAAATGGAAAATCTTTTCCATTTAAAGGCATAACACATATGAGTCTGCTCTTTTCTGGAGGCCTCCACCATGTAGAGGACATCCTCGGAGAGATCCAAGGCCTGGAACTCTAGCTACTAAGCAACTAGACTGTGAGGTGCAGGGACTGAAGGTCCGGTTGCAGGACCATCCCCTGTGGGTCAGCAGGTCTGGGTGGAGAGGCAGTCGCCATAGAGACATGCTGTGGCTAAGTAGATCAGAGCACCAGAACTGCCTTGGCTAGTCTGGAGCTATCCGGATCATCCATGCCTAGTCCTTCCTGACCTTGACCAGTACTCTGTGGATCAGGGAGAAGGGAAGAAGGGCATACATGAGGCCTGGGGTCCAGGGCCTCCCGAACACATCCCCCGTCAATGTCCTGGACTGTGGGGGGTGGGGCACACAAAAAGCAGCCTCAGTCTGACGTTCTCCCAGGAGAAAACAGGTCCACGGAAGGTGAGTGCCAGAAAACAGGTGGTTCATCACCTCCTGATTCACAGACTACTCATGCGACATCTCTCCTACCTGGCTGTCAGCTTCTGCCAGCTGACTGTTCTCTCCTGCAATGTGCATCGTCAGGAGATCAGTGCCAATGTTGCGCACGAGAGTCCAGGTGTAGAGGGCCTCCCGATACAAAGGAAGGGAGTGTATGCTGCCCAGTCTGTTCGGGTAAAACATGATCATGATGGTGTACACCTGGACTTGAATGACCTGACCCCTGAGCAGTGCAGCAAATTCCATCAGAGTTAAGCGCACTGCAGGGAGCTAAAGTAGGTTTATGTGGTGATGGGACTGACTGGGTGACCAGAACCCATGGGTTGTGTGGTCCCCAGGTGTGATCCCTGCTCTACCGAAGACACATCTGTCATCAGCGTAATGTTTGGCTCTGGGCGGACAAATGGGATTCCTTCCTTCAGATGTTCCAGGACAAGTCACCACTGGATGGCATCCCACATTGGCTGGGCCACCGTGACTGACTGGTTCAAGTGGCCTAGGGGCTGGGACCACAGATGGCCCGGCTTCCACAGAAGGTGACATATCTGCCAGCGGGCCCAGCAGACCATGCTGGTGCAGGATGCCATGTACCCCTGGAGCCGTAGGAAATCCCAGGCAGAGTGCATGAGTCCAACCTGAAATGACCAGTCAAAGGAGGTAAGATTCCGTGCCCCGTCTGCCAGGAGGTGGGCCTTGGCCCGCTGGGAGTCTAGTTCTGCCCTGATGAACTTGATCACTTGCTTCAGTACCAGTTCAGACTTATCTGGGTTGAGCTACAGGCCTAAGTTTCAGAAGATCTGGACAGCCAGGTCTGTGGCTCTCTCCACAACCTCTCTGGACGGACTGGCTACCAGTCAGTTGTCCAGCTGGGGTACACTTTGAGCTCTAAGCGCTGTAGGTGGGCTGCCACCACTGCAATGCATTTGCTGAACACCCTTGGTACAGAGGAGAGGCTAAAGGACATGACCTCGAACTGGAACAGAACCACTTCTGCTTGGAAATGGAGGTACTGGCGGTGGGACCCATATACAGGAAAGAGGAAGAGGAAGAACACGTCCTGGAGGTCCAGGGAGCAAAACCATATGTCCTGCTCCAGGGATGGTATAATATGGCTTAGAGTGGCCATCCAGAATTTATACTTCCACACATACTGGTTGAGACTGTGGAGATCCAGTATGGTGCACCAGCCCCCCCCCCATCCGTTTTGGGACTATGAAGTTCCTGGATATGTAAGCCTGACTGGCCACTGCATCCAGGACATGGGCTTTTGGCCCTTTTGCAAGGAAATAAGCAATATCTTCCCTGAAGGCAGACAGTATGTCCTGAGATACCCAAGACTCTCAAAGTGCTTGGAAGCAGTAGGGTGGGAGAGCCTCGAAATCTAGAGACAGCCCTTTGCCCATTACATCCAACACCCACTTGTCCACTGTAATAGCAGACTAACAAAGCAAGAGGTTCATAGCCAGCATCTGACCGGGACAGTAGTCAGGGATAGGACAGGTGGAGGGATGACATCCCTAAACCATCACTGGGCAGCTTTTGCAGGAGCACAGGCAGTTGCTGCTGGAGGGGCACCACTACCCCTGCCCCCCCCCTTTTCTTTGGACCTTGGGCTCTGGTCATCTGCTTGGGGCGCTACAGGGGCTGTTGCTGGGGAGGCAGTAATTGAAAGGACTGGTACTGAAAAGTCTACTTCTTTTGACTCAGTCTCTGGACCAACGATGGAACACAAGAAACTTGGACTCAAATTCTATGTTCGATACTGACACAAGATGTTGGTCACCAATCTGGATGGCATGTGCGTGTACTGCCTGGGCAGACAACACAACATGGCTGGATGCTGCCTACGCTTATCCATGCTTCCTTGTCCCTCAAGGACAGAAAGCTCTAGCTATTGCTGGGTCAGCCTCTGGAAAGGGATTCAAAGCGTCACCCTAAGGGCCACAAAAAGGCCTCGGCTGCAACCAGGTCTGCTATGCAGCTTGCGGCCCTTGAGGCGGAAGCGGTGGCTGCCGTGGAGGGCACCTCCTCGGTCTTGGCACTGTTCCCACCTGGGGCCCGCATTAGAAGGTCTTTCACGGACCAGTTCTGTGATGTATGTCAGTCCCTCCAGACCTTGGGGGAGAGATCTGCCTTCTATGGTTCCAAATCTAAGCACCACCAGATAGGATGGGGAGAGACTGAGGTCCTCCCACACCCCTGACTCACCAACTGCTCAACAGCTAGACACCCATGTTGTTCTTATACAAGAAATAACAAGAAATTCAAGGTATAAAACTAAATAAAATGAAAAAAGGTAAAATGAAAAATGTTTCAAAAGTGCTTGTTTTTTGGGGGGGCAAAAACTAAATGCTTGCAGCAGTTGTTATTTAGGGTCCATTGTTACCACTGAGACGGTCTGCAAGGAAGCAGCAGCAGAACTGTCTGATTCACAAAACCTTTGAAGACCACAGCATAATGCTGCTAAATACAATGTAGTATACTAGGAATGTGATTTCTAGGGTATAAGGTCATTTTGAGGTATTTTATGAATGAAAATGTGATAACAAGCAATAAAACTACATAATGAATAAAAAAAACACACAAAATTCCAGAAAAATAAAAATTATAAAAAATCTATCAATAGCTGTCAATTGCCCCTTGGCCAAGGGGCAAATCAGGCAGGTTGAGGGCTCTATGGCTCTGCTGTTGACTCAAACCTGTTGACCTCGGCCCAGGTTGACGAGATTACTGAGATTTTTCTCAACCCAGTCGACAGGTTATGGGATGAGACTGCGAAGTAATTCTCACAGTCTCTGATGCTCCCAGCCCTCACTAAAGTGGATGTGGGCCAATCAGTAACCCCGGCTGATCCTTCCAGGGACCAGCCTCCATCTGAGATTGGGTCTTCAATGCCCTTATTGCTCAATGTTGGTAGGCACATCATCTACAGCCAGCCAAAGGAAGACCCACCTTGCTGTTGGCCAGGCAGTTGATGGTCGAGGCGTTCTAGCTCTCGCTCCTGCACAACCATGAGGTGCCGCCATCAACGCTCCTCATCCTCATCGTTGGGTGAGGAGAGGCGCCAGTGTAAGATGCGCAGGTGCTGAGGAAATCCTCTGGCAGCAGTGGGCCACTGCAGGGCAAGGCTCTACTCCAGGGACTTCTGGCCCCCTGGCAGTTGCCAGTGGTTGCATGCTGGTCCAGGTTTCGCAGATGCTCCCCACACCTGTTTCTCCGCTGATTAGGGAGCCACCACCCCGACAGCCACCATTCAGAGCTCTGACCAAGGAGACCAGCCATTTGGTCACTGGGCTGCAAGGCCGGTTGTCAGTTCAGATTACCCTGGGTTAGAATTCCCGTGAGGCCCGTGGCAATTAGCAGCCGAGGGCCGCCTTCAAGGAGAGATCGGATGACTCGGATCAAGAGTCCATGGCCTCCTCCAGGATTAGCTCTTTGACCGCAGCTCAGTTAAGCAGCCTTCGACCGATCATGGGCCAGTGTCCTTTAGTGGGCTGCTCCGACTGATCTCAGTGTCTATGTCCATCCCCCTAGAGCCAGTCCAAAACAGGGCTAAGTACCCTCTCACAGATATTTTGACCAGAATGAATCCTCGAGGGCTGCCTTCCTGGTGGCTGAGGCCATGTTGGACCAGCCCTGGAGCTTTGGCAGCATCCTACCCAGCATCCTCTGCCCCCGTGGTCCAAAAGTACGTGGTCCCTGTGGGCTCCTTCTTGGGGTTCCCGGAGCACCCCTCGGCTGAAAGACTGGTCACTGATTCAGTGTTCTGTAAATCCAGACACCGAGGGACGTGGGCAGCCCTCCGGACATGGAGTCCCATAAACTTGACCATGACGCAAACAAAATGTATGCTACAGCCACTCTAGGTCTCCATCACACTAACTATGCCATCATGATGGTTAATTATCGTCACTCCCTGATGGGAATCTTTGATGTGGTCCTCCCCATCTCCATCCTGGGCAGCAGGTGGCAGTGGAGCTCATGAGGCCATGGTCAATTACTGACTAAACACCAGCTCCAGACAGCATTGGACATGGGCGATTCTTGCATGTGTGTGTGGTGGCAGCAGTTCCCTCCATGCACTGTAGTAGGGCTTGGCTGCATTTGTCCACCTTCACAGTGGACACGCAACAGAAGTTGGCCGATGTCTCTTTTCTGGGCACTGGCCTCTTTGGCCCTGGGGTAGAAAGGCAGCTCACTCGGATTAGGAAGTCCAATGCCACGCTTGACTCTGTGACTACATCCCAGAAGGACCAGAAGAAAAAGCCTAAGAACTGCGAAACTACAAGCAAATAACTCTGAAAACTTTGAAACAAAAGATTTGCCTATGGTGCAGAAAAATGCTAAGCAGAGTGTGAAAGAAGTGATCTGTTCTTCCAGCAGAAAGAAAGATCTGACGTCACGGTGTGGAGTTGGGAAGAGTTACCATCCAGGTGGTGGAGGACCTTAGTTTAAAGAGCAGGTTTTTACTATATAACAGGTCGGCCACCCCACAACACTTATGGCAGCTTACCGTGCCCCATAGCCAGTGTGCTAAATAGTTTCATTTATGTCCTCTTATATTTTCCACAAAAATGCTCATAATTTTGTTCCCGGAGCCCAGCAGTCAAAATGCACTGACTTCCTGACTCAGAGGCACGCCCCCGCCCGCGCTAGCACGTTTTGTGATGTCAGTATAGGATGAGCGCAGGGGCATGCTCCATAGACTATAACTGGGCTGCGTTTTACTTTTTTTTTTTTTTTTTTTAACTTTTCATCACCTATTTTCACACAATACAGCCAACGATTGACTAACAAGGACCTTGTGTAGTGGCCGACCTGTTATATAGTAAAAACATGCTCTTTAAAGGCATTTTGGCCAATAAGAGCATTCCAGTGGAACTGCCAGAATGTGGACAAGTGAACCATATCCACACCCATAACATATAATTTATACAATGTCCATTTAGGATACTCGGACGGAGCATATTAAAGGACAAGTAAACAAGGTATTTTTATAAGACATTTAAAAAAACGGCTTCATAGACAAGTAAAGGAAAGGCTACTGTTTACATTAATGCTAAAACTGCAATTATGTAATAAGCATAAATGTAGTTTTGTAGCATTTGAAAAATGTAAACAAAAGCCATTTGCATTGCTATGGTATCGATGTGACGTACTCAAGAGGGTATAATGACCTTTTGATGTTACGATACCCTAACAAGGATAGGAATTCATTGAGTTCCATCCTTAACAACACATACATTATAACAACAGAACCAATCAAAAGCACAGCCAAACGTGTATTAGTAAAAATAATACACATGTTAAGTCATGGTTTTGATCATTTTGAAACACATATACTACTGAAGAGGTTTTAGAAAATTAGTTGGCAAGCAGCATAAGAACAGTCTAGCTCTTGATTCAATGACATAATTAAACTGCAGGTCTGCTAGCCATTTTGCAGAGCAGACAGTGTGGGAGTTCTGAATGAAGAAGGCTTGTATTTACATTTTTCAAATGCTACAAAACTGCATTTATGCCTATTACATAAATGCAGTTTTAACACTGATGTAAACAGTAGCCTTTCCTTTACTTGTCTGTGAAGCCAAATTTTTTAAATATGTCTTATTAAAATACCTGGTTTATTTGTCCTTTAAAGAGGTTATTTACACAACAGTGAAGGTACAAAACAACGACAAAATAAAAAATGGAATCTTATACCCCACTCAAAAGATATCATGCTAGTATGACACAAATGAGATCTTGTCCTGTTGAGTTCACAACAATGGAATGCTAAACCAATGAGAGCAGCTTTCACAAAACTGATGACATCACAGCAGACATGCGCAGCACTGAACCCAGCAGTAGAAATCATAAGAGAAACCATTACATCTGCAAACAAGCTGCTGATTTAACAACTATTAAACTGATGTATAAATTGAATATGCAATTAACTAAAATTATGCAGTTTATTGTCACTTGTGAAGGGGCAGGACTTTCATAACTCACTGCTCCGCTACTCTTGAACTATGGTCTTGCCCCCTCACACATGAAGATAAACTGCATATTTTTAGCTAGCCTACTACATATGCCAGGGGTGTGTGTGTGTGTGTGTGTGTGTGTGTGTACGCACATATTACAATGGTACAGTTGTGGCACTACAGTTAGGGTTGAACTGGGGTTTCTATGTTAAACTCAAAGTTCTGCACTTAAATATCTTTACAACCGTTCAATGGATTTGCACAAATGTTTGCACGTGTGGTAGATCCCCAAATGTACCAAGCTTTGTTCTGGTCAGAAGTGTGGTTTCAGAGATCTGGATAGTAAAAACGAGTGATTTTTTCATAGTTTTTTTCCCTATCAGTTTGAATGGGATTTCTCTGAATTTGGCTATAGCCCAAACAGTTTGGAATTTTGGTCTGAAATTTTCAAGGTGGAAAGGGGCTGACTCATAGATGTGCCTTTAGCTGGTTTGGTGAAAAAATATTAATCCGTTCCAAAGTTATTCCAATTTAAAATTTTCATAAATTGGTTCTGCCCATGCTCAGATAGCTGTATGAAACAAATAAGGAATTCTTCTGTCGTATTGACACAATCTTTTTTTTTTTTTGAGGAAAATCCTTTTTCGTTTGCCCGCCATCTTGTTTTCAGTTGTGCCTCAAAATTCAAATCTGGACCCCCCCCCCAAAAAAATGATATTCTGGGGTGGAACCAACACATGTAGCTTGCTTATCAGGACCTCTTAGCTAGATTCTGCACTCATCTGTTCCAAAAATGCCTTTAAAACATGTTTTTTTTTTTTTTTTAAGCTGGCTCCGTGGCGCCGAGTGAAGGGTTCCGCTCAGCACGCTGGCAACCCGGGTTCACGCCCTGAGCCCAGGTACCAGGAGCAGAGTTCAACAGGGAGGGGTTTACATGCGTCCACTGGATGCTTCCCTCCTGGGGGGGGGGGACTCACCTGGGCACCTGCAGCGTGGATTGGTGACATACTTGTGGGGATGTGAGCCTCGACATGCCCCCTGCATGTCCCCGCCCCAGGATTGCCTATGCTCACGCAAGGCCAAGAACTACATTTGGGTGGTGCAGAAAACGTGAAAATGGCTCCCTGTCCTGCCGGATGATGACCTCCGCCTGCCTGCAGCCACAAAGCCCAGGAGTCAGCATGGACCAACCTTGCAGCCCTGGGATGCACCCTCTGCCGTAAGGCACTTCCCCCTCGAAGAAGAGGAACCCACCCGGCACAGGGATATGTGAGGCTACCCAGGTAAGAGTTGCTGATGGGGTTGGTGGATGGCGGCAGGGGGTCAGAAGGGCAGTGGGTATGCCTAGGAGCTCCAATGGAGTGGGAGGATGGGGTAGCACATGGGAGGAGCATAAAGAGAAAACACGCACACACACACAAAAAAAAATATATATATATATATATATATACACATATATATGTTTTTCTTTTTTACATTATTAAATCTTGCTTCGTATCACATGATATGAAACAAGATTCTTGTTTCATATGACGAGTCATGAAACAAGATCTTTTTTCATATGGGGAATCAATGTATTTCAATGGGGTTTTCAACTTTTGTGCATAACCAAATTTCCAACATGGCCTTTATGGGACCCCATCTCATGAGCAATGTCAGTAGATGTACACAAATCCGTCTGGAAAGGCAATTTCTCAGTCATTTGGTGAAATTGTCTTTTGGGTGGGATTTGAACATTTTCACTGCCTTGTTCATCAGGTGGGGTCATAAGAAGGTTATGCTTAGATCTGGGGGTCAAAATATGTAAAAATGCCAAAGTTATGCACATACATTGACACTATGCTACGCTTCCTCGTAACTTTGGCAATTTTAAATATTTTGACTCAAAATAGTCAACATAAACATCTTTTTACACCACCTCATGAACGCAACAGTTGTCATTTTTCAAACCTTGGTCAAACTGTGTTTTTGCACCTGTGGCGCGCTATGCCGTTACGGTGACACGGATTCATGTTTTGGTGGGGATTTCAAAAATTTCATTACTGGGTTTATGAGGTGGTGTAATAAGAAGGCTATACTTGCAATTTCACCAGTGTTACTACAAATGCAAGTGCAGGGCCCTGCGCTTCCACAGCAACATACATGTTCGCATCTAAGGATGAGGATACAATCATACTACCTCAAAAAGTAAGGAAATTCTTTGCAAAAACTTCATTAATGCACTAGTTAAGGTTGAAGCAACTAAAGTAGGGAAATGTGGATTAGTGTTGCCAACCCTAACAACCCCCCTACCAGACAGCAAAAGGAAAAACCTATTACTGCTTCACCTCTCCTGCGTCTTCGCTAATCAGGCATGGGGTGTGCCTTAGGGTTGTCAGCCCTAACGCTCACCCCATTCTCATATACTGTACACATCCCAGCTTCTTTCATGGTCAAATGGGGTGAGCGTTAGGGCTGACAACTACAAGGCACACCCCATGTCTGATTAGCGAAGGCACAGGAGAGGTAAAACAGTAATGGTTCTTCCTGTTGCTGTCTGGTGGATGGGGGTGAGGTGTTAGGGTTGGCAACACTAACACCACATTTCCCTACTTTTGTCTCTTCAACCCCAACTAGTGCATTAAGGAAGTTTCTGCAAAGAATATATATGAGGGATATGCAATGGGGACAAGTTAATTAAATGATTTATCTGCACAAGAGCAGTCTGACCTCGGGTAACCTCATGAGTGGTGTATGCCATGAGTGAGGTGTCTGAGGTCAAACTGCTCGAGTGCAGGATAAATCATTTATTTAACAAGTTCCCCACTATATATTCCTTTTATACAATACAGATGGCGTTTTTAGAATGTTTTTTATTGATAGTGTAGTTTGTGTTTTATTTTTTTTATAAAATTATGTGGATTATTTTATGCTAAGTTACGTATTTCTGCGCTGGTAGAGAAGGTTGCTATGGGACAGTACCATGGTTGCTATGGATGCTACGTCCCTTTGTTGACAGCACATGCTGTGATTGGCTGTCATTTTTATATGGGTGGGCTGGAGAATTCCAAAAATATGGCAACTCTGTCTTTCGCTTAGTGAGGGAGACAAGTTGCCACCTGCCAGTTCTGTTTTTTTCCTTTTTAAAATTTTAGTAAAGAAAATGAATTATCTGTCTGATTCTGCTTTTTTCCTTACTCGGCTTTTTTTTTGCAGTCAGAATGAGGCGGACTGTGAGTAAAAAGTGTGCCAAAGCGAGTGTAGGAGTTGGGTATGAGTCGGGAAGAAAGTGAGGGAGATTGCGGTTTAAAGTGTATTTTTAAAAGGAGAAAGTGTCGACCTGTTGTCCGGTGTGCAAAAAAACAAGAAACTGGACCACAGAAGCAGCACTGTTGTTTCTGTGCGGTGAAGTGGCGCTTTTGGAAAGCGCCAGCGAATATGGCAGGTGGACAACTGTTGAGAGATCAGAGTTCAGAGTGCAACAGACTGGAGAAGACAAATTATGGAAAATATTAAAATAAAAGGTAACATGTTTTGTGATTTAAAAAAAGGCAGAGCTGTAGGGTCTGGAGCAGCAGACAGGATGGGACACGGCCCAATGAGTGAGCAGGTCTGCAACAGGGTGGGTGGTCACTGCTTAAGTAGAAAACTGTTGTTTAACACACAAACATTTTCTTTATTTATTTAAATAATGTGCTTTGCCTGTGAATTGTTGGGACTACAGTGGAGGTGGGTGACTGACAAAATAAAAGTAGTGAGGGAAAATGAAAGTGGGTTTTAAAGACATATGTAGTGCTGGCAGAATCAGGGATGACTTGATGGAGGTTGCATGACATTGTAACTAGTGTATAAGTATACATCGGTGATGACGTACTTACTATGCATATAAATCAGATTTATATATATATATATATATATATATATATATTTGCTCTAATAACAAGGTGTATAAGAGTACATTTACCTCCACCCCTATGCATAAATAGGGAACACGATGGGTTGCAGTGGAATAACACATCTATCTCCACTAGTGAGTGGTAAGGTCCAAAACTCACTAGTGGCGAAGCCACAAGTTAGTTCTAAAGGTCTTACCACTCGTGTGGAAATAAATGTGTTATTCCACTGCAACCCATTATGTATTTGATATATACCACACCATTTACATTGTTTTTACCGGTGTTTTACTTTGTTCTAGCTTAAAACTGCCTTTCTTTCCATTGTAAACTCTGTATCTGGTCCACTGTTCTCTGTGTTCTATTTCCAGATTCTAAATGGAAATAATATATAGTATATGATTAGCCTTCATTCTGTATAAAAATCAGCCTACTCAAAAACCTTGCTGTGCACATTCTAAACCATTGTGCGCACTCCAAACGGTTGTTCTGCACAGTTCAAAGGTCATACAATTTTACATTTCTCATCTATTCCACACCTACCTACTTACTAACCACCCAGTGCTCAAAGTTGTACCTTTTAACTTTCAAAAGTCTGTAAATTTGACGTTGATCATAGAACACGACAAAGAAACGGCAAGATTTTTTGTTTTCACTTCAGTGGGGGTCTGTAACTCTGGTGTAAAAAAAAACCATGTACTATAACAAATATAATATGGGCAACCACACAACTCGGCATGTGTTTTCATCTCAAGGTTGAGATGACAGCATGGACCTCTTGAGCTTCACTCTCGAGGTTCATATGCTGTCATCTCAAACTCTTGATGGAAACACAGTCTTGTGTATGGCTGCCCATACATTATTCTCTATGTCCAAAGTTAAATTGTGTTCTAAGTGAAATAAATGGTGTCCTAAGTGAAAATATTTATCCCATAATAACATGATTTACCCCGTTTATTCACCACTGATGTGATATATTCACTGATAAACAGCAAGATAGAAAGAGTTATCTTGTCTCAACACAGCAAGATCATATCTTGCAAGGCAGGGTACATCACAATGACCCAACACAGCAAGATGATAATATCATGTATAGTAGGGTGCATCACAATGCATACTGAACCAGTCAGACTGCACCTTTAACATCGCTGATGACATCACAGTGGCCAAATGCAGAGTGGCTTCAGGTATGACTATGAGCAGGGTCATCCTAGACTCCCTACAAGGGGCATTTCTCAGGCATCTGGTTACTGATCCCACTAGAGACGAGGCAGTGCTGGATTTCATACTTACAAACAGGATCAGCACAGTTGACGTCACTGTGGGTAGCACCCTGGGTTCAAGCAATCATCGCACATTGTGGTTTGGCATGAGGATTGGGCATGGCAAACAGAAGCACGTCAGGACGATGGTCCTGGAGTTCAGGCGAGCAGATCTTAGAAAATGGGAGACTGCCTTAGCAAATTCCTTGAAGGAAGGATAGCGGGCCGAGGGGTGAAAGCACAATGGAATACAATAAAGGAGGGAAAATGGGTAATGGCAAGATATTTAAATTTAATATGAAGGGTAAAAGGAGAAAGAGGCCACTGTTATTCTCAAAGGAGACTGCTAAGGCAGTAATGGAGAAGAAAAAAAACAGCTTTCAGAAAGTACAAGGAGACACAAATGGAGGTCGAAAGGGAGGCATATTTAGAGAAACAAAGGGAGGCAGGAAGGAGGTCTAGGACCACAGAGGCTCAAACTGACAAAAGGATCACCCAGGAGGTCAAGAATGGGGATACGAATTTCTTCAGGTATGTAAGCAAAAAGAGGAAGACAAGGGGTGGTATGGTAAAGATCAGAAGACCAGGAGGGGTGTCTGTGCAGAGGAAGACCAATAAAAAGCAAAACTTTTTAACAAATACTTCTTAGTGGTATTCATAGTGAAAGGAACGGACAGGCCGACATGCTTCAACAGGCACAAGGGATTTGGGGGGGGGGAGTAGGGGTAGACTCAAGTCCATTTCCAGAAGAGAGTTTGCCGTGGGTTGAAAGCCCTAAAGGAAAACAAGGAGATGGGGCTGGATGGGATGCACCCAAGGGAACTAAAGGAACTGAGAACAGTGCTAGCTGCCCATATGGCAACACTAGCGTCTCACTGGAGATGGGGGTGGTTCCAGAGGAATGGAGGAGGGCCAATATGGTCCCTCTGCACAAGAGCAGCAGCAAGGAGGAAACCAGTAATTTACTGACAGTCAAGAAGGTGGGCAACCTGCTGCCTTCAGGTCTGACACAAACGCTACTCATGGGCTGGCCAGCAGTGGACACATGAATGTTAAGCTTCTAACAGCC
This sequence comes from Neoceratodus forsteri, assembly GCA_016271365.2. NCBI lineage: Eukaryota > Metazoa > Chordata > Ceratodontiformes > Ceratodontidae > Neoceratodus > Neoceratodus forsteri. The sequence continues at coordinate 200,650,080 of JADMNL010000025.1, forward strand.
TTCTACCTCAGGAGACAAACGTTTCTCCTTTGTAATGCACCTGACCCCAAGACCGCTCCACAGTGCGACTCTGGGGTTCATAAGTGAGCCCCAGTCTCCCAGGTGGCAGTGTGACCCACTGCTGCTGCCGTGTCAGTAGGCCAGTCAACAGTCAGTCGTGTTTGAAACAGACACTGGAATAAGTAACTGTTAATGTAAAAACATTTAGAAGACTAATAATGGGTCAAAGCCAAACACTTCTAAAACATTTAAGTTTATATGCAACTGCTATGAACAGAATGGTTTTAAAAATGTTCTTCAGTAGATCGATACCTGCTCTTTAACTGCATTAACAGCAAGCAAATTTGGGACTGGAATGTCTCTAGAGGAAAACTTGCTTTGAGTGCAAATTTATGCAGTGCATTTACATTTAAAGCAACTAAAACAGCTCTTCTGTTACATTGTTCTGCCCTCCCCTCCCCATTACAAATAAAAAAATTCATCTACATCATTACTGTATATGTTAACAAAAATGTTGGCCCCCTGTGAAAATGTAAGCAAGATACTTTTTATTTTTATGCTTCTTTTATTTTTACAGTCACTTCGAGATTGACCCTTGCACAAGGCTTTTAGTCTTCCAGTCCAATATTTCGGAAGAGGTAGGACATGGATTCTCCATTGTGGATTCGGCGAATGGCCTCAGAGAGGATCATGCTGATATCGACAGTCTTAATTTTTGGACACTGGAGTTTCTGGATTTCATGTGGAATAGTGTTGGTCACCACCACCTATGGATAAAAAGCATAAAAACACAGGTAGACAAAATTCTGCATAACTACGGAAGCAAAAGAAACATTTGGACAGCATCCCATTTGGCCAGCAGCGCTCGATCTATTGCTAATAATAAGCCAGGAATTTGCTTTTACTTACCAAATACTGTACGGGGGAACATAGAAATACAGAAGATTGTTGACAGAAAAATATTCACAGTTCATCTACTCTGCCTGGTTCCTCCCTAAGTCCCCAGCAGTCCTAGCATTAGCAGGTGTTTAGTGGAGTTCCCATCTGTGCAGTATGTAATGTTTTTTCCTTTTTGCACACCCGAGGTGTGTGATGTCCACATCAACCATGAAAGCAAAGCTTGTGTGGTTTATTTAAGAGTCACGCACAGTGGGTGTGCAAAAAAAATAGGTTACTCACCTGTAACCTTAGTTCTAGGAGTGGTATATAGTTCAAATCCACACAGTGGCAGTTCCACCAGAAGATCTTTAAGCTAAGCTCCTTCACCGCTCAGGTGGCATATCCTCCGACTCCGCCCTGTGATGTAAGATCTTACACGCTGCAAGCAGGGATCCATATGCTACTTGCCAGGGGAGGTCAGGTGGGTGGAGTGGATGTGAACTATATACCACTTACAGAACTACGATTACAGGTGAGTTACCTGATTTTCCAGGGTCGTGGATTTAGTTTACTTATCCACATGACAGCAGACTTCCAACAGTTCTCCGTAAGAAGAGGGCACAGTGCATACCTCTTCTCATCAGATTGGAGTACCGAGGTCCCAAATGTAGCATCCCGATGAGACTCTAGGTTGATGCTGTAATGGGAGAGGAAGTTGTATGCTGACTTCCAGGTAGCAGCCCTGCAGATTTCTTAGATAGTGATGTCCCTGGAATCCGTCACTAAGGCAGTGTTATGTTTGGTGGAATGAGCCATATGTCCTAAGGGAGGCTCCCAACCAGCCAACACGTAGCAGATGTCGAAGCAAGATGCAAGTCATCTGCCAATTGCCTGCTTAGCTGCCAGTCTGCCAGGTGCGGCTTCAGCGTATGTGACAAACATCTGGCAAGCCTCACCCCGAATGAACTCCAGTTATGCACTCTTGCACTCAATATAGTAGGAGCGCGCCAGCTGCAGGTCCAGAGTATGCCTCTAAAGATGGGATGGTAACATATACCAGAAAATTCATCACCTGGTTAAAGTGGAACTCCAATACAACCTTCAGGAGGAACTTCGGGTGGGGGCAAAGGACTACCTTTTCCCTGTGTAAGACCAGATAAGGAGACTCCACTGGGAATGTCTGAAGCTCACTAATCCTTCTAGTTGACGTGATAGAACCCAAGAAAGCGGTCTTGCAGCTGTGACATCTCATATCTGTGCATAAGCTCAAAAGGCTTGCCCATAAGCACAGTCAGTATCAGCAGTAAGACCCAACATGGTGGTGGTTCATGCAATTTAGGGGACAGGTGGTCCAGGCTTTTAAAGAAGCACCCAACCACCTTCTCCTGGGCTACCATCAACATACCAGCCCATGTCCAGTATGCACAGATGGCTGCCAAGTACACCTTGAGGATTGTTGTTCGCAGCTCCAGCTGGGACAGGGACTATAGGCACCTGAGGATACTAGCCACAGGGCAACCAAGGGGATCAAGCTCCTTGCCCTGACACCAAAAGGAAAATCGTTTCCATTTAAAGGTGTAGTACCAGCAAAATGACTCTTTTCGGGAGGCCACCACAACGTGCAGCACATTCTCCGAAAGACCCAAAGCCTGGAACTCTTAACTGCTCAGGAACCAGGCCATGAGGTGCAGGGACTGAAGTTCCAGGTGCTGGATCTTCCTCTGTTGTCTGGTCAGCAGATCTGGGTGAAGAGGCAACCACCACAGAGGTCTGCTACCGAGGCTGAGGAGATTCAGGTACCAGAAAGTACAGTTACATAAGAACTAACTGTAACAGTAGATCTTTGAGAGGATATCTTGCAGCAGGCCAAACCAGTAGGACTAAGCTGCCAGGCACAAGGAGCACACGGAAACTTTCTAGCTAGCAGTCTAACAGAGAGGGCCACCCACCACTGACGTCACCCTCCAATGTTGGCCTATCCTGTAAAAGTGGGCGGCCCCCATAGCCTTCTCAGTTCTCCCGTCAGAGACCCAAAAGCAAGAGTCCACTAGGGGAACCGAAGAGTCATCCCAGGTAACCATAGAAAAGACAGAAAAAGAAGCAAAAGGTTCTCCCTTCATGGAAAAGAAGAGCCAGGCAGAAGGCCCGAAGGCCAGGGATGGAGAGAAAAAGGGGGAAGGAGGAGGGAAAGCATGACCTACTGTATGATATCCTCGCGAAGATCTACTGTTACAGTAAGTTCTTATGTAACTGTACCACTTTACTTCCGAGGGCATCTCTTGCAGCAGGCCACACTGGTAGGACGAGTCCCAAGCTGTTCTGGCAACTACTGTCAGCCAGGTCGGGAGGCTGGACTTAAGGACCTAAGGGAGGAGGCCCTGAAGCACAGCCAGGCCCAAATTTGCCCTACGCCTAGAGGAGATGTCCAAACTCTAGGGTTTAGTAAAGGTGCGGACAGAGCTTCAAATAGCAGCTGTACAGATCTCTGCAGCTGAAACATTTCTAAAACATGTCACGGATGTGGCCATGCCTCTGGTTGAATGGCCGTGAACCACCCCAGGAAGTTAAGAAAAATAATACAATTGGCTAACCATTTGGACAAACATTGTTTGGACCCTGGAATGCCCTCTTTCCCAGGGGTGAAGGAAACAAACTACTGGGAGGACTTCCTATAGTCCTTTGTCCAGTGTGTCTAGTATCTCAAAATCTTATGCACATCCAAAGTATGGAGCAATGCTTCCCATAGATTTGCAAGCTCTGTAAAATAAACAGGCAGGTGGATGGATTGATTCAAAGTGAACTCAGACACCACCTTAGAAAGAAACGTATGGTTAAGTATGCAAAGACACCCTGTCTTTGTGGAAAATCAAATACAGCTGCTGACACATGAGCACCTGTAGCTCGCAAATCCTCTGAGCAGAAGTAAAACAAACTAAAAATAATGCTTTCCATGACATATAGCATAACTCATAACTCGTGGCCGGTTCAAAACGAGGCATGGTGTGTTTCTCTAATGCAAAATTTAAGTCTCAAGTCAGGACAGGATTGTGGATTGGAAGCTTCAAGTGCAGGATGCCTCTCAAAAATGTGCGAGATATGTCAAGTTGAGCCACAGTGCACCCACCGACAGGTACAGGTAGGCAGAAATGGCTGAGAGACGTACTTTGACAGAAGAGTTCTTCAGCCCAGAGTCTGCGAGGGAGAGCAAGTACACCAAGATTTAGTTCAACGGACAGGAGTAGGGGTCTAAGTTCAGTTTCAGTTTAGTTTCAGTTTTATTATTTATACTGGAAAGGCTTGTGAGCAGAAATTGCCCATTTTCACAAGCGTCCAGTTAAGGACAACAAATTATAAGGGCTACAGTGCAGAAACATGGTTACGTTGATGAAGTACAGTACACAAAACAGAATACCACATATTATAACAGCTACCGTGAGAAAAAACATAGGTACAGAAACGATGGCAGTACATACACAGCAGTATTTAAAAGGAAAACAAATACAACGGAGATCCTAAGAGCCAGTACCCTTGGTCCAAAGATCAGCGGGAAGTGCTAAGGTTAGGTAAGGTGCAATAAGTGCCAAGGTAGCAAGACCAATAAACTTGAAGTTGGGAAGCAAGGGCACTGTCCAGACAGAGTTAGCAGGAGAGGAGGAGTGAAGGCGTTGCGACAGTCAAGACTGGGGCACCTGCTAGAGAGTGCCTCCTGAGATTGTATTTCATGGGAGAGGTAGTGGGACACAAGATGAGTGTCAGCAGTATACTGCAGAGAGAGCAAGAGAGGTGGAGAAGTGTTTGGGGTATGAAAATTATGACAGGTGACACCTGCAGAAAGCGTAAGTGGTGCGATGCACCCACAAAGTGAAACGCTTCCATTTCATGCAACAGGTGGCCCTGGTGGATGGTTGCCTACCAGCCACCAAAACATCTACCACCCTACAGGACACTCCAAATCTTGCTATGGCTATGTCCTCAGGAGCCAAGCATGATGATGGAGAGATCTGAGGTCCGCATGGACCAGCGTGCCCTGCTCCTGGCACAGCAAGTCTGTGCATAGGGGAAGGGGCACTGGAGGTTCCACTACCAGCTGCTGAAGCAAGGGAAACCAGATCTGACGAAGGCAGAAGGGGGCAATTAGGATCATAGTCTCTCCTTCCATCTGAAGTTTGATCAGAACCCTCTGAAGGAGCGGGAAGTGAGGGAAGGCATACAGGAATCTCCCTTTCCAAGAGAGGGACAATGCATCTCGACAGAAAACTATAGACCTTGGAGCGAGCGAGCAGAAAAGTGGCAGTTTTGTGTTGAGTGGGGACGCAAAGATGTCCAACTCTGGATGACCCCACCAGTCAAACGGAACTACCACGGAGATCAGGAGTTCCCACTCGTGAGCCTGTGACTGAAACCAGCTTAGGCTGTCTGCCAAGACCTTTTGGTCGACGGGAACATGGACGGCTGAGAGCTCCAGCCCAATACCACACCCTCATCACTTCCCGACACAGAGGGTATAAATGAGTTCCTCCCTGTTTGTTGATGAAATGAACCACACTGGTGTTGTCTGTCTGAATCAGCACTGGGCCTGGGGAGAGCTGGATTTGAAAGGCCTGCAAGGCATATAGAACTGCTCGCATCTCCAATTCCGCCTCCACTGTAGGTCATGTCCACTGAGTCTGGTGGGCACCCAAGTGAGCAACGCCATCTTCTTGACTGGGTCTGAGACCAGGACTGTCTGCTCCAGGTCATTCGTATGGTGGTCCCACTGGACCTGCAGCGCCCATTGAGGAATTCTCATATGCAGTCTGGCTAATGAAACTGTAATGATGGCCGCAGCCATGAGTCCCAGGAGGCACAGAAAAACCTGTGCTGGGACGTGATGGCTGGAGTAAAGCTGATGGGCTTGATCCATTAGGGAGGCAGCATAGTGTAGCGGTTAAGGGCACTGAGCTGCAAACCTGGAGACCTGGGTTTGAATACCACCAGCCCACACTTGCGTACTGTGTGACCCTGAGCAAGTCACGTAACTTCCTTGTACTCCCAGGTGGCACCTGGAAACAAGCTCTGGCTTAGTATGCCTTTCCTGGATAAAGAATTCCCCCTTTCCCTTTCCATTAGGAGCTCCACTCTGTCCTGTGGAAGAAGGGCCATCCCCTGCGCCGTACCCAGTACCACCCCAATGTACTGAAGTCATTGGCAGAAAGTCAGAAACAACTTGGGCAGGTTGACTGTGACCCCCAAATCCTGGAAAGAACAGTTCCATAAGAACTTATCACAACAGTAGATCTTCAACGGGATCTCAGTCATCAGTTCACACAGTAGGAACTTCACTGTTGGTGAAGCAGGATCCACGTGGAAGATTTTCAGCAGTACAACTGGGGCCGCCCACGTCGTTGATATCAACAACTCTATAAAGGCATGAGTGGCCCCACTCCCTTCTCAGTTCTTCCCCCACAGACAAAGGGAGCACAGCTCAAGCCATGGGGGACTGAGGAGTGAGAGAGGTGCCCAGGCCTATATGAAAGGCTGGATACCCCATACAGCCAGCTCCGGCACAAGAGACCCAAGAAGAGGGATGGTGGGAGGGAAAGCAGACCTGATGACTGAGATCCCCTCGAAGAGCTACTGTTACGGTAAGTTCTTACGTAACTGTTCTATCTTCTTCGGGAGTATCTCAGTCATCAGGTCACACTGTAGGAATTAGTTCCAAGTGCAAACAGACAGTCTGGGAGGAAGGCCAACCACAAACTTAGGACAGGAGGCCCTAAAACACAGCCCTGCCCAAACCTGCACAGGCTCTAGAAGCAATGTCCAGACTGTCGTGCTTGGTGACAGTATGGATAGTACTCCAGGTGGCAGTCGCACAGATTTCAGCAACTGACACCGCTTGGAAACAAGCCACAGAGGTAGCCATGCCTCTTGTGGAATGAGCTTTAATCACTCTGGGCAATTCTTTGCCATACCTGCTATAGCAGAATACAATGCAATTTGCCAACCATTTGGATTAACATTGCTTAGAAACTAAACCACCCTCACTACCTGGGGCGAAGGAAACACACAACTGCTTTGACTTTCTACATTCCTCGGTGCCAAGCAGGTAGTACTGCAAAGTTCTGAGCACATCTGACGTATGGAGCAGTGCTTCACCTGGATTCGCACTCTCAGGACAATAAACAGGAACGTGGATAGTTTGGTTGAGTGTAAACTCAGAGATCACCTCAGGGAGAAACTTAGGATTTGTCCACAAAGACACCCTGTCTTTGTGAAAAATCAAATAAGGCTCCTCGTATCACGGGGCCTGAAGCTCTGAAATTCATCAAGCAGAAGTAATGGCAATTAAAAATAACGCTTTCCAAGACAGAAAGCTTAGCTCGTAAGTTGCAACTGGCTCAAAAGGAGATGGTCAATTTCTCTAAAACAAAATTCAAATCCCAAGCCGGGACAGGAGAACAGATTGGGGGTTTCAGATGCAGGATACCCCTTAAAAAGGTATGGGAGACATCCAGCTGAGCAATCGTTCGGTCACTCATCGGCTCATGAAAGGCAAAAACAGATGAAAGGTGCACCTTGAGGGAGGAGTGCTGGAGACCTGGGTCAGTCAGACAGATCAGGTAGTCCAGGATCTGACTCACCAAACATTATGTTTGGCAGCCCAGATGGCAAACCGCTTTCACGTCATGGCATATGTGGCTCGAGTGGAAGGCTTCCGGGCAGCCACCAGGATGTCCACCACTCTGTTGGAGACCCCAAACTTGACGATGGTTATGTCCTCAGGAGCCAAGTATGCAGATGGAGGGACCTGGGGCTGGGATGGAACAAGATCCACTGAGCCTGGTCAGCAGTTTCTTGCAGAGGGGAAAAGGAACCAGAGGTTTGTCCACCAGCTGCTGAAGTAATGGAAACTATATCTGCTGAGGCCAGAATGGAGCTACCAGAATCATTTTGGCCCCCTCCATCTGCAGCTTGATTAGCACCCTCTGAATTAGAGGAAATGAAGGGAAAGCATAGAGGGACCTCCCGCTCTAGGAGAGGAACAAAGCGTTTCACCAGAAAACTCCAGGCCCTGGATATAGTGTGCAAAAACTGGGCAGTTCTGCAATGCATGATGATGCAAAAATGTCCAACTCTGGATGACCCCATCTGTTGAACAACTCTTCTGCGACGGATAACAGAAGCTCCCACTCATGAATGCTGGACTGAGTCTGGCTGAGGCTGTCCACCAGAGTGTTTAGCACACCTGGAACGTGGACCGCTAAGAGTGTCAGACCTTCATCTAACGCCCAGTACCACACTCCAATGGCCTCCCTGCATAGGGGGTACAAATGGGTCCACCCGTTTGTTGATGTAGTACACTACACTGAGACTGTCTGACTGCACCAGCAGCTGACCTGGAACAAGGTGGTTCTGAAAGGCCTGCATGGCATAGAGCACCACCCTCATCTCCAGGACACTGATATGCAGGGAGGTTTCTATCTGGGACCAAGAGCCCTGAATCTGGAAGGGGCCCAGGTATACTCCCCAGCCCAGACTGGAGACATCTGTGGTGAGGATCTGCTGTGGGGAGGAGATCTGGAATGGGACGCCACCTTGCAGCAGGTTCAAGGGGTCCATCCACCACTGCAGCACCTTGCGGACTGGGGAAGAGACCAGGACTAGGTGATCTAACTCGTCCATGCGCTGATCCCACTGTACCCTGAAGGTTTATTTTATTTATTTATTAAATATATCGGATTTACAACCTTTGAGTCATAGACTCATTTACAAAGGCTCCTCGTCAGAGTACAATACAGATCAATAAGTAGGCAGAATACAATAATACCAAGAGGGAAAAAAAAAAAAAGAAAGGAAAAAACAGGGTATGAAGAGTACATTCAATAATGAGCATGAAGCCTATACAATTGGGTAGCTATACAAGTCCAACTAAGGAGCTTGTAATTGTCAAGGAGGATGTGCATATGGAGCCTGGCCAGTGGAACAATGGGCGTGGCAGCTGCCATCAGACCCAGCATTCTCATGTACACCCTGGCAGGAACATAGCAGCTTTGAGCAGCTTCCTGAGCTTGGGCTTTAAGGCACTGTGCCCTGTTAAGCCTTCCCCATCGCCGAGTCTAGAACCGTTCCTATATACTGCAGCCTTTGGGACATCACTAGAACCGACTTGAGCAAATTGACAGCAATGCCCAGGGAGAGAAATAGCTGGACAGTTCTCTCCAGAGTCAGTAGGAGCTGTTCCCTGGATGGGGCCTTTAGAAGCCAATCATCCAGATAATGGAAAACATACAATCCCTCCCTTCTGAGGGCTGCTGCTGGTACTGCTGCTAAGCACTTGGTAAAGACCCGCAGCGCAGAGGACAAGCCAAAGGGCAGCACTTTGAACTGATAATGCTCGCCCTGGATCGTAAAGCGGAGAAACCTCCTGTGAGGAGGAAAGACTGATATGTGCAGGTAAGCATCCTGCACATCCAGCAAACACAACCAATTGCCTGTCTTGAGAAGAGACATCAGGCCTAGCGCAGTCACCATCTGGAACTTTTTGTACTGGACCTACAGATTGAGGTCCTTTAGACTCAGAATGGGCCTCAAATCTCTGATCTTTCTGGGAACCAGGTAAAATCTGCAATAAAACCCTTTGTTTCTCTGGTGCCTGGGTACTGGCTTGATGGGCTGTTTGTGCTCAAGGAACTGTACCTCCTCCTGGAGAACAGACAAGTGAGCCAGCGGGTAAGTGGAGGGCAGGGAGAGGTGTCTGGAAGTTGCTCAGTGAGCTCCTGGGTGTGACCACCTTTCTATGATCTGCAAAATCCAGGCATCCGAAGTTATGGTTCTCCACTGATTTAGATGGAGGGAGAACTGACCTCTGATCACCACCTCTTGGTCAGGACTGGAAGAGGGGTCACTTCTGAGACGCTTGGCTGCAGCTCTAGCATTGGAGGGGGCAGGCAAAGCAGTGGAGGCCTTGCACTTTCCTTGGGGACGAGAGGCTGCAGGAGGTCTATTAGTTGCCTTGCAAAAGGGAGGGCGCGGTCTACCTCTCGGTTGAGTACGGTAGAAAGAGTGGACAGACCTGATAGCCCTGACAGAGGCCTGTAGATCGTTGATAATATTCTGGATGTCAGGACCAAACAGCTTAGTGCCACTGAAAGGGGCATCAAACACCTTCTGCTGAACATCAGCAGCAAATCCAGAGACCCTCAACCGGGGTGCCTACGCAGGCATATGCCCAAGGCAGCAGCCCAGGCAATAGTGTCAGCCATGTCATAGAGGGCCCTCAGGAGGTGGAGATCCAGATAGAGGGGGAAGCAACCCCCTATGGCCACCTCCTGAGTACCTGGAGGGAGCAAGGAGTCTGGAAGGGGGGAAGGCAGCTGCAGCCAGGGCTGCAGGACCTCCCTGGAAGCTCTTGCTGGCAGAGGGAAAAGGGGTGGGCAGGGCAGACATCGTTGCCTGCCTTCCTTGGGGTCTGGTCGGGGCTCAAATTTGCTTTTGGATAGCCCAACGAAAGGGCATCCTCTGTCCAGACTTAGACTGTGTGTGTGATACATGGAACGTACAGACCTCAGGGTGTGTCCAGACGCCTGTAGTTGGAAGAGGATATCTTCAACATTTCCTCCAAACAATTTTGGACAACTGGAAGTTTTGCGCAAACCCGGACACTTGTAGCCAAGAGTGCCGGTGCATGCATATGCCAGCCGCTGCCTATGCCGGTGCATCGACAGCATCGTATGCTGCTCAGAGCAAATGGGTACTGACATCTGAGACTGATTTGAGAGTACCCAGGGCTTGTTGCCTGGCACAGCCATCTGGCAGGGATTGGACAGCATACCTGGTCTGGTCCCACAAGGCATTTTGGTACTGCAGCATGTGTGCCAAGTAATTGAGGGCGGGGGTCGCCAGGGTGACTGAGGTGAGCGCCTGCTTGCCCAGCAGGTCCAACCGATGTGACTCCTTATCGTGTGGCAGGAAACTCAAATGCTCAGGCCATTTGGTACGGTCATAAGCAGTATTTATCACTATGGAGTCCACCTGTGCCTACTCCACAAGAAAGGGTTTACCCGTCAGGGCATAATATAGCCTATCAGCCTTTCTGGACATTTATTTATTTACGGTCTAGGATTAACACCTCTGAGGACAAGCTCATTACATAGGTTCCACGCCAGAGTTGAGGACACACTGGTAACAGTAGGGTAGTGGGAAACAAAAGAAAGAGAACAAGAATCTCAGAAATTAACAGGTAATAAAACATTGGATTCATGTTGGCATTGTACAATGTATGCCAACTTACAGTGTTCAGACATAATCACAAAGAGAATAAAAAAAGAATAAAACAGCAGGAACCCTGAAGGGAGGTGAAAGTATCAGCCCAGAGGCACTGTTTGGTGCAAAGTGGGTGTGGGAAGGAGAATTATTCGGGGTAGGGAAGCCGCAAAGTATGCCAACTTTACAGTGTTCGGACATAATCACAAAGAGAACAGGAAAAAAAAATCCAGAGGGGAGGTGAAGATATCAGTCCTGGGGCATCGTCTGGTGTACAGTATATGCAGGAGAGGAGATTACTCAAGGTAGGGAAGCCGAGGGAGCCAAGATTGGAGAGTATGCTAAGGGTAAGAGGAGAGAGGGTGGGAGAAGGAGTAGGTACAAGGAAGGGAGGGGAGGAAGGGGGCAAGCTAAGGGGGGGGGGATGATAAGACAGAACAATATTATGCATGGTAGAGATTACCGAAAGCAATCACAGCTGGGGTTAGCAACTAGATGCAGTCTAAGCTTTAGCTTAAAAGGGCCTAAAGAGCCCAGTGAGAAGATGTCTGGAGGAAGGGTGTTGAGCCACGTTGGTGCTCGGTATGCAAAGGACCTCTGACCAAGTGCTGCACGTGGCCGGGGAATGTTGAAGATAATATTATCAGAGACTCTAGTGCTGCAATTTGGTACAAATGGGGAGAGCAGATTTTGAACCCCAGAGGGCACAAAGCCTAGACTTATTTTTTTGACCACGATACAGGATTGGTACTTGAGTCTACCTGCGAGTTGGAGCCAATTAGCTTGAGCATACAGGTTACAAATGTGAATGAGCCCTGTAGCTCTGGTCATGAGCCAGCAGGCTATATTTAAAGCCATTTTGAGGCGGTGGAGGGCTGTGTCTGTGGCTGAGCCATAGATAATTAGTCCATAGTAGATGACAATGATCACAGAACTTTGTATGGCAAGTCTAACTGCCTCTGCGGTTAGGCTATTCTTGTGCCTGTATAGAAGATCTATACATATGTATCGATGTGTTGGGAAAAGGACAAGGTGTTGTCCACAGTAACTCCTAGGTATTTAAAGTGCTGCACTAGATCGAGCTGAGTACCCTTCTTGTTTAGGATTGTGAGAGGGTATGATTTATGCCTGCTTCTGGTGCTAGAGAACTACATCGTTTTGGTCTTCTTGTAGTTCATGATGAGCTTGTGCTCACTGAACCACTTCTCTGCTTCCATAAAATTTCTCTGTAGGTTGCATTTGAGGATTCTCAGGTCAGGGTCACTGGTAAAAAGGCCTGCACTGTCCACACAGAGCAGGATGCGACATTGGCAGTAGTCTGGGAGTTGCTTAAGGAATATGCTGAATAGCAGTGTACCTAAAATTAATCCTTGAGGTACTCCAGAGTGAACTGATCTGCTATCAGATAGTACAGTGTCAATCTTGACTTGTTGGGAGCAGGCATGGAGGAAACTTTGAAACCACGCCACAGTGTCTCCAGCGAGGCCTAGGGATGCTAACTGTTAGATCAATAGGGCATGGGTAACAGTATCGAACGCTTTCATTAAGTCAATGAAAGCTGCACCGACAAGGGAGCCTTGGTCCAAGGAGTTATGAATGTAGCCCGTGAACTCAAAGAGGGTAGTGGTGGTGTTGTGTCCCTTGCAGAACCCATGTTGCTGTGTGCACTGTATTTTGTATTTTTCTAGGTACTCTCTTAACTAATCAGTCACTATTCTTTCTAGAGCTTTGGAGAGAGAGACAGAGGGGGGGAGGATGGAGATGGGTCGATAGTCTCCATGCAAGGTTCGATCTCCACTCTTAAAAGCAGGAGTTGTTATGGCTGCTTTCCAGACATCCGGGAATTGAGAGTACCTTAGTGAGGTGTTAATAATGTGCATAAGAGGAGCTAGTACTTCATCCATAGTAAGGGTGATAAATTTGAGGTCCAGGGAATCACCACTAAACCTACCCTTACCTAGGACCTGGCTTCGACCACCGAGAGGGCTCTAAAATGGAAAGAAGGATGAGAGGGGAACTGTACATTTGCCTGTAAGTTAATGTTATTGGAGGGAGGATTTAAGAAATCTGGGGGGAGTACTCCGCTCAGGTCTGAGAACGCTTGGTTAAATGTATTGGCAATGGTTTTGAGGTCCTGAGTGGGGACACCATCAATATTAAGCACGATGGGAGAGGATTTAAGCTCTTTTCCAGCAATATCTTTCAGGTTCATCCAGAAATTTATGCCATCTCCACAAGTGCGGATTAGTGCTTCCTTATAGTGTTGACTTTTTGCAGAACGTATGGCCCTGGTACAGTTGTTACGAGCTTTCTTGAAGGACTGGATATCAGTGTGGTTTCCTGTGGCCCGGGCTATATGCCATAGATGGTCATGAGCTTTCATCTGTGTGAGAAGTGCAGGTGAGAACCAAGGGTTACAGTAGCCTTTAATTTTCCGTTTTTTGAACGTGGCATACCTATAACATATTCCATTAAAAACAGTGATGAATTGTTCAAGCGTGGTATTCACATTGCTGGAGGAGAAGACTGTAGTACAATCCTGCTGGTGTAGGTCGGCTTTCATTAGTTCGAGATGCTCTTTTTTAAGTACCCTGTTAGTAACAGTTCTGGTACGGGGTTTAGAGAAATTGTTTGACCAGTAAAACAGGACTAGTGAATAGTCACTTAAGGAGTCAGAAAGGGTGGTTGTGTTAGTTAGATGTTTGGGACGATTTGTCAGAACCTAGTCCAGAAGAGTGGATGTGCCAGTCTTGTTGTTCATCCTTGCTGAAGATTCTACTACCTGGGAGAAGTGAACAGCTGAGACTGTGTCCCTGTAGGGACATGGCCAGGACCAGACTGGACCGATGCCAGGCAAACATGGTGGCATCCTCGTAAGTATCTATGAGGGGAGCGACCACCAATGGAGGGTCTCCGGCAGGATAAGATAGCTAGCAAGCCAGCGCTGCTTTGGGTCCTGCTCCACCGTCTCGAACCCCATAGACTCCTGGATATGTCTCATGACTGCCGTAAAGAAGGGGTCATCCGGGGGGGGGGATTTGGGGACATATCTGGGGTCCCTTCCCCTTCAGAGGAGCCTGTGGAGGGGTGGACGAGCCACTGATGTCGCCTTTGTCCCCCTTATCTTCATTCTGATCATCCTCATCAGGCAGACGCAGGTCTGGACGATACTCATCCCCCTCATCTGTGGTTTGCCGGGAGGTGTGAGTCAGCTTAGAAAGCAGGGGCAGCTGTGGGAGCACCGGAGTGGACAGTCCCGGAAAGGGTCCCCGGGGAGAGGGAGGTACCGGACCCTGAGGAGGGGGAATCTGCGATTGCTACAGTTTGGGGGGGCTGACTGTCACCAAAGAGGAAAGGGACCTAGGGGTTATCACCTCTGATAACCTTACGGGATCAAAGCAGTGCACAAAGGCGGCAGGGAGGGCCAGTGGCATGCTGGGATGCATAGGCAGGGGCCTCACTAGCAGGAGGCGGGAGGTGGTGATGCCACTGTATAAAACATTAATAAGGCCTCAACCGGAGTACTGCATGCAATTCTGGAGGCCACACCTCCACAAGGACATAGATAAGGTGGAGACTATCCAGAGACGGGCAACAAAGATGGTGCAGGGCTTGCACCACAAAACATATGAGGAGAGATTAAGGGACCTCAATATGTATTCACTGGAGGAGAGGAGACAGCGGGGGGAAATGATCGAAACTTTCAAGTACCTCAAGGGCATAAACAAGGTGCAGGTTAGGGGACCTTTTCCAATGTAGGAAAAGTACTAGAACAAGGGGGCACAATATGAAATTGGAAGGGGGTTGATTATGAGGTAATGTGAGGAGGTTTTTCTATACAGAAAGGGTAGACGATGCTTGGAATAGTCTGCCACAGGAGGTAGTGAGGGCATGCACAGCGGAGGGGTTTAAGTATGCCTGGGACAGGCAAAAGGGAAGCTTGAGAGGGGTGGGAGTGATGAAAAGCCATTAATCACATAGGGTCAGTGGCCACATACAACATATAGGGCCTACGGGTAGACTGGATGAGCCTAGCGGTCCTTATCTGCCAACAATTTCTATGTTTCTATGCATAAAGTCCCAAAGGGACGAAAGTAGTCCTTGGAAATCGAGAATAACAGGTGTCAGTCCAGCGGGTGCTGGGTAAGGATAGACCTGCATTGGGCCTGTGGGCGCTGGCTGAGGGTAAACCGGCATAGGCCCTGTGGGTGCGGGCTGTGCATACACTGGCACAGGCCTGACAGGTTCTGGTTGTGGGTAGCCCGGCGCAGGTCCGACAGGTGTCAGTCGTGGGAAAACGGGCGCAGGCCTGATGGGTGCCGGCTAAGGAAAGACCGGTGAAGGCCCAAAGGGCGCCAGTTGTGGCAAGGCTGACGAAGGTCCCACGGAGTGCTGGCTGATGTAAGACAGTCACCAGGGAGGAAGAAGCCCTGAAAGGGGAAAGTGGTGGAGGACTCTGCCCTGGGGAGGTGACAGTATCCTGCAGCGCCAGCCCCAAGGCTAGGCAGCGGACCCCAAAAAGAAGACTGACGCTTGGTTTGCAGGTGACGGCCAGGCGTTAGATTACAGCATGGCTTCTGTCAAACTTGCGCGGCTGAAGACACGCTAACGAGTCACCATGTTGTGTGCCAGATGTGAGAAAGGGCCTGACCAGCAAGGGCTGAAGAGCAGGGAGCAAGACCTGGCCCAAAAGGACTCTGCCCGAAACTCATAATTGTGGCAGAAGGCAGTACCCTCGGTAGCCTGTGGCTGACAGGGCGCGCACGGCAAGCAGAGCTGACCCCCCGGAAGAGAAAGACACCTTCGCAGTCAGAGAATGGTGGGGAGACTGTGACCGGGAGGAGGAAGAGGACCGGGGCCTATCCTGGTCCTTGTTCTGGTGTTTATGTTTCCCACTGGCCTTGTCCCAGGACTCTGAAGACTGGGCTGGGGAAACCGAGGAGCTCCTGGCCTGCAGCTCCCGTTCCATGGAGGTGACCTTCTGCTGTAGGAGAAAGTTCTCTAAGGTCCACTGGTAGTGGTGCTGGGTGGCCTGGATGAATTCCCTGGCAGATTTCACAGTCTTGGACTTCGAGGTCATGGCCTAGGCAGCAGACACACACAGAACAGCCATCCTTCTCCAGGATTTGTTTTCCACAGGCACACTTGCTTTTGGAGCAATCCGAGGTCAAAGATGGTTTTGAATCATAAAAAAGGGAAAATGATGAAAAAGAACTATGCTGAGAATTTAGAAAAACGCTGAAAGTGAGCAAAAATGGCGATCCACTGAAGCTGCGGCAGTTTCCAGTGAAGCCGCAGCAGTTTCCCGAAGTCCGACGTGTGTTAGTCGATGGCAGGAAAAGAACTCAGGAGGCTAAGGGGGCCGCACACTCTTATAAGATACACCAATATCAAAGGGTGACGTCGGTGGTGGGTGGCCCCCTCGGGTAGACTGCTAGCTAGAAAGTTTCTGTGTGGTCCTAGTGCCTGGCATCTTAAGTCTTACCGGTTTGGCCTGCTGCAAGAAATACCCTCAAAGTAAGATCTGCTATGGTCAGTCCAGAGCTATCAGGATCATCCGTGCCTCGTCCTTCTGGGCCTTGACCACCACCATGTGGAGCAGAGAAAAAGGAGGAAAGGAGTCCAGCACCCTGCAAAAGCATCCCCCCACCACTGTCCCAGACTGTGCGGTTTGCATTCTCCCGTGAGTCAAAAGTCCAGCAGAGGTATGCCCCACAGGGAGAACTGGTGGCCCACAACTTCCTGATGCAGGGACTACTCCTGCAACATCTTGCCCACCAGACTGAGAGCATTGGCTAGCTGACTTTCCACTCCGGCGACATGGATCACCAGGAGATCTGCACCCAGCCTGTGTGTGATGATCCAGGTGCAGTGGTCCGCCTGATACAAATAAAGGGAGTGTGTGCCACCCTGTTTGTTCAGGCAGAACATGGTTGTTGTGTTGTCTGTCTGGACATGCATGACATGACCCCTGACTAAACTAGCGAATTGCGTCAGGGCAAGCCGCACTGTATGGAGCTCCAGCAGTTTGATGTGGTGACTGAACTCCCTGGGTGATCAGAACCCACGGACACTGTGGTCCCATAGGTGTGCTCCCCACCCAACCAAAGATGTCCGTTGTGAGAGTGACTGTCAGTTCTGGGAGGACAAACAGGGATCCTTCCTCCAGATGTTTGGGGATCAGCCACCCCTGGATGGCATTCTACATCAGCTGGGTCACTGTGACAAGCTGGTCCAAGTGTCCTAGGCGCTGGGACTACTGATGGCCCAACTCCCACTGCAGGTGCCACATCCACCAGCAGGCCCGCCAGACCACGCTGGGGCAGGATGACATGCACCCCAGCAGCCCCAGGAAGTCCTGGGCAGAGCACGAATGCCCAAGGTGAAATGACTGGGCAAAGGTGGTAAGATCCGGTCTCCAGTCTGCAGGGAGGAATCTATCTCTACCCTGATGAAGTTAATCTCCTATGAGGGGATCAGTTTGGACCTGGTCAGGCTGAGCAGGAAACCCAAGTCTCTACACGTTCAGACAGCCAGATCTCTGGACCGCTCCATGGCCTCCTGGGACGACCCGGCTATCAGACAGTCGTCCAGACAAGGGTAAACCCTGATGCCATGGTGCCGCAGGAAGGCTGCCACTACTACAATGCACCTGCTGAAGATCCTGGAGGCAGATAACAGACTAACAGGCATGACTTGGAACTGATGCAGAACCCTTCTGCATGGAACCGAAGGTACCGCCAGTGGGACGGATGGACTGGGATGTGGAATAAGGCATCCTGGAGATCCAGGGAGCAGAACCATATGCTCTGCTACAGGGATGGCATAATCTGGTTCAGAGTGACCATCCAGAACTTGTGCTTCCGCGTGAACTGATTGAGACTGTGCAGATCCAGTATGGACTGCCATCCTCCCGTCCATTTCAGGACCAGAAGTACCTGGACACATAACACTGACTTGCCAGGGCATCTAGGACTTGGACTATAGCCCCTTTCACAAGAAGTTGAGCAACGGCCTTTCTGAGGGCGAAGAGCATGTCCTGCAGCACTAAGGACTCACCTGCAGCATGGAACAGCTAAGGCGGGAGAGCTCAAAATCAAGAGGCAGCCCTCTGCCTACTACTATTAGAACACATTTGTGCACAGTAATGATGGACCAGTGTGGCCAGGAGTGGCAAGGCCAACCCCCACACAGGGAGCTGGGTCAGGGACTGGACAGGAGGGAGGCAGACACCCACTGACCCATCACTGGGCAGCTTTGGGGGGTACCAGCCACTGGGGCTAGAGGGGCACCACTTCCCATACCCCTGATTCTTTTTGGCCCCTAGCCAAAGAACCTGGCCTTGAGGCACCAGGTTTTGAACTGCCCCTGCTGGTTGCAGTGGCTGAAAGGATTTTTTTTCGGGCCCTCCAATCATTCAGGGATGAAGCCACAGGGTCCAGGGTGGCAATTACTTCTCAATGCGTGCGAGATGACTTTCCACTCCTGGGCCAAAGAGATTGGTGCCCAAGAAAGGGACACTGACCAGCTTATGCTGAGTGTCTGCCGTAAAGGTGAAAAGCATCAGATAGACCCTGTAATGCATCACCGTGACCAGTGCCATGGCACGGGCACTGGAATCACCAATGTCCAAGGCCATTTGGAGATGGTGTTTAGCCAGCATTTGACCCTGGTCTCTGACAAACATCACCGGCAACTTATCAGCAGGGAGGAGAGGGAGGACAAGATCAAGCACTCCTAGCGGGGACTGCCCAAAGTTGGTCACCATCAAGGTGTAGCTCACCTGATGGAGACCAAGGGCGGAAGCAGCATAGAACTTCTTCGCTGCATGGTCAAACTTCAACTCCTTGGTGGAGAGGGGGTAGTGGGGGGGGCTTGTCCATGTCCCCAGTGTTTCCAGACTTCTGGAAAACAGAGTCTGAGACCAGATCTTCGGCCAAGGGGTGATCCAAGAACCCAGGCAGAGAGCCCGTAGGGAGGGCATACTTGTGGGCCATATGGGTTGAGAGTGCCGGACAGGATGATGGATGCTGCCAAAGCTCCAGGCCCAGTCCCAAAATAGCCTCAGCCATGGGAAAGGCAACTTCTGGGATTCGTCCCCGATCAAGGATGTCTGTAAAAGGGTATTTAGCTCCCTTCTGCACAGGCTCCAAGGGGACAGACGTGGACTCCGACATGAGTTAGGAGTAGAGACCCCAAACGACACAGCCCATGGTCAGTAGTCAACTCTTTGGCTGACTCGCAGTCGAAGGTATGTGTCCCCAATGACTGCACAGATGAGCTGTCCGAGTGGCCAAAGACTTATCAAAAGTGGCCCTCAACCACTGACCACCGTGAACCACCTTAGCATCATCCGACTGGGTGACTTCCACCAAGAGCTGACCGGGTAAACTAATTGCAGCATGGGAGTACTTGGACAGGACTCCCTTCAACGGATGTAGTAGAGGCGGTTCCAATGGTGGAGAGACAGGTGTCGGTGACAATTGCCTTGGGTGGACTGGCGTGGGCTTGACTCGCACTAGTCAGTCAACCACAGAGGTTGGGGTAGAGCCCTACCCTGCTCCACCATGGCCCACTGCTTCTAGAGGAGTTCCTCGTAGCTCCGCTGCATACACCAGTAGAGCCTCTCCTCATTCGAGGACAAGGAGCAGCGACACCTCCCAGATGAGCGGAACCAAGAGTGCAAGTGGCGTCTTGACCGTGATCTTGACACTGACCGTCAACCAGAGGACCGACGTCAAGGAGAAGCCACCAGTGGTGCAGTGTAAATTACGTGCACTGGCTGAGATGGTATAACCTCTGGTGGAGCTTGGTTCTGAATGGAACCGGTCGATCACTGACTGGGCCTTGTCCTCCTGGGTGAGAAAAAACAGGTTACTCACCTGTAAAAACAGGTTATTCACCTGTAACAGTAGTTCTAGGAGTGGTATATGCTGTTCATCCACACTGTTTGGCATGACCTTTTCCCCTTTAAGATCAGCCGGAAGTCTTCAAGCTGGCTCCTCCCACCCACCCGGGTGGTATATACCTTGACTCCGCCCCATGACGCCAGAGCTTAGCCCGCTGCAAGCCAGGTTGTGTGCATCCGCAGCCGGGGAAGTCAGGTGGGTCTGTGTGGATGAACACCATACACCACTCCTAGAACTACTGTTACAGGTGAGTAACCTGTTTTTCTAGGATCGTGGATATGTTGTTCATCCACACAGTTTGGCAGACTCCTAGCAGTTCTCCAGAAGGAGGGAGGCAAGGCGCACACCCCCTACTTAGGGAACAGAGATTGGAGAACCGAGTCCCCAAAACCAGCATCCTGGCGTGACTCAAGGTCGAAGTGGGAGTGGGCAATGAAGGTGTTTGCTGACTTCCAGATAGCAGCCCGACAGATTTCCAGGATAGGGATGTCCCTTGAAGCAGCCATCGATGCAGCAGTATGGTGGGTAGAATGAGCTCTTATCCCTCTGGGAGGCTCCTTGCCTGCCAACTCATAGCACAGACTTATGCATGATGTAATCCATCTTGCTATGGTCCGTTTGGCTGCAGGTCTGCCAGAAGCGGCTTCAGCGTAGGTGACAAACAGCTGGCGAACTTCTCTGCGAATTTCCGCCATCCTCTCCTTATAATAGGAGAGAGCACATCTCGGGTCCAAAGTATGGAGCCTGTACTCAGACTCTGAGGTGTAATTAGGGTAGTATACCGGCAGAGTCAACACCTGGTTAAGGTGAAACTATGACACCACCTTCGGAAGGAATTTCGGGTGGGGGCGCAGGACAACTTTGTCCCTGTGGAAGACCACATAAGGGGAGTCCACCGAAAGTGCCTCGAGCTCCCCTGTCCTTCTGGCAGACGTGATAGCCACCAGGAAGACGGTCTTCCACAAGTGTGACAGCCCACACTTGTGCATTGGTTCGAATGGCTTGCCCATGAGTTTTGCCAGTACCAGCAGTAGATCCCACGGATGTGAATGTTCACGCACCAGAGGGGATATGTGATCCAGGCCTTTGAAGAAGCACCTGATCACTGTCTCCTGCGCCAATGTCAGCTGACCGTCCCACGCTTGGTAAGCAGAAGTGGCTGCCAGATGCACCCTAAGGGTCAATGACCATAGACCACCTTTGGAGAGAAGCCAAAAGTAGTCTAGAATGTTAGCCACAGAACAGGATAAGGGGTCCAGCCCCTTACCCTGACACCAAATGGAAAACCTTTTCCATTTGAAGGCATAACATTTCCTGGTCGATTCCTTTCAGGATGCCTCCACCACTGTGTAGACATCTTCGGAAAGACCCAAAGCCTGGCACTCTAGCCGCTCAGGTACCAGACTGTGAGGTGCAGGGATTGAAGGTCTGGATGGAAGACCTTCCCCTGGTTCAGAGATATCAGGTCCGGGTGTATGCAAAGCCGCTCTGGGGGCCTGCAGCTGAGGTTGAGGAGATCTGGATACCAGAACTGGCATGGCCAGTCTGGGGCTACCAGGACCACCTTCAGCTTGTCCCTCCTCACCTTGAGTAACACCTTGTGGATCAAGGGAAATGAAGGGAAGGTGCAGAGGAGGCCTGAGGTCCACAGCCTCGAGAAGGCATCCACCTGCAGTGAGCCCTGCTTGGGGGGGGTGGGGTGGGCATGATACAGACTCAGCTTAGGTGTTTCCCTGGAGGCAAACAGGTCTACCATAGGTTTGCCCCAATGGGAGAACAGGCTGTAAGCTACCTCTGGATGGAGAGACCATTTGTGGGATGTCTGGCCTATACGGCTGAGAGCATCTGCCAGTTGGTTCAAGACTTCTGCCACATGGATGTCTAGGAAGTCCGCCTCCAACCGGCTTATGAGGGAGCAGATGTGCAGCGCCTCCTTGCACAGCAGATGGAAGTGCGTGTTGCCCTGTTAGTTGAGGTAGTACATGGTTGTGGTATTGTCCGTCTGGACTTGAACCACTTGACCCCGGAGCTGAGGAGCGAAAGCTGACAGCTCCAGTCTGACCACTCTGAGCTCCCAACAGGTTGATGTGGCATTGGGACTCCTCGGGGGTCCAGAACCCGTGGACCCTTTTGTCCCCCATGTGGGCTCCCCAGCCCACAAGAGAGGCATCGGTCGTAAGGACAACCATCGGCTCGGGGTGAACAAACGGGATCCCTTCCTGCAACCGGTCTGGGGCGGTCCACTATTGGAAAGCGTCCCACATCTTCTGGATTACAGTGATCAGCTGGTTGAAATGACCATGGCGCTGAGTCCACTGGGCGGCCAGAGAGGCGCCTGTGCCACCAGGCCCAATGGACCACTGAGGTGCACGCCCCTATGTAACCCAGAAGCCGCAGAAAGTCCTGGGCAGGGTGCAATTGCCCAACCAGAAATGACTGGGCAAAAAAGGAGATAACCGCTGCCCTGTCCGCCGGGAGCCGAGCTCTGGCTTGACAAGAGTCGAGGTCTGCCCTGATGAAGTCCCATCACCTGAGAAGGCACGAGTTCCGACTTGACCTCGTTGATCAGCAGACAGAGTTGGGAGCAGGTCTGGAGGGCCAGGTCCCTGGACCTCTCCACCTCCTGTTGGGTAGATCCTGCTCAGAGCCAATCATCGAGGTAAGGATAAATCCTGACCCCGACGACTGAGATGGGCCGCCACCACTGCAATGCATTTAAAGACCCTTGGGGCCGATGACAGGCCGAACGGCATGGCTTGGAACTCGTACAGGGTCCCTTCGACCATGAAGCGGAGGAACTGCTGATGGGACAGATGGATTAGGACGTGAAAGAACACATCCTGCAGATCCAGTGAACAGAACCACATGTTTCGCTCCATGGATGGTATGATCTGGGACCGAGTGACCATCCGAAAGGTACATGACCTGAGATATTGATTCAGGTTGTGCAGATCTAGAATGGGGCGCCAACACCCCGTCCGCTTAGGCACCAGGAAGTACCTCGAGACAAAGCCTAGGTCTGCTGGAGGATCCACCACTGGAGCTACTGCCTCCTTGAGGAGGAGCTGAGCAATGTCGTCTCGGAGACCCGACTGAGTCTGGGCAGATACTTTTTCTTCCCAAGGGGCATGGGCTCGGCTTGGAGGGTACTGCTCGAATTCCAGAGGCAGTCCCTGATTGACCACTTTGAGAACCCACCTGTCCAAAGTGACAACGGACCAGGCGGAAAGGAAGTGGCCGAGTCGGGCCACCACAGGAGGACCCAAAGCTGAGGTGACGGGAAAGGGGTTGACAGCCCCCGCCCCGTCACTGAGCAGGCTCGGAGGAGGAGGCTCCAGGACCTGAACCTTGGCCTCCTTTACGGGTCTGCTGGGGTCCGGGTTTGGGCTGGGGGCACCAAGCTCGAGCCTTCTGCTGTTGCTAGTGCTGCTGTCCACCTTGGAAGGAGGACTGCTGAGCCGCAGGGGAAGAATGCCGAAAAGGCTTCTTCTTTTTCTTCTGTTGGTTCTTGCCCAAAGAACCCTTGGCAGAAGTAGCGTCCAAGTTGGCAATGACTGCTTAATGCGCTGAAGGTGACCGGCCACTCCTGGGCCAAACAGGTCGGTCCCTAGGAAGGGCATGTTAGCTAGTTTGTGCTGGGTATTTGCCGGGAAGGAGGAGAGTCTCAGCCAAGCCCTGCGACAAGAGGCAACTGCAGCAGTCATCAAGCGGGCACAAGAATCCCCAATGTCCATGGCCGTCTGAAGCTGTTGTTTGGCAACAGCTCAGCCCTGATCCCGGACCTGCTTGACCGTGGTCTGCATGTCCGCAGGGAGATGTGGGAGGACTTCATCCAGCGACCTCAAAAGGGCATGAGAGAAGTGTGCCATGATAACAGCCAAACTTGCCTGACAAAGGCCCAAGGAGGAAGCCGCATAGACCTTCCTGGCTGAATGGTCCAAAAGCTTGGACTCTTTATCAGGTGGTCGGTCAGTGTTGGCAGAACTGCCAGTACACCTGAACACAGAGGCGGTCACCAGGCTCTCGGCTGAAGGGTGCTCTGTGAACCCCGCAAGGGACCCCATGAGCATCGCATACTTGTGGGCCATGCGGGCAGATGGAGCTGGACATAAGGCAGGGCGCTGCCAAAGTTCTAGGGCCGGGCCAACAATAGTCTCAGCCACAGGAAAGGCCTCTGTTGGGGTATCCCCTCTCTTAAGGATGTCCGTAAGAGGGTACTCCGCCTTGTTCTGGATTGGCTCCAGGGGCATCCCTGTAGATTCAGAGATGAGGCAAAGAATGCCTTGAAAAGACGAAGGATCTTCCTCCATCTCTAAGTCAACGGATGATTCATCATCACCACCTGGATGAGAATGGAAGCCAGTGACATCCAAATCCGAGGAATCCGGATATAATGGCCGACCACCCAGGTCACCTTCGACTTGCCAAGGGCGGTTCAGGGTGACCATGACAGACAATCGCCGGGGAAGCCCGGTGTCTGGTCTGTCTTCCTTGGAAGGAGCCCCTCCCACAGGCTGTTTGGGTGGTGGTTCCACCACAATCAGTGGAGAGACCATTTTGGGCCGATGGTTTTGCCGGCTCTGGGGGCGCTGAACCGATAAAATCAGTTCCAAAGGAGTTGGCTTTGGCCTGGGAGGCAAAGCAGAATAACCAGTGTTAGAAGCAGTCGGCTTGTACCCGGTCAAAATTAGCTGTTGCCACGAGGTCCTCGAAGCGCCGGAGTTTCCGCTGGAGCCTCTTCTCATCCGAGGAAGACAGGGACGACCAATGGCGTTGTCTCTTTTTAGAAAGTTTATAGCTCTTCCTCGGCCTGTCGGTTGAGGGGTCAGAGACCTCGACTGAGATCGGACAGGCCGACTCAGTCGCTCGGGAGTCACCAGTGGGACCAGTGATTTCCCAGGATCAGGGACCAGGTCTTTGATGGGAGTCTCAGCAGGCTAGGTCTCGTCATCTGGAAAGACCAGATTAGGAGTTTGATTGAGGGAATCGTCGATCAGGGTCGGCGACATCGGGTCGCTCATGATTTCAACATCGTAGTTCGATAACTCGGTCGACTGACCAGACGGCACAGCCAAAAAGCCAGTGGCCGAAGAAGCGATCTCGACCGAAGTGCGAGCCCACAGGCGCCTCTCCCTTGGTCAGGAGAGACTGGCACAACTCTCAAAAGGAACCCGAGAAGGTGGAGCCCAGTTTGAGGGGAACAAAGAAGCTCCGAGAGGAATCTGCAGCACAAGCCACTTCCTCCTCGAATGCTTGCATGCATTCCAAATGCTCGGCAAATCCCATAGCCGCGGAAACCGCCCACCGAGTCTCCTTGGATTTCACCGGAGGGTTCCTCTTCTCTGGTCTCTCCAGCTTCAGGTGTGCGAGATGGTTGTCAAGGACGTTGGGATGAAAGGTGAAACACATATTGCATTTTGAGGTGTCATGGTCGACACCGAGGCAATAGACGCATGCGGTGTGGGGATCAGTGCACAACATTTTCTGGCCGCAAGGGCACCGACAAAATCTGGGGGAACACTTGTCTTCCATAATTCGAAGCAGCAAACTTGCAATCACTAACTCAAACAATGCGAATTTTTGGAATAACTGAAGGTTTGAAAGCCAGGGCCTACAAAATGCGTGAGCACGAGGGAGGCAACCTGAATCTTCCAGAGGAAAGGAAGATCTGGCATCATGGGGCGGAGCCGAGGTATATGCCACCCAGGTGGGTGGGAGGAGCCGGCCTGAAGATTTCCGGTGAGATTTAAAGTGGAAGGAGACATGCCAAAGAGTGTGGATGAACAACATATCCACGCTCCTAGAAAAAACAGTTACGTACTTACCGTAACAGTAGATCTTCAAGAGAATCTCTTTCATGAGGCCACACCTATGGAACTATAGACGCCAGGCACTAGGATCACAGAGAGACTTTTTGCAAAGCAGTCCACCAGGGGCCACGCACAATGATGTCCTATGTCGGCACTCTCATATAAATGTGTGAGGCCCCTTCCCTCCTCAGATCCCAGTCGGAGATCATGCTCAGAGGACCTCCCTCAGGGGAACCAGGAGAGAATTTGTGCTTCTGCCTACTAGACGAGGCAGGAAACAGCAGGTAGACCATCCTGGAGAAAGAGACAGGCCTTACAGTGCTGTGAATCCAAGGGGAATGGAGGGTGGGATGGCATGGCCTGATTAAAGAGATTCTCTCCAAAATCTACTGTTACGGTAAGTATGTAACCGTTCTGTCTTCTTTGAGGATATCTATTTCATTGGTGACTTACTCCTCTCTGCCAGTCTGCAGCTGGAGTGGGGTCAGGTTTTGCCAGTCAGACTCCAGGCCAATTAGGCAACCTCTTCAAAGCTGGGAAAGGGAAAGAGCTGAAGACCAGATTTAGTAAATAGCAGCTACATAAGAACTTATTGTCACAGTAGATCTTCAAGAGAGGTTCCTGCAGTAGGTTTTCACATATAGGAATGCACCCCCTGGCGCCAGCACCGCACAGAAAACTTGTAGCTAGCAACCATCAGCGGGGACCGCCCCCCGTCATCAGGTGATGCAACGTCTGCATGACTACAAAAGAGGGCGGTCCCCCGCCCGCCCTCCAGTTCTTTTCCACCGGACACCCAAATAAAGGGAGCAGAAAGAGCAGTGACAAACTCCTGGTACCCTGTGCCTGGCAAAGCCAGAGACCTGGACATGGAATAAAGAAAAACACAGGAACTGGGGAAAGGTGGGTGGGTGGGTGGGAATCTAGACCTACTGCAGGAACCTCTCTCGAAGATCTACTGTTCTGGTAAGTTCTTACATAACTGCTATATCTTACTTTGAGATGGTTCCTGCAGTAGGTCTTCACATACAGGACTGAATACCAAGCAGTCTAGCACAAAAGAAGGAGTCAGAGACGAGGTTCCAGGAGGAGGAAAATGTCTGCCAATTAAAGGTCTGTTCAGTACAGAAGACCTTGCAGAACTGCAAGGCAGAAGCCAGCCCTACACCTAGAGGCAATGTCCAGACTGTAATGTTTAGTGAAGGTATGGACGAAAGACCAAGTGGCCACTGCACAGATGTCCGCAGTGGACACATTCCTGAAAAAGGCGGTAGAAGTAGCCACACTCCTGGTGCAGTGGCCCTTAGCCATCCCCGGAAGGGGTTTGTTGTACTTTTGGTAAATGTAATGAATACAGTTAGCCAGCCACCTAGACAGAGTCTGTTTCGTAATAGCCTTGCCCTGGCACTGGGAGGCAAAGACTACAAAGAGCTCGTTAACTTTAGAACCTCCTTAGTCTGAGAGGTTTAACACCTCAAAATCCTATGTACATCGAGGATATGCAGGAGATATTCCTCCCCAGTTGGAGTGCTCTGCGAAAAACACCGGCAGTTCAACACTCTGGTTAAGGGTCAATTCCGAAACCACTTTCAGAAGGAATGAAGGGTTAGTCCACAGAACCACTTGGTCTCTGTAGAAAATTAAATAAGGCTCTCTGCAAACTAGAGCCTGACACTCTGAAACTCTTCAAGCTGAAGTGATAGCAACTAAAAAGAGCATTTTCCACACTACAAAATGCATATCACAGCTTGCTGCAGGTTCAAGTAAGCTTTTCTAACATAAAATTGAGATCCCAGGGAGGAACAGGATTCTGGACTGGAGGTTTGATATGAAGGATCCCCTTCAAGACAGTCTTGGAAACCTCTAGCTGAGCTAGGGTTTTACCCTCCTCCGGGAGGTGGTAGGCCGAAACCAGAGAGATGGACCTTCAGGGAGGAATAACTGAGGCCCAACTCTGACAGATGCAAGAGGTACTCGAACACCTGGGAGGCTAAGCAAGAAAAGGGATCTAAGCCTTTCGCTAAGGCCCACATACAAAATCTCTTCCACTTGGCATAAGTGGATCTAGTGGAGAGTTTCCTGGCCTCCACTAAGACCTGAACTACCCCTGAGGAGACCCCATAGTGAGAAATCGCTAAGTCCACAGGTGCCATGCATGAAGATGGAGAGACTTGAGGCTTGGATGAACCAGGGTGCCCTGCTCCTGAGACAGAAGGTTGTGGGAGAGAGTAATACGTACTGGAGGTTCCGGTGTCAGCTGCTGTAGCAATGGGAACCATATCTGCAGAGGCCACAGGGGGCCAATGAGGATCATGTAAGCTCCCTCTGCTTGGAGCTTCAAGCAGAACCTTCTGCAGAATAGGAAAGGGAGGGAAAGCGTATAGAACTCTCCCTGTCCAAGATAGAGAGAGTGCGTCTCACCAAAAAACACCATGCCCAGGTACAAGCGAGCAAAAGCTGGGTTGTTTTGCGTTGGATGGGGAGGCGAATAGATCTAGGTCTGGCTGACCCCTCAGAAGAAACAGGTCTTCTACTACTGCCTGATTTAGTTCCCACTTGTGAGCTCTGGCGACTGATTGGCTGAGACTGTCCACCAGAATGTTGTGAACACCTGGCACGTGGACTGCTGTCAAGGACAGGCCATGCTGAATCGCCCAGTACCATACCCATATTGCCTCCCTGCATAGAGGGTACGACCAGCTGCCTCCCTGTTTGTTTAGGTACCAGACAGTGGCCATACTGTCTGTCTGGATAAGTGTTCCCGAAGCTAGGAGTGACTGGAAGGTCTGCAAAGCACAGATCACCACTCTCGTCTCCAGAATATTGATGTGAAGGCTCTCCTCCAAGGGAGACCAGGAGCCTTGGGTTCTGTGGTCTCCCAGATGAGCTCCCCATCCCAAGTTCGAAGCAACCGAGGTGAGAATCTGAGAGGGAGATGGAGGGTGAAAGAAAACCCCCACCGAAAGGTTGGCTGGGTCCTGCCACCAAAGGAAATCCTTCTAAAGGTTGCTGGAGACAAGGACTCTCTGGTCCATGTCATTCAACCGTTGGTCTCACTGGACTCGAAGATACCACTGGGTAACCCTCATATGCAGTCTGACCAAAGGGACTGTGGGTATGGCAGCTGCCATCAGACCCAAAAGTCGTAAGACCAAAAGCGCCGTGATCCACCGGGTAGAAGCCACCAGCGTTGCTTGGGAGTTTAAGGTCTCCGCTCGGTCAGGCAGAAGAAAGACCTTGCTCTGGACTGTATCCAGCACTGCTCCGATGAATTGGAGGCGCTGGGAGGGTATCAGCTGGGACTTGAGAAGGTTGACCGAAATACCCAGGCTGGAGGAAAGGTCCAGAGTGAACGAAAGGGATTCCTTCAGACTGTCTGGGGAAGGGGCTGAAAAAGAGCCAGTTGTCCAGATTAGGGAATACTATATACCTGTGGCCTTGAGCATGATACAACCACCGCTAGTCACTTGGTGAACACCCAAGGTGCTGAGGAGAGGCCGAAGAGCAGGGCTCTGAACTAGAAATGATGGTCCTGGAAAGAGAACTTCAGGAAGTGGCGGTGGGACGGAAGAGTTGGGATATGAAGGTAAGCATCCTGCATATCCAGGGAGAACAGTCAAGTGTTGAGAAGGAGTAGGGGTACTAAAAACTGTTTTACTGCGTTTGTTAAACAATATCATGCGACAGCGGGAAAGAACTGGAGGGCGGGCGGGGGACTGCCCCCTTTTACAGTCACACTGACGTCATGTCACCTGACAATGGGGGGGTCCCGCTGATGATTGCTAGTTACAAGTTTGCCGTGCGGTCCTGATGCCATGGGGCGCAGTCCTGTATGTGAAGACCTACTGCAGGAACCCCCTAGAAGCAAGATCATAGTATAGTACAGCTACATAGTAGTTTGACATCTGAAGGGATGGTCTCCATCATACCCCCCATAAGCAGGGATGAAAGAAGTATGCTGTGCAAAACATACACCAGTTTACAGGGATTCCATATCCACTCTACTAATCAAGGTATCCAGTGACTCTACTTGTAAGCAAACATCTGTTCAGGCTTACCTTAAAGGCCTGTACCGTTTACATGTCCACTAGCTCAGATCAGCTTCATGTGGTGTAGTTGTAGGCAGGCATGTTAACTAATTAAATACTTCTTCATTTTGTGCAGAGTTCAACAGATACCAATAGTATTGAATTTTTATTATATCACCAGTAAAAGTGAGGCCCAATTAGTAATACACTTGCTTCTATGCTAGAAGGTCACAAATTCAAGACCTACAAGACCAGGGACCTGGGTTCATAAAAAACACTGACAACACAATGCAGAAATGGGAGGGGGGATGCTGGCCTTTGCATGAGACATTAAATAAATGTATCCCTATGTCTTTGGTAGTTATGCAAGCGAATGTTAAAGGTCACATGGCACTTTTCCAAAACCAAAAAGCATGTGAAGTGTCACCATTTTTTAACCTTTTTTTTTTTTTTTTTAAATCAGTATCTTATGTCCCTTCAATCCCCTACCCAACTCCCTCAGATTTTCAAAGTACCCCCAATACCCGCCATCAGCCGGTCCCCCAACATAGCCGTGGTTTACACATGCAGGTGGGTAGGGGGATTTACCCCCGATAGTGGTTTTCGCCAAGAGGTGGTGCTGCATCAGGGCAGGGCTCAAGTATATCCATCGTGTATAGGTACCGGGGCCATTTTCCCTAGTTTTCATATCCTTCCCTTGAGACAGCTGCCACTGTGATGCTCAAGTGTGCAGGTGTGCCAACCCACAGTTCTACCTGTGAACACCCAGGTGGCACTGCTGTGGTGGCAACATTCCCCCTTCACGGACAAGGAGAGGAATTCAAAACTGCATGGGACAAACAAAGGAACCCTAGAGACAGGGAGGAGGGGAAAAGCCACAGATCATCTACAATCTGCAACGTAAGTAAAAGGTAGGAAAAATGGGAAGACTAGATGGGCCTGGTGGTCCTTATCCGAAGACTGTATCTATGTATACGCAATTATTAGCCTTGGGGCTGCTGTATCTTCAACATCTATCTTTTTGAGTCAAACTTAATTTATACAGCTTTGCGGTTGTGTAATATCAGCTGTGTACAATTTTATACTAGATTAAACGTCCTTGGATATCCTTGCTCGTCTTGCATGCATTCCTCCAAATCAGGTCCCATAAGCCTTGTGATATACTGTACCTCAACATCTTTTCCCATGTCTTTCATTAATTTATGGTTAAATCAGGACCATGATCCCTGAACGACCTATAAATTCTGCTTGTACTACACCTCCCATTTGCTAGCTTAATCAGAGTATTGGACACTGTGGGGTCTAGTACAGCTTCCAATACATTTCTCAGCTGCAGGTAAGAGTGAAATTGGATAAATGATATTGAGAATGTTTCTTTTATTTCTGTGAAGAAGTAAATCACTCCACTATTGGAAGAAGTATCACGAGCAGAAGAAGGGAGGTGGTGATATCACTGTACAACCCACTGGTGAGGTCTCATCTGGAATACTGTGTACAGTTCTGGAGGCCTCATCTTCGTAAACACAGACAGGGTGGAGGCAGTGCAGACGAGAGCGACTAAGATGGTAAGAGGCTTGCACCACAAGTCATATGAGAAAAGACTGAAGAATATCAATATGTATTCACTGGGGAGATATGATAGAGACCTTCAAGTATCTCAAAGGCATCAATAAGGTGCAGGTGGGGGACATCTGAGGTGGGAAGGAAAGGCAAAGATGGTGACCAAATAGGGTCACCATCCACTATTACAGGCAGGGAAAAGGGCAGACTGGATGGGCCGAGCGATCCTTATTTGCTGTCAGTTTTCTATGTTTCTATGAAATACCCAGGGCCCTGGAGCTATTAATTAACCAGATACAGGAAATTTGCCTTCAAATACCACCAACAGTTTAATCTGGTTCAAGATCAGTTACCATTCATCTGTATCTTCCTCCCCCAGGTCGTGCCTGAAAACAGGCAGAATTTGTCTAGTGCACTTACCCGGTCAACAAAAAAAATAAATAAAATAAAAATTGTTTTCAAAGCTATTTCTACCCTGTATAAAGCCCACCTGGGCACCATTTACCAGTAGTTTTATGATCCCTTGTAGCCTACTAGCTAGTATTTTGGCAAGTATTTTGTAATTCCGATTTAACAGTGAAACTGGCCCTGTGGAACTCACTTCCAAGATCTCTAAGGGAGGCCCCAATTTATTTATTAGTTTTTGTTGACTGGGTAGATACATTAGGCAATAACCTGCCTATTTTCAAGCAGGACCTGGGAGGGTACAAGATACAATTGACAAACAAAACAATGGTGGAATACGAACAGCTATTGAATGCTTACAACGGATATCCTTGTAGGGATAGTCAGGGGAATTTAAAACATACAGGTAGAAGCCACCCTCGCAGGGATGGAAGGGACAGGTAAATACAAACAGTTTTTGAATGCTTACAACAGATATCCTCGCAGGGATAGAAGGGAACAGACTGACAAGTCAAGCAATACATGCAAGTTACAGAAACCAAATAGTTGTAGGTAGGTAGGAGGACGCTGGAACAGGGGCATTTAAGCGGGGTCTGAAAGCGCATCTTTTTAGAGAGGTGTTTGCGAACTGCTAATGAATCCTATAAACAGCAGACTGCTGAATTTGTTTATTTTAAATAAGGTTTTTATTTTTTGTTGTTCATTCATTGTTCTTTTGATATATGTTTTCGTTATTCGATATTTTTTATTTATTTCAAATTCCTACCTGCCTGTACAGTGCCCAAAGCCTCTGGGATGGGGTGCTAGATAAAACGTTACTTACTTTTTTAAAGAAATTCACTTAGCTGTTCCTGCTTACATCTGACTCTGCTTTTATATACATTACTACAGAAATCATAAACAACTTTATTGATCTCTTTAGGCGTTAGTGTTATATTTTGATGCCTATCAGCAATACTATGTTGGGCAGAGTAGGTGGGCCAAGTGGTCCTTATCTGCCGTCAATATCTATGTTTCTATGTATTTAGATTATTCCATTTTTGAAGTTCTTTTATTTATTTCGTTTTTGTTGACCAGGTAAGTGAACTAGACAAATTCTGCCTATTTTCAGGCACGACCTGGTGATGAATGCCAACTGACTTTGAACCAGATTAAGCAGTTGGTGGTATTTTTAGTGAATGGGG
This sequence comes from Neoceratodus forsteri, assembly GCA_016271365.2. Classification (NCBI taxonomy): domain Eukaryota; kingdom Metazoa; phylum Chordata; order Ceratodontiformes; family Ceratodontidae; genus Neoceratodus; species Neoceratodus forsteri. Next base: position 200,683,100 of record JADMNL010000025.1, read on the forward strand.
GGAAATTTGGCCAGGGCACTGGGGAAAGTTCCCTACTCTCCAGAAAGGGGAACTGCTGACTGTCTGAAGATGGCCAGTCCTGGAGACATGTCGACGGCGATGGCTGTATGGGAGACTGGGAGTTGGTATCCTTCTGCCTCTGGAGCACAAGAGACCAATGAATTTTATGATGCTGCAGGGCATCTGGATAGAAACTCTGCAGAACGACTCAAAACCACAAGATGCGGAGGTGGAGCCACGCTTAACTATTTCATGGAGTGGGGAGATTATGGACGTGGATGGGGTGAATACCGAAGCAGAACTCATGGGCCTTACGGAAAGAAGAACAGGAATTTCTAGAGAAAAAAGAGGCACTGACCTGGTTTTTGCAGACTGCTCAACGGGGCAGTACGCAGGATGAGCTTGTGAGGCTGGAACTATGGACCGGAACTTAATTCAGATGGAAGAGGGGATCTACTGTAAGCACTCTGTCACGTGCGAGGCTACTGCTAAGATAACGCCTTCCGGGTCGCTACACGGAGATGGTGCTCGTTTCAATTTTACTTTGGCTGCTTGGAAGCTGGAGTCATTTGTCTTTGGTGCTCCTACATGTTAGGGGGCCCCATCCAGAATGGCGCCTATGGACTCTGAGCTGACCGGCCAATGTCAGGGCCCTACTACATGTGCAAATGATACAGTTCCTGCCTTCTTTCAGGACACTACAGAAGCCTCCATGGCTGCAAAATTGCAGGATGCAGGTTGGGCCTTTTGATTCCACAATGGGGAAATGGATTTCAGGTATGTCCCCTTTAGTCCTGCCTAGAACTGTTACACATTCTGCTGATGCTCTCCCTGTGACTCAACTGCATAGTACAGCTGTTGCTTCTGATTCTGAGATGGAAGCTCTTAGCTCTGGGTTGACATCCCCATTGACTTTGCCTACTGATTTATTACTAACTCAGAATCCTAGCTTGTCATTTTTGGAAAAGCCTATGTCAGAGACCCCTACTACATCTGTTGGTATTACGATTCCCAGAACAGACCCTATTGCCTCTATATCTGTGACGGCTGTTCCACCTTGCAGTCCTGCCAGACCCTCGGCCTGTATTGGTCCAGGCCTTATGCTTCATTGTTTCATTCTCCAACCCTACCTGCTAAGCGACACAATGCGGTTCATCTGCATTATAAAGGGGGATTGGAAGCCCATCCCGACAGGGTCTATGTGGCTTGTACCCTTTTGAAAGGCTCTATGGGCTTCAACGCAGCTGAGATTTATGCATTGATACATGTGTCCAATGAAACTACTTTTGATGCGAGTTTCAAGCTGGGGCTTGGTGTGGAAAACTTCTGGGGAAAATATCAAGAACTTAAACTTTCTCCCCTCTGGGCTCCTTTCAAAGTCACCCCTATAACTAAACCTGCATTTCGTACTGTAACGGTTCTTTTCCAGAATGAGGGGGTCAGTGTGATGGACCTGATTTACTGGTTGAAGCAGCACTGTACTGTTCAGGGAACCCCAGAAGCCATTTTCAACACGGAGAATATTTGGACTGGGGGTTGGAGGGTCTGTGTAGTCCTTACTACCATGGACACTGGACTGCAACACCTTCCCAATAGTTTTTATTTGGTAGGGACAGGGGAGTGCTTTTTCAGTGGCCAGCCTAAAGCCTACTATAGAAGTGGTTCATCCACTCATCTTAGCAGTGTGTATGACACTCTGAAATGTACGTCTTGTAATGCTCTTGATCATATAAGTGGGCACTGCACTAACAGTTTGGTGTGTAGTTTGTGTTCGGACTTGGGTCACTCACATGTTGCCTGTCCTAAAGCAGCACACAACCAGGAACATCAGGTTGATGAGGAGGAACAAAGATTGCTGATAGCTGTGGCCCAGAGGGAGATGGCCAAGAAAGCCCCTAGGGCCACCAGACAGGAGAGGCTTGCTACAGCTCCCCCTGTTCTACACCCCCAGGGATTACGAACCTTCCTCTACTACCCTTACAGGTCTAATGGGTCTTGCAGACTGTTGCTTCAGTCAGTCTCACGAACCCCACTTCTATGATCAGTGGCACTTTATCACAACCACCGGATGCTCCTGCAGTTTCCCAAGAGGTGCTAATGAACACGTCTGCTGTGCCCATCGAGAAGCAGACTATGCCTCCTCCTCCTATTTCAAACTCCTCTGGTATGGATCGGAAGGTCATGTGCAAGAGAGATGGCAGGAAACCTCCACCCCTAAGCTAATTAAGACCTCAGATGTGTTGACATCTAACAGGTTTGACATTCTGCACCAGCATGCTGATTTACCTGGGAATGGCTCAGATGACTCCACTCTTAGCTCTTCCATTCCTGAACAGGGTACTGATCAGGATGAAGTTCCCACTGAAAACCTGCAACCCTTACAGGCAGAGGAAGAGAAAAACCCATACCTAAAGAAAAGGAAAAAATCCTAAAACGTGAAGGGAAAATCTAAACAGCCCCCTAGATTGAGAATATCTTTGATTTGTACCTCTTAATTCTGCCCAGTTATGTCTGCTCTTTTCTTTTTCTCTTGTAATGTCAATAGTATCACGATATACAGGAAAAGAGCAGCTACTTTTTCTAATTTAATTTCTATGGGACAGGGCATCTTTTCTTTAACAGGATACAAGGCTTAACTCACTTCCTGATGTCTCCAAAGGGGTCAAGGAATGATATGTTGGGCCTTCTTACTGGTCCATTGGCCAGGATGCTTGTTCAGGAGTGAGTATTGTGTTTCATGACGTACAGTTGAAACTTTTGAAGTTGACTGATCTGTACCCTGGAAGGAGTCTTATCTTAGATATAGACATTGCAGGACTGTTACACAGGTTGATCAATATGTATGCAGCTCAGACTAAAGCTGACCACACTGCATTGTTTCATTTGATCCAACCGTATTTGTTTACACGTCATAATTTGATTTTTGAAGGTGATATAACTGTGGTTTGGGATTAGCAGACAGGGGCAAAACTTCTAGGATACAGAAGGTATATTGTGATATGTCCCCTCTTACTAATATTATCAGAATTTCAGCTCTGAAGGATGCTTATTTTTCAGTTCATTCCAGATCTGACCCCATCTTTTCTAAGGGCCCCCTTGCCACCCATATAGATTTTTTCTTTAGCCCCCAGCGCATGAGAGTACGCTCAATTATAATGGAGACAGTGGAATTCTCAGACCATAAAATCGTTTTTTCACAAGTAAGTAGGCACAATCCTACAGAGTTTGGGCCAGGGCTATGGAGGCTTTTTCCTGCTCAGTTGGAACAGGTTCAGCTGATCTCCAATCTTAAACACTTCCCTGTAGCTAGGAAATCGGTTTTGGCGTTCTATGATTCTCCAGTTCAGTGGTGGGCAGATACAAAAAAAGATTTAGTTACATTGTTAAAGAAAGAAGGTAAGAGGGGTAGCGATACCATTTATTGGAATTCTTTGCAAAACAGGAAACAGCTTCAGAAACGTAGTTCCCTTAGCGTTACCACAGGTTTAGACTATTCAGCTCAAATAACGACTGTTATGCTTGCAATGTCTAGATTCCATTCTGCACAGGCGGACCTGGCTCAAGAAACAGCAGGAATACAGGACGCAGGGAAAAGCAGCTGTTGTCTGTCCCTACGACTCCCTCCGATCCAAAGTGGCACAAAAGTCCATGGATGGTCTCTTTGATGAATCTGATACTTTGCAGAAATCGACCAAGGGCATTTTGGATGTTCTTACTAAACATTCTGCAGCCTTGTTTTCCACAGAATGAATTAGGCCCATTGGTCCCAGACAGTTTTTTGACAGTTTAGTTTTACCTCACTGCCTGCCTGCAGTACTTCAATCTCTGGTGGCGGATATCTCACCAGAGGAGGTCAGTGATGCTATACGAGCACTACTAGTGGGCCGGGCACCAGGTCCGGATGGCTTTCCAAGTGATATTTTCCGCCTCCTGGGGCAGTACTTGGCAGTAGAATTGGAAGGGTTTTTTAATGCCATTCTACACTCTACTGAGGTTTCGTTAGACACTTCCAAAGGTACACTTATTTTTTTGTTCAAGAAAGATGATAAACACAGGATTGATAATTGGAGACCCATTAGTCTTCTGAATAGTGACTTTAAGGTTTTGGCCAAGATCCTCCACACCAGGCTTTCTAGAACTGCTGGATATTTGCTTCATCCAGCCCAATTTTGTTCAGTAAAAGATAAGGTGGTGACAGACAATCTGATTCTTCTCAGAGAACTTTTTAAATGGGTAGAGAACATAAGACGGAAGGCCTGGTTTTGGCTTTAGAACAAAAACAGGCCTTTGATGTGGTGAACCGGACATATCTCTAGTTTGTGTTTGCTTCTTATGGCATACCTAGTGTATTTGCAGATTGGCTTTGTTGTTTATATAAGGTTGTCACGGTTATGCCCATGGTAAATGGTTGATTGGTGCCGATGCTTCCTATTAAGACTGGGGTACAACAGGGGTGCCCATTAAGCCCCCTTCTGTATGTATTTAGTATTGACCCTCTTCTTCATCAGCTCAACAGCTTACCTACCATCCGGTCATTATGGTGTCCGGATGGAGCGGCTCCTTTTCAGGCTACTGCCTGTGCTGATGATCTCTGTGTCATGGTTTCGGATATCCCCTCTGCTAAGGAGGCTCTCCAAGTGTGTCACAAATTTGGGGAGTTCTTGGGGCATCTCTCAACCTTCAGAAACGCCATGGCAAATGGTTGGGGACGAATGGTGCCGTAGTTCCAGCTGTTATGGGTGTCACTTTTTTTAGTTACCCCTATAAAGATTTTGGGAATACTGTTTGAGGAGGGACCCATGGCTAACCTGAACTGGTCTTTGAAACTGGAGCAGGGAAAATCTCTGGTGGCTAAATGGAATACACACAAAATGACAAAGAAAAATAGGATATATTTAGTAAAAACATTTTTACTTCCCCTTTTTTTGTATTTAAGCTATATTTTTCCACCTCCCAGACACTATGAAGCTACCCTTTACAGTATTTCTTTCCAGGCAGTGTAGGACAGCTGTCTGAATCCGATCAGACAGAACGTCCTTTACCTACCTATAGATCATGCAGGTTTAGGGATGGTGAACCCCCTTTTCTTTTATTCTATTTTTATAATCACTAACCTTAAGCTATTACTGATTCACATGGGGAAATGTTGGACTTCATTATTTTTCCACTCATGTTGCCCATGGTTTGGACATTGGGATATGGGCCTATTGAGGGGAATGGGGGCTACCGGTTAGAAAGCACCGTACGTCTGGCAGGTATTTCTGAAATTAAAGGCATGACGCATCACTAGCAGGACGGTTTTGACTGGACATAGGAAGATTTTATACGACATTACTGTAGTTTTTTTTTTTTTTTTTACAGACCCTGCTGTCTTTTCTACTGTAATGTCCCCCAGCCTCTTTGCAGACTTTGCTTAAAAACAGAAGAATTCCCCCTCATGTCTGGGATGTTCATTGGCTCTGTTGTCACGAGTGGTTAAATGTAAAAGAGAGTCAGAAACACAAGCAATTAGTAGACAGAATGTGCAGTAGGCCCGGCTGTATGCTCCAATTAGAATCAATGACCATCTTTTTTTTTTTTTTTTTTTACCTGTTCTTACATATCAACTTTTTGGACCTTTATAGCCACACTTTGGAAGGCCCCTTATTTCCCAGACCTTGAGTTATGCAGTTCTAATTTATAGAGCCTTTGGGCCTGCTTGGATTACGTGGGATCCCAGTACTTTGCAGGTTATTTTTGCCATCATTCATTGACATATCTTGAACTCCAGATGCCTTTATACTTTGCAGCAGAAGAATTTGGATTTTCGGGCTATGGCAAACAACACTGTTTTGGATCTAAAGAGGGTTTACTGGAATAAACTCAAAAGTAACCAGGATTCCAATGTTAGAACAAAATGGAGAAATCTTCCTTGGATCACTGACTCTGATGTTCCTGTTACATGGTTCCCCCCATTATTTTTTCTTTTTTTCCCCCTTTATTTTCCTGTAGGTTTTTCCATGGTGGGTATTCCTATACAGATCTTTACTTGTATAATTGCCCAGATATTGTTTTATATTCCTCCCCCGTTGCTTGTTTGGTTGCTTTCACAGTTCTCCAGGAACAATTCTGTGTACATATGCCGCATATTTCTATTAACAGATTTTTTTTTTTTTTTTAGGTGACTTCAACCTCTTTTTTATTTCATAGTTTGTTGTTTAGTTTCATGTGCTCATTTTTTCATTTGTGTATTTATTTTGTACAGTTTGAAGTACTTCAGTACTGCATTTGGGGGTTTGGGACACTTATTTTTTTTATGGAGTTTCTTTTTTCGGTCACTGTATTTGGTGAAGTACTTATTGTATGATTTCTTCCTCTAATAAACACCCCTACTCTTTTCGAGAAGTGCCATGGGATCTTAAACATCCTTCTGAACTACCACTGGAACAGGCAGATTGGACCTCAGTTTAACATCTTATCTGAAAGACGGCATTTCAGAAGTGCAGCATCCCCCTCATGCTGCACTACAGTGTCAGTATTGGGATTTAACCCAAGTGCCTAGTGTGGGGATAGAACCCACAGCCTTCTGATCTCCTGGCCTCAGAGGCGAATGTGCTACCTGCTGAGCCACTGACACTGATAATCCCATCAATAAGCCCATACACAAGAGGTCTTTCTGCCCTTTCCCAATTCCCAATAAGACTGTCTTGTCTTGAATAGGACAAACTCTACTTTATCTGAGTAACTTATTTTAATTTCAACTTAGTCTTACAATTCTTTTGAACCGCTCCAGGTTACTACTTTGATCTGCATTATAACAATATTCGGGAAGTTTCAGTTTATCATTTTACTCAAGAGTTTTGTACCTCTCCTTACTCCTTTTAGCTCTGAAGCTCATTATTTCCCCCTCATGAATGCATTGTAAGCCTCCCACAAACAAGCCTTTGAAGTTTTGCCATTATTATTGTTGAAGAACTTAGTTTCCTCTTTCAGCCAATTCACAAGAATTTGCCTCCCTTAGTACAAAACAATTTAACCTCCACCTATATACATTTCTTTCGTATCTGGTGAAACTACCACTACCACCAAGGCAGGCGTAGGCTACGGTTATGTTAGCCCATTACACATCATCTAGACAGAGTTTTCTGGATGCTATCACATATCAGGGAAGAGCTACATCAAATGCAGTACTTATCAGGCTGCACCATTGTTCTGTGCAATATAAAAAAAACTGTAACGATGGAACTGATCGAAAAGCGCAACTGCAACTGCGAAATCCTATAAGTGCAACTCAGTGTGCATTAGCTTACCCATCTCTCTGTGGGTGGGCCACTCTTGCCCCCCTCCAATGATCCTACCACTGTGTAAGCATATCAAGATCTTCCTCAGTGTACCCAATTGGTCCATGTGTTCCCTCTCTGTTAGGAGGAATCTGGGGTCTCCATCATCTCACCTTTCTCTGCCTGCACCCCTTCTTTGCTTCTGTACCAGTTTGCCCACGATGCTCAATGCTTATCTACAGTCAGCCTCAGCATGGCCATGATGCTTTCTATCTGATATATCTCATCCACCCTCCTAACCTACAGCTCATGTGTGGGTGGGGATGTCTGCAGACAAGAGACTATAATTCCCTTAACTGCTGCCACACATAATGTCTGAAGGAGGCCCTGCATTTTATAACCTCCCAGTCTGGGGACAAGAACACTAACCATTAAGTGCTTAAAGGAGTGAGGGACATATTCATCCAACATTCTGGTATTGCTGGAAATGGGGGCATACCCAGAAATTTGGAAATGTGTTCCTACGTTACCATACTTTCTGTAACAAAGGTTATGGGAACCTTGTCAAAAATGCTGTTAGATTGTAGAGGTAAGGAAGGAGAGACAATGGGCCCCCCAGACCAACTGTGTGTATCGGGCCAACAACTGTCCATTCCACCTTTTAAAGCTTGAGTTGAAACTCGGAGGCATGAATTCTGGGTCACCTGCTATTACTGTTAATCGCCCTATGTCAAACGTTGTCTCTGTCAGCTATCTGGCTTTGTCAAGTATCTGTAGACTGCATCTCATCCTGGGGTTTACAATCTTAGACCAAATCTCTGATGTAAACTTAACTGATGGTAGGGCATGAATAGGAGCAGGCAGTGGTGCAGCTACCTCCACCACGTACCAGCCTGTGTCCTTATTTCATTTAATCCAAGAGATCATAGGCACCAGCTGTGCTGCTACAGAATACATTTTTAAACCCAGCATTGCCCGTCTCCCTTTTCTTCTCGGCAGTGAAAGGATTCTTCCGTTAATATGATGTCTGCCTGAGGCCCAGACAAATTTTTAGATGAGCTTCTGGCAAGATTTCCACTACGTTTCTGGGATCCGAATTGGGAGAGCCTGGAAAAAGAACAGGAATCTAAGTAACTCATTCATCTTCAGAGTTGCAATTTGAACCCCATAACTAAGAGGGATTAGTTCCAATCTTGCAATGCTTGCCTTTACCTCTATCATCAACTTACTAACAGTATGAAGGGATGACAAGTTTGGGGATATTCTCACCTCAAGTATCGCACCATGTTATTCAGAGCCCATTTAAAAGGAAAGCTGTCCTGGAAGCTTGCCTGGCATTTACCACTTAGTCTGAGTCTCTCTGATTTGTTAAGATTGATTTTATATCCCAACAGAGCACCACAATCCTGTAGCTCCTTGAGTAGAACTGGTAAAGACGTTGACGGAGATGTGAGGAAAAACAGTCAGTTGTCCACACAAAATGAAGCTTTATGTTCTCTATGACCCGCTCAGATGCCTTGGATCTACAGGTTTTTAATCACTGCCTCCGCCAGTGGTTCTATACAGAGTGCGAACAGGAGAGGGGGAAGGGGGCACCCCTGCCTAGTTCCCCTCATAAGACAGAATCTGTTGTAGTACCCCATTAAGTCAAACCACTGCTTGCGGCGAAGGCATACATCTTCCCCAAGCATTTCCGATATCGTTCCCCCACTCACATCTCCCTCAACATCCTGTGAAAGAATCCCCAATTCCACCAGTCAAATGCCTTCTCAATGTTCGTGAATACTGCTACGGGGAAGGCTTGCGAAGATTTTTGTATAGAGATAAGATTAAGCATCCTTCTGAAGTTATCGTAAATTAGCTATCCATTATTAAAGCCCGTCGGGTCTGGGGAAACTACGAATCCCACACACGTCTGTAGATGTGTGCCAGAATTGATGTGAATATTTTCATGCCCACATTTAAGAGAGAGATGGGGCAGTATGAGCTACACACTGAGGCATCTTTTCCTGGCTTGGGCGTTACAGAAATCTGTGAGTATTGCCATGATGGGGAGCCCTCTATCCCTCCTGCACCCCACAAAAGACCTCTGTTAGAAGAGATGGAAGGGTGTCTGCAGACGTTTTGTAGAATTCAGAGGCCAGGTCATTCATGCCTGGAGACTTTCCCAATTTAAGATTAGCAACGGCTTGCTGAACCTCCTCCTGTTTCACTGGGGCCTCCATTGAGGTTGCTGCATCCTCTGTGAGGGTACAGAGTTTCACTCTCTGGAAGAATTCGTCCTAAGTGTTCATCAAAAGAGTGTACCATGTCCTGCATGTGCAGAAATCAGCAGAAGTCTGCAAATCTATGCGAGATTTGGGCTGGGTCAGACTCAAAGCCAGGCTGCCCCCCCCGAGGCACAGAACTGTGCAATCCACCTCCTCCTTATGTAGCTGTCAGGCCAGGAGCCTGCCTGACTGCCTGCCCTGTACCTGACCTTGAAAAAAACACTGCGTAAGAATACCACAGTGTTCCCTCCACCTTGGCATCTAGTAATTTATTGAGCTGGGCACAGTTGTTATACATTCGCTTTCTGACTTCTTCATTCAGTGAGACCCTGTGCTCTGCTTCAAGGTCAAACAACTGCTGTTCCAGGTCCAGTTTTTCTGTGCCCTCTCTTTCTTGACCCTTGAGGCGAAGTGGACAGTTCTTCTCATAACCACCACCTTTAACCCATCTCACCAGCCCGCCCTGGTTGTGTCACCTTGGGGGTTGTTCACCTGGTATTCTGCTATGCCTGCTTCCATTTTGCAGAAGGGAGACATTTAAGTGTCAGTTTGGAGACTTTAACAGTGCGACTAGGTGGAAGTCTAGTGTTGCTGACGAGTGATCAGAGTGTGTGCTGGGTATAATTTCACTGCTCTCAACCACGTGGACTTCATCATTGGCCAGAAAGAAAAAATCAATTCGGGAGTACACTTAAATGTGGAGAAGGAGAAGAAGAAGAAGGAGAAGGAGAAGGAGAAGGAGAAGAAGAAGAAGAATCAGTATTTATATAGCGCTTTTCATACATCCAAAGTGCTTTACAAGCAATGCTGGACTGGTAGTGAAGTGACTGAATGCGTGGTGGCGGCCATATTGCACATCATCACCCACACACACACAGCCTGGATAATTGCATGAACCGGTTTATGGGAAGGGAAATGTTGGCCAGGACACCGGGATGTGACCAAAAGGTGTGTCGCATGTCTTGGGGTGGGCAAACCAGAAAACTGCCACACTTCCGTCAGAACCAACTCTCTGCAAAGCCTCTGCAGACAGCGAGGTCATGCCATTCCTGATCTGTCCAAGTCTGGGCACAAAACCCAATTAAAATCCCTGCCCACAGGCCAACCCAGTAGCATGGTGGTAGTGCTACTGCCCACCACGCCAGCAAACCTGAGACTGGGAGCAATCTCAGGTTGCTGGGGGCCGGCCATGGGGGAGAGGATCGAGGGTCCAAAGCAGTGCTCTCCTCTCCTGGGGAGAAGGGTTGCCAGCTCCACTGAATGCCTACCATCAGAAGGAGGCCTGATGGCACTGCGGGTTGGGAGCAGCAAAGAAGGGAGGGAGCTGTGGGACTCCACACACACGCATTGACGAGTGTGCCCCAGCATCAAGGTAATGAGAGGACAGGATGAATAAATGGTGGCGAGGCAGGCAAGTATGAAGCCCTGTGCACCATTCCCCACCTGCTCCACCACAAGCCTGCAGGGCCAAACTGGATATGTCTGGGGCGGGGGGGGATGGGATCCATGGAGTAACCTGAACCACAGGTAAGTCTGGAGAGATTGCAGATGGTGGGGATGTTAAGAACAGGGCTGAAGGAAGCCACCTTGCCTCAGCCGAGGTGGCACAAAAAAACCTATACTGCGGGAATCCCTGCCCACAAAAAAAACCAAAAAAAAAACAGGGTTCCTGACACTGCGGCAGTCGCTACTAATACCTTTTTTTCATATTTTGTCTGTGCCTCCTTTGACCACAATGAAGCAGGGTTCCCCTTCTGCCAGCCTCCATCAACCCTCCCACTGTCGACTGTCTCCCTGAGACATACTCGATGGCAAGGATACCCCATGGATTATCCCCTGTGGTGGTGCCAGGAGATGGAGGGCCATCCTCCTCCACCCCCCACCTGATAATAATTGTCCAGTCCTCTCCGCAGGTCAGCTTGGTGGTGTGACCAGCGGGCAACATGCATCCTCATCGCGTCATTTTTCCTCCTGGTTTTCTCCCCACTATTCCCGGGGCCTCAGTAATATGGTCGGGCATGCACACCAGAACTGGCGGCTCCACTCCACAAACCTGGCCTAATGCCAGCCCCCCAACTGCCTGACATTACCACTGAGCCACCACTTGGTGGTAGTCAAGGGCCGGGAAGACTAACCTCTCCAATCTGAGAGTGGAGAGCTGCATGGTGGCCGCTCAATCCTTTCCCAGCAACACCCCCCCTCTTCCCGAACTCAGGCTGCCAGTGTGGTAAGGCACCTAGGCGCCTTAGCCCTCTGCACCACTGGGCCAGCCACCAGTACCTTTTTAAGAAATTCCACGTTCTCATGCCCCCCTCTTGTGTACATAAATATTAAGAATCTTGCAGGCACTGAGTGCCACATACCACTATGCAAATAAATCTGCGTCCCGTGTCCCCCCCTTCCCCCCATATCTTGAGTAACCTCAGTCACCTCAAGGGGGCAATTCTTATGTAACAAGACCACTACCCTCATCTATGGGGATGAGTTCAAAAGGTGGAAGCATACACTGCCCCCCACCCACTGCCGCTTGAGTTTCCTGTGTTCAGCCTCTGAGGGGGTGCATCTCTTGCAACAAGGTATTTGAACCTGTTGCTTACACAGTTCTTGGAAGACTCATGCCCACTTAACAGGGTTACCGAGACCCCACACTTTGTACCTGACTAATCTATACTGTGCAACCCTACCTGGTCTAGGAGGGAGGCACCCCCCCATGCCAGCTAGTAGCTCATGTAGGATTGCAGTGTAACAGTAACCAAACCTGAACAACTATTTACACATTTAAAACCATCCCAGTCTCTCAACACACTGGGCCTTTCCAATGTTTAACTTTCCACCCATGCCTGCAGTAAGGTGTTAACCTTTTGGTCGGGTAATGCCATCAAAACTGCCAGCTAGGCGCATATCTGACGCAGCCATGGCCACACTCCCACACAATCTCTCCATGTGGTTTTGTCCGTGCCTCAGCTTCACACATTCCCTAGATCACTTATATTTATTTATTTATTTAGTTTTTGTTGACCGGGTAAGTGCACTAGACAAATCCTGCCTATTTTCAGGCACGACCCGGGGGAGGGGGATACAGATGAATGCCAACTGACTTTGAACCAGATTAAGCTGTTGGTGGTATTTTTAGTGAATGAGGGAAATTTGGCCAGGACACCGGGGAAATTCCCCTACTCTTTTCGATAAGTGCCATGGGATCTTTAACATCCACCTGAACTACCACCAATCCAGGCAGATGGGATCTCGGTTTAACGTCTCATCCGAGAGACGGCACCTCAGAAGTGCAGCACCCCTCTCATGCTGCACTACAGTGTCAGTACTGGGATATTAACCCAAGTGCCAGATGTGGGAACTGAACGCACAGCCCTCTGATCTCCCGGCCTCAGAGGTGAGTGTGCTACCTACTGAGCCACTGACACTGCCATCTTAAGATGTCACTTCCCTGCGCCAGTGACTGGTGGGTCCAACCAAGGATCCCCATTCCTAAGTGCAGTCATGGCACTCTCCGTTCCCTTCTCCCCCAGCGCATAACTTACCCCCAGCCTGCACTCTGCCCCCATCAGCGTCGATCTCCATACAGGATGCCTAGCATGGCCCTGGAACCATCCTAGGTTAATCTCAGCATACTGAGCATGCTAGTCATACTAGGCAAAACGAGGAAACCTCCTGATGAGCACCCCCCTAATATCTGTTCCTGGAGTTACCAGGAAGAGAATGAGGATAAACAGGCTTTCATATCACTCTACCATGGCTATAGCATGGCTGTGCTCCACATGCTAGAGATGATCTGCGCAAGACGCAGCTAGGAGCACTACTTCCAACTCCATTCCCTGCACCACATCCTCCATCGGGATTATCGAGAGAAGCCTGTCTGAGCTCCTCTCGATAGATACTTTATTTATAAAGCGCCCTTTCCTGGGTGGCTCAGAGCGCTGTACAATGTAAAACAGAATATAACAATAAAACATTTAGTAACATCATATTATATCGATTTACAAAGCATATATATTGTAAAAGCATAATATAAATAATTACATAATAAAACAGTCAGCACAGCATATGAATATTTCTTATTAAGTTTGCTCAAATGCTTGATTAAATAAAAATGTCTTGAGCCCCTTCTTAAAGGCTTCCACCGAGGGGGCCTCTCTTAAATATTGTGGCAACGAATTCTACAGGACTGGTACAGCAACAGAAAAAGCACGCTCTTCCAATTGCCGCAACTTAGTCCTGGGAACCATCAAGAGGCCACCCTCAGAAGAACGGAGCAGGCGAGTCGGGCAGTGAGGGACCAAGAGGTCTTGCAGACAGTCCAGTGCCCAGCCGTGTAGGGCTTTGTAGGTCAGTAATCCGATCTTGAAGGCAATCCTCCACCTTACCGGCAACCAGTGCATCATGCGGAGAACCGGCGTAATATGTTCAAACTTAGGTGCACCAGTTAAAAGCCTGGCCACCGTGTTCTGCACCGGCTGCAGATGGCAGAGGTTGCCTCCCAACAGTCCAAGGTACAAGGCATTACATAGTCCAATCTTGACGTGACAAAGGCATGTTTTAGTGTGGCAAGATCATCAGATGGTATCAGGGAACGGATCCGGGCAATGTTCCTAAGATGGCAGAACCCACTTTGGATGACGGCAGACACCTGGGCATCAAGTATCAGACCTTCGTCAAGAACAACACCCAGATCCCTAACCCATGTGGAAGGAGTCAGGTGCCGACTTCCAAACCTCAAACCAAGGTCAGCCCTCAACACTCCACCAACCCTCTGATGACCTGGTTCCACCACTAATACCTTAGTCTTGTCCGGGTTGAGTCGCAGCCAGTTCTGAGTCATCCAGTTCTGGATCTTGATGCTCAGGTCTCTCAATCTGTATCCTGGGGGGGCAGGAATTTCCAGAGTGGGGCAGGACGCCGCCCACATCAGCAACCTTTTGCACCATCTCTGCACCCGACTGGCTTCATCTGTGGTCTCTGTCGAGCCCCCCCCCCCCGACTCCCCTCAGCATAAGTGTGTATGAAACACAGGCATTAGTCCAGCATAACAGTAGATATACACTACCGGTCAACAGTTTTAGAACACCCCCATTTTTCCAGTTTTTATTGAAATTTAAGCAATTCAAGTCCAGTGAATAACATGAAATGGTACAAAGGTAAGCAGTAAACTGCTAGAGGTTAAAAAAAAAAGTTTAGGTTAGCAAAAACTGCTGTAGAGAAACTGCAAAGAAAGCCAAGGTGTCAGTGAGTACAGTTTCCTACACCATCAAAAGGCACTTGGAAACTGGAGAAAACTCTGACAGGAAGAGGTCTGGCAGACCCAAAGCGCCAACAGAATCAGAAGACAAGTTTCTGAGAGTCAACAGCTTGGATAGGCGGCTCACAGGACAATAGCACAGAGTGACTGGCACACTGAACCAAAAGGGCTACCACAGCATTTTGCAGCACCATGCAATACCCTCTGGTCTACACCTAGTTGGTCAGGGGTTCATCCCACAGCAAGATAATGACCCAAAACATACCTCCAGGCTATGTCAGAACTACCTTCGAGGAAAAGAACAAGACGGTAGGCTTCAAATCATGGAATGGCCAGCACAGTCTCCAGACTTAAACCCCATCGAGCTGGTTTGGGATGAACTGGACAGAAGGGTGAAAGCAAAGCAACCTAAAAGTGCAACACATTTGTGGGAACTTCTGCAACAGTGTTGGGAAGAACTTCCCGAACAATATTTGATGTCCATTGTAGGATGAATGCCACGAGTGTGTTCAGCGTTTACAGTATATCTGCAAAAGGTGGCTACTTTGATGAGTCAAAAATTTAGATTAAATTTTGTTAAACAAAATGATTCTATGATTTCTTTTTTATCTCCAATTGTTTATTTGTTTTATGCTTTAATTTCAGAGTACACTGAGACATTAACCTGCGTAAATTTCAATAAAAACTGGAAAATTGGGGGTGTTCTAAAACTATATACAAATGCCTCTGGGTCTGATTCGGAGAAGACCTGACCACCCCACCTTCTAATACATCCCCCTGGCCCCTTGACCCTACCAACTTCATTTTCAATACCCTCTCAAAAGGAATAAAGTCCCTCATCCACCACTCTAAAGTACAGTTACGTAGGAACTTACCGTAACAGTAGATCTTCGAGCGAGGTTCTTTCAGTAGGTCATCACATATAGGACTGGTGCCACCTGGTGTCGGGCCGCGCAGCAGACTTTTCTAGCAATCCCTGATGGGACCGCCACCCTATCGCCACGCGGATCGGACTGGTATATAGGTGGGCGGTCCCACGCCCGCCTCCAGTTCCCCGCCTGGCCAGGAAGAGGCCTGACAGCAGGAGTGAACAGGATTTGGAGTCCCTGTAAACACAAAATGAGGGGAAGGAGGAGGGAATATGACCTACTAAAGGAACCTCTCGAAGATTTACTGTTACAGTAAGTTCCTACATAATTGTACTATCTTACTTTGAGAGGGTTCCTTCAGTACGTCATCACATATAGGACAGAGTCCCAAGCAGTCCCTCCAAGGAGAGACCAAGAGAAACTAGGGAGGAGGAAAACAAAACTCCAACAGAAAAAACTGGAATCCAGAATGGACCCAGCCTAGGACAGAAGGCCCTGCAAGACAGCTAGGTTGAAGCCAGCCCTCCCAGTCCCCCGCCTAGAAGCAATGTCCAGACTGTAACGTTTGGTAAAGGTATGAACAGAGCTCCAAGTAGCAGCGGCACAAATGTTGGCCGCAGAAACATTACGTAAGAAGGCTGCAGAGGCAGCCATACCCCTAGTAGAATGACCTCTAACGGGACCAGGCAGAGGCTTTTCGTACTTCTGGTAACAGAACCTAATGCAGTTGCCTAATCATTTGGACAGGCCCTGCTTAGAAACCGGTTTGCCCTTCGATCTAGGGGCAAAGGAAACGAACAGCTGGTTGCAGGTACGGAATTCTTTGGTCCGGTGAGTATAACACCAGAGAATCCGATGAACATCCATCATATGAAGGAGTGCCTCACCTCTGTTAGAAGGGGATGGGTTCTACACAGGAAGCTCTACTGCTTGATTCAGCGTGGCTTCTGACACCACCTTGGGAAGAAACTTTGGATGTGTCCTGAGGACCGCCCGGTCCCTATGGAAAATCAGAGCGGGCTCCTTGCAGACTAGAGCGTGAAGCTCTGAAATCCTTCAGGCTGATGTGATAGCCACGAGAAAAAGCGCCTTCCAAGAAAGGAAGCGCAACTCACAGCTCATAGCCGCTCAAAAGGAGGAAGTGTGATCTTTTCCAAGATGAAGTTCAACTCCCAAGGCGGAGTTGGGCTGCAGACGGGGGGAGGGGGGGGGTTCAGATGGAGAATCCCTTTCAGGAAGGTTTTTGAGGCCTCCAACTGAGACACGGGTTTACCATCCACTAGCTCGTGGTACGCCGAGATAGCTGAAATATGGACCTTCAAAGAAGAGTATGAAAGACCGGAGTATGACAAGTGAAGGAGGTATTCCATGACTTGCGGGACAGAGTAAGAGAAGGGGTTCCATCCCTTAGCGGACGCCCAGATGGAAAACCGTTTCCACTTCATGGCATAAGTGGAACGAGTAGAGGGTTTTCTGGCCTCAATGAGGACTTGAGCAACTCGGGAGGAGACCCTGAAGTGAGAGATTGCTATGTCTTCAGGAGCCACGCATGAAGATGCAGGGTCCTGAGCCCCGGATGTAACAATCGACCTTGATCCTGGGTCAGGAGGTCGTGAGTCACTGGAAGTGGAACCGGTGATTCCCTGGAGAGCTGTTGTAGCAGCGAGAATCATATTTGTCTCTGCCAGAGAGGAGCGACGAGGATCATCTTTGCCCTCTCTGCCTGAAGTTTGAGAAGGACCCTCTGCAAAATGGGAAATGGAGAGAAGGCGTACAAAAATGTCCCTGTCCAAGAGAGAGACAATGCGTTGTTCCAAAAAGCACTGTACCCTGGAATGAGCGAGCAAAAGCTGGGAAGTTTTCTGTTGGATTTGGAGGCGAAGAGGTCGGTTTCCGGACGCCCCCAACATAGGAAGATGGATTCCTCCACTTCCTGATGCAGTTCCCACTCGTGAGCTAGGGTCCGAGACCTGCTGAGACTGTCCGCCAGGATGTTTAAAATGCCCGGAACGTGCTTGGCCACTAGGGCCAGAAGGTGATGGACGGCCTAGTTCCACACCCGCGTCGCTTCCCCGCACAGGGGATACGACCGGGTTCCTCCTTGTTTGCTGATATACCAAACCACCGACATGTTGTCTGTTTGGATTAGCAGTGATCCCTTGTGAAGGAGGGACTGGAAGGCCTGTAGAACGTACAGGACCACCCTCATCTCAGAACACTGATATGCAAAGAAGTCTCCAAGCTGGACCATTGTCCCTGGGCTTGGTGCTCCCCTAGATGTGCTCCCCACCCCACCCCATATTCGAGGCATCCGTGGTGATGGAGGCCAAGGGTGTCGGGCTCCAGAAGGGAAGCCCCAAGGAAAGATTGTGAGAATCCATCCACCAATGCAATTTTTTCTGAACCGCTGAGGAGACCAGTACCGAATGGTCCAGGTCGTCCAGGAGCTGATCCCACTGCACCCTCAAGGACCACTGAGTGACCCTCATGTGAAGTCTTGCCAGGGGAACGGTCATGATGGAGGCCACCATCAGGCCCAGAAAACGCAGGACCTCCCAAGCCGGGATGGTTCTGACAGAAGCCACTTTGGAGGCCTGACAGAGAAGGGTCTCCATCCTGTCTGGAAGAAGAATGGCTGTGCACTGGACCGTATCCAGGACTGCCCTGATAAACTGAAGTCTCTGGGCAGGCAGGAGGGAGGACCTGGTAACACTGACTGTAATCTCTAGCCTGTTGAAGAGGTCCAGGGTGAAGGCAAGAGCCTCTAGTAAAGAATCCCTGGACGGGGCTGAAATCAGCCAGTCGTCCAAGTAAAGGAAAACCACAATACCCCTGTGATGCAAAAAGGCCACGACCACCGCCAGGCACTTGGTAAAGACTCGTGGTGCTTAAGAGAGACCAAACAGGAGCGCTCAAAACTGAAAGTGCTCCTCCTGGAAGCGAAAGTGCAGGAATCTGCGATGGCTGGGGAAGATGGGGATGTGCAGGTAGGCATCCTGCGTATCCAGTGCACAGAGCCAGTGGTTCTCCATGAGTAATGGGAGGAAGCTCTGGAGTGTCATCATCCGAAATCTTTTGTACTCGACAAACTGATTTAGCTGGCTTAGGTCAAGTATGGGTCTGAAGTCCCCTGTCTTTTTTGGAACCAAGAAAATGTGGGAGTAAAACCCCTTTCCCCTTTGCCAGAGGGGAACGTGCTCTATTGCTTCTTTGAGTAAGAGCGAGCTTACCTCTTCGCGAACGAGGAGGGCCTGATCCCTCGAGTAAGAGGACTTCTCTGATGGAGTTTCCGGGGGAATTTCCAGAAACTCTATTGTGTGTCCGACGGACACTAGTTGCAGGACCCATTCATCGGAAGTGATCGCCCTCCACTCCTGCACGTGGCAGGTGAACCTCCCCTCCATCTGCTCCCCGTCAAGAGACTGAGGAGGCAGTGGGGATAGGGAGTCAAGAAGTGGCGAGGCTCTCGGGAGGGGGAGACCCCCTGAACGTCTCCGATTTTTGGAGGCAGGAGGGGTGGCTGTACCCATGGTTATGCTTTCCCTGGTGGCGGGCCTGAGCGTTCTTTCCCTGCCTCCAGGTCCTTTTCTGAAAGGGCTGCTGCTGCTGGGAACCTGATCAGTACACTGACCTGACAGACTTAAGGGCAAGGCCCCTGTCCTGTAGGTCTGTGACAATGTCTTTGGTGTCCCCACCAAAGAGCACTGAGCCCCTGAAGGGGGCGTCCTGAATCGCCAACTGGACCTCATTGGCGTAGTCCAGAGAGGCGAAGCCAGGAATGCCACCATGGGCAACGGCAGTTGCCGAGGTACGTACCACCGAATCGACGGAATGGTAAGTGGCGCGTAAGGCGTGCCTACATGAGACTTTGGAGAGGTGAAGATACTTGGCAAGTTCCTCCTTTAAAGGCGAGGGGTTCATGGACTGGACTCGCACATCAAGCCTGGCCAAGGTAGCCTTTTGGTGGGACACCATGTGGGCCACAGTTAAGGGACCGGAGGGCACATGTGGCCGACGAATAAATTTTTCTCTCAAACTGGTCTATCTGCCTTGACTCTTTGTTCGGAGGAGAGGTGCTCATGTGCTTAGGCGCTGAAGCGCGATCATGAGCCGCAGAGATGACCACAGAGTCAGCCTTGGGATGAGTCTTCAGGAATGGGGCATCCTTCAGCGCCCGGTAAAGCCTGTCCGCCCGTTTGGGGACAGCCGGGAGAGAATGAGGCATTTGCCAGATAGTAGTGGTGAGGTCTTGATGAGGTGTCATCCAAGGAAGAATGGGGACCGAAGACAGAGACTCTAGGTTGAGATGCTCCTCGAGCCTCTGTCTCATGGGGTCCTGATCCTCAGACTCCCAGTCAAAATAATCCTTCATGGACCTCAGAAGGTCAGAAAAGGCAGGATCCTCTGGTGGAGATTTCGGGGAAACTTTGCCTCTCGGACCCTCAGGCTCCTCCGGAACCTCCTCTGAAGAATCATCATCGTCCACCTCCTCGACAAGACGGTGTCAGACGTCGAGCAGGGTTATATCCTGACGAGTCTTCCCCGAGACATAGACAGTGGCAATAGAGGAATCACTTGGGGAAGGGGACCTGGGAGACCGTGGGTGTGGGAGCCTAGTCTCCAGGTCTGAGACCAACTCCGACCATGCCCCCTGCCTCCAAGACTGAACTAGAGCCTTGAAATCTGGAGTAACTGGGGGGTGGAGTAGGCAGAGGCTGAGGGGGAGGAGGAGGAGGAATAGCCGGTGGAAGGTAGTAACCCTGGAATCCCTGATAAGTAGAGTAGGGATTAAATCCATGGTAGAACTGTCCAAAATTACTCCAGTCCAGATAGGGATCCACCGGGTAGTGGTCTCCAGGAAACCCCTGCGGGTAATGTGGGACAGTTCGGGGTCTAGAGTAGATCCCTGTCATTAGATCCGTTGTTGGGGGGTACCCACGTCGGACTGGCCATTGTATATATAGGCTGGGGGTCCAGTGTTGGGACAGCCCACGTCAGTGGAACCGATGTCGGGACCAGGACCACCCGATCCAGCACCGGAAGGCGATCCGGCATCGGAGGGGCCGGTTTCGGGGCCAGACGAAGGGGCCCTGGCGGCAGGACCTGATCCGGCGTCAGGGCCAATGGCTGAGGCCAGTCAACCAGTCCAGGCTGCGGGACTGTCATCAGGACGTCTGGCGTCGGAGTAGGTGCCGGAATCCCGCCCGAAGGTGAAGGAGGGGCATCCACGGTAAGGCCTGCTGGCTGTGGAGTAGCCTCCTTCTCTTTGACCCCAAGGGGGGAACACAGAGCTGACCCCTGAGGCATCGACTACGCCAAGGGTTTCTCCGGTATCATTGCCAGAAGTACCTGCTGGAGAAGGGGAGGGTCTTTCTCCCTCTGGTTCCGCCGGACATCGAGTGAGGCGCCATCAGGCCCCGACAGGGGAACCGCACCTGTGCGACTATCCGAGACGGCCCTCTTAGCGGATGGAGTCGGGCGGGCAGGGGAGGAGCTCCCAACCAGCTTACCGACTGGTGCCGGGCGAGTACCTTCCTCCTAGGAAGTCGTTTTTCCGGCCGCAGTGCGATCCCCAGAGTAGTCGGGGGCGACTTATCGGCCAAAGCGGTGCAATCGTTGGAGGAGCTGACGACCGACTGACCTGCTGAGGCCTTAACAGACTTACCGACTTTTTTAGGCGGCGGCTAGGCCTTGCTCATCGAGGGCCGCACATTGTCCGCAGAGCGTTCCCGCTCTCTGGATTTCTCCTTGTGCTTCTTGGAAGGAGAAGATTTTTCAGCCGAGGACTCTCTTAAGTGGTCCATCTTCTTTTCAAGAGAAGCCAGACAGCCCAGTGGCACTGAGGGTTGAGGTGCTGGATGCCACACCTCGCGCCATGCCGGCGACCCGGCTTCGGGAACGGACTCAGGACGCTGGGGGCTGGCAGGGAAAGGAGAGGATTGAGCGTCCGTAGGGACTGCTCTCCTCTCCTGGGGTGGGTAGTGGGCTGGCGTCGCTCTGCAGCAGCCCCTGGTGGAGACCAGGAACACTGCAGAGGACAACGCATGTGGAACAGCGCAGAAAAGCAGAAATTTGCCTGGCGACCAACTAGATGACGGCTGCTGGTCCTCCGTTCCTGCCGATGCCTTAAAAGAGCCCCTCCGCTTCAGCAGCTCCCTGGGGCCAAGTATGTGATGGCTGCCCCTTCTGGTGCCTTCCCCCTTGGAGGAGGGGGACCCGCCCCACGAAGGGTTACGTCTGGATTACCCCAGGAGCAGCTGTGATGTGAAGCTGGAGGGGGCTCAGGACGGGACAGGCAGAACGGGTGAAAGACCTAGGTAGCCCGAAGGGGTGGTGGGTCGCGAGGCATGAGGGGAGATTAAGAAATAATACAAAAAAATGAAAAAGAGAAGCCAGATGGGCTTTTAAAAGAAGGGCCTCCAAAGTCTGCTGTCTCCTTTTCTTTGTGGCCTGGTTGAATGTCTGGCAGTCACGGCAGGAGGAAACAGGATGGTCCGGGGCCTAAACAGAGGACGCACTTGAGGTGACAGTCTTTGTGCGGGATCTGCGTGCACACGATGAGCACTTCTTCTTAGGTGAAGACATCAATGAAAAAGGATATAAATTTGAGAATTTTAGCAAAGGAAAACTCCGACGCAAGACAGTTTCATGACGATCGCTATGTGGAAGTCTGCAATGCGACTGACATGAGGCGACGGCGGGAAAGAACTGGAGGGCGGGCATGAGGACCGCCCACTATATACAGTCACACTGACGTCGGTCACGTGACGTTGGGTGGGCGGTCCCCCATCAGGGGATTGCTAGAAAAGTCTGCTGTGCAGCCAGACGCCAGGTGGCGCCAGTCCTATATGTGATGACCTACTGAAGGAACTCTCTTGAAGTAAGATCTTTGCCTTCAGCATCTTCCTCCCATAGATCACTTGTTACCCAGCAAATTCAAACTCAGAAACCCTAACGCAAAGAATATGAAAATCTGTAAATGCCAATCAGGCTAAACGGTAATGTCCAGAAAAAAGTACGACTGGTGAAACCTTCCACTGCGCTGTCTGTCTCACAAGAAACCATCATAGTTTATAATTCTCACTGTGCCACGACACTCGGCACAGATCTTTAGATGTCGCTGGGGGCCCATCCTTTGAGTTGCTGGGTGGTCAGTCTTCTCACGGGGTCTGGAGTCACAACCATGGCCCCTGCTGGTTACGGTTTCTTTTCCAGGGACAAGGGACAGTAGACCACTGGCTTGAGTCTAGACGCCTCCAGAACCGGGTCCAGTTTTGAAAACAGATCCTGAGAAAACCCATATTTTGAGTAGGGGCTTGGCCTTTGCCAGAGTCCTAAAAAATGTTGGTCCTTCTGCTGCGTAGATTTTGAACTGGGCTGGGGCAATAATCTGCATTTTTATGTCCTTGACCATCAATTTTTTGCGAATGGCTAGGAGAGTTTACTTCAAGAGTAAAGTCACAGGGGTGAAATCGTGATCAAAGTACAACCTGTAATGTCCATATCTCTGCCCCACGGTGCTGAGTGGTCTGTCCACCACTGTCTGTGACCATGGTGCTGTTTGTCCACCTGCTTTTGCATCCATGTATTAGTCTTGTCTCTCCACAAAATCTAGGTGCTTTAAGGGACACTGTCAACCCCCTTCGGCCTCAGTGTCCCTAGTTTAAAAAAATATAAAAAAAAATGTTATGACCGTTCACTTTCTATAGAGACTGTTGATGCAGCTGGTAGTTTGATTCAGATCCTTTTTTACTTTAAAAAGTGAAAAACGGAGTGCCCACCATTCTGGTGTTACCACACCAAAACATGTTTGTTTACATTTCTTGACCAACTCCCACTGCATATTCCTCGGGCTCTGCAACACCCCCAACACACATCTAGCCACTCATTATGCAGTGGGAATAGAGGAGACCACGGTATCATGAGTGGCTGCATTGTTTGAGGGTATTTCTAATGTTCAGGAACTATGCAGTAAGAGTACTTCAGTGATTTGAAGCAAAACAAGGCTGGCTATAGATGTACATTATCATTCATTTTTGTTCTGATAAGCAAAGAGGCAGAGAAAACAACCAGCCAACATCAATGAATTTTAGAGAGGGTAGGCAATCATAAAATGTGGGTTTTTACTTAAAAATAATATGATGCAGAAATAGGTTGACAGTGTCCCTTTAAGGCTGCCTCCACATAACAACAGGCCCACTGAGGTAACTTTCTGGCAATGGTGGGTATGTGGCGTAGTCTCTCCACTTATCTGTGCGTCTGAGGGGCCAAGTCTAACTATCTAACTTCTATAAGCCATTCATGCCAGGTCTGTACTAAGGTAATGTGCAGACCTACGTATTTTGCAGTGGTGGTTAATACTGCAGAATTCATCAGAATGTTATGGTACTAACACAGTAAAAAAAAAATGTATAGGAAAGTCTGACACAGCAAGGAAAAACACACAGAAATGTAATATATAGTGAGGAGATTGCTAAAACTGTCAAGTGGTTTAGAGATGCGCTTTATTCTGTGTTTTACAATTTATGTACCCAGATAGTCCAGCTGGAATACAGCATCTCGTTTCTAGTGGGTTCATGCTTTCACCCATTTTCACAGCTGTGTGGACTGGAGCACTTAGAGGGAAAATGACCTGCCCAAGATCGCACAGTGACGAGGCCTGAACCTGCAGCCTTCTGGCTCCCAAGCTGTTGCTCCAGTCACCAGACCACACCAGTACTTCACACTGTTGAACATCATTCATTTTGTTAATAATAAAGGCAAAAGAGCTGGTGTGAGAAAATGTAAAATTAAGCTGTAAATACTGAAACTATGGCATGTTGCAGAGTTTAGCAGGGTGTTGGAACTTTGTTTAGTTTGTTCTTTGGTAACCTGGTAAGGCCCACTGGGCACAGGTGTCTGTTTTCAGGGGTAAGACGGGAGTAGGGGGTAAGTGATGTTAAGTATGATAGAAACGTTTAAGTACCCTACTGGAATCAACAAAGTCCAAGAGGGTGGCATCTTTCAGAAAAAGAGATGTGCAAGAACAAGGGGACACAATTTTAAGATAGAGAGGGGACGGCTCAGGGGTAATGTGAGGAAGTATTTTTTCAAAGAGGGTGGTGGATGCATGGAACAGCCTTCCTGAGGAGGTTGTGGGGTCTAAAACTGTGGGAGAATTCAAGAATGCATGGGACAGACATAAGGCAATTTTTGTGGGGGGTAGGAAGAAATAGGCTGTTGGTTAAATAGGATCTGCAGCTTATCCTCTAGGTAGGGAAATGGGCAGACTAGGTGTGCCAAGCGGTCCTTATCTGCCATCAAAGTCTATGTTTCTATTTCATGCCTGCATCAGCACCTTAATCTTGGTGCGACAGTCCAAGAACTTCATGATTATTGACTGTATCCTGGCCTTGGGATAGATGGTTGAGCACTGAGTGCCCTGTGAACATGCACTGTTTCTTGCAGCTCTTAGTGAGGTCATGCCAGCAGTTATTTGAGGAGGGAGGTGTGATAGGGCTCCATGGGGCCTTGCTCAGTCTCTTCTAGAAGGCCATGTAGGCGGACACTGTCTTGCAAGGAACATAACTCCAAGTCATAACATTTCTCTGACATTTCATGTTCCCAGTGCAGCACATATCTGAGAGCCGTGACATGCTTCCCAACTGTGTGACACCTCCGCAAGCCCCCCTCCAACTCCACTGCACCTCTGCTAGCTGCTTTGTATTCTCCATAACATTGCCCTCCAAATGCTCCACTGTATTCCCCAGTCTCAGCTGCTGTAACAACAGCTTCTTATATGTGACAGTAAATGGTTCTTCTGTTTCATTTTCACTCACACTGCCTGCCTGCTCTGAAGCAGCCCGACTGCAAATACAAGCCTTTCCCTCAATGCGGCCTGAGAGTTCCTGCAGTGCCATGCTTTCTGAGTGCTGCTCTTTTGGTTTGAGTTTGGTTGGAACTTCTCCCAAGTACCTTGCAGGTCACTGTTTATTGGAGGTTTTCTATGATTTAGCAAGAGAGAAACAAAGATTTGGTCGCCGAGTAGGAGAGCCGACAAGAGTCACAACCACATAAGCTTTAGACAGAACTGGAATTCAGCATATCCACATTTAAATAAAGAATGCTTGCATATACCCAATGTTTACATGCAACTGAAGTATCCAACATTAGCATTTTGTAACTTTCTTTTTGTGCTCCCCAACACCCAGCTGATGATAGGCTCCTCTCAGGCCTCTCCATACCACAGCCCAAAAACCCACCTTTTCCAAGCCTTACCTCATGCTCTCCCATGGCTTCCCCCTAATAGCAAGGCCTTCATGTTGAGCCAAGATCCACAGAAAAGTCTTTGGCCAGTGTTTTGTGGGGAAGATTATCAGGGTCGATGGTTGGGGGGTCTACAGGCTGGACAACCTTTATTTTGCACGGCCAGGGGATTCATCTACTTGTCCTCTCCCCCCACCGGATGCAGTATGCTTGAACAATCACATACAGAGTGCAAGTCCGTTGACCTCGGCGGCATCATCCCCACACTGCAGCCTTGCACTGCACCTCCCCCTGTGGTCATGCAGGGGGTGATATCGAGAGGCACCAATGCCCTCCCTCAGAGAGGAGTGTCTGTTGGGACACTTGATTCTCCTCCCCTCAGTAGGTCCCTTCCCCGACAACCTAGGCTCACTCCTGAACCCAGGACCTCGGCATCATGACCAGTAGCTCTACCTCTGCACTGACAGGTCAGCCTAGCCTTTGTTTGTTTTTCTCTGAAGACCATGTTGAGTACAGCCCTCCAAAAGCAGATCCCCATGCCATTTACCTCATCAATAGAAGACTCCTCTATCAACCTGGGAGCATCTGAAGACAGCAGGCCATGGGTTGCCATCAAGTAGATTTTGTATGCTCCTCTCTCCTTGAGCGTCTCTGCAGCAGCTACAAAACCATCAACATCATCAATAATGTCATCCTGTCAAAAGAGCGAACAGCAAGTGACATGTCAGCACTTTCTCTCCATCTCAATTCGCAATCAAATACAGAAAGAGACATTTTTAATGTGTTTGACAGACTAACATATTCTATCACTTCTAACAGCACACAAACATTTTTCATATGAAACAATGATGTCCCATTTTATGAGGGCTAGCAGACTTCCAGTCAGCACTCATGTTCCTTTTTGCCCTCTAATGCCTTTTGCTATGCACTGGGAAAAAAGGCAAATTTGCACTATCAGTATTATTTTTTTTTTATACCCCGTCCCCTCATTTTCATCTAATGAATCCCTTTTTCACCAATCCTGATAACGAGGTCACCACAGCTGCTAGTCTAACTGCTGGGGCCCCAATCCTAACAATGGGGCTGCCACAGCTGTACCAGTCCTCTTGCTGGATCCCCAGTTCTGCTGACAATGGGGCTGCCACAGAAATACGAGTCCTCCTGCTGGGTCCCAAATCCTGACAATGGGGCTGCCACAGCCGTACCAGTCCTCTTGCTGTGTCCCAAATCTTGACAATGGGGCTGCCTTGGCTGTACCATCCCTCCAGCTGGGTCCCCAATCTTGACAATAGGTCTGACAACCACTGTACCAGTTCTCCAGCTGGGTGAACCTCTTGGACAGCTGATGCCAATGCTACTCTTGCTCAGCCAGAAGGGGCCGTCTGCTGGACAGCCAGCATGAATCCTCCCTCCTCAAGGAGCTGAGCACTGCACTTCCTCAATGTGCTCAGTCCTCAGCTGGCCTCAGTGTAGGATCAAACACAAATGACTGCCATATGCTCATGGTATGGGGGTGTCTCAGTGAGTCCTTGGGCGGCTAGCCCCAGTCTCAACAAGAACAAAACAACAGGATGCACTTGAACTTGTGAGGCTACAATTAACAAAAGGTACAGCATCCAGTTTTCTCCTTAACCATGTCTTTTTTATTTGTGCAATACATTCATGGAACATGGTATGTGCAGTGTAGTAGCATTCAAAAAAGCCTCAATTACCCAGACTATAGATTGTAATCAATCAATCAAAATCTTTATTTTCTCAGGCGATCACCATTGAGCAAGCTCATTTACAAGGTGGACCTGCAGTTTGCAAGGACAAGGGTACAGAATAGAGTACAAGTGAAATATACATAAAACAACAGTAGCAAGACGTATACAACAAAATATATACAGTGTAGAAATAAAGGTAAATAATATATACAGAGATGCCTTTATAATCCTGTCCATCAATAACATGTTCATAGCCTGTAAAGGAGTCCCTGGGATATGGAAAAGTGCACACGTAGGAGGCAGGGACGCTGGCAGAAAGATTCTGGGATACTAAGCAGGTGGTATCAGGGCATAAGAGTGGGCGATGGGGTGTGTGTTGCAGTGAGTACGTAGTACCGGTAGGACTGGAATGGACTGAGGTGAACTGGTAGTACCAGTGGGACTAGAATGGACTGAGGGAGTGGGGAGTAATCTTGGTAAGGGAACACTTAGTTTGAATGGGAAGGACTTAGATTGAGCAGAAGCATCAGCTGGACAACCAGGAACGGTGGAAACAGTTACAGAGCTCCACAAATGTTTTGGCATACAGGGTTTTGAACATAGCAAGACTAACAGGGGAGCAAAGTCTCAGCGATTTCTGCATCCTATTCCAAAGCGTGGGCAGGACAAAGCTTATGGCTGCTCTTCCAAAGCGGGTACCAACCCTAGGTACTTTCAGGGAAACCAGCAAGTGACTTCTCAAGGCATAATTCCCAATCAGGCTTAGTGGGAGACAGTCAGAAATGTACTGCGGGAGTTTGTTGGTGATGGCTCAGAGCGTCCAGAGGGCTGCATTTCTATACTGCCTGTGTTGAAGGGAGGGCCAACCCACAGCTGCATATAGTGAACAGTAGTGGGTGGAAAAGGGGAGGCCTGTTATAAATCTCAGAGCTCTATGATACAGTACGTCCAAATTTAGCAAGGTGTGAGGCTGGGCACTGGCCATGTATGAAGTCAGCACAGTCAGTTAGTGAGAGAAACGTGGATTGGACAAGTTGTCTTTTGGTGTCTGCGGTCAGGAGGCGATTTATTCTGAAGAAGAGTCCAAGTCTCTGCCTCAGCTTTTTCAGCAGTTCTTCTATATGTTCCACAAAGGAGAGTTTATTGTCTATCCAGACACCCAAATACTTGAATTTCGGTATGTATTCAAGATGTTCACCTAGTAAGGTGGAGATAGAAGGTAATGGACCAGCAGCGGCAGAATATGCCCCCTGGCCAGTTGGTGAGAATAGCACTGCCTTGGTTTTCTTGGCGTTAAGTAGTAGTCTTTTACTGAGGAGCTGGTGCTGCAGGATGTTAAAGTCGGTTTGCAGGTCGCCACAGGCAGCTTCAGGAGATTTACGGCTTATGTAGAGCACCGTGTCATCAGCAAACAGGTAAATGCTTGCTTCCTTAATGCCTACATCCAGGCTGTTGATATAGATAGCAAACAGTAATGGTCCCAATATGGACCCCCTGAGGGACACCTCTTTTTATTAGTTTAACTGAAGAAAGCTCCCCTTCAGCCTTGATTTGTTGTTGCCTACCATTGAGGTAGTCATGGAACCAACACAAGGAGGTTCGGTCTAGGCCTATTGTTTGTAAAGTGGAGAGGAGCAAACAGTGGTCGACGATGTCGAAGGCCTTACTGAGATCCAGGAAAACTAATTAATTTTTTGTTGTCTAAGTCCCGTTGCCAGTCGTTAGTTACTTTTGCCAGGGCCGTAATGGTACTGTGCTTTGCTCTGAAGCCTGACTGCATAGGGTTTAGTAAGTTCGAGTTGTCTATGAAAGATCTCAGCTGGGTATCCACAATTTTTTCTAGGAGCTTGGAGAGTATGGGGAGGAGGGAGATTGGCCTATAGTTATTTAGGTCACAGGGATCCCCTGATTTAAACAGGGGGATGACGTGAGCAACCTTCCATAACTGAGGGAGGGAACCTAGCGATAGGGACAGGTTGAATAAGTGTGGCAAGGATGTGATAAGCAATTTTCAAGTAATATGGGTCGAAGACTTGCCCTGGCTCTTTGCTCCAATGAGCTTCGCCACAGTAGTGAAGCACCAGGGTTAAGTCTACAGTCTTATGCAAGCTACGCACAACTGAGGTAATCTGCCTGCTACATTTCGAATGCTACTACACATACCATGTTCCACATACGTAGTGAACACATAAATAAACCTGCTTAAGGAAAAACTGGATGCTGTACCGTTTTAACTGTAGCCTAACAAGAAGTCCGAGTACATCCTATTTTAATGTTTTGCGTGGGATCCCAGGACTTGCATGTGTCTTCCTGTCACCCAAGTGGCAAGGCAATGCACTCTCCCAGCACCAGCTGGACGCTCTGTATTGTATGATCTTCATATTGCTTGGGTGGGATATTCAGACTGCGATAGGCAGGGGTGCAAGCCTGGGCGCAGCGCAACTGGGCTGAGCCAGGGCATGGACCAGGCGATATTCAACAGTGCTGCGCCATGGCTCGGCACCATTGAATATGGCACTGAGGGCACACGCACTGCACACGGCGCAGTGGCACTGTGCTAGCGCAAGTGGCAGAAGGGGTATAGGGGGCTGTTGACCATACTGTACTACACAGGCCCGGAATGTGAATGAATGCTGTGTAGTACAGTATGTTCTGCATGCCCATTGGCCCATGCAGTGGACCAATAGGCGTACAGACCCTACTGTACGTTGTCAGTCGGCGGGTGGCTTGCAGGCGGGGTGCTGCCGCCCGCCGCTGACTGGGGGGGGGTGCTGGGTGGCGGGGGCCTCAGTGGGTGGCTGGGGAGGGGGTACCACTGGACCGCCAGGGTTACTCTATGTGAATGCTCGCAATCGGGCGCTGGGGTGGGGTTCCACTGGACCCTCAGGGATTAATTTAACATATGCCCGCGACTGGGCGATGGAGATCGGTCCACTGGACCACCAGTGATTAATTTAACATATGCCCGCGATCGGGCGATGGGACCGCCAGGGAGTAATTTAACATATGCCCGCGATTGGGCGTGGGGGGGCACAACACTCCCTGGGCAGGGGGCATGTGGACTGTATCCTGGGTGGGCGGGTGGCCACCCACAGCAGGTAGCACCATGTTGCGCCTTGCTATACGGCAGCTCGCCTGTGGGTGGCCAGGACTTGTTCCTGGTCATACCAGGCACAACTTTGCGCCCCCCGAGCGGCACAAGGTGGGGTTGTGCCAGCATCTGCACCGCACATCCCGGGCTGAATATCGGGATGTGCTGCATATGCATGGGCACGCCCCCTGCACTTGCGCCGCATACATTACCAATTTGCCCTGGCGCATCGAGGGTTGCGCAGCGCAACATGCCCCTTTGAATATTGCACCGGGGCGCATTGGTGGGTTGCGCATGGTGCAACCCTGTTTGGATATCCCACCCCATGTGTGGAGGAAATAATTATACAAAAACAGAAGATGCTCAGATGTGCCCTGTAACTCTACACTGGCTTTATGATGGCACTTAAATGAATAACAGAAAAATATTAAAGAGCAACTGACACCATCTGGCCAAAAGTGCTATATCACAGAATTAGAATAGGCATACCCCCAGTAAATCTCATACCAAAAACTAGATTTCTGCGTTACTTCATTTTAAAGTTATGAGCTATTTTGTAACCCTGATTCCACTACCTGCTCAAAAAAGCCTGTTTCAGTGAAGCACTGCTGATGATGTCACCTAGGGGACTCACAGTCTAGTACGCCCTGTCAGCAAGCTTGTAAGACCTGTTTCTCCAAAGTTGTAAAGATCATGTGCAATGGTTTTCACAAGTAAAACAGGCAGCACCAGTCAGTAAACATTGCTCTAAAAACTGTGTGTGTTTCAGGTTTTGTAACAAAGCTGACAATATTTTGTTTGGGTGCCTTTTTGATGCCCTTTTTTCCCAGGGTTGCTGAATGCTGGGTCATAGCACATTGTTGCGAGGTTTGCAGAATGAACAAGTGTCTGATGTGGAGAAAGGCTGAGCTCATTCACACCTATCATTCAATTGAGGTGATTTCTGAGAATGGCACTTTAAAACAATTATTCCATCTCCTTGTAAATGGGGTGTGAGAGGTAATGTTGTTTTGAAGCCTTATTAGTAGTTTCTAATTTAGCCAGCACATTTTTTTTCTCCATTAGGCTGTTTTGACCTGCATTCAGGCTCACCTACATTATGTTCTACTCTAAATTAAAATGATCATTTTACCAGAGCTAACACTTCCACCCCAGTAGGAATTAACACATATAAGGTCCCTATTAAAACATATTGTAAAGCAGTCACTGACAAAGAGCAGTGAAGTTACCAATATTAACAATACTGGCAGCAACACAAATTCCTAACAGGCACAGTAGAGTAGCACTCCAAATGGCTTCAGTAGCCAGGAGGAATGCTAACTCAGCTATCCAGCAACCCTGGAGAAATGGACCACAACAAAAAGGCATTAAACAATACAATTTTGTCAACTTTGCTACAAAACCTGAAACGCATATAGTTGTTATAGCGATGTTTTGTGCATGGTGCTGGCTGTTTTACTTTTGACGACTATTTCAAAAGACCTTTAAAATTTTGGAGAAAGAGGTCCTATAAGCGTGCTGACAGGGAATACTAGACTGTGAGTCCCCTAGATGACATCTGCAGCAGCTCTTCACTGAAACAGGCTGATCTTACATCGAGAGGAAGCTCTTGCAGCATGTAATTACATGTAGGACTAATGCCACCTGGTGATGGATCATGGCAAAACTCTTCTAGCAGTACCCAGGGGACCAACCTCCCGATGCCAGCTCGACCCCCGACGTCCCATCCAGTATACAGGAGGTGACGGTCTCCACGTGCTCCAGTTCTTTCCCACCATCGCACATGTTAGTTGGCTCTCGGCAAGCTCTTCGCCAGTACCGACCGCAGCTTATGTTAAATTTATCTTTTTGGGAAATTTCTCCGATTTATCTTCTGTATGTCCACTCCACCGATGGGGCACAGCAACAAGTGCTCCTGCAGGAATCAGATCCCCTCCAAGGACGGTCACTCTGCCTGTCTCTTCTGCCTGGGCCCAGACGACAAAACTGGCGCCTGCTCCCACTGTCAGGCCTTCAACAGGAGGATCTGTATAAGGCGCCAAAAATCGCTCCAAGTCTTCCTTGCGCAAGAACAGTTGGTCGCCATGCAGCAAAATTCTTCATTCGGACGGGATAACACAGATCACTCGCCCACCAAGAAGAAGCACCACAAGGAGAAGCATAGAGAGAAGAGCAAGTAATGGGAGAGATCCCACTCGAAGACCCGGTCTTCTGGATCACATGCGGCCTCCAGATCAGGCTCTTCGGGCAATGTTTTGTGCATGGTGCTGCCTGTTTTACTTTTGATGACTATTTCACATGACCTTTAAAACTTTGGAGAAAGATGTCCTATATGCTTGCTGACAGGGAATACCAGACTGTGAGTCCCCTAGATGACATCAGCAGCAGCTCTTCACTGACACTGGCTGTTTTGAACAGGTACTGAAATCAGGGTTACAAAATGGCTAATAACTTTAAAATGAAGTAATGCAGAAATCTAGTTTCTGGTATGAGATTTACTGGGGTATGCTTATTCAGATTCTTCAATGTAGCACTTTTTGCATCAGTGGCTCTTTAAGTAAGCCAGTACAAGGGCACATGAGGACATCTAAAGTGCTGCTGGGGATGGACTCGTATATCCATCTGATGCAGTGTGCAGACCAGCACATTCAGATGAAAATCTGATTGAAACAATAAACAGCATTAAGATGAGCAGCTCAATGCCCCAACTAAATTTCATTCATCTTACTTTAATTTTGTTTTAAATTTGTGACATTTTTCCTCTCCAACTGTTATCCCCATGGACACAACCTCTTCTCTCACACTGTCCCACAGCCCCCTTACCTCTGCACTGGGAAATACCACAGTGTAAAGTACCCATGCTAGTCCTTGCACCCCCCACCCTCCACATAGCGAAGCAGTCCCTCAGGAAAAAGGCAGGCCAAGGAAAAGTGGCAGACTGGGAGGCACATTTAATATCGACTCCTGCATATGATGTCACATTTAAGAGACTGAGCAAAGGCCAACTTAGACCAGGGCCAAGCCTCAAGAGAACATGGGGGGAGCACATTTTCTATTCTGCTCTCATCTCCATGGACCACCAGGGATAGCTAGGCAGCAACAGATGCCACAGACAGTGCTAGTTTTTGACAAAGGATAATCTTGCTTTCAGAGCAAGTAACAGCTGACTAGAACTACAGCTTTTCTAAATGATAAATCACTTCTATCTCAGCAAGAGTCAGTGCCTGTTGGGATTAAGCAAACATATACTTTATTAGAAGCAGGGGGTCTCATTTAAGAAAAAAAAAAGTCACTGTGTTTCTCTGTTTGAGGAAGGGGACTGTATCAACTTAATTTGCTGAGTCAGGAGCAGAGGGGAAAAGCTAATTGGGGGTGTGGCTTGAGCAGTGGAAAAGCAGCTGTCTCCAATTACAGCTTCCTGCTGCTAGTTTTTGACAGCGGAGAATCTTGGTTTCAGAGCAAGTAACAGCTGACTACCACTACAGCTTTTCTTACTAATTGCCCTCCTTCCCACCCCTCCACCCTAAGCCAGTTCTACTTTTATAGCCACTGGATTTGACTGACAACAGGAACTTCCTGTTTGGCAGCAGGAAAGGAAGGATCACTGAGACACATTAGTTTCATCAACCTTGAAGGAAACTAAAAAAAAACAGCTCTTTCTCTCCCCGGCTGCTGGAGGCCTGAATCCTAGCAAGGACGGAGGAGACTACTGAAGACTACAGGGAATTCCTGTCCCAGAACAGGAAGGGCAAGAGTTGTAAGGGCACACAGGCAGTAGGAAAGTAGGTGTCAAAATACATAGAGGGAGGAGACAGTAAGCATATAAAGCAACAGGAGAGGGAACACAAAACAAGTCAAGATGGGAGTGGTGCAGTGCAATGGTTGTGGGGTGGCAGTATTCCGGGAGACATTCTGGAGGCTGCGATGCTGCCCTATTTGCAGGCACCTCTCTGGTCTGAGGGAGGAGGTTGCCCGTCTCCAGGCTGACCTGGCTAGGATTCGTGAAACCTCTTCCCCCACACAGGGACCACCAGGGCCACTGCCGCTACCTCAGAGGTTGCCAAGAAAGAGGAGTGGTTGGACCAAGGTGGGCTCAGGGAGGGAGAGGGTGGTGGAACAGAGGTGCATCCCTCCAGCAGTACCTCTCTACAATTCATATGCTGTTCTGGCAAAGA
Organism: Neoceratodus forsteri; assembly: GCA_016271365.2. Lineage (NCBI taxonomy): Eukaryota > Metazoa > Chordata > Ceratodontiformes > Ceratodontidae > Neoceratodus > Neoceratodus forsteri. The sequence continues at coordinate 200,717,969 of JADMNL010000025.1, forward strand.
GTGGTTCCTCTATGGAGTCACTTGCAGTGGAGACCAAGGAGGATGCTGAGAACCTCCACAAAGGAGACCCACAGGAGGGTGGCACGAGACCCCACAGGGGAAGAAAACAACTCCTGGTGAGGGACTCAATCAGGGGTAGAAGTGGGGGAGAAAGGGAAAAGGGAGGTAAGGTGTCTGACTGACGCCACGGCTTGGAGGGACAGGAAGCGAATCCTCAGGATTGTGGGAGCAGCTGCACGAGGGAGGGAGCTGGATGTCATTGTCCACCTAGGGACAAATGACCTGGCTGCGAATGGGATCAGAGCAGTGCGAGAGGAGTTTGTAGAGTTGGGGAGAGGCCTTAGACAAGTAGCATGTACGGCAACCTTTTCGGAGGTGCTGCCTGTCTATGGCAAGGATGATGCTAGGGTACTCTGCACCATGGGATTTAATGAATGGTTGAAAAACTGGTGTGGAGCTCAGGGTTTTGGCTTCATTGGGGACTGGGGAGCCACCTGGAGGATGCATGCCTATGCTGGCTGATGGTCTGCATCTGTCCGGGGACCAGGATCCTAGGTGATAGGTTTAAATGTGTCATTGACAGCATTTAAACTAGCCAAGGGGGGAGGCACTGAAAAGGAGCAGGGAAACCCCAGCCTCCCCCCACCAAAACACAGTAATTAGAGAGGTAAACACCAAGGTAGAGAAGTCAATAGGGAGCAGGACAGGGGTAAATCCAAAAAAGGCTGTAAGGACAGGGATGGGGCTTAAAGGGGTAAGGCCATCAAAAAATGGAGGGTGATGCGTACCAATGCCCGCAGTGTGTGCAACAAGCTCCCTGAACTAGTGGCCTTGATGGAAAAGGGATGACTGGATATTGTGGCAGTCACTGAAACATGGTACACAGAGAACCATGACTGGGATGTCAACATACCAGGATACACAACCTACAGGAGGGACAGGGTGGGTAAAAGAGGAGGAAGATTAGCTCTCTATATAAGGGACGGGATTAAAGCAACAGAACTAAAGAGTAAACAGGAAGTTGACGAGTCACTATGGGTCACCCTGGAGACAGGAAATGGCACCACAATCTGCATGGGGTTTGTGTACAGACCCTCATCTCAGAGGGAGGGAATGGACAAGGAAATGACAGAAGGCATCCTTATAATGTCAGAAAAAGGGGAGATATTGTTGATGGGGGACCTGAATATGCCGATGTTAACTGAAGCACCTTTGCTGCAGGCACATCCAAGAGCAGGGTCATTCTTGATGCCCTACAGGGGGCATGCCTCAGACAGCTAGTGTTGGAACCCACTCGGGAGGGAGCAATCTTAGACCTGGTACTCTTAAATGGGGACGGAGAAAGGATCTCAGATTCAGAAGTGGGTAGCCATCTGGGAACAAGTGACCACCAAACAGTGTGGTTCATAATAAACACAGCCATAGAGTCAAGCCATACAAAAACAAGAGTATTGGACTTTAGGAGGGCTGACTTTGGGAAAATGGGAGAGTGCCTCAGAAAGGCACTAGCAAGCAGGCAAGAAGGAGGGGTGAAGGAACAATGGGGAGTAATCAAAACAGTCATCACAGTGGCAACAAGCCTTTGTGTGAAGCACATCAACAAAACAAAATGAAGGAAAAAAAACACTATGGTTCTCAAAAGAGGTAGAAGGGAAGGTTAAGGAGAAAAGGATAGCATTCAGAAAATATAAGGAAACACAGAAGGAGCAAGACAGAGAACTTTATCAGTTAAAGCAGAAAGAGGCAGGGAAGGCAGTCAGAATAGCAAAGGCACAAACTGAGGAAAAGATAGCCAATTCTGTTAAGAAAGGGGATAAAACCTTTTATAGGTACATTAGGGAGCAAAGAAAGACCAAGGGAAGGATACAGAGACTTAATAAAGGGAGGAATGTGGGCAGAGGGTGACAGTGAAAAGCAGGATACTGAATATTTCTGCACAGTATTCACAACGAAGGGGGGGGCAAACCAAACAAGAGAAACACTCTGGATAGGGAGGTCAATACCAGTCCATTCACAGAAGAAAGGGTTTTGAAAGAACTCTTGAAACTGAGGGTGGACAAAGCAATGGGGCTGATGGGATTCACCCAAGAATTCTAAAAAGAACTAAGGGAAGAACTAGTAACACCACTGACTACTCTCTTTAACAAATCATGGGAGGATGTGGTGGTACCTGAGGACTGGAGGAAGGCGGATGTGATTCCACTTCACAAAAGTGGGAGCAGGGCAGCGGTAGGAAACTACAGACCAGTTAGTTTGACCTCAGTGGTAGGGAAAATGATGGAATCATTTCTGAAGGAAAGAACTGTTGAGTACCTAGAGGCCAGTGGGGCATAGGACCCAAGGCAGCATGGTTTCACAGCAGGAAGGTCATGTCAGATGGACCTAATATATTTCTTTGACTGGGTGACCAAAGTAGTAGACCAGGGAGGGGCTGTGGATATGGCCTACCTAGATTTTAGCAAGGCATCTGACACAGTCTCACACAAAAGATTAATATACAAGTTAGCCAGCCTTGGAGTGGGTCCCACGATGGTAGCCTGGATAAAAAACTGGCTGGACAACAGGACGCAAAGGGTAACAGTAAACGGAGTCCACAGTGAAGAAAGAAAAAGTTAGAGAGCACCTGGAAGGAAAAACAGGGTTGATACACAAAAGGAATGGAAAGGATGAGAAGGGACTTGGCAAGGTTGGAAGAATGGTCAAATGTATGGCAGCTCAGATTCAATGCAAAGAAGTGCAAGGTAATGCACCTGGGAAACAAAAACCCAGGGGAAGAGTACACAATGGGGGGTGAGATACTGACAACAGTAAAATTGGAAAGGGTCCTGGGGGTAATTATATCTGATGACCTGAAGGTGGGCAAGCAAAGTGAGAAGGCAGTAAGGAAGGCTGGGGGATACTGGGATGCATAGGGAGAGGCCTCCAAGCTGTGCACAAGGGTCCATATACTGAGAGTCTCCCTGCACAGAGGAAGACAATGTGTCCAGCCCTGCTTGTTGAGCTAGTACAAGTTCATGATATTGTCCATCTGGACCTGGACCACCTGACCCCAAATATTATAAGCAAAAGTAGTCAGCGCCAGCTGAACTGCCAAAAGCTCCAGCAGGTTGATGTGGCACTGGGAACCCTCGAGGCCCTAGAACCCATGGACTCTGTGTTCCACCAGGTGGGCACTCCAGCCCATGAGAGAGGCATGAGCCATCATGATGACTGTCAGCTCTGCACGGACAAACAGGATACCTTCCTGCAGATGTTGTGGGACTAACCACCACTGGAGGACGTCCCACATCCGCTAGGGTCACAGTGACCAGCTGGTCGAAGTGACCCCTACGCCGAGACCACTGGCTGGCTAGCTCCCACTGCAGACAGCGCATTCTCCAGCGGGCCCAACAGACCATGCTGGTGCAGGCCACCTTGTATCCCAGTAGGCACGGGATGTCCCGAGCAGGGCGCAACTGTCCAATACCAAATAATCAGGCAAAGGAGGAGGGAACCTCCGCTCTGTCTGCCAGGAGCTGGCAGAGCCTTCCCTCTGCAAGAGTCAAGCTCTGCCACAATGAAAGAGTTCATCTGCGAGGGCATGAGTTCTGACTTGGCCTGACTGATCAGAAGGCCAAGAGAGACGCAGGTCTGGAGGTCCTGGTCGCTGGACAGCTCCACGATGAGCCAGTCATACAGATAGGAGTATATCCGGACTCCCCGGCGCCTCAGAGGGGCTGCCACCACTGCAATGCACTCGGTGAAGACACTGGGGCCGAGGACAGGCCGAATGACATGGCCCAGAACTCACAGAGGATGCCCTCCACTCGAAAGCAGCGGAACCGCCAGTGTGAGGGAAGGAACGGGACATGAAAGAATATATCCTGCAGATCCAGTGAGCAGAACCACATGTTTTATTCGAGAGATGGCATGATCTGAGACAGAGTAACCATCCTGAAGGTGTGCGACCGGAGGAATTTGTTCAATTGGTGCAGATGTAAGATCGGGCACCAGCCCCTGTCAGTTTTGGCACCAGGAAGTACCTGGGGACAAACCCTGGATGAGGTGGAGAGTCCAGAATGGGAGCCACTACCTCCTTGCAGAGGAGCTGGGCGATGTCGTCCCAATAGGCCGACTGAACAGCGACAGACATACATGTCCTCTCGTGGAGCACAGGCTCGGCTTGGCGGGTAAACCTCAAACTCCAGAGGCAGACCCTGGCTGACCACTTCAAGGACCCACCTGTCCGTGTTAACAGTGGATCAGACGGAAAGGAAGTGGTACAGCTGACCCCCCATGAGACGACCCAGGGTGGTCAGGACGGGTATGGGGGAGGCGCCCCCCCCCAATTCCATCACTGGGCAGGTTTGGAAGCAGAGGAGGATCTGGCAGAGGGGACTCCAGGACCTCAACCTCCTAACTTCCTAACGACTGAGACCACCAATTTAGACTGGGGGCGCCAAGCCTGCTGTTGTCCAGCCTGGGGTTGGGCAGGTTTTGCGGCAGGGGCTGAAGCGGGTTGAAAGAGCTCCTTCTTCTGAGGCTTGAAGCCCTTGGGATCCTTCTGGGTTTAAGTCACTGAGTCCAAGGTGGCGTTGGATTTTTCAGTTCTGGTGAGGTGCCCTTCCACTCCAGGCCTGAACAAGTCGGTCCCCAAGAAGGGAATATCTGCCAAATTGTGCTGCATTTCAGCTGTGAAGGTGGAGATGCACAGCCAAGCCCTGCGGGCACACTGCAACTGCTGCAGCCATGGACTGGGCACAAGAATTGCCAACATCCTTGGCCATTTGGAACTGCTGTTTAGCAACAGCTCAGCCTTGGTCCTTAATCTGCTTGACTGTAGTCTGCAGATCTGTGGGCAGGTGAGGAAGCATCTCATCCAGGGAACCCAGAAGGCTGTGCGAGAAGTGGGCCATGAGAAGGGCTGAGCTCACCTGCCAAACGCAGAGTGAGGAGAGGGCATACACCTTCTTAGCCATATGGTCCAACTTTTGGACTCCCCACTGGGGCTTATCAACATCCCCAACGCTGCCAGTGTGTCTGGAAAACACAATCAACCGTAAGTCCCTCGGCTAAGGGATGTCTCAGAACTTGACAGGCAGCAAGTAGAGACCGTGGTACTATGGCTATCTGGGCAACGGGGCTGCGTATGAGGCCAGGTTCTGCCACAGTTCCAGGGCAGGACCGATAATGGCATTCTGAACGGGGAAGGCTTCCATGGGAGAGTCACCCCAGTTGAGGATCTCGGTCAATGGGTAATATTCCCGTTTCTGAATGGGCTCCAGCTGGAGACCTGTAGATTCTGAAATCAGGTGGAGCATGCCCATGAAAGACATGGGCCCTTGATCTGTCAACAGGTCCCCCATGACTCCACGTCCAGCGGTCGGGAGTGAACAGAAGGACCCTTCCAATCCTGTGGAATCGTGAAAAAGTGGCTGACCGCCTAAGTCCCCACTCACCCGGCAAGGGCAGTCTACGGTGACCGACAGCTGGTGGGGTAAACCCTTGGCCGGCTAAGCATTCTTGGTCAGAGCACAGGTCCTCAGCTGTTTGGGCGGCCGCTCCACCAAGATCAGTGGAGAGGCTGGAGGGGACCACACCGGGACCGTTTTAACTGGCTCTTGCTGAGGCAGGGTCGGCTGCGGCTCTTGTGGCAAAGGCCAGCTAATGGCCGGTTTGGGCGCTGGAATCGACTTCACTTCGGTAAACCAAAGCTGTTGCCACATGAGTTCCTTGTAGCGCCAACGCAACTTTGCGCCAGTGCCTCTCTTCAGGCGAGGAGGAGGAGGATGAGGAGGACAAGGAATAGCAGCGGTGCTGTTTGCCCAAGAACCTAGAGTGAGACCTCAACCGCCAGGGAGACCCATAGCAGGTTTTGGTCCAGATGCTTTTGGTTGGGCAGGGGCAGAACAGTGGACTGGTCCATCCCACCTTGAGAAAGTGGCAGGACCGGAGTCGTAGAAAGAGAGGTATCAACCTCCTCAGCAGATAACAGGTCAACTGGTTCAAGAAAGATCTTGAGGGTACTGACCTAAGTCTCGGCCAACTGGCTTGAGAGGGAGACCATGGGGTCAGCAGCCAGAGCCAAAGCACCGACTGTAGTCGGTAACTCTGCGAAGTGCAGGAATCGGAGGCCTGCGAGCACTCCCGATCCCACGATGATGATGAGACCATTTCTTGGTCTCTCTTTCTCCTTGTTGTCCTTGGATTTTTTGGGTTTTGTGCCGAGGACCCGTCCATGGGTGGAAGGTTTAGCACAACTCTTTAAACACTCCGGTAAACGAAACACCCAAAGGGAGCGGCAAATAGGCCAAAGCCGAGGAGGATTGCGAGGCGGCCTGAGTCACTGCCTCCTTAAACACCGCGAGTTGTTCAGCAGACCTCACAGCTGTGTAGACCACCCAATGCGCATCTTTAGAATGAATGGGCAGAACCTGATCATCCAGATGGCAAGGAGTAAGCAGGCAAGGTGGTCCTCCAAAGTGGAGGGAAGAAAGGAGTGGCATAATCCACAAGCCTGGATATTGTGCTTGTGGCCCAGGCAGTATATGCATCAGGACTGTGGGTCTGATCGGCACATAAGCTGCCCGCAACAGCATTTCTGGAACACTGGAGCGGACTTTGCATCATCCATGTTGGCGGCGAGAACTAAAGCTGAAGACAAAAAAGTTTTCACCAAGAATAGTGAAAAACTAAAGCAAAGGGCCTCTTCAGCACAAGGGCAGTTAGAAGGGAATCTTCTTCTTCCAGCGGAAAGGAAGATGTAACATCATGGGGCAGTACCAAGAGAGTTACCACCCGGGTGGGTAGGAAGAGCCAGCTTGAAGACTTTCTGGTGAGCCTTAAAGGGGAAAGGACACTGCCAGAAGTGTGGACTGAACATCATATCCATGTCCCTAAAACTGTTAAATTTTTATTTTTTTTTGTAGAAAATGTGGTTGGTTCCCTTTAGGCAGGAACCATGTTACTGAGCAGCCTTCCCTGGTTCCTGGAGCCAGAAAAAAAGAACGGTTACTTACAACTTACCGTAACAGTAGATCTTCAAGGGAATGTCTTTCACAGGTCACCCCTCTAGAACTTAGTCGTCACACACTAGAATTCCATGGAGGCTTTTTCTGTAATAAGTCTATCCAGGGCCACCTACACCAACGTCACCCGCGATGTCACTCTCCATACGTAGACGTAGGCAACCCCACTCCCTCCCAAGTTCCCTGCCGGAGACCAGTCTCACCCAGCTACTCCTGGGGAACCAAGGAGAGAGATAGTGTGCCTAGCCCTGGTCAAGGCTGGAGCAGAGACAGCAGTCCAAAAGACTGTCTGTGACAGCTAATGCAGGGCCGGTGCAATTCACTAGAAGAGCTGCCTGCCCGCTCAACAACACAAAAGTTCCAACAAAGAAGTGATTGCACTCAAAACAGTGTGTTTGGTGTCTTAATGGTTTAATTCCAAAAATAAAGTTCCCATTCGTTTTGACTGGACAGTGACCTGCTGAGGTTGTCTGACAATATGTTTTGGTCTCCTGGAACATGGATGGCCAACAGCCCCAGGCCGTGATCCAGAGCCCAGTACCAGACTCTCATCACTTTCCTGCACAGAGGATAAGAGTGCGTTCCTCCTTGCTTGTTGATGTAATATACCACACTGAGGTTGTCAGACTGCACCAGCAGAGGGCCCAGAGACAAGTGGTTCTGGAAAGCCTGGAGTACATATAGGACTGCTCTCATTTCTAAAACATTTATGTGGAGGTAAGTCTCCACCGGAGACCAGGATGCCTGAGACTGGAAGGGACCGAGGTGGGCGCCCCACTGCATGCCCCAGACATTCATGGTAAGGATCTACCCAGGAGAGGGAATGAGTAAAGGGACTCATTGCAAAAGACTGAGTGGGTGCTGCCACCACTGAAAGACCTTGTAAACATGGGATGAACAAGGAGCATTTGGCCCAAGTCATCAGAGCACTGGTCCCACTAAACTCAAGAGGTTACATTGGGATATGCGCATGTGAAGCCTGGCTAGGGGTACAGTGGCTACATGAGGCCCAAGAGTCTGAGACAGGACCTGGCTGTGACATGCCTTTCCGGAGCCACTAGAAGGCGCGAGCCATCAGGTATTCCGCCCAGTCCTGAGGCATGAAGGTCTTGCCCTGCGTAGAGTCCAGAACTGTGCCAATGTACTGCAAGTGCTGGGATGGGAAAAGGAAAGACTTGAGCAGACTGACTGTAATGCCCAGGGAATTAAACAACTGCACAGTCCTGTGCAGTGTGACCAGCAAGAGTTCCCTGGATGGGGCCTTTAGTAGCCAGTCATCCAGATATGGGAACACATAAAGGTCATTGCATCTGAGACCGCCATCACTGCTGCTAAGAACTTAATAAAGACCCACAGCACAGAAGACAAGCCTGAACTGGTAATGCTCCCCCTGGAACAGGAACCTATGATACCACCTGTGAGGGGGCCAAATCAAGATATACAGATAAGCGTCCTGCATGTCCAGGGAACAAAGTCAGTCCCCCTGCTTGAGCAGCAGCAGCAGGTCCTGTAGGCTGACCATACAGAACCACTAGTACTGGATGTACTGGTTTAGTCCCTTGAGATTCAGAATGGGACGCACATCTCCTGTTCTTTTGGGAACCAGGAGGAACCTGCAGTAGAAAAGTACAGTTACATAAGAACTTACCATAACAGTAGATCTTCGAGAACAGCTCTTGCAGCAGGTTACACCATTAGGACTGAAGCCGTCAGGCGCCAGGACCCAACGGAAAAATTCTAGCTAGCTAACTACAGCGGGGACCGCCTGGCCGGTCCTCCTCTCGATCATTGTACATGTGAGACAAAAAGGGGGCGGTCCCGCCTAGATTCCCAGTTCTCCCGGCTGAGACTTCTTGCCGAGGCTGACATCAAAATGGGAGACCTAGGATTGGCCACAGAAGACAGAAAGATAACAATTCCTGCTCAGAAAGACTGAGCCATGCCTCCTCCAAGGGGAAGGTGGGGAGATGCCTGCTGCAAGAGCTGTTCGAAGATCTACTGTTACGGTAAGTTCTTACGAACTGTACTATCTTACTTCGAGACACAGCTCTTGCAGCAGGTTACACCATTAGGACTGATTCCCAAGCAGTAACGCTGTCAGAAGATCCGGGAGGAGGAAATAAAGGATAAATACCAGGTCCTGAACCTAGGACAGAGACCCTGAAGCACGCTGCCAAAACCAGCCCTTCGCCGAGAGGGCGATGTCCAGGCTATAATGCCGATAAAGGTATGCACAGAACTCAAGTAGCTGCAGCGCATATAGCAGAAGTGGAAACATTTTGAGCGCTGCAAAGGAAGTAGCCACCCTCTAGTGGAATGACCCGGACTGTACCCTGGAGGGGCTTTGTTTGATACCATAACAGTGAGAAATACACTGGACAAGCCAGCGAGAAAGGGACTGTTTGGATACGGGTTGGCCCATCATTCTCTCAGAGAAGGAAATGAAAGTTGCTCAGAACTACGAAAGGACTGAGTTCTGTTGAGGTAAAACCTCAGGCTGCGTGAACATCCAGGGTATGGAGCAGAGCCTCCTCTATTTGAGTAGCTCGAAGTAGACCGAAGGTCGATATCCTGGTTCAGAGTGAGTGAAGAAACCACCTTAGGCAAAAATTTAGGGTTCGGCCTCAGGGATACTCTGTCCCGTGGAAAACTAAATAAGGCTCTTTGCACATGAGAGCGTGAAGTTCAGAAATTCTTCTTGCCGAGGTAACAGCACTAAAACAACGCTTCACGACAGAAAACGAAGCTCGCAATCCGCTGCAGGTTCAAAGGGGGAGCGTGAGCTGTTCCAGGACAAAGAGCAAATCCCATGGAGGCCATGTGGTCTCAATAGGAGGCCTAAGGTGTAACACTCCCCTAAGAAATTCCCGAGAGGCGTCCACCTGAGCCACTGTACGATTTCCCACCGGGAGGTGGTAAGCCGAAATGGCACAGAGGTGCACTTTAATAGAGGAGTAGGCTAGACCCGAATGAAAGAGGGAGAGCAAATATTCTAATATTACTCCCACAGGACAACCTAAAGGGGAAAGGTCACGTGCTCGCGACCATACACAAAAACGGCGCCATTTCATGGCGTACGTCGCATGCGTTGCCGGCTTTCTGGCTGCAGAAAGGACTTCTGCAACCTCTTGCGAGACCCCGTGACGCAAAATGGCTATGTCTCTAGGAGCCAAGCATGCAGGTTCAAGGAACGTAGGTCCGGGTGGACAAGTGAACCCTTCTCCTGAGACAGTAAGTGGGAGCTGAGCGGCAACGGGAGCGGGGGTTCCCGAGATAGTTGAATCAACAAGGGGAACCAAATCTGTCTGGGCCAAAATGGGGCCACCAGGATCATTAGTGCGTGCTCCCTGCGCAGTTTGAGAAGAACTCTCTGGATCAACGGGAAAGGAGGGAAAGCGTAGAGGAATCTGTTCGCCCAGGAGAGGGATAACGCGTCTCGCCAGAAAACACCAGGCCCTGGATCTAGCGAGCAAAAATTGGGCAGTTTTGCGTTGGATGGGGAGGCGAACAAGTCTAGATCTGGAGTTCCCCATCGAAGAAACAGATCCTCTGCTACCTCTTGAAGAAGTTCCCATTCATGGACTCTGGCCTGAGAACGACTCAGGCCGTCTGCAATCGTGTTGTCCACTCCGGGAACGTGCACAGTGATCAGATTCGCGCCGTGTCTGATTACCCAATCCCACACTCTCATGGCCTCCCTGCAAAGGGGGTAAGAGTGTGCGCCTCCTTGTTTGTTGAGGTAATACATCACCGCCGTGTTGTCTGTCTGAAGTAGAAGAGTACACGGTGGGATAACTGACTGAAGGGCCTGCAGGGCATAGAGGACCGCTCTCATTTCCAGCACGCTGATGTGAAGGTGAGCTTCCATCTGGGTCCACGTACTCTGGAATTTACCCGCCCAGGTGTGCCCCACCCAAGACCGGAAGCATCCGTGGTGAGGATGACCTCCGGGGACAGCGCAATGAACGGGATGCCTGATGAGAGCGACTCTGGGGCTAGCCACCACTGCCAGTCTTGAATCACTGAATTCGTGAGTCTGACCGGATGCTGCAAGTGGTCTTGCCTTTGGTCCCATTGCACTTTGAGCATCCACTGAGTAATTCGCATGTGGAGTCTTGCGAAAGGGACAGTAGGAATGTCCGCAGCCATGTGTCCGAGCAAGCAAAGGACCGACCTGGCAGGTACAACCTTGCTTAATGATAGGTCCCTTATGAGGGATCTGATGCGCCCGCTCTGTCGGCCGGAAGAAAGGCTCTTCCCGAACAGTGTCCAGAACTGCTCCTATGAACTGCAGTTTCTCAGACGGTACCAGGAGAGACTTCGAATTTATGAGAATGCCCAGGGATCGGAACAGATCCTGGGTGCTCTGGATTGCAGAAGCAACGCCTCTGAGGCGCCATGAGAAGCCAGTCGTCCAGGTACGGAACACGAGTGGCCCTGTCTCCTCAGAGACGCTGCCACAACTGCCATGCACTTGGTAAAGACCCTTGTGCGGAAGACAGTCCGAAAGGAAGGGCTCGGAACTGAAGGTGGTGGTCGAGAAACTCAAGCGCAGGAACCCCATGTGCGCCTGAGCTATAGGGATGTGCAGGTAGGCATCCTGCATGTCTAGAGACGCTAAAAGGCGTCCTGTTTGAGCATGGGGATAAGACCCGGAAGGGTCACCATGCGGAATCTCTTGTAAGTGACCGACATATTGAGGTCGCTGAGGTCCAAGATTGGACGGAGGTCCCCTGTTTTCTTGGGAACCAGGAAGAAGTGGGAATAGTATCCTAGTCCTCTGGTTCTCTGGGACGATTTATCGCCCCTTTCAAGTAGCGAGTACTTCTGCCAGATCAAGGCTTTGTGCTGACCCTGATACCGGGAGGCAAAGGAGGCCCCGAGGGTGGCTTTCCTGCGATTCTATAAAGTGGCCTAGACTGACCAACTGAAGAACCCACCTGTCGGTGGTAATGGCCTGCCATCCCGCACGGTTTCAATGCACTCCGACTATAAACTCCCGTTGATCCTGAGGGGCGGGGGCCGGAAAGGAGTCAGGCTGTGGCGGCAGATGGACCCGCTGGCTGGGCCTGCCTAGGAGAACGCTGGCCTCGGCTGGCGGGGTGTTTGCCCTGGGCTCTATGAAAACCAGAGCCCCTCTGAGGTGCAGCGGAGCGGGTCTGTTGCCTCTGCGTCCGCGCACGAAAACGGCTTTGGTTCCTACGAAAGGAACCAAGCTTAGGTCGGTACATGGCCTGAACCGACCTTACCGCCTTCCCGGCCTCTTGGAGTTTGGTAAGGATCTTTTCTGTAGGATTACCAAACAATACCTCTCCCTCAAAAGGAGCGCCCAAGATGTTCTTTGACGTCGGTAAAACCGAGACGCGCAACCAAGAGTGTCTCCGAGGCATACGCCAGAAGCTGCTGCTCGGGCCGATGAGTCCGCTGGAGTCATACGCTGCTCTTAGCACTTGGGTCCCCACGCCTGAACCTCGCACGGAGGAGCTGAAGCATCTCCTCCTTCTGCTCACCTCGGGCATCTTTTCAGCCGCTTCAGACCCTGTTCCCACAAAGCGTTCTGAACTGAACCATGTGGGTTAAATAGTTCAAGGATCTGATGGCGCAGGTAGCGAAGCATACATGCGCCTACCCAAGCGCTCCAGTTGTTTGGACTCTGGGTCCGTGGCAGGGTGCTCAAACGCTGTGGCCTCTGTGACCGGTCATGTGAGGCTGTGATGACCAGAGAATCGCCTGAGGATGATGCGCAAGTACTGGTCGCCCCTAGGAGCCTTGTACAAGCGATCAGCTTTCTTCGGTCTCGCTGAGCGAGTGTGGACGCTTCCACGCTGCCTTGGTGACGCCCACGAAAGTGTCAACCAAGGGTGGTACCACCACAGGCTTGGGGTCCTTTTGTCAAGATATTTGGCGAGGCGCACTTTTCGGGTCTAAGTCTTCAGCATCCCATCCCATGTTCTCTTGTATATGTCTCATAATATCAAGGAACGAGGGATCATCCGAGGAGATCTAGGCATCTCACGTGGGTCCGGAGAAGGGATGGAGAGTGGAGATGGGGATCTAGAGGTGGAGTAGTCTGATCCCGTGTCCTCCGTTGAAGGCGATCGTCGGCGTCTCCTGGATCTCTTGGGGCTGGGTGATCCAGAAGAGGATTTCGACGGAGGTCTCCGTTTATCAGGTCTCCCCCTGGGAGGGGTTCTAGGCCCCCGGGGAGGAGGAACACGGCCTGCCGACCGCGATGGCGGGGGGGAGGCAGGAACCGGAGTAGGAGGAGGAGGAGGAGGAGGAGGAGGGGAACCATGTCCTTTCTAATGGTATCCCACCAGGAGGTGAACAGATCTTTCACCTCCGCTAGAGAGAGGCCCGACGACGGGCCCGGTGCCGGTGGGCGGTCGTCGGGTCCCGGCGTCGGCTCCACAGGGGGCTCTGGTAATGGCGAGGGTTCCCTGGGAGTACCGACGGACCGGGTCGCCTGCCTGGTCCTCGGCTGCTCTAGGTCCTCCTCCGAGGCTCCTGACCGACGCCGGTCGGAGGCAACAGGGCCTTCTTCTTCAGGAGGGCGGGCGCCGGTCCTCACCGCGCCCGCTGATGCAATGGCCGGGCGCCGGCCGCCGGGCCGACGGCGGCCAGGGAAGCAGGGCGACGGCTGACAGCTGTCGAGCCGCGCCTGGGCTGTAGCTTTTTAAGGGCGTGAGCTCCAGCGCCTTGTGTGGAGGCACCGACGAAGACCTGACGCCGGGTACCGAGGAGCGGGAACCCGACTTGCGGTGGTGATGGTGTCGCTCCTCGGACTTCGCCAAGGCCCTGAAGGGGAGGAAGGCTCATGGATTTTTCCTGAGAGGAAGGCTTCTCACTGCAGCCGGGAGATTTAACCGGAGCTACGGACTCAACCCCTGGATGGGGACCTGAAGGGCCTTCTCCTTCTTTTCTCCGGTGCTTGTGGACCTTGGAGCTTCCTTGAGGACATGGTCTTCAGTTGTTCCTCCAGAAGAAACGCCTGCAAAGCCTTTCTGACGCCGGATCCAGGTACGGGTGTTGAACCCTTGGCAAAAGAAGGACAGGCCCGGTATCGGTTCGGCCCAGGCACCGGACGCAGGCCGTGGGGTCCTTGAACGGGATCTGCTTTCCACAAGCGCACTCGATGGATGGCCAGAAGTTGGTGATGACATCAAGATCTTGCTTGAAGAGAATTCTGAAAATTTGGTAAAAGCACTATTCACGCTGGCCGCGCTAGACTGGTAACCGAAGGGGTCAGGTAGCTGTCGACGGGCGGAAAAGAACTGGGGAATCTGGGCGGACCGCCCTTTGTACCACACCTGACGCCGGAGGCGGACCGACGTCGGGGGTGGTCCCCGCTGTAGTTAGCTAGCTAGAATTTTTCCGTGGGGTCCTGGCGCCTGACGGCTTCAGTCCTAATGGTGTAACCTGCTGCAAGAGCTGTGTCTCGAAGTAAGATCCACATGTTCTGCTGACTCCGTGAGACAGGTTCTACTGCCTGCTTGCATAACAGGGGCTACTTCATCCAGGAGCACTGGAATGTGGTCCGGAGGGTACAGGGTTGGAACAAGTGTAAAGGCTGGGGCTCTTCCAGAAGCTCTAGAGTGTGGCTACTATTTGCAGAATCCAAGCATATGAGGTAATGGTCCTCCACTACTCGAGATGCAGAGAAAAATGACCCCATAGCATCGCCTCCTGGCTTGGAACAAGAGGCTGATGTGGGGCCAGTGGTAGAGGCAATGCCACTGTCTCTGGGGCTTTTGGCTGAGGCACCAGTGCTGAAGGAAGGGGTAGGCAGACAGAAGCTTTGAAGATAGGTGCCAGAACCAGGCTTCTGGGAAACCTTTTAAAAGGAAGGTCTCAGACAGCTTCTGCGTTAGGTATGAGAAAGGGAATGGACCGATCTTATGGCCCACCCGGAGGTTCTGCACTTCATTAATAATGTCCTGCACGATGGGGGCACTGCTGAACAGCCCACTGGAAGCAGCATTTTCCCTGCGCTCCTGGGTTTCTGCACTTTAAATTGTATTAAAATGATTTTATAATGAAGCTTCCCAGACACACAGCGCAGGAAAGGTGTGTGGTGACCCTACGGACAGCACTATGGGGAAAAAACAGTGGGGCGACCATCTTGTGTACAGATTTCTTCACTCCCAAAATATCACAGCAGCACTGTGAGGTGTGGCCTATGTCTTCTGAAGAAGTGGCGGTATCGAGTGAATCGCCTCCGGGGGGTGACTCCTTACTCTCGATTCAGGCGACACTAAACCCACTGGTCAAAATGGTTCAGGATATCGATAAAAAACTGGACTCCCTGATGCCCAGAGTTTCGGCTCTTGAAACTAGGATGGATCATTGTGAGCAGTCAGTCCAGAGATCAGAGCACTTGGTAATGAAGGCCTATGATGTTACTACCAAATTGATAAAAGAGAACACATTATTATGGCATTATCTAGAGGTGGCAGAGAATCAGGCCAGGGAAAGGAATGTGTGGATCATGGGCCTCTCTGAATCAGCCGAGGGAGAGGGCTGTCTTGGCTTTGCCAGAGCCTTTTTGCCAACAATCCTGGGCCTGTCAGAGGATGATCCCCTGCTCTCGACAGAGAAAGCCTACCGCATTACTCCAAGGCGGGGTGTGTCGGACACAGTGGCTCCTCTGACTTTTGTGCTTGTATGCAGCGGAGTAGATGATCGAGACCAGGTGCTTGCCCTAGCCAGAAGGGAAGAGTTAAGTATGGGGAGGATATCTTGCAGATATTCCTGGATCTATCTTATAGCACCCGGCAAAGGAGGAAGGCATTTGATGGCATTCGAAGCCGTCTTAGACAGCATAGGATCCAGCATCTACTGTTCCCTGCTAGATTGCCCCAGACATGGCAGGGGCAGCAGTATCAATTTTCTGATCCGAAGGATGCTGAAAAGATGCTGCAACACATTATGCAGGCGTTGGAGGTGACAGAGGAAGGGGGTGCCTCTCTGGAGGAAGCCAAATCCTGTGCCTGGATCTGTCCCTTGAACCGTGAGTTGGATAGGGTTGTGGGCTGGAGTATGGACTGTTCTGGCAGAGCATATTAGAGGAGTTTTTTTTTTTTTTTTTTTTTATATTCAGGTTCTCGATGTTTAATTGTGACTGTTGCCAGAATGTTGACTCTCATACAGTGTGTATGTTCGTGTTATTTTATCCAGCCCAGACCACTTATTTGCCCAATCCATTGGAATTTATTGGTATTTCCGGCACCTTGTTTCATGGACAGTAAGGGCAATGTCCCAAGTTTGGACTGCTATGCATGTGACATGGACAATATTATATCATTTGTTTTAGTGCTGTGGTTGTTAATTAACGTTGCTTTGTTGTTTGGGGGAACTTTGTTTATTGCTCTTATGTTTTACTTGGTAGAATGGGAGCTCATTGGGTATAAATACACATGTTTGTGGGTCATGCCAGGAAATCGTCTTGATCATAATAGCAATATGGTTAATTATTGTTTATAGATATACAGTTTTGGTTGTAAGATACCCCTTTAGCCTTCCTTGGCTGCATGCTATGGGATTTAATGTGTCTACCATGGGGTCTCTCCCCCTATGTTGTAACTCCAGAGGAGGTGTCATTTTTTCCTTGGTTTGACAAAATCTGTGTTGTCAAAGCACTGCTATCCTCCTGTGCTAATATGGTTTTGTAAGTTTTGCCTTGCAAAATTAATAAATAAATACAAAAAAAAAATAATGTCCTGCACGTTTGCAGCCCATAAAGGAGGCATCCAGGACTTTTTGCTGCACATCTGCAGCAAACCCAGAAACATGGACCCAGGAGTGCCTCCTTAGGCAAATGCCTGTGGCGGATGCTTTGGCTGTGATATCTGACATGCCATAGATGGTTCAGAGGTGTTTACTGATGTCCTCTGCTGCCTGAAGAACTCTGAGAAGTTCCTGCCTCTGAGACCCTTCTGGAAAGGCCTGGGCAGCCGCCATGCCCTTCTTCCATAGAGTGTTCTGGTATTTAACCAGACGAGACAGGTAATTTGAGATTCTGAGGCTCAAAGTAGCTGAGGCAAAGGTCCTCTTACCCCACAAATGAAGTCTCCTGGATTTCTTATCAAGAGGAAGGTAGCTAAGGTGCTTGGGCACCTTAAATCAGCCATGGGCAGCCTTAATGACCACTGAATCTGTTTCAGGCTGGGCGGAATAGAAGGGTTTCCCTAGGGGAGCCTGGTACAGTCTATCTGCCTTTCTGGGCATAGCAGGGACTGAATTAGGCCTGTGTCAAACAGCCTGGGCACCATCATCCAGAGCCGGGAGTAAAGGAGGTATGACTTTGGGGGGTGATTTTGGGATCTCAAGAAAATCCACCAGATTTCTCCTGGTGATGTCATCCTCTTCAGCTTGGAACCCCATAGTGGACTGAAGCTGCTTCATGATATTACAGAAGCTGGGGTCCTCAGGAAGGGATCTAGAGGCATTTTTCTCAGAGTCCACATTCCTGGAAGAGGTAGTGGACCTATCAAAAGAGCAGACCTCAGTGTCCTCCTTTTTCTCTGGAAGGATGAGATCAGGGCAATATTCCTCCTCCACTTCGACCTGTTCTGAGACAGGGAATGAAGGAACAGATGCCAACGACACCTGGGAAGGCACGGGGCAAGAAGGCTGGATCGGCGATGAAGTGGAAGGAGACCCTGAAGTAGGAGTCAACGGCGGGGCAAGCAGAGGAGTGAACTGCCTGACCAAAGCCGATGTGATAGAAGTCAGAATGCAGTTAAGGTCGACAATTGGGTAAGGGATGGCGGTAGTGACCGGAAGCAATGGTGAAGGCGCAAAACCCGCCAATGACAGCCCCTGCTGGGACTGAAGGTGTCAGCACTGGGGAAAAACAGCCATCGGTGACCCAGCAGTGACAGAAAGTGACGAGGCCAAAGCAAGACCAGCCATCGATGATCCACTGTCCACGACAGGAGCGGTGGAGGAGCAGTGGGGTCCGGCTCCAGGGAGTCCCGTGAAGAAGCAAGCAGTGACGGTGGGGACCGGCCACCAGGAAGTTGACAGCCTGGCTTCCTCTGAAGCTGGAGATGGACTC
Organism: Neoceratodus forsteri; assembly: GCA_016271365.2. Lineage (NCBI taxonomy): Eukaryota > Metazoa > Chordata > Ceratodontiformes > Ceratodontidae > Neoceratodus > Neoceratodus forsteri. Next base: position 200,736,035 of record JADMNL010000025.1, read on the forward strand.
TCCCACCTGGATCAGCCTGGAAGGCACCGAGGCCGAGGCAACGGAGGAAGTCAGCCCCGAGGGTGCCGAGTACCGGATGACTGGGGAAGAGGCCTGCGAGGACCGGAACCGGTGACCCAGAGAGCAGTCTTTATGATGGTCCTTGTCCCTACGTTTCCCAGAGGGCTTTTCCAGGCCTTGGTCACCTGCAAGCCCAAGGAGCATGCCAGATAGGAGGAAGAAGCCCCTGAGCCCCACATTCCAAACTGGCTAACTTTTGCTCCATCAAAAATACCATGCTGGACCGTTTTCAGTGCCACAGAGTAGTGAGGTCGAATTTCTGGCACAACTCACAGGCAAGAGCATTATGAGAAGGCCCGAGACAGCAAACAAGAGATTTCGTGCTCGTCCTCACAATAAATCTTCTTTCCGCAGCAGCAGCGATGGAAGAGACAGGACGACTCAATAGTTCTAGATATAAAAATAACAAAAAGAAAAACTTCGAACGTTTTGGCAGTCGACTGACCAACAAAGCTTCTGATGGAGTCCGTGTAAGAATGACTGAAGGTGGGAAACGAACTGAGGAGGGAGTGGCGGCCCCTGATAGACTGCTACAGAAAAAGTTTCCGTGGGATCCTAGTGCCTGACAGCTAAGTTCTATAAGTGTGACCTGATGAGAGAGATATCTGAGAAAAAGATTCGCAAAACCAAAAAAATAAAATATTATTAATAAAGTCCCTAACTACTGCAAAGTAATGAAAAACTAACTCGCAACTGAAAACAAATGTGTGAAGAATTAAATCTGTTGACCAGAAAACTGGAGCAGACTTTGGAGTGACTGCCCTCTTCAGCAAAGAAACATGATGCTAAAACAGCAGGGGGTAGCCGGCCCAGTGGAGCTGAGGGTTGAGGCGCTGGACGCCACAACTTGCGCCATGCTGACAACCCGGGTTCGGGAATGGACTCGGGTCGTTGGGGGTCGGCAGGGGAAGGAGGGAGAGGATTGAGCATCCGGAGAACTGCTCTCCCCTCCCCTCCCGGGAAGGGTATCAGGGTTAGCCTCGCTCCATAGCAGCCCCTGGTAGAGACTAGGGATCACACGGAAGCGTAGGCTTGATGCAATGTCAGTGGGGCGGAGTGGCGGCAGATGGCTGCACGACAGATGCACTGCCGTCATTGCATGACCGTGCTGCGGGGGAAAGTAAACAGTAAAAACTCCCTGGTGGCTTAGTGGAGGCGAAGGGGGCCCCAGTGTCCTGCCCACATCCCAACACGGGGCCGGACTTCCTGGTCTTCTGCCTTGTCCTCCGGAGTCCTCAGACGTCCCTCTAATTCGCAGACAGATTGCCAAGGGAGGGTGATCTGGGGGGGACTGGACTAGGTCAGGGAGTGTTGGAGAGGAGACCAGGTAAGGAGGGCTTCAGGCAGAGAGTAGAGGCAGCAGAAGAGTGGGTTCCCTGGAGAGATGCCCTAAGCCCCAGTGCAAAAACAGAATTGACCAAAAAAAAAAAACCAGCAGGGGGGAGCATGACCACAGTGTAGAGTTTGACATTGTATTCGAAGTTTTAAAATTAGCATAAACTTCTACCTCTGGGGCATCACACTTGATGGGATGATGCACTTTTGTAAGGGACAGGAGAACCACATGGCACCTCACATACAGAAGCACATGGGGCAGCTCGCGTCCCCTCAAAACAGAGGTGACAAGAATTTTTTGGGCAGCAGAAAGAACTATGATACAACAGAGTTTTTGAGTGTATGGATTTCCATACACTATTTAATTTTCCTAGTTTGCTAGCCATGGAACTTTACCCATTATTACATTTTCAAAATTCCTGCCGGAGGGTCGGGGGCAAGCTAGAATGGAAGCCTAGAACTTTTTATTTTTGACATGATTTTAAAGCCAGCTAAAGGGTAACCACTGTCATGTCATCACATACTGTGGAGGGACACAAGAGGTTTATAAAATGTGTTCTGAGGATCAGAAACACAAAAAAATGCACAAAGCCTCATCACCTATGGACAGTCCCAACAAAGTGCATTTTGTGACAGATCCTGGTGCCATCTAGGGGTTTCTCTGGGACTGGAACTTTTCATTTCTGATATGATTATAATAATAGCTGTGTCCTGGGGATTAGCTATAAAACACATTAACATAAAACGTGCCTAGCTATTTTCTTTTTAAGATTAATGGCAAATCATTCTTTCCACCCTTCAGTCTTTTTACAGCTGGGGTGCAGCTGGACAACATCCAAAAGGGTAACGAATAATAATGCACCTTCGTAGGCCAGCCTGCCAGTGCGGCAGCAAGGCGTCCACTTGCAGTGCTGATATCCCAGGCTCGGAGACAGACTCGGGAGTCGGAGGGCTGGCCGAGGGGAGAACGACTGAGCAACCGAGGGACTGTTCTCCTTTTTGGGAGGAGACAGTGTCCAGTGCCTTACGGACCACTGGCAGAGGCTGGGATAACGCTGCAGCCGGGCGCCAGTAATCCTAAGGTGTGACGACGCTGGCCATCATCGACAGACGTCCCCACCCACAGGGATCCACATTCAATATATACTGCCGTCTCCCTCTATGAGGCTCCATGCTCTGTATCAGTCTGCTCCCTCACCCTGCCGGCAACAGACGTGCGTCCACCAGCACATCCCGGTCCCGTGGCCCCACCCTGCGGGGCAAGCCAGGGGGTTCCTCTGGTGTGAGATTCCTGCCAGAGTCACGACTTTAGATCCACGGGTCCCAGGGCTAACCGACAGCCCCAGCCAGTGGAGGCAAGCCTATGATCCGATCGCCAAGCAGGTAAGTTTGGGGATGGTCAGAGAGCGGGGTGGCAGAAGCTGAGCCCTGGAGTGGCAAAGTACACTAAATATAAAAAAAAGGCACCTTCAGAATATCTACTTAAACAAGAAATGTGGTGCAGGCAATAAATGGATCCATAAAAATACCAAGTGTATTTGAATACATTTTTGTTCCTTGGGGAAATTTTCTTAAGATACCCTTGCTGTAATGTGTGTGCTTAGTTCCCAGGGAGTTGCCAACCGACAACCTCACAACCCCTGCCAGTTGACTGCCATTTCCCAAGATGAATGAGATTACAAGCCCCACTCCCACACCCCTTCCCCCCCAGAAAAAAAGCAGAGCTTACCACATTTGCACCACTTCATATGGGTGATTTCTATCAACCCCACTGTATCTGTACAGCCCTGCTGCTCAGCAACACAATGTGGAACTACAAATATGGCCCAGTGGTTACAGCAAAGAACTGTGAACTACGAGCTCCCAGGTTTGAATGACACAATGTGACCTTGAGCAAGTCACTTGACCTTCCTGCAATCCAGTACTCCTAGCTGTATAACTGTATGGAACCTGGGCCCCACTAAAAATGAAATGATGGGTTTTAGTTGGGCTGTTTCAAGTTACAGAAGTTGTGAAAAGCACAAACGCTACATGAATGTGTAATGTGGAAATTATTGTTTTGGGAACTATAAACAGAATTTACAGATCAAGGAAGCACTCTCGACCAATCTAAACTCTTCTTTCCTGTGCGAAGGACACTCTTACTCCTTACTCTGTAAAGAGTCTCTTACACGCAGCTGACCTGGAAACGGCCACATTTGGAAGACTGTGCTAAATGTTTTTAAATATATTATTGATCCACTTGATCAATAATATATTAATACAGCTAGAAAGACCACTCTTACTGTTGTTAGAGAGTTCTAAATTACATGCTGGGGTAACAGAACTGCTTCCCTTTAGTTCGCGGTCTTACTATCCTGAGAATGTGTGCAAGACCACAACACTAAGAATGGCCTGGGTGGTCGTATTACAAACTTCGCTTTCTGATTTACGTTTACTACAAAGGAGAACACAAATGATGAAGAAAGCAGCCCCTCTGACCTTGAGTATGTAAAGCAGAAAGATTAAGTTGGCAGTCGGACTCCCAGCAGGTTCCTTATATGAATATTATTAAAATTATACCTACCATAACTTCAAAGATACTTGTACTCATTGGGTACAAACAAAAATCAGTCCAATACTGTATTTTACTTGTACACACTGTACACTATTACTTGCCATTATAAGATATTGTAAAGCAGCAGTGCAATGACACATGTTTTCCCCAAAAAGTTAGTTTTACCTACAATTCAGAACAATATTAACAAACCCGTCAAATGTACTTGCCTAGGTACCTCCCGTGCTGTGCACCATGAGTCTTTTTTCATTTTTTTTAATCCAAACCCTTGTCAGGTCTACAATGCTTTTTGTATGCAAAATGTGGCGGCCATCTTTTTTTCTTGAGAAAATTTCAATTAAAACATTTGTACAGTAGTCAAATGTTGGTGGAATTAGGACATTCTACCACAAAGTAAAGCTGGAAGACGCCTGAAGTCTTTTATAGTGAAAAAAGGGTAGGGTTAAATTTTTTGCCCAATTTTGTTGCACTGCTGCTTTAAACGTAAGCCGTTTGAGACAAGCAAGGGTTAAGATTTTGTAAAAACATGACTTAGAATGTCAATTTCAAGATGTTCTGTGTTTTTCTGCAAAAGCAACTAAAATGGGGCACCACCAGGAAACGCGATGCTATGACCCAGCGAGGGATGCTATGGCCAGTGGAGATGTAAATGGGGAGCCCAAGAAAAACTAGCAGAGCAAGGTTAGGGGTTCCATATGAGAGAGGGGGTAGGCATTCTCATAAAGCCCTTCAGGGTTTACCACCTGCAGCAAAGGTTGCCAAGCTTAGGGTATGACTAGGGGTAAGGAGTATGGGATGCGACACAGATCTCCCATCTGGTCCAGTCTCAGGGTTCTGGAACAACAGAACACTAAAGGAAGGTGATGGGCCTGTAGGAGCAATTCCACATGGAGCAGTTTGTCCATATCACTGTTGTTTTGGCAGTTTCCAGTATTAAGCAGAGACTGGAGTTTTCAATCAAGTCCGAGATGCGGCAGCATCCGAGGTAAATGTTTTCCCCAGACAAACAAGACCAGAATCCAGTTATGAATGGGCCACGAAGATGCTATTTAGGTTTCTGTGAGCCAATGGTCATCGAAGCAACCTTATGCCTGCCGTCTGAGGTTTGCCTTCCTGGTAAGCTATCATGGGTTTGACCCTGTTGCCAAACACCAAGCAGGAGTATCCATGAGGCCAGTGTCCAGAACCTTAGTGAGTGAAATGCCCACAGAGTACATCCCCAAGTGCATGGGCAGCCATGGATCCTGAGGTAATGCAGGTTCCCACAGGCTACATACCTAAAATAAATCCTAGATGCCTATCCCTTGTAGAATACCAGACACCCAGGGGTGAACGAGTGTGCAAAACGAATATGGGAAGATGAGCGACAATGGTACCATGTAAAGGTACTCCTACTGTAGAGATGGGTTCCCCTAGTTACATACATCTATGGGTGTACAGTGCAAATGTAATGGTATTTGGGCTGTAAGAAATAAAAAAGGTGCACCGAATCTCTGAATGAGTAAAGACAAAATGTGCCTGTGTAGTACAGTCTCCCCACTGGAGACAGCAGTGTTGGTGCCAGAATGCAAATCTGTAAAATATGAGTAGAGATTCAGTTCTGAAAACTTTACCCCTTAAGGAACCATGCCTTCAGGTGTAGGGACCGCAAGCTTGAATGGTTCTCCTGACCTTTCAAGACTGTCAGGAGGTCTTGCCACAGAGGCAGAGTGCAAGTCCTTGTGGATATACTGCCACGTGGACTGCAGAGATATGTACCTGGAGTATAAGCTAGATTCCAGATTTTGCATGTCCTTGCACGGTTTTGAGGATCCTGCACCACCCTCGCTGATCATATTATACATCATCAAGGCATGGTCTGAATTTAGCTTTAGAACTTGGTTGCTGACCAACACAGAAAAGGACTTCAGGGACAGAAAAATTGCTCTGAGCTCTAGCAGAGTAATATGTTCCTGTCCTTCTGCTGGGCTCCATGCTTCCTTGACTATATTGTGTAAAATGTCCTCCCCATCCTTAGAGGGAGGCATCTGTGATCAGAATTAAACAGTGCAGTGGTGGTATAAAAAGGATGTTTCTTAGGTGGTGCACCTGCTCCCAGAAAGAACAGTTATACACTTACCATAACAGTAGATCTTTGAGAATATCTCTTTCATCAGGCCACACCTATGAAACTATACTCGCCAGTCAGCAGGACTGAAACATGTTTGCAAGCAGTCCACTAGGAGCCGCCCACAGCGACAACCTATGTTGGCATTCTCATATATACTTGGGCAGCCCCCTTCCCTCCTCAGTTCCCTGCCGGAGATCATACTCATAGGACCTCCCTCTAGGGAACCAGGAGACAGAGAGAGAGAGAGAACAGTTACATAAGAACTTACCATAACAGTAGATCTTTGAGGGGATCTCAGTCATCAGGTCACACATACGGAACTTCACCATCGGTGAAGCAGGATCCACACGGAAGATTTTCAGCAGTACCACTGGGGCCACCCACGCTGATGTCACCAACCCTATAAAGGCGTAAGTGGCCCTGCTCCCTCCTCAGTTCTTTCCCCCGGAGACTAGGGAGCAAACCATCCCATGGGGAACCGAGGAGAAACAGACGTGCCCAAGCCAAAATAAAAGGCTGGATGCACCAGTAAGCCAGTTCTAAGAGAAGAATCCCAAACAGGGGGATGGTGGGAGGGAAGACAGACTTGATGACTGAGATCCCTTCAGAGATCTACTGTTACAGTAAGTTCTTATGTAACTGTTCTATCTTCTTCGGGGGTATCTTAATCATCAGGTCACACTTATGGAATGAGTCCCAAGCAGTTACAGGTGCAATTGAACAGTCTGGGAGGAAGACCATCCAAAGCTTAAGGCAGGAGGCCCCACAGAACAGCTCTTCCAAAACCTGCACCAACTCTACAGGCAATGTCCAGACTGTAGTGCTTAGTGAAGGTATGGACAGTACTCCCAGGTGGCAGCAGCACAAATGACAGCCACTGAGACCCCTCAGAAACAAGCCACCGAGGTAGCCATGCCCCTTGAGGAGTGCGCTTTCACCCCCCCCGGCAACTTCTTGCCATGCTTGTTGTAGCAGAAAGTACAGTTACGTAGGAACTTACCGTAACAGTAGATCTTCGAGAGAGGTTCCTTCAGTAGGTCATCACATATAGGACTAGCACCACCTGGCCTGGGGCCGCATGGCAGACTTTTCTAGCAATACCTGATGGGGGACCGCCCACCCATCACGTGACCGACGTCAGCGTGACTGTATATAGTGTGTGGTCTCCACGCCCGCCCTCCAATTCTCCCGCCGGAGCGAGGAAGAGGCCTTACAGCAGGAGTGAACAGGAATTGGTGTCCCTGTAAAATATAAAATGAGGGGAAGGAGAGAGAGAAAAATATGACCTACTGAAGGAACCTCTCTCAAAGACCTATTGTTACGGTAAGTTCCTACGTAACTGTACTATCTTACTTTGAGAGGGTTCCTTCAGTAGGTCATCACATATAGGACAGAGTCCCAAGCAGTCCCTCCAGGAAGAGACCGAAAGAAACTAGGGGAGGAGGAAAACAAACTCCAACAGAAAACTGAAGTCCAGAATGGACCCAGCTTATGACAGAAGGCCCTGCAGGATGGCTAGGCCAAAGCCAGCCCTCCACCTAGAAGCAATGTCCAGACTGTAATGTTTGGTAAAGGTGTGGACAGAGCTCCAAGTAGCGGCAGCACAAATGTCAGCCGTAGAAACATTCCGTAGGAAGGCCGTGGAGGCAGCCATGCCCCTAGTAGAATGACCTCTTATGGAACCCGGAAGAGGTTTTTCGTACTTATGGTAACAGTACCGAATGCAGTTGCATAACCATTTGGAGAGGCCCTGCTTAGAAACCGGTTTGCCCCTTGATTTCAGGGCAAAAGAAACGAACAACCGGTCGCAAGAGCAAAACTCTTTAGTCCGATGGGTATAACACCGGAGAATCCGATGGACATCCATCGTGTGAAGGAGTGCCTCACCTCTGTTAGAGGGGGGAGGGGTAATAAACAGGAAGTTCCACTTACTGGTTCAGCATGGTTTCCGACACCTCCTTGGGAAGAAACCTTGGATGCGTTCTGAGGACTGCCTGATCCATATGGAAAATCAAGTAAGGCTCCTTGCAGACTACAGCGTGAAGCTCTGAAATCCTTCGGGCTGAGGTGATAGCCACCAGAAAGAGCACCTTCCAGGACAGGAAGAGCAGATTACAGCTCATAGCCAGTTCAAAAGGGGGAAGAGTGAGCCTTTCCAAGACGAAGTTCAAATCCCAAGGTGGAGCTGAGCTGCAGATGGGGGGGGGGGGTTCAGATGGAGGATCCCTTTCAAAAAGGTCTTTGAGACCTCCAACTGAGCCAAGGGTTTACCATCCACTAGCTCATGATACACCAAGATAGCACAGATATGGACTTTTAAAGTAGAATAGGACAGACCGGAGTCCGATAAGTGAAGGAGTTATTCCATGACTTGGGGGGGGCTGAGCAGGAGAAGGGGTTCCAACATTTAGCAGCCACCCAAATAGAAAACCGCTTCCACTTCAAAGCGTAAGTGGAACGGGTGGACGGTTTTCTGGCCTCAATAAGGACTCGAGCAACCCTGGAGGAAACCCCAAAGCGAGAAATCGCTATGTCTGCAGGAGCCACGCATGAAAATGCAGGGTCCTGAGCCCCGGATGAACCAGATGGCCTTCATCCTGAGTCAGAAGGTCGTGAGTCAACGGAAGTGGAACCGGTGATTCCCTGAATAGCTATTGCAACAGCGGGAACCAGATTTGTCTCGGTCAGAGAGAGACGATGAGGATCATCTTGGCCCCCTCGGCTTGGAGTTTAAGAAGAAATCTCTGCAGAATGGGAAAAGGGGGAGGGGGGGGGAGTGTACAAGAATTTCCCTGTCCATGATATAGACAATGTGTTGCTGCAGAAAGCACCTTGCCCTGGAGCGAGTGAGCAAAACTTGGGAAGTTTTGCGTTGAATTGGGAGGCAAAAAGATCGATTTCTGGACGCCCCCAATTTTGGAAGATGGATTCCGCCACTTCCTGATGCAGTTCCCATTCGTGGGCGAGGGTCCGAGTCCTACTGAGACTGTCCGCCAGGACGTTGAGAACGCCTGGAACGTGCACAGTCACTAGGACCAGAAGATGCTGGACTACCCAGTTCCACACCCGGGTCACCTCCCTGCAAAGAGGGTACGACTGGGTTCCTCCTTGTTTGTTGATGTACCAAACTACCGACATATTGTCCGTTTTGATCAGCAGTTTTCCCTTTGGTAGCAGGGTCTGCAAGGCCTGTAAGGCATACAGGACCGCCCTGAGCTCCAGAACACTGATGTGGAGAGAAGCTTCCAGGCCTGACCAAAGGCCTTGAGCTTGATGTTCCCCCAGGTGAGCTCCCACCCCATATTCGAGGCTTCCATGGTGAGGGTAGCTGCTGGTGCAGGGTTTCAGAATGGAAGTCCCAAGGAAAGATTGTGAGAATCCTCCCACCACCGTAAATCCCTCTGGACCACTGAAGAGACCAGGACCGGATGGTCTAGGTCGTCTGGAAACTGATCCCACTGCACCCCGTAATGACCACTGAGTGATTCTCATGTGTAGCCTTGCTAGGGGATTGGTCGTGATGGAGGCCGCCATCAGTCCCAAAAGACGAAGGACCTCCCGAGCAGGGATGGTCCAGAGGGAGGCTACTTTTCGAGCCTGACTGATCAGGGTCTCCACCCTGTCTGGAGGGAGGAAAGCTCTGCACTGGATGGTATCCAGAACTGCCCCAATAAACTGTAGTCTCTGGGCAGGGATGAGAGATGACTCGGGAACGTTGACCGTGATCCCGAGTCGGCTGAATAGGTCCGGTGTGAAAGAGGTTCCAACAAAAGATCCCTGGACGGGGCTGATATCGGCCAGTTGTCCAGGTAAGGGAGCACTGCCAGGCACTTGGTAAAAACCTGAGGTGCCGAAGACAGGCCAAAGGGGAGCACCCGGAACTGGAAATGTTCCCCCTGGAAACAGAAACGCAGGAATTGAAGGTGGCTGGGGAAAATGAGGATGTGCAGGTAAGCATCCTGCATGTCCAGGGCGCAGAGCCAATAGTTCTCCATCAGTAGAGGAAGAAAGCCCTGGAGCGTCAGCATGCGGAATTTCTTGTACTCGACATACCAGCTGAGTTGACTCAAGTTTAGTATGGGTCTGAAGTCCCTGGTCTTTTTTGGAACCAGGAAGAAATGGGAATAAAACCCTTTTCCCCTTTGCCCGAAGAGAACTCGCTCGATTGCTTCTTTGAGCAAGAGCGAATTGACCTCCTCGCGAACGAGAAGGGCCTGGTCCCAGGAGTAAGAGGACTTCTGCGGAGGAGAGTCCGGAGGAATCTCCAGAAACTCGATGGTGTGTCCGACGGACATGAGTTGCAGGACCCACTCGTCTGAGGTTATCGCCCTCCACTCCTGCGCGTGGCGGGCGAACCTCCCCCCACACTTGCTCCCCGTCGTGAGACTGAGGATGCAGTGGGGCTGGAGAGTCAAGAAGTGGTGGGATGTTCAGGAGGAGGTCCCCCTGAACGTCGCTGATTCTTGGGACGGGGGTGTAGCAGTACCTGTGGCCATACGCTTCCCTTGGCATCGCGCCTGAGCGTTCTTCCGTCGGCCTCCCCGGTCCTTTTCTGAAAGGGCTGCTGCTGTTGCTGGGTGCCCAATCGGTACATGGACCTAACGGATCTAAGGGCCACACCCTTGTCCTGTAGATCCATTATGATGTCCTTGGTATCCCCACCAAAGAGGACTGAGCCCCTAAAGGGGGTGTCCTGAATTGCCGACTGGACTTCGTTGGCGAGCCCAGAGAGACGAAGCCAGGAATGCCGCCTAAGGGCAATGGCAGTTGCTGAAGTACGGGCCACTGAACTGACAGAGTCGTAAGTGGCTCGAAGAGCATGCCTGCAGGAGATCTTGGAGAGGCGGAGATCCTTGGCAAGTTCCTCCTTGAGGGGCGAAGGGTCCACTGACTGGATCTTCGCCTCTAGCCTGGCCATAGTCTGCTTTTGGTGGGACATCATGTGGGCCACGTAACTAAGGGAACGTATGCTTATTACGGTCGATTTAGTAGACCTTCTTCTTCCCGAACTGGTCCATCAGCCCTCGACTCTTTGTCAGGAGGTGTCGGCTCATGTGCTTAGGAGCTGTGGAACGGTCATGAGCAGCCGAAATGACCACAGAGTCTGCCTTGGGATGAGCCTTCAGAAAAGGGGCATCCTTTGGCACCCGGAAGAGCCTGTCCGCCCTCTTGGGGACAGGCGGGATGGAATGACGCATCTGCCAGATGGTGGTGGTGAGGTCTTGATGAGGTGCCATCCATGGGGGGACCGGAATAGAGGGCAGAGACTCTAAGTCCAGGTGTTCCACTAGTCTCTGCCTCATAGTATCCTGGTCCTCCAACTCCCAGTCGAAGTGGTCCCTTAAGGCCCTCAAGAGGTCCGAAAGGAAGGATCCTCTAGAGGGGACTTCGGAGAGGTCCTTCCTTTCATATCCTCAGGGTCCTCCACAAGCTCCTCCTCTAAGGAATCTTCCCTCCCATCGGAACTATCTTCCGCCTCCTCAACAGGACGATGACTGAAGTCCCGCAGGGGAACATCCTGTCGAGTCTTCCCCAAGACGTGGGCGGTAGAACTAGAACTGCTCAGGGAACAGGACCTAGGAAGCTGCGGTTGTGGGAGTCTAGCTTCCAGGTCCGTAACCAACTCCAATCTGGCTCCCTGCCACCAAGACTGAATCATGGTCTTGAAATCTGGAACCACCGGGGGGGGGGGAGCCGGCTGAGGCTGGGGGGAGGAGAAGGAGTGACTGAAGGGGGATAGTACCCCTGGAAACCCATATAGAGAGAATATGGGTTGAATCCATGGTGGAACTGCCCAAAATGGCTCCAATCAGGAGTGGAACCCCCCGGGTAGGGATCCCCAGTATACCCAAAGGGGTAAGGGGGGACAGTTCGGGGTCTGGAATAAATCCCCAACATCATATCTGGCGTCGGGGGGCACCCATGTCTGGCCAGCCATTGTATAGATTGGAGGAGGGTCTGGCGTCAGGACAGCCCACATCAGAGGGACAGACGTCAGCACCGGTGCTACCCGATCCGGCTCGGGAAAGGGATCCAGCGTCGGGACCGGACGAGGGAGCTCCGGCGTTGGGGCCGGGTCCGGCGTCGGGGCCAAAGATAAAGGCCGGTCCCAGCTGAGGGCTGTCGTCGGGATCACCGGTGTCAGAGAAGGCACTGGTATCCCGCCAGAAGGTGGAGGGGCCTCCACAGGAAGGCCAGACGGCCGTGAAGGAGCATCCTGATCTGGGACCCCAGCAGGGGAACGCGGAGATGTACCCAAAACACTGACAGGATCGATGGGGCCTCAGATACCATCGCCGGGCACGTCAGAGGGTGAATGCAGGGCGCGGCAAGGAAGGAGGAGGAGGGAGAGGGGCTTTCTCCCTCTGGTCCCGCCAGGGGAACCGAGCCCGTACGGTCGTCAGAGACGGCCGGCTTAGCGGGCAAGGTCGGGCGATCAGGGGTGGAGCCCCCGGCCGACTTATGGACCGTAACCGGGCGACTGCCCCCGGCTGGGGGAGTCTGCTTACCGGCTGCCGCGCGGTCCCCGGAGGTCGACTTATCGGCAGAGGCGGCGCGGTCGCCAGAGGAGACGGTGGCCGACTTATCCGCTGGAGTCTTGTCCGTTTTACCTTCTGGATGTTTCCTGGGCAGTAGCTGAGCCTTGCTCGTCGACGGCCTGGTGTCGTCCGCGGAGCAAGCCCACACCCTAGACTTCTCCTTGTGTTTTTTAGAATGGGAAGATTTTTCGGACGAGTCCCTGAGGTGCTCCATCTTTTTCTCCAAGGAGGCCAAACGAGTCTTAAGAAGGTGGGCCTCCAATGCCTGCTGTCTCTATTTTTGGTGGCCTGGTTGAAAGACTGGCACTCTGGGCAGGAGGAGACAGGCTGGTCTGGGTCTAGGCAGAGAACACACTTCTGGTGACCGTGTCTGTGCGGGATCTGCGTGCCACAAGATACGCACTTTTTCTTTGGAGAAGACATCAAGTAGAAAGGAACTAAATAATTTGAAAATTGCGAGGTAAAACACCGACGCGATAGAAACTTCACGACGATTGCTAATGGAAGTCTGCAATGCGAATGACACGAGGCGACGGCGGGAAAGAACTGGAGGGTGGGCATGGGGACCGCCCACTATATACAGTCACGCTGACGTCAGGTGGTCGATCCCCCATCGGGTACTGCTACAAAAGTCTGCTGTGTGGCCCAACGCCAGGTGGCGCCAGTCCTATATGTGATGACCTACTTAAGGAACCCTCTCGAAGTAAGATCACAATAAAATGTGCCAACCATTTGGACAAACATTGTTGGGAAACCTGAATGCTCTCACTTCCTGAGGCGAAAGAAACACAAAGCTGCTTTGACTTTCTGGATTCCTTAGTTCGGAGCAGATAATACTTCAAAATTCTGTGCACATCTAACGTATGGAGCAGTGCTTTCCCTGGATCGGCACGCTCTGGGAAATAAACTGTAAGGTGGATACATTGGTTCAGGGTAAACTCAGACACCACCTTAGGGAGAAACTTAGGGATTCATACACAAGGACACCCTCTGTGGAAACTCAAATGAGGCTCCTCACACCAGAGAGCCTGAACCTCAGAAATCCTTTGCATGGAAGTAATAGCAACTAAAAATAACACTCTCCAAGAAAGAAAGCGAAGTTCTCAAATCACATCTGGCTCAAACGGAGACCGGGTCAATTTCTCCAAAACAAAATTTAAATTCAAAGCCGGGACAGGGGAGTGGATTGGAGAGTTCGGATGCAGGATGCCCCAGAGAAAGTTACGGGACACTTCTAACTGAGCCAAAGTCCGGCCACAAATGGGCTCACGAAAGGCCAAAATAGCCGAAAGGTGCACTTTGAGGGAGGAGTACTGGAGGCCTGAATCTGACCAAGAGATAAAGTAATTCAGAATCTGGCTCACCGGACAGGTGAAAGGGTTCAAATGATGTTTGGCAGCCCAGATGGCAAACCTCTTCCACTTCACGGCACAAGTGGCCCTGGTGGAGGGCTTTCGAGCTGCCATGAGGACACCCGCTACCCTGAGATACTCCAAAACAGGAGATGGCTATATCCTCAGGAGCCAGGCATGAAGGTGAAAGGGCTTGAGATTCGGATGTACCAGGGCCCCCTGAACCTGTGTCAACAGATCCCTGCAAAGGGGCAGAGGCACTGGAGACTCCTCCGCTAGCTGCTGTAGTAACGGGAACCATATCTACTGTGGCCAGCAGGGTACAACCAGGATCATGTTGGCCCCTCCATCTGCAGCTGATTTGCACCCTCTGAATCAGATGAAAAGGAGGGAAGGCATAAAGGAACTTCCCGCTCCAGGAAAGGGAAAATGTGTCTCGCCAGAAAACTCCATGCCCTGGATCTAGGAGCAGAAACTGGGCAGTTTTGCTTTGAGTGAGGATGCAAAAAGGTCCAATTCTGGACGACCCCATCTGGCGAACAGATCTCCTGCAACAGATGTCAGAAACTCCCATTCGTGCATACTGGACTGAGTCCGGCTGAGGCTGTCTGCCAGGGTGTTTTGCACGCCTGGGACATGGACTGCCGAGAGAATCAAACTGTGGTTCAGTGTCCAGTACCAAACTCTCATGGCCTACATAGAATTTGATGGCAGATAAGGACCGCTTGGCCCACCTAGTCTGCCCATTTTCCTACCTAACAGATAAGCTGCAGATCCTAGTTAACCAACAGCTTACGTCCTCCTACCCCCCCCCCCACTAGGATTGCCTTATGTCTATCCCATGTATTCTTGAATTCCCCCACTGTTCTTAACTCCATGACCTCCTCAGGGAGGCTGTTCCATGCACCCACAACCTCTCCGTGAAAAAATACTTCCTCACATTACCTCTGGAGCCGCCCCCTCTATCTTCAAATTATGCCCTTGTTCTGCACATCTCTTTTTTCTGAAAGATGCTACCCTCTTGGACTTTGTTGATTCCTTGAGGTACTTGAAAGTTTCTATCATGTCCCACTCTCCCTTCTTTCCTCAAGGGTATACATAGTAGCTCCTTTAGTCTTTCTTCATATGTCTTCTGGTGTAGACCCTGCACCATTTTGGTTGCCCTCCTCTGGGCAGCCTCCACTCTGTCTATGTCTTTGCGGAGATGGGGTCTCCCCAACTGTCTGTACAGAGGGATAACAACTTCCTGTTTTCTACTACTGATGCCTCTCCCTATGCATCCCAGTATCCCCCAGCCTTCCTTACTGCCTTCTCACATTGCTTGCCCACCTTTAGGTCATCTCATATAATTACCCCCAGGTCTCTTTCCAGTTTTACTGTTGCAGTATCTCACCCCCCATTGTGTACTCCTCCCCTGGGTATTTGTTTCCCAGGTGCATTACCTTGCACGTCTTTGCACTGAATCTGAGCTGCCATACATTTGACCATTACTCCAACCTTGCCAAGTCCCTTCTCATCCTTTCCACTCCATCTTGAGTATCAACAATGTTGCAGATCTTTGTGTCGTCTGCAAAGAGACATACTTTTCCTTCCAGTTCCTCTGCAATGTCACTTATAAAGACATTAAAAGGACCGTCCCAGTACTGAACCCTGCGGTCCCGCTAGTAACCCTCCTTTCTTCACTGTGGACTCCGCTTACTACTACCTTGCGTCCTGTTGGGTTCAGCCAATTCTTTATCCAGGCTACCACCTTGGGACCCACTCCAAGGCTGGCTAACTTGTGTAGTAATCTTCTGTGTGGGACTGTATCAAATGCCTTGCAAAAATCTAGGTAGGCCATGTCCACAGCCCCTCTCTGGTCTACTACTTTGGTCACCCAGTCAAAGAAATATATTAGTTTCGTCTGACATGACCTTCCCATCGTGAATCCATGCTGCCTTGGGTCCTATGCCCCACTGGCCTCTAGGTACTCAACAATTCTTTCCTTCAGATGTGATTTCATCATTTTCCCTACCACTGAGGTCCAACTAACTGGTCTGTAGTTTCCCGCCTCTGTCCTGCTCCCACTTTTGTGAAGAGGAATCACATCCACCCTCCTCCAGTCCTAAGGTACTACCCCATCCTACCATGATTTGTTAAAGAGATTAGTCGGCAGTGTCACTAGTTCTACCCTTAGTTCTTTTAGAATTCTTGGGTGAATCCCATCAGGCCCCATTGCTTTGTCCACCTTCAATTTTATTAGTTCTTTCAGAACCCTTTCTTCTGTAAATGGATTGGTATCGACCCCTGTCTTCAGAGTGTTTCTCTTGTTTGATTTAGGTACCACCCCCCTCCTCTTGCCTGCACAGGGGTACAAATGCATTCCCCCTTGCTTGTTGATGTGATAGACAACACTTAAGACTGTCTGACTGGATCAACAGATGGCCTGGAAGGAGATAGTTCTGAAAAGTTTGCATGGCATACAGGACTGCCGGCATCTCCAGGATGTTGATATGCAGATATACCTTAGTTTGAGACCATGTTCCCAGGGTCTGAAAGAGACCCAGGTGGGCACCCCAGCCCAAGCCGGAGGCATCCATGGTGAGCATCTGCTGGGGAGAGGAAATCTGGAACGGAACCATTTATAACAGATTCTGGAGGTCCATCCACCACTAGAGCACCTTGCAGACTTGGGAGGAGACCAGCACTAGCTGTTCTAGAATGTCAGTGCATTGGTCTCATTGCACCTTGAGTGTCCACTGGAGCACCCCGCATGTGCAGCCTGGCCAAGGGGACTGTGGCAATGACCATGACTATAAGACCCAATAGCCTCAGGTACACCCTTGCAGGAAAATAATGGCTCTGGGCGACCTCCTGAGCCTGCGCAATGAGGCACTCAACCCTGTTGAGAGGCAGGAAGGCCCTGCCCTGTGCCGAGTCCAAGACCGCCCCTATATACTGCAGTCTTTGGGATGGGATCAAGCTGGACTTGGGCCGACTGACCATGATACCCAGGGAAAGGAACAGTTGAAGAATCCCTCTCCAGGGTCTGGAGGAGCTGCTCCCTGGACAAAGCTATGAGAAGCCAGCAGTCCAGGTAGGGGAAAACATACAGACCCTCTCTCCAGAGAGCTGTGGCTACTGCTGCTAAGCACTTTGTGAAGATCCGTGGTGCACAGGACAAGCCAAAGGGCAATACCTTGAATTGGTAATGCTCACCCTGAAAACGGAAAGTACAGTTACGTAAAAACTTACCGTAACAGTAGATCTTCGAGAGGAACTCTTGAAGCAGGCTATAACCATTAGGACTAACGCCGCAGGCCTTAGCACCCACCGGAAAAAATCTTAGCTAGCAGTACCTAGCAGGGACCGCCCCTGGTTGTCGGCTCCACCCTGACGTCGGTCACGGTACATAAGGGGGCGGACCCCGGCTCCACCCCAGTTCCCCGGCCAAGACCCGCGAACGGGCCCTAACGACAGAAAGAAGCAAAGCCTGTGGAAGAAATGCTGAACACCTCACCCGGGGGATGGAGGACAGGAAAGTAGCGCCTGCTGCAAGAGCTCCTCTGGAAGATCTACTGTTACGGTAAGTTCTTACGTAACTGTACTATTTTACTTCGAGTGTGAGCTCTTGCAGTGGGCTATAACCATTAGGACTGAATCCCAAGCAGTCCCATGCCAAGGAGGTGCCTTACCCCGGGAGGAGGAAGGATGGTAATAAAGCTGGCAACACAGCAAGTCAGGACAGAAGTCCCTGAAGGACTGCTAAGCCAAAACCAGCACGGCGTCTGGATGCTATGTCCTGGCTATAGTGCTTCACAAATGTGTGTACAGAATTCCAGGTGGCTGCTGCACAGATGTCTCTTATAGAGACATTCTTCAAGGTGGAAAAGGAAGCCAAGACTCCCCTGGTGGAGTGACCCCTAACTGGGCCCTGAAGGGATTTGTTGTGCTTCTCATAACAAAACACAATGCAGTGGACAAGCCACTTAGAAATCGTCTATTTAGACACCGGTTTGTCCAAGTGTTGTGGTGCGAAGGCCACAAACAGCTACTCCGATTTATGGTGTGTAGCTGTGCACTTGAGGTAGTACCTCAGCGCCCTGTGAACATCCAGTGTGTGAAGGAGAGCTTCTCCCCTACTGGAAGGGGAAGAAAAATAAACTGGAAGGTCAACCAACTGGTTGAGGGTCAACTCCGAGACCACTTTGAGAAAGAACTTAGGATTTGTTCCAAGGGAAACCCTTTCCCTGTGAAAAAACAACTAAGGCTCTTTACACATCAGAGCCTGGAGCTCGGAAACTCTTCGAGCTGAGGTAACGGCAACTAAAAAACAAACCATCCAGGAAAGGTAACGCAGCTCACAATCAGCCACTGTAATCAAAAGGGGGGAGAGTGAGCTTTTCCAACACAAAGGTGAGGTCCCAGGGAGGGATTGGATCCCTAATGGAAGGTCTCATATGCAGAATACCCCGTAAAAAGGTGCAGGCCACGTCCAGTTGGGCTAAGGTTCTATCCCCTGAGAGGACATGATATGCAGAAATGGCCCACATGTGCACCTTTATCGAAGAGTAGCTCAAGCCTTGTTGGTATAAGGAGAGGAGATACTGCAATGCTGAGTTCACCGGACAGGTAAGGGGATCCAGACGGTGAGACGACGCCTATAAGCAGAAACGCTTCCACTTCATAGCATAAGTGGAGCATGTAGAGGGCTTTCTTGCCAAGATGAGGAAGTCTGCCACCTCCTGGGAGACCCCATACCTTGATTTTGCTACATCCGCAGGAGCCAAGCATGAAGGCGCAAAGACCTGATATCTGGATGGACCAGCGTGCCCCAATCCTGGGACAGCAACTGCGAGTATATTGGCAGCAGAATTGGAGGTTCCAAGGACAACCGCTGAAGTAGTGGGAACCAAATCTGCCGAGGTCACAACGGGGCGATCAGAATCATCCGAGCACCCCTTGGCCTTTAACTTCAACAGCACTCTCTGAATGAGAGGGAAGGCGTAAAGAAGCCTTCCTGCCCAACAAAGGGACAACGCGTCTGGCCAGAAAGCACCAGGAGCGAATCCTCACGAGCAGAAAACTGACAGTTTGGTGTTGCGTGGGGATGCAAAGAGGTCCAGCTCTGGATGACCCCATGTGTCGCAGAGCTGGTCTGCTACAGATGGTAGTAACTCCCACGTGCACCTTGGACTGAGACCTGCTTAGGCTGCCTGCCAAGTCGTTTAGGATGCCTGGAACGTGCACTGCGGACAGAGAGATGTGACGCTCCAGCGCCCAGTACCAGACTCTCATCGCCTCCCTGCATAGGGGGGAGGAGTGCGTTCCCCCTTGCTTGCTGATGTAAAAGACAACCGCCATGTTGTCCGCCTGAACTAGGAGAAAGCCTGGGACAAGGTCCCCTTGGAAGGCATGCAGCGCACTGAGGACCGCTTGCATCTCCAGGACATTGATGTGGAGGTCGTGCTCCTTTGGGGTCCAGATCCCTTGCGTTTGGTGGGCCCCTAGGTGCGCCCCCCCATCCCAAATCTGATGTATCCGTCGTTAGGGTGTGATTTG
Source organism: Neoceratodus forsteri (assembly GCA_016271365.2). Classification (NCBI taxonomy): domain Eukaryota; kingdom Metazoa; phylum Chordata; order Ceratodontiformes; family Ceratodontidae; genus Neoceratodus; species Neoceratodus forsteri. Next base: position 200,755,529 of record JADMNL010000025.1, read on the forward strand.
GGGGCTCCTGATGGAAAGGGACCCCTTTTTCTAGATTGAGAGGGTCCAGCCACCAAAGTAGTGTCCTCTTGACCGGCTCTGCGATTCTGACCATGTGGTCTAGCTCGTCTGAGCCTTGATCCCACTGCACCCTGAGCATCCATTGTGGGATTCTCATGTGGAGGTGGGCCAAAGGAGTGACAGGGATGGCCACTGCCATGTGCCCCAGAAATCTGAGGAAGGTCCTGGCTTGGACCTGAGGGGTTACTAAGACCGATCCGGCTATCTCCCACAGGCGATCGCCCCTCTCTGGAGGTAGAAAAGCCATGCCCTGGACTATGTCCAGGACCACCCCTATGAAGACGAGTCTTTGGCTGGGCTCCGGGGAAGACTTTGGAAGGTTCAGGGTGATCCCCACCTCTCGGAACAGAGTATAGGTGTCTCCGAGAGCCCAAAGGAGGCGCATCCTTGATGGGGCCGCAAGCAGCCAATCGTCGAGGTACAGGAAGATATAATGTCCCTGGTGCCTTACAGCCGCAGCTACCACTGCCAAACATTTGGTGAAGACTCAAGGAGTGGAGGAGAGGCCAAATGGAAGAACCCAAAACTGATAATGCTCCCCCTGGAAGTGGAACCTCAGGAACTTCCTGTGAGGGGGAAAGACCCCGATGTGTATGTACGCATCTTGCATGTCTAGGGAGCACAGCCAGTCTCCCTGGTACAACAGATGAATAAGACCTGGAAGGGTCACCATCCTGAACCTTCAATACTCTATAAAGGTGTTTAAGGAGCTGAGGTCCAGGATGGGCTGAAGATCTTGTGTCTTTTTTGGCACTAGGAAAAAATGGGAGTTAATATCCCTTTCCCTGCTGCTGCAGAGGAACTGGTTCTAGCGCCCTTTTTTGCAAGAGGGCCTGAATCTCTCCTTCTATAAGGGGTATGTGAGAAGGAGGATATCTTGAGGACCTTGGTGGAGTGTATCTGGGGGAATCTCGGTGAACTCCAGCATATGTCCTCTCCTTATAATGTCTAGGACCCACTGGTCTGCTGTAATAGTGCTCCAACCCTTCAGATGAAGGGAGAAGCGACCCCCTACTGACTCCCCTGGAACCTCCTCTTCTGGAGGGGGGTGGTCGGAAGGGAGTCATTGGGCGGAGCCGGGAGTGGGCAGAGAGGCTTGGGAGGACTTGGGGCCTCAAAAAGGAGTACCTCCAGGTTGCTGGTTGCTGGCTTTCCTTCTGAAGCCACCTCTCTGGCCATGTTGGTTTCCACGGGCTTGAGCACCTGAGGGCTTATGAAATGGCTGTCATCTCGCGCATTTCTGGTCCCCTCTGTACATCTGCCTAACAGACCAGATAGATTTGCCTGACTCCTGGAGATGAGAGATAAGAGACTCCGTCTCCTGCCCAAAAAGGACGGAACCCTGGAATGGGAGGTCCCAGATTCCGGACTGCAAATCCTGGTGAAAACCAGAGACTCTCAACCAGGTATGGCGCCGGAGGCAGACACCTGACGCTGACACTCTGGCCACCACATCTGCAGTGTCGTATGAGGCACGGAGAACTTGCGTGCCTACGTCCAAGCCTGATTTTAGTATGTCTAGAAGCTCCGTCTTTTGTGTGGAGTCTGGTAAGGCATTGGCTAGCTCCTGCACTCTCTCCCACAACGCATTCTGGTACTGGACCATATGCGTAAGGAAATTAAAGGATCTAACGGAGCAGGTGGAGGCAGAGTAGACCTTCTTGCCTACCTGGTCCAAGTAGCAGGACTCTGGGCCAGGAGGTTGGGAGCTGAGGTGCTTAGGCTTCTTGGATTTGTCATGGGCAGCCGTAATAACCGATGAGTCCACCTGAGGGTGCTCTGCCAGGAAAGGCTCATCCCTCAGGGCTCTATAAAGTCTGTCTGACATTTTCGGAACAGCCGGGACTGAGGCTGGATGCTTCCAAGTTATCCTGGTTAGGTCTTGGAAGGTGTCCACTAAAGGAGGCACCACCAGAGGCTTGGGCTCCTTTTGCCTCAGGTAACGGGCCAGTTGATGACGTTCCGGATCCAGGTCCTCCATCTCCCATTCATTGGAGGCCTGGATGTGCCTCATGAAGTCCATAAAGGTCGGATCATCAGGAGGCGAACAGGGTTGGTCCTTCTCCCCTGGGGAACCCCCAAGAGGGATGAGGAAGTGGAAGAAGGAGAAGACGACCTGTTACTGGGCCTAGAATAGCCTGAGCTGTGTCTAGGACTCCCCCCACTCGAGCGTCAGTAACTACTGGACTGACGATGGCTACAGGACCAACAACCAACGCCGGCCTGGGGACCGGTGTTGGAGCGGGCCCATCTAGGAGAGTGGGGTTGGCTCCTGGGCTGAGACCAGGACTAGCACTGCTGACGACGGTCCTCAGACCGGGACCGAGACCTTGAGGGCAGGTGAGACATCGGCCGCTTGGGGGTCTTCTGCAGAGAAGGAGCAGGAAGGCCCTCGAGTTCAGGGTTGTCCGGCCGGTCAGGAACTGGTGTCAGGTCCGGCTTCGTTAGTCTCTCCTCTTTCTTAACCTGACCCCACCAAAAGGAGAAGAGCTCTTGCGGCTCTTCTTTGCTAAAAACAGCGGCTGCTGTTCCTGGGAAGGGACCCAGAGAAGCCGGAGGATTCAGGAGGGCATGAGTGGGGGAGTCCCCCGGAGAGCCCTGCGAAGTGGAAGATCTGGGGGTCGCCAAAACGTTAGCGGGGTTCCCCTCCACAGTAGCATCTTCCACAGGAGGAACCTCCACTGGTGTCGGTGTTGGGACCGGTGTTGGTTTCACCGGAGGCGACGTCTGGGTGTCTGTATCACCCAGCGGCTTGTCCGAAGCTGGCACAGCTGAGGCCTTCTTGGGCAGGACCGAGGCTTGTGCCGAAGAGGCCATGGTCACGTGAAGTGGCGCCACCCTAGGCTTTGCCTGCTTTTCGCCAGATGGTTCCGCCTTGACAGGCGTCGTTTTTTTTGGTGGGAGGACTCTGTTTCTTGAGGTCCTTACGGTGTTCTCCTGAGCCAGAGGAGGAAGAGGCTTTTCTGGGGAGGGGGAGCGGAACGGGGTCATGATGGGACTGCTTCACGGTCCTTGTCCCGGAACGCTTATGGGGTTTGTCCCGTGTTTACCTTTGTCCCCCGATGTGTGCAGGATATCCATTTGCTTTTCTAAGAGGTAGGCTTTTAGGGTTTGCATGCTAAATTCTCGCCCTGCTGGGGTAGTTTTCTACAAGCGCTGCAGGCCACGCTGTCATGGTCTGACCTCCAGGCAGAAGACGCACTTGAGTGCCCGTCTTTGGATGGTATCTGGCGGCCACAATCGCACTTGTTCCTCTTCGGTCCGGAGGAGGATACTGACGACGGAGACAACATACACCGTACTGAAGTTGAAAACGGAAAGAAAAACAGCTGAATTCCAAAGAAAATATCCAATTTTAGCTGGAAACTGCTTTGATAGCAAAGAACTTCCCCAATGTGAGCAGGTCGCAGCGGTAAAAGAACTGGGGGTGGAGCTAGGGTCCACCCCCTTATGTACCGTGACCGATGTCGGGGTGAAGCTGACGTCAGTGGGAGGTCCCTGCTGAGTACTGCTAGCTAAGAAATTTTCCAGTGGGTCCTAGGGCCTGTGGCGTTAGTCCTAATGGTTATAGCCTGCTGCAACAGCTCCCACTTGAAGTAAGATTTGAAGAATCCTCCTGTGTGGAGGAACAGCGAAATATATAGGTAAGCGTCTTGCATATCAAGGAGCACAGCCAGCTGCCCTGCTTGAGAAGGGGGCAGCAGAACTGGCAGGGTGATCATGCAGAATTTCTTGCACTGGGTGTAAAGATTGAGGTCTTTGAGATCTATAACAGGCCTCAGATCTCTGGTCCTTTTTGGGACCCGGACAGACCTGGAATAGAATCCTGTTCCTTTGACACCCAGGCACAGACTTTATGGCCCTTTTCTGCAGAAGGGATTGTACTGCCTCCCGCAGACCCGCTAGATAGGCCAGGGGGCAGATGGAGGGTACTGGAGGAGTCTGGTAAGCATCTCTATGAGTTCCGGAGTGTGACCCCTCTCTATGATTTGAAGGATTCAGGCATCTTAAGTTCACCACAGATTGAGATGGTGGGAGAACTGACCGCCGACCACCACCTCTTGGTTGGGGACCAGAAAGGGGGGAGTCTAGCAAGGAGTCGAGCAGAGGTGGATCCGGCTGCCAGGGCTGGTCCATCACCTCTGGGTCGCTTGGGGCCCAGTCCAGAGGAGGGAGGGGTGGGTAGGGCAGGGGAGACCTTTCTCTTGCCCTGAGGACAGAAGCCTGCTCCAGACTTATGTGACACCTTGTGAAAAGGTGGGCACTGTCTGCTCCTAAGCTGTGTATGATAGAGCAAATGGACAAACTTAACAGCCCTGCCAGATGCCTGGAAGTCACTCATGTCCCTGATATCTGGCCCAAACAACCTGGAGCCATTAAAGGGTGCATTCAGCACCTTCTGCTGGATATCTGCTGGTAACCCCGAAACTCTTAAGCCAGGAGTGCCTATGAAGGCAAATGCCTGTGGCAGCAGCCCTGGCACCAGTGTTTGAAATGTCATATAAGGCCCTAAGGAGATGCTGACTCATGTCTTCCGCGGTCTGTAGCATTTGAGAACCTCCTGTTTCTGGGAAGAATCAGGGCAGGCTTAGGCAGCCAATTTGCCATTCTTCCAAATGGTATTTTGGTACCTGACCATATGCGAAAGATAATTAGCAATCCGAAGCCCCAGAGTGGAGGAGGCGTAAACCCTCTTACTCCAAAGGTCAATCCACCTGGATTCCCTGTCAGGGGGAGGAAACTAAGAAGCTTGGGCTCCTTGGACCTATCATGGGAGCCTTAATGACCACAGAGTCAGTCTCTGGCTGGCCAGCATAGAAAGGGAGGCCCTGGGGGGCATAATAAAGTTTATCCGCCTGGCAGGGCATGGCAGCCACCAGGTCTGGCCTATGCCAGGCAGCAGCAGTGGCATTCCTCAAGGCAGGAAGGATAGGAGGAATGACTTTAGGGGGAGATTCTGGGCTCTCCAAGAAGTCCACCAGGTCCCGGCTGGTGGCATCTTCCTCCTCTGTGTGAAAGCCCATTGCTCAGGACAGCTGCTTTATCACACTGAAGAAAGTAGGATCCTCAGGAGACCTAGGAGTATGCCTAACAAAGTCCTCACTTGCAGAGGACACAGTGGACCTATATGAGGAAAGAAACTCTTCCTCTCCCTCTTCCTCAGATAGAATCAGGTTTGGGTGATATTCCTCCTCGACATCGACCTGCTCCAACTCAAGGTCTGACGAGTGAGGCACTGAGGGCGACCTATGGGGTGCAAAACGAGGAAGTGCAATGGGTGTCGACGATGACAGGGCCATCGATGGAGCCAGGGACCCAGGTTTATGTGAGCCCAACTGATGCACAAGGGCTGTGGTAATCTTAGCCAAAGTACCATTAAGGTCGACGGCAGGAGAAGGCTGTGTCAACAGCAGAGGGGTTGTTGGCACTGATCACGATGAACCATGCGGCGGGGGGCCTTGAGAGCCTGAGGAGCCCGACGGCCGTGGACCTGGGGAAGCATCAGGTCTCAAAAGAGGGGCTGTCCTCGACACCAGGGTTGACAAACTGGTGGCCAATGACCCGAGGGTCACCAGCCGGACTCTTGCAGCAGCGGCAGGAGGTGCCACCGTTATGGGCCTAATCTGAGCAGAGGCCTTGACAGCAGACAACATCCATGCAAAAGAGTACCCCTGGAAGATGAAGAAGCTGTTGGAGAGCGGGAATGCGCTGGGGAGGGGACAGTCCCATTCTCAGTATTTTTGTGACTTCTGAGGACTTATCTTGGGCCCTCGCGCTCGATGAACCCACTGGCAACTGGTAAGGAGGGACCCCAGAGGACCCCTGACGAGAACTGGTGACCTGTTGCTCCATGAGGAATTTCTTCAGAGCCTTTTTGCATCATGTAAGGGTTGTTTGGTTGAATTTCTGGCGGAGCTCACAGTCGGTGGCGTCGTGGTCAGGCTCAAGACAGCAGACACAGAAGTTATGGTTGTCTGAAGAGGCAATCTTCTTTCTGCAGCGGTAATGACAGAAAACAGAAGTGGAAGGAGTAACTCTCAACATAAACAGTGGTGAAGTTCCTATGGTGTGACCTGATGACTGAGATACTCCCGAGGAAGATCTAAAAATAATGCTTTCCAAGAAAGGACATGTAGGCCATAAGTCACGGTCAGCTCAAAAGGAGCCAAAGTAAGCTTTTCTAACAAAAACCAGGTCCCAAACTGGGACTGGATTGCAGACAGGAGGTTTCAAGTGCAGAATGCCCCTCAAAAATGTATGTGCCACCTCCAACTTAGCAATCGTACGTCCTTCAGTAGGCACATAAAAGGCTGAAATGGCCGCCAAGTGCACTTTGATAGAAGAATATTACAAACCTTTATCTGAAAAGGACGGCAAGTACTCTGGAACCTGATGTACCAGACAAGTAAAGGGATCTAGATGATGAGAAATGGCCCACAAAGTAAACCATTTCCACTTCACAGAGTAAGCAGCTCTGGCAGAAGGTTTTCTGGCAGCCAACAGAACATCAGCCGCCTTTTGAGACACCCCAAACCTAGCAAAGGCTGTCTTCAGGCGTCATGCATGGAGATGATGTAACTTGAGAGCTGGGTGGACCAGGGTGCCCTGATCCTGTGACAGTAGTCCCTTGCACAGGGTCAGAGGCACTGGAGGTTCCACCGCTAATTGCTGCAGTATGGGGAACCATACGTGATGAGGCCAAAGGGGGTCAATGAATATCAGTGTTGTCTCCTCCATCTGGATCTTGATTAACACCCTCTGGGTTAGAGGGAAGGGAGGAAAGGCATAAAGGAACCTCCCTTTCCAAGAGAGGGACAATCTGTCCCGCCAGAAAACTCCAGGCCCTGGAACGAGCGAGAAAAAAGCAGCTGTTTTGCACTGTGTGGGGACGCAAAAAGGTCCAACTCTGGACGACCCCATCTGTTGAATAGGTCTTTTATGACCAAGATTAGAAGCTCCCGCTCGTACAACCTGGACTGTGACCTGCTTAGGTTGTCTGCCAAGACATTTTGAACACCTGGAACATGAACATCTGACAGTTCTAGACCGTGTTCCAAAGCCCAATACCAAATCCTTATCACTTCCCTGCACAGGGGGTAGGAGTGAGTTCCACCTTGCTTGTTGATGTAGTGCATCATGCTGATGTTGCCTGTTTGCACCAGCAGGGCTCCTGGGGATAGATGGTTCTGAAAGGCCTGTAGACCATACAGAACAGCCCTAATATCTAGGACATTTATGTGGAGGTTGCTCTCCACTCTGATTCATGTTCCTTGCATCTGGTGGGGACCCAAATGTGCCCCCCAGTATAAATATCCCTGAGGCATCTGTAGTGAGAATCTGGTGAGGGAAGGGGATCAGGAAAGGTCTAACCTTCAGCAAATGGCTGGGTTCCATCCTCCACTGAAGCACCTTCCGGAAAAGAGAGGTTTCTAGAACCTTCTGTTCTCGATCGTCTGTACGCTGATCTCACTGGACTTTTTAATGTCCATTGTAGAATTCTCATATGCAGTCTGGTCAGTGGCACTGTGATAATGGCTGCTGCCATCAGGCCTAACAGTCCTGACTGTGACATACCTGTTGTAAACCATCAGGGCCTGTGCAATCAGGCATTCGGCCTTGTGCTGGGGCCAGAAGGCTAGGCCCTGGGCTGTGTCCAAGACTGCCCCAAGTACTGCAGATGCTGACAAGGGGTCAAGACCGACTTCAGCACACTGACAGTAATCCCCAGAATCAAACAGCTACCTGGTACGTGCTACAGTATGACACAGCTACTCCTTGGAGTGGGCTTTGAGCAGCCTATTGTCTGAGTAGGAGAAGACATATAGTCCTTCTCTCCTAAAGGCTGCTGCCACTACTGCTACACATTTGGCAAAGACCCTTGGCACAGATGATGGGCCAAAGGGCAATGCCCTGAATTGGTAGTGTTCTCCCTGGAAAAATAACCTGAGGTATTTCCTGTGAGGGGGCAGATCTTGACATGCAGGTAAGTAACCTGCATGTCTAGGGAACAAATCCAATTTCCTACTTGCAGTAGTGGAAATAGCTCTTGTAGAGTGACCATTCTGAACTTCTTGTATTGGGTGAAAAAGTTCAGATCTCTTAGGTCCAGAATGGGCCTCAGATCGCTTGTGCACTTTGGGACCAGGACGTATAGGGAATAGAACCCCCTGTTCCTTTGTTCCCATGAAACAGGTTCTATGGCCCTTTTCTGGACCAGTGTATGCACATCCTCTAGCAGCACTGGTATGTGTTCTGTAGGACAGAAAGAAGCAAGTGGTACGTGGTCAGGAAATGGTTAATTCCAGAAGCTCTACAGCATGGCCCTGTTCTATTATCTTCAAGCAGGGTGTGACAAATCAGTTCGTGAACTGGTGGTCAGTTTGGCCACTAGCTTTCAAAACCTGATAGTCAAATCAATATTTTTGGTGGCCATACTTTTTAATAGCCCACAAATCACTTTGTGTGAAGGCAGCCAGTTGGCCAGTAACTTTTCAAAATCTGGTAGCCAAACCAATTTATTTTAGTGGCCACTGCCACCTGGCTTCCTGATTTGTCCCACCCTGTCTGCAGGACCCAATCATCTGATGTAACCTTCCTCCACTGGTCTAGGTGGAAGGAAAGGCGATCCCCTACTACCACCCCTGAAGGTACTGGTGGGTGGGAGTCTAGGAATGAGTCATGCAGATGCAGATCCTGCAGCTGCAGCCGCACACCCACCTTTAGGGGCTTTTCAATGGGCACCTGGGGTGGGTCCCTGGGTAGGCAAAGCTGATCCTCCTCTGCTTCTGCTTTGTTGTCTAGCTCCTGAATGGTGTTTGTTGCTGGCCGGATGAAAAGGCACCCTCTGCCAACTTCTTGGTTGTGTGTGGTAAAGGGAGTGTACAGACTTTAGAGTCCTGCCCAAGGCCTGCAGGTTTAAGAGGATATTCCGAACATCTGCCCCAAACAGCTTATAGTCTCTGAATGGGACATTTAGGATAGACTGCTGCACATCATTGGCAAATCTTGCCACCCTCAACCAAGAATGTCTTCTCAGGCAGACAGCAGAAGGGGCTGCTCTAGCAGAAGCATCAGAGATGTCACAGGCAGAACGTGAAAGATGTTTACCTATATCTGCATCTGGCCGGAGGGCCTTTAACAGCTCCTCCATAGGAGTACCCTCTGGTAGGGCTTGGACCGCTGCCTTGGCCTTCCTCCAGAGGGTATTCTGGTATTCTACCATATGGGCCTGATCATCTGCAATCCTCAGGCCCAAGGTAGCAGAAGCAAATGTCCTCTTTCCCAGAACACTAGTCTTCTGGGGTCCTTGTCAGGAGGAAAAGAACTGAGATGTTTGGGCACTTTAGAATTATCATGGGCTGCATTTATTACAACTGAGTCAGCCTCAGGTTGGCCTGCAAAAACAGGTTTACCTGAAGGGGCCTGGTACATTTTATCTGCCTTCCTAGGAATGGCTGGTATCATATTTGGTCTGTGGCAGGCAGCCAGGGTGGCACCCTCCAGGGCATGCAGTAGAGGAGGAATAATAATTTGTGCGGAGTCAGGTAGCTCCAGGAACTCCACCAAATTTCTTTTGGTTAGCCGGCCCAGTGGTGTGGAGGGCTAAGGCACTAGGCGCCTTATTTCCTGCCACAATGGCGACCCAGGGTTGGGAATGCAGCCAGGTTGCTGGGGACGGCGAGGTGAGGAAGGATTGAGCGTCCCAAGACAGCCTCCTTTCATGCGGGTCTAGAGTGCGGCTGAGTTTGCCTGCCACCCAGCTGCTGGCTGGGTGGCAGCACATGTATGTCACCACTCAGGGAAGGGAAAAGTACAGTTACGTAAGAACTTACCGTAACACTAGATCTTCGAGAGAGGCTCTTGCAGTAGGTAATTACATATAGGACTGACGCCAGCCGGCAGCAGGACCCCACGGAAAAAATTTCTAGCTAGCAGTCTCTGCGTAGGGACCGCCTCACGTCAGGTGACCAGCGCCATAATGACGCTGGTATAAAGGGGTGGTCCCGACGCCTGGCCCAGTTCTTTCCTGCCACAGGCCGAAAGAGGCTGGACGAGAGGAGCGGATATTTTCCCAAATGGAAAAGGAGCTGAAAAAGCCTATGGGGATGGAGGGCGGAAGGATTATTCCATTGCAAGAACCTCTCTGAAGATCTACTGTTACGGTAAGTTCTTACATAACTGTACTATCTTACTCGAGAGGGCCTGCAGTAGGTAATTACATATAGGACAGAATCCCAAGCAGTCTGGAACAAGGTAGGCACCGGGAGGAGGAAAACTACTCCAATAAGTAACTTTAGCCATGCAAGCCTCAAGACAGGAGGCCTTGCAAAACAGCTAGCCCGAAGCCTGCTCTACGGCGAGAGGCAATGTCCAAACTGTAGTCTTTCGTAAAGGTGTGGACGGAAGTCCAGGTGGCAGCAGCGCAGATGTCTGCTGCAGAAACATTCTTGAAGCAAGCCACCGAGGCCGCTACTCCTCTCATGAAGTGGCCTCTGACTTGACCCGGAAGGGTCTTGTTGTACTTGTCATAACAGAAAGTGATGCAATGAGCCAACCACTTAGACAGGCATTGCTTGGAAACAGCATTGCCTTCCCTTTTGTGAGCAAAAGAGACAAACAACTGGTCAGTTTTTCTGAGATCCTTCGTCCTGTTGGTGTAGTATCTCAGAATCCGGTGAACATCCATAGTATGAGTAAGTACTCCCCCTGGTTAGAGTGCTGCGTAAAAGGCAGGTAGCTCTATGGACTGATTCAAGGTAGACTCTGCTACTACTTTAGGTAGAAACTTAGGATTCGTGCGAAGAGCAACTCGTTCTTTGTGGAAAATCAAGTAGGGGATTTTGCACATCAGGGCCTGAAGCTCGGAAATTCTCCTAGCTGAGGTAATGGCCACCAAGAAGAGCGTCTTCCACGAAAGAAATTTCAAATCTGCAGAAGCTGAAGGTTTGAAGGGAGAAAGAGTAAGTTTCTCAAGGACAAAATTCAGGTCCCAAGGGGGAAGCAGGAGTACGAATGGGAGGCCTCAGATGGAGGACCCCTCTGAGAAAGGTCTTGGAGACCTCCAGTTGAGTGAAAGCTTTACCTGCGAAGGGAACATGGTAGGCTGAGATAGCCGCCATGTGAACCTTCAAGGATGAATGGCTGAGACGCATATCGAATAAATGGCACAGGTACTCCAGCAGAAAAGCCACTGAACAGGAGAAAGGCTCCACGTTCTTAGAGGCTACCCAAATAGAGAATCTCTTCCATTTCATGGCATAAGTGGACCTGGTGGATGGCTTTCTAGCCTCCACCAAAATTTCCGCCACTTTTGGAGAGACTCCAAAACGAGACTGGGCTAGGTCTGCAAGAGCCATGCATGGAGTTGAAGGGATTTGAGTCCTGGATGAACCAGGGTCCCCTGGTCCTAGGTCAGCAACCCCCAAAACAGAGTAAGAGTAAGAGAAGGATCCTCTGAATATTGTAGAAGAGAGAGAACCAGATTTGCCTGGGCTAGAAAGGAGCGATCAGAATCATTCTCGCTCCTTCTGTGGCTAGTTTCTGCAATACTCGTGGGATCAGAGGAATTGGGGGAAAAGCATAGATGAATCTGTCCTTCCAGTCTAGAGACTGAGCGTCGTTCCAGAAAGCACCTCGCTCTGGAACGAGCGAGCAAAAGGTGGGAAGTTTTGCGTTTTGGGGGGGCGAACAGGTCCACCTGCGGAGTCCCCCAAAGCTGAAAGATGTCGTTTAGTACCCTTTGATCCAGTTCCCACTCATGAGCTAGGGCAGAGGAGTGGCTGAGCTTGTCTGCCAGAGTGTTGTCGACTCCTGGGACGTGAATCGCCGTTAGGTGAAGGTCGTGCTGTGTTGTCCAATCCCAAACCCTCACTGCCTCCCTGCAAAGAGGGTAGGACCGAGTTCCTCCCTGTTTGTTGATATACCACACTACGCACATGTTGTCCATCTGAACGGCTAGGTGGCCGGGAAGAATGTATTGGTGAAGGGCTTGGAGAGCATACAACACAGCCTGAAGCTCTAACACACTGATGTGGAGAGCTTGTTCCAATTTGGACCAGGAGCCCTGGGTCCGATGAGGTCCTAAATGGGCTCCCCAACCTTCGCCTGACGCGTCTGTAGTCAGAGTCTGGGAGGGGGGAGGATGAAAGAAGGGGACCCCCCGAAACAGGTTCTCTCGGACCATCCACCATTGCAAGTTTCGTACCATCGGCGATGAGATTAGGACTAGTTGATCTAGGTCGTCGGTAAGTTGATCCCATTGAGAGCGAAGAGTCCACTGAGAGATCCTCATGTGGAGTCGAGCTCGGGGGATCGTCGGGATGGCGGCTGCCATAAGCCCCAGAAGACGGAGGACTGATCTCGCCGAGATTCTCCTGTGTTCCAATAGCAGTGAAATCTGGGATTGAAGAGAGGCTGCCCTGTCCGGAGGCAGAAAAGCCTTGCTGACAGTCGTATCGAGGATGGCCCCGATGAACTGTAGTCTCTGGGAAGGATCCAGATGAGACTTGGAATGGTTGATGGTAATACCCAGGCAGGTAAATGCCTGCTGGGTAAGGGAGAGAAAACGCAGGAGTTCCTCCCTGGACGGGGCCGCCAGGAGCCAGTCGCCCAGGTAAGGGAACACCTGAACTCCCATTGTACGCAGGTGGGCCGCTACCACCGACAGGCATTTGGTAATTACTCGGGGGGCCGAGGATAGATCAAAAGAGAGTGCCTTGAATTGGTAGTGGTCCCCCTGAAACGCAAAGCGAAGATACTTGCAGTGAGAAAGGGAAATGGGGATGTGCAGATAGGCATCCTGCATGTCCAGGGCACAAAGCCATTGATCCGGCCGAAGGAGGGGCAGAAGGCTCTGCAGAGAGAGCATCCTGAACCTTTTGTATTCGACATAAAGATTCAGGGAACTGAGATCTAGAATTGGTCTGACATCTCCCGTCTTCTTCGGGACCAGGAAGAAATGGGAATAGTAACCCGTTCCCTGAAGATGCAGGGGGACGGGTTCTATTGCTTGCTTTGAAAGAAGAGCCAAGATTTCTTCCCAGACCAAAGGAAGGTGTTCCCTTGAATAGGTCGACTTCAGAGGTGAGTGGCGGGGTGGTTTCTGAAGAAACTCTATGGAGTGCCCTTCTGCTATGAGCTGGAGCACCCAAGAATCTGTAGCTATCCTCTCCCATCCCGGAAGGTGGAGGGAGAAACTCCCTCCTACCGGTTCCTCTGGAAAGTCCAGAGGCGGTGGGAGAGGAAAGGAGTCAGGTGGTGTGGAGCAGTGCCGCAGCCGAAGCACCTGCTGCTTTTTGGGCAGGGGGGCTTGGCGGCTGCGGGGCCCGACGCTTGCGGCCCGCCTTCCCTGAGGTTTCGCTACCAAATCTGTTCGCGAAGGGACGGCGCTGTGTTGATGGGGATGGTACATGGAATCCACGGATTTCAGAGCCATCCCTCTCCTGTAATCAGTGATGATGTCCTTGACATCACCCCCGAAAAGCACTGACCCCCGAAAAGGTGCTTCCTGAATAGCAGATTGCACCTCCGGGACCAAACCTGACACACGGAGTCAGGCATGACGCCGTAGTCCCACGGCGAAAGCGGAGCTCCGTCCGGCAGTGTCCACTGCATCGTATGTCGTCCGCAAAATGTGGCGACTGGCCGAACGAGCAGAATGGACGAGGTCGGCTAACTCCTGTTTGACCTGGGAGTCAGGCAAGGAGTCCAGCTTGGATTCCACCTGGGTAAGGATAGCCTTCTGGTAATCCCCCATGTGGGCGACGTAATTCAAGGCCCAAATTCCCAGTGTGGAAGAGGCATAAATCTTTCTTCCATACTGGTCCAGAAGGCGAGATTCCTTATCCAGGGGAGACAAGCTCAGATGCTTTGGATGTGCCGACCGGCCATGAGCGGCGCTAATCACGACTGAGTCGGCACGAGGGTGAGAATCGAGATAATCTACACCCTCAGGAGCCTGGTATAGCCTGTTAGACTTCCTGGGAAGAGGGACTAACAACGACGGTTGTTTCCAAATCATGGAGACAAGGTGGGTGTGAGGCTCTATCCAGGGTGGCACTAGGGTTGGAGCTGTCAGGGGCAGGTCCAGATGCTCAGCAAGTTTAACCCGCTGAGGGTCTGGTTCCAAAGAGTGCCACTGGTGAACTTGATGGATTTTTCCAAGCAACTCCGTGAAGGATGGGTCCTCCGGAGGAGACTTCAGAGGGGTCCTCGGCTGGGGCTTAGATGGAGAGCGAGGCTTGAGTCTTTCTCGGAGCATCCGTCGGAAGAGTCTGAGGAGTCCAAGAAGGAAGAAGAAGAAGCAGAAGAAGAAAAAGACTCCCTGACACGACTAGGGGAGGAACGGGTTCCTTGGGTGGTACCCGGGAACGCATGTCTTGCCCCTCTCGGGATCCAGAGGGAAGAACCCTGGAGTCTGGAGGTGGTGAGGGAGTGTGCCGCCTCGGACGTACAGGAGCCGGTAGCGGCACCATCGTCGTAAGGCGGCTCTCTACCTCCTTGGTGAGTTGAGCACTGGCCTCGGCCCACCAAGAGGCCAGAGTCTCCTGCAGATCCACAGGCGGCCGTGGGGGCGGTGGAGGAGGAGGGGGAAAGGTGTACGGGTTGTACCCGTAAGGCGAGTATCCAAAACCCGGCTGCGGGAAACACGGCGTCAGGTATTGTGGCGTCGGGTACTGCGGCATCGCGAGAACCGCATCGGGTACGGCGGCGCTGATACTACGGTCCCGGTATGACAGCATCGGATAGGGGGCGGCGGTACCCGGGAGCCGGGACCTGCCGGAGTAGAGGCCCGGTCGGATGGACCTCTACAGGCGGGTCCATATTAAGGGTCTGGAGGGCCCTGACGGAAGGGGATATCCCCTGCCGGGCGCCGGAGGGACCGCGCCTGCAGTGCCGGGCGTCGGAGGGAGGGACCGGCCGTGCAGTGTAGGCGTCGTGGTACCGTGGGGGCCGGAGCCGCGTCCGGGGTCCGGCCAGATCCAGTTCCATCGGAGGAGGGTCTGACGGAGGAGGAAGATCCCCGCATCACCCGGGATGGAGGGAGAAATCCCTGGGGTCAGGCTGGGGTGACTCAGGCTCCCAGATGGCAGCGAAAGCCACGGGGAACATACGACGGATTGGGGGGTCCGTCGTCGGTTCCGCCGCCGCCTGGCGTGACGCTGAGGAGCCGATATGCGGCTTAGGGGCAAGTTCCTGGCGGCGCTGGAGGAGCCGGAGTCCGCTTACGGGATCCTCACCGGAGGCGGCTGAGGGGAAGGATCGGTCCGGGGGCGGCTGCGCATCGCCCCAAAGGGTCAGGCATCTTATTGACCCTCTCCATGCGGATGTCGGAGGAGCCGACATCCGACTTAGTGGAGTCGCCCACACCAGTAGGCCGCAAGCCTGTGGCCGAACCGGGGACGGAGGCCTCCTTTTGCCCGGAGGTGCCCGCAAGGCCCGAGCGCGAGCCAGATGGGCGGGCCGACGCCTCCTCTAAAACCTTGGAGGCTGCCGTCGAACGGTCCCCCGGGGGGACGTTACCTGAGCCGCGTCTCCGGCGGGAGACGTGGTAGAGGAGGACTTCTCCCGGTGCCTCTCCTTGTCCTTCTTTTTCCGATGTCCCTCAGGGGAAGTGGACGCCTGCCTCAACTTTTTCAACTCTTTCTCCATCGAAGACATCTTTTTCTTGAGGAGATGGGCTTCCAGGGACTGTTGGCGCCGTCTACGGGTAGCTGCGTTGAAGTTGAGGCAATGCTGGCACTTGTCGACCGGGTGATCAGGGCCTAGGCAGAAGAGGCACTGGGAATGGCCATTCTTGTGGTGGTGCAGTTACGCCGCATTTAGTCGCACTTGCTTTTGTGCTCGGAGGGTGTAGGGGACATACACCAACAATGATATACCTGATGTTTGAAAAAGAATAACTATTTTTCGTAAAACGACGAAAGGCAGGGGCTGACGGGCTACCTAACTTTACCGCAGAGATGCTGCACGAAAGCTAACGGGCGGAAAGAACTGGAAGGCGGGCATCCGGGACCGCACTTTATACTGACGTCAGATGACGCCGTCACCTGACGTGGGGGCGTCCTCGCCATGACTGCGTCAGAAATTTTTCCATGGGGTCCTGCCGTCAGCCGCCAGTCCTATATGTAATTACCTACTGCAAGAGCCCTCTCTTGCTAAAGATGTACAGTTACGTAAGAACTTACCATAACAGTAGATCTTTAAGGGGAGCTCTTGCAGCAGGCTATAACAATTAGGACCAACGCCACAGGCATTAGGACCCACCAGAAAAAATTCTCAGCCAGGAGTGCCCAGCAGGACCTGTCCCCCGATGTCAACTCCACCCCGACATCAGCCACAGTACAAAAGGAGGCGGACCCAGCTCCACCCCAGTTCCCCCGCCAAGACCCACAAACGGGCCCTGACGAGAGAAAGAGGCGAAGCCTGAAGATGATGTTCTGTACACCTCATTCGGGGGATGGAGGGGGGGAAAGCAGTTCCGGCTGCAAGAGCTCCTCTCGAAGATCTACTGTTACGGTAAGTTCTTACGTAACTGTACTATCTTACTTCGAGTGGGAGCTCTTGCAGCAGGCTATAACCATTAGGACTGAATCCCAAGCAGTCCCACGCCAAGGAGGTGCCTAACCCCGGGAGGTGGAAGATGAGATGATGCTGGAAAACAGCAAGTTAAGACAGAAGTCCCTGAAGGACTGCCAGGCCGAAGCCGGCATGGTGTATGGATGCAATGTCCAGGCTATAGTGCTTCACAAAAGTGTGCACAGAATTTTAGGTGGCAGCCACGCATATGTCTCTGATAGAGATGTTCTTCAAAGTGGCAAAGGAAGTTGATACTCCCCTGGTGGAGTGACCCCTAACCGGGCACAGAAGGGGTTTATTGTGCTTTTCATACCAAAACACAATGCAGTGGACAAGCCATTTAGAAACAGTCTGCTTAGACACCGGTTTGACCAATTGCTGTGGTGCGAAGGACACAAACAGTTGCTCTGATTTACGGTGTGCAGCTGTGCGCTTAAGGTAGTACCTCAGCGCTCTGTGAACGTCAAGAGTGTGAAGGAGAGCTTCTCTCCTATAGGAGGGAGAAGAAAAGTAAACTGGAAGGTCAACTGACTGGTTGAGGGTCAATTCCGAGACCACTCTAGGAAGGAACTTAGGATTCGTTCTGAGGGAAACCCTTTCCCTATGGAAATTTAAATACGGCTCTTTGCACATCAGAGCCTGGAGCTTGAAAACTCTTTGAGCTGAAGTAACAGCAACTAAAAAACAAACCTTCCAGGAAAGGCAACGCAGCTCACAGTCAGCTGCTGGTTCAAAAAGGGGGAGAGTAAGCTTCTCCAACACAAACAGGAGGTCCCAGAGTGGGATAGGATCCCTAATGGCAGGTCTCATGTGTAAAATCCCTGGTAAAAAGGTGTGGGGCACATCCAGTTGGGCTAAGGTTTTGTCCCCCCAAAAGAGTGTGATATGCAGAAATGGCCCACATGTGCACCTTTATAGAGAAGTAGCTCAAGCCTTGTTGATATAAGGAGAGGAGATACTGCAATGCTGAGTTCACCAGACAGGTGAGGGGGTCCAGACGGTGAGATGATGCCCATAAGCAGAAACACTTCCACTTCATAGCATAAGCAAAGCGAGTAGAGGGATTCCTCACTGAGAGGAGGACATCCACCACCTCCTGGGAGACCCTGTACCTGGACTTTGCTACATATGTAGGAGCCAAGCATGAAGGTGCAAAGACCTGAGATCAGGATGGACCAGCAAGCCCTGATCCTGGGACTGCAACTGCGAGCATATTGGTAGTGGGATTGGAGGTTCCGAGGACAACCACTGAAGTAGTGGGAACCAAATCTGCCGAGGCCACAAAGGGGCGATTAGAATCATCCGAGCCCCTTCGGCCTGTATCTTCAGAAGAACTCTCTGAACGAGAGGGAAGGCATAAAGAAACCTTCATGCCCAACAAATGGACAACGCGTCTGGCCAGAAAAAAACAGGCGCGGGCTCTCGCCAGCAGAAAATTGACAGTTTGGCGTTACGTGGGGATGCAAAGGGGTCCAGCTCTGGACGACCCCATGTGTCGAACAGCTGGTCCGCTATTGATTGCAGCAGCTCCCACTCGTGCGCCTTGAACTGAGACCTGTTTAGGCTGTCTGCCAAGTGGTTTAGGATGCCTGGAATGTGCACTGTGGACAGAGAGATGTGCTGCTCCAGCGCCCAGTACCAGACTCTCATCGCCTCCCTGCACTGGGAGTAGGAATGGGTGCCCCCTTGCTTGTTGATGTTAAAGACGACCTCCATGTTGTCTGTCTAAACAAGGAGAGAGCCTGAGATAAGGTCCTCTTGAAAAGCATGAAGCGCATTGAGGACCGCTCGTATTTCCAAGACACTGACGTGGAGATTGCGCTCTGTAGGGGTCCAGATTCCTTGTGTTTGGAGGGCCCCTAGGTGCGCTCCCCAACCCAAATCCGAGGCATCCGTCGTTAGAGTCTGATTTGGGGGCTCCTGAAGGAAGTAGACCCCTTTTTCTAAACTTAGAGGGGCCAGCCACCAAAGAAGTGCCCTCTTGACCGGTTCTGTGATCCTGACCATGTGGTCTAGGTCATCTGAGCACTGATCCCACTGCACCCTGAGCATCCATTATGGGATTCTCATGTGGAGGCGAGCCAGAGGAGTAACAGGAATGGCCGCTGTCATGTGCCCCAGAAGTTTGAGGAAGGTCCTGGCCTGGACCTGAGGGGTTACAAGGACTGATCTGGCAATCTCCAGCAAGTGATCACCCCTCTCTGCGGGTAGAAAGCCATGCCCTGGATCGAATCCTGGACCGCCCCTATGAAGACAAATCTTTGGCTAGGCTCTGGGGAAGACTCTGGAAGGTTCAGGGTGACCCCCCACTCTCGGAATAGAGTATAGGTGTCTCCGAGAGCCTGAAAGAGGCGCGTCCTTGACGGGGCCGCAAGCAGCCAATCGTTGAGGTAAGAGAAGACATAATGTCCCTGGCGCCTCAGAGCCGCAGCCACCACTGCCAAGAATTTTGTGAAAACTCGAGGAGCGGCTGAACAGGAGAACCCGAAACTGATAATGTGCCCCCTGGAAGTGGAACCTCAGGTACTTCCTGTGGGGGGGGGGGGAAGACCCTTATGTGCATGTACACATCTTGCATGTCTAGGGAGCAGAGCCAGTCTCCCTAGTGCAGCAGAGGAATAAGCCCTGGAAGAGTCACCATCTGGAACCTTCGGTATTCTATATAATCGTTTAAAGAACTGAGGTCCAGAATGGGACAAAGCTCCTGCGCCTTCTTTGGGACAAGGAAGAAATGGGAGTAATATTCCTTTCCCTGCTGCTGCAGCGGGACTGGTTCTATCGCCCTTTTCCGCAAGAGGGCCTGAATCTCTCCTTCTATGAGAGGAATGTGAGAAGGAGGGTATCTCGAGGACCTTGATGGGGGATCTCGGCGAACTCCAGCGTATGTCCCCTCCTTATAATACCTAGGACCCACTGGTCTGCAGTTATTGCACCCAGCCCTTCAGATGAGGAGAGGCGACTCTACTGCTCTCTCTCCTTTCTGTACTTCCTCCTCCGGAGGAGGGGGGGTCAGAAGGAATCATTGAGTGGAGCCGGGAGTGGGCAGAGGCGTTTGGGAGGACATGGGGCCATGAAAAGGAACACCTCCAGGTTGCTGGTTGCCAACTCTCCTTTTAAAGCCACCCTTCTGGCCCTGTTGGTTGCCATGGGCTTGGGTACCTGAGGGCTTCCGAAATGGCCGTCTTTTTGCTCTCTTCTGGTCCCCTCTGTACATCTGACAGACGGACCAGCTGGATTTCCCAAACTCTTGGAGATGAGAGATAAGTGACTCTGTCTCCTGCCCAAATATGACGGAACCCTGGAACAGGAGGTCCCAGATTCCGGACTGCAGATCTTGGTGCAAGCCAGAGACTCGCTTCTGCTCTGGCCGCAGTATCTGCAATGTCGTACGAGGCACAGAGAATATGCGTGCCTACGTCAGAGCCCGACTTGAGGAAGTCCAGAATCTCAGTCTTCTGTGCGGAGTCTGGCAAGGCATTAACAAGCTCCTGTCCCCTTTCCCAGAGCGCATTCTGGTATTGAACCATATACATGAGGAAATTAAGGGACCTAATGGAGCAGGTGGAGGCAGAATAAACTTTCTTGCCCACCTGGTCCAAATAGCAAGACTATGGGTCAGGAGGCTGGGAGCTAAGGTGTTTTGGCTGCTTGGACTTATCATGGGCAGCCGTAATCACAGAAGAGTCCGCCTGAGGGTGCTCTGCAAGGAAAGGCTCATCCCTGGGGTCCCTGTGCAGCCTGTCTGACTTCTTAGGAACCATCGGGACTGAAGCTGGTCGCTTCCAAGTAATTCTAGTACGGTCCTGGAAGGTGTCCACTAAAGGAGGTACCACCAGAGGTTTGGGATCCTTCTGCCTCAGGATATAGTTGACGGCATTCCGGATCCAGGTCCTCCGTATCCCATTCACTGGAGGCCTGGATGTGCCTCATGATGTCCATAGAGGTTGGATCATCAGGAGGCGAGCGGGGTTAGCCCTTTTCCCCTGGGGAACCCCGATACCCAAGAGGGAAGAGGATGACCAGCTACTGGGTGAAGAGTAGCCAGATCTGTCCCTAGGACTGGCCCCACTCGAACGTTGGTGGCTATCGCACCTACGTTGGTCAGAAGACAGACGACGGAGCGATGACGGGTGTTGGTCCGGGGATCGATGTCGGGAGCGGGAACAGCTCCTGGAGTGTGACCTGATCCAGCGTCGGCTACCTGACCTTGGTGAATGCCGGCGGCGGTCTGGAGACTGAGATCGGGAACAGACCCTGGAGGATGAGTGAGGCAGCGGCCTCTCGGGGGTCTTCTTAGGTGAAGCCATGGGAACACCCTCCGGTCGTGGTTGGCCCGATGGGTCTGGAACTGGTGATGGGCCAACCGGAGGCTGTTTCTGGACTTGACCCACCAAAACGAAAACAGCTCTTGGAGCTCTCCCCTGGAAAACTCCAAGGCCGCTGTCCCAGGAAAGAGGACTACGGGATCCGAAGTATCCGGCGGCAGCCCTGAGGGGGAGCCTCCTGGAGAGCCCCGAGGGGAGGAAGACTTAGGAGATGCAGACGCTGCTCCTTCCGCGGTAGCGTCAGTCACCGTTGCCACTTCTGCCGGCGTCGTTATCGGGACAGACGACTGTTTCTCCCGGGGTGGGGGCACTGGAATATCTTCTAACTCCAGTGGCTTACCCTTGTTGGGTGAAGCCGGTACCTTAGTGGGCAGGGCCGAAGCTTGTGCCACAGAGGTCTTGGAGGTGACCCTAAGCGGTGTCCCCTTAGGCTTGGCAGTTTTCTCCCCTGACGTACCTGCTTTGGCCTGAGTCTCCTTGACAGGAGCAGAATCCTCGCGGGAATGATGATCTCCGGAGCCCGAGGAAGAGCAGGGCTTCTTGGGGAAGGACCGAGAATGTGACCGGGACCGACTATGGTCCTTGTCCCGGGAGCGCTTGCTGGATTTGTCCTTATGTTTGGCCTTCTCCCCGGAGGTGTGCAAGATGTCCATCTTTTGTTCCAAAAGGAAAGTCTTCAAAGCCTTCAAGCAACGGATTCTAGTCCTGCTGGTGAAGCCCTGGCAGGTGAAACAGGCCGCGGTGTCATGGTTGGGACCCAGGCAGAACACACACTTGGCGTGGCCATCCTTCGATGGGATCTGGTGGCCACAGCTACACTTGTTTCTGTGAGGCCCGGAGGATGATACCGAAGACGTGGATGACATATGTCGGCTGGAGTCGGTGAAATAACTGTTAGATTTTAGCAGAAAAACTATAGAAAAAGGTTTTCCTGGCAACTGGCAAGCCAAGATCTTCCCCAACATGAGTGGGTTGCGGCGGGAAAAGAACTAGGGTGGAGCTGGTTCTGCCCCCTTTCGTACCATGGCTGACGTAGGGGTGGAGCCGACGTCGGGGGGCAGTCCCTGCTGGGTACTGCTGGCTGAACATTTTTTCTGGTGGGTCCTAATGCCTGTGGCATTAGTTCTAATGGTCATAGCCTGCAGCAAGAGCTCCCACTCGAAGAAAGATCCCACGTTCAGGGCACCAGGGCCATCTCCACAGAAGCAGAGCTCAGACATCACACCCACTGCATGTCCGTGGGCCCAGTGGGAAAAATGGAAGAAAACCACCCCAGATGATAGGATGAACGACTGACCCCCCCCCCCCGCAGTCCCTGCACCAGTGGCTGGGCACAACCACAAGTCCTGTGGCAGAGGACAACAGTTATGGTAAGTCCCAGAGAAGCTGGGGTGACGGGGGAGTGGTCAGAAGGGGGCTGCCAGGCGGAGAACCAGGAGTTAAATAGAGTATGGGAAAAAAATTATTCTGGTTATGTCTTGTTCTTCAGCTTCAAACCCCATGGCAGACTGGAGTTGCTGCATCATGGAGATGAGTGAAGGATCCTCAGGAGGGGACCTCAGGGTGTACACTGCAGAGACCTCACTCCCTGTGAAGACAGTGGAGTTACACCTCTCGTAAGAGCTCTCCACATATACATATTCCTCTTCCTCTTGCATAATGAGGTCAGGATTACATTCCTGATCCTTGTCGACGGTTTCTGTAAGCCAAAGGGAGGGAACAAAAGAGGTTGTTGACGCCTTGGAAGACAAGTGGCATGTCAACTAGAAAGGCATCGGCACTGGGACTTCCCGCAGGTGCCCCGTTGATGCCGCTCCTGTCAGTGGAGAAGGTAGCAGGCGCCGTGGTATGTACGCGGAGGGCGAAAGCACCACATGCACGTCACCACTTGCTTGAATTACAGACTTGCCCTGCGATGTCAACAGGGGAGGCACCATCCCTGACGCCAACAGCATCTCACCAGCCGTAATAGGTCTGGCAGTACTTATAGCCTGTCCCAACATGAAGAGTCAACGATTTGGGCAGCTGGTGGTGTCACCGCTGAAGCAGTTGACAGTGTAGAAACGGTCGCACTGGGATGATGGGGCGACCTAGAGCATACTGGGGTGGTTTTCTCCTTGCTCTTCTCCTTCTCCTGGTGCTTGTGCCTATATTGCCCGGAAGTTTTCTCCCAGGACTTCAATGAATGGGAGCCAGAGGAATGGGCTGGCAACGCAGTAGCGCTCTTTTACTGGGCCTCTTTCTCCATCACGGCTGCCTGCTGTTTCAAAAGGTGAGTTTCCAGGGCATTCCTTCTGCAGCTCTAGGCAGCGGTATTAAACCTGCAGCAGATCTCACAGGCCTCATCATTATGGGCCACTCCGACGCAGCACACGCAGATGTTGTGCAAGTCGCCAGAGTAAATCTTTTCACTGATTCGCAGTACCTTAAGAGCTTAGCAAGTTCTTTGGTCGACATAAATGAGATGATTATTACTTATAAAAAGTGATAGCGAACTAGGTGAGAGAAATACACGAAAAGCACTGAATAGCGGTCCACTATAGCACTGGTGTCTCCATGTAGTGTACGCTGAGTATGGCTGACAGTGGCAAAAAAACTGAGGAGGGAAGGGGGCTGCCCACTTATATATGGGAGTGTCGATACAGGACGTCATCTTGGGCGGCCCCCAGTGGACTGCTTGCAAAAAGTTTCCATGCCGTCCTGGTGCCTGGCAGCTATAGTTCCACAGGTGTGGCCTGATGAAAGAGATATCCTCGAAGAAGATCTGGAGACAGCTTAGAGGAAAGGTAACAATGCGGTTTACATTTTTTTATGTAACTGTAAATTTGGGCATGTGTGAAGTCATTTTAGCACCCCTGTGTATTGTTTTATTTTTGGGGGCCCAAAGGCTCCAGTCCGACTCCATCTACCGCTCCCCATCCCAGGGCTTCCCTCCTGGGCCAGGGCTGCGGGCGGAGACCCTCCTCAGGAACATGGGTCATGAGCCCTGGCCCCCAGGGTGGGGTCACGGGAGCGGGACCCCTGCAGCGGACAACGGTCTGATTGGTGAGTGGCGGCAGAGTAGGGCCACGATTTGCGCCAAGATTTTTCTAGTTTTTTTCTCCTGGGGCGGGAC
This sequence comes from Neoceratodus forsteri, assembly GCA_016271365.2. Lineage (NCBI taxonomy): Eukaryota > Metazoa > Chordata > Ceratodontiformes > Ceratodontidae > Neoceratodus > Neoceratodus forsteri. The sequence goes on from JADMNL010000025.1 coordinate 200,779,607, forward strand.
ATGCAATGACGCCTAACGCCTCCCAAATTTATGGTGGCCGGCCGTGGGACCCCAGCCTCCGCCAGGGGTCCTCACTGAGCCAAACACTCTTCCCCGGAGAGGGACATCAGTCTGTAGGATGCTCGATCCCTCTCCCCGGCTGGCCTCTCGACTCTCAGGTCCGTTCCTAACCTGGGATGTCGGTGCCGAGACAGACACCTTTTGCCACAGCGCCAGCGTGCCGGCACCTGTGTACTGTTTTATGTTTTAGTCCCTATATTAATGCAGTCTATTTCCTGCCCAGTATTCATTTTTTTTAATTACTTAGCAATTTTGGAACCAAGTGACATCAGCTGAGCTGAAGACTACAATGAAGAGTAAAGAACAGTTATGTACTTACCATAACAGCAGATCTTCAAGAGAATCACTTTTATCAGGACACACTTATGGATATATAGCTGCCAGGCTCTAGGACCACATGGAAACATTTGCGAGCAGTCCATTAGGGGCCACCCACAACAACGTCCTACGTCGCCATGTCATATATAAGCACGGGTGGCACCGCTCATCCTCAGTTCCCCACTGGAGATCATGCTCGGAGGCTCTCTCCTCAGGGAACCAGGAGAGAATGCATGGTTCTGCTGAACAAGAGAGAGACAGAATACCTAGCAAAAAGACATCTGGTATACCTTTTTGAGAAAAGAGACAGCCTACATAATGCTGTCGAACCCGGAATCTCTGTCCAGGGAACCAAATGATAAAGGAGGCCCCAGCCTACAGAAGGAGACAGCTCTATGAGGAGAGACTTAGGGAGCTGAACTTGTACTCCCTGGAGGAGAGGCAGGACAGAGGGGATATGATAGAGGTCTACAAATATTTGAAGGGGAGAAATTGGGTTAACACTGATGGGCTGCTCCAGTTAAGGAGGAAGGATCCATGAGGGTCCATAGCCTGAGATTGGTTGGGGGGAGGTTCAGAGGTGAGGTGAGGCGGCATTACTTCATGGAAAGGGTGATGGCCCCATGGAATGCTCTGCCAGCGGAGCTGGTGGTAGCAGAGACAGTGGGGGGGGATTTAAGAGGGACTGGGACAGATACAAGAGTAAAGTAAGGGTGGGGAATGCAGAGGATGGCAGTGATGCTTTTGGGTTGGGAACGGAGAAGGAAGGTGCAAAAGGGGAGTGGGAGCAGCTGCAGTGGTGGACTGTGGGCTGCAAACCGAGCAGACAAGAAAAACCGATGGGCCTAATCCACTGGCACCTTAGTATGTTAGTATGTAGAAGACCGTAGGCCCCTGGGGCCCTCTGTGCAGGGAACCACATGGAAAACATGGTTTTGCCCAACAAAGGCTGCAAAAACCCAACATGGAGTCCTCTGATGGCCTTTCAGAGAGAAAAGAGACAGCATGTACCAAGCTCTAAATTCCCAGGGGGATGGAGGGTGGGTTGGCATGGTCCAATGAAAGAGACTCTTTGGAAGATCTACTGGTATGGTAAGTATATAACTGTTCTATCTTCTTCGAGGATATCTCTTTCATCATGCCACCTATGGGATGAGTGCCAAGCAGTTCCCACCACTAACAGTCTGGGTGGCTGGAGGACTACAGGCCTATGAAAGAAGGCTTGGAAAACCTGCGAGACTCAAGCCTTGTCTTTTGTAGAAGGCAATATCCAGACTGCAAGTTTTTGGGGAAAGTGATTGTTTGCTCATGTCCCTGCAGCAGATGGCAGGTGAAACGCACTAGAGATGGCATGTCAATAGATAAATGGGCACGAACACGTAAGATGTTGTTTACCATGCCCTATGTAATCAAAGCAACACAGGTGACCAGCTCTCTGGGCAGGCACTGTTCACAGAAAAAGGGCCTTATCTTCCAGAAAAGGCTGAAAACCAAGCTGTGAGGACCCCTTAGAGGCATATACAGCACACAGAACACCTGAGCATTCTAGGCATCGATAGCAAGAAACTCAGGGTGAGGACACAAAGACCTGCAGCCTTTGTGCAGCAAGTGAACAAGAAGACTTATACGTCTGCCTGAAGTTGAGACATCCTTTGAATGGACAGGATGGCAATAGACAAAAGGAGCTCTCTTTCTGGGAAAGAGAAATACCCCTGCAGTTACAGCGGCTCAAAGAGAGTCAAGGCAATGTTTTACCACACAGGCCACCAGACACCTCCAGCTCAAATGGAAGCCAGGGTAACTGTCTCCAAAGCAGGCTCCCAGGCAGAACTGTATTATAACAGAAGGCTTTTAAGATGAAACACCTCTGCTAGATATACGGATCCCTATCAAATAGGCAACCAAACAACCTGCAACAGGCACTTAGAAAGGTGGACCAATGTCCCAAGTGCACTATAGGAGTCCGCGTCTAATAAGAATAGTAGATACTACCAACCAAAAGTACTGTTCAAGAACAGTACCCTAAATGGGTCTGGTGGAAGGCTTTCCCTGTTGCCTCCCAGACAGTGACCACTTGACCGAAGACTCCAAGTCCATCAATGACTGCGCTCCTGGAAGCCAGGCAAGACCATAACTCCAGGTGGTGTCCTGATGGACCACAGCATTGCCTTCTTGTGATACTAGGCCTTAGCAGAAAAGCAGGAGTGTAGGTCCACACCCAGTTTCAGCAGTCTGTGGAATGCGTATGTGTAGCTCCATGAGGAACAGTGGAAGCCCAGCTACCCCCCTCCACTAGGGGAATAAAGGACATTTTCCGCCTGAAATGACAAGGAGGAAAGACATGTAGACACTTCCCTTGTTAATAAAGGAAGGACGTGCCGCACCAGGGTGAACTCCAAGTTCTGGAATGAGTGAATAAAAAGCCAACATTCCTCTTTTCTTTCTTTTTCTTTTTTCAGTAAGAAGTGATGCCCAAAGAAAGGAATCAATTTGGTGGCATCCTGTCTGCCACACAGATCTGCCACCAAGAGTGTCAGCAGGGCCCCACCGTGCTTACGGGGCCATGACCTGCCTAACCTTACTCCGGTTAGGTATGTGATATCTTCTGGAATGACACTTATCAGTGGTTCTAGACACCAACTCGTGGGCAGGAACACGTAACATGTCGTTTACTATGCCCTATGTAATTAAAGCAACACAGGTGACCAGCTCTTTGACTATGCCTACAACTGGCTGACACCCCCTCCTCCATCTTTTTGGTATGCCCGACTCAAGCGAATCCCACCACTGTGATTTCAGACCACTTATCGGGTCCTACTGGGTGGCACCTTGCTGACCCTAGTTCTCTTACTGTATGTGCCACATGCTCATACTCTTGCTTACTTTGCTGTATTGTTAAGCCCCTGTTGATACTGCTGTTTTACACATTTGTATTCCTAGGCACTCCTCTCTTTACCTAATTGAAACCATTTTTATTACTGCTTATAATTGGTATGTAACCTCAACTTAAAGTATGCCTGTGTAAGGAACCTAGTGTTACTGTCTATTTTATGTACTGAGTGTTATGTTTGGTTTTCTACTGACTTGGAACCTTTGAAATGAGTCCTTGACTCAAAGGTATTAACCCCAATCTGAAATAAATAAATAAAAAAACTCCAGAGTCTCAGTACTTCTTGCCATAAAAAAAGGAGGGGTGTCCTCAACCTGACTGATGTTGCCAATCTGAATCAGATGGGTTAAGGCCCACCCCCCGTGCACTAAGAGGCTAATCCCCTTTGCAGCTAAAAGGGTTTGCTACAGAAAGGGCCAAGAGAACGCTGTACTCCATCGCCTCGATATGTAGGGTGCCCAGTGCTGTTAGGGATCACCTAAAAGGCCTTAAATGCATCCAGCCCTGTCCTGACTATCAGGACTATGGCCATTACTAGAGGGTCTGGAGACCCGCGAGATCGATCCACCAGGGTAATGTTAGCAGACAGTCAGCCTAGTCAGCAAGGGGGGGATGGCCCTAAATGAGATCCCAGGATATCCACACATCTCGCAAGAACTACCAAAGTTTGATCAGGCTGGAGGCATGTTAACTATAAGCTCTAGAACATGGAACACGTAGCTGGTCCATGCAGGAATCTATACAAACATCACCTCTTGGACCAAGAAGTATAGGGTTGGACCAAGAAGTATAGGGTGGGAACCCGTAACGTGTGAAAATAATAAGGTCAGAGGAACACCCTGGACTGCCAACGTATGCTCTCGAGAGCAAGAATTATAACCTGAAGGCATGCTCCCTGCCTATTCCTAGGATGGAGGCAATGCCCTATATACATCTATGGTAGCGGGGCTCACAAGATGACTGTTCGGGACCTGATGTGTTTAAAAAGAAAGATCCAGACACTGGGGTCTGAAGTAAGCCTCAGAGCTGCCATCTGTGCTCCTGCTAGCACTGGAAGGGCCCAGGCCTTTGGAATCCTACCCTGTCCAATACCAGTTCCGACAATCACCTTTGTAAATAATGGTGCTAAACTCAGCAACAGTGAATCAAGCACTGCCATAGCCACACCCATTTATCTGGGTAGGAGCTCCAGGGATGGGTGGCCGGGTGCCCTACCACTGGTATGAAGGAGGATGTCTGCCAGCGGAACAGCCAGGGACACTGGCCAGACAAACAAACACCCTCTATGTACGCTGAAGCTGGGTATGAGAGAGGGAAGAAAAGGGTTCCAGGCTCCACTGAAGGCCTACAGGCTAGAAGGATGGCCTATAACTGGTGTCTCTTCTACTTCATCCCCTTTTGCAGAGGAGGGCACAGAGAGGGGTTTCTTATGCCTGTCAACAGCAAAACCAGTCACCCTGAATTAGAGGTGTCTCTTAAGACAGAAGGCAGGGGCAGGCGCCACTGAAGTATCTGAGGTGGCATAGGCCTTATGCAGAAATATCCACCCACCCCAGCTGCAGCTGTGGGGTTCTGGGGAAGCTCCAGTCAAGGCACAGCTGTCAGGGGAGCTGGGCCAACCGCATGCATTGACCTGAGGGCAGAGTTACCAGTGGTTCATTATGCTCAAGCTCGGATATGTCTGGGGTGACTATTCTGTTACCCTGAACATCCTGCCCCCTATATGAGGTGTCTAACTATGTCCTGGGGCAGCTCTGGTGACCTCCATGATGGCGGACAGGACAGCTGACACAGACAGCCCCCAAGTGTGGAATGCCTATAGCAAACAGTAAGGTGGCATCCTCTCTGTAAACCAGAGGGGAGGAAAGATGATAAGTGGGTGGTCATACCCTGATAATGGCCACTCCCCTTGAGGAAGCCCCTCAGCAGCCTGCTGATGGTTGTAGCAGTAGTGTCAGAAATGGGACCATGGGGGGGGGACCCGAAGTAACCCATGAGGTCCTCTCTCCCTGTGAGCAGACAGGTCCAAAGGGGCACTGCCACAGTCTTCCTCCTGGTCATCCTCTTAGGTGGCACTGCTGGATGTCACCAATGTGGTTGACAGATGGACAGAAATGCGCTTATAAATGCTGCTGAATCTAAGAAAAGAACTTACGCAATTACTTGGAAAGCGTAGTCATGAGGTTGTACACCAGGTACCTCGTCGGCAGAGTCTGTGTCACCGTAGGTGGAGAAAAAAGGCATCCCAGCATGTCCAAGCTGGGCTAGAGTACTGCCTTAATGCTGGTGTCTGTATCATCGACAGAAACGCCTGGTTATGTCAATGGGAGGTGGCAGAGGTGCCCCCGTCGAAGAGAGATATATAGGAACATCGACTAAGAACATAGCTGCGCTACAGTCAATATTAAAGTCCTGGTAACAGCACATGTCGATGGGGGAGGCCGATGGCACCACCATCAATGCGGAGTGAGCAGTTGGAAAAAACAGCCGATATGAGAGGCAGAGGTGTCACCGTCGATATTACCATAAGACAGAAGTACAGTCGACGGGAGAGGCAGAAATGTCATTGTCAATGCCACCATATAGCTGATAAACATTCGGGTACAGTCGACAGAAGAGGCAGAGGTGTCACTGTCGATGTGGCCATATGGCTGATCACAGTCAACAGGAGAGGCAGAGGCATCACCGTCGATGTCACCAGGAGACTCAGGTCCAGTCAATGGGAGAGGCAAAGTCATCACCATCAACAACACTGTAAGGCTGAAGAGCCTAGGAGCAGGCGTCCTCCCTGACCCAGACTGTTAAGTCCCCTTCACCGGTCGGGGGAGGCACCAGAGCAGGCAACTGCTGAACAGAAAAATGGAAGAAGAAGCGCAACCTACAGCGCACCCAGGCTGGTCTTTCTCATATGAAACCCAGAGCTGGAGCTCGGTATCCCTGCAGTCTGCAGAAACTGGTGAGCTGGAGAAAGTGGAAGAGGCCGCCATTGACTACAAGGGCATGTACCGCTCCATCCCATCGTGGGTGCACATCGCCAGCTCCTTCGGCAATGCACTGCTATAGATTTTCCAAAAATATGAAGAATCGCACACTTATTAATGCCAAAAAGAAGAAAAAATGGTGACTGAAGCTGCAATGTTTCCACTATGGTCTGACAAGCCCTGATTGACGTCAGGAAAAGAACTGAAGAGGGACAGGGCCACCCATGCTTATATACAGCCTGGTGACGTAGGATTTCGTCATGGGCGTCCCCTAGTGGAATTCTTGCAAATGTTTCCATGTGGTCCTACAGCCTGGTGGCTATACATTCACAGGTGTGGCCTGATGAAACAGGTATCTTCGAGGAAGATCACAGAGACATCAGCTGAACTTATGTAACTGCGTTCCGCTTCACTGTAGTCTCCTTCTTAGTGCTGCAGATGTTTTTATGCCATGGGGCTTGAGTGCTGGACCCTTTTTTTTGGCTTTTTAAACCAAGCAGGCACTCCTGCATGAGTGAAGTATTGCACATTCTCTTCTTTAACATTCTCAGCAGATGCACAGATCCTCTGACTGAAATGGCAGACCCCTCCCCCCCTAAAAATATAAAAACCTGTCTAAATCCCAGGTAGAAGTGCCAAACCCTACTGCTGCTGTTCCACTAGGATGTCCCTTAAAATACTTAAATGTGGCTTGCAATACTGATACAGGTAAGTCTTCACACAGCATGCACTCATGTCACACCACATGCACATCAGGAAATCAGGATGACATTTCATTCATTCAGCAGCTGTCATCACTGTGGTTACTGCTACCACAGTCACAACCTTCGCCCACATGCCTAGTCACCATGAGGCACTGTCTAAAGACCTCGACGCTTACTGCATCTGGACTACAACTACTGCTTAATTTCTTCTCTGTTTGAACACTCATGGCAGCAGTTTTGCAATGTTTTTGGGTGGAAGCATAGCAAGCAGAGAACTACATCACAAAATCTAAAGGACTGGGCACACACCAGACTGGAGGTGGAATAAGCCATTTGTAAATCTGATTAAATAAAGTGCACGACAAAGAAAAGCGCTAACACCCCTTCGTATCGACTTGGGACAAACGAGCCTTCCTCAGGGGGCACAGCTGACTTGCAACAAACCACCACCAATACCCCACTTAACTCAAAATGCATACGCCTGTGCAGTCAGTTTAATGGTGCAAGTTGCAGGTTGCAAAACCAAAAAAAGTGCCCATGGCTGCATAAAAGTAATTATACACAAATTACAAAAATCATCACACTTTTTTTTCAGTAGCGTATACAAACACCGAAATACATACAGTCCCATTAAGTGTTATTACATACAGTTGCACAATATTCTATATTTATTTATATATTTATGATTTTGGTAACAGGGTAGGTGCACTGATCCCTGGGACCATTTTCAGGCATGACCTGGGCCATCATACAGTGGCACAGAGTTACAAAGTAGAGATGCATAAATACAGTTTGAAAATAAATCAAGGTTACAATAAATGTACGGTTGACAACAAAAAATAACAGGTAACAAAGGTACAACTAGAGTACAGGGTTGCTTGAAGCAGAGTTAACACAGTGGTACAAACACTATATAGTACAAAAGCCTACTAGGCTGGAGCCTGAAATAGTAGGAGAGAGAGCAAAGTGCATAGGTTTACAACACTACGTACAGCAGGATTTGACTACCCAGGGAAGCAGTAGCACCTGGAGGTAGCCAAAAGCCATTCTTTGAGGTGAGATATGAAGTGGTCATGGGTGTCAGTGGAGCGGAGCTTGGCAGGCAGTTGGTTCCAAAACATAGATAGGGGCAGCTACCGACAGGGCTCTTCCACCCATGTTTGTGGATACCCTGGGGAAATACAGAGGGTGGGGGGGAATACTGTGTGAGCGTAGGGAGCGAGGGACAGTACGGGCCATGAGGATGGCTGTGAGGGGGAACTCTTGGCCGGACTGGATGGCTGAGTCAACCATACTAGCAAGGGCAAGGTCGAAGCGGCTTTGCAGCAGTGGCCATCCTAGCGTATTGTAGAGGACACAATGGTGAGTGAAGAACAGTGCCAACAGGACGAAATGACATGCACAATTGTAGGCAGAGGAGAGCTTGGTCATAAGGTTGGAGGACGTTCTAGTGTAGATGGGGGTGCAGCAGTCCAGGACAGGAAGTAGATCACCTTGGACGATGGCAAGTCAGGTGGCCGGGGTGAGGTATTGCTGAATTATTATAACCAGCACTTAGAATTCACCTAGGGAACCATATCAAACAATGAAAAATAATGCATAGTACCATTAATTCAATACACCAATACTTAAAATGTAAAATTAAACATACTCCGGGGGCACTTAGCTACCATCAGCCCAGACATGGATACTATCCAGAAATGGACCATCTTGAGGTCGGGCCTGGTGGAGGCCACAAACCCCTGCACAAAGAGTCGCGGTAATAAGGCAAGGACCAAAAAACTAAGTTGATGGTCCAGAGAAGTGCAGAAAGGTGTGAAGGAGAAAAAAAAAAAAAATCGGCCTTCAAACGATGTAAAAGGTCTAACAGGGAAGAGGATAGGGAGGTGTACGCAACTAAATCCATGGAGGTGAACAGGATCGTTAGAGGTACCAAGGCTACAAAGGAGCTAAAGCTTGCACAGGGGATAAAGGAAGATGAAAAAGACTTCTTTAAGTACATCAGGGAGAGGAGAAGCTGCAAGGAACAAATCACCAGAATCAAGAAAGATGGAGGGTGGCCAGAGAAGGGGGCTGAGCAGGCAGAGACACTCAATGAGTACTTCTGCTCAGAATTTACCAGGGAACAGGATGGGCCCATCCCGCAGGGGAAAGGCAAAGGAGGGATGGGGGAGAGGGGTAATGGATGTGCATGGGAGATCCCAGTGAACAGGGTGCTGGAAGGACTGAGGGCCTTGAGGATTGACAAGGCACCTGGACCAAATGGGCTGCATCCTAGATTCCTGAGGGAGCTAGCTGAAGTACTGGCAGCACCTCTAGCGGACTTGTTCAATACCTCCCTGCAGCCTGGGTGTGTGCCTCAGGACTGGAGGACAGCGCACATGGTACCCCTCCACAACAGCAGCCCCAAGGACGAACCAGGAAATTACAGGCCAGTCAGCCTTACATCCATTGTGGGTAAGCTAATAAACACTATCCTTTAAGAAAGGTTTGTGACCTTCCTGGAGGTAAACGGTCTCCTGGATGATAGGCAGCATGGGTTCATCTCCAGAAGATCATGTCACATAAACCTGGTTGACTTTTTTGACTAGGTGATAAGAGCACTCAATGGTGGTCGGGCAGTTGATATACTGTATCTGGACTTCAGCAAGGCCTCTCACTCGGTGCCCCATGGAAGACTGACTAGTAAACTGCTGAACCTGGGAGCTGGGGAGAAATTGGTTAAGTGGGTTGGAAATTGATTGAGGGACAGACATCAGAGGGTGGTTGTGGGGGGGAGCTCTCAACTCACAGAGCAGCCACCAGTGGGGTACCACAGGGCTCAGTGCTTGGGCCGGTCCTGTTTAACGTCTTCATAGCTGATATAGCGGAAGGGGTTAAGAGTAAGAGCTGCCTATTCGCTGATGACACCAAGACAGATGCGGTGGTGGATGGTGGGAGGGGACTCCAGGAGGATTTGTTAACACCAGAGCAATGGTCAGACACTTGGCAGCTGCGCTCCAATGCTAGGAAGTGCAAGGTTATGCACTTTGAAGCCAAGAACCCAGGGTACCACTACCATTTGGGAGGGGTGCAGTTATCCGGATCTAGGGTTGATGGTAACAGGGAATATGAATCAGTTGTCTCAATGTAGGAAAGTGGTGGCTAAGGCCAACAGAATGCTGGGGTGCATTGCCACACAAATCACATCTAGGAGGGAGGAAGTCATTCTGCTGCTGTACAGATCACTGGTTAGGCCCCATTTGAAGTACTGTGTGCAGTTCTGGAGTCCCTATTTAAGGAAGGACATCACATCAAGCTTTTGGAGGGGGTCCAGCAAAGGGCGACAAAGATGCTCAGGGGAATGGGGGAGGAACCTTATGAAGATAGGTTGAGGGAGCTCAACATGTACTCCTTGAAGGAAAGAAGGGAAAGGGGTGATATGATAGAGACCTTCAAGTACTTAAAGGGCATGAACAAGGTTAGTACTGAGGGCATCACTAACAGGCACAGTCTGAGGTTGGAGGGGGTAGGTTCAAGTGGGAAATGAGGAGACATTACTTAATGGAGAGCGTGGTTGCAAGCTGGAACACGCCTGCCTGAAGAAGTGATATCTCTGAAATCAGTAGGGTGCTTTAAGAGGGGTTGGGAGAGGGCCAGGGGCAAGATACTAGTAGAGAGGAAGCTGAGCAGGGAGAGGGAAGCAGCCAGGGGAAATGATGATGAGGGTTGATCACAAGGTAGGGGGAGCAGCATCAGCAGTAGTCTAAGCTGTGAGCTGTACAACAGAGCAGACGCGACAGACCGCTTGGCCTGTATCTGCTGCCATTTTCGTATGTTCGTAAGTAAATGCTAATCCACCAAATGCTTGTGATTATGGTAGACCAATATAACTTATTTCTCAAAGTTTTGCTTTTTTGAATAATGTCCAAAAATGGTTAAACTGGCCGGCCCAATGGTGAAGAGGGCTAAGGCGCCATTAGCACCTTTTCCCATGCTAGCGACCTGGGTTTGGGAACGGATGCAGCTCGCTCAAGGGTTGGCCGAGGGAGGGAGAACTGAGCATCTGCAGAACTGCTTGTCCCCCCTTGGGAAGGGGGAACTGGGTAACTCGGTGATCAACCACCACCTGGAAGAATCCAGGTGGTTGTGCACATGAGTCACCAGCTGGGAAGGGCTGTGCGGTCAGATCACCAGGGGTGTCTCTGCAGAGGCACATCCTGTGGAGCCCAGGAGAGAAAACGTAAGGTAGAAAACTGGGGGATAGGCTCCATGAAGCCCTGCTCATCAAGTCGTTGGCTCGCCAGATCTCTCTGGTTCTGGAACCATCTAGATATATATTCCGGATGGGGGAGGATGACCCTCCCTTACCAGCCCCGCTGCAGGGGGCAATCAGTGGGAGATTAAGGTCCCTGGAAACTGGGGGAGCATCGGGACGGCTGTGACGGATTGGGCGGAACAAGCTGCCTATCCTGCCATGGAGGGTAAATACCTCTATAGCAAAAAAATAAAAAAAAAGGGGGTGTTAAACTGGACCGATACACCCCATGCAAATTTTATTGGGTAGCCACCCTAATATGGGGAGATCTGGTACCAAAACATTAATCTTGCCATGTTTAACCAGGCATTGAGGCGAGTGAAAAATGAAGGCAGTCAAAGGGAGAAAGAATTTTAAATATAATATATGCATATTCATAAGACGTCAGAAAACGTATTGCACTGTGACAAAAAGCAAGCAATACAGACCACATTAAAATTAGACGAACAAGTAGTGCCGGTGATGAAAACAAAAGAAAACCACACTTCTTGGTCTGTCCCTCTTTTAACAGTCTTGCCTATAGTGTGGTTTTCTTGATTTTGCTTTCTCTTTCTTCCTCCCCATATTAGGTCGACATTGCTATCCAATACAATTTGCCTGGGATGTATCGGTCCAATTTAACCATTTTGGACATTAACCAACAAAGCAAAATGTTGCTATAATCAAGAGCATTTCGTGGATTAGTTGTTTCATTTTACATTTTAAGTATTTAAACACTTTTTTAACTGGTGTATTGAACTGATGGTAAGACTATTTTCACTGTTTGATATATTTCCCTAGGTGAATTCTAAATATTGCTTATATAATTAGATATTGTGCAACTGAATGTACCATGACTTAGAAGGAATATACGCTTTTTTGCATTTGTATACTCTACTGAAAAAAGTGTGATCATTTTTGCAATTTGTACATATTAATTTTATGCAGCCATGGGCACGTTTTTCTGTATTTGCAACCTGCACCATTAATTGACTGCACAGGTGTATGCATTTTGAATTAATTAAGTGGGGTATTAATGGCAGTTTCCTGCAACTTAATTCCACCCCTGAGGAAAGCTCAACTCTCCCAAGTTGATACGTAGGGGTGCTAGCTCGTTTGTTTGCCATGCACTTTATTACAATAGCTTATTCCACCTCCAGTCTGGTGTGTGCCCAGTCCTTTTGCTTTTGTGCTTTGGACTGTTTCTGACTGGCAGCACCTTTGAGGGTGAGATGGGCACTTCTTTAGCACTGTTTTCTGACAGAGAACTACATGCAGAGTGGCACAAACCCAGTCAAAACGTGCAGACAGGAGGCTGGGATGGGCACCAAGTACACAGATACTTCAAAGCTTGTTATGAAAAGCCAGAATAAATCACAAATACCAGGAGTGCTTTACCCTTTACTGTGGGCCTCTCTCACTACTTTCTGATGTTCCCGATTGCTGCTGCTGTGAAAAACAGGTTCCTGTCCTCAGAAAAAAACAACTATTCTCCAAGTCCAGTTTTACAAAAAGCTTGTACACGAGGCCATCTGGTGGCTGCACTGCACATCACAGTTTTGTGCTGATAAAAGACTCCTGATGGGTTGATGGAGAATATAGCCAGTTTTCAAATCAAAAAGAACTGCAGTGCGCAGTAAAGGGCTCAAAGATGACATTAAAAGCACATAGGCAGTGGCACCACTTTTGAAACCAGCACATAGCTGCATACAGTCCCCCAAATGCAAGGCACCATGGATAATGCATTCAAATAGCATTCATTAAAAATGGCTGGCTTAGTCTTAGGCAGTGCTGTAAGGTTCACTAAGGCCTCACAAAAATCTGTAAAGGCTGGAAACAGCAAATTCCAGAGCCGTGTTTGTTTTCTGGGGTTCATCCATATGATACAACCACTGTCTCAGCCCATGACAGGGAGTGAGCCATTTTGCAGACAAAATGTCATGTATCACACTGATGCATCCTGAAGAAGATGGAACATGGGCCTGAGAGATGCAGTTTCCAGCCTTTGCAGACTGCTTGTGTGGCCCTCAGCACCTTAACAGTTCAGCTTCAGGCTAAATATGTAGTGTTCCCCATTCATTATTTTAGCACGGTGGGCCACCACTCTCTATTTTTTTTTTCACTACCACCCTATATTTTTATCCATTGCTCAAATATTTTTAATAAAATCCTCCAAAATCATGTTTTATCACCATCCTTTATTGCACTATTACCCCTGTCTTGATACCAACGCACTATGTCTCACTTAAGATCCACTTATGTACAGAGAGGAGATCCAAAGAACACTGCACTCTAACCTGATCACCACCACCACCCTGTATTCTCAGACAGTGGGGAATCCTGCTGTGCTTCTCGCTGCCTATATGCTTTTAGCATTACCTTTGCTTCAGTGCTCTGCACCGACTGCGGTGCTTTTAAGTGTTCTGGGCTCAAGACAGTATCCACACAACTATCTTCACTAGATGGCTTACTGGAGGAGCTGGGGACAATGACTGGATCACCCTGTCTTAAAAAGGGCAAGGAGTAGGTGTGGCTTGCAGTATTTAGCTTCTACGAGAGGTGAAGTACACAATGAAGACCTGCTTAAAGGAAGAGGCCAATATGCCTACCTCAAGACACATAAAATCTGCAAGGGAGAGGGCAAACAGTTCATCTCAACCTCCTATCAAACGTTGGCACCTTTAATTATTTTTTTGTAATAGTGCTCCCCTCTGACCCTACATGTCACCACAGTAAGCTGTGGGAAAGAGAAAAGGGAACACCCTGTTTTAGCTTTGCAGTTTGCTGGTGATTGCTGCTGGAGTACCCTAGCTGCAAAATCGCTGCCAGGATGATCCAAACAGTGGCACACCACTGTAAGAGACCACCCACACAGGGAGTCTAAGCTTTCAAGAACACTAGAAGCCTAGCCCCCTGTCCACAGTGCTGCAGTGTGTGAGAGTCAATCACCAGGACAACCCATGGAGATCAGGGACAAAAAGTTCATTTGGAGTGCAGAACTCAATGAGGGACTCAATTATAAGGTAAATGATACATCAGTGGTTTTACATATATCACTTACTTCAGGAGTCACCCCATAAAAAAGCTGGCAATGCACTTTACAGCCACGCCACCATTTACTAATTTACAGTGTGGGCATATATTACACATGATGCATTTCACTACAAAGATACTGTGTATGTTTTTTTTTTTTCTTTTCTCACATCAAATTAATGAACACCTCCTTTTCCTCACCTACTGACTTAAGCAAATCCTTGAACGGAAGACCTGTGCTACCCACAGATCATGTGAGTAACTGGATGGAAAAATATACTGTCACAATGACTTAGGTAATTTTAATGAAGCCTGACCCTTATCTCAGTAATGGCTGTGCACGCCCAAATCCCAAGGGCACAAATAAATGAAAACCCAGGCCATAGCAATAACTTAAGGACCTTTAACCAACTCAAATTTCCAAATTTTCCCAAAGTGCCATGGATGTTTTTGTCTTTTCCAACCTAAATAACCGCCCTGTTTCTGCTTACCACTATGATAGCTATTCTTCCTCCTACGTCTCCAACCACTGTAATAGGCGGCTTTTCTTTTGGAATCAGCACTGGAAAAGAAACATACAGAACACTCACTTTTGTAAACTATTAAGAAAAATAAATGAATGGAACCCTTTCTCAAAAGAATCTTCAAGAAAAGACCAAAAGTCGATCTGCTTGCTTTCAACCAGGAATAGGTCAGCTAACATCAGAAATGCCCCCACCCCACCAGACAGTGTCTCAAGGTGCTCTGTGTGAGCCACGTAACCTGGATCTGGGAAAAGAAAAGAACTTGGCCCTACAAGGCAATGGCAGTAAACTGCATTGCCATACGTGTGGGAGAACCAGTTCCAGCAGAGCCACGCAGAGTTCTGAAGGGTGAAAAGCTCAGCCCTTCAGAAGGGCAGGAATTGATCAAGGTCACTAGGTGCTAATGAACAGTAACAAGTAAAAATAAAAAGTCATGTAACTAAAACAAAGTCTGGATTATTTTCTTGTAAGCTGCTTTCTATGGGCCTCATGGAAAACTGTAAGTGCCATGGATTGTGGTTACAAAAACACAAGAAGACCCACACTCCCAATCAAGGTGCTGCAAATACTGAAGAAAACTGACGCACTTAAAATGCATCAAGAGAGTATTTTTAATGAAAACAATAAGTATCAACAACCCAGTACCCCAGCACTTCAAACCAAATGGTTCCCTGATAAAAGACCTTGATTGGGGGTGCTTGTCTACGTTTTTGCTTCCAGAACCTGTCCTTTTTGGTCATGCAGCCAGCCATTTCAGAGCGTGAGGCTTTTGTGCTTTTTCGAACTCCAATGGACTACTGTTACAACTTCTATTTTTGCTGTTTAATCACACTTCACAGTCTCGGTATGTTTGACTCTCATGGATAACGTTTTAAAATAAAGTTTTAGTATCCCCATCACTAAAAATGTCATCTTGCATAAAGTACAGTTAAGTAAGAACTTACCGTAACAGTAGATCTTCAAGAGAAGCTCTTGAAGCAGACCAACACCGGTAGGACTTAGCCACCAGGCACCAGGACCACAGAAAACTTTCTAACAAGCAGTCTACCACAGGAGACCACCCATCGCCAATGCTGGCTTGTCCTATAAAGGCAGGCGGTCCCCCATAACCTCCTCAGTTCTCCCACCAGAGACCCGGGCCGGGTAGCGAAAGAAGAACCAAGGAGGTTCCCGAGAGCCACAAGAGGGAAAACAGAAGCAGTGCAAATAGAAACAAGCATTTGCCAATGCCGAATGTTTGCTTGCTGATATTAGCATTGGACGTGCAGGAGTCAGACAGATGCAGAATAAGAGTGGCAGTGAAGTATTGAACTCACGCCAATCCCACCTCCACCCTGCAGAGATGGACAGGCATTGGGGTGTGCCTGTGGGTCGTTGCCCATAATGCTCATGGCATTTCACCTCACCCTATCCTGTAGACACTGACAAGTGTTGAGGTGTGCCTTGGGGTGTTCAGCTTCACAGTCACCCTATTTCATAAGGACATACGCTGAAATGGGTGCAATACAGGAGAATGGGGGCGAAGTCTGGGGCTGAAGAGTGCAAGGCACACCTCGATGCCTGTCACTGACTTCAGGGTGTGGGTGGGATGGCATCAGCATTACACCAGGCGATCCAAAGTTACACCTCTGATGCCTGTCAGTCTGTACAGGGGGGAACGTTATGGTTAGAAACCTTAATGCCCAGGGCGTGTGTTGGCATTTGCACTACAAATTTTCAACATGGCCTTTTGTGACCCCCACCTCATGGAAGCATTTGGGACCTCTGCTCATGAACAGTGGCACTGTGATTTTGTTAATGTGTCCCGAACTTCGAGTTCTCACAGCAACTGTGCCATTCTGTGCCAGATGTGTGAAAACACAGATCAGGCAGGATGTGAAGAATGACAGCTGTACCACTCATAGGAAGGTGTGAAGAAATGGCAATCACGTGGAAACTGCACAGCACATGCTTGTACCACAGTCATTTAGTGGAATTATTTCACCAAATTTTCAACACAGGCATTTTGTGACCTCTGTTCATGAACACTGTCACTATGATTTTCTTAATCTGTCTGAAACATTGATTTCCCACAGTAACCGTGCCATTGTGCGGCAGATGTGCAAACGCATATTTCGGGCAGGATATGAAAAATGACAGCTGTACTGTTCATAAGGAGGTGTGGCAAAATGGCAATGTTGAAAATCTGGAGTGAAAATATTACAAATTTGCAAAGTTACGAGGGTGCGTGGAAACTGCGCAACACACGCTTGTAACACAGTCATTTTATGGACTTTCATCACCAAATTTTCAACATAGGCATTTTAGAACCTCTGCTCATGAACAGTGTCACTATGATTTTCTTAATCTGTTCCAAACACTGATTTCCCACGAGCGATTGCGCTACTCTTCGCCGGGAGTGCGAAAACATATTTCGGCCAGGATGTGAAAAATGACACTTGTACTGTTCATAAGGAGGTGTGGAAAAATGCCAATGTTGAAAATCTAGAGTGAAAATATTACAAATTCATGAAGTTACAAGCATGTGTAGAAACTGTGCAACGCACGCTCATAACGCAATTATTTTTTGGAATTTTTTCACCAAATTTGCAACATAGGCTTTTTGAGAGCCCACTTCATGAACCGTAACACTGTTATTTCGTTAATCGGTCCGGAAAAGTGATTCCGCGCAGTGACCGCAAAATCACCTTCCGGGGCCTAATAACGAGATGACAGTGAATTCATGAGGTGGGGTCCCAAGAACCCCATGTTGAAAATTTGGTGCCAACATTCGAAAAAATGGCCAAGATATGAACCAAAGTTGAAAAAACCCATTTATGCCATTATATAGCTTACCAGCATTTCTTCAGTTCACTGTCGGCTTTGAAGAGTGCAAACGTGTTCCTGGTCCACCAAAGATCGCCGTACTAGGCTCCAGAGGTAAGTATAGGGTGGGGGGTGGGAGGGACATGGGGCTCAAAAGGACCATTTTCTTCTTTACAGGATTTAAAATTAAACAAAGACATTGGGACCCTTTTGGCATGCTGGGGTGGACTCCCAGCGTGCCATCTGGCCGGGTGTTTGTTGGGGAGGTGGGTACTGGAGCCGACAGGGATTGGGCACCCCTGTTGGCCATACAGTGTGGTGGTGGTGGTGGTGGGGGAAGTGGGAGTGCATGAGCTGAGGGGGATGAGGGGGGCGCATCATGCTAACGGGGATTGAGCTACCCCTTCGGCAAATAAAGTGGGGATGGGGACATGCCGACAGGGGAATTGGGAACCCCCAAGAAGGCTTTCATGGGGACTCTGAGTTAGGCAGCGAGAGTCGCCGCCCCACCACCATGTTACAAGAAATTTTACACCAGGCAAGGGACCGCCTTGCAATGATGGGTCGCTCCCTCATTGCAGCAGCGGATTTCTTTCAAGGTGGTGGCACGCTGGCTGAACTAGTGTCAGCAGCAGCAGGCCACCGCATTGGGGAAAGCAGGCCAAGACTCAAAAGGCCCTGGGGGCATTGGCCCCCACAGTGCCACCTCCGAGCCAGCTTCTCCCTCCCTGGCTGGATCTGAAATGATTTTTGCATAAGCAAGCAAACATAAAAAGGAACAGCAGAGACAGCATGGGATGGAGGGAGGGAAAGTAGGGCCTGCTGCAAGAGCTTCTCTCGAAGATCTACTGTTACGGTAAGTTCTTCCACAACTGTACTATCTTACTTTGAGAAAGGCTCTTGCGGCAGACCAACACCAGTAGGACTGAGTCCCAAACAGTTCTGGGTATGACCAGGAGGAGGACGGGTTTTAGCAGGCAAGAGCTCAGGAGAGAAGGCCCTGAAGAACTGCTAAGCCAAAACTGGCTCTTCGCCAAGAGGCAATGTCCAGGCTGTAAAGCTTGGTGAAGGTGTGGACAGAACTCCAAGTGGCAGCTGCACAGATTTCCGCAGCAGATACATTTCTGAAATAAGCCATGGAGGCGGCTATACCTCTGGCGGAATGGCCCTTCACCACTCCCAGAAGGTCCTTATTTACTTACACTAACAATAAACAATGCAATTGGCTAACCACTTAGACAAAATCTCCCCAAATCCCTCCTTAGCAACTTATGCTGCTGTGCCACTAGAGGGTACTTTGCTCTACCACCATTCAATTTTAAATAGAAATAGTAGTGCCCTGTCCTCAGCTGTTTCTCTGCCAATCCCACCTCTCTACCCCTTCAACCCACAAATTTGCCCCCCCTCTGCCTCCCCCCCAATGGGGCTTGAACCCAGGCCTCTAATGCCCAGCCCATCTCAGAAGCCCATAACTCTATCCACTAGGCCACTGCAGCCTGTTACTGTTCCCCACCTGGTGTGATCCTACAGTACCTTAGCCCCCCCCCCACACACACACATAACAGTTGGTACATTTCACCTGTCCTGTTCCATCTCTTCCACCCGGGTCCTAGAAGCACCCCTATTGCTGTCTGTGCATTTCCCTCAGTCAATAGGTGGTGCCTTCTATACATCTATCTACGGCTCTTTCTATATACCTATTCTGCAGCAGAAAAAAAATCAGCCAACTTTCCACACCTGCACAACTGTACTTTCCTCTACAAAGTGCTACTCCTCGGTACCCACAGGGACAGATTTTTGCATTCATTAGTTCACATTACTATCCACATTTTGTCATGGCTCTCCAAAATCCCTTAATATTGGGGACCTGCTTACTACTATATCTCCTCCTGTGACTTCCTCCCACCACCTGCCCCCCAATGCCTCCCCATCAGATCTTAATGAAGTCACTTTTTCCAATCTGCTTGTAACAATCATCAATTACCCTGATCTCACCCCTCTAGTCACCCCAAAATGCTTTATCCACCTTGCTGCTTATGTA
Organism: Neoceratodus forsteri; assembly: GCA_016271365.2. Classification (NCBI taxonomy): domain Eukaryota; kingdom Metazoa; phylum Chordata; order Ceratodontiformes; family Ceratodontidae; genus Neoceratodus; species Neoceratodus forsteri. The sequence goes on from JADMNL010000025.1 coordinate 200,799,239, forward strand.
TATAAAAAACACCTTCTGTCACACAAACCTGCCCCTCCCATTCGTCCATCGTAAGTTATGGTACCTCTTTCTTCTTGCCCTTATCCTGGCAGGTGACGCTGAACTGAACCCTGGCCCATCAGCCCATCTCTCCCACTCCGACACCAACTGGACGGGTGCAAAGAGGCTTCGAGTTGCTCACCTAAATATTAGGGGTCTCCTCTGTAACCTCACAGAACTAAAGGCTTGGGTCACACTGTGCCACCCTGATATCTTCTGCCTATCTGAAACATGGCTTAAACCTTCCATTCCTGGCACAACTTGCTCATTACCCAACTATAACCTTATTAGTGTGACAGACTCACCCCTAAGCGAGGTGGCGGTGTAGCCATATTTTTAAAATCCCACCTCAACCTCTCTACTCTCCCCACCCCTGCCCTCTCTCTCTCTGTGAATCTCTTCATGCCACCTCCTCCTAGGGACAAAGAAATTACATATTGTGTGCGTCTACAACCCCCCTTTAGGGGTCACCACTGGTCTAGATGAACGTCTCTCCCAGGTTGCCTTGACTGTTGGACGAAATGAAATTCGCAACCTAGGTGACCTAAACCTTAACTGGCCTGGCAAATACAATAAAACTCTTCACACTGTAATTCAGGGACACAATCTCCACCGACTCATTACTGACCCCACAAGGGTCATGTCTACCTCCACATCTAGTACCCTAATAGACTGGGCCCTTACAAATCAGATTGACAGAATAGCTACAGCTGGTACTCTCTCTGATGCCATAACTGGTCATTCTCCAACACACTGCATTTGGCATGCTAGGGGCCCCCCAAATACATCACTTTCCAGAACTTTGCCAACTTAAATCAGACTCGTTTCCTGCATGATCTCTCTATGCTGGACTGGTCCTGCATCTATACAGCCAGCAATGCTCAGATAACACCAGACTATTTTCTAACTATGTTTGGGGCACTCGTGGACATGTACACCCCCTTAATCTCATGTCAAATCTAAGGCATACCAACTAGGTAGCTCCAGAAAGATCTTCTTGCACAAATCAGAGTCAGGGAAAAAAAAAGCTGGTTGTGCTATAAGGTCTCTGGTCTCTCATCTGATATCTGTGATTACAGAAATGGGAGAAATGCGTGCAAAATAAATATTCGCTTAGCAAAGAGCTCCTTTTGTAAAGGACTACTGACTGATGCTGCTGGAAACTCAAGGAAATTTTGGTCACACATTAAGACTTTTGTTGGAGCCAAGCATTCCCAAGTAACAAATGACATGGTCTTAAATGGTGTACACTGTAATAATCTGACCACCATCGCAAACTCCTTTAACCTCCATTTCTTGGATGTCCAAGTATATGTCTTCTTTCTCTTCCACACAGTCCCCCACTGCTCACACAGAAACCGAATCTCATCACTCACTCACACACACACACACACCTTTTAGATTCCACATCATAACCAGGGCAGATGTCCTTGAACTGCTATGTACCATCTTGGACTGCACTAGTGTAGGTTCTGATGGTCTTGAGCCTAGGCTCCTGAAACTAGCTGCTCCCTTCATTGCTTCACCTCTGGCCAAAGTCTTCAACTTATCCTTCTGCCACAGCACAGTCCCTGGCATCTAGAACATTGCTAGAATAACCCGTCTTTAAAAAGGGTGACTCTAAGACTACTTCAAACTATCGACCCATCACCATCCTCCCAGTTCTTAGTAAAATACTAGAGAAACTGGTTGCCCAACAAACCATTACCTTTCCCCTTGATCACAACCTCCTCTCCGACTTCCAGCACAGTTTCTGTAAAGCCCATTAAGACCATAGCAGAGCTACAGCCCTCCTCAAATTCATAAATGACATCTAAATAGCCACAGATAATGGCCATCCGATGGGTGCGGTCTTTATAGACCTAACAAAGGCTTTTGACCTGGCTAACCACCCCTTCTCCTCACCAAAAGTACAGTTATGTAAGAACGTAACGTAACAGTAGATCTTCAAGAGAGGCTCTTGCAGTAGGTAATAACCATTAAGACTAGAGCCGCCAGGTGTTAGGACCACACAGAAAACTTTAGCTAGTAGTGTCTGGCGGGGGACCGCCCACCTGTCACGTAACGGACATCAGCGTGACGCTATATAGTGGGCAGTCCCAACGCTTTCCCTCCAGTTCTCCCACCGGAGACCTAAGAAGGTGCGAAAGGAGTGGGCTCCTGGAGCCAAAAGAAAGGCTACAAAGAAGCAGGGAAGGTGGAGGCAGTACCCACTGCAAAAGCCTCTCTCGAAGAGCTACTGTTACGGTAATTTCTTACGTAACTGTACTATCTTACTTCGAGAGGGTTCTTGCAGTAGGTAATAACCATTAGAACTGAGTCCCAAGCACTGGAAGTGAGACAAAGACTGAGAAACACTGGGGACAGGAAAGTTCTGCAGTAGGTACAGAATTAAGACAGGAGGCCATGAAGGACAGCTAGTCCAAAGCCTGCCCTGTGCCTAGAGGTAATATCCAGACTGTAATGCTTAGTGAAGGTGTGGACAGAGCTCCAAGTGGCTAACACACAAATGTCTGCGGCAGAAACATTTCTGAAACAAGCAGTAGATGCAGCCATGCCTCTGGTTGAGTGCCCTTTAACTTCCCCCGGGAGTGGCTTATTATGCTTCTGATAACAAGACAAAATGCAGTTTGCCAACCATTTGGACAAACACTGTTTGGAAACTATAGCACCCTCTCTCTTGGGTGCAAATGAAATGAAAAGCTGATCCGTTTTGCGGACTGATTTAGTCTAGTTCGTATAGTAAAGTAAAGTTCTGTGCACATCAAGAGTGTGCAGAATGGCCTCCCCTTGGTTAGAATGCTCAGGATAGTACACTGGTAAGCGTATCGTCTGATTCAAAGTAAACGCAGAAACTACCTTTGGTAGAAACTTAGGATTTATATGCAGAGCCACCCAGTCTATGTGGAAAATCAAATAAGGCTCCTTACACGAGGGCCTGAAGCTTATAAATCCTTCGAGCAGAAGTAATGGCAACTAAAAATAGCGATTTCCAAGAAAGATAGCGCAGGTTGCAGCTCGCAGCTGATTCAAAGGGAGGCAAAGTGAGCTTTTCAAGAATAAAATTTAAATCCCACGGAGAAACAGGGTTCCTGATCCAGGGTTTCAGATGGAGAATTCCTTTCAGAAAGGTTTTGGAAACTTACAACTGAGCCAGGGTTTTGCCATCCACCGCAGCTTGGTAGGCAGAAATGGGAGACAAATGGGCCTTCAGAGAAGAGTAACTAAGGCCAAGGTCGGAGAGGTGCAGCAGGTACTCCATGACCTGTGGGATCGGGCAAAAGGAGGAGTCCCAACCCTTGATGTTGCCCAAATGGAGAACCTCTTTCATTTCATAGCATATGTGGTTCTTGTGGATGGCTTTCGGGCCTCCGCAAGGACATGTGCAGCTCTGGAAGAGACCCCAAAGCGTGCAGCAGCTATGTCAGTAGGTGCCAAGCGTGAAGTTGAAGGGACTTGAGACCTGGATGCAGTAGCTTGCCCTGATCCTGGGTCAGTAGGTCCTGGCAGAGGGGTAGCGGTACTGGAAGCTCCACCAACAACTGCTGGAGCAGAGGGAATCAAATTTGGCGAGGCCAACGAGGGTGATCAGAATCATGCAACCCCTTCTGCCTGTAGCTTGAGAAGAACCCTCTGAAGAAGCGGGAAGGAAGGGAAGGAGCACAAGAACCTCCCTGTCCAGCAGAGAGACAGCGCATCTCGCCAGAAAACACCAGACCTGGGAACGAGCAAGCTGAAACTGGGTAGTTTTGCGTTGGATGGGGAGGCAAACAGATCTAGTTCTGAATGACCCCAAAGATCGAATAGATTCTCAACTACTGATTGTCTCAGTTCCCACTCATGTGCCCTTGCCTGAGTGCAGTTGAGACTGTCCGCCAGGATGTTGTGAACTCCTTAGACATGAACTGCCGTCAGCTGGAAGCTGTGCTGAACTGCCCAAAACCACACTCGCATCAATTCCCTGCAAAGGGGCTACGATCGTATGCCTCCCTGTTTGTTCAGGTACCACGCCACACTCATACTGTCCATCTAGACAAGGAGTGTGCCTGAGTGGAGATGGGACTGAAAGGTCTGAAGGGCATACAGCACCAGGTGCGTCTCTAACACACTGATGTGCAGAGAGCTCTCCCGCTGAGACCAGGATCCCGGAGTCCTGTGATCCCCCAGGTGAGCGCCCCAGCCCTGGCCGGAAGCATCCGTTGTCAGGGTCTGGGTAGGGGAGGGAGACTGGAAAGGAGCCCCTCGACAGAGATTGCTCAGATCCTGCCACCACAGGAGGTCCCGACGCATGGGGCTGGATACTAGGATTCTGTGATCCATGTCATCGGATCTCTGGTCCCACTGTACTATCAGTGTCCACTGTGTAACTCGCATGTGGAGCCTGGCTAGAGGAACAGTGGGAATAGCCACGGCCATGAGACCCAGTAGGTGTAAGATTCAATTCAATTCAATTTACTGGAAAGCAAAATTGAGAGCGAGCTCTCTTTTACAATTGTATCCATTAAACAATTAATATAAAAACAGACATTACAATCAAACAACGAACATTCAGACAACCGAATACTGATTAGTACACACAATATAGTGACTCATAAGAATATTATAACAAGTCAGACATACGTGTACACTACATAACAAGTCAGACATATACATTAAGATGGACCAGGCCATGGTCCATCGGCTGGTTGCCACTTGGCCTGTTGTCGCAAGGTCTCCGCCCTGTCCAAGGTGAGGAAGGACTGACCCTGAACTGTATCCAGCACTGCCCCAATAAATTGGAGGCGCTGTGAAGGAATAAGGTGGGACTTGGGATAGTTCACCATAATTCCCACCTGCTGAAAAAGGTCCAGGGTGATGAACAAAGAGGCTACCAGGCTGTCCTTCTACGGCGCTGACAGAAGCCAGTCATCAAGGCACGGGAACAAATACAGGCCCTGGCAGCATAACGCCATTGCCAGCACCACTTAGGCACTTGGTGAACACCCTGGGAGCCAAGGAAAGGCCAAAGGGGAGCGCCTTGAACTGAAAATGTTCCCCCTGGAAAGTAAACGGGAGGAAGCGTGTCGGGAGGGAAAGACTGGAATATGCAGGTAAACATCCTGCATATCCAGGGCACAGAGCCAATGTCCCAGGTGAAGTAGTGGCAACAGACCCGGCAGGGTCAGCATGCAAAATCTATTGTATTCTACGTACAGACTGAGCGTGCTGAGATCCAGGATTGGACAGAGGTCCCTCGTCTTTTTTGGGACCAGGAAGAAGTGGGAGTAATATCCCTTTCCCACCTGGTTCCAAGGAACGGGCTCTATGGAGGATTTTTGCAGAACAGCCTGTATTTCCTCTCTGATGAGAGGAATGTGACCCTTTGGGTAGTGAGAGAGACCTGGAGGATTTGTTGGAGGTCTTTCTGTGAATTCTATTGTGTGGCCTTGAGAGACTAGCTGAAGGACCCATGAGTTTGCGGTGATCGCCTCCCATCCAGCTAGATGTTTGGCGAATCTGCCCCCTACCGGTTCCTCTGGGGCTGACGGTGGAGGCTGGGGGCCCTGCAAGTCAGGAGATGGAAGGAGGGTGGGGAAGCGGTGCCCCGGAAGCTCGCTATGACTTAGCTGGACGGGTGGCCGCTGCCGAAGGAGCCTGACATTTAGTCTGATGTCGGGCGGGCTGTTGCATGTTTTGACGCCTTTGCTGGTGATGAAAAGGCTGCTTAGGCTTGGAGTTGGAACGATACACAGACTGGACAGAGCGCAAGACCTTGTCACTGTCCTGTAGCTCAGTTATGATGTCTTTGACGTCACCCTCAAAGAGAACTGGACCACAGAAGGGGGCATCCTGAATGGACGCTTGGACATCTTGGGCCAATCCAGATGCCTGCAGCCAGGAGTACCGGCGCATGCTAACAGCAGTAGCGGTGCTCCAGGTAGAAGTCATCTATGGCATCATATGTAGACCTTAGGGAATGATGGCAGGATATTTCTGCTGTCCTGACCTTTAGGGCAATCTTAGTTTTAGCCTCAGAGTCGAGCAAGGCCTCGAACTACGACTTAGCTGACCTAGGATACATTTCTGGTACACGATCATGTGTGGCAGATAATTCAGGGCTCTGAGGGCCAATATGGAGGATGACTAAACTTTACATCCAAGCTGGTCTATTTGCCTCGACTCCTTGTCAGGAGTGGGGGTGCTCATATGCGTTGGCTTAGCTGTATGGTCATGGGCCGCATTAATGTCTCTCAGGGGCCCAATATAATCTGTTGGCCTCCTTGACGACCGCGGTCACCGACGAAGGCTGCCGCCAAACCACGGAGACCAGATCCTCCTGTGGGCCTGTCCATGGAGAAATGAGAAGTGGTGACAGCTCTGGCATGTCCAGCTGCTCCACCACTCTCTTAGGTTGAGAGGGGTCTTGATCCTCCGTCTTCCACCCATTCGCCTCCTGAATTTTCCAAAGGATCTCTGTGAAAGAGGGATCCTCCAGGGGGACTTGGGAGAGTCCTAGGGTTTGGGATCCTCCAGGGAGGGATCTCCAAGTCTGAAGCGGAGGAGGTGGAAGAGTCCAAGTCCGATGAAAGGCTTCTGTCCAGGGACAGAGCCCGCGAAAGGGGGGATCTCCTTAGAGGAGACTGTGAGGCCCCTATCGTCGCCTGCTATCGGGGTAGGGTGCAAGGCCTGGCCCGAGGTAGAAGGACGAGATTCCACTGGTGAGAGGGACCTCGGCATAAGTTCCAGTTGGACAGGTGGGAAGGCCATGACCGGCTGATGTCGGTCCAATTCAGAAATCAGTTGGGTCTTGGTCTCGCTCCCCCAAGACTGAAGCACCGCTCTAAAGTCCACATGAGGCTGAGAAGGCAGAGGAGGGGGCGGAGGAGACTGGTACGCGGGCAAGTAGCCTGGAAAGTGATAACCCAGTGTCAAATAACCAGACGTCGGGTAATGACAGCCCAGAGTACCATAGCTGGGCACGGAACAGTCTGGTGTCGGATACCCCGGAGTGGGGTATCCTGGCGTCTGATACCCTGGTGTCAGATACCCTGGAGAGGGGTAGTGAGGCGCAGGGAAGCCTGGCGTTGGAAGGCCGAATGAAAGCCCCAACAGAGGATAACCAGTGAACGTCATGCTGGAGGGACTGATGGACCTGACGGGGGCCCTGACAGAGGATAGGAAGGGCCTGGTAATGTCAGGTATGGCGCCGGACCCATCGGAGGAAGTTCCGGCGTCGGCCCGAAAGGGAAGAGGGTCCCACTGGGTCTGGGGTGGGGCAACAGGCCCAGACGGGGACGTCTACAGTGCAGGAGTCGTTGGCTCCCAAAGGAGGTCCGGCATCAGGCATTCCGACCATGGCACCTGGGTGGTGTTGGGAAGATGCTCCTTCAACTCCAGGTCAGGAAGATCAGGTAAGCCAGGAGTCTCCACCAAAGGAGGCAGGGAAGGAGGATCCCGAGAGGAAGAACCCTCTAGAGAAGGCTACAGACAAAGCAGCAGCGGGTGCTCATCTAGCGGATCGATGTCAGGCCTGTTATCGGGGCCCGATGAAAGCTCAATGGCTGGGCGGACGCCAGAGGAGCTGGTGTGCAGTTTATCAGCCTGAGCTGGGTGGTCATCAGAGGAGCTGATGACCGACTTATCAGCAGCACCACCAGTCTTAAACCCGGGGGTTTTAAGAGGTCTAAGAGTGGCGGAGTTCTCGGAACTCCGGAGACACCTGCCAGAACCGCAACCGGCACAGGCGGGGGGACCAAGAGCTGCTCCGCGGTGGAGGAAGCAGACTTGGTTCATGGAGCATCATCTGCATTAACAGGGGGCTGCTCGGCGTCCATGGCTTCCAAAGGAAGCTGCGGTTGGGAAGGAGACCGATCGTAGTCCGGTGCTTCTCCTTGTCCTTCTTCTTCTTCTTGTGGGAGTCAGAAGAACCCCCCAGTGAGTAAGACAATCCCCACAGCTTTCGCAGCTCCTTCTCCATTGAAGCCATCTTTAGTTTAAGAACATGGGCTTCCAGGGCCTGTTGGCGGCATTTTCGCGTGGCCTGTTTGAAATTCTGGCAGGCCTCACAGTCCTAGGTCCTGTGCTCGGGTCCCAGGCAGAAAAGACCAAGGGAATGGCCATTCTTATGAGGGAACTGTGTGCTGCAGGAATCACACTTGTTCTTATGCAACTCGTAAGGCGTTGAAGAAGACATGCACGAAAAAGATTTGCTTTTCTAGAAATACAAAAAATAAAGAAAAATCAATGAAATACTCACCTGAAAATGGCGGTCAACTGAAGCAGCATTCTCCACGATGTCCAATGTGCGCAGGTTGATGGCAGGAAAGAACTGGAGGGCGGACATGAGGACTGCCCACTATATAGCATCACACTGACGCCCATCACGTAACACCGGGTGGGCGGTCCCCTGCTAGACACTGGTAGCTAAAGTTTTCCATGTGCTCCTAGTACCTGGTGGCTCTAGTCCTAGTGGTTATTACCTACTGCAAGAGGCCTCTCGAAGTAAGATCTGTGGTTACTAGGTTTCTCCCCCGACGCTATGACCTGGTTCAACAGTTACCTGTCTAACAGGGAACAAGTAGTGAAATTCAACTCTGCCACCTCTGATCTCACTACCATAAATGTTGGAGTTCTCCAGGGCTCCATTCTTGTCCCCCTCCTTTTTTCTATTTTCATAAACGACATCTCTCAGCACATCCCTACTTGCTCGTCCTTACTGTATGCAGATGACCTGATTCTTTACTTTAGTTCTAGGAACATCTTTGACATTAACCACTCCCTCTCATCTTACTTCCTTGCATCCAATCCTGGCTCTCCAACAATAAACTTGTCCTTAATGCTGGTAAAATACGGGCCATGCTTTGTGGTTCTACCTCCAAGCTCAGAGATGGCCTGGGATGACTGGAAATCTCCTGTCTTGATGGCTCCCTATTGGACAATGTTAGCTCCTTCAAGTATCTTGGTGTCATGCTTGACAACTCCCTTGACTAAAAGCAGCATATCTCCGCCACCTGCAAATCTGTTAATGCCAAAATCGGCATCGCATATAAAACTAGCTATGCTTTGACCCCCTCTACCAGGATAGCCATTGCCCAGGATATTTTACTCCCAGCCCTTGCCTATGGCTCGATCACCTATGATATTGCATCGAAAGCCAGTCTCCACAAGTGGGACACCACATACAATAGTATCTGTCGGTCTGCCTCAGCCTCTCCTCAGTGCACGCACCACTGTCATTATACTGACCTAAAATGGCCCTCCCCCACCGCCCAACAACTTCTCTCCTTTGGCTCACTGATTGATTAGGATCGAATACCCCCTTATCTCTAGCCAACATGCTGAACCTGCAAAAGTCTTCTTATGGCCTTAGATCAGCGGACCAAACTCTCATCCATATCTCTAGGTGTAAAACTTCTATGGGAGTCCGCGCTTTCTCCATGCTGCCCCCAAATTCTGGAACTCTCTTCCCTAGTCATCCGGCTGGCCCCTACTTGTGCTCGCTTCAAAGACAGCTTTGTGACCACCTAATTAAATCAGCCCCCTGTATATGTTTTATTCCCCTTGAGCCCTTCTCCTCACACCCAAGACACCACTGTCACTTCTAGGTCTCCTCATCCACTTTTGTCCCCCTCATGCACTTCTCTATTTAAACTTCACCTCTCTCCCTTTTTATCCAACTTATCCTTTACTACTCTCTCTGACCTTGCTAGCCCTTTACACTCAATGTCTGCCCCTCTGCTTGGTGTGTACCTCCACTACTTCCCCATCTCCAACAGAGGCCTAAACTGTTATTAGAATTGCTAGCCTGTTGTCTGTCTGATTGTATTCCGAGTCCTGCTTGAACATTTTTTAGCATCTGCTGTACTCTTATCTTGTACTGACAGTATGTTCTCCATTGGATTTGTTGCATTCCTATGTGTTTTGATAGTATTTTCTCCACCTAATGTGTAATGCTGTTTTAATCTGCCTGTGACAAATGCTCTTGTGTGTAAAAATGTTGATATTTGCATTTTTTCTGTATGATGTCTACCTTGTATTTACTGTCCACTGTTTATGTACCTTATCTGACTTGTACCCTCTCTGGTCGTGCCTGAAAATAGGCATTTCTATGTCTAGAGCACCTACCAGATAATCATAAACAAAATAAATTAATAAAATTAAAAATAAACACTGTTTGCAAACAGGAGCACCCTCTCTCTCTTAGGGGTGTACGAAACAAACAACTGGTCAGACTCCCCTGAAGTCTTGGTCCAGTGCGTACAGTACCGCAAGATTCTATGTACATCCAAAGTATGGAGCAAAGTCTCCCCCGATTAGAGTACTCAGGATAACAAACCAGAAAGTGGATGGACTGGTTCAAAATAAACTCCGATATCACCTCGGGAATAAACTTACGATTAGTACACAAAGACAACCTGTCTTTGTGAAAAACCAAATAAGGCTCCTTACACATGAGAGACTAAAGCTAGAAAATCCTTCAAGCAGAAGTAACAGCAACTAAAAAGAGCACTTTCCATGACAGAAGGCAAAGCTCACAACTCGCGTCCGGTTCAAAGGGAAGTAGAGTAACTTCTCCAACATAAATTTGAGGTCCCATGGAGGGACCAGGTCTTGAATGGGAGGTTTCAGATGCAAAATGCCCCGCAGCAAGGTGCGGAACACCGCAAGCTGAGCCACAGCCCTGCCCTCAATAGGCATATGGTACACAGAGATGGCAGAAAGATGCACCTTGAGTGAGGAGTACCCCAAGCCCAAAACTGAAAGGGAGAGAAGATTTTTTTTTTTTTGTCAATAAAATTACTGTTTTTCAATTTAAAGACAATACAAAGATAGTTATGCAAATACACAACAGATTTAAGCTTTACCGCCAACAAATTAATACACTCATCATCATTTAACATCTAGCTTAAATAGTGACACAACAAACTGAGTAGTGTATTATGGACCAGGGTGCCCTGGTCCTGGGAGAGCAAGCTGGTCCAAAGGGGTAAGGGGACTTGACGTTCCACTGCCAGCTGCTGCAGCAAGGGGAACCAAATCTGATGTGGCCAGAAGGGAGCTATAAGAATCATCTCCACCTCTTTCAACTGGAGATTGAACAGAACCCTCTGTAGAAGCGGGGGGGGGGGATGGTGTACACAAACCTCCCCGTCCAAGAGAGGGACAATGCGTCTCGCCAGAAAACTCCAGGCCCAGGATCGAGCAAGCAGAAAAGCGGCAGTTTTGCAATGAGTGAGGACGCAAAAAATGTCCCACTCTGGACAACCCCACCTGTCAAACAGATCTTCGACCACTGGGGTCAGGAGTTCCCACTCGTGAGCCCATGACCAGGAGCAGCTGAGAATGTCTGGCAGAATGTTATGGATGCTTAGAACATGTACGACCAAGAGCTCCAGACCTTGCTCTATAGCCCAATACCAAACTCTCATCACCTCCCGACACAGGAGGTAAGGGTGAGCCCCCCCCCTCCACTTGCTGATGTAATATGTAATACACCATGCACATGTTGTCCATCTGCACCAACAGTGGACCGGGAAGGAGATGAATCTGAAAGGCATGCAGAGCGTAAAGAACCGCTCACATCTCCAGGACATTAATATGGAGACTCTGTTCCACTTCCGTCCAAGTGCCCTGAGTCTAGTGATCCCAGATCCAAGGTGTCTGTCGTGAGACTCTGATGAGGGGCCAAAAGTTGAAAGGAGATACCCCGAAGGAGGTTAGCCACCTCAAGCCACCACGACATGACCCTCCTGACCAGGTCGGAGACCATGACTAACTGGTCTAGGTCATCCGTGTGATGGTCCCACTGGACCCTTAATGTCCAATGAGGAACCCACACGTGCAGATGGGTGAGCGGAACCATGGCAATGGCTGCTGCCATATGGCCCAAGAGGCACAGGAACACCCTGGCAGGGACCTGGCATCTTGAGGAAACCAGACGTGCCTGTTCCAACAGGCATACCGCCCTGTCCATGGGCAAAAAGGCCATGTCCCGGTTGGTATCCAGAACTGCCCCCATGTACTGGAGGCGCTGGCAAGGAAAGACGAAGGGCTTAGGCAGACTGATGGTGATCCCCAAGGCCTGAAATAGATGTAAGGTGTATTTCAGGGTTTGGACCAGTCAGTCCCTGGAGGAGGATGCTAAAAGCTAATCATCCAGATAGAGGAACACGTAGAAACCCTGCCTCCTCAGAGCCGCGGCCCCCACCGACAGGCACTTGGTAAAGAACTAGGGGGCCCTAAATTGAAAATGGGCTCCCTAAAAGTGGAAGCGGAGGAGGCGATGATGGGCAGGAAAAATCTGAATATGCAGTAGGCATCCTGCACATCCAGACAGCAGAGCCAATCCTCCCGATGCAAGAGGGCAACAACCCCATGAAGGGAAACCATCGTGAAATGTTTGTACTCTATGCACAGGTTCAGATGACTCAGATCCAGGATGGGCTGAAGATCCCCGGTCTTTTTGGGGACAAGGAAGAAGTGGGTATAGAGCCCCTTCCCCATTGAACCAGAGGGACGGGCTCTATGGACTTTTTTTGCAGAAGAGCCTGAACTTCCTCCCAGATGAGGGGCAGGGGTGTAAGAGGAGTCTGCCAGAGGATTTTCAGGGGGCCACTCTAGAAATTCTAGAGTGTGGCCTTGCTCTATGATCTGAAGCACCCAGTTGTCTGTGATATGTCCCCCCACGTGTCGAGGTGGAGGGAGAACGGATCCCCGACAGCCTCCCCCAGAACCCTTTTTTTGGGGGTTGGCTAAGGAGTCAGGAGGTGGGAGCAGGTGCCAGGAGGGCAGCCACAGGTGCTCGATGGGCTCTGGCAGCAGAGAGGGCAGACGCCGCCTTGCATTCGCCCTGACCCTTGGCAGGCTGGCAGGAGTGTTTATGGGAGGAGCGCCAAAAGGAAGGACGCTGACCCGCCCAAGGTTGGGTGTGGTACAGCGAGTGAACAGACTGGAGGGCACAGGCCAACTCCGGGAGGATGGAAATCATGTCCTGAACATCCCCACCAAAGAGGACGGAGCCCCGAAAGGAGGCATCTAAAATGCTGGACTGCACATCTGAGACAACACCAGATACCCGGAGCCATGAATGGTAACAGAGGCGCTCACCAGTGACTGCTCCCCTGCCCGAGGCATCCACAGGATTGTAGGCAGCCCAGAGAATGTGGCTGCCAATGTCAGAGCCTGCCTTGAGCAGCTGGGCGAGTTGCATTTTAGTGCGATCCTCAGGAAAGGCCTGCACAAGATCCCTGGCCAAGCCCCAGAGGACATTCTGATAGTGGACCATATGGGCCAGGTAATCAATGGCCCGGATAGCTAGGGTAGTGGATGCAAAGATGCGTTTACCCAAGTGGTCCAGCTGTCTGGACACCCTGTCCAGGGTAAGAGCATTAAGGTGCTTGGCTTTTTGGTACAGTCATGCACTGCACTGATGACCTTATGGGGCCTCCCCCAAAAAAGGTTTACCAGCAGGAGCGTGGTAGAGCCTGTCTGCCTTCTTAGGTAGCAGCAGAATTGATGAGGGGTGATTCCAAGCTGCCCTGGTGACTTCATCACAAGAGTCAATCAGGGGTGGCACGACCACCAGGAGGGCATCCTGCTGCCTCAAATGAATGGCCAGAAGACATCTCTCTGGGTCCAGCTCCTCCATGTCCCAGCCCATGATGGACTGGATGTGGTGCATGACGTCCATGAAAGACGGATCATCAGGAGAGGACCTGGGGACCACTTTGGTGGGCTCCTCACCCTCTGAAGATGCCCCTGGTAAGTAGGAAGACTCTGAGCAGTCCAAGTCATCCTCATTCATCTCCTCCTGATCGCTCCCAGGTGGCGGGCGCGTTTCCTGGCGAGAGCTGGAACCCACTTCAGGTTGAAACCTGGAAGACCCCAGCATCCAGGGGTCGCTGGCACTAGACTGTCATAGAAACATAGAATCTGACGGCAGATAAGGACCGCTTGGCCCACCTAGTCTGCCCATTTCCCTACCTAACAGATAAGCTGCAGATCCTAGTTAACTAACAGCCAACTTCCTCCTACCCCCCACCTAGAACTGCCTTATGTCTGTCCCATGCGTTCTTGAATTTCCCCACTGTTTTTGACTCTACGACCTACTCAGGAAGGAAGTTCCATGTATCCACAACCCTCTCTATTAAGAAATACTTCCTCACATTACCTCTGAGCCGTCCCCCCACTATCTTCAACTTGTGCCCCCTTGTTTTTGCACATCTCTTTTTCTGAAAGATGCTACCCTCTTGGACTTTGTTGATTCCCTTGAGGTATTTGAAAGTTTCTATCATGCCCCCCTTCTCCCTCCTTTCCTCGAGGCTATACATCTTTAGTTCCTTTAGTCTTTCTTCATATGTCTTCTGATGCAGACCCTGCATCATTTTGGTTGCCCTCCTCTGGACAGCCTCCACCCTGTCTATGTCTTTGCGGAGATGGGGTCTCCAGAACTGTACACAGTACTCCAGATGTAGTCTTACCAACTGTCTGTACAGAGGGCCAACAACTTCCTGTTTTCTACTGGTGATGCCTCTCCCTATGCATCCCAGTATCCCCCCAGCCCTCCTTACTGCCTTCTCACATTGCTGGCCCACCTTTAGGTCATCTGATATGACTACCCCCAGGTCCCTTTCCATTTTTGTTGTTGTCAGTATCTCACCCCCATTGTGTACTCTTCCCTGGGTTTTTGTTTCCCAGGTGCATTCCTTTGCACTTCTTTGCAATAAATCTAAGCTGCCATACATTTGACCATTCCTCCAACCTTGCCAAGTCCCTTTTTCATCCTTTCCACTCCACCTTGTATATCAACCTGTTGCAGATCTTTGTGTCATCTGCAAAGAGACATACTTTCCCTTCCAGTCCCTCTGCAATGTCACTTAGAAAGACATTAAAAAGGACCGGTCCCAGTACTGAACCCTGCGGTACCCCCCTAGTAACCCTCCTTTCTTTTCTGTGGACTCCAATTACTATTACTCGCAGTGTCCTGTTGTCCAACCAGTGTTTTACCCAGGCTACCACCCTAGGACCCACTCCCAGGCTGGATAATTTGTTTATTAATCTTTTGTGCGGCACTGTGTCAAATGCCTTGCTAAAGTCTAGGCAGGCCATGTCCACAGCCCCTCCCTGGTCTACTGCTTTGGTCACCCAGTCAAAGAAATCAATTAGATTTGTCTGACATGACCGTCCTGCTATGAATCCATGCTGCTTTGGGTCCTATGCCCCACTGCCCTCTAGGTACTCAACAATTCTTTCCTTCAGAAGTGATTCCATCATTTTCCTACCACTGAGGTCAAACTGATGGGTCTATAGTTCCTGCCTCTGTCTTTCTCCCACTTTTGTGAAGGGGAATCACATCCACCCTCCTCCAGTCCTCAGGTACCACCCCATCCTCCCATGATTTATTAAAAAGGGTAGTCAGTGGTGTTACTAGTTCTTCCCTTAGTTCTTTTAAAATTCTGGGGTGAATCCCATCAGGCCCCATTGCTTTATCCACCTTCAGTTTTAAGAGTTCTTCCAGAACCCTTTCTTCTGTGGAAGGACTAATATCAACCCGCTATCCAGAGTGCTTCTATTGACCGGATTAGGTATCACCCCCTGCTTTTCCACTGTGAATACTGAGCAGAAGTATTCGTTCAGTATCCCTGCTTTTTCACTGTCGCTCTCTGCCCAACCACCTTCCTCTTTGTTCAGCCTCAGTATTCTGCCTTAGTCTTTCTTTGCTCCCTAATGTACCTAAAAAAGGTTTTATCCCCCTTCTTAACCGAGTTGGCTATATTTTCCTCGGTTTGGGCCTTTGCTATTCTGACTGCCGTACCCGCTTCCTTCTGCTTTAACTGGTACACTTCTCTGTCCTGCTCCTTCTGTGTTTCCTTATACTTCCTGAATGCTATCTTTTTTTCCCTTACCTTCCCCACCACTTCTTTTGAGAACCATAGTGTTTTTTTCTTTTGTTTTGATTTGTTTATTTGCTTCACACACAGACTACTTGCCTCTGTTATGGCTGTTTTGATGTTTCCCCACTGTTGCTCCACCTCACCTTCTTGCTTGTTTGCTAGTGCTTTTCTGAGGCACTCTCCCATTTTGTCAAAACCAGCCCTTCTGAAGTCCAGTACCTTCACTTTTGTGTGGCTTGACTCTACAGCTAAGTTTATCGTGAACCACACTGTTTGGTGGTCACTTGTTCCCAGATGGCTACCCACTTCAAGATCAGAGATCCTCTCTCCATCCCCATTTGAGAGTACCAGGTCTAAGATTGCTCTCTCCTGAGTGGGTTCCAAAACTAGCTGTCTGAGGCATGCCCACTGTAGGGCATCGAGAATGGCCCTGCTCTTGGATGTGGCTGCAGCAAAGGTGCTCCAGTCAACATCCGGCATATTCGGGTCCCCCATCAGCAATACTCCCCTTTCTCCGCAATCCCAAGGATGCCTTCCATCATTTCCTTGTCCATTTCCTCCCCCGAGACGGGGGTCTGTATGCAACCCCTGTGCGGACTGTGGAACCATTGCTAGTCTCCAGGGTGACCCACAGTGCCTCCTCTCCTCCCTGTTTACACTTTAGTTCTGTTGCTTTGACCCCCTTCCCTTACATAGAGAGCTATTCCTCCTCCTCCTCTTCTTCCCTCCCTGTCCTTCCTGTAGATTGTGTACCCTGGTATGTTGACATCCCAGTCATGGTTCTCTGTGTACCATGTTTCTGTGACTGCAACAATATCCAGGCATC
Source organism: Neoceratodus forsteri (assembly GCA_016271365.2). Lineage (NCBI taxonomy): Eukaryota > Metazoa > Chordata > Ceratodontiformes > Ceratodontidae > Neoceratodus > Neoceratodus forsteri. Next base: position 200,815,976 of record JADMNL010000025.1, read on the forward strand.
CCTCTTCCATCAAGGCCACCATTTCAGGGAGCTTTTTACCTAGACTACGGGCACTGATACTCATTACCTTCCATTTTTTTATGGCTTTATTTCTTTTTGCCCCATCCCTGTCCCTACTGTCTCTGTCTTTTTCTCCATTTATCCCTGCCCTTCTCCCTATCGACTGCTCTATCTTGGTGTTTACCTCACTAATTACCCTGATTTTTTTGGGGGCTAGGATTTCCCTTTTCCTCTTCAGTGCCTCCCCCCTTGGCTAGTCTAAATGCTTGCCACTGAAGCATTGAAACCTATCACCTAGGATCCTGGTTCCCCTCCAGGAAAGATGCAGACCATCGCGCCTGTATAGGCCTGCATCCCTCCAGGTGGAGCCCCAGTCCCCAATGAAGCCAAATCCCTGAGCTCTGCAGCAGCTTTTCAACCAGTCATTGAATCCCATGGTGTGGAGTGCCCTAGCCTCATCCATGCCATAGACAGGTAGCACTTCCAAGAAAGTTACTGTGTGTGCTACCTGTCTAAGGCCCCTCCCCGCAACTTGTCTAAGGCCCCTCCCCAACTCCACAAACTCCTGTTGCACTGCTCTGATCCCATTCTCAGCCAGGTTATTTGTCCCTAGGTGGATAATGACATCCAGCTCCCTCCCCCTTGCCGCTGCTCCCATGATCCTGAAGATTCGTTTCCTGTCCCTCCAAGCCTTGGCACCGGGCAGGCACCTTACCTCCCTTTCCCCTCCCTCCCCCAGTTCTACCCCCCTAACAACTAAGTCCCCCACCAGGAGTTGTTTCCTTCCCCTGTGGTGTCCTGGGCTACCCTCCTGTGGGTCTCCACTGTGGAGGTTCCCAGCATCCTCCTTGGTCTCCACTGTAGGTGCCTCCATAGAGGAACCATGCTTCACCAGAGTGGCGAATGAATTGTGGGAGAGGCACAACTGGAGGGATGTGCCTCTGTTTCACCACCCTCACCCTCCCTGACCCCACCGTGGTCCAACCACTCCTTTTTCTTGGCAACCTCTGAGGTAGTGGCGGTGGCCTGGGTGGTCCCTGGGTGGGGGAGCAGGTTTCCCGAATCCTTGCCAAGTCAGCATGGAGACGAACAACCACCTCCCTCAGACCAAAGAGGTGCCTGCAAATAGGGCAGCAACACAGTTTCCAGAATGTCTCCCAGAAGACTGCTGCTCCATAGCCAGTGCATTGCACCACTCCCCACATGTCTGTGTCCCTTCCGGTTACAGATGCTTTTTGGTTTTTTGTTCTTGTTTCAGTGTGTGCAAGCTTGTGAATGTCTCTACCCCCTATTCAGTGTGCTGTGCCTTTAAGGATATGAACAGGTGTATGTTGTTAGCAGTTTTGAGGAAGTGATGTCAGAGCCCCTGCTATAAAGGAAATTATGCGCTTGGGGCAGGTGAGGTGAGGGGAAGGATGGGTGGGAGTAAACCTATGCTGTCCAGAAACAATCACCTACAACTCTTACCCTCCACCCCGGGGAGTACCTTCCTTCCTTTCAGACGCCTATTTCACAAAGGCTAAGTAACAGATCTAGTCACAACTGACTGCAAATATCTCCCAGCTACAGTTCCTCCCAGGCAAATTAAAGTTAAAACTAAGAAAAGTCCACCCCAAAAGCAGAATCAATACTAGTTCCTTACACAGGTCCAAAAAGTAATAATTCAGTTTACTGTAGCCTAGAAAATAACCTCCTTGATTCAAGGAAGCTGTGGCTGCTTTCTCACTCTCACACAGAATAGTTGAGTACCTAGAGGCCAATGGGGCACAGGACCCAATGCAGCATGGGTTCACAGCAGGAAGGTCATGTCAGACAAATCTAATAGATTTCTTTGACTGGGTGACCAAAGTAGTAGACCAGGGAGGGGCTGTAGACATGGCCTACCTAGACTTTAGCAAGGCATTTGACACAGTCCCACACAAAAGATTAATAGTCAAATTAACCAGCCTGGGAGTGGGTCCCAGGGTGGTAGCCTGGATAAAACAATGGCTGGACCACAGGACACAGAAGGTAATTGTAAATGGAGTCCACTCTGAAGAAAGAGGGATTACTAGTGGGGTACCGCAGGGTTCAGTATTGGGTCCAGTCCTTTTTAATGTCTTCATAAGTGACATTGCAGAGGGACTGGAAGGAAAAGTATGCCTCTTTGCAGATGACACAAAGATCTGCAACAGGGTTGATACACAAGGAGGCGTGGAAAGGATGAGAAGGGACTTGGCAAGGTTGGAGGAATGGTCAGAAGTATGGCAGCTAGGATTCAATGCAAAGAAGTGCAAAATAATGCACCTAGGCAACAAGAACCCAGGGGAAGAATACACAATGGGGGAGGTAGTAACAACAACAAAAAAGGAAAGGGACCTAGGGGTAATCATATCAGATGACCTTAAGGTTAGCAAGCAATGTGAGAAGGCAGTAGGGAGGGCTGGGGGTATACTGGGATGCATAGGGAAAGGCATCAGCAGCAGAAAACAGGAAGTTGTTATCCCTCTGTACAGACAGTTGGTGAGACCCCATCTGGAGTACTGTGTCCAGTTCTGGAGACCCCATCTCCGCAAGGACATAGCCAGGATAGAGGCAGTCCAGAGGAGGGCAACTAAAATGGTGCAGGGTCTGCAAGAGAAGCCGTATGAGGAGAGACTAAAGGAGCTTAATATGTATACCCTTGAGGAAAGAAGGGAGAGGGGGGACATGATAGAAACTTTTAAGTACCTCAGTGGAATCAACAAAGTCCAAGAGGGTAGCATCTTTCAGAAAAAGAGACGTGCAAAAACAAGGGGACACAATTTAAAGATAGAGGGGAGGCGGTTCAGGGGCAATGTGAGGAAGTATTATTTCACAGAGAGGGTAGTGGATGCATGGAACAGCCTTCCTGAGGAGGTTGTGGGGTCTAAAACTGTGGGAGAATTCAAGAATGCATGGGACAGACATAAGGCAATTCTTGTGGGGGTAGGAAGAAATAGGCTGTTGGTTAACTATGATCTGCGGCCTATCCTGTAGGTAGGGAAATGGGCAGACTAGATGGGCCAAGCGGTCCTTATCTGCCATCAAAGTCTATGTTTCTATTCAAGATAATATTCTTGTAGTTCCATTTGCAAACCACATATTGACACAACCCATTTTTTTTGTTGCCAGTAAACATGACTGAGGCCCTACATGAATGCACTTATTGTCCAGCACCACAGATACCGTACTCGTGACTCCAAGCCACGAGAACACATACTGTAAGAAACGGAAGCCAACTAGTTGTCATCCTGCCTCTCTTGACCTGGCCAATGCATACTTAGTCAGCTATCTTCTGGACAAGACACTGAGTGAAGGAGGGAGAGGCTGAGTGGAGAGAAAAATTTAAATTACATTCTTACCGTAATTCTTTCACTTCCAGAATTTTCTTCACCACTGATTCACACTAGTGGGTCTTAGTTGGAGGCACTAGGACCCACTGGGAACCAGAACTTTTCAGTGAGCTGGTAGTCCGGTAGGCACTGTGTGTGTGCCATAGCATGACAACCCATGCACCCACTGATATACAGCGACACCAGCCCCCAACAGCCTCAGTACCTTTATTTTTAAAGAGGAGGTGAGCAGCAGCATAACCTACCAAGAAAATATGCACTTTACCTAAAGGCACAAGATAGCCCTGGTGGCCCATGTAAGAAGGGCCACCAAATCCAGTAACACAGTGTCTTCATAGCCCAAACCAAGTATGAAGGGATGAAGACAAACACAACCATAATGGAGTGGGGTCTGGGGGATGGTGGGTGGGCATGTGAATATATTCTGGAAGATCAATGAATTACAGTAAGAAAATAATTTTACTATCTTCCAAGAATCATTTTTCACCATTGATTCCTACTAGTGGGTCAGAGTATCAAATTCAGAACAAGTCTCCTGGACTAGGGCAGTTGGAGCCAAGCGCTCATTCAGGATAGTAATCTGTGCAGGACTGTCCTTCCAGAGTTGGCATGCTGCCTGAAATAGTGGGGGAGCAGTTCTCATGGGTTAATAGCCTTCATCTGCTACTAAATACCATAGTATAATCCACAGTATAGACGTCCAGAGCATAGTGCTTGGTAAAAGTGTGCACTGTGCTCCAAGTTGCAGCTCTGCAAATTTCTCCAACAGGCACAGAGTGCATCTCTGCCAGGGACATGGCAACCACTCTGATGGAGTGGGCGCGTATGCTGCCCTCCAATTTAAACTGAGCCATGGCATAGCAGTAGTGAAGGCCATTCACAATCTAGACAGATATGCACTTGACAGCGGTAGGCGCCTTCCGATTAGGATCGAGGGAGATGAAGAACCTAAGGGCCCTCTTAACATCCAATAAGTGGAGAGTCCTTTCTCCCTCATTCTGGAAGCTGGCAAAGTAGGTAGGCAGGACTAAGGCCTGATTAAGATGGAACTCTGACACTACTTTCAGAAGAAACTTGGGGTGCATAAGGAGAACTACATTATCTTTATGGAAAAGAGTATATGGAGGATCTGTGACCGAAGTGCGGATTTCGGATACCCTGCATGCAGAGGTGCCAGCAACCAGAAATGCTGCTTTCCAAGTTAAAGAACAACTCTGCACTTCAGCATGTGTTTTCACAAACATCTTGCTCGTCTGTCTAAAAATTCTATATAGAAAACGTTCGGAAAACATTTGCCTCTCCCCTGATAATGTCACAGTGCCTTGGTTTATGTCATCACACTGCTCACTATGATAACTGACTGTGATGTCACAAACAGCAACTGTGTGGTTAGCATGGGAGAGTCAGATACATTCTGAAGGACTCAGTGAAACAATTCCTGCATTATCTACAATATTTAGTAGATCAACAGCAGGGGAAAATTAAAAAAATAACGAAGAACTGAAAAACAATAAAGTTAAAACGTAATTGGTGTAAATCTAGTGTTTTTTTAAGCTTTTGATTATAATACAGAGTTGCTCTTTAAGAACTTCAATTTACACATTGTAATATTCTTAAAGAGCTTGCGAGTGAGCATGTTCAACATAATACTGATATTCCAGGGAGTTACTGGCTTCCTGATAGGAGGCCTTGTGTGTGAAATACCCTTGAGGAACCTCTTAAAACAATGGCAGCTGTGTCAGGTAGAGGGTACCAACAGGCTTACAGTATGCTGATAACACCACACAAGTGGACCTTAACTATGGAATACTGCAAACCAGCAAGTACTCTAGAACCTTGTAGAGTGGACACTGAAAGGGGTCCATGTGGGTTTTGGAGCACCAGATGGAAACTCTTTTCCATTTGGCTATATATGTCTTCTTAGTAGAAGGCTTGTGTGCAGCCAAAAGCACTCTTCGGAGACCATCTGAGATGCCTTGTACCTGTTCACTTCTGTCTCTTCAGAAGCCAGGCCTAAAAGTGAAGGGAGTGCAGTTTGGGACGGACCAGCTGACCATGTGTCAGTAAGTCAGTCCTGAGAGGTGCAGTCTTCAATTCACTGAGTGAGAATCTCTTCAACAGAGGAAAACATATCCATCAAGGCCAGCAGGGAGCCACTATAATCATCTTGCCCCTTTGTGCCTCCAACTTGAGCAACACGCTCTGGATAAGACGGACAGGAGGGAATTCATATAGAAACAGATTTTGCCATGGAAGTTTGAATGCATCCTGACAAAAAAAGCACCATATCCTGGACTTCTGGAGCAGAATCGTGGCAGTCTGGCATTTGAGTGCAGATCCAAAAGTTCCACATCTGGGGTGCCCCACTCATCAAATAGCAATCTCACGACGTCTGGATCGTCCACTTGTGAAGATCGGCCTCTGTCTGACTCAGCTCGTCTGCCAGTGTGTTCTGGACTCCTGGCAGATAAGATTGCTTGGAGCAAGATCCCCTGCTCCAGCCACCATCCCCACACTCTCATCACCTCCGTGCAGAGAGGGTAAGAGTGTGCTCTTTCCTGTCTGTTGACATAACACATGAGAGATTTGTTGTCTGTCTGTCTGAGAGACTGTTTTGTGGCTGACTAGGTCCACTAAGGCTTTCAGATTATACAAAACTGCTTGTCTCTCCAACATGCTGATGTGGAGATGACTCTCTGATGGATACCAGACACCATGTATCTGCAGGCCCTGACCGTAGGCTCCCAACCCCAAAAGGGAGGCATCTGTGGTAAGAACCACTTGCGGCTCCAGTGGGGAGAAGGGGAAACCCTGGAGATTTTCCTCCACTGACTACCAGGTCAGGGGCCTTACCAGGGGTTTGGTGACCCGAATGTGGTACTTCTGAGGGTATGATGCTTGTAACCATTGAGCACTGAGCATCCACTGGATTGCCCGAACGTGAAGACGTGCCAGGGGCACTCTGTACACTAAGGAGGCTACTAAACCCGGGATGCATTGCACGGAGTGTGCTTGTACAGTTTTGTGTTAAATGATGTAGCATGCCATCTGCAGGATTGCTTGCAGTTTGCTTTCAGAAAGAAAAGCCTGGGCCCAGATTGTACCCAGAACAGCTCCTATGAACAACAGCTGTTGGGAGGGTTCCAGCTGAGACTTGTCCAGGTTCAGCAAGACTCCAATGAAAGTTAGGAACTGAGAAGCAGTGGCTACTTTTTGTTCTGTCTCCTTCTTGGACAGGCTGGAAATTAGCCAGTCGTCCAAACATGGAAAAACTTGGGAGTCCAGTTTCCTCAGGTACACTAAAAGAATGGCAAAGCACTTTGTAAAGACTTGTGGTGCAGAAGAAAGCCCAAAGAGAATGACTCTAAACTTGCAATGCTGTCCCAGCATCACAAAACTGAGCTATCTATGGTGGCTGGGGTGCACCAGTATGTGCTGGCATACGTCTTGCATATCCAGGGATGCTATTCAGTCCTGAGGTTTCAGGAAGGGTAGCAGACAGCACAGAGAAAAAATTCTGAATTTTTCTCAATCCATGAATTTGTTCAGATTTCAGAGGCCGAGAATGGAGTGCATGCCCTCTGATTTCTTTGGAACAAGGGAATGGTGGGAGAAGAACCCTGTGTTCTATTCTGACTCTGCCACTACTTCCACTACCCTCTTGCTCAGAAGGCCCCCAATCTCCTGTGCCAGAAGCTCCGACATCTGAGATGACATGACAAAGGGGGTTGCATTCTGGGTGGGTAGTCTGGGGGGATTTCTATTAAATCCAGTGTGTACCCCTCTCAGATAATCCTGATGACCCATATGTCCATCATCATAGACTCCCACTGATGGTAAAACTGGATCAGGACCCCCCCCCCCACACACACACAATGATGAGGAGAGGTCTGCCTTGGGCAGCTGAGGCAGGACCATGACTGGAGCTTCAGGCAGTTGCACTATTTTGACTATGCTCTCTTCTGAGGTTGGGGAGGCTGCCCCTGTCTCTTCCACAAAAGCACTGTTTGCTGTAAAAAGACTTACATTCCTTGCACCTCTGGTCATTGAAGGAACTGGTCTGGAAGTTTTAAGAGCCATTCTAGTTTCATCAGATACTTTAATAGACTGCTCCACCTGCTATACAAACAGTTAAGTGCCATCGAAGGGAACATTTGTTACCCATTGCTGGATGTCCTGGGTGAAGCCAGCAGTCCACGGCCAGGAATGCCATCTGATGCAGATGCCTGCAGCCGCAGAGCGAGATGCTGCATCAAAGACATCCACATAGGCTTTGAGCTGGTGACTGCTGGATTCAATACCTTGCTTAACAGTCAGCAGTATATCTTGTTTAGCCTCTGAATCTGGCAGTCTAGAAAAATATACTACCTTATTTTTAGGAGCAGCATATTTCATGTCAGCCTACTTGGAGACAGTTGCCACAGTAGCAGGCCTATGCCAAACTGCATCTGATAAGGTTTCCAAAGTGGGCTGGATAGGAGGAATTAAACTGACTGGAATATTAGGCACATTTAAGAACTCCAGCTGGAGCCGCCTAGTCTGGTCAATGGGCTGCTGGCTCAAAATCCAATGCTGAATGCATATTTCTGAACAGAGCCTGGAAAGAAAGGTCTTCTTAAGGAACAGGCATAGAGACTGGGTCCAAAACCTTGTAACCGTAGTAAGAGTCACCATCCCAACCTTCAGAAATAATTAGGTAAAGATCTGACTCATCCCATTATACACCCTTCTCGTGTGATAGAAGGAGAGCGTGGTCCTAGAATTGACTACACGGTGCACGGCTGCTGCAACACTGGCCCCAGCCACAGGAGCAGCACCAGAACCGTCACCATGGATGGCCCCGGGAAGGTTCATGGCACTGCAAGCCCATGCCACGTCAGACCCAATGTAGCATCCAAAGCCAGGTCAGGCTCTGAGGGGCGTGAAACCAGCACCAAAAGCAACACTGGACCCAGCATTAGTGACCCAGCCAGCACCAGGGTGACTGGCGGTGCCACCGTGGCTGTCCCAGTCCCCTGACAGGACCAAGACGACACCACAAGCAGGAAAGATGTCAGTGGTGCCACTCACAACAAAGACCTGGAAGCTATTGCAGCAGGCAAACACTAGGCCCAGCAGCATCACCGGCAGCACTAGTCCAACCAACCCCGAGGGGTAGCAGTGCCACATGGACCAGACACTGCTCCATAAGAGCTGCCCAGTGGTGGAACTGCCCACTGGAGCCCTCACTAAAAGATTGGGGGGTCTCTCCGGGCCTGAGACAGCAACCTTGCGAGTCTAGAAGTCCTCTGACCCATGGAAGTCGAATACCTTACAGCAGACCTCATAAAGGGCTGCCTCAACCAGTTCCGTCTCTTACCCTTCTTATGACAAGAGGAAGAGGCTGAGGTTGAGCCACCGCTCAGGACTCAGGATTCAGATGCCAAGTCTGTGCGGGATCAGTACTGCTTCTTTTTCTACTTACAAGAGGACTGTCTTCCCTTCCAAGTACTAGACCGCCACGTCGTCTGAACCCCTCTCCACAGGAGAGGTTGGCCCAGACACAGCATTGCTGCCAGAGCAGCCTGCCTCTTCAGGCCACCTACCATCCATGGCCATCGACCGTTTACACACAGTAGGGCTGAGAGAATCTGAAAGTTATTTATGTGTAAATAAACTAAATTGACACAAAAAGGATAGTCACCTACTTACCAAAACAGTAGATCTTCAAGAGAATCTTGTTCATCAGGCCACACCTTTGGAATTTATAGTCACCAGGCACTAGAACCACATGGAAACTTTTGCAAGGAGTCAGCCAGAGGCCACCTACGATGAAGCCAGGCATCAGCATATAGATAAACATGGGTGGACCTTGCCCTCCTCAGCTCCCAGCCAGAGATCATGCTCAGAGGACCACCTCTAGGAAATCAGGAGAGACCCCAGCCCCTCCACATACCAGGCGAGACATAGGCCTGGAAAATATAGCAATGGAAATAGCAGCACAAGAATCTGTTGTTGCAGACCTGAAACAGGGGAAGGAGGGTGGGACAGCATGGCCTGATGAAAGAGATTCTCTTGAAGATCTACTCTTACGGTAAGTACGTAAATGTTCTGTCTCCTTTGAAGCCATCTCTTTCCTCAGGCCACACCTTTGGAACAAGTACGAAGCAGAACCAAAAGCTAGCAGTATGAGTCGCTGGCACCTATAGGCTTATGAAAGTAGGCCTTGTAGTACAGATAGGCCAAACCCAGTTCCTCTAAGAGAGACAATGTCCAGACTGTAGTGTTTAGTGCAGATGTGGACAGTTCTCCAGGTAGCAACTGCACAGATTTCTGCAGTGGATACATTCCGGAAACAAGCAACAGAGGTGGCCATGCCTCTACTGGAAGGACCATGACTCCCCTCAGGAAGTTCCTTACCATACTTTCTGAAACAAAATGTAATACAGTTTGCTAGCCATTTAGACAACCACTGTTTAGAAAAGTACAGTTACGCAAGAACTTACCGTAACAGTAGATCTTCGAGAGAGGCTCTTGCAGTAGGTAATTACATATAGGACTGACACCGGCCGGCGGCAGGACCCCACAGAAAAATTTCTAGCTAGCAGTCCCTGGCGAGGGACTGCCCCCACGTCAGGTGACCGGCGTCAAGCGACATCGTTATAAAGGGGCGGTCCCGGATGCCTGCCTTCCAGTTCTTTCCTGCCACAGGCCCGGAAGGCCCGGATGAGAGAGAAGCAGATGTTTCCATTCCTGGAAAAAGAGCTGAAAAAGCCTAGGGGGATGGAGGGCGGTAAGGTATTATCTACTGCAAATGCCTCTCTCGAAGATCTACTGTTATGGTAAGTTCTTACGTAACTGTACTATCTTACTTCGAGAGGGCTCTTGCAGTAGGTAATTATATATAGGACTGAATGCCAAACAGTCTGGAACAAATAAAAGGCACAGGAGGAGGAAACTACTCTAGAAAGTAGCAATGTGCAGGCCAGGCCTCAAGACAGGAGGCCTTGCAAAACAACTAACCCAAAGCCTGCTCTACAGCGAGAGGCAATGTCCAAACTGTAATGTTTCAGAAGGTATGGACGAAGTCCAGGTTGCAGCATATGTCTGCCGCAGACACATTCTGAAACAAGTCAAGAGAGGCCGCTACTCCACGAGTGGAGTGACCTCTGACTTGACCCGGAAGGGTCTTCTTGTACTTGTCATAACAGAAAGTGATGCAATGAGCCAACCACTTGACAGGCATTGCTTGGAAACAGCATTGCCTTCCCTTTTGTGAGCAAAAGAGACGAACAACTGGTCAGTTTTTCTGAGATCCTTTGTCCTATCGGTGTAGTATCTCAGAATCCGGTGAACATCCATGGTATGGAGTAAATATTCTCCTTGGTTGGAGTACTGCGTGAAAAAGGCAGGTAACTCTATAGACTGATTTAAGGTAGACTCTGCTACCACTTTAAGCAGAAACATAGGGTTCGTACGAAAAGCCACTCGTTCTTTGTGAAAAATCAAATAGGGGATTTTACACATAAGGGCCTGGAGCTCGGAAATTCTTGACGGAAGTGATGGCCACAAGAACAGCGTCTTCCACGAAAGAAACTTCAGATCTCACGGATGCCGTGAGGTTCAAGGAGGAAGGGTAAGTTTCTCAAGAACAAAGTTCAAGTCCCAAGGGGGGGCAGGAGTCCGGACAGGGGGCCTCAGATGAAGAACCCCTCTAAGAAAAGTCTTGGACACCTCTAATTGGGCAAAGGCTTTATCACCGAAAGGAACATGGCACGCTGAAATAGCGGCCATGTGCACTTTCAAGGAGGAATGACTGAGACCCAGGTCGAAGAGATGACGTAAATATTGAAGCAGAATGGCCACTGAACAGGAGAAAGGCTCCACGTTCCTAGAAGCGGCCCAAATAGAAAACCTCTTCCATTTCATGGCATAAGTGGACCTAGAGGAGGGTTTTCTAGCCTCCACCAGAATCTCGGCCACCTTTGGAGGAACGACAAAGCGAAGACTGAGCTAGGTCTGCAGGAGCCATGCATGATTATGTGGGGACTTGAGACCTGGATGGACCAGGGTCCCCTGATCCTGGGTCAGCAAACCTCGAGAGACAAAGGAAGGGAAGGCAGGAACCTCTGAGTATTGTTGTAGAAGAGAACCAGATTTGCCTGGGCCAGAAAGGGCGATCAGAAGTCATTCTCGCTCCTTCTGTTGTTGAATTTCTGCAATACACAGGGACCAGAGGTGGGGAAAAGCATAGACGCAATCTGCCCTTCCAGTTTAGAGACAGAGCGTTGCTCAGAAAGCACCTCGCTCTGGAGCGAGCGAGCAAAAGGTGGGAAGTTTTGCGTTTGGGAAAGAAGCGAACAGGTCTACCTGTGGAGTCCCCAAAAGCTGGAAGATGTCTTCTAGCACCTTTGGTCAATTCCACTCGTGTGGCAGGGCAGCGGAGGCGGCAAGCTTTCTGCCAGGGTATTGTCGACTCCTGGAACATGAATCGCAGTGAGGTGAAGGTTGTGAAGAGTTGCCCAGTCCCAAACCCTCATTGCTTCCCTGCATAGAGGGTAGGATCGAGTCCCTCCCTGCTTGTTGATGTACCACACTACGCACATGTTGTCCGTCTGGACGGCTAGGTGACAGGAAGAATGTATTGGTGAAGGGCTTGGAGGTACATAGTACTGCTCGAGCTCGACATTGATGGAGAGCTAGTTCAATCTGGACCATAACCCTGGGTTCGGTGAGGACCAGATGGGCTCCCCAACTTTCGCCTGATGCGTCTGTGGTCAGAGTCTGGGAGGGGGGAAAGATGACAGAAGAGGACCCTCCGAAACAGGTTCTCTCGAACCATCCACCATTGCAAATTTCGTGCCATCGGTGAGGAGATCAGAACTAGATGATCTAGGTCGTCTACAAGTTGATCCCACTGTGAGCGAAGAGTCCACTGAAAGATCCTCATGTGGAGCCGAGTGCGAGGAACTGTCGGGATGGCGGCCGCCATAAGCCCCAAGAGACGGAGAACTGACCTCGCCAGAACCTTCCTGCGTTCTGATAGCAGGGAAATCTGTGACTGAAGAGGCACCCTATCCGGAGGCAGGAAGGCCTTGCTCAACGTCGTGTCGAGGATAGCCCGATAAACTGTAGTCTCTGGGAGGGATCAGATGAGACTTGGAATGGTTGATGGTAATGCCAAGCCAGTGAAAACCTGCTGGGTGAGGGAGAGAAAATGCAGGAGTTCCTCCTGAGCAGAGCCGCCAGGAGCCAGTCATCCAGGTGAGGAACACCTGAACTCCCATGATGCACTAGGTGGGCGCTACCACAGCCAGGCATTTGGTAAAACTTCGAATGCCGAGGAAAGACCAAGCAGGAGTGCCGGAACTGGTAATGGTCCCCCTGGAAAGCAAACCGAAGGTACTTGCGATGAGAGGGTGACTGGGATGTGCAGATATGCATCCTGCATCCAGCACACAACCAGTGGACCCGGCCGAAGAAGGGCAGAAGGGTCTGTGAGGAGAGCATCCTGAACCTTTTGTATTCCATAAAGGTTCAAGAGCTGAGATCGAGAATGGGTCTGAGATCTCCGTCTTCTTTGGTACCAGGAACAAATGAGATAGTAACCTGTCCCTTGAAAGTGAGAGAGCAGGTTCTATGGCCTGCTGTCAGAGAAAGGGCAGAGATTTCTTCCGGACCAAGGAAGATGGTCCCTTGCAAGGACGACTTCAGAGGGGTGGTGAGGGTGGTTTCTGTAGAAACTCTATAGAGTGCCCTTCCACTATAATCTGAAGCACCCATGAATGGTTGTTATCCTCGCCCAACCCGGAAGGTGGGAGAAGACCTCCTCCCTACAGTTCCTCCGGTGTGTCGGAGGCGGTGGGAGCAGAGGAATCAGGTGGTGTGGGGCAGCGCAGCAGCTGGGGCACCCGCTGCTTTTTGGCCGGGGGCCTGGCAGCTGCAGGGCCCGGCGTTTAGTGGCCCACAACTTCCTTGGGGTTTAAGCATGGCCGACTCGTCTCGAAAAGGACAGCACTGAGGGGGATGGGGATGGTACACAGATCCACAGATTTCAGGCCTCCCCTTCTCCACTGCAAGTCGGTGATGATGTCCTTGACATCACCGCTGAAAAAACACCGAACCTCTGAAAGTGCTTCCTGGATCGCGACTGCACCTCGGGACCAAACCTGACCGTGGAGCCAGGCATGGCGCCAAAAAGACTTACGATGAGCGAGCTCCACCCGGCAGTATCCACTGCATTGCAATATCCATGAGATGCTGACAACTGGCGAGCAGGCAGAGCGGACTAAGTCAGCTAATCTGCTTGACTGAGAGTCAGGTAAGGTCGATCTTGGATTCCGCCTGGGTAAGGATAGCCTTCTGACGTCAACCCCATATGAAAACATATAATTCAGGACCGAATTCCCAGTGTGGAAGGCGTAGATTTTCTTCATACTGGTCAGGAGAGATTCCTTATCAGGGCAAGCTTAGATGTTTGGGACGTACCTGACAGACTGGCGTGGCTAATCACGACCGAATCTGCACGGTGAGAGTCAAGAAATCTACACCCTCAGGAGCCTGGTATAGCCTGTTAGACTTCCTAGGAAGCAGGGCTAAAGCCGACGGTTGTTTCCAAATAGTAGAAATAAGGTGGGCGTGAGGCTCGATCCAGGGTGGCACTAAAGTAGGAGTCGTCAGGGGCAGGTCCAGATGTTCGGCGACTTTGACCCTCTGAGGATCTGGCTCCAATGAGAGCCACTGATGTACTTCCTGGATTTTTCTGAGCAACTCTGTGAAGGAAGGGTCTTCCGGAAGAGACCTCGGAGGAGTCCTTGGCCGGGGCTTGGACGGAGAGCGAGGCTCGTCGTCTTTCTCGGAGCATCCGTCAGAAGAATCCGAGGAATCCGAGAGCGAAAAAGAATCAGAAGCAGAATAAGACTCCCTAACCCGACTAGGGAGGAACAGGTTCCATGAGGGGATCCCTGGACACGTGTCCTGCCCTCTCGGGAACCCAGAGGAAGGGCTCTGGAGTCCAGAGGCGAGAGGAGTGCAGCCGTCTCGGGCGTCGAGGGCCGGTGGCAGCACGTGCACCGTAAGGCGGCTCTCTTCCACTTCCGTGGTGAGCTGAGCCTTGGCCTCAGCCCACCAGGAAGCCAGAGTCTCCTGCAGATCCACCGCGGCCGAGGGCGGAGGTGGAGGAGGAGGATAAGAATCTGGGTTGTATCCGTAGGCGGTATCGAAGCCCAGCTCGGAAAACCAGTGCGGGTATTGAGGCATCGGGTACTGCGGCGTTGGAGGGACCGCGCCGGGTACTGCGGCACTGAACCATACGGTCACGAATGCGACGGCCGGGTACCGGGCACTGGAGGAGGCTGGAGCGAGGACGGCCCGGAGATGGCCCCACGGCGGGTCAACAGTGAGAGGAGCCCGAGGGGGCAGAACCTCGACAGAAGGGGAATATCCCCCGGGCCGGGTGTCTGTAGGGGCCGGGCGTTGGAGCCAACATCGAGATCCGGTTCCCTAGAAGGAGGTCTGACGGAGGTGGAATATCCCCACATCGCCCGGGGACGGAGGGAAAAATCCCGGGGGTCAGGCTTGGGTGACTTGGGCTCCCTGGATGGCAGCGAGGCTCACGGGAACCCAGCAGGCCTGGGGTTGGAGGGTCCGTCATAGGTTCCGTCAGCCGTGGGGAGCCGACATGCGACAGGGGGCCAGTTCGGTGGGCGCGGAGGAGCTGGCGTCCGTCTTATGGGGTCCCTCGTCGGAGGGGCGAGGGAAAGGAGGCCCGGTCCGAGGGAGCAGTCGCGCGCATACCGAAGAAGTCAGGCGTCTTATCGACCTTCTCCGGCCCGGACGTCCGGAGGAGCGGCGTCCCAGCACCCATGGGAGTCGTCCATGCCAGTAGGCCGCAAACCTGCAGGCGGAACTGGGGGCAGAGGCCTCCTTTGCCCGGAGAGCCCGCAAAGGCCCAAGCGAAGCCCGACAGGTGGGCGGCGCCTCCTCCAAAGCCTTGGAGGCTGCCATGGATCCCCGGAGAGGATATTTACCTGGGCGCGACTCCGGATGGAGTGTGAGAGAGGCCTTCTCCCGGTGCCTTTCCTTGTCCCACTTTTACGATGCCCTTCTGGAGAAGTCGATGCCTGCCTAAGCTTCTTCAATTCTTTTTCCATCGAAGACATCTTTTTCTTTAGAAGATGGGCTTCCAGGGACTGTTGGCGTCGTCTGCGGGTAGCCGCGTTGAAGTGTAAGGCAATGCAGGCACTTGTCGACCCAGGTGGTGGGGCCTGAGCAGAAGAGGCAGAGGAATGGCAGCCCTTGTGTGGCAGTTGGGCGCCATGCAGTCGCACTTGTTTTTGTGCTCGGAAGGTATAGGGGACAACATACACCGACGATGACCTGACGATAAGAAGAAAAAATACTAAAATTATCGGTAAAACTTGACGAAAGAACAGGGCTGACTAAGCACAAACTTTACCACGAGGCGCTGCACGAGCTAAAGGCGGGAAAGAACTGGAAGGCGGGCATCCAGGACCGCCCCTTTATACTGACATCGCATAGCATCGGTCACCTCATGAGGCGGTCCCTCGCAAGGACTGCCTAGCTAGGAACTCCGTGGGGTCCTACCCCCGGCGGCGTCAGTCCTATATAATTACCTACTGCAAGAGCCCTCTCAAGTAAGATCTATGGATCCCTCTTTCCCACGGGCAAACAAAACAAAAAGATGTGAGGACTTCCTGCAGTCCTTTGTACAGTGTATATAATACCCGAGTACTCTAGGCACATCTAAGGTATGTAGCAATGCTTTCCCTGAATTGGCATGCTCTGGATAATACACTGACAGGTGGACAGTTTGATTTAAAGTAAACTCAGACACCACCTTTGGAGAAACTTAGGATTAGTGCGCACAGAAACTCTGTCTTTGTGAAAAATCAAATAAGGAGGCTCCACATTAACGCCTAAAGCACTGAAATTCTTCACGTAGAAGTGACTGCAACTAACAGCATTTGACAATGTAACGTTCACTTGCTGCACGGCGGCTACTGTGGAAGCTGGAAGATTTCAGGAGGCGAGGACTGAGGAAGGTGTGGTGGGTGGCAGGAGCTGCCAATCAAGTAAAGCCACCGCAGCAATGTAGAAGCCTGTGGGGGCCGCCAAAGGAGCGAGGACTAGGTAGAGAGAGAGAGAGAGAGAGTGCAGCTGGGCTGCAGGAGCCACCATTAAGTAAAGCCACACAGCTAATGTAGAAGCCTGGGGAGGGATCAGAGGCAAGGACAGGAAGAGAGTGCAACAGGCGGCAGGGTCGCCAATAAGTAAAGCACACTACGGCTAATGTCAAAGCCGGGGGTCAGAAGAGCGAGGACCAGGAAGAGAGAGCAGTCGTGGTGAGGAGCCACCAATAAGTAAGCTGCACCACGGCTAATGTTGAAGCCAGGGTGGGGGGCAGAGGTGAGGACTGAAGAGAGAGTGCGGCGGGTGGCAGGAGCTGCCAATAAGTAAGGCCGCACTGCGGCTAATGTTGAAGCCTTGGGGGGTGGGTCAGAGGAGTGAGGACCAGGGAGAGAGAGTGTGGCAGTCAGCAGGAGCCACATATGTAAAAGCTGTTGCCGTAACTCTGGGCACGCGCATTAATGTCAACTCTATTACGCATGCCCGGAGTTACGGCTACAGAAAGAAATAAAGCGCTCTCTCATTGGAGTGATTTATTTCTTTTAACTACAGAATATGCCATGTCAGCCAGCAGAACTACTGTCATGACCAGCGTGCCTGGTGATTGGTATATACTGCCAAGCCCACTGCAGTTTCGGCTGTAACTGACTCGGCAGTGACACACCTCTAAAATGCCATTAGTAGCACGACATCCCTTGTGCAAGTGCACATAAAAATGATGCTTTCCAGGAGAGAAACCATAAGCCACAAGTCACGGCTGGCTCAAAAGGAACCAATGCAAGCTTTCCAAAATAAAATTCAGGTCCCAAGCCAGGACTGGATTTCGAACAGGAGGCTTTATGTATAGAATGCCTCTCAAGAACATATGGACTACCTCCAGCTAAGACCATACAGACACCTATAGGCACATGGAAAGCTGATATGGCAGCCAGGTGCACTTTGACTGGGGAATACTGCAGGCCTGAATCCGCTAAGAACAGCGGGTACGCTAGAATCTGATTAACTGGACAGGTAAATGGATCCAGGTGGTGAGACGCAGCCCATAAGGCAAACTGCTTCCACTTCATGGAGTAAATATGTCTGGTGGACAGTTTCCTACCAGCCACCAGAACATCCACCACTTTCTGTGAAATCTCAACACGAGCCACAGCTATGTCTTCAGCAGCCATGCACACAAATAGAGAAACTTCAGGTCTGGATGGAGCAGGGTTCCTTGTTCCTGTGACAGCAGACCCTTGCACCAAGGCAAAGAGAGTGAAGGTTCCACTGCTAGCTGTTGCAGCAGTGGTAAGCACATCTCCAGAGGCCATAGGGGAGCAATAAGTATTAGAGTTGCCCCCTCCAGTTTCAGCTTGAGTAGTACCCTTTGAATAAGCAGAAAGGGAGGGAAGGCATACAGAAACCTCCCTTTCAAAAAGAGGGACGTGTCTCGCCAGAAAACTCCAGGCCCTATAGCGAGCAGAAAAGCGGCAGTTTTGTGTTGTGTGGGGACACAAAAAAGGTCCGACTCTGGATTGCCCCATCTGTCAAACAGACTGTTGACCACCGAGGTCAGCAGTTTCCACTCGTGCATCCTGGACTGTGACCTGCCTAGTTTGTCTGCCAAGACATTTTGGACGTCGGGAACATATACTGCTAAAAGTTCTAGACCATGTTACACAGCCCAAAACCAAACCCTCATTGCTTCCTTGCACAGTGGATAGAAATGAGTCCCCCATTTGTTGATGTAATGCATCACAGTGACATTGCCCATCTGTATTAACAGAGGGACTGGGGACAAGTAGTTCTGGAAGGCCCGGAGTCCGTACAGAATTGCTCACATTTCCAACACTGATGTGCACAGTACACTCCACTTAGGTCCACGTGCCCTGTGTCTGATGAGGGCCCATGTGAGCTCCCCAGCCCAACCTTGAAGCATCCATGGTGAGGATCTGAAGATGGGGAGGGGATCAGGAACAGAACCCTCTTTATCAGATTGCTACGTTTCTTGCACCACTTGAGCCCTCTGCAGACAGGGGACATGACCAGAACCATCTGTTCTAGATCATCTGTGAACTGGTCCCACTGGACTCTTATGGTTTAGCAGGTTGCTATGTTCCATGCACCACAAGAGCACTTTGCAGACAGGGGATCTGACTAGAACCATCTGTTCTAGACTGTCCGTGAACTGGTCCCACTGGACTCTTAGGGTCCACTGGGGAATCCCCATGTGCAGCCTGGCCAGTGGTACAGTGACCATGGCCTCGGCCATGGGTCCCAGAAGAACTGTACACATCCTTGCGGAGACCTAATGGCTGTCCTGCATTAATTGTGTCTGGGCAATCAGGCAGTCACCTCTGTCCAGAAGCAGGAAAGACAAGCCCTGGGTCATGTCCAGGACTGCCCATGCACTGCGGTCACTGGCAGGGTGTCAACACTGATTTTGGTATATTGGCTGTCACCCCCAGTATCAAATAGCTGTCCGGTTCGAGCTAAGGTCTTCAATAACTGATCCCTGGAGTGGACTTTTAATAGCCAATTATCCAGGTAAGGAAAAACGTACGGGACTTCCCTGCAAAGGAATGCTGCCACCACTACCAAGCATTTGGTAAGACCCATAGCGCAGAAGACAAGCCAAAGAGCAATACAATGATTTGGTATTGTTCCCCCTGAAACAGGAACTTCAGGTATTTTCTGTGAAGTTTCTGGATCCTGATATGGAGGTACGGATCCTTCATATCCAGGGGGCATATCCAATCCCCTGTTTATAGTAATGGAAGGAGACCCTGCAAAGTGACCACTCTGAACTTCCTGCATTCTATGAAGAAGGTTAGATCCGGCAGATCCAGAACAGACCTCAGATCTCCTGCACACTTTGGGACACAGAAGTACTGGGAGTGTAAAAGAACAGTTGCATACCTACCACAACAGCAGATCTTCAACAGAATCTCTTTCATCATGCCACATCTATGGAACTATAAGCTGCCAGGCACTAGGACCACATGGAACTAGTAAGCAAGGGGCTGCCCACAATGACCTCAGACATCTGCTGATAATTAGACGTGGACAGACCCTCCTCTCCTTAGTTCCTCTCCAGACTGCATGCTCAGAGGACCTCTCTGTAGGGAACCAGGAGAAAACCCAGTACTTTGTGAACCCAGGAAAAAACAGAAGGTGAAAGGTAGACTAGAATGTAGATAGAAGCAATCCAAGTTGGAGAAGGCCCAAAAAAGGGGAAAAGAGGGTGGGACAGCATGGTCTGATGAAAGAGATTCTCGCGAAGATCTACTGTTATGGTAGGTACATTACTGATCTATCTTCTTAGAGGATATCTCTCATCAGGCCACACCTATAGAACGAGTGCCAAGCAGTACTGACAGTGAACAGTCTGGGTGGCTGGAGCCTACAGAACTAAGAAGGTAGGCCAAAGTTAACCCTTTTTCGAGAGACAATGTCCATACTGTAGTGTTTAGTGAAGGTGTGGACAGTACTCCAGGTGGCAGCTGCACAGGTATCTGCAGCAGACATATTTTTAAAGCAAGCAACAGAGGTGGCCATGCCTCTTGTGGAATGACCATGAACCACCACAGG
This sequence comes from Neoceratodus forsteri, assembly GCA_016271365.2. Lineage (NCBI taxonomy): Eukaryota > Metazoa > Chordata > Ceratodontiformes > Ceratodontidae > Neoceratodus > Neoceratodus forsteri. The sequence continues at coordinate 200,836,027 of JADMNL010000025.1, forward strand.
AAGTTCCTTACCGTACTTTCTGTAACAAAAGTTAATACAGCTGGCCAGATGTGTGGATAGGCACTGTTTGGAAACAGGGACGCCCTCCTTCCCAGGGGCAAATTAAACAAAAAGCTGCAAGGACTTTTTGCAGTCCCTCGTGGGGTGTAAGTACTATGTGACCTTTCTATATACATATGGTGTACAGACCAATGCTCCCCCGATCTGCCATGCTCAGGATAATAAACTGGCAGGTGGATGGCTGACTTAATGAAAACTTGGACACCACCTTTCATAAAAACTCAGGACTGGTACTCAAAGACATCCGGCCTTTGTGGAAAATCAAATAAGGAGGCTCACACATTACAGCCTGTAGCTCTGCAATCCTTCGAGCAGAAGTGACTGCAACTAAAAACACTTTCCAAGAAAGAAAGCACAAGCCATAACTTGCAGGTCACTCAAAAGAAACTAAAATAAGCTTTTCCAAAACAAAATTAAGTCCCAAGCCAGAACTGGATTACAGATAGGAGGCACCACATGTAGAATGACTCTCAAAAACATATGGGCCACCTCCAGCTGGGCAACCATACGACCCTCTATAAGCACATGGAAAACTGCTATAGCAGCCAGATGCACTTTGATAGAGGTGTACTGTAGATCTGCATCCGATAAGGACACCAGATGCTCAAGAACCCGACTAACTAAACATGTGAATGGATCCAGGTGGTGGGAAGTAGCCCATAAGGCAAATCGCTTCCATTTCATAGAATAAGTAAATCTGGTGGAAGGCTTTCTAGCAGCCACTAAAACATCAGCCACTTTTTGTGAATCCCCAAAACGAGCAATGGCTATGTCTTTAAATGTGTTGTTTGCCTGATTGTACAGTGAAGTATCCCACCCACCCTGTTTTGTAGGCTTTCTTAAATACTGAAAAGCCACTGGGGGTTGGGATTGAAGGGCTGAGTATTTCTGTTTGGGACTGAAATTTGAAGCAACAGGAGTTAGTGGGCCTGTGACATCATCGGTACCTGGTGTCTGCTTACACACACTGTTAGTGGGACTGAACACATACTGGACTGTATGTGTTTGTGAGACTTGGGAACTTTGTTGGTGGGATTGAAATTGGGTTTGTAAATAACTACAGTCAGTATAGAGAAACTGTACTCCAGGAAAGGGACTGAGAAAAGAGGTGTGCTATTATAAACAGAGGGGATAATCAGGGTGGTATATTCCACCATGACAGGCATCTTCGGAAGGGTTATAGGCTGCACAGGCTGTGGGATGGCAATAATTCTAAATTGGGCCTGGAGAGAGGGAGGCTGCCCACTCTGTGAACCCAGCTATCTTGTATCAGGAGTGAGGTATATTGGTTAAGGAGTAAGCTGTGGGGAGCTGGGGGGTGTCCAAGGATAAGGGGTGTGGATATGGGCAGCAGAAGGGGTGGGGCTGAGGGGAGGCTGGGGCAGCAGCTCTGAAATACAGGACATTATGCTGCAGCAAGCAGAAGGGGATATTAGGGGCAGAGGACCCTTAGATAGGAAGTTGATGCTAAGGGAAAGCGTGCAGGTGAAAATTCTGAATTCAAAGGAGACTGGAGGGAAGAGTCAGGAGGAGCTGTTGTGCGAAGCCTAAAACAGCAGACTGTGGGAAAGGAGCTCTAAGGTGAACAGTGCAAGAGAGAAGAAGAGGGTCAGTTTAGAGATGCAGTCAGGGGAAACTCGGGTTACTTGATGGAGGCTGACATAGAGTGTCACAACAAATTTGAGATACTAAGCATCCTAGAGGGAGGAAGGGGTTGGTGGAAATGAGGAAACTTATACAGAGGCCAGGGAGGGAGTCAGATACCCATAGGGCATCACAGAACAGCTATGGAAAGGATAGACATAGTCCCAGAGGGAGAAGGGAAACATATATGTTAAGCAAATGGAGGCAAATATTCAGACATGAGGGAGGAGAGCATGGTTGGAGAGAAACTGGGAGACAGGAGGTGGAGAGAGCCCCCTTCAGCAGGAAGGTCAGTACCAAGGATGGGGCCCTAGCTAAAGGGACCACAGAGAACCCTGGAGACAGGGGTACTATTACAGGGAGGATGGGGGCTGGGAAGGAAACCATCAGGGCCAGGATAAATGGTTCAGATAAGGGAGGGTTAAAGGGGACACCTATTCAGAAGGGTTTGAGTTAAGTGGGCAAAATAGCAAGGGAGGCAGAAGGGGAGGTGACAGGGTCTCTAATAAGGCAGGAAGACTCCCAGAAATTGCGATCATGAATAAAGTGGGGGAGGGGGCTGAGAGGGCATAGTGGAGGTAACCATAAGGATGATGGCGGCGTTAAGGTTCTGTTACTGGGAGACTCGATGATTAAGGGTATCCATTGGGAGGGACAGGGGGGTGGATGCCATAGCCAGGTGAAGGTAGTGAGTATCTCTGGGCTGACAGTGCACAGAGCAAAGTTCATGGTGTATGAAATGGTTAGGGATTGTGGAGGAAAACCGGATTTCCTGGTGCATTTGGGAACTAATGATCTAGAGGGAAATAGCGTTATGGAAATCCAAGCAAGGTCTCCAAGAACTGCCAGAGTCTGTCGGGATAATGGATGCAACATTTTTTTCGGAGATATTGCCAGTACCAAAGGCCCCAGTGGAGAAAGAAATGAAGCTCACAGAGGTTAATAAATGGCTCAGGAAGTGGGGTAAGAGAATGGGTTGGGGGTGTTAGGGAACTGGAATGGAGTTTGGGAGGATAAGGGACTATATGCCAAGGACAGGTTTCATCTTGCCCCATTAGGGAAGGAAGTCTCAAACAGGGGATGGCTGACTACATACAAGAAGGTGGGGTTTAAACTTGTAAGGGGGAAGGGATAAGGGAGGGGCTGACCAAGCCCTCCCTCCAGATGAGGGAGAGCCTCAGCCCAAGGGGAGGGGAAACAGACTGGAGGTGGAGGTTTCAGGAGGAGCAGGGGAGGATGGAAGATAAGGAATCTGGGTGGGGTTCGAGCAAAAAGGATCAGGGATAAGGGGTGGGGGTTAGTGTTAGTAAATGCCAGGAGCTTGGGAAACAAGTTGCCAGAGTTCCAGGCCATGCTGTTCGAGGGGGTGGATGTGGCGGCAGTCACGAAGCGTGGGCCAACAAAAACCATGACTGGGACCTAAATGTGGGGGTACACTATGCTTAAGAAGGATAGAAAGGAGGGCAGAGGGGGTGGAGTGGCTATGTTCATTAGAGATGACATAGAAATTGCTATGGTAGAAGAGGCAGAGGGAAACGTGGAGGCCTTATGGGTCACCTTATGATCCCCAGCAGGAGATAAGGTCAAGCTGGAGTAGCATATAGGCCCCCGGATGAGTGATGTTCTAGAGGATGGTTTGCTGAACAACATCATTGCCCAGTGTGGTCCAAAAGGGAAGGAGTGGTGTTGATGGGGACTATGTATGCCAGGTACAAACTGTGGAACCATGTGTCCTCTAAGGTGGCCAAGGAGGCGGAGGCTGCTGGATGGCTTCCAGGATGTGTTCTTAACACAGCATGTGATGGAGCCCACAAGGGAGGGGCATGTCCTGGATGTGGTTCTGGCAGATGGGGATCTGGTAGGGACATGGTTGTACAGGACCCCTGACTGGGAGTGACCACAATACTGTCTGGTTTCAAATAAGCATTGGGGGTGGGGTGAGATCTAGGACACTGGCAGTGGACTTCAGGGGGCAGACTTTATGGGCATGGAAATATTCTCAGGATCACTTGAAGGGATTACCTCAACGACAAGTGTGGAAAGGAGATGGGAGGTCATAAAGCAGGGGACTTCATGAGGCAGTCAGGATCTGCACTAAGTTGAAAGCGTAAGGGAGCAAGGTCACATAAACCATGCTGGTGGTCCAGTGAGGTCCAGGTAGCAGTCAGAGAAAAGAAGGCGCTTACAAAATATAAAACAACAAGAGGGATAGGGATAAGGAAATGTACCAGCTTGCATCTAGAAAAGTCACCTGTATGGTGAGGGCAAAGTCCAGTAAAGAGCAACGGCTGGCACAGGGATACATGGAGGAAAAGGGTTCTTCCGGTACATTGGGGGCGGAGAAAAAACTAAGGGCCATCTCAGCAGATTGAGATCAGAAGAAGGGTGGGTGGAAGAGGAGGACCAGGCAGAGGTATTTAACGAGTACTTTGCCTCTGTGTTCACTAGGGAGGGATGGGATATCTACAAAGCAAGGCACAAAGGGATAGAAGCGGCAGGAGTGGGATCAGGGAGCAACAGAAATCGAGCAAAGGGAGGGAAAGGTACCCCAGGGGTGTCACATCTGGATAAGGATAAAAGACCAGTAAGGTGGAGGGACAGATGATGCCATCCCCACCAAAGGGTGTAGCTTGCCTCAAGGCCCTAAAGAAAGACAAATCTCCTGGGCGGATGGCATTCATCCGAGTACTATGATTAGGCGGACATACTGGCTGCACCCCTGGCGGAGCTTTTCAACAGGTCACTTGAGACAGGGGGTACCTAGGGATTGGCGAGAGGCACATGTGGTACCAATCCATAAAGGGGGTCAAGGAAGTACAGAAACTATAGACCCATCAGTTTAACCTCGGTGGTGGGAAAATTAATGGAGAGTATACTAAAGGAACGATTGGGGGTTTACTTGGGGAGGTGGGAGGTCTGGATAGTTGGCAGCATGGGTTTGTAGCCAGGTAGATCATGTCAAACCAACCTTGTGGAGTTCTATGAATGGGCAACATCAGAACTGGACAGGGTAAGCCTGTGGATGTATTATTCTTGGACTTCAGCAAGGCTTTGACTCTGTCCCCACAATGGTCTGGTGGAGAAACTGATGGGGTTAGGGTAGGCCCTTTGATGGTCAGATGGATTGAAAACTGGATAGCTGGACGCACTCAGAGAGTAGTGGTCTGTGGGGAGCTCTCGAACCCTACAGAGGTTGGTAGTGGGGTACCACAGGGCTCGGTCCTGGGTCCAATCCTGTTTAATGCACACATATCAGACATCAGGGATGGTATAGGGTGTGAAATGAGTCTCTTCGCGGATGACTCCAAGATGGGAGCAGTAGTTGAGGGAGAAGAAGGGAGGTTGGCCCTGCAAGGGGACCTGGACACCCTGGAAAGCTGGGCTCACACATGGAAATTAATTTCAATATCACCAAGTGCAAGGTGTTGCATCTTGGTCGGGAAACCCTAAACACAGGTACACCCTGGGAGGGAGGTGCTGGAAGCCTCAACAGGGAAAAGACCTAGGGGTCATGGGTAGCATGTATGAATAACTCTGAGCAGTGCAGGAGAGCAGCTAGCAAGGCAAACAGGATGTTGGGATGCATCACAAGGGGGATCACCTCAAGGAGCAAGGAAGTGATTCTGCCGCTGTACAATGGACTGGTTAGACCACACCTTGAGTACTGTGTACAGTACTGGAGACCACACTTGAAGAGGGACATACAGCTCCTGGAGAGGGTACAGAGGAGGGCAACAAAGATGATACGAGGGCTAGGGGATTTGACTTACGAGGACAGACTTGAGGAGCTCTGCCTGTTTTCATTGGAGGAGAGGAGAGACAGGGGGGACATGATTGAGGTCTTCAAGTACCTCAAGGGAATAAATAGGGTAAACATGGAGGGGATCTTTAGACTAAAGCAGGGAGGCATCACCAGAGGGCATGGTTTGAAGTTGGAAGGTGGAAGGGTGAGGGGGGAAAGAGGAGGAGGTTTTTCACTGAGAGGGTGGTGGACCCTTGGAATGCTCTGCCTGGTGAGCTGGTTCAGAGATCCACAGTGGAGGGCTTTAAGAGAGGGTGGGACAGACACAGAAAGTGGATGAAAGTGGATGTATCTTCAGGAGCCATGCATGCAGATAAATATGCATGATATGAAAACAGCAGGAGGTAGACTTACGGGTAATGTGAGAAAGTATTTTTTCATGGAATGGGTGGTGGATCCATGGAACAGCCTCCCGGCAATGGTTGTAAGGGCAAAAACAGCAGGGGAATTCAAAAACCCATGGGACAGAGATAAAGGGACTCTAGCGAAAGGAAAGAAAGGGTAAGCCGCAGATCAGTTAGGATCTGCGGGCTATGAAACAGGTAGGGAAAATGGGCAGACTAGGTGGGCCAAGCAGTCCTTACCTGCTGTCAAATTCTATGCTTCTATGAAGAGATCTGAGGTCCGGATGGACCAGGGTTCCCCTGTTCCTGTGACAGCAGACCCTTGCACAGGGGCAGAGGCACTGGGGGTTCCAATGTTAGCCATTCTAGTAAGGGGAATCAAATCTGTCGAGGCCACAAGGGAGCAATGAGTATCAGAGTTGCTCCCTCCATTTGGAGCTTGAGTAGCACTCTTCAAATTAGAGAAAAGGCATACAGAAACCTCCTTTTCCAACAGAGAGACAACGCGACTCGCCAGGAAACTCCAGGCCCTGGAGTGAGAAAGAAGAAAAGAAGCAGTTTTTCATTGTGCGGGGACACAAAAGGTCCAACTGTGGATGACCCCATTTGTCAAATAGGTTTTAGACAACTAAAGTCAGCAGTTCCAACTCGTGCATCCCAGACTGGGAATCTGTTTAGACCATCTGCCAAGACACTGTGGATGCCTGGAACATGTACTGCTGACAGTTCTAGACTGTGTTCCAGAGCCCAATTCCAAACCCTTATTGCTCCCCTACACAGGGGATAAGAATGAGTCCCCTTGCTTGTTCATGTAATTCATCATACTGACACTGTTTGTCTGCACCAGCAGAGGGCCTGGGGACAGATGGTTCTGGAAGGCCTGGAGTCCATGCAGGACAGCTCACATTTCTAGCACACTGTTATGCAAGTTGTTCTCCACTGGAGGCCATATACCTTGTCTCTGATGGTAGCCCAGGTGGCCACCCCACCCCATCCCTGAAACATATGTTGTTAGAACCAGGAGAGGGAAGGGGAGGGTATCAGGTAGGGAACCCCCTTTAATAGGCTGCTGGGCTCCATCCACCACTTGAGCTCTTTGCGAACAGACTATGTGACTAGAACCATTTGTTCTACATCGTCTGTAATCTGGTCCCACTGGGCTATCAGGGTTCACTGGGGAAACTGCATGTGCAGTCTGGTCAAAGGTACTGTCGCTATGTCTGCTCCCATGAGACCCAACAGGCACAGAAACATCCTGGATGAGACATACCTGCTGTCATGCACTAGCTGTACTTGAGCAACCAGGCACTGAGCCCTGTTCAGAGGTAGAAAGGCTAAGCCCTGGGCCATGTCCAATACTGCTCCTATATACTGCAGTTGTTGGCAAGGGGTCAACACTGATTTTGGCATGTTGACAGTCACCCGCAGAGCATCGAACAGCTATCTGGTTCAAGCCAAGTCTGCAGGAGCTGATCCCTGAAGGGGGCTTTCGACAGCCAGTCATCCAGTTAAGGGAAAACATAGAGGCCTTTCCTGCGAAGGGCTGCTGCCACTACTACGAAGCATTTGGTAAAGACCCAAGGCACAGAAGACAAGCCAAAGGGCAACACTCTGAACTGATAATGTTCCCCTTGAAACAGGAACCTCAGGTATTTTCTGTGAGGCTTCCGGAGTTTGATATGGACATAAGCATCCTTCATATCGGGGGAACAGATCCAATCCCCTGCTTGCAGCAGCAGAAGCAGGCCTTGCATGGTGACCATCCTGAACTTCTTGTACTCTATAAAGCAGTTCAGCTCCTGGATATCCAAAACAGGCCGCAGGTCGCCTATCCAGTTTGGTACCAAGAAGTACCAGGCGTAAACTCCTGTGTGCCTTTGTTCTGGAGGTACTGATTCTATTGCCATCTTTTATAAAAAAAAAAATCTGTATTTCCTCCAGAAGCAGGGGTAGGTGTTCTGGAGGTTAATGGGTCACTAGTGGTGGATGAACTAGAGGTATGTCTAGAAGTTCTAGAGCATGGCCCTGTTCTATGATTTCCAGAACCCATGCATCTGTCATCACCTCTTCCCACTGACTCAGGTGGAGGAAGAGGTGACCCCCTACAACCACCCCTGGAGGTAAAGGTGGTTGGGGAGGTGAACAAGGAGTAACGCTGCGCTGGTGGGGGTGGCTCCACCATCTTTAGGGGCTTCTGAATGGGTACCTGGGGGTGCTGGGGGTTGGCAAGGCTCCTGCTCCTTGCTCCGACCTGGCTGTTTGGCTGCTGGGTGCTTCCTAACACCAGCTGGATGAAAAGGACCCCTGTTTTGTACGTTCATATGTTCTTTTGTATGATTTTGGACATGTATTGTAATTTACCCAATGTTCCACTACTGTTTATTGTACAATACCTTGTGTTCCAACTGTTGCACAGTCTTACAATGTTGTATTGTTTGTACTACCCACATACTACTGTAACTGAGTCATCCTTTGCAACCCTATGTAACCCCTCCCCCAGGTAGCACCGTGAGACGAGCAACTTGTTGTTCAGTGTGCCATCCTGGTGAAACATTCCAATAAATAAATAAATAAAATACTCTTACCTTTAGAATGGGTATGATAGAGGGAATGCACACACTTTAAGGTTCTATCTGAGGCCCTTAAAAGTGGGCAGGATATCTTGGACCTCAGAACCAAACAACCTGTGTCCTCAAAAAGTGGCATTGAGAATGGACTGCTGCACATCATTTGCAAAGCCTGCCACCCTAAGCTGAGAATACCTCCCGAGAAAGATGCCAGAGGCATCTGAGACATCACAGGTTGTGCAGAGCAGAAGCTTGCCCATATCAGTCCCAGCAGAAAGCAGGGCTTTAAGAAGCTCTTGTTTTGGAGTACCCTCTGGCAAGGCTTGTGCAGCTGCCTTGGCCTTCCTCCAGAGGGTGTTCTGATACTTCATCATGTGGTACTGACAGTTAACAGTACAAAGGCCCAATGATGCTGAGGCAAAAGTCCTTTTTCCCTGAACATCCAACCTCCTGGACTCTTTATCAGTAGGGAGGGAACTCAGATGCTTAAGTGCCCTGGACCTGTCATGAGCAGCATTAATGACCATTGAGTCTGCCTCAGACTGAGCTGCAAAAAATGGTTTCCCAGAGGGGGCCATACACATGTCTGCTTTTCTTGATACAGCTGGTATACTGTTGGGTCTGTAACAGGCAGCAAAGGTGGCATCCTCTAAGGCAGAGAGCAGAGGTGGCACCACAACTGCAGAAGATTTTGGCAACTCCAGAAACTCTATATGGTTTTTCTTGGTTGTGTCCTGTTCCTCCAGCTCAAAGCCCATGGCAGCTTCTAACTGATGCATCATGATGAGAAAAGTGGGATCCTCTGGTGGGGACCTTGATGTGTTTATCACCTAGTTCTCACTACAGGTGGACATAGTGAAGCTGGTGCCCCTGTCATTAGGGCTTTCAACATAATCCTCAATCTCTTCCTCCTCACCCTGCATTTTTAGGTCAAGATTATAGTCGTAGTCGTCAAGTGGGTTGACAAGGAGAGGGAAGCATGCAATGATGTTGGCGGCGGTCTAGGAGGCAACTGCAACAAGGGTGTATACCTTGTGGTGTTGAGGGAGGATTAGTAGATGGCCACATCAATGGACACCCTGGAACCGGGAGGTTAGGTAGCAGGCATCAAATCATATCTGAAAAGAAAGCCAGGACAGCCTGAGCATCAATGTCCATGTAGTCAACGGGTGTGACTGAAGTATCAACGGGGAAGGCTGAGTCCCTGATTGCGACACACCAGCTGTACTAGGATTGTTAATGCCAGCACCAAGCCCCAACCTTGGTATCAAATCGATTGTGATGGGGGGGAGGGGGCAAGCAGCATCACCATCGGAGTGGACAATGGCACAGAAGAGGTCATACTTGGTGTGCGAAGGGCCCACTTGGAATGCACCGAGGAGGTTCTTTCCTTCTCCGTGTCTTGGTGCTTGTGTTTGTGACTCCCTAATGTCTTGTCCCAGGATTTTGAAGACATGGACTCAGAAGATGGAGGCGGCGATGCTGCAGTGCTCTTCTGCTGGAGCTCCTTCTCCATGCTAGCCACCTTCTGTTTATGGAGGAACTTTTCTAGAGTCCCCTTATGGCGTTGCCTAGTCACGGAATTAAAAGCACTACAGATTCCACAGACTTTCACATGACAGGGGCACCAGCTTCACTATGTCCACCTGTAGTGAGAACTAGGTGATAAACACAACAAGGTCCCCACCAGAGGATCCCACTTTTCTCATCATGATGCAGCAGTTAGAAGCTGCCATGGGCTTTGAGCTGGAGGAACAGGACACAACCAAGAAAAACCATACAGAGTTTCTGGAGTTGCCAAAATCTTCTGCAGTTGTAGTGCCACCTCTGCTCTCTGCCTTAGAGGATGCCACCTTTGCTGCCTGTTACAGACCCAACAGTATACCAGCTGTATCAAGAAAAGCAGACATGTGTATAGCCCCCTCTGGGAAACCATTTTTTGCAACTCAGCCTGAGGCAGACTCAGTAGTCATTAATGCTGCTCATGACAGGTCCAGGGCACTTAAGCATCCGAGTTCCCTCCCTACTGATAAAGAGTTCAGGAGGTTGGATGTTCAGGGAAAAAGGACTTTTGCCTCAGCATCATTGGGCCTTTGTACTGTTAACTGTCAGTACCACATGATGAAGTATCAGAACACCCTCTGGAGGAAGGCCAAGGCAGCTGCACAAGCCTTGCCAGAGGGTACTCCAAAACAAGAGCTTCTTAAAGCCCTGCTTTCTGCTGGGACTGATATGGGCAAGCTTCTGCTCTGCACAACCTGTGATGTCTCAGATGCCTCTGGCATCTTTCTCGGGAGGTATTCTCAGCTTAGGGTGGCAGGCTTTGCAAATGATGTGCAGCAGTCCATTCTCAATGCCACTTTTTGAGGACACAGATTGTGGTATGGGCCCAGGCAGCAGACAGATGTTGTGGGAGTCTCCGGTGTAGATCTTCTCACCAGAGGCACAATACCAGAATAATTCTGATGCTTCCATCGACAACATACAGGTTGTCGAAAATCACTCTGAAAGTCATTATGTTTTTGAAAAAAAATAAAATGGTGGCCACTGCAGCAGTGTTTCCTTAAGCAGTCCAACGAATATGGTTGACGGCATTAAAAGAACTGATGAGAGGAGGGACCACCCACGTTTATGTAGCAGCCGATGTTTGAAATCGTGGGCAGCCCCTGGCTGACTGCTTGTAAAGTTTCTATGCAGTCTTAGTGCCTGGTGGCTTATACATCCATAGGTGTGGCCTGATGAAAGAGATATCCATTAAGAAGATCTTGTGTTCCTCTGTTCTAGAGGGACAGGTTCTAAGGCCCATTTTTGCAGCAGAGTCATGACTTCCTCCCACAACACAGGCAGGTGACCTGGAAGGTATGCTGACACAACTAGGGGATCATCTGGAGGGTTGTCCAGAAGTTCCAGAGCACAACCTTTTTCTGTGATCTCCAGAACCCATGTATCTGTAGTCACCTCCTGCCACTGGTCTAAGCGGAGGGAGAAGTGACCCATGACAATCATCCCTGGAGGTAAAGGTGGTTCGGAGGTATATAAGGAGTCAGGCTGAGCTGATGGGGGGCGGCTCCACCACATCTGCATGCTTTGGAATGAACACATAGGGTGTGGCCGGGGACTGGAAAGGCCCCTACTCCTTTGCCCTGGCCCCGTTGTCTGGGGGTAGGACACTGCCTCTTAACACCACCTGGGTGAAAGGCACTCCTGCTCCTACCATTGAGTTGGGTATGGTAGAGGAAGGGCACAGATTTTCAAAGTCCTGCCCAAGGCTCGGAGGTCTTTTAGAACCTATTGTACCTCATGGCCAAACAACTTTTGCCCTCAGAATGGACCATTAAGAATTGTTTGTTGCACATCTGTGGCAAAGTCTGCTACCCTGAGTCAGGAATATCACCAGAGAGAGAGATGCCAGAGACCACAGCCCCAGCAGAAGCATTAGACACATCATAGGCTATGCGGAGCAAATGCTTGCCCACATAAGCATCAGCAGTCAGGATTTTCAGTTAACTCCTGTTGGAGGAGCCCTCAGGCAAGGCCTGTGCAGCAGCCTTAGCCTTCTTCCAGAGGGTGTTCTGAAACTTCATCACATGGGCCTAGTAGTTAGCAATACGAAGGTCCAATAAGGCAGATACGTATGTACACTTGCCTAGGATATCCAGCCTCCTAGATTCTTTGTCAGGAGAAAGGAAGCTCAGGTGCTCAGGTGCCCTGGACCTGACATGGGCAGCAGTAATCACCACTGAGTTAGTCTCAGGTTGTGTGGCATAAAAGACTTCCCAGAAGGGTCAAAATGCATTTTATCTGCCTTTCTGGGGACAGCTGGTATACTGTTTGGTCTGCATCAAGCTGCATAGGTGGCATCCTCCAAGGCTGGGAAGCACCATAACAGCTGGAGGCTCTGGCAGCTCCAGGAACTCTAGCAGATTATTTTTAGTGTTACCCTGCTCTTCTTTCATCTAGCTCTTTGACCATTGTCACCACCTCCCACCTACTTCTGGCGACGGGGGGTACATGGTGGAGCTGGCAGGCGGCTCGGCCCCCCACCCCAGAAGGGCTCAGTCTCAGGACCTTCCGTGTTTCCTGCCCCTGACCCTCCCGGCAATCCCTCACGGGTTGCGGTGCCCCCCCACCCCCACCCGTGGCAGGGTCGAGGTGAAGGGCGTCGACCCCACCCCCTGACCAAAAGCTAGACTCCGGGGGGCCGGCATGGGCGCTGTGGGGCCATCATAGAGCCTGCTGGCTCCATTTTTATTACTATTCCCCATGCCCCTTGCCATGGAGGTACGCGCAAGCAGCGACCCCGCGGCACCCTCCCTACTGCACTACCTCCACACCTCCACCTGGAGGGCAGCCTTGCAGCGCGCTCGACTGGGTCCCCACCCAAGAGGGGAGAGCTGCCTCACAGCTGCTCAATATATCTCCTGACCCCCCCCCCGGCCGAACCCGGGTTGCTGGCGTGACGCCAGGTGTGGTGTCCAGTGCCTCAACCCTCAGCACCACTGAGCCAGTTTACCCAGCTCTTCTAAAGCTAAGTCCATGGATGGCAGTCTGCATCATGGTGAAAAATGAGGGGTCCTCTGGAGGTGACCTTGGTGTGTTCACCACAAAGTCCTCACTGCAAGTAGAGACTGCAGAGCTGGTGCCATGTTCATACCAGCTCTCATCATAGTCCTCTGTTTCATCAGATCAGGATTATGCTCACACTCATACACATCACCGAGGGGGTCGATGGAAATGAGAGAACATGCCGGCGCCACCATAGGAGGATTCTGTGCCCAAGGGAGCATCTTGTGTCATCAAGGGGTCAGGTACAGAAGACCTCATCAACAAGCTACCAGGAACAGGGAGACCAGACAGTAGGTGCCTTATGCCTGAGAAGGTGATAAGGACTGCCTGAACATCACCGCCGCTTTGGTTAGTCGATGGGGAAGCAGGGTCCCACCATCAGTGGTGATGTGCCAGCAGTAACAGGCCCAGCAGCACTCACGCCAAGCCCCAACCATGGTGTCAGGTCAACGGTCGGGGTGGAGGGGCAGTCGGCATCACCGCCGGGGCGCACGATGTTGAAGCAGAGGACATGCCTGAAGAGCACAGGGGCGATCAGGAGCATCCTGGGGAAGACTTCTGCTTGACTCCCTCAAATTTTCTTCCAGGATTTGGATGACCGTGATGCAGTCATTAGAGCCAGTGATGTGGATTTCTCTTGAAGCTGCTTTTCCATTCTCTCCACAGTCTTTGGAAGTAAAGATTTCTCCAAAGCCCCCTTTCTGCGTCGCCTAGTGTGGTATTAAACGCTCTGCAGATTTTGCAGGCTTTCACGTTGCGATCTAGATCTAAGCAGCAGACACCAACTTTGTGGGAGTCTCCAGTGTAGATCTTTTCTCCGTACTCATAGTACTGGAAAAGTTTGGATGGTTCCTTCAACGACATGCAGACCACTGAAAATCACCATAAAAAGTGATTAGTATGTAAAAGAAAGGCAACAGCAGCAACATTCCCTACAGCAGTCCAATGAGTCTGATTAATGGCGGGGAAAGAACTGAGAAGGGGCTACCCAGGTTTATCTATATTCTGACATCAACGTAGGCGGCCCCTGGCTGACTACTTGCAAAAGTTTCCGTGTCATCCTAATTCCTGGCAGTAAGTTCCAAAGGTGTGGCCTGATGAAAGAAATATCCTCAAAGAATAACAAACTGTAAAGTTAAACACTAAAAAACTGAAGAACTGAACGTTATTACCGTATAGACGGTGAAGTTCTGACTCCCAGCGGATGAGCGACATTGTCACTGATGCACACTCGACAATGGGGAAAACAGGAACTGAGGCGGGTGGGCTTGTGCTGCTGTATACCAGTGGGCATGTGCGTCGGCACACAAGCATGGCCTACCGTGTCATCAGTTCTCTGAAAAGTTCTGGCTCCTGCTGGGTCCTACAGCCTCTGGCTAAGACCCACTAGTGGGAATCAGTGGTGAAGGAAGATTCTTCTGTACACTGTGCAAAAATGATGAATCTGAATTAAAAATCAACATACAGCTGAATTCAGGGGGACCTGAGAAATTGTAGCAGATGATGGAATTTGACAGAGCAGGGTTGGTGTCAGAGATCACTTGTAGGCTATGCCACTAACTGTCAATGGTAAACACCACTGTCTAACTCTCAGCAGGTGAGGACTGTCACGATAAAGAACAGTTAATTAAGAACTTACAATAACAGCCAGCCAAGTGTAGTGGAGGACTGAGCACCTGACATACTGCCACACTGGTGATCCAGGGTCAGGAACGGACTTGGATCGCTCAGGGGCCAGTGCGTGGGGAAGGACTGAGCGTCCTAGACAGCTCTCCTTCCTCGGGGAGAAGGGCTAGTATGGCGCACTGGGTGCCACCACATGCATGCCACCATGCAAGAGAAGGAACCCCACATTCAGGGTACTGGGACCATCTCTATAGAAGCAGAGCTCAGACACTGCATCCATTGCACACCTGTGGGCCCGGGAGTAAACAGGAGGAAAAATCCAGCAGATAATGACCGCCCCCCGCACCGGTGGCCAGGTACAACCTTAAGTCCTGTGGCAGAGGACGATGGTGAAAGTAAGCCCCGGGGTAGCCGGGTAATGGGGATGGGGCAGGGGGGTCAGTCAGATGGGGGCTGCTAGGACAAAATAGGAGATCAAAATGTATATGGAAAAAAAGAACTTACCGTAAATATAGATCTTCACGAGAATTGCCTCCGTTAGGCCACACCTTTGGAACTGTAAGCTGTCAGAGTCAGGACCATACGGAAACTTTTTGCTACCCAGGAGCATCCCACAATGACATGCAGCATAAGCATGTACATAATGTGACAACCCCAACACCCCTCAGTTCCCACTGGAGATTAGCCTTGGAGGGCCACTAACAGTCAGGAACCAGGAGATTAAACCAGTACCATGCAAACAAAGAGGGGCATGGGACTGGAAACAGGATGCATGGAAATAAGGCCTAAAGGCACAGTATCTGTTGTAACCCTCGGAAGACAAACAAGGAAAGAGGGAGGGTACAGCATACGCTAATGGAGGAGTCTCTCAAACAACTACTATTACGGTAAGTTCTTACTTAACTGCTCTGTTATCATCAAGGATATCTCCTCCATTAGGCCACGCCTCTGAAATGACTCCAAAGCAATGTAGAGCAAGCCAGGAAGATGGCACAGTCTGACATGCAATTACGACAGAAGGCCTTTCTGTATAGCAAGCTCTGATCCAGCATGTTTATGAAACAGTGTCTAGACTGTAATGTTTAGTAATTTAAGTATGCCCAGTGCTCCATGTGGCGGCAGCACATATATCAACAGCAGGGATGTTTCTGAAACAGGCAACAGAAGTGGCCATACCCCAGTACAGCGACCACGCTCAGCACCAGGAAGTTCCTTACCGTACCTTCTACAACAAAACAAAACAATTCGCCAGCCATTTGGTCAGCAATTGTTTAGACACAGGGACTGCCTCTTTCCTAGAGGTGAAACAAAAAGCTGTGAGGATTCTCTGTGTCTTTGGTGCAATTAACACAGTGTCTCAGTGTTCAATGCACACTTAAGAGTATGAAGCAGTGCCTCACCCTGGTTGGTATGCTCAGCATAATAAACAGAAGGTGAATTATTTAGTTTAATGTAAATTCTGATACATCTTTGAAACTTAGCATGCGTAAGTAAAGAGATTCTGTGAAAAATTAAATAAGGAGGCTCACACATCAAAGCTTGAAGCTCAGAAATCCGTCGAGCAGAAGTCATAGCAACTAAAAACACTGTCTTGCATGAGAGGAAATGCAAGCCACAACTTGCAGGTGGCTTAAAAGAAGCCAACTTCAATTTCTCAAGTATGAAATTTAAGTCCTTAAATCCCAAGGAGGGACTGGATTACTGATAGAAGGTTTCATATTCAGAATACCTCTCAGTGAGTGGCCCAGTGGCGCTGAGGGTTGAGGTGCTGGACGACACACTTCGCTCCACGCCGGTGACCCAGCTTCGGGAATGAGCCCAGGCCACCGAGGGTCAGCAGGGGAGGACTGGGATCGCGCATCTGTCGACAACTCTCCTAGTCCTGGGGAGGGCTGGGGAGTCACACCGTGCTCTGGCGGTCCCTGAGGACACCTAGAGGCACTGCAAGCGCAATGGTGTGCACTGGAGGGGGTGGCAGATGTCTGCATGTCATACATGAACGTCATTACACATCCGTGCTCCCACTGGGAAGAAAACCAAGAAGAAAGGCTGGGTTCGACCATGCAGCTTGATGGCCGCGCCCTGCCTCACTGGGAGAACTGTCATGGAATCACGCTGGGGGGGAGGGTGCAACGCTGGTCCGACTTGGCAGGGTAAGGGGAGCCCTCCAGCAGGTTGGCGACAGCCATTCCGAATCCCACCCCCATCATACCAGTGAGCTTGCTGCTCTCCCGGCAGGCAGGGCCAGTGGCTGGATGCCCCTGCCGGTAAGTCGCCATAGCAGGAGAAACTGTGGCATGATAAAAAACAGAATACCTCTCAGAAAACTATGGGATGCCTCTAAGTGGACAACTGTACGACTATCAACAGAGGCACAGAAAGCTGACATAGCAGCCAAATGCATCTTAATAGAAGACTATCACAGGCCTGAATCAGACAGTGAAAACAAGTATTCCAGCACAGAGTTCACAGGAAAAGTAAAAAGGTCCATATCCTGGGAAGCAGACCAGAGAGTGAAATGCTTACATTTCAACGAGCAAGTATGCAAGTAGCAGGATTCCTAGCCGCAAGCAGGACATCTGCAATCTTAGGGGATACGGCAAAACGCGCAATGGCTATCTTTTCAGCAGCCATGCATGCAAGTGTAGAGACTTCAAGTCTGGATGGACTAGATACCTCTTGCCCTGTGACAAAATACCTCGACACAAAGGTAGACGAATACGAGCCCAGACAACTCAATCGGTAGGGCAGCAGATTTTTAATCTGAGGGTCCAGGGTTCAAGTCCCTGTTTGTTTGTTTTCTGGTACGGAGTATAAAATGGCCGGAGTGTTACTGACGACAACCAAGCAGGAAAGAGACCTGGGGGTAATCGTATCGGATGACCTAAAGGTGGCCAGAGTGACACAAGGCAGAGAGGAGGGCCAGTGGGATGCTAACGTGCATAGGAAGCAGTGTCACCAGCAGAAAGAGTGTGATGGTGTTGCCCCTGTTTGATAGCTGGTAAGACCACATCTTGAGTACTGTGTCCAGTTCTAAAAACCACCTCTCCGGAAGGATACAGAGTAGAAGCTGTACAGAAGAGAGCAAGTAAAATGGTGCAGGGTCTGCATCAAATAGACGTATGAGGAGCTAGACCTCAATATGCACACCCTTGTAAGACAGGCCAGAGAGGAGGATATGATAAGAAACATTTAAATAGCTCACGGGGTAAACAAGGTACAGAAGGGAAGTATTTTGCAGAAAAAAAGGTGCTCAAGAACAAGGAGACATGCTATGAAGCTGGAAGGAGGTAGATTCTGAAGAGATGAGAGAAAGTAGTTCTTCACAGAAAGAGTGGTGGACTCCTGGAACAGCCTTCCAGCGGAGGTGGAGGAGGCGAAAACAATGGTGATGTTCAAGAATGCAAGGGACAGACAAAAGGGAAGAGCAGTAGAAAGGAGGGGTGGGGGAAAGAGCTGTAGATCAAGCAGGGTCTGCAGTGAGAACATACGTAGGGATAAATGAGCAGACAAGGTGGGCCAAGCGGCCCTTCTCTACCGTCAGATTCTGTTTCTATGAAGTTCCACCTACAGATATTACAGGAGTGGAAACTATATCTGGTGAAGCCAGAATGGAGCAATGAGGATGAGAGTGGCATTCTCTGCCAGTAACTTGAGCAAAACCCTCTGTATTAGACGAATGGGGATGATATAGGAATTTTCTAAGTAAGCCACAAACACGCCTCCACCTAAAAACCCAGGCCCTGGAACAAGCGAGCAGAAGTGTGCACGTTTTGCTGTGTGGAGATGCAAAAAGATTTAGCTTTGGATAAGCCCATCTTGTGAAGAGGTCATTTACCACAGAGGTCAGCAGTTCCCATTTGTGAACCATGGACTGGAACCTTCTTAGACTGTCTGCCAAGATGTTTTGGAGAGCTGGGAGAAACAATGCCAACAGCTGGTCTTGAGACAGTGCCCAGTACCATACTCTCATCGCTTCCCTGTACAGGGGATAGGAGTGAGTGCCGCCTTGTTTGCTGATGTAATGCATAACACAGACACTCTCCATCTAAATTAACAGAGGACCAGGGCAGAGATGATTCTGAAATGCCTGGGGGCTGTATAGGACAGCCTGCATCTCCAGGACATTTATGTGTAGCTCAGTCTCCACCTTGGTCCATGATCCTTGTGACTGGAATGGACTGAGACGAGCACCCCAACCAGAGCCAGAGGCATCTGCGGTGAGAATCTGTACAGGAGCTGGCACGAGGAATGGAACGTCCTTGAGAAAACTGTTACATTCCATCCACCATAGCAACGTTTTTGCACAAAGGGGGCATGACAAGGATCATTTACTTCAAATCATCCGTCAGCTGATCTCACTGGACCCTGAGTGTCTACTGCAGAATTTGCATATGAAATTGATCTAGTGACACAGTCATTACAACTGCAGCCATGAGGCCCAGGAGACACATATCATCATTCCAGCAGAGACGTAGTAGCTCCTGTGTACCAAGTGTGCCTGAGCAATCATGTACCCACCCTGTCCTGGGGCAGGAAGGCACATCCCTTTTCTGTGTCCAAGACTGCCCCTATGTACTGCAGTCTTTAGCATGGAGTCAACACAGACTTCAGCACATTCACTGTGATTCCCAGGTCACTGAACAGTTGACGTGTTCGAGAAAGAGTATGAATAAGAGATTCTCTGGAAATGGCCTTCAGAAGCCAATCATCCAGATAAGGGAACACATAAAGCTTCATTGCAGAGGGCTGGAATGGAAAGTATGCCTCTTTGCAGACGATACAAAGATCTGCAACAGGGTTGATACACAAGGGGGGTGGAAAGGATAAGAAGGGACTTGGCAAAGTTGGAGGAATGGTCAAAAGTATGGTAGCTTAGATTCAACTCAAAGAAGTGCAAAGTAATGCACCTGGGAAACAAAAACCCGGGAAGAGTACACAATGGGGGTACTAACAACAACAAAAATGGAAAGGGACCTAGGGTAGTCATATCAGGTGACCTAAAGGTAGGCAAGCAATGTGAGAAGGCAGTAAGGGGGGCTGGAGGGATGCTAGGATGCATAGGGAGAGGCATCACCAGTAGGAAACCGGAAGTTGTTATCCCTCTGTACAGACAGTTGGTGAGACCCCATCTGGAGTACTGCGTGCAGTTCTGGAGACGCAATCTCCGCAAGGACATAGACAGGATGGAGGCAGTCCAGAGGAGGGCAACTAAAATGGTGCAGGGTCTGCACCAGAAGCCAGACAAAGAGAGACTAAAGGAAAGTAATATGTTATACCCTCGAGGAAAGAAGGAAGAGGGGGGACATGATAGAAACTTTCAAGCACCTCAAGGGAATCAACAAAGTCCAAGAGGGTAGCATATTTCAGAAAAGAAATGCAGGGCACAATTTAAAGATGGGGGGATGGCCAGAAGCAATGTGAGGAAGTATTTTTCATGGAGAGGGTGGTGGAAGCATGGAACGGCCTTCCTGAGGGGGTCGTGGCATCAAAAACAGTGAGGGAATTCAAGAATGCATGGGGCAGACATGAGGCAATTCTGGGGGGGAGGGTTGGAGACAGTGGACTGTTGGTTAAGTAGAATCTGCAGTTTATCCAATAGGAAGGGAAATGGGCAGACTAGGTCTGCCGTCAAAGTCTACGTTTCTATGTCTGTGTTTCTAAGCCCTTCCCTGCAAAGGGCTGCTCCAATCTCCATCAAGCATTTCGTAAAGACCCATGGCCTAGAGGACAATGCAAAGGGCAACACCTTGAACTGATAGTGCCTGCCATCCAGCATAAAGCAGAGGTACTGTCTGCGAGACTTCATGATCCTTATATGAAGATATGCATCCTTCATATCCAGGAACAAAGCCATTCCTGTTTGCAATAGGGAATCAGGGCTTAGAGATACCGATAAACCTTTGTATGCTATGTACGAGGCTGAAATCTATGTCCAATACAGGATGTAGATCTCCGGCCCATTTTTGGACTAGGAAGTACAGTATGCGGAATAGAAACCTTTACTCCTATCCTGAAGGTGAGCTGGTTCTATAGCACGTTTTTGAGACAGGGTCTGAATCTCCTCCTTTAGGAGGGACAAGTGGCCTGGAGGATAAAATAAAGGAAGAGGAGGAGGATCTGGAGGGCTAAGGCTAGGGGATGTTGGGGTGTATTAGTAGGGGTATCACAAGTCGCAAAAGAGAAGGAATAATCCCTCTTTACAAGACACTGGTTAGGCCCCATCTGGAGTACTGCGTGCAGTACTGGAGGCCACACCTGCACAAGGACGTTAACAAAATGGAGGCAGTCCAGAGAAGGCAACCAAAATGGTGCAGGGACTGCATCAGAAAACATATGAGGACAGATTAATGGAGCTCAATATGTATACCCTAGAGCAAAAGAGGGAGAGAGAGAGGTGATAGGATCGAAACATTCAAACACCTTAAGAGCATTAACTAGGTGAAAGAGTCTAACGTTTCAATATAAGAAAAATAACAGGACAAGAGGACACAGCATGAGATTAGAGGGAGGCCGATCAAGGGGTAATGTGAGAAAGTTATTTTTCACAGAAAGGGTGGTGGATGCATGGAACAGCCTACCTCAGGAAGTGGTGGATATGAATACAGTGCAGGGCTTCAAACATGCATGGGATAGGCATAAGGGAGCACTACGGATGAGTATGAATAGATAGGCCATTGACAGAGTAAAGGCCTATGGCACATTCATAAGGTAGAAAAAATAATGGGCAGACTGGATGGGCCTTGCGGTCCTTATCTGCAGTCAACTTCTATGTTTCTATATTTTTCAATTCCAGAGCATGTCCCTTGCATTTATCTCCAGGACCCATTCAACTGTGGTGATCCCCTGCCACTGCTTTAAATGCAGGGAGATCCTTCCTCCCACACCCACCCCGAAGGCGAAAGCTGAAGGGGGGAAGAGACCAAGAGTCAAACGGAACCAGGGGCAGCAGGGCAACTGAAACAGATTCCTTTGAGTGCCTTGGCATAAGCACTGGGACACGTGAGAGGGCCTCCACTTCTGACACAGCCTGTGCTGAAAGTATGCATGGTTATTACAGGCAAAGAGCCCTATCACACCCTCTAGTGGGAGTGGGTCAAAAGGACTTATTGGACCGTAAAGTAATTTTAGACGTTTGAAGGCCATGCAGAGCTTCCTGAACATCATAACAAAATGGTTTGGGGCCCTTAAAAGGAGCATTCGAAACTGACCCCTGCTGGGACCCCTCCTTTTTAATATTTACATCAACGATATAACGGAGGGGATGAGGGGAAGGGTGTGCCTGTTTGCTGATGATACGAAAATCTGCAAAAGGGGGGACACTGTAGAGGGGGTGGAGGACATGAGGCAGGACCTGAAAACTCTCGAGGGAGGGTCAGAGACTTGGCAACTGAAATTCAATCCTAAAAAGTGTGCTGTGATGCACTTGGGATGCAGGAACCCGACAGCAAGATACACCATTGGTGGGAGGACATCAAGGAAATGGCGCAGGAGAAGGATTTGGGGATTATAGCATCATGTAACCTTAAGATTGGAAACCAATGTAGCAGGGTGGTGGGGAAGGCCAATAGAATGTTGGCATGCATTGGCAGGGGCACCACTAGCAGAAGGGAGGAGGTACTGGTGCCCCTCTACAAAGCTATGGTAAGGCCGCTCCTGGAGTATGCAGTCCAGTTCTGGAGGTCACACCTATGAAAAGACAGACAGGATCAAGAGAGTTTAGAGAAGGGCAGCCAAGATGGTGCAGGGTATGCAAGGGAAGACATATGAACAGAGATGTAAGGAATGGGATCTGTACACACTGGAGACTAGAAGGGAGAGAGGGGACATGCTGAATCTTTTAAATATGTCAAGAGGATCAACAAAGGAAAGGTGTCTACTTAAAAGGAAGGAGGGGGCTGTAACTAGATGGCATAACCTAAGACTACAGGGAGGAAGATACAGAGGCAATGGGAGGGGACGATTCTTCACGGAGAGGGTGGTAGAGGCATGAACAGACTTCCAGAGGAGGTGGTGGGGGCTACAACGGTGGAGGGATGACACAAAGCTCTGTAACAGAGTAGACACACCAGAGGGTGCAGACAGAATGAGAAAGGACCTGCAGAAACTTGAAGAATGGTCAGGGGTTTGGCAGTTGAAATTCAATGCAAAGAAGTGCAAGATAATGCATATGGGGCACAAAAACCCTGGCACAATATATCAGTTGGGGGGTGAGGATATAGCATGCACCAAGCAGGAAAGGGATCTTGGGGTTATCATCTCTGGTGACCTCAAGGCAGGGAAACAGTGTGACAAGGCAGCAGGTAAAGCAAATAGGGTGCTGGGATGCACAGGCAGGGGCATCACCAGCAGGAAAAGGGAGGTCATAATTCCACTATACAAGACACTAGTGAGGCCCCACCTGGGTACAGTGTACAGTTCTGGAGACCTACACTACGTAAGGACATAGGGTAGAGAAGGTTCAGAGGAGGGCAACAAAAATGGTGCATGGATTGCATCACAAGTCCTATGAGGACAGGTTGAAGGAACTGAATATGTACTCCCTGGAGGAGAGGGATATGATAGAGACATACAAGTATCTTACAGGGAGGAACAGGGTGCAGGAATACACTATTTCTAAGTGAAAAGATGTTCCAGAACTAGAGGGTATGGGGCAGTTGGAGGAGAGGGCGATTCAGAGGAAGCGTGAGGAAGAATTTCTTCACAGAACGGGTGGTGGACAAGTGGAATACCCTGCAGAGGAAGTGGTAGGGGCTGAAACAATCACGGGATTTAAGAATGCATGGGATAGAAATAAAGGAATTCTGGAGGTCAGGGGTAAGGGGCAACAGACTTCTAGGAAAACATAAACTGAACTTACAAGCTCAAATGGGCAGACTGGGTGGGCCATAGGCCCTTATCTGCTGACACTGTCTATGTATCTATGTAGGGATTCAAGAGGGCATGGGACAGTCAAATGGGGCTGAATAGCAGGGGGTTCCGGGGGCGAGTAATAGGGAGTAAGGGCAGACTAGATGGGCAGATGGGGTCCATTTCTGCCACCAAGTTTCTATGATTCTATGATAACTGCATGTTGCACATCAGTGGTAAAACCAGCCACCCTGAGCCAAGATTAGCATGTAGTGCAAATCTCTGAGGCTGAAGCCCTAGCAGAAGCATCAGAAACAACACAAGCAGAATGCAGTAAATGTTTTCCAACATCAGCACCAGCAGACAGAGTTTTAGTCAAACAATTCTTGGTAGGACTATCAGGCAAAGCCTGGGCAGCAGTACAAGAAACTTTCTACAGGTTGTTCTGATATTTAATCATGTAGGCCTGATAGTTTACAATCTTAAGGCCCAAGGATGCTGAGGCATAAATATGCTTGCCCATAACATCCAGCCTCCTAGAGTCTTTATAGCTGGAGGCAAGTACTCGTATGTCTAGGAGCTTTAGAATGCTCATAAGCAGCCATAATGACCAAAGAGTCAGTTTCTAGCTATGTAGCATGATAAGGTTTAGCAGCACGATCAGTGTCAGTGGTTGCAGGTTGCACACTCACCTCTGAGGCTGGGAGATTAGAAGGTTGTAGGTTCTAGCCCCACACCATGCATCTAGGGTAAAATCCCAATACTGACACTGTAGTGCATCATGAAGGGGACGCTGCTCTCCTGAGGTGCCCTCTTTTGGACAAGACGAAAAACCAAGGTCCCGTAATGCCTGTTCTGGTGGTTGTTTAGGTGAACGTTAAAGACCCCATGGCATTTCTCGAAAACAGTGAGGGAATTTCCCCCGTGTCCTGGTCAAATTTCTCCCATTCACTTTAAATACCACCAACAGCTTAATCCGGTTCAGTTTCAGCTGATTACTTGGTGGTGTCAAGACAAAAGGAGGCCATAGGTCCATCAAGATTGTCTCCCACTATCGAGTGGGTGTATTATTTATTCCTCGGCAGAATGATGAATTTGTCCAACTCTCGCTTTAAACTGTCTAATAACAACTTCTGGTGACATCATGGACCTGTTAACTGCCTAGACACCGAGCTCCGAGCCACTGGGGAAAAATAAACCTCCTAAGCAGCTAAAAATCTTTAAGATTTCAACTCCAAATGTCTTCTGATGTAGTAAGAAAGACGGGGCTCTAAGAATGCCTCAAAAACATCTTCTAAAAAGATGGATGCAGACAGATCACAAAATGACTTGCGGGAATGCAGCAGAAGCCATTCGCCGCAGAGTACTAGAGAGACAGATTATGACACAGAGGGAGAGACTGAACAATTATCCCGCAGCTGTTTTGAAGCTCTCCTTAAAGAAGTCAAAGGATCAAGGGCTGAAAATAAAAAGGAATTTAAAAGCTTAGCCCAAAAGTTCACAAAAATGGAACAGCGCATTGAGCAGGCAGAAGAAAGAACAGCAGTTAGAGAACGGAACCACTCAGCTAGGCCATGCAGTAGAATCTCTGTTCCACCAGATGCTCGCTCTGCAGGCCAAATGTATAGATCTAGAAGGCCGTTCAAGGAGGGAGAACTTGCATTTGTAAGGACTTGCTGAGAGAGCAGAAACCTCTCTTATGTCAGCATTTCCGGAGGAGTTGTTTAAAGATATCTTAGCCCTCCCAGTGGATTACAAGTTACTGACTGAGCGGGCTCACCGCTCTTTCGTGCGTAAGCCTTCAGACCCAGCAGCTAGACTGCGCTCAAAAGTTATGAAATTTGCCAGTTTTAAGATTAAAGAAGCTATTTTGAGGTGTGCATGGGCTAAAAAGGTCTTTCCTACCTAAGTTCTCATCTCTCCCTAAACCATGATTACCCTCCTGAGGTCCAACAAACTAGGAAACAGTTTGTCCCCCTGCTGAAACTTCTCAGAGAACAGCAAGGTCAATTTCAAACTCCTTTTCCAGCAAAGCTGAAGATCTTTTGGGATATTGGTATGACACTCTACATCTCCTACGATGAGGCCTGCACTGCTCTTAAAGCTAAGGGATTCACGCTGCCATCTCAAGATGCGGAACATTCCCCAAAGAGGCGAGGATTTACCACGCATTGGCTTTTGACTACGCACAGGAAGAATGCAGGATCCTCTTTGATGAACATGCATGAAGCATTACAGCACATCACAGCATTCACCCAAAGGTCAGCAGGAAACCAGTCAAAACATGCAGTAATGACCAAACGCTGAAAACAGACGTTTTTCCTGTTTCATTGTATTTCTGACAAGGGAGACATCCTGCAGCCTGTGTGTGTCATGGTCACACTATCTCAGGTAATTCCTACTCATTTGCTTTATGTACCCTCCCGATCATGAGCTAGTGGTTTCACCTGGAACCTGCTTTAAGTTCTTTCATGACTGGAACTGCCTGCTTAGCTCTTGGAGCTCCCTTTTCAGCCACGATGTAGACTCTGGTTGGACTAACTATACGAAGCCCATCAAGAGAAGACTGCAAGGAAGACTCTCTCATGGACTTTTTATAATTTAGAGGGCACCAGTACTTTTTCATTGTGATTATTTGGTCACCCCCCCCCCCCCGACTGTTTTCGAAGTGTCCTCTTGTTGTATAACTTGCACTGACTATGCTCCATTCAATACTTTGTGGCAGAAAATGTGGAGTTTATAGGAGTGCTTAAAAGTCAGTTTCCTGTTTTTCTATAGCTGAGCACTAGTCTATATCACTCCTATCATATGCAGAGGAAGGGAGTGTAGTACTGAATGACTACTCCATAGCACCTTACCCTTGGTGACTCCTAATTGATTTTCTATCATTTATGTACTAAATAGCTCTGAGAAGGGAGAAGGTATTATTAAAGATCTGCTGCATTTTTGGTTTTGTCACTGATACAGTAAGGGTTACTTTGTTTTGTTATTGCCTATAACCCAGAGGGGAAGATGGAAAAGGTGATTGGTTATAGGTTTTTACAACTCTGTGACTATGCTTCCCATTCCAGGGGTCCAAGCGACTCCAGAAGAGGGCCTGGCTATGGCAAGTACATGTCATACCTCTTCTTTCCCGATCCCCCATGGCACTTCACCATTCACCAAGAGGGAAGGGAAAAAAAAGCCTGCAAATCTAGGCTTCCTACCTTGAAAGTATTCACAGTTTCTCTTGTTGTTTGTTACCCAGTTGGCATTGCCAGTTTTTCTATAGTTGGGTCATAGTACATATCTGCTGATGTTACTTCTAGACAGCTACCATAAATTAATAACTCTAGGGGTCACAGCTCACCCCTGTATCCACCCTACCAGTATGCCATATTTCCCCCTCCTTATTGGCTAACAAACCAACACTAATCTGTTCTTATAATGTCCTCAAACTTACTAGTCCAGTGAACTGTAGTAAGGTTTGGGTTATCTGAAATGCACACAGGCTTTCTTGTTCTTCCAGAAGACCCACTTATCTCCACAAGAGCACCTTAAGTTGCCTAGGTTTGGTTCCCAAAGTGTGGCTACACCGTCATATCGGAATGGTAGACATAGAGGGGTAGCCATTTTGGTTCCTCACAGGGTCCCCTTCGAAAAGATAGATACCTATGCAGACAAGGAAAAGAGATTTGTAATAATGAAGAGGCGGCTGCAGGGACATGTGGTGACCTTAGTATCGGTCTATATCCCTCCTGGCTCCAATTCGACAATATATCGGGCCTTCTTCCCAACTCTTCAAGAGAGGGTAGAGGGGTCGATAATATGCGACGGGGATCTGAATCTAACTTTTAATCTCCAGCTGGATTCTACCTCTCAGATCCCCAGGAGGGAGCATATAACAGCCAGGAAGGTTCCCAAATTTATGGGGGAATAAGGCTACCTGGACGCACAACATCACTTCCATGGGAAGAGGCAAGACTACACCTTTTACTCTGTTTCCCATCAAATGTATTCCCACATAGGCCATTTTGTCCTACCCAAGGAGATGTTCGGTAGCGTGCAAGACACATGGATAGATGATTTTACACTTTCCGATCATGCCCACCTCTTCCTCAAGATCAAATTAGGGGACTGCAAGAAAACCACCTTCTGGTGACAGAACGTCTCCTTGTTGCAGGATCCTGAGGTTATGAAGTCTGGTAAGGAAACTATAGAGCAGGCAGTAAAAGACAGTTTCAATGATGTTTCGCCAGCTATACTCTGGGATACGGTGAAAGCCATAATAAGGGGCAAGTTTACTGAATTAGCAGCTAGGAAAAAAACTAAGGGAGGCCAGAAGATCAGAGTTAGTTGAGCAAATACAACAGCTTGAATCTCAACAGAAAACAAAAACAGATAAAAATCAGACTATGGACCTTAAAAACTTGAAAAGGAAATCGAGCTCTATACTGGACTATGCAGTCGAGCAAAAGCTTTTTTTCCTTAGACAAAAATACTACAATGGGGGGACCCAGATCTCTAAAATTATTAGCTGGCAGACTCTGCATCCAGAGAGCCCGAGCAGTAATCCCGGCCATTAAGCATCCTTTTTCTAACCACATTCTCCTCCGGTCCATCCCACAAATAGTCAATGCTTTCTGATCTTTTGACTTGGACCTTTAAAACCCTGATCCCCCAGCAGAGAAGCACTCAATGGCGCAGTTTATGAGTGGGCTGGCACTTTCAAAACTTATTCAGCGTTCGAGTGGGGCCCTGGTGGCCCCTGTCAGTTCTGCAGAATTACTGAAAGAAATCAGTTGAAATCCAGGAAGTGACCAGGAACAGACGGCCTCCTGGGGGAATTTTTAAAAGGGTTTTTGGCCTCGGAGGCACCATTGCTTACCAAGGTCTACAGGGCCGCTCTGGATAAGGAAGGCCAAGCGCCTCCTACTTGGACCCAGGTGATCATTTCAGTCATCCTCAAACCTGGAAAGGACCCATTGTCCTGTTTCTCTTACAGA
This sequence comes from Neoceratodus forsteri, assembly GCA_016271365.2. NCBI lineage: Eukaryota > Metazoa > Chordata > Ceratodontiformes > Ceratodontidae > Neoceratodus > Neoceratodus forsteri. Next base: position 200,864,471 of record JADMNL010000025.1, read on the forward strand.
CTGATCTCTATTTTAAATATGGATTATAAACTACTTACTTCATTAATCGCCAGAAGACTAAAACAAGTAATACTCCAGTTGATTAATATGGATCAGGCAGGGTTTATCCCGGTATGCGAAGCTCAGGACAACTTGCAACGAACACCTCATATTATTGATCATCTTGGTCAAACTAACCAGCTCTTCTGCTAACTCTAGACGCAGAAAAGCCCTTTGATAAGGTCTCTTGGGTTTTTCTGCACAGGGTCCTTTCCAGGTTTGGGTTTTCAGATCCTTTGATGACATTTCTGTTTAAACTTTACCATAAACTCACAGGATACATACGTGATAATGGGCATCTATTACACCAGTTTCAACTGTGGCGAGGCACACGTCAAGGCTGCCCTCTCTCGCCCTTACTCTTTGCTTTATATATTGAGCCAGTGGCTCAAAGTATTCATCAAAACCCCAACATTCATGGGGTATGTTCGGGGGTATGACCACAAACTGGCCCTCCACGCTGACGATATTTTGTTGTAGTCAGTAGATCCTGATAATTCTCTCCCAGCTGTTTTCGACCAGTTAAACCTATTTTCCAAATATTCTGGGTATACACTTAACACAATTAAAACAGAGGTTCTCAGTTTCCATTATTCGGTTACCCCAGAATTACGGGATAAATACCCTATAAAGTGGGATCTTCCCTCTATGAAATATATAAGAATACAGTTAGGGACAGACACGGCTCAACTATTCTGTTTAAACTACGATCCATTAATCACACACCTGACAACAGACCTTCGTAAGTGGTTGCTTCACCCCTTCCCGTTACACACTCGAGTGCAGGCACTGAAAATAAATGCCCTGCCTCGACTGCTATACCTATTCTAATGCATACCATGCATTGGCACTTCAAAAGACTTACGGGCCTGCAGTCTTTATTCTTAACTTTTGTGTGGAACAAGAAAAGGCCAATGGTCAGACAGCAAGTTCTTTTTCTTCCAAAACACCAAGGAGGGTTGGCGGTTCCCTGCCTCTCTGGCTACTGGACTGCGGCACAGATGCGAGTGGCTCTACTTTGGGGACATCCCAAATGCACCACCCATTGGAAGTTAATTGACTTAATGGAGATGAACCACCCACCCGTACCAGCCCGACTCTTCCTCATGAGGCACTTAGTCCACCCAACTGAGGATGCTTATTCTGGGACGGTGGAGGTGTTAGAAGGTTGGAAAAGAGGTATTACACGTGGCTATTCCAAGGTGCAGCTCTGAAAGTATGGTGGTGGTCAGAGGACCCCTCCCTTACACCAGCCCAGCTAGACCCTTGGTTTAAAGGGCAAGCTGTCTGGGGCTTGTGTGCCCTGTGGCAACTTTTGCAAGGGGGTTCACTCATTTCCTTTGAACCTGCACAACAACGCTTTGGCTGGTCGCCAAATGATATTACCATTACTTTCAGATACTATCAAATCTGTAATTCTCTCCCGATTGCAGAGGAACAGGTCTGGGGCTCTCCCCCATCCCCCCCCCGAACGGAGCTCCGCGCTCCTGGAGGTTGAGAGGGTCTGAAATACCCAGGGGCTCTCCCCATATGCCGAAGGACCTCCGTGCTTGTTCAACAAGAAAGGGCAGCTCCCGGTGGCTCTTCCGCCCCAGACACAGGATCGCTGCAGTGTTTGCCAGAATCTCTCGATTGCAGAGGAACAGGTCTGGGGCTCTCCCCACCCAGGCAGACTCCGCGCTCCTGGAGGTCGAGAGGGTCTGAAATACCAGGGCTCTCCCCCCATATGCCGAAGGACCTCTGTGCTTGTTCAACAAGAAAGGGCAGCTCCCGGTGGCTCTTCCGGCCCCCCAGACACAGGATCGCGGCAGTGTTTTGCCAGAATCTCTCCCGATTGCAGAGGAACAGGTCTGGGGCTCTCCCCCACCCCCCGAACGGAGCTCCGCGCTCCTGGAGGTCGAGAGGGTCTGAAATACCCAGGGCTCTCCCCCATACGCCGAAGGACCTCCGTGCTTGTTCCACAAGAAAGGGCATTTCCCGGTGGCTCTTCCCGCCCCCCAGACACAGGATCGTGGCAGCGTTTTGCCAGGTAGCATAGGACCTAGCTCCCTCGCACAAAGGGAGCAGCTCTGTTCGCGCCTTTTTCCTGTTTTGAATTTTTCACTTTAATTTATGTCCCCACAACAGTTCAGACTGTATTTTTACCTTGACTTCGTGTTTGCACTGTATTTCTACCCTGCTTCTGTGGTTACCTTTATGAAATTGCAAGTTTGATTTACATGCTGAACTGTAAAATCTGTCCAGACTGAATTGCTGCTGACTTTAAAATATACTGTTCCAATTCAACTGCTCCCTGCCCCTCCCTGCTCTACCTGCCCACTTAAACACTAAATTTAACTTAATCCCCCAGCTCGAGTTTCATTTCTGCCTCAGTATTTAACTCGCTGCCTACCTTTCTTTGTAGAATCTCTCCTGATTGCAGAGGAACAGGTCTGGGGCTCTCCCCCCCCCGAATGGAGCTCCGCGCTCCTGGAGGTCGAGAGGGTCTGAAATACCCAGGGGCTCTCACAGCATACGCCGAACGACCTCCGTGCTTGTTCCACAAGAAAGGGCAGCTCCCGGTGGCTCTTCCGGCCCCCCAGACACAGGATCGCGGCAGCGTTTGCCCAGGTAGCACAGGACCCAGCTCCCTCTGCTCTTCCCAGCATCGCTGCGCCGACTGCTCCCCGCCCGCCCCAATACCCTCCCACCCTTGGCTGGTATTACTTAAATAGCCTCTAACCTCGCGATACTTTGCTGCTGTCGCGTTGTTTTACCTAACACCCAACTTCTCCATTAGCTCCTTATATTGCTTTGCCACTAGAGGGAGCCTGTTTAAGTTCGAGCAATTTGCTCTCAGTGCCTCACTTGTCACAATTTACTGCACTCTAGTAGCTGATTTCACTAGGTGATTTATATTACAGGAGCCCTCAACTGTCTCTTTCCTCTCTACCTCTCTCTCCTTTCTCTAGTCTAAAATGTCCCCCCCTCCTCTCCTAGCTCTCCTCTTGGGGATACTTTGCCTTCCTATCCTCTTTGAGCTTTCCTGCTTGAACACATCGACAGATTCTTCCCATACTTATGCTCACTTTGACTTCTACTACTCCAACCTGCTTGCTACTGCCACTCCACTACCTCCACCCCCCTCTGCTCTCATCAGCAAGCGTATTAGCCCAATAGCCAGATACCTTCACCTTCATCTGAAGCCGCCAGCCTGCGTCTCTATCAGGGCCTGCCTCATCACTCCGCTATGGATACTAACCATATCTCTTACACTAGCCGGCGACATCGAGATCAACCATGGCCCATCTCAGCGTCCCGTCATAACCTTGCCCCCCCCCGGCCACCACCCTCCCTAAAACCGATGGACTAACTTTCGCTCACCTTAATGCTAGCAGCCTTCTGGCCAACCTCCCTGACCTCCAGGCTTGGGTGTATAAACGTCCCGGATGTCCTTACCATCACAGAAACCTGGCTTAAGCCCACAGTGCCTGACTCTCAGTGCCACTTTCCTGGATACAACATGCTTGGTATTGACCATCCTGGTACTAAAAGGGGAGGTGGCCTTGCCCTCTACTTCAAAACTCACCTAAACATCACCCTTCTTCAGGACCCCCTCCTACCAAACTGTGAAATCCTACACTCCCTAATGCTTCTGGGGGGTGTAAAGAAACTCCATATTTTTTGTACTTATATCCCTCCGAAAAATGCTAAACAAGGCATCACTGAACTCCTGGGGTTTCTGCCTACAGTTACAGGCAAGAATGACATTATCTGCCTTGGTGATTTTAACCTTGACTGGTCCGAGAAAAGCTCAGCTAACCTATCCTCCTTAGCTAGCAAGGCAAATCTATCCCAGCTCATACATGAACCCACTAGGGTCTCACGCAGGGGCAACTGTGTCACCCTTCTCGACTGGATACTTACTAACAGGACGGAATATGCTGCCTCAGCCGGTGTGCTACCTGGCACAATTAGTGACCACTATCCCATCTACTGTGTCTGGAACACTGTCATTCCTCCCCTCCCTGCTAAAACTGTAACCTTTCCTAATCTCTCCCGCCTAAATCATGACGACTTCATAACTGACCAGAACCAGGTTGACTGGTCCCCTCTCTACCAAACCCGAGGACATTAACATAGCTACAGAATATTTCAACTCTGTCCTCCTCTCTCTTCAAAACCTACACATCCCGGTCACCACACGTAGGATGGCAGGGAAAGTAACCAAGTGGCTAACGCGCCCCCTGCTTCAACTTCTCAAATCTAGGGACAAACTTTGGTCCAGGTGGAAGATCTCCCACCTCCGTGCACACTTCGAAGACTATCGTGCATTGCATAACAACTGCAAAAAACAAATTCATATTGCCAAAAGCACCTACTATAGGAACCTACTAATAACATCCTCTACAAATCCGCGCAGGTACTGGTCCCAAATTAAGAACATTCTCGGCAATGACAAGCAACAGAATCCAGCTGACATGAACATTCAAGGTGTTCATTGTACCAACCCTGACACCATTGCCAACGCCTTCAATGCCCTTTTCTCTTCGCCACCAGTCGCTACTCTAACTAGCCCACAACCTGACTGTCCCTCTTCTCCTCCTCGCCCTCCCACCCCCTTTCGTTCTGGCTCCAACCACATACCTTGAAGTTTGCAAGCTACTTTACTCCCTTCTGGCACGCTGGGGTCAAGGGCCTGAGGCATCCATCCTTGCATACTTAAGCAGTTTGCACCTTGGCTGACCAGATCTATCGCCTGGCTTTTTAACCTCTCGATTCATACGTCTACTGTCCCATCCACCTGGAAAACTGCCAGAACCATCCCTATACACAAAAAGGGCGATGTCAAACTCATGTCCAACTACCGCCCTATATCTCTTCTGCCCACTCTCAGCAAGCTTCTTGAAAAAATAGTCCACCGCCAACTTGCTGCTCACCTTGACATGTTTAATCTTCAAACCCCGTGCCAACATGGTTTCCGGCCCGGTCACAGTACCACCTCGGCACTGACACAACTTACAAATGACATCAAAAATAACAAGGACTGTGGCCTTCTCACTGGGGCCGTCTTTATCGACCTGTCCAAAGCCTTCGACATGGTACAACCTCCTCTCATGCTAAAGAAGCTCCAATCCATTGGAGCATCTGACCAAGCCCTCTCCTGGTTCCATAGCTATCTTGACAATCGGACTCAGGCGGCAGCATTTCACAAGGCCCTTTCTTCCCCCCTAAACATCTTCCGTGGAGTTCCCCAGGGATCCACTCTCGGACCTCTACTCTTTTCCCTCTTCCTAAATGATATTCCCTCTATATCCCGGCATAGCTGCACTCTTATGTACTCAGATGACCTTGTTCTCTACTCTGGGTCAAAATCGGTTGCTGCCATCAACTCCACTCTCACTAATGACTTCCAATTCCTTCAGACCTGGCTCTCTAGCCACCACCAAGTCCTGAACCAAGAAAAAACCTGTGCTATGCTATTTGGATCCTCTAAAAAACTGTCTGCCCCTGCGAACAGGCTCCGGGTTCACTGCCTAGATGGCTCCCTCATCTCAAACACTGAGTCCTTCAAGTACCTTGGGGTCACTTTGGATCCCACACTAGACCTGTCTCAACATGTCAATATGGTGTGCCATGCCGTCAATGCTAAATTTGGCGGAGCTTATCGCGTGCGCCACTCCCTCACTCCTTCTGCTAGACTTTCTGTTGCGAGAGGTATTCTTCTACCCCAGCTCCAATATGCTCTGCCCCTCCTCTTTGCTGCAAACTCTTCTACGCTCCACAAATGGGACACTGTCTACAACAACATCTGTAGATTCGCCTTAACAGCCCCACGTCTTACCCATCATTGTCTCCTTTACACTGGTTTAAATTGGCTGTCACCTGAGGATATTCAGGCTTACTCCCTGGGCTGCTTTATCGACTCCCTGTCCAGACCTCCCTGCCCTGTCTATCTTGCTAACATCCTGACTCCTGCCTCACACACCCGTACCCTCAGGTCTTCCTTTGTCCCTACGCTCTCCACTAGACCTTGCATGACAAAAATATATGAACAGGCATTTGCCCATTTTGCTCCCAAATTCTGGAACTCACTCCCCCTTATGGTGAAAACTTCAGCCTCCCATCGAGAATTCAAAAACTCGCTATTCTCCCACCTCCTAGCCTCTGGCCAATGCAAATGCTCTTAATATGCTTTGTCCCACTGCAGGCCGTCAGGTCTGACCCCTGAGTACAACACTAAATGTTCTCCTAATGCAATATGCTTGTCTAGGTGGCTATGAACCTTGATGTTATTAACGTCCTCTGCTATCTTATGGTTACCCTAATTGTTTTATTTTACATCCTTATTATGATCTATGCCTAATATGTACCCTTATGTAACTATTACTGTGCTACCCAATGTATATCTGGTTTGTTCCATGTACATCTGTATTATGTCTGTGCATTTCTGTATATTGTAACCAATGTCCTGTGCTCTCCCGGGTCGTGCCCGAAAATAGGCAGGTCTGTTGCCTAGCGCACTTACCCGGTTACCAAAAGCTAATAAATAAATAAATTCCCAAACTTGCAATGCCATGTTAAGCTCCAACCTACCCCTCTGTTGACCTCCCATTTGAAGGTATTTGGCTCTCGCCATCAGGGAGCAAAGTCATTTCCCTATCATATAGTAGCTATCACCGGGACCAGACACAAACCCCTAAAACATGTTAAACAAAAATGGAAGGAGGACCTGGCCTTGGCTTTAACTGATAAGCAACAGAATGGACTCAAATATGGATGAGTACAGGGAAGACCACTTCATCTCCAATCTGGTGAGAATTTTTATGGAAGCTCCGAATACGTTTTTTCTGGGTCTCCACCCAAGTGACTAAGTGGAACCCAACCGTACCTGCTACTTGCTGGAGGCTCTGTGGGGGGACTTCTGCTTCCCAGGCCCATATATTTTGGACCTATGCGACACTTCTGCCCTACTAGGTTAATGTCCACAGCCACTTGCAACAAATTTTTGCAATTAATACTGTCCCGACCTCGGAATTTCTTTTGCTAGGCCTTTCCCGCCAAAGCTTGAGGGAAAGGAAGCTAAGTATTAATGGCAAGTTGTGGTGGTGGCAGCGCTTAAGGGCATCACCAGGATATGGCACCAACCTGATACACCAGAACTGTCTGAATGGTTGGCAATTATCAACCATATCTAGAAGTTCTAAAGAATTACATGTGCTTTGCAACAGCAGCTGCTTAGTTTCCAAAATAGGTGGACAAGATGGGACTTATATGAGGGACTTGAGTCCTGAGTCCTGAAGGAGAACTGGGGATACAGTGGAAATCAACCCTTTTAGTGCCTACTGCTACTACAACGTATGTTCCATCAGCAGGGTAAATTCCATCCCCCTCCCTCTCTTCCCTCTCCCCCTCATTTTCATTCCCAGACATATAACAGTGGAGACAAAGCCTACTTGGTGAGTTGCACTTAACTGCGAACTATTCTTTATTATAGAGATGACTAACAGCCCTACTCAGACAGGAGCATATTATGCTAGATAGATGTTTGATTTCAAGGGTTTCTGGACATCAGCGAGAACTAGACTGTGACATATATTTTTTTATCGGAAGGTAATATTATGAAATGTACTTGTTTTAATCCAATATAAGTTTACTTTATTTTTTTTCTTTTATAATTTAATGCTGTCAAAACTGTAGCTGAATTTACCAATGTCGGGAATTGTCCCACTGTGACATACTTGAGATCAGTGTGTAATGTTGCCAATGTTGTGACTTAATAAACTAAGTATAAAACTAAAAAAAGAAACTGTTTAATGACCGGACATTTATTAAATACTCAGGTAATGAGTTCTATAATCTAGCTGCACGTACAAAGTACAGTTACATAAGAACTTACCGTAACAGTAGATCTTCGAGAATAGCTCTTGCAGCAGGTTACACCATAAGGACTGAAGCCGGCAGGCGCCAGGATACCACGGAAAATTTCTAGCTAGCAGTATCCAGCGGGGACCTCCCCCGACGTCGGCCCCTCCCCCATCAGGCATCATACAAAAGGGGGCGGTCCCCCAGAATCCCCAGTTCTCCCGCCGGAGACTCCCAGCCGCTAGATGACATCAGAAGAGGAGACTGAGGATCCGCCTTCAAAGAAGGAATACAGCAGGGAGGTGTTAAAAACATCGAATCCTAGGTAGCAATCAATGGAACAATTCTACCTCCAGAGGGGATGGTGGGAGGGAATCTACCTGCTGCAAGAGCTGTTCTCGAAGATCTACTGCTACGGTAAGTTCTTACGTAACTGTACTATCTTACTTTGAGAAACAGCTCTTGCAGCAGGTTACACCATAAGGACTGATTCCCAAGCAATTTTGGAAATCCCTCTCAGATGGGAGGAGGCAAGGAAGAGATCATGAGTTGAACCAGAGCCTAGGACAGAAGTCCCTGAAGGACTGCTAGACCAAAATCATCTCTTCGCCATGAAGAAACGTCCAGGCTGTAATACCTGATAAAGGTGTGCACGGTGCTCCAGGTAGCTGCTGCGCAGATGGCTGAGGTGGACACGTTCTTTAAAGCAGCAAAGGAGGTAGCCACGCCCCTTGTGGAATGTCCCCTTACCGAGCCCAGTAGGGGCTTGTTACGTTTTTGATAACAGAACGTGATGCAATGCATGAGCCATCTCGAAAGAGATTATTTAGAGACCAGAGCACCGCACATCCTATGGGCGAAGGAAACAAAAAGCTGATCAGATTTACGGTGTTGCTTGGTTCTGGTCAGGTAGTATCTTAGACACCTATGCACATCAAAAGTGTGCAGCAAGGCCTCTCCTCTATTGGAGTATTTAGGAAAGTACACTGGTAGGTCGATATCCTGATTAAGAGTAAGGGTGAGACCACCTTAGGCAGAAACTTTGGATTTGTCCTCAGGGACACCCTGTCCTGGTGAAAAACCAAATAAAGTTCTTTGCACATCAGTGCGCGTAGCTCAGAAATCCTTCTGGCCAAAGTAACAGCAACTAAAAATAATGTCTTCCATGCAAGAAGATGTACCTTGCAATCTGCGGCTGGTTCAAAAGGCAGCAGGTAAGCTGCTTCAGGACAAAGGGTAGGTCCCACGGAGGAATGGGGTCCTTAATCGGAGGCCTAAGGTGGAGAACGCCTCTCAGAAAGGCACGTGTGGTTTCCAACTGGGATATGGACCGTAGGCCTACAGGCACGTGACAGGCCGAGATGGCACAGAGGTGTACTTTGATCGAGGAATAGGCCAAGCCTGCCTGAAATAGGGACAGGAGGTAGTCCAATACTGACCTCTCAGAACAATCCAAAGGGGAAGTTCCCGTGCTTGAGCCCAGAGACAAAATCTGCACCATTTCATGGCGTACGTGGCATGAGTGGCCGGTTTTCGAGCAGCCACTAGAACATCCGCTACCTCTTGTGAGACCCCGTGACGCATGACTGCTATGTCCCTAGGAGCCAGGCGTGCAGATTCAGAGAGCGAAGGTCCGGATGGACCAATGAGCCTGCCTCCTGGGACAATAAGTGAGAGCTGATTGGCAGAGGCACTGGTGTTTCCTGAGAAAGTTGGTACAGCAGAGGGAACCAAATCTGCCTGGGCCAAAAGGGTGCGATCAGTATCATCGTTGCCTGCTCTCTGCGGAGTTTCAGAAGAACCCTCTGGATCAATGGGAAGGGAGGAAATGCATAGAGGAATCTGCCCGCCCAGGAGAGGGACAACGCGTCTCGCCAGAAAACACCAGGCCCTGGATCTAGCGAGCAGAAATTGGGCAGTTTTGCATTGTATGGGGACGCGAAAAGGTCTAACTCTGGCGTCCCCATCTGTGAAACAGATCCTCTACGACCTCTTGGAGTAGTTCCCATTCGTGGACTCTGGCCTGAGATTGGCTCAGACTGTCTGCGATAACGTTGTCCACTCCTGGGACATGCACAGCAATGAGGTTTGCTCCGTGTTGCAGTACCCACTCCCATACCCTCATGGCCTCCCTGCAAAAAGGGTAGGAATAAGTGCCTCCTTGTTTGTTGAGGTAATACATCACCGCGTTATTGTCTGTTTATAGCAGCAGAGTACCCAGTGGAATCTCCGATTGGAAGGCCTGCAAGGCGTAAAGGACCGCTCTCATCTCCAAAATGTTTATATGAAGATGGGACTTCCTGGGACGTCTACGCACCCTGAGACCTGACACCGTCGAGGTGCGTTCCCCAACCAGATCCTGAAGCGTCCGTGGAAAGTGTCACAACCGGAGATGGCGCACTAAAGGGGACTCCCAGCGACAGGTAGTCTGGGTCAAGCCACCATTGCCAATCCCGGATGACGGCATTCGTGATCCTGATTGGAAGCTGCAGATGGTCTTGCTTCTGATCCCACTGCACCCGTAACATCCACTGGGTCACTCGCATGTGGAGACAGGCTAAAGGGACTGTTGCAATGGCCGCAGCCATGTGTCCAAACAGGGAAAGGACGAGTCTGGCTGGGACAGTCTTGTTTGCCAAGATATCCCTTATGAGGGATCTGATGTGCTCCGCTCTGTCCTGGGGCAAAAAAGCTTTCCCCTGGACTGTGTCCAGGACTGCGCCTATGAACTGCAGTCTCCGAGATGGAACCAGGTGCAACTTCTCCTGATTGATAATGATGCCCAAGGACCTAAACAGGAAACTAGTACAGTGGATCTCGGACATCAGGGCCTCCTGAGAGGGGGCTATGAGGAGCCAGTCATCCAGGTAGGGGAACACGTAGTGGCCTTGTCTCCTGAGAGCCGCTGCTACAATTGCCATGCACTTCGTGCATACTCAAGGTGCCCAGGATAGCCCGAAAGGGAGGGCTCGGAACTGATAATGGCGATCCAGAAACTCGAAGCTAAAGAACTGTCTGTGCGTCCAAGCTATCAGTATGTGCAGGTAGGTATCCTGCATGTCCAGTGACGCTAAGAAGGTGCCCTGCTTGAGCATGGGGATTAACCCTGGAAGGGTCACCATGCGGAAGCCTTTGTAGAGCACCAAAGCGTTGAGGTCGCTGAGGTCCAGAATCGGACGGAGGTCACCAGTCTTTTTGGGAAGCAGAAAGAAGTGGGAATAATACCCTGTGCCTCTCTGGTTCCGCAGTACGTGCTCTATGGCCTCTTTTCCCAGAAGCGCTAGCACCTCCTGTTGAATGAGCAGTGCGTGCTATCCTGAATAGTGGGAAAGCAGGGGGAGGCCTGGCCGGTGGGTGATCGAGGAATTCTATAACGTGTCCTCTCTCGACCAATTGAAGGACCCACCGGTCGGCGGTTATCATCTGCCAGCCTGAAAGGTGGCGAGAGATGCGACCCCTGACCTTTTCTTCCCGTTGATCCAGAGGAGGGGTGGGGGCCGGGAAGGAGTCATGCTGTGGCGGTGTTGCCTCCCACAGGCTGGGCCGGTTTTGTATATCTCTGACCTTGCCCTGGGGAAGACTTAGGCTGGGCCTTGCGGTTGAAGTTGCCCCTTTGCTGCTGGCTGGAACGTGGCTGCTACAGTTCTTGCTGGCCACGAAAATGATTCTAGTTCCTACGAAAGGAACCTGTCTTGGGCCTGTACATGGCCTGTACAGTCCTCACCACCTTCCCGGCATCCTGTAAGTTGGTGATAACTTTCTCGGAATCCTCACCAAACAGGATTTCTCCATTGTAGGGGACGTCCAGGATATTTTTCGGGATGTCTGAAGTAAATCCGGAGACGCGTAGCCATGAGTGTCTCCGGAGACAGACGCCCGAGGCTGTTCACCTGGCCGCGGAGTCCACCGAATCATAGGCAGCACTCAAAACTTGGGTCCCCAGGTTTGACCCTGTATGAAGAAGGTTCAGAAGTTCCTCCTTCTGTTCGCCATCCGGAAGGACCTTAACCAGGTCCTGGCCCTGTTCCCATAGGGTGTTCTGAAACTGAACCATGTGTGTCAGATAGTTCAGTGACCTGATGGAGCAGGTAGCAGCCGCATACATGCGCCTACCCAGTGAGTCCAATTGCTTAGACTCTTGGTCCTGAGGCTGTGTGCTCAAATGTTGCGGTCGTTGAGACCGGTCACGGGAAGCCATGATGACCAGTGAATCAGCCAGGGGTTGTTGCGCCAGCTATAGGTCCTCTGCAGGGGCGCTGTACAGGCGGTCAGCCTTCCTCGGCACAATGGGGGTGGAATGCAGACGTTTCCACGCGGCCTTGGTGACGTCCGCGAAGGTATCCACCAAGGGTGGCACCACCACAGGCTTAGGATCTTTCTGCCGAAGGTATTGAGCTAGGCGCTGTCGTTCGGGGTCTAGATCTTCCGTTTTCCATCCCATGTTCTCCTGGATGTGCCTCATGATTTCCGAAAAAGAGGGATCATCTGGAGGTGACCTGGGGAGGTCTCGTGGGTCTGGCGATAGGATACTGATTGGAGAAGGAGACCTGGAGGTGTCCGAAGAGTCAGGTCTAGAGTCGTCCCCCTGTGGAGTTGACCGTCTTCGTCCGGGTCACTTGGGACTGGAAGACCCTGAGGGAGACCTTGAAGGGGGCCTTCTCCTTTCTCTGGATCTGCCCTAGGTGGTGGAGTAGGCTCCTTGGGGGTCGGGGGTCTTCCTGCTGGCCCCTGTGGTGGTGGAGGAGTGGGTTTCATGGGGACCATGTCCTTTTTGATTGTGTCCCACCAAAAGGTAAAGAGGTCTTTGACTTCTTGAATGTTCATACCAGACAACGGTCTTGGTGTCATGGTTGGTCAGACGTTGGTATCGGGTGTCGGGTCCAAGGGCGTCGCCGGATCGGCGAAGGCTCCTATGGAAGCCCGGCATCCTCGTTGTCACCTACCTGGTCATCAGGCAATCTCAGATCCTCCTCTGTAGAACCCCGGCGACCGGTATCCACCGGTGAAGGAGGGGCAGTCGTCAGCTCCTGAGGACGCTTGGCTGACGTCGGGTGTGTTGCCGACGTCTGGTCCGACAGGCATTTAGCCGGAGAAAGGTCGGTAACCCGCTTAGTGTCCATCGTTCGCTTAAGGGACGTAAGGTCCTTGGTCTTCCTGGGGGTCCGTCCCCTGGGAGGCTGATCTGGCGTTGGGTTCCCGGCGTCTGTCCGAGGAAGCCGAAGTGGACTTTGAAGAAGACTTGGACCGATGATGGTCAGAAGACTTTGCTGAAGAAGGGTCCGAAGTCCTGGAAGTCTTAAGTGGATGCACAGAAGCCGAAGAGCTGCCTGAAGTCCTAACTTTAATGGGAGGGGGCTGTGAGCGAGCCCTGGAGGGAGAGCGGTCTGAGCGCATGGAGCCTGAGCTGGTGCGTGAGTCCGAGGCCCGGTTCAGGGATCTGGACCTGGCCTTCTCCCGGTGTTTATGCCAGTGTTTATAGGACTTGGAAGTAGACTCACCTCTGGAGGTAGAGTCTGTGTCCATAATTTTTAATCTTTCTTCTAACAGGAACCCCTGAAGTGCCTTCTGTCGGCGGATCCTGGTGCGGCTGTTGAACTGCTGACAAAAGGAGCAGGCCTTGGTGTCATGTTCCAGGCCTAGGCACCACAGATAGGCCGAATGAAGATCCTTAAAGGGGATCTGTTTGCCGCAGGCACACTTGGAGGGGTGTCCTTCTGAGGAAGGAGTAGGAGATGCCGATATTTAGTAAATAAATGCTGGAAGTTCAAGTCGTCATTCGCTGAAACGGGTCCGTGAGGCCTATGCTGGCGAGTCGATGGCGGGAAAAGAACTGGGGATTCTGGGGGACCTCTCACTTTTGTATGATGCCTGACATCGGGGGTGGGGCCGACGTCGGGGGGTGGTCCCCGCTGGATACTGCTAGCTAGAAATTTTCCTTGGGGTCCTGGCGCCTGCTGGCTTCAGTCCTTATGGTGTAACTTGCTGCAAGAGCTGCTTCTCGAAGTAAGATCTGAAGAAATTCAGCCTTTTATTTGTGTTTGCCTTTAAAATAGTAAGTTGTCTATTGTGTGACCTTAATTGTATAGTTCTCTCATGAAACTGAACTCCTGAACTGTTCCATACAATCTGCGTCTTTCAATATGCTATACAAAAAACACAGGTTACTCACCTGTAATAGTAGTTCTAGGAGTAGTATATGATGTTTGTCCACACTGTCTGGCAGATTGCCTTTCCCTTTAAGAGGTGCCGGAACGTCTTCAAGCTGACTCCTCCCACCCACCCGGGCGGTATAACCCTCAGCTCCACCCCTAGATGCCAGATCTTAGCCCACCGGAAGCAAGGTTGTGCACCTGAGCCTGGGGATGTCGGGTGGGTCCGTGTGGATTAACATCATATACCACTCCTAAAACTACTGTTACAGGTGAGTAACCTGTGTTTCTAGGGACCTGGATATGATGTTCTATCCACATTGTCTCGCAGACTCCTAGCAGTTCTCTGGGAGGAGGGAGGCAAGGCGCACACCCCCTACTTGGGAAACAGAGTCTGGAGAACTGAGGCCCCAAAACCAGCATCCTGGTGTGACTCAAGGTCGATGTGGTAATGGGTAATGAAGGTGTTTGCTGACTTCCAGGCAGCAGCCCTGCAGATATCCTGGATAGGGATGTCCCTAGAAGCAGCCACCGACGTAGCGGTATGGTGGGTGGAATGATCCCTTAGCCCTACAGGAGGCTCCCTACCTGACAACCTATAGCAGAGATCAATGCAGGGAGTGATCTACCAGCAAATCATCCGCTTGGCTGCAGGCCTGCCAGGTGCGGCTTCAGCGTAGGTGACAAACAGCTGGCAAAACTCTCCCTGAATTTCCACCATATGTTCTTTGTAGTAGGCGAGCGCTTGTCTCAGGTTCAAAGTATGGAGCCTGTACTCGGCCTCCGAGGTGTAACTGGGGTAGTACACCAGCAGAGTCAACACCTGATTAAGGTGAAACTCTGACACCACCCTTAGAAGGAATTTCGGGTGTGGGCACAGGACAACCTTATCCCTGTGGAAGACTAGGTAAGGACTCCACCGAAAGCGCCTGAAGCTCCCCAATCCTTCTGGCTGATGTGATGGCCACCAGGAAGGCAGCCTTCCATGACAGGTAGGAGATATTGCACCTGTGCATCAGTTTGAATGGCTTGTCCATTAGCTTTGCCAAAACCAGCAGTAAATCCCACGGAGGTGGTGTTTCATGCACCGGATGGGATATGTGATCTAGGCCCTTGAAAAAGTGCCAGACCACCTTCTCCTGTTCCACCAACTGCTGACTAGCCTGCGTCTGGTAAGCAGAGATGGCTGCCAGGTGCACCCTGAGGGTCATCAACCGAAGCCCCTGCTGGGAGAGGGACCAGAGGTAGTCCAAAATGCTAGCCACTGGACAAGATAAGGGGTCCAACCCCTTGCCTTGACACCAAATGGAAATCTTTTCCATTTGAAGGCACAGCATTTTCTGGTCAATTCCTTACGGGATGCCTCAACGACCGTGAAGACCTCGTCGGAGAGACCCAAAACCTGGAACTCAAGCCACTCAGGAACCAGGCTGTCAGGTGCAGGGATTGAAGGTCCGGGTGGAGTACCTTCCCCTGACTGATGGAGAGCAGGTCTGGGCATGCCGGAAGATGCCTCAGGAGCCTGTTGCTGAGGCTGAGGAGATCTGGATACCAGAACTGGCGTGGCCAGTCTGGGGCTACCAGGATCACTTGTGCCTTGTCCCTCCTGACCTTGAGGAGTGCTTTGTGGATCAAGGGAAGTGCAGGGAAGGCACAGAAGAGGCCTATGGTCCACGGCCTCGAGAAGGTATCCCCCTGCAGTGAACCCTGCTGAGGGGGACGGACATGGAAGAGCCACAGCTTTGCATTCTCCCTGGAGGCGAACAGGTCCACCTGAGGGGTGCCCCACTGGGAGAACAGATTGTGTTCTACCTCTGGATGGAGGGACCACTCATGAAATGCCTCGCCCATCTGGCTGAGGGTATCGGCCAGCTGATTCAAGGCTCCTGCCACATGGATGGCTAGGAGATCTGCTTCAGAGCTGAGCACAAGGGACCAAATGCAGAGAGCTTCCTTGCACAGGGGCAAGGAGTGCGTCCTGCCCTGTTTGTTGAGACATTATATGGTCGTGGTATTGTCCGTCTGGACCTGAACCACCTGACCCCGAATGAACGGAGGAAAAGTGGTCAGGGCTAGCCAAACCGTTCAATGCTTCAGTAGGTTGATGTGACATCGGGATTCGTGAGGGGACCAGAGCCCGTGGGCTCTGTGTTCCCCCAGATGGGCACCCCAACACATCAGAGAGGCGTCAGTCATCAAGATGACTGTCGGCTCGGGGCAGACAAATGGGATGCCTTCCTGCAGATGTGTTGGGACGAGCCAGCACTGGAGGGCGTCTCACATCCTCTGGGTCACAGTGACCAGCTGGTCAAGGTGACCTATACGCTGAGACCACGCTGGCTGGCCAGTTCCCACTGGAGGGAACACATATGCCAGCAGGACCATCGGACCATGCTGGTGCAGGCCGCCATGTAGCCCAGAAGGTGCAGGAAGTCCCAGGCAGGGCACAATTGCTCAACCAGAAATTATTGGGCAAAGGAGGAGAGAACCTCCGCCCCTGTCCACCGGGAGCCAAGCTCTGGCTCGGCAAGAGTCAAGCTCTGCCCCAATGAAATGAATCATCTGCGAGGGCATGAGTTCTGACTTGGCCTCGTTGACTAGGAGGCCAAGCTTGAAACAAATCTGGAGGGTCAGATCCCTGGATCGCTCCACCTCCTGCCTGGAGGGACTTGCTATGTGCCACTCGTCCAGGTAAGGGTAAACTCGGACCCCTTGGCATCTCAGGAAAGCTGCCACCACTGCAACACATTTGGTGAAGACCCTGGGGGTCGATGAGAGGCCAAGGGGGCATAGTCTGGAACTCGTAGAGGATTCCTTCGGTTCGAAAGTGGAGGAACCCTTGATGGGATGGATCGGGATGTGAAAGAACACATCCTGAAGATCCAGGGAGCAAAACCACATGCCTTGCTCCAGGGGCGGTACGATCTGAGCTAGATTTACCATCCTGAAGGTGCGAAACCTGAGAAACCCATTCAGGTCGTGCAGATCTAGAATGGGGCGCTAACCCCTATCCGTTTTGGCACCAGGAAGTACCTGGAAACAAACCTTGGATGTTCCAGAGGCTCCGCAACTCTTCGCATGACCTCCTTGAGGAGCAGCTGGGCAATGTCATCTCGGAGAGCCGACTGAGTGACAGCAGACACCAAATCCTCCCATGGCGTGCAGGCTTGGCTTGGGGGGGTACTGCTCGAAATCCAGAGGCAGACCCTGGCCGACCACTTCCAGCAGCCATCTGTCCATGGTGATGGTGGACCAGGCAGAAAAGAAGTGGTGAAGCAGGCCCCCCATAGGAGGATCCAGGGGGAGATGTGACGGGATTGAGGGCAGGAGCCACCAACCCATCACTGGGCAGGCTTGGAGTAGGAGAAGGAGGAGCCAGCCGAGGGGCCACTGGGTCCCTTCCCACCAGGCTTTCTGACCAATGAGGCCACTGTCTTGGCCGAGGTCGCCAGGTTTGAGCCTGCTAGCCCTGCTTTTGCTGGGCTGGTTTTGCCGCAGGAGTGGAGGACCAAGAGGGCTTATGCTTTTGGGACTTAGGGCCCTTGTCCTTCTGAGTGGATGTCATAAGAGTCCAGGCTGGCACTGAACTTTTCACTGCGCTGGGAGGTGACCCTCCACACTGGGCTCGAACAAGTCGGTGCCCAAAAAAGGAACATCCGCTATCTAGTATTGGGTATCCGCCGTGAAGGTCAAGATCCTCAACCAAGCTCTATGGCGCATGGCTACTGCAGCCGCCACTGAGTGGACACAAGAGTCACCAATGTACAGAGCCATCTGGAGTTGCTGTTTCTCCCTTTTTCACTGCCCTCCCCAGGTCTTGGACCTGTTTGACCGTGGTCTGGAGGTCTGCCGGGAGGTGAGGAATCACCTCATCCAGGGAGCCCAAATGGGTGTGTGAGAGAAGTGTGCCATCAGCATGGCTGAGCTAGCCTGATGAAGGCCAAGCCAGGAAGCAGAACACACCTTCTTAGCCGAATGGTCCAGTTTCTTGGACTCTTTGTCCGGCAGTCTATCGATGTCCCCCATATTGCCTGAGTGCCAAAAAAAACAGAGTCAGCCACCAAACCCTCAGCCTAGGGATGCTCCGAGAAGCCTGAAAGGGAGCCGGTTGGTACCATGTACTTGTGGGCCATCCGGGCCAAGGGCGCAGGGCAAGAGGTGGGACGCTGCCACACATCCAGGGCCGGACCGACAATGGCCTCAGCCACAGAGAAGGCCTCCATTGGAGAATCCCCTTTGTCCAGGATTTCTGTGAGGGGATACCGAGCCCGTTTCTGGACAGGCTCAAGTTCCATCCCTGTGGATTCGGAGATCAGCTGAAGAATGCCCATGAACGAGGTGGGGCCCTCATCCACAGAGATACCCTCCCGAAGACTCGACGTCAATGGGACATGAGTGCAAAGAGGAGTCTTCAGACCCCGAAGAGTCCGCTTAAAGCAGGCGTCCACCTGAGTCATCCTTAACTTGCCTGGGGTGGTCAGGAGTGAGACTGATCAACAGCCAATGGGGAAGCCCCTTGGAGGGCCGAGACTCCTTAGTCGGAGCCCCGGACTTCGGCTATTCAGGTGGTGGGTCCACTGGGATCGGTAGAGAAGCCTGCTTCGGCCATGTCGACTTGAGCTGCGCATGCACCTCCGAGGGAGTGACGGAGGCAGAAGCCGACATCAGCTGCTCGAGTGGCAGCCACTTGATAGCCAGGGTAGAAACCGGCATCGGCTTCAGATCGGACAAGATGAGCTTTTGCCACATTAAGTCTTTGTAGCGCCGACGAATTTCTCCTTTTTCTACTCCTTCTTGCGAGAGCGCAAAACATGCGATCCAGAAGGATCTTCTCCTTTGGTCGAGAGGGACTGGCACAGCTCTTTGAAGGAAGCCGAATATGTGCAGCCCAACAGGAGCAGAACGAAGGACGAAGCAGAATAGGACTGAGCCACGGCCTGAGCAGCCTCCTCCTCGAAGGCCTTAAGCTGTTCAAGTTGCTCGGCGGACCCCGCAGCCGCAGAGACCACCCAACAGGTGACCTTACATTTGACCAGTGGGTAACGCTTCTCCGGTCGCCCCAGCTGAAGTCAGGCAGTGTGGTCATCTAGAACCAACGGGTGAAAAGACCGACAAATATCGCAGACCTGCGGATCGTGATCGTGACCTAAGTAGTATACACATGTGGCATGAGGGTCGGTACGCGACATCTTCTGCCCACAGGGGCACCAGCGAAACCTGGGAGCAGACTTCTCTTCCATCGCAAGAGTGAGCGAAAAAAAATCAAAGATGAAACTCCAACGAGTTTTAAGGTAAGTTTAGAAAGCAAATCCGAAGATTCGAGAGCCAAGGCCTACTACATGCAGGAGCACTAAGGAGGGAACCTGAACCTTCCAGCGGAAAGGAAGATCAGGCATCTAGGGGCGGAGCCAAAGGTTATATCTCTTAAAGGAAAAGGCGATCTGCCAGACAGTGTGGCTAGAAAGTACAGTTACGTAAGAACTTACCATAACATAGATCTTCGAGAGGAGCTCTTGCAGCACACTATCACAATTAGGACTATGCCACAGGCACTAGGATCCTCCAGAAGACTTCTCAGCCAGCAATACCCAGCAGAGACCACCCCCGACGTCGGCTCCACCCCAGCGTCAGCTCTGGTACAAAAGGGGGCGGACCCAGCTCCACCCCAGTTCCCCCGCCAAGTCCCGAGAACGAGCCTGACAGGAGAATGGAGCGAAGATGGAATTCTGTACACCTCAGAGGGGGAAGGAGGGCGGGAAAGTAACACCTGCTGCAAGAGCTCCTCTCGAAGATCTACTGTTATGGTAAGTTCTTACGTAACTGTACTATCTTACTTCGAGTGGGAGCTCTTGCAGCAGGCTATCACAGTTAGGACTGAATCCCAAGCAGTCCCTCGCCAAGGAGGTAATCGACCCGGGAGGTGGAGATGGAGCTGAACATAGAGGCTCAAGACAGTAGTCCCTAAAGGACTGCCAGACTGAAGCCTGTACAGCGTCTGGAGGCAATGTCCAAGCTGTAGTGCTTCACGAAAGTATGCACTGAATTCCAGGTAGCGGCCGCGCAAATATCCTTAATGGATACGTTCCGGAGCGCGGCAAAGGAAGCAGACACTCCCCTGGTGGAGTGACCCCTAACCGGACCCGGAAGGGGCTTGTTGTGCTTTTCATAGCAGAAAGAGACACAGTGGACACTCCATTTAGATATGGTCTGCTTGGACGTCGATCTACCCAAGTGTTGTGGCTCAAAGGCCATAAACAATTGCTCCGATTTATGGTGATTAGCCGTACGCTTAAGGAAATACCTAAGCATCCTGTGAACGTCCAAAGTGTGAAAGAGAGCCTCCCCTCTGTTAGGGGGTGAAGGAAAATAAACTGGAAGGTCAACCAACTGGTTGAGGGTCAGTTCTGAGACCACTTTCAGAAGAAACTTAGGGTTCATCCTCAGGGAAACCCTTTCCCAGTGGAAAATTAAGTACGGCTCTTTACACATCAGAGACTGAAGCTCGGAAACTCTTCAAGCTGAAGTAATGGCAACTAAAAAACAAACCTTCCAAGACAGGTATCGCAGGTCACAATCCGCTGCAGGTTCAAACGAAGGAATGCGCTTCTCCAACACAAAAAGAAGTTCCCAGGGTGGGATAGGATCCCGGATGGGAGGTCTCATATGAAGAATCCCCGTAAAAAGGTGCGTGCCACGTCCAATTGGGCGAAGGTTCTGTCACCCGAGAGGGCGTGATAAGCCGAGATGGCCCACATGTGCACCTTTATGGAGGAGTAGCTCAAGCCTTGTTGGTATAAGGAGAGGAGATACTGAAGAGCTGAGTTCACTGGACAGGAAATGGGATCCAGATGGTGAGACGAGGCCCACAAACAAAAAACGCTTCCATTTCATAGCATAAGTGGAGCGCGTGGAGGGCTTCCTTGCTGACACAAGAACTTCCGCCACCTCTGGCGATACCCCGTACCTGTACTTTGCTACGTCTGAAGAAGCCAGGCATGAAGGTGCAAGGATCGGAGATTGGGATGAACCAGTGAGCCCTGATCCTGGGACAGCAACTGCGAGCATATTGGCAGCAGAAATGGAGGTTCCATGGAAAGCCACTGAAGCAGTGGGAACCAAATCTGCCGAGGCCACAGCCGGGCGATCAGAATCATTCGCGCTCCCTCTGCCTGTAACTTCAACAGAACCCTCTGGACGAGAGGAAAGGGACAGAAGGTGTAAAGAAACCCTCCCTGCCCAACATAGGGTCAACGCGTCTGGCCAGAAAACACCAGGTGCAGGCTCTCACGAGCAGAAAAGCAGCAGTTTGGCGTTGCGTAGTGATGCAAACAGGTCCAGATCTGGACGACCCCATCTGTCGAACAGGTGGTCCGCTACTGACTGCAGTAGCTCCCACTCATACACCCTGGACCGAGATCTGCTGAGACTGTTGGCCAAGTCATTAAGGACACCTGGAACGTGCACAGTGGAGAGAGTGATGTGTCGTTACAGCGCTCAATACCAGACTCTCATTGCCTCTCTGCACAGGGGGTAAGAATGAGCTCCCCCTTGCTTGTTGATGTAGAAGACGACCGCCATGTTGTCCGTCTGAACCAGAAGAGAGCCTGGCATGAGGTCCTCCTGAAAGGCGTGTAGCGCACTGAGGACCACTCGCATCTCCAGGACACTGATGTGGAGTTCACGCTCTTTGGGGATCCAAACGTCTTGTGTTTGGTGGGCCCCTAGGTGTGCCCCCCACCTCAAATTCAAGGCATCCATCATAAGGGCCTGATCTGGGGGCTCCGGACGGAAGGGGACCCCTCTTTCCAAATTGAGTGGACCCATCCACCAAAGAAGTGTTCTCTTTACTGGCTCTGTGACTCTGACCGTGTGGTCGAGGTTGTCTGAGCACTAATCCCACTGCACCCTGAGCATCCACTGTGGGATTCTCATGTGGAGGTGAGCCAGAGGAGTAACTGGAATGGCCGCCGCCGTGTGCCCCAGAAGTCTGAGGAAGGTCCTTGCTGAGACCTGAGGAGTTACTAGAACCGATCCGGCTATCTCCTGCAGGCAATCGCCCCTCTACGGGGGGAGAAAAGCTATGCCCTGGACCGAATCCAGGACCGCTCCAATAAAGACGAGTCTTTGGCTGGGTTCTGGGGAAGACTTTGGAAGGTTCAGGGTGATCTCCAAGTCTCGGAAGAGTGTATAAGTATCTCCGAGAGCTTGAAGCAGGCGTGACCTTGATGGGGCCACTAGCAGCCAATCGTCCAGGTAGGGGAAGACATAATGCCCCTGACACTTTAGAGCCGCAGCCACCATTGCCAAACACTTCGTGAAGATTCGAGGAGTGGAAGAGAGGCCGAACGGAAGAACTCAAAACTGATAATGCTCCCCCTGGAAGTGGAGCCTCAGGAACTTCCTGTGAGGGGGAAAGACCCCGATATGCATATACGCATCTTGCATGTCCAGGGAGCACAGCCAGTCCCCTTGATGCAGCAGAGGAAGAAGACCTGGAAGGGTCACCATCCAAAACCTTTTGTACTCTGTATAAAGATTTAGTGAGATTAGGTCCAGAATGGGACAAAGGTCCTGGGTCTTTTTTGGAACCAGGAAGAAGTGCAATTAATACCCTTTTCCCCGCTGTCTCAGAGGGACTGGTTCTATCGCCCTTTTTTGCAAGAGGGCCTGTATCTCTCCTTCTATGAGAAGAATATGAGAAGGAGGATATCTGGAGAACCTTGGTGGGGTATCTGGAGGAATCTCCGTGAACTCTAAAATGTGTCCTCTCCTTATGACGTCCAGGACCCATTTGTCTGCAGTTATTGAGCTCCATCCCTGAAAATACAGGGAGAAGCGACCCCCTACCACCTCCCCTGGTACCTCCACGGGGGGGCTGAAGGAGTCATTGGGCGGGGCCGGGGTGGGCAGAGAGGTCTGAGAGGACTTGGTCCCACAGCAAGGAGTGCCACTAGGCTGCTGGTTGCCGGCTCTCCTCCGAAAGCCTCCTCTCTGACCCTGCTGATTGCCACGGGATTGACCACCTGAGGGCTTCCGAAATAGCCGCTTTCGCTGCCTCCGCTGGTGTCTACGGTACATTTGGCGGACAGACTAGATGGACTTGCCTGACTCTTGGAGGTGAGAGATCAAAGACTCCATCTCCTGCCCAAACAAAACGGTACCCTGGAATGGTACGTCCTGGATGCTGGACTGCAGATCCTGATGAAAGCCCAAGACCCTCAACCAGGAATGGCGCCTGAGGCAGACACCTGACGCTGCTGCTCTGGCTGCCGTATCTGCAGTATCATACGAGGCACGCAAAACATGCGCGCCTACATCCAGGCCCGATCTGAGAATGTCCAGAATCTCAGTTTTCTTCTTGGAGTCTGGTAAGGCATTAATCAGCTCTTGTCCCCGCTCCCATAACGCATTCTGGTACTGGACCATGTGCGTAAGGACATTCAGGGACCTAACTGAACTGGTGGAGGCAGATTACACTTTCTTGCCCACCTGGTCCAAGTAGCGGGATTCCGGGTCGGGAGGCTGTGAGCTGAGATGTTTAGGCTGCTTAGATTTGTCGTGAGCAGCCGTAATAACTGAAGAGTCTGCCTGAGGATGCTCGGCCAAGAATGGTTCATCCTTCGGGGCTCTATACAGCCTGTCCGATTTCTTCGGAACTGCCGGGACTGCAGCCGGACGCTTCCTGGTCACTCTGGTGAGGTCTTGGGACGTGTCCACTAAAGAAGGTATCAAGGGTTTGGGCTCCTTTTGCCTCAGGTACTTAGCCAAACATCGGTGTTCCTGATCCAGGTCCTCCGTGTCCCACTCACTGGAGGCCTGGATGTGTCTCATAACGTCCATGAAAGTGGGATCGTCAGGAGGCGAGCGGGGCTAGTCCTTCTCTCCCGGAGAACCCCCAATTCCCGAAGAGGAAGAGGCAGAAGACGAAGAGGAATGGCTACTGGGTGACGAGTAGTCAGACTTGTCCTTATGGCTAGCCCCACTCGAGCGTCGGTGACTCACCGACCGACATCGGTCCGAAGACAGACGGCGGAGCGGAGACCAACGTCGGTCAGGGGACCAACGTCGGTAGCAGTCCCGTCTAGCAGAATGGGAACAGTTCCTAGTGTAAGATCTGACCCGGCGTCGGCTACCCGATCTGGTAGAGCGCCGGTGTCGGTCAACAGACCATGACCGGGAACGAGCCTTAATAGGAGGAGCAGACGGCGGCCTGTCGGGGGTCTTCCTCGGGGAAGAAGCACCTCCTGGCTGTGGTTCACCCGAAGGGTCCAGGACCGGTGACAGGGCCGGCTTCTGGGGGGGTCCGTTTCTGGACCTGCCCTCACCAAAAAGAAAACCAATGCTGGAGCTCGTCATTTGAAAAAACAGAGGCCGCTTCCCCTGGAAATGGAATATCTGGAACTTCGACCTTAGCAGGAGAGCCCACCTCTGAGCCCCGGGGGGAGGATGACTTAGGGGATGACGACGCAGCCCATTCGCCGGCTGCGTCCGGATCTGCCACCCCATCACCCGGCGTCGGTAAAGGGACCGACGACGGGACCCAACCGTGAGCGGAGTGTCCTTGCACTGTGAGGCGCTCTTGACAGGCGCGCCTGCCTTGGAAGGCAGGGCCGAAGCTTGCGCCTCCAAGGACTTCACAGTGACCCTGAGCGGAGTCACCTTAGGCTTTGCTGGCCTCTCCCCCAAAGGTCCAGCCTTAGCCTGGTCTTTAGACTTGGGATGCTCACCTGAGCCATTAGATCCACGGGAGCGAGACCGGGACCTGGACCGGTGCCGGGACAGACTACGGTCCTTTTCACGGGACTGCTTGGACTTATCCTTCTTCTTCTGCTTCTCCCCTGAGGTGTGCAGATCGATCTTTTGTTCCAGCAGATACGCTTTCAGGGCCTTCAAGCGGCGGATCCGAGTTCGGCTGGTGAACTTCTTACAGGCTGAACAGGCCGCAGTGTCATAGTCAGGCCCCAGGCAAAAAACGCATTACTGATGACAGTCTTTAGACGGGATTTGGTGGCCGCAACCGCACTGGTTAACGTGGAGTCCCGTCGAGGAGACCGATGACGACGAAGACATGCGTCGGTAGGCGATGAACACCATTGAAACTTATGGAGAAAAATCGCAAAAAGAGAAAAAAAACGAGGTTCTTTAGCTGGGCTGGTAAGCCAAGATGAGCAGGAACTCTTCACGTGCACGGGACGCGACGGGAAAAGAACTGGGGTGAAGCTGAGTCCGCCCCCTTTGGTACCATAGCTGACGTGGGGTGGAGCCAACTTCGGGGGCAGTCTGTGCTGGGTACTGCTGGCTGAGAAGTTTTCCGGAGGGTCCTAGTGCCTGTGGCATAGTCCTAATTGTTATAGCCTGCTGCAAGAGCTCCCACCCGAAGTAAGATCATTATATCCACGTCCCTAGAATAACAGGTTACCTTCTGTAGCTCCCCTCTCTCCTGAGACAAGTCTGAAAATAAGCAGAACTGTCTAGACCTCCTTTCCCAGTCAACAAAAACTAAATTAAAAAGTCAGAGCAGAGCACTGTTTATTAGCCTTCCTTGGAACTGCAGGTATGATATTAGGCCTATGTCCTGCAGCAATGGTTGCACCCTCTAAGGCAGGAATAAAGGAGCAATTACAATGGAATGAGTACAAGACAATTCCACTTCCGTGGAATCTTCCGCCTCAACAGAAAAGCCCATGACAGACCACATTTGCTGCAATGTGGCCTGAAAAGAGGGGTCCTCAGGAGACCTTGGAGTACAAACTACAGAGACCTCACCACAGGACAAAAGGGTGGAGCTAGAGGGCAGATTCCCTTTTTCAAATGCCCTTCACCCTCATACTCCTCCTCTAAATTCCCCTCAAAGTCCATGAGGCCAGGGTTATATTCCAACTCATCATCCACATGGACTGGGGCCGCAGAGGGAACCCGCAATGCCGGTGGTGGCTGAGAGGACAGAATCTACGGCATGCTAGTAAAAGCTGTTGATGAAGGCCCGGGAACAGACAGCCCCAATACCTGCAGAGCTACTAGCTGTGGCAGTGGCAGTGACAGTAGTAGATGTCGTATTATGTCTGAAAAAGATGGCAGCACAATCTGGGAGTCAATGGCGCCCTGAAAGGGTCTGGGGACTACCTGTGTCGAAAAGCCCCATGACAACAGCAACATACTATCCACAGCAGGAATGGCAGTGCCTGAACCAAGCCCTGATCGTGGTTTCTGAACGATGGTTGAGGTGAGCTTTCACCAACACTGACAGAGCGGCTGTTGACAAGGATGCACCTAATTATAATGGTGACCAGGACCTCGCCGACGAATCAGTCTTGTCTTTATGTTTACGACCAGACAACAAGGAGGGCCATGACAAAGTACAGTTATGTAAGAACTTACTGTAATGGTAGATCTTCGAGAGAGGCTCTTGCAGTAGATAATTACATATAAGACTGAAGCCGGCAGGCGTCAGGACCCCACAGAAAAATTTCTAGCTAGCAGTCTCTGGCGGGGGACTGCCCCCACGTCAGGTGCCTGACGTCATGCGACATCAGTATAAAGGGGCGGTCCCCCACGCCCGCCTTCCAGTTCTTTCCAGCCAAAGGCCAAAAAGGCAAGACGAGAAAGAAGCGGATGATTCCCCTCCTGGAAATAGAGCTGAAAAAGCATACGGGGATGGAGGGCAGGAAGGCATTACCTACTGCAAGAGCCTCACTCGAAGATCTACTGTTACGGTAAGTTCTTACGTAACTGTACTATCTTACTTCGAGAGGGCTCTTGCAGTAGGTAATTACACATAGGACTGAGTCCCATGCAGTCTGGAAAAAGGAGAAGCACACGGGAGCAGGAAAACTACACATCCATAGAACCTCCGGCTGTAAGGGTCTCATGAAAGGAGACCTTGCAGAACAGCCAAACCGAAGCCTGCTCTACGGCGAGAGGCCATGTCCAAACTGTAGTGTTTTGTGAAGGTATGGACAGAAGTCCAAGTCGTGGCTGCGCAAATGTCAGCCACAGACACATTCTTAAAACAAACCACAGAGGCAGCGACTCCTCTAGTGGAGAGGCCTCTGACTTGACCCGGCAGGATCTTGTGATACTTGTCATAACAGAAAGTGATACAATGAGCCAGCCATTTAGATAGGCATTGCTTGGTAACTGCCTTGCCTTCTCTTTTGTGAGCAAAAGAGAAAAACAGCTGATTAGACTTGCTGAGATCCTGCGTCCTGGTTGTGTAGTATCTCAGAATTCTATGTACATCCAAAGTATGCAAGAGGTACTCCACTTGACTGGAGTGCTGTGTAAAGAAAGCAGGTAGCTCAATGGATTGATTCAGCATAGATTCCGCTACCACCTTATGGAGAAACTTAGGGTTGGTACGCAGAGCTACACGTTCCTTGTGAAAAATCAAATATGGGATTTTGCACATCAAGGCATGCAGCTCGGAAATACGTTGAGCCGAAGTAATGGCCACTAGGAAGAGAGTCTTTCAGGATACGAAATTCAGGTCCACTGAGGCTGCTGGCTCGAAGGCGGCAGGGTAAGCTTCTCAAGAATGAAATTTAAATCCCAAGGAGGAGCAGGAACGCGAATAGGGTGTCTCAAGTGGAGAACCCCTCTAAGTAAAGTCTTGGAGACTTCCAATTGCGCAAAAGTTCTGTCTCCAAAGAAAACATGATAAGTGGAAATGGCCGCCATGTGAACTTTCAGAGAGGAATGACTAAGACCCAGATCGAAGAGATGGCGCATATAATCCAGAATTCTCCCGACAGGGCACGAGAATGGCTCGAAATCCTTGGAAGAGGTACAAATGAAGAACCGTTTCCATTTCATGGCGTAGGTAGATCTAGTGGAAGGCCTTCTGGCCTCCACCAGAATCTCAGCCACACGCGGCGAGACCCCGAATCGGGCTTGAGCTACATCTGCAGGAGCCACGCATGCAACTGAAGGGATCTGAGACCTGGATGAACCAGGGTCCCCGGATCCTGGGTCAGCAAAAGTTGCAACAGAGGAGGAGGAGGTTCCTCTGAATACTGCTGCAGAAGAGAGAGACAAACTTGCCTGGACCAGAAAGGAGCGATTAGGATCACGCGAGCTCCTTCTGAGCTGAATTTGTGTAAGACCCACGGAATTAAGGGAATCGGGGGGGTGGGGGGCAGCATAGACGAATCTGCCCTTCCAATCTAGAGAAAGAGCGTCTCTCCAAAAAATGCCTCACCCTGGAGCAAGCGAGCAGAAGGCAGGAAGCTTTGCGTTGAGAGGAGACGCAAACAGGTCTACTTGAGGTGTCCCCCAGCACAGGAAGATATCGTCTACCACCCCTGATCCAGTTCCCACTCATGAGCCTGGGCAGGCGACTGACTGACGTGGTCTGCCAGCATGTTTTCGACCCCTGGAACATGAACTGCCGTGAGGTGAAGGTTGTGTTGCACTGCCCACTCCCAAACTCGCACTGCCTCCCTGCAAAGAGGGCAGGAACGAGTTCCTCCCTGTTTGTTGATGTACCAGACTACGCACATGTTGTCCGTCTGGACAGCCAGATGACTGGGAAGCACATACAGATGCAGAGCTTGTACAGCATACAGCACGGCCCTCAGCTCGAGCACGTTTATATGAAGAGCCTGCTCGAGCCTGGACCAGGAGCCTTGAATCCAGTGAGACCCCAGGCGGGCTCCCCAACCCTCTCCCGAGGTATCTTTTGTCAATGTCTGGGAGGAAGGTCCGAGGCAGAAGGGAACTCCCCGGCAAAGGTTCTCCTGAACCATCCACCATTGTAAATCCCGAACCATGGGGTTGGAGACCAGGACTTCTTGGTCTAGGTCGTCCACCAACTGATCCCACTGAGACCGAAGCATCCACTGAGAAATCCTCATGTGGAGCCGAGCACGAGGGGCTGTCGGAATAGCAGCCGCTGAACTGGACAGCAGGCTTGCATGAGTCTGAAGGGTATCCACCCTGTCCAGCGGCAGGAATGCCATGCTGGAGGTCGTGTCCAGTATCACCCCGATGAACTGGAGACTCTGGGATGGGATCAAATGGGACTTGGACTGGTTGATGGTAATACCCAGGCTGGTAAAAACCTGCAGTGTAAGGGTAAGGGAAAGGGAGCGCAGGAGCTCCTCCTTGGACGGGCCACCAGGAGCCAGTCATCCAGGTATGGGAAAACCTGCACTCTCTGGCTACGCAGGTGAGCCGCTACCATGGAAATGCATTTGGTGAACACTCGGGGGGGCAGAGGAAAGACCAAATGGGAGGGCCTTGAACTGGTAGTGGTCCCCCAGAAAAGAAAACCGAAGGTATCTGCGGTGGGAAGGGCGAATAGGGATATGCAGATAAGCATCCTGCGTGTCCAGTGCGCACAGCCACTGTCCCTGCCAAAGTAAGGGCAGAAGGCTCTGCAGGGAGAACATTCTGAACTGTTTGTACTCCACGAACAAGTTCAGGGAGCTGAGATCTAGGATAGGCCTCATGTCTCCCGATTTCTTCGGAACCAGAAAGAAATGGGAATAGTAACCTGTCCCCCGAAGGTGGGCTGGGACAGGCTCTATCGCCGCCTTCAGCAGAAGGGAGGATATTTCTTCCCAAACCAGAAGAAGATGTTCTGGGGAGTAAGACAACCTGGTGGGGGGAGTTCTGGGTGGTTTCAGAAGAAACTATTGAGTGTCCGGCTGCTATCATTTGGAGCACCGAAGTATCAGAAGTGATCCTCTCCCAACCCGGTAGATGGAAGGAGAACCTCCCTCCTACTGGTTCCTCTGGAAGGTCCAGAGGTTGTGGGAGAGGAAAGGAGTCAGGAGGTGTGAGGCAGTGCCACGGCTGAAGCTCCCGCCGCTTTTTGGGGCGGGGGGGGGGCTTGGCAGCCGGAGGTTCCCGACGTTTGTTGGCCCTGTTGCCCTGAAGTTTCGCTTTGGGCCGAGAACGTCTGCGAAAAGGGCAACGCTGCACCTGAAGGGGCTTGTACACAGAGTCTATGGACTTTAGTGCAGTACCCATCTCTTGCAGATCGGTGATGATGTCCTTGAAATTCCCACCGAACAGCACCGAACCATTCGATCGTGTCCTGGATAGCAGACTGCACCTCCAGATCCAAACCCAACACCCGGAGCCAGGTATGACGCCGCAGACCAATGGCGAAAGCCGAGCTCCGACCAGCAGCGTCCACTGCATCATACATGGCACGGAGCATGTGCCGACTGGCCGAACAAGCAGAACGGACTAGATCTGCCGCTTCCAGCTTAGTCCGAGACTCAGGAAGGGAGTCCACCTTGGCTTCCACATCACTGAGGATCGCCTTCTGGTAATCCCCATATTTGCAACATAATTCAGGGCCCTTATACCCAAAGTGGAAGAAGCGTACACCTTTTTCCCATACTGGTCCAGGAGATGAGATTCCTTGTCAGGTGGAGACAAGCTGAAATGCTTTGGATTAGCCCTACGGCCGTGAGCGGTGCTAATCACGACCGAGTCGGCTTTGGGGTGTGTACTCAGAGAATCCACACTCTCCAGAGCTGAGCATAGCCTATCCGCCTTCCTCAGAAGGGGGGGCTAATGCCGACGGTTGCTTCCAAATGGTGGAAGCAAGGTTCGCATGAGGCTCAATCCAGGGTGGAATCAATGTTGGAGCAGTTTCGGACAGATCCAAATGAGCAGCAAGTTTCTTCCATTGTGGATCTGGCTCCAAAGATTGCCACTGGTGAACCTCCTGAATCTTTCTCAGCAACTCCAGAAAAAAGGGATCTTCTGCTTCGGAGGAGTCCTAGGACTGTCTGAAGTGCATGGCTCGTCGTCTGGATTGGAGCACCCGTCGGAATCGTCTGAGGTCTCCGAAGTGGAAGAAGACTCCTCCCGACGCGGGGGAGGAACGGACCCCTTGGGCAACCCTCGGGGAATCATATTCTCCCCTGCCCTGGCACCCGAGGGCTCACCTCTAGTGTCAGGAAAAGGGGGGGAGGGGAGTCTCTCGTCTCTGACGTTGGGAGTCTGGAACTGGGTCCGGCGTCGGCAAACGGCTCTCCATCTCCCTGGTGAGCTGAGCCTTGGCCTCAGCCCACCAGGAGGCCAGAGTCTCCTTCAGGTCCACCGGCAGCTGAGGGGGCAGTGGAGGAGGAGGAGGTGGGGGATACGGATATTGGGGATATCCGTACAGCGAGTATCCATATCCCGATGGCGGGAAGCCTGGCATCGGGTACTGAGGCACCGGGAACTGTGGTGTCAGGTAGGGCGGCGTCGCCGTTGGATAAGACGGGGTTGGGTACCCGGGTACCAGGGGCTCTGACGGAGCAGATGGTCCGGGGGGGACCGGGAGGCGGGCCTGGTATAGGAGGCCCGGTGGGCATCGGGTCTGGTGTAGGGACAGTGTCTGGCAAGGGAATGTCGAGCGACATCGGATAGGCCGGCGTTGGAGCCGGGGTCCAATGTCAGGTCATCCGGCCCAACGGGCAGGAGACCTGACGGGAGCATACCTGCATCCTCGATGTCGCCCAAGGAAAGAGGATTAAAATCCCTGGGGTCCAACAGGGGAGACGCTGGAGCCTCGGAAAGCAACGGCGAGCGTTGCGGCGAGCCATGGACGACAGACTGATCAGTCGGGTCCGGCGTCGGCTCTAATGCTGTGCGTCCATCAGAGAAGCTGACGTCTGCCTTACCAGCGGGGTCGGGGCAGGCATCGGAGGATCCAGCGTCCGACTTATGGAACAGACGCAACAAAGGCGCAAGGAGGAGTGGCCTTAGCTGCAAGCGGTTCAGGCCGTGCTCTGCCCGCCGTCTGGCGTCTTTGCGGCCTTATCCGTGTGTGTGTCAGTAGGAATGACGTCCGGCTTCGGGGCCACTCGACCCAGAAGGCTGCACATTGGTGGTCTTCTCGGGGCAGCTGCCTCCTTTAACCCGGAGGGCTCCCGATGGGCCCAGAGGAAGCGCTGACCGGCGGGAGGATGGCGCCACCGCAAAGAAACCTCCAAGGCGGCCGTCGAAGAGCGGTCCCTTCAGCACGGCGACTCCGGCTGGACTCGCGGTAACCGTGGAAGAGGAGTCCCGGTCCTGGTGCTTCTCCTCCTTTTCCGGTGACCTTCAGGGCAAGTAGAAGCCTGCCGAAGCTTCTTCAGCTCCTTCTCCATAGAGCACATCATTTTCAAAATGTGGGCCTCCAGGGACTGCTGCCTCAGTTTGCGGGTGGCGGCATTAAACTGTTGGCAGTGCTGGCACTTTTCTATGGGGTGATCCAGGCCTAGACAGAAGAGGCACTGGGAGTGTCCGTCCTTGTGCGGGAGCTAGGCGTCGCAGGAATCGCACTTATTTTTATGCTTGGATGGAGTAGGGGACGACATACACGGCAGATGCTGAAGAGATTCTGATGACAAAATCGAAGAAATATTGAAAAGAGAGCGGTAACAATACCGACGATTGACTGACGAAGCAGTGAACTTAACCTCGAGGCACTTCCGTAGTAACGTGGAAAAACTGGTAGGCGGGCATGGGGGACTGCCCCTTTATACTGACATCGCATGACGTCGGTCACCTGACGTGGGGGCAGTCCCCCACCAGAGACTGCTAGCTAGAAATTTTTCCATGGGGTCCCGATGCCTGCCGGCTTCAGTCCTATGTGTAATTACCTACTGCAACAGCCTTCTCGAAGTAAGAGCCACCATTCTTTTTCTTTGACTTTCGGCTTATAGGACCATTTGTCGATCAATGGCGAGGAGACGCCGGCCTGGAACTTTCTGCCTCTTAAATGGCTTTAAAGCTTTCTGAGCAAGGAAAGTCTCTTATGGCCTTTTGATGGTGTCACCTTGTAGCCTAAGCTTTGGCAAATCTCACAGGCTCTGACATTGTGAGAAAGGCCCAAACAGTACACAAAGATAGTGCGTCATCTTTGTAGATTTTATAACCACAAACATAATAATGGAACAAAGTCTCTTTGTCCTTCAGCAGCATGCAGAGTTGATGACGGGAAACTGAAAATAAAATAAACAGCAACGGCTTTCGATGTTGCTTCCTTCAGTAGGTCAGACAAGGAAGACAGACAGCAGGAGAAAGAAATGCGGAGTGTTGGGGCCGCCCATGTCATGTATGCACTGACACTGCAAATCACTGTGGGCAACCCCCAGCTAGCCAAACGTATGGTCTTTCGGATGAGACGTTAAACCGAGGTCCCATCTGCCTGTTCCGGTGGTAGTTCAGGTGGTTGTTAAAGATCCCATGGCACTTCTCGAAAAGAGTAAGGGAATTTCCCCGGTGCCCTGGCCAAATTTCATACTATTTGCCAGCAGATTAGGCCTTATGGTCTATTGAGTCTGCTCGAACCTAGATCCTTAGTTGGGTGCCGAGACCCTCCCATCCCTTGTGCTCCAGAAACCCGTATCATCCATCCCCACGCCCCTGGGACAGGCCATCATCTGATACATCCACTTTCTGTGTCTGTCCCACCCTCTCTTGAAGCCCTCCACTGTGGATCTCTGAACCAGCTCACCAGGCAGTGCATTCCAAGGGTCCACCACCCTCTCAGTGAAAAACCTCCTCCTCTTTCCCCTCACCCTTCCACCTTCCAACTTCAAACCATGTCCTCTGGTGATACCTCCCTGCTTTAGTCTAAGATCCCATCCATGTTTACCCTATTTATTCCTTGAGGTACTAGGACCTCAATCATGTCCCCTGTCTCTCCTCTCCTCCAATGAAAACAGGCAGAGCTCCTCAAGTCTGTCCTCGTAAGTCAAATCCCTAGCCCTCGTATCATCTTTGTTGCCCTCCTCTGTACCCTCTCCAGGAGCTGTATGTGCCCTCTTCAAGTGTGGTCTCCAGTACTGTACACAGTACTCAAGGTGTGGTCTAACCAGTCCATTGTACAGCAGCTGAATCACTTCCTTGCTCCTAGAGGTGATCCCCTTGCGATGCATCCCAACATCCTGTTTGCCTTGCTAGCTGCTCTCCTGCACTGCTCAGAGTTATTCATACATGTATCCACCATGACCCCTAGGTCTTTTTCCCCTGTTGAGGCTTCCAGCACCTCCCCTCCCAGGGTGTACCTGTGTTTAGGGTTTCCCCGACCAAGATGCAACACCTTGCACTTGGTGATATTGAAATTTAATTTCCATGTGTGAGCCCAGCTTTCCAGAGTGTCCAGGTCCCCTTGCAGGGCCAACCTCCCCTCTTCTCCCTCAACTACTGCTCCCATCTTGGAGTCATCCACGAAGAGACTCATTTCACACCCTATACCATCCCTGATGTCCGATATGTATGCATTAAACAGGATTGGACCCAGGACCCGAGCCCTGTGGTACCCCACTACCAACCTCTGTAGGGTTCGAGAGCTCCCCACAGACCACTACTCTCTGAGTGCATCCAGCTATCCAGTTTTCAATCCATCTGACCATCAAAGGGCCTACTCCTAACCCCATCAGTTTCTCCACCAGACCATTATGAGGGACAGAGTCAAGCGCCTTGCTGAAGTCCAAGAATAATACATCCACAGGCTTACCCCTGTCCAGTTCTGATGTTACCCATTCATAGAACTCCACAAGGTTGGTTTGACATGATCTACCTGGCACAAACCCATGCTGCCGACTATCCAGACCTCACCTCCTCCAAGTAAACCCCCAATCGTTCCTTTAGTATACTCTCCATTAATTTTCCCACCACGAGGTTAAACTGATGGGTCTATAGTTTCCTGGTACTTCCTTGACCCCTTTATGGATTGGTACCACATGTGCCTCTCGCCAATCCCTAGGTACCCTCCTGTCTCAAGTGACCTGCTGAAAAGCTCCTGGAGTGCAGCCAGTATGTCCGCCAATTCCCATAGTACTCTCGGATGAATGCCATCCGGCCCAGAGATTTGTCTTTCTTTAGGGCCTTGAGGGCAACCACACCCTTTGGTGGGATGGCATCATCCATCCCCTCCACCTTACTGGTCTTTTATCCTTATCCAGATGTGACACCCTAGGGTACCTTTCCCTCCTTTTGCTCCATTTCTGTTGCTCCCCTGATCCTCCCTGCAGCTTCTATCCCCTTTGTGCCTTCTTTGTAGATATCCCATCCCCCTCCCTAGTGAACACAGAGGCAAAGTACTCGTTAAATACTTCTGCCTGGTCCCTCGCCTCTTCCACCCACCCTCCTTCTGATCTCCATCTGCTGAGATGGCCCTTAGTTTTTCTCCGCTCCCCAATGTACCGGAAGAACCCCTTTTCCCCTCCATGTATCCCCTGTGCCAGCCGTTGCTCTTTACTGGACTTTGCTCCCCTCACCATACGGGTGACTTTTCTAGATGCAAGCTGGTACATTTCCTTATCCCTATCCCCTCTTGTTGTTTTATATTTTTTGTAAGCCGCCTTCTTTTCTCTGACTGCTACCTGGACCTCACTGGACCACCAGCATGGTTTATGTGACCTTGCTCCCTTACGTTTCAACTTAGCGCAGATCCTGACTGCCTCATGAAGTCCCGTTTTATGACCTCCCATCTCCTTTCCACACTTGTCGTTGAGGTAATCCCCTTCAAGTGATCCTTGAGAATATTTCCCATGCCCATAAAGTCTGCCCCCCTGAAGTCCACTGCCAGTGTCCTAGATCTCACCCCCACTCCCCCAATGCTTATTTGAAACCAGACAGTATTGTGGTCACTCCCAGTCAGGGGTCCTGTACAACCATGTCCCTTACCAGATCCCCATCTGCCAGAACCACATCCAGGACATGCCCCTCCTTGTAGGGCTCCATCACATGCTGTGTTAAGAACACATCCTGGAAGCCATCCAGCAGCCTCTGCTCCTTGGCCACCTTAGAGGACATGGTTCCCCAGTTTGTACCTGGCATATTAAGGTCCCCCATCAACACCACTCCTTCCCCTTTTGGACCACACTGGGCAATGATGTTGTCCAGCAAACCATCCTCTAGAACATCACTCATCCCGGGGGGCCTGTATGCTACTCCCAGCTTGACCTTATCTCCTGCTGGGGATCGTAAGGTGACCCATAAGGCCTCCACGTTTCCCTCTGCCTCTTCTACCATAGCAATTTCTATGTCATCTCTAATGAACATAGCCACTCCACCCCCTCTGCCCTCCTTTCTATCCTTCCTAAGCATAGTGTACCCCCGTACATTTAGGTCCCAGTCATGGTTTTGTTGTACGTTTCCGTGACTGCCATACATCCACCTCCCTCGAACAGCATGGCCTGGAACTCTGGCAACTTGTTTCCCAAGCTCCTGGCATTAACTAACACTAACTCCCACCCCTTATCCCTGATCCTCTTTGTCGAACCCCATCCAGATTCCTTATACTTCCATCCTCCCCCTGCTCCTCCTGAAACCTCCATCTCCAGTCTGTTTCCCCCTTCCCCCCCTTGGGCTTGAAGGCTACTCCCCTCATCTGGAGGGGAGGGCTTCTGGTCAGCCCCTCCCTTATCCCTTCCCTTTCTTGTATGTAGTCAGCCATCCCCTGTTTAAGGACTTCCTTCCCTAATGGGGCAAGATGAAACCTGTCCTTGGCATATAGTCCCTTATCCTCCCAAACTCCATTCCAGTTCCCTAACACCCCCAACCCATTCTCTTCCCCCCACTTCCTGAGCCATTCATTAACCTCTGTGAGCTTCATTTTTTTCTCCACTGAGGCCTTTGGTACTGGCAATATCTCAAAAGGAAATGTTGCATCCATTATCCCGACAGACTCTGGCAAGTTCTTGGAACCTTGCTTGGATTTCCATAATGCTATTTCCCTCTAGATCATTAGTTCCCAAATGCACCAGGAGATCCGGTTTCCCTCCACAATCCCTAACCATTTCATACACCATGAACTTTGCTCTGTGCCCTGTCAGCCCAGAGATACTCACTACCTTCACCTGGCTATGGCATCCACCCCCCTGTCCCTCCCAATGGATACCCTTAATCATCGAGTCTCCCAGTAACAGAACCTTAACACCGCCATCATCCTTATGGTTACCTCCACTATGCCCTCTCAGCCCCCTCCCCACTTTATTCATGATCGCAATTTCATGGGAGTCTTCCTGCCTTATTAGAGACCCCCTTGTCACCCTCCCCTTTCTGCCTCCCTTGCTATTTTGCCCACTTAACTCAAACCCCCTCTGAATAGGTGTCCCCTTTAACCATCTCTTATCTGAACCATTTATCCTGGCCCTGATGGTTTCCCCTTCCCCACACACCATCCCCCCTTTGTAATAGTACCCCTGTCTCCAGAGGCTCTCTGTTGGTCCCCTTTAGCTAGGGCCCCATCCTTGGTACTGACCTTCCTGCTGAAGGGGGGGCTCCTCTCCCATCTCCTTGTCTCCCAGTTTCTCTCCAACCATGCTCTCCTCCCTCATGTCTGGAATATGTTGCATCTCCCCCATTTGCTTAACATATATGTTTCCCTTCTCCCTCTGGGACTATGTCTATCCTTTCCATAGCTGGTCTGTGATGCCCTATGGGTATCTGACTCCTCCCCTGGCCTCTGTATAAGTTTCCTCATTTCCACCAACCCCTTCCTCCCCCTCTAGGATGCTTAGTATCTCAAATTTATTGTGACACTCTATGTCAGCCTCCATCAAGTAACCCGAGTTTCCCCTGACTGCATCTCTAAACTGACCCTCTTCTTCCTCTCTTGCACTGTTCACCTTAGGAGCTCCCTTCCCACAGTCTGCTGTTTTAGGCTTCCGCACAACAGCCCCTCCTGACTCTTCCCCCTCCAGTCTCCTTGAATTCAGAATTTTCACCCTGTACGGTTTCCCCTTAGCATCAACTTCCCTATCTAAGGGTCCTCTGTCCCTAATATCCCCCCTTCTGCTTGCTGTAGCATAATGTCCTGTAATTTCAGAGCGTTGCCCCAGCCTCCCCTCAGCCCTACCCTTCTGCTGCCCATATCCACACCCCCTATCCTTGGACAGCTCTCACAGCTACTCCTCAACCAATTACCTCACTCTTGATACAAGATAGCTGTCTACAGAGTGGGCAGCCTCCCTCTCTCCAGGCCCAATTTAGAATTATTGCCATCCCACAGCCTGTGCAGCCTACAACCCTCCGAAGATGCCTGCCATGGTGGAATATGGCCACCTGATTATCCCCTCTGTTTATAATAGCACACCCTTTTCTCAGTCCCTTTCCCTGGGTACAGTTTCTCTCTATACTGACTGTAGTTATTTACAAACCCAATTTCAACCCCACCAACAAAGTTCCCAAGTCTCACAAACACATACAGTCCAGTATGTGTTGGGTCCCCTAACAGTGT
This sequence comes from Neoceratodus forsteri, assembly GCA_016271365.2. NCBI lineage: Eukaryota > Metazoa > Chordata > Ceratodontiformes > Ceratodontidae > Neoceratodus > Neoceratodus forsteri. The sequence goes on from JADMNL010000025.1 coordinate 200,902,682, forward strand.
GTGTAAGCAGACACCAGGTACCATATGATGTCACAGGCCCACCAACTCCTGTTGCTTCAAATTTCAGTCCCAAACAGAAATACTCAGCCCTTCAATCCCAACCCCCAGTGGCTTTTCAGTATTTAAGAAAGCCTACAAAACAGGGTGGGTACCTTGTAATTTTCCCTGCCAAACAACTATCCCCAAACCTACAATATCACAGCCCAAGTATCAGTTCAAATTCAAGGTAATAATTTTTAACACATAGAACTAATTTCACTTACAAACTATTCAAATATTTCAGTTAAAAACAAAATATAACTCCTGTCCTCTTTTCTACCAACCTGTTGCTTAAGCTCCCAAGTGAACAATGAAAGCCACAGTAATTCCTGTTTAAAGACAAGTTAATTTCAGCTAATGTCCCTTCCCCCTAACACCAGGCAAACAACACATTTAAATTACCTTCTAATTTTCCCTGCCAAACAACTATCCCCAAACCTACAATATCACAGCCCAAGTATCAGTTCAAATTCAAGGTAATAATTTTTAACACATAGAACTAATTTCACTTACCAACTATTCAAATATTTCAGTTAAAAACAAAATATAACCCCTGTCCTCTTTTCTACCAACCTGTTGCTTAAGCTCCCAAGTGAACAATGTAAACTTGTAAGGGGGGGAAGGGATAAGGAGGGCTGACCAAACCCTCCCTCCAGATGAGGGAGTAGCCTTCAAGCCCAAGGGGAGGGAAACAGACTGGAGATGGAGGTTTCAGGAGGAGCAGGGGGAGGATGGAAGTATTGTTCCCCCCATTAACTAAAATACCACCAACAGATTAATCTGGTTCAAGGTCAGTTGGCATTCATCCGTATCCCCTCACCCGGGTTGTGCCTGAAAATAGGCAGGATTTGTCTAGTGCACTTACCCGGTCAACAAAAACTAAATAAATAAATAAAATGGTCTTAAAGCTGACAGCTTACAGTTCTTTTTTTTATTCAGATTTTTATCCCCCAGGAGCTGGCAGGCAGAGCTTCAGCACCCCCATGGGGGGCTCACATCTGTTCCCGGACCCATAACCCCATCTCTGGGATCACATCTGGGGGCTTCATGGAGCAAGTCAGCTCATTTTTTTTTTTTCACATTTTCTCCCCCTCCCCTGCCGCCTCAGCCATGCCTACATGTCTGAAGGCATGCGCACACCGCAGTACCGAAGCGCCCTACCTGTGCATCCCACCTGGAGGCAGCTGTACTGCGGGGGTGGCAATGTTCCTCCCCAGGAGAGAAGAGCTGCCTTTCAACTGCTCTACCCAACTCCCCCGGCTCATTCCTGAACCTGGGTTGCCGGCGTGGCGTGAGGTGTGGCATCCAGCGCCTCAGCACCACCGGGACGGCCTAATGGCTTACAGTTCTAAAGGTGTGGCCTGATGGAGGAAATATTCTCAATGAAGATCCTATGCTTCAGAGAAGATAGTAACTCTAGAGCCACAGACACTGGCTAAGGCCACTGAGTGTTTTATTTATTTTAAAAATCTTTCATTCGGAATAGTACTTTGGGAAGGAAAGATCCTGTATCCAAGGGTGTCCTGTACATGCATATACCAGCCTCTTCCCCCTCATATTTTTGGGCCTACTCATTCATGCTGTGATACAGTTAAGCTGCTGTCCGTAGATGCGCTGAGTGATGCACAATGTTGCCACTAGTTTTTGACTTACAGGGGATCTCCAAGCTGGGATGGATAGCAGCTGCCACATTTTTGACTGGAGGCGGTGGTGAATGTCTTCCATCAATCATGTCAGATTCAGCATCCTGAGCTTCGCCATGAATTACCGCAATTCCTAATCTCAATCGCTCAGCAAAGGACTGTGCTCTGAAAAAAAGCCAGACCTCATCAATCTCCTGGGCACAAGCTGCATAACTGCACATGTGTGGAAAAAGCAAACAAATGGAGACAGAAGCCACTGCAGACATGACACTGCTGACGGGACAAGACATTTACCATAAGGAGTTTCTTCCTTCATCACTGATTAGACTACCTGAGTCTGAGGGACTTGCTTTGGGCCCAATCTCAATCAATCCCAGGGGCAGAGGTCTTTTGAGTACCATGCCCCTACTCGGCTCAACTCTCTTGGTTGTGATGTACTTGTTGAATCTAAGCCTGGGCCTTTTAAACGTAAGCTCCGGCAGCACCTCTCAGCACTCTGTACCTGTGACTGCCCAACTTCGGGCACCTCGGACTCCACTACTCTAGACTTGATCTTCGCACTTAATCCTTGCCATTATCACCCTATCTCTATCACCCAGAACCTGCCTTCCTCTCTCCTCTGCTTCCCACCACGCTCGTCCCTTTCTGGCCCTACTACCCTCCTTACCCCTCTTCACTTAACGGTGTCTCCTTTGGCTGATCCGCCCTACCCACAGACGTCATGCCAAGTATCTTGTACACACTGAAACTTACTTGCCTTTTGGACTCCTGGTGAACTGTATATTGCTCTCAGCGTTTTTGCCTCAATATTTATACTATGTCTTCTTGTACAACGTGTAGTCTAATTGATGTAGCTCCTTCCTATTGTATCCTATTGTAATTTCTGCTCTGTCCTAGTTTTAACTTTCTGTCTGGATTTGTCTTCATTACCCTCTGACGTGGAACCTTTGTAAAAGAGCTCTCAGCTCAAAGGTACTTGTAATCCGAATCAATAATAAATAAAAAAATATAAAAAAAAATATTATATGACAGCTCAATGCAGAAAGCAATTTTTTTTTTTTTTTTGGCAGTGGCTTTATTTATGGTTCCTCATCTATGCACTCATCTCAGTTCTGGCCATTTGCCTATTCAACCCACCCCAGAACTACCCTCAATACTGCACATTCCACGCTCCCTTGCCAAACACCCCAAGCAGAACCCTGATTTACGGCCAGTGCCATTATACAGTCTAGAGAGACCTGGATGACTTATGAGGAGAGCAGGGAAGGAGTTGCACATTCCTACGGGCCTGACAGGCAGGTGTGCTGACTGGCTGCCCATCATCCACTCACCAAATGGCCCCTGTCTGGGACAGTCGTGCAAGTGGAAGATGTCTTACAGTACATGATCACCTGCGCTACCAATGACATCTCCAATAGCCCACCACAGGTATCGCTCATGCAGCAGACTGCAAGACACCCCCACACTAGTACTACAGCTTCCTGATGGGGCACTCACAGCCCTCCCAACCAGCCTCTGTTCCTGCCATCCCAGGCTCAGGGGGCCATCAGCATGCCAGGCAGCCAAAGCAGCTGGCGTCATGGAGTCTGAGGAAGACAAACATTTAATACCAAAGGCAACAAACAAGCATGTGTTGGCACGCACACACAAAACCATTTTAAAATAAAATCCTATAGGGTTACCCACTGGCCCAGTGGTATCAATCACATCGCCCTACCACGCAAGCAATCCAGGTTCAGGTACGAACCCGGGAAGCCTGTATATGAGTGGCAGCGGCTGGAGAGTGCTGCAGGAGGCAAATAAAAACAAACACTACAAATATAGAAGGAGATCTAAATGTAATGGTCAATTTTCTTTTTTTTTTAATGTATTTACAAATTAAGCCACACTGAGCCAAGGCTGCTTTCCCTTGTGTGCCCTGGGGGAAGGGGAATACAAACAGGGGATTAAACAAAACCTCCAAGCATTGAATAATAATGTTAATACACAATGAAACAGGTCAGCTCAAAATACTGTAGACACACTAGGAAAGCAACAACACTGTACAAAGGGCTAATGGGAAATACAATGATAAAAAAATGTAATAAAAAAAATAGCAGGCAGTTCCCAAATGAATACATACTTTAAAGCAGCTTATGAACTTTACTTTAGAACCCTAAACTTCATATCACACAAATATATTTCACTTGAAGTGCACTGTGTAGTGCTGAAAGCTGGAGTACTAATATTTACAGTACTAGTCGGCTCAGTGACAGGTATCAAATCACTAACTTTGTTTAACACGTCACATAAAAATAGGTTACTCACCTGTAACCATAGTTCTAGGAGTGGTATACAGTTCACGTCCACACAATGGCAATTCCACTGGAAAGTGCAGATTCACCTGAACATCTTCAAGTTAAGCTCCTCCCACACCCGGGCAGTGTAGCCCTCGGCTCCACCCTGTGACACCAGCTCTTGAACGCAGGAAGTATGGATCCATGTGCCACTTTCAAGGGGAGGTTGGATGGGTGGTGTGGATGTGAACTATATACCGCTCTTAGAACTACAGTTACAGGTGAGTAAAATCAGGTTACTCACCTGTAACAGCAGTTCTAGGAGTGGTATATGGTGTACATCCACCCTTCTGGCAGTGATCCTTTCCCTTTAACATCAGTTGGAACATCTTCAAGCTGGCTCCTCCCACTCATCCAGGTGGTAACTCCCCCAGTGCCGCCCTGTGACATCAGATCTTGCCCGCTGGAAGCCAGACCAGTGAGCCACTTGCCAGGGGAGTTCGAGTGGGTCAGTGTGGACGTAAACCATATACCACTCCTAGAACAACTGTTACAGGTGAGTAACCTGATTTTTCTAGGGACATCGACAAGGTGTACAGTATTCACACTTCTGGCAAACTCCTAGCAATTCTCTGAGAGGAGAGGGCAAGGTGCACAATCCCCTATGTAGGGAAGACAGACTGAAGAACTGAGGCCCCAAAACCAGCGTCCCGGCATGACTCAGGGTCGATGTGGTAGTGGGAAATGAAGGTGAGTGCTGACTTCCAGGTAGCAGCCCTGCAGATTTCCTGGATTTGGATGTCCCTGGAAGCAGCAACCGAGGCAGTGTTTTGACAACCTATAGCACAGGTCGATGTAGGACACAATCCACCTGCCAATCATCCGCTCAGCTGCCAGCATGTCAGGTGTGGCTTCAGCATAGGTGACAAAGAGTTTTTTAAAGCAAAGGCCCTATTCAGCACGACAGCAGCAAGGAGGGAACCTTCTTCTTCCAGCAGAAAGGAAGATCTGACATCACAGGGCACTGCTGGGGAAGTTACCACCCAGGTGGGTGGGAGAAGCCAACTTGAAGACGTTCCGGCTGATGTTAAAGAGAAAGGATCACTGCCAGAAGTGTGGATACGTACACCATATCCATATCCCTAGAACGTATTTTTCTAAGGGCATAGATATACTTCACTATCCACACAATGGCAGATTTCCAGCAGTTCTCTGGGAGGAGAGGGCAAGGTGCCCACCCCTATTTTGGAGATGAGAACTGAGGTCCAAAAGCAGCATCCCGGCGAGATTCGAGGTCGATGCTGTAGTGGGAGACAAACGAGTGTGCTGACTTCCATGAAGCAGCCCTACAGATTTCCTGTACGGGGATGTCTCTGGAGGTAGTCATCAAGGCAGCGGAATGTCAGGTAGAATGAGCCCTAAGCCCTACAGGAGGCTTCCTAACAGCCAATCTATAGCAGAGGTTGATGCAGGATGAAATCCACCTGGCAATCATCCACTTTGCTGCCAGTCTGCTAGGCGTGGCTTCAACATATCCCACAATCAGCTGGTGAGCCTCACCTCGAACTACAGCCATGTGCTCCTTATAATAAGCAAGCATCTGCCACAGGTTCACGGTTTGGTGTCTACGGTCCACCTCTGAAGATGGGTTCATAAAGTATACTAGTATGTTGATCAACTAAGTTAAGGTATAACTCCAACACAACCTTCAGGAGAAACTTTGGGTGGGGGTGAAGGATAACCTTGTCCTTGGGGAAAACCAGGTAGGGAGACTCCACTGAGAGTGCCTGTAGTTCGTCAACCCTTCTAGCAAACGTGACAGTCACCAAAGGCAGTCTTCCACGACAGGTGAGACATTTCACACCTGTGCACAGGCTCAAATGTCTTGCCCATGAGCACAGCCAGCATCAGCAGTTGGTCCCATGGTGGTGGTGATGGTTCATGCACCTGAGGGGACAGGTGGTCAAGGCTCTTGACAAAGCACCTGACCACCTTCTCCTGGGCCACTGTCGGCATACCACATCACGCCCGGTATGCAGAGATGGCTGCTAGGTGCACCGTGAGGGTCGTCACTCGCAGTCCCAACTGGGAGATGGACCAGAAGTACTCCAGGATATCAGCCACAGAGCAGGTAAGGGATCAAACTCCTTGCCCGGATACCAAATGGAAAACGGTTTCCATTTAAAGGCGTAGCACCAGTGAATCGACTCCTTTTAGAAGGCCTCCACAACGTGGGGCACCTCCACTGATTTTAAACTCTAGCTGCTCAGGAACCAGGACATCAGGTGCAGGGACTAAAGGTCCAAGTGTAGGACCGTCCCCTGTTTTCTGGTCAGCAGGTCCAGACAAAGAGGCAACTGCAAAAGATGCCTACTGCTGAGGCTGAGGAGATCTGGGTACGAGAACTGCCGTGGCCAGTCTGGAGCTATCAGGACCATCCATACCTTGTCATTCCGGGTTTTGACCATCACCTTGTGGATCAAAGGGATGAGAGGGAAGGCGTACATGAGGCCTAGGGTTCAGGGCCTTGCGAAGGCATTCGCCATGAGTATCCCGGACGGAGGGGGGCAGGCAGAGAACAGCCTCAGTTCTGCGTTCTCCCAGGAGGCAAAAAGGTCAATCAGAGGTGTACCCCACAGGGAGAACAGATGGTCCACCACCTCCTGATTCAGGGATCACTCATGATGGTTCTCCTACCTGGTTGAGAGTGCCCACCAGCTGACTGTCTGCTCCAGGGACATAAATCTCTAGGAGATTTGCACCCAGGCTGCGCACGACGGTTCAGGTGCAGAGGACCTCCCGACACAAGAGAAGAAAGTGCGGGCTGTCCTGCCTGTTCAGGTACAACATGGTCGTGGTGTTGTCTGTCTGGACTTGCATGACTTGACCCCCAAGTAAGGGAGCGCATTCCATCAGAGCTAGCCACACTACACAAAGCTCCATCAGGATGATGTGGTGACGGGACTCTCTGGGTGACAACAGCCTGTAGGCTCTGTGGTCCCCCAGGTGCACTCACCACCACCCACCAGAGATGCATCTGTCATGAGAGTAACAGCCAGTTCTGGGTGGACTAGATATTCTCAGATCGGCCAGATGGCATCTCACATCAGCTGGATCACTGTGACCGGTTGGTCCAAGTATCCTAGGTGCTGGGACCACTGACAGCCCAACTCACATTGCAGGTTCCACATCTGCCAGCAGGCTCACTGGACCATGCTGACACAGGATGCCATGTACCTCAGCAACTGCAGTAAGTCCCAGGCAGGGTGTGAGCACCCAACCTGAAATGATCGGGCAAAGGAGGTAAGATCCAGTGCCAAGTCCACAGGGAGGTGGGCCTTGGCATGCCGGTAGTCTAGCTCTGCCCCGATGAAGTCAATCACCTGTGAGGGGACCAGTTTGGACTTGGCGGGGTTTACCAACAGATCCAAGTCTCTGCAGGTCTGGAGGGCCAGATACCTAGACCACTCCACGGCTGCCTTGGATGGCCAGGCAATCAATCAGTCATCCAGGCAGAGTTACACTCTGATGCCCTTGTGCCACGGGAAAGCTGCCACCAGTGCCATGCATTTGGTGAAGACCCTGAGCACGGACAAGAGGCCAAAGGACATGACCTGGAAATGACAGAGAACCCCTTCTGCGCTGAACTGAAGGTACCGCCAGTGGGACACACGGACTTGGATGTGGAAGAACTTGTTCTGGAGGTCCAGGAAGCAAACCCACATGCCCTGGTCTAGGGATGGTATGATCTGGTTCAGGGTTGCCGTCCAGAATTTGCGCTTCCTCATGTGCTGATTGAGACTGTGCAGATCCAGTATGGGACCCTAGCTCCCCATCCGTTTCTGGAGCAGGAAGTACCTCGACATGTACCCCTGACTTGCTAGGTCATCAGGGACGTGGGCTATAGCCCCTTTTGCAAGAAGCTGAGCGACATCCTCCCTTAGGGCAAGGCAGCATGTCCTGTGACACTAAGGACTCCCTTGGAGCACAGGATCAGTAAGGTGAGAGAGCCTCGAAATCTAGAGGCAGCCCTCTGCCTACCACCTCAAGACCCCACTTGTCTTTGGTAATGATGAACCAGTGTGGCCACAAGTGGTGAAGTCAAATGCCAACAGGAAGCTGGGTGAGGGACTGGACAGAAGAGAGGTTTACACCCACCGACCCATCACTGGACAGCTTTGGAGGGGGCACCAGTCGGTGTACCATGATATGAGTGTGTTTTATAGAGTAGCTCAATAAGAGCAACTCAATAAAACCGCTCGTAGGAAGAGTGACCGCTGCAGAATAGTGAGGAGTAGGTTAGAGCGAGTGTACCAGTGAGCTGTACTCGCTACACTCACTAGACAGAGCTAAGAGAAGTGGTTTGGCCAAGCCCTGCCAAGCTGGCTATTTGGTGCAGTGACTAGAATCACCGCCAATGAAACTGAAGGACCTGGGCTCGGGTCCTGGTGCAGGACAGAATTTGTTTTGTCCTGTTTTTTTCAAGTCCCCCTCCGAGTTAGTAATCCTTAAGTTGAGGGACATGGAGGCTTACCCTAAAATGTTTTTTTATTTTTTGTTGGAAAAGTTAGCGACTGTCGCTGTTTGCAACGGTCACTCTGTTCGTCGCCCTTCTGACATCAGGTGGTTTTTATGGTGCTCTTTTTGTTTGGCGAGATACAATACTCGCCCTTATCATATAAAACCCACCAGCCACTGGGGCTGGAGGGATAGCACTTCCCCTACACCAGACTCTTTCTGGCCCCTGGCCAAAGAACTCTGTCTTAAGGCACCAGGCTTGGTATTGCCCCTGCTTGGGCTGCTATGGCAGAAATTACCAAAACTGAAGGCCCTCTTTTTCAGTTTCTGGGCCTTAAGGTCCTTCTGGGATGAAGCCACAGAGTCCACGGTGGCACCAGACTTCTCAGTGCTGGTGAAATAACATTCCACTCCTAGGCCAAAGAGGTCGGTGCCCAAAAAAGGGACACTGGCCAGCTTATATTAAGTGTCTGCCATGAAGGTAGACAGTCTCCAGCAGGCCCTGCAATTCATCGCGACTGCTGCTGCCATGGCATGGGCGCAGGAGCTGCCCATGTCTAAGACCGTCTGGAGCTGGTGCTTATCCAGCACTTGAGTCTGGTCTCTGAATAACATCTCCGGTAGCTGCTTGTCAGCAAGTAGGTGAGGAAGGAGATCATCCAGCACTCCCAACAGTGAGTGACCACAGCTGGCCATCATCATGGCATAGTTCACCTGACAGAGACTGAGAGAGGAGGCATCGCAGACCTTCCTGGCTGTGAGGTCATGCTTCTTTGACTCCTTGTTTGAAGGATTGCCCCCATCCCCTTGGTTTCTGGACTTCCAGAAAGCCGTGTCCTCGACAAGACCCTCAGCCAAGGGATGGTCCAAGAACCCGGAAAGGAGCACATACTTGCAGACCATACAGGCGAAGAGTGCTGGTCAGGATGCTGACAAAGCTCCAGGGCCGCTCCCAATACAGCCTCAGCCATAGGAAAGGCACCCCCCTCCCTGGGATTTGTCACTATTGAGGGTGTCTGTGAAAGGGTACTTGGCCCTTTTCTGAACAGGCTCCAGAGTGGCAGACATGGACTCTGAGATGAGTCAGAGTAGGGCCTAGAATGACACTGGCCAATGGTCAGTAGTATGTGTCAACTACAGCATTGATAAGCCATCCGAGTCGTCCCAGGACTCTTCAAAAAAAGAACAGTTACGTACTTACAGTAAATGGAAATTACGTACTTACCATAATTCTTGATCTTCTTGGACGAAGTCTCCACCACTCATTCACACTAATGGGACCACGACAGAGGCACTAGGACCCCGCGGGAGCCAAAAATCTTTAGGAGGGCCGACGCCGCAAGACTAGCTAGCGTCATATAGGCTATCTCGGAGTCGACCCTCCAACCGCCTCAGTACCTTTTCAACCAAGGAGGTGCAGCATACACTAATGAAAGAAAACCTAACCCTAACTTCCGGGCATGAGAAGGCCTGGATGACCCATGTAAAAAGGGTAAATTCAACACTGCCTTCACAGCCTGAACAACAAGGAAGTGAAGACCAAAACACAACGAGTGAGCTCAGGGGATGGTGGGTGGGCGTGTGAATGAGTGGTAGAGACTTTGTCCAATTACAGTGGTGTGAAAAAGTATTTGCCCCCTTCCTGATTTTCTCTATTATTGCATATTTGTCACACTGGATGTTTTCAGGTCTTTAGACAAAATGTAATATTAGATAAAGGGAACCTGAGTGAACAAATAACACTTGTTTTTTTTTTATTTCACTTATTTAATGAAAAAAAGTTAACCAACACCAATTGGCACTGTGTGAAAAAGTAATTGCCCCCTTACACTTAATAACTGATTACGCCTACATTTAGCTGCAATGACTGCAACCAAACACTTCCTATAATTCAATATCAGTCTTTCACATCACTGTGGAGGAATTTTAACCCTCTTCCTCACAGAACTGCTTTAATTCAGTAACATTTGGTAGGTTTTCGAGCATGAGCTGCTCGTTTCAGACTACCAAGTATCTCTATTGGGTTTAAGTCTGGACTTTGACTAGGCCACTCCAAAACTTTAATTTTACTTCTTTTTAGCCATTCTGATGTGGACTTGCTTTTGTGTTTTGGATCATTGTCTTGCTGCATGACCCAACTACGCTTCAGCTTCAGCTGACGGAAGGATGACTGGACATTCTCCTTAAGAATTTTCTGGTACAGAGCAGAATTCATGGTTCCTTTAATTATGGCAAGTCATCCAGGCCCTTAGGCAGCTAAGCATCCCCACACCATCACACTACCACCACCATGTTTGACTGTTGGTATGGTGTTCTTACTGTGGAATGCTGTGTTTGCTTTACACGAGACATTATGGGATCCATGTTGTCCAAAAAGTTCCACTTTGGACTCATCTGTCCATAGAACATTTTCCCAAAAGGCTTGTGGATCATCCAGGTGCTTCTTGGCAAATGAGAGATGAGCATTTATGTTCTTCTTGGTTAGCAGTGGTTTCTGCTTGCTACTCTCACATGAAGCCCATTTTTGCCCAGTCTCTTTCTGATTGTGGAGTCATGAACACTGACCTTAGCTGAGGCAAGAGAAGCCTGCAGTTCTTTGGATGTTGTTTAGGATCCTTTGAGACTTCTTGGATGATTTTACACTCGCCCTTGGAGTAATTTTGGCAGGCCGCCCACTCCTGGGAAGGTTCACTACTGTTCCAAGTGTTCTCCATTTGAGATTATGGCTCTCACTGTGGTTCGATGGAGTCCCAGAGCCTTAGAAATAGCTTTGTAACACTTTCCAGACTGATAGAGGGCAACAAAATGTTTTTCTGATCTTTTCAGGAACTTCCTTTGATCATGGCATAATGTGCTTGTTGAATCTGTGTGCTGGCAATGTGACTCTGATGGTAAGGGCCAAAATAAGTGAGGTTTATATTGAGCAGGGCTGGCTGTAGTCAAGCCTGGCTGTGTTCAATCAGCTGACTCTAATTATCCCTTTAATTGGGTTGATTTAACTAGGGGCCAATTACTTTTTCACACAGTGCCAGTTGGTGTTGGTTAACTTTTTTCATTAAATAAATGAAATAAGTAAAAAAAAAAAAAGTGTTATTTGTCCACTCAGGTTCCCTTTATCTAATATTATATTTTGTCTAAAGACCTGAAAACATCCAGTGTGACAAATATGCAATAATAGAGAAAATCAGGAAGGGGGCAAATACTTTTTCACGCCACTGTAGATCAAGAATTACGGTAAGTATGTAATTTCCATATTTTCCTGGACTAAAAGTCTCCTCCACTCATTCACACTAATGGGAGAGTACCAAGCTAAAAATCAACCCCCTCGAGTAGGGCAATAGGAGACAGAGCTCACTCAGGATAGAAGTCCATAAGGACTGTCCTGCCGAAAAAAGAGAGCTGTCTGGCCTGGACATCCAGAATATAGTACTTCACAAAGGTATGCACTGAGCTCCAACTCGCCACCTTGCAGATGTCTGCAACGGGTACATTATGAATCTCCTCCAGGAAGCCGCAATTGCTCAGATAGAGTGGTGTGAACCCGGCCGTACAACTTGGCCTGTGTCATGGATTAGTAGTGTCGAAGACATACTACTACTTTGCCTTCCTATCCTCTTTGAGCTTTACTGCTTGAACACATCAACAGCTTCTGCCAATACTTATACTCAGTTTGACTTCTACTACTCCAACATGCTTGCTACTGCCACTCCACTACCTCTAACCCCCTCTGCTCTCATCAGCAAGCGTATTAGCCCAATAGTCAGATACCTTCACCTTCATCTGAAGCCGCCACCCTGCATGTCTATCAGGGCGTACCTCATCACCCCGCTATGGTTACTAACCCTATCCCTTATACTATCCGGCCACATTGAGATCAACCCTGGTCCATCTCTGCGTCCTGTCATAACCTTGCCCCCCACCCACCACTCTCCCTAAAACCGATGGACTAACTTTCGCCCACCTGAATGCTAGGAGCCTTATGGCCAACCTCCCTGACCTCCAGGCTTGGATCTATACTAACGTCCCGGACGTCCTCGCCATCACAGAAACCTGGCTTAAGCTCACAGTGCCTGACTCTCAGTGCCACTTTCCTGGATACAGCATGCTTTGTATCGACCGTCCTGGCACTAAAAGGGGAGGTGGCCTTGCCCTCTACTTCAAAACTCACCTAAACATTACCCTTCTGCAGGACCCCCTCCTACCAAACTGTGAAATCCTGCACTCCCTACTGCTTCATGACGGTGTAAAGAAAATACAGGTTACTCACCTGTAACAGGAGTTCTAGGAATGGTATATGTTGTTCATCCACACTTATTGGCAGGTTCCTTGCAGCTTTAAATCTTGCCAGAAGGTCTTCAAGCTGGCTCCTCCCACCACCGGGTGGTATAACTCTCGGCTCCGCTGGCGCCAGATCTGGCCGCTGGAGAACTCAGGTTGTGCGTGAAGCCTGGAGGTCGAGAATGTAGGATGAACAACATATACCATTCCTAGAACTCCTGTTACAGGTGAGTAACCTGTATTCTAGGACATGGATATGTTGTTCATCCACACTTATTGGCAGACTCCTAGCAGTTCTCCGGGAGAGGAGGCACGACACCCCTACTTAGGAATAAAGACTGAGAACCGAGGCCCCAAAACCAGCATCCCGGGCGTGACTCAAGGCTCGATGTGGTAATGGGTGATGAAGGTGTGTGCTGACTTCCAGGTAGCAGCCCTGCAGATTTCCTGGATAGGGACATCCCTGGAAGCAGCCACCGATGCAGCAGTATGACGGGTAGAATGAGCTCTTATCCCTCTGGGAGGCTCCATGCCCGCCAGCTTATAGCAGAGATCTATGCAGGAGGTGACCCACCTGCCTATCGTCCACTTGGCTGCAGGTCTGCCAGGTGCGGCTTCAGCGTAGGTGACAAACAGCTGGCGAACCTCTCCCCGAATTTCAGCCGTGCGCTCCTTATAATAAGCGAGCGCCCTTCTAGGGTCCAAAGTATGGAGCCTGTATTCGGCCTCCGAGGTGTGACTGGGGTAGAACACCGGCAGAGTCAACACCTGGTTAAGGTGAAACTCCGACACCACCTTCGGAAGGAATTTCGGGTGGGGGCGCAGGACAACCTTGTCCCTGTGGAAGACCAGGTAAGGAGACTCAATGCAGAGCGCCTGGAGTTCTCCCATCCTTCTGGCTGACGTGATAGCCACCAAGAAGGCGGTTCTCCACGACAGGTGAGAGAGAGTTCACACCTGTGCATTGGTTCAATGGCTTGCCCATGAGCTTTGCCAGTACCAGCAGTAAACTTCCACAGAGGTGGAGGTTCTCGCACCGAGGAAATGTGTGATCAAGGCCTGAAAAAGCACCAGACCACCTTCTCCCTGCGCCATCGGACTGCCCCCGCCCACGCCGGTAAGCAGAGATGGCTGCTAGGTGCACCTTTAGAGTCGCCGACCTAAGCCCTTGACTAGAAAGGGACCATAAATAGTCCAAATGCTCGCCAAGGAACAGGAGGAAGGGTCCAAGCCCTTTGCCTGACACCAAATGGAAAATCTCTTCCATTTGAAGGCATAGCATTTCCTGGTCGACTTTCACGGACGCCCAACAACACTGAGGACCTCGTCGAAAGACCCAAGGCCTGGAACTCTAGCCACCAGGAACCAGGCGCCAGGTGCAGGGATTGAAGGTCCGGATGGAACACCTTCCCCGACTGACTGAGAGCAGGTCCGGCGAGCTGGAAGCTGCCTCGAAGCCTGGAGCTGAGGCTGAGGAGATCTGGTACCAGAACTGGCGGCCAGTCTGGGGCTATCAGAATCACCTGTGCCTTGTCCCTCCTTGCCTTAAGTGGGCACCTGTGAATCAAGGGAAATGGGGAAGAGGCAAGAGGCCCGGGTCCACAGCCTCGAGAAGGCATCCCCTGCAGCGAGCCCTGCTGAGGGGACGGGCATGAACAGCCTCAGCTTGCTCTTCCTGAGGCAAACAGGTCCACCTGAGTGTGCCCCAGTGGGAGAACAGATCTTGTACTACCTCCGCAGGAGAGACCACTGTGAGATGCAGCCCCTATCCGGCTCAGGGCATGGGCCAGGGTGTTGGAGGCCCTGCCACATGAATGGCTAGGAGATCCGCCTCCAGGCTGCGACGAGTGACCAAATGCGGAGAGCTCTTGCATAGAAACATGGAGCGCGCCCCGTCCTGGCGGTTTAGGTAGTACATGGTCGTGGTACTGTCCATCTGGACTCGGACCACTTGACCCCGGAGAAACGGAGCAAAGGCGGTGAGAGCTAGGCGGACCGCTCAGAGCTCCAGCAGGTTGATGTGGCATTGGGACTCCCGCGGGGACCAGAGGCTGTGTGCTCGGTGTTCCCCCAGATGGGCACCCCAACCCATCAGAGAGGCATCGGTCGATAGAGAGACCGTCGGCTTGGGGCGGACAAATGGGATACCCTCCTGCAGATGAGATGGAACGGTCCACCACCGGAGAGCTGCCCACATCTCCTGGTCACCACCACTAGCTGGTCCAATGGATCGCAGCTGCCAGACCACTGGCTGGCCAGTCCTCACTGAAGGGGCGGATGTGCCAGCGTGGCCAACGGACCACGCCGGTACAGGCCGCCATGAGACCCAGGAGACGCAGGGAAGTCCCGGCAGGGAGTACATTGCCCAACCAGAAATGATTGGGCAAAGGAGGTAAGAACCTCGCCCTGTCCGCCGGGAGCCATGCTCTGGCTCAAAGAGAGTCGAGCTCTGCCCGATAAACAGAATCACCTGCTTCGGCTCGAGTTCCGACTTGGCCTCGTTGATGAGAAGGCCGACTTGAGAGCAAACCTGGAGGGCCAGATCT
The DNA here is from genome assembly GCA_016271365.2 of Neoceratodus forsteri. Lineage (NCBI taxonomy): Eukaryota > Metazoa > Chordata > Ceratodontiformes > Ceratodontidae > Neoceratodus > Neoceratodus forsteri. The sequence continues at coordinate 200,917,982 of JADMNL010000025.1, forward strand.
CTGGACCGCTCCACCTCCTGTCTGGAGGGGGCTGCTATCAGCCAATCATCCAGGTAAGGGTACACCCAGACCCCTCGGCACCGCAGGAAAGCTGTCACCACTGCAATGCATTTGGTGAAGACCCTGGGAGCTGGAGACAGGCCGAAGGACATGGCTCGGAACTCGAAGAGGGATCCCTCTGCTTGAAAGCGAAGGTATCTCCGATGTGACGGACGGATAGGGACGTGAAAGAACGTGTCCTGCAGGTCCAGAGAGCAGAACCACATGCCGTGTTCCAGAGATGGTATTATCTGCGCCAGAGTGACCATCCTGAAGGTTCGAGACCTTAGGAACTTGTTCAGGTCGTGTAGGTCGAGAATGGGGCGCCAGCCCCCCGTCCGTTTCGGAACCAGGAAGTACCTGGACACAAACCCCGGGTCTGAGGGAGGGTCCGCTACCTTCTTGATCACCTCCTTTTGGAGGAGGAGAGCGATGTCGGCCCGACGGCCGAGACAGTGAGAGCTGCGGACCCCGAGGCCCCGAGGCTGCGGCTGCTCTGAAGGCGGGCGCCTGCTCGACCCAGAGGCAGGCCTTTCCCACCACCTCCAGTACCCACCTGTCCGTGGTAACAACGGACCAGGCAGAAAGGAAGTGTCGGAGCCGCCCCCACGGGGAACCTGGGTGAGGTGACGGGATTGGGGCGCACCCCCTCAGTCTGTCACTGGGCAGGCTTGGAGGAGGGACCGGCCGAGGAACCTCCTGGGCCTTTACCTCCCTGCTTCCTGTTGGAGGAGGCCGACGGCTTGGGTTTGGGATGCCAAGCCCAAGCCTGCTGGCCCTGACGTTGCTGGGCCGGTCGCGCGACCGGGGGCGCAGAAGGACGAAAGGGCTTAGGCTGTGGCTTGCGGTCTTTGTCCTTCTGAGCGGAAGAGACCGAGTCCAAGGTAGCGTTGGACTTCTCGATCCTCTGCAGGTGACCTTCCACCCCAGGGCCGAAGAGGTCAGTCCCCAAAAAGGGAACATCCACCAACTTGTGCTGGGTATCCAAAGTAAAGGTGGATATCCTCAGCCAAGCCCGACGACGCATGGCCACTGCGGCCGCCACAGACCTGGCACATGAGTCCCCAATGTCTAACGCAGTCTGGAGCTGCTGTTTGGCCACTGCCCTGCCCTCGTCCCGCACCTGCCTGACCGTAGTCTGCAGATCCGCGGGAAGATGAGGGACGACCTCATCCAGGAAGCCCAACAGGGCATGAGAAAAATGTGCCATGAGGACGGCCGAACTGGCCTGACGAAGGCCGAGAGAGGATGCAGCATAGACTTTTCGCCCGGCATAATCCAATTTCTTGGACTCCTTGTCGGGAGGCTTGTCCACATCCCTGCCGTTCCCAGCACGCCGGAAAACGCTGTCGGTAACAACCCCTCAGCAGAGGGGTGTTCCGAAAAACCGGACAGGGAACCGGTAGGGACCGCATACTTCCTGGCCATCCTGGCTGAAGGCGCAGGGCAGGAAGCAGGACGCTGCCAAAGCTCCAAGGCCGGACCCACTATGGCCTCGGCCACAGGAAAGGCCTCTGTAGGGGAACCTCGGTCCAGAATCTCCGTGAGGGGATACCTGGCCCGCTTGAACGGGTTCGAGCTTCATCCCGTGGACTCGAGATGAACCGAGGCAATCCTAGGAAGGATGAAGGGCTATCGTCCACTGACTGTCCTCCTGAGGACTCCAAGTCCATTCGCTTGGAGAAAAGGGAGGAATCATCCTCGGACTCGGAAGAGTCCTCAAGAGCTGCTTCGGGCCTGAGCCACCCTCCACCTGCTGAGGTCTATCGGGAGTGAGGGTGACAGACAGCCTATGGGGCAGTCCCTGAGCCGACCGAGAATTTTTGGTCGGAGCCCCAAATAACGGCTGTGGAGGCGGAGGTTCCACCAGAATCGGTGGGGCAGCTGGAATTGGCCGAACAACCAGCCTGGGAACAGGCTCTCGGCTAGAACGAGGGGTTGTTCGCCGCCTCAGTGCAGCCACTTAATGGCGGGGAAGGCAGCGATGGCGTCGCTTATTCCCGGTCAGGAGGAGCTGTTGCCACATGAGTTCCTCATACCTCAGCGCAACTTGCGCGAAGCCTCTCCTTGTCCGAGGAGGAGGAAGAGGACGGCGGCACAGCTTGCCATGGTGGAAAGGTGACCGCCTATGGCCGGCGGGATCGCTGGACCGCGAAGACGTCTGAGACCGAGACCGAGAATTTCGGCAGGCCGAGGACGCGCTGGAGGTGTCGAGAATCGGCACCTCTTGTTCGACGATTCCACCCAAGGCTCCGAACCGAGGCACAGACGAGCCGACGGGATCCTCACCCCCACCGTGAACTCGAGAGGACTCTCAGCTTCTCCAGTTGACAACCCGCTCCAACGGGTCGAGAAAATCTCAACCGCCGACGGAGTCTCGGTCAACTGGCCTGGACGGGGACACCGTGAAGCCAGTGGCCGAAGCTGAGGGGTCAACCGAAGTTGACTGTCGACAACTAGGGGAGGGAGATCTTTCCCGCTCCCAAGAACGTCGACGGTGAGACTTACTTTTGTCTCTCTTTTTGGACCGAGAAAACGGTCCAGAAGAAGTTGGACCCTCACCTTTCGTCGAGAGGGTCAGACAAAGCTCCTTAAGCGAAGCCGACACGAGGCACCGAGAGAGCGGGACAAATGCCGCAGCCGAGGCAGAAGCGTCCGCGCCGCCTCCTCTTCGAGGGCGATCATCTGCTCAAGCTGATCCGCCGAGCCCGCCGCCACGGACACCGCCGACCAGGCCTCTTTAGACTTAACCGGAGGAAATCTCTTCTCGGGACGCCCCAGCTGTAAACGGGCAGCACGGTCTTCGAGGACGTAGGCCGAAAAAGAATAGCACAGGTCGCAAGCCTGCGGGTCGTGCTCAAGGCCCAAGCAGTAGATGCACGCGGAGTGCGATCCATCTGAGACATCTTCTGCCCGCAGCGGCATCTCCGGAAACCGGGAGTCGATGGTCCATCGCAGCCGCGAGGAGAGAAGACCAAGTCTTTAGCAAAAACTTTTGATTTCAAGATTCAAGAATTAGGAACTAGTCTTATACACAGGGCGTTAAGGAGGGACCTGAGCTTCCAAGCGGTAAGGAAGATCTGGGCCTGGGGCGGAGCCGAGAGTTTTACCACCCGGGTGGGTGGGAGGAGCCAGCTTGAAGACCTTCCGGCAAGATTTAAAGCGGCAAGGAACCTGCCAATAAGTGTGGATGAACAACATATCCATGTCCCTAGAACTCCACATTTTTTGTACTTATATCCCCCCCAAAAATGCTACACAAGGCATCACTGAACTCCTAGGGTTTCTGCCTACAGTTACAGGCAAGAATGACATTATCTGCCTTGGTGATTTTAACCTTGACTGGTCCGAGAAAAACTCAACTAACCTATCCTCCTTAGCTAGCAAGACAAATCTATCCCAGCTCATACATGAACCCACAAGGGTCTCACGTGGGGGCAACTGTGCCACCCTCCTTGACTAGATACTTACTAACAGGACAGAATATGTTGCCTCAGCCGGTGTGCTACCTGACATAATTAGTGACCACTATCCCATCTACTGCGTCTGGAACACTGTCATTCCTCCCCTCCCTGCTAAAACTGTAACCTTTCCTAATCTCTCCCGCCTAAGTCATGAGGACTTCTTAACTGACCTTAACCAGGTTGACTGATCCCCTCTCTACCAAACAGAGGACATTAACGTAGCTACAGAATATTTCAACTCCATCCTCATAGAAACATAGAACATAGAAACATAGAAGTTGACGGCAGATAAGGACCGCAAGGCCCATCCAGTCTGCCCATTTCTTTTTCTACCTTATAAATGTGCCATCGGCCTTTGCTATGTCAGTGACCTATCTATTCATAGTCATTTGTATTGCTCCCTTATGCCTATCCCATGCCTGTTTGAAGCCCTGCACTGTATTCATAGCCACTACTTTTTGTGGTAAGCATTCCATGCATCTACCACCCTTTCTGTGAAAAAGAATTTCCTCACATTCCCCCTTAATCGGCCTCCCTCTAATCTCATGCTGTGTCCTCTTGTCCTGCTATTTTTCTTATATTTAAACATGTTAGACTCTTTCACCTTGTTTATGCCCTTAAGGTGTTTAAATGTCTCGATCATCCTCCTCTCTCTTCAAAACCTTCACATCCCGGTCACCACACGCAGGATGGCAGGGAAAGTAACCAAGTGGCTAACACGCCCCCTGCTTCAACTTCTCAAATCTAGGGACAAACTTTGGTCCAGGTGGAAGATCTCCCACCTCCGTGCAGACTTTGAAGACTATCGTGCATTACGTAACAACTGCAAAGACAAATTTGTATTGCCAAAAGCACCTACTATAGGAACCTACTAATAACATCCTCTACAAATCCGGCTGAGGTACTGGTCCAAAATTAAGGACATTCTCGGCAACGACAAGCAACAGAATCCAGCTGACATGAACATTCAAGGTGTTCACTGCACCAACCATGACACCATTGCCAATGCCTTCAATGCCCTTTTTTCTTCTCCACCAGTCGCTACACTCTAAGTAGCCCACAACCTGACTGTCCCTCTTCTCCTCCCTTGCCCCTCCCACCTCTCCTTTTCGTTCTGGCTCCAACCACATACCTTGAAGTTCGCAAGCTACTTAACTCCCTTCCGGCACGCGGGGGTCAAGGGCCTGAGGGCATCCATCCTTGCATACTTAAGCAGTATGCACCTTGGCTGACCAGACCTATCACCTGGCTTTTTAACCTCTCAATTCGTACGTCTACTGTCCCATCCACCTGGAAAACTACCAGAACCATCACTATACACAAAAAGGGTGATGTCAAACTCATGTCCAACTACCGCCCTATATCTCTTCTGCCCACTCTCAGTAAGCTGCTTGAAAAAATAGTCCACCGCCAGCTTGCTGCTCTCCTTGACATGTTTAATCTTCAAACCCCGTGCCAACATGGTTTCCGGCCCGGTCACAGTACCACCTCTGCACTTACACAACTTACAAATGACATCAGAAATAATATGGACCGTGGCCTACTCACTGGGGCCATCTTTATCGACCTGGCTAAAGCCTTCAACATGGTACACCATCCTCTCATGCTAAAGAAACATCCAATCCACTGGAGCATCTGACCAAGCCCTCTCCTGGTTCCATAGCTATCTTGACAATCGGACTCAGGCAGTAGCATTTCACAAGGTCCTTTCCTCCCCCCTAAACATCTCCCGTGGAGTTCCCCAGGGATTCACTCTTGGACCTCTACTCTTCTCCCTCTTCCTAAATGATATTCCCACCATGTCCCAGCATAGCTGCACTCTTATGTACATAGAATGACCTTGTTCTCTACTCTGGGTCCAAAATCGGTTGCTGCCATCAACTCTACTCTCACTAATGACTTCCAATTCCTGCAGACCTGGCTCTCTAGCAACCACCAAGTCCTGAACCTAGAAAAAACCTGTACTATGCTATTCGATCCTCTAGAAACTGTCTGTCCCTGCAGACAGGCTCCGGGTTCAATGCCTTGATGGCTCCCTCATCTTAAACACTGAGTCCTTCAAGTACCTTGGGGTCACTTTGGATCCCACATGACCTGTCTCAACATGTCAATATGGTGTGCCGTCAATGCTAAAATTGGTAGGAGCTTATCGCGTGCACCACTCCCTCACTCCTTCCGCTAGACTTTCTGTTGCGAGAGGTATTCTCTTACCCCAGCTCCAATATGCTCTGCCCTCTCTCTTTGCTGCAAACTCTGCTACACTCCACAAATGGGACACTGTCTACAACAACATCTGTAGATTCGCCTTAACTGCCCACGTTTACCCATCATTGTCTCCTTTACACTGGCTAAATTGGCTGTCACCTAAGGATATTCGAGCCTACTCCCTGGGCTGCTTTATCGACTCCCTGTCTAGACCTCCCTGCCCTGTCTATCTTGCCAACCTCTTGACTCCTGCCTCACACACCCGTACCCTCAGGTCTTCCTCTGTCCCCATGCTCTCCACTAGACCTTGCATGACAAAAATGAGTGAACAGGCATTTGCCCATTTTGCTCCCAAATTCTGGAACTCACTCCCCCTTATGGTGAAAACTTCAGCCTCCCATCGAGAATTCAAAAAATCGCTGTTCACCCACCTTCTAGCCTCTGGCCAATGCAAATGCTCTTAATTTGCTTTGTCCCACTGCAGGCTGTCGGGTCTGACCGAGTACTACACTAATGTTTTCCCATGCAATATGCTTGTCTAGGTGGCTATGAACCTTGATGTCTTTACTGTCCTCAGCTGTCTTATGGTTACCCTAATTGCTTTATTTTACATCCTTATTATGATCTATGCCTAAAATGTACCCTTATGTAACTATTACTGTGCTACCCAATGTATATCTTGTTTTGCTCCTGTACACCTATATTATGTCTGTGCATTTCTGCATATTGTAACCAATGTCCTGTGCTCTCCCAGGTCGTGCCTGAAAATAGGCAGGTCTGTTGCCTAGCGCATTTACCCGGTTACCAAAAGCTAATAAATAACCAAGCAGAAAAAATCTCATGGCAACAGGCTAATCCAGCCGAGGCATGCTGAAAGATACAATAGTTGCTTCGGATGCGTATCTCTTCGTCCTGACGATGTAGAATGGCAGAATCGTCTTAACATCCAGAGAAAAGAAGGGAGCACTCTCCTTCCTTCTGGAGTTAACAAAGCAAAACTTGACTAACGGTAACTGAGCCAATGACATGTTGTCTACAGGTTCAAGATAGACCAAAAACACACAGAGGTGTACCTTTACTGCAGAATATTGCAGACCTGTGATCGACAGGTCCAAGAGGCACCCCAACACCTTACTTGGTGGGCAACCGAAGGGTTCAGCCAGGACTTGCACACCAGATGGAGAAGGGTTTCCACTCAGCTGTGTAACTCCTCCTGGTGGAAGGCCTATGCATGGCTTAGAAGATGTCTGCGATGGTCTGGGAAACCTAAAGCTTGTCCACTTCCATTTCCTCCGGAGCCCAGAATGGAGAAGAAGGGAGTGCAGGCTAGGATGGACTAAAGTCCCTGTGTCAGAGAGTCCGCTCGTAGAGGTAGTCGCCTCGGGGGAACTTCTGACAAGACTGTAGATCAATGCAAATCATACCTGCCGAGGCCAGTCTGGGACGATGAGAATCATCCTGCCCCCCACCCCACCCCGTGCCTATAACTTGTGCAGCACCCTCTGGATTAAGGGAAGAGGACAAAAATGTACAGGGAGCGTCTTGTCTACATGCAGTGAATACATCCTGACAGAAAACACCAGGGTCTGGATTTCTGAAGTAGGATAGAAGCAGTTTTCCATTGAGAGGGGACTCAAAAAGGACCAGGTCCAAGTTGCCCCACTCATCAAAAGAGACTGCATGAAATCTGAACTTACAGCAGAGAGCGTAGGGGGACGACCCCACCCCGCCTGCTGATGTAATACATCATAGCGTTGTCGTCCATCCGAAATAGGATTACCTCATGGCAGATGGCATCCTCCAGGACTTTGCTTGTATGATAACTCTCATCTCTAAGATATTTACGACAAGATGAGGTTCTTCCCAGCTCTACACCTGAGTGTGGCGGTCTTGACAGTGAGCCCCCCATGAGAGATTTAGTCCGAGGCTCTGTCATTTTGAATGGAGGATTGCGGATGCATGGCCGGAGACCACAGCTTGCTGTGGATGACACCCTGAGTCCCAGCTTCCGCTCAACCAAAAGGGGCCCAAATAGAGTAGTTTTCCATGATGTAATGAGCCATCTGAAGATGTCGTTTCTCCCGTCCTCTAGAATGAAACTGATGCCCTTGAGGTATCCAGGAGGGCTCCTAAGAAGAGAAGCTGCTGGGAAGATGAACTGGCACCTTTCCCGACTCAGAGAACCCCCTGGAGAGAACAACAGAGAAGTTGTGGCGACTGCTTCCTGTGTCTCTTGCCCGGATGAGCTGGCTAGGAGCCAAATGTCGAGAAGTGAAGACTTGAACGCCGAGATTTTAGTGAACGCCTCCCTGAACAGGTACTTACTTAACCCTCCAAGGTCAACAAATGGGCGCAAGCCACATGTTAACTTGGAACCAGAGTAATGGAAATAGGAACCTGTGCTCCGTTCTGCTGTGAAATAACTTCTACTGCCCAGTTCCCGCAGAGGCTCCATATCTCAGAAGCAGAGAGAGTGTGACTGAGAGGTGGACAGACTGGGCTGCCATCTAGGTGGAAGGTCTGGGGAAATCCGCAAATTGGGAGAGTCTCCCTCTCGGACAATCCTGATGACCTATATGTTCACTGTAATAGACGTCCACTGGTTGTAAAACCGAATTAGACGCCCCTGCTACCGCCGAGACGCATCCCCCTCAGACAACTGGGGTGGGACCTGGGCTGGATCCACAGAGGCTGGTACAGGGCACTTTTGGGCCCTGTGCCCTCTGCTGTGTTCACTTCATGGCTGAGGGGTTGGGTCCTGAAAAAGGTACCTAGGCCTCTACCTTGAAAGGACTGCCTGTTATGAGGATGCCGACGGTTCCCGTTCCTCTGAGAGGCAACAGGCACTGCCTGTTGAGCTGCCCTAGAGGCAGAGTCGTAGGCGTCCATAAAAGCTTTCGGCAGATTATTGGGCTATATGTTCTTAGCAATGGAGTGTTAGATTTTGAGAGGCTCTCAACAATTGCAATGAAATCGTTCCACAGGGTGTACTCGTACTGAGGAAATGTAGGAACTCAAGACGTAGAAGTCTGCTTTGGTCAACAGATGAAGACTGAAATGTTATGGTGGACCCTATATCCAGTAGGAAAAAACTGGAAAGATCTTCCATCACACTGATACAGAAGGCTTGCATTCCAGCCCATAAAATGAGTCATCCATTGTGTCTTTGAGAAAGCAGAACAGGGAGAGACTCATCCAGATCCACTTCTACTCCAGAATAACCTCCAAAAGGCAGGTCTAGGCCAGGAACACGGGATTTGAGAAACCTGCTCCCCCACCCAGGGACCACCCAGGCCACCACCACTACTTCAGAGGTTGCCAAGAAAGAGGAGTGGTTGGACCACGGTGGGCTCAGGGAGGGTGAGGGTGGTGGAACAGAGCTGCATCCCTCCAGTTGTGCCTCTCCACAATTCATTCTCCACTCTGGCAAAGCATGGTTCCTCTATGGAGGCACCTGCAGTGGAGACCAAGGAGGATGCTGGGAACCTCCACAATGGAGACCCACAGTAGGCCCAGGACCCCACAGGGGAAAGCAACTCCTGGTGGGGACTCGATTATTAGAGGGTAGAACTAGGGGAGGGAGGGAGGAAAGGAGGTAAAGTGCCTGCCCGGCTAAGGCTTGGGAGGGACAGAAAGCAATCCTCAGGATCGTGGGAGCAGTGGCAAGGGGAGGGAGCTGGATGTCATTATCCACCTAGGGATGAACGACCTGGCTGAGAATGGAATCAGAGCAGTGCAACAGGAGTTTGTGGAGTTGAGGAGGGGCCTTAGACAAGTAGCACACACGGTAACTTTCTCGGAAGTGCTAGCTGTCTATGGCATGGATGAGGATAGGGTACTCCGCACCATGGGATTCAATGACTGGTTGAAAAGCTGGTGCAGAACTCAGGGATTTGGCTTCATTGGGGACTGGGGCTCCACCTGGAGGGATGCAGGCCTATACAGGCGTGATGGTCTGCATCTATCCTGGCGGGGAACCAGGATCCTAGGTGACAGGGTTAAATGCTTCAATGGCAAGCATTTAAACTAGCCAAGGGGGGGAGGCACTGAAGAGAAGGGAAATCCTAGCCCCAAAAAAATCAGGGTCATTAGTGAGGTAAACACTAAGATAGAGCAGTCGATAGGGAGAAGGGCAGGGGTAAATGGTGAAAAAGACAAAGGCAGTAGGGACAGAGATGGAGCAAAAAGAAATAAAGCCATAAAAAAATGGAGGGTAATGAGTACCAATGCCAGTAGTCTAGGTAAAAAGCTCCCTGAAATGGTGGCCTTGATGGAAGAGGGATGTGTGGATATTGTGGCAGTCATAGAAACATGGTACACAGAGAACAATGACTGGGATGTCAACATACCAGGGCACACAATCTACAAGAGGGACAGGGAGGGAAGAAGAGGAGGAGGAGTAGCTCTCTATGTAAGGGAAGGGATCAAAGCAACAGAACTAAAGGGTAAACAGGGAGGAGAGGAGGCACTGTGGGTCACCCTGAAGACTGGAAATGGCTCCACAATCCGCAAAGGGGTTGTATACAGACCCCCGCCTCGGGGGGGGGGGGGGAGATGGACAAGAAATGATAGAAGGCATCCTTGGGATGGCAGAGAAAGGGGAGATATTGCTGATGGGGGACCTGAATATGCCAGATGTTGACTGGAGCACCTTTGCCGCAGCCACATCCAAGAGCAGGGCCATTCTCGATGCCCTACAGGGGGCATGCCACAGACAGCTAGTTCTGAAACCCACTCAGGAGAGAGCAATCTTAGACCTGGTACTCTCAAATGGGGAAGGAAAGAGGATCTCTGCTCTTGAAGTGGGTAGCCATCTGGCAACAAGCGACCACCAAACAGTGTGGTTCACGATAAACTTAGCAGTAGAGTCAAGCCACACAAAAGTGAAGGTACTGGACTTCAGGAGGACTGATTTTGTCAAAATGGGACAGTAGAAACATAGAAACATAGACTTTGACGGCAGATAAGGGCCACTTGGCCCACCCAGTCTGCCCATTTCCCTACCTATTGGAAAGCTGCAGATTCTAGTTAACCAACAGCCTACTTCCTGCAACCCCCTACCACAAATGCTTTATGTCTGTCCCATGCATGTCTGAATTAACCCCACTGTTTTAGACCCAACAACCTCCCCAGGAAGGCGGTTCCATGCATCCACCACTCTCTCCATGAAAAAAATTTCCTCACATTACCCCTGAGCCGTCCCCCTTCTATCCTTAAATTGTGCCCCCTTGTTCCATGCCTGTTTGCTAGTGCTCAGAAAAGCACTAGCAAACAGGCAAGAAGGTGGGGTGGAGTAACAATGGGGAAATATCAAAACTGCCATCATAGAGGCAACAAGCCTTTGTGTGATGCAAATAAATCAAAACAAAAGAAAAAAAACACTATGGTTCTCAAAAGAAGTGGCAGGGAAGGTAAGGGAGAAAAAGACAGCATTCAGGAAGTATAAAGTAATGTAGAAGGAGCAGGACAGAGAACTGTACCAGTTAAAGCAGAAGGAAGCGGGTAAGGCAGTCAGAATAGCAAAGGCCCAACCGAGGAAAAGACAGCCAACTCGGTTAAGAAGGGGGATAAAACCTTTTATAGGTACATTAGGGAGCAAAGAAAGACTAAGGCAGGGATACTGAGGCTGAACAAAGAGGAAGGGTGGTTGGGCAGAGAGCGATAGTGAAAAAGCTGGGATACTGAACGAATACTTCTGCTCAGTATTCACAATGGAAAAGCAGGGGGAAATACCTAATCCGGTCAATAGAAGCACTCTGGACAGGGGGGCTGATATTAGTCCTTTCACAGAAAAAAGGGTCCTGAAAGAACTCTTAAAACTGAAGGTGGATAAAGCAATGGGGCCTGATGGGATTCACCCCAGAATTCTAAAAGAACTAAGGGAAGAACTAGTAACACCACTGACTACCCTTTTTAATAAATCATGGGAGGATGGTGTGGTACTTGAGGACAGGAGGAAGGCGGATGTGATTCCCCTTCACAAAAGTGGGAGCAAGACAGAGGCAGGAAACTACAGACCTGTCAGTTTGACCTCAGTGGTAGGGAAAATGATGGAATCACTTCTGAAGGAAAGAACTATTGAGTACCTAGAGGCCAGTGGGGCACAGGACCCAAGGCAGCATGGATTCACAGCGGGAAGGTCATGTCAGGCAAATCTAATTGATTTCTTTGACTGGGTGACCAAAGCAGTAGACCAGGGAGGGGCTGTGGACATGGCCTACCTAGACTTTAGCAAGGCATTTGACACAGTCCCGCACAAAAGATTAATAAACAAATTAGCCAGCCTGGGAGTGGGTCCCAGGGTGGTAGCCTGGGTAAAACACTGGTTGGACAACAGGACACAGCAGATAATAGTAAGTGGAGTCCACAGTGAAGAAAGGAGGGTTACTAGTGGGGTACCGCAAGGTTCAGTACTGGGGCCGGTCCTTTTTAATGTCTTTATAAGTGACATTGCAGAGGTACTGGAAGGGAAAGTATGTCTCTTTGCAGATGACACAAAGATCTGCAACAGGGTTGATACACAAGGTGGGGTTGAAAGGATATAAGAGACTTGGCAAGGTTAGAGGAATGGTCAAATGTATGGCAGTTTAGATTCATTGCAAAGAAGTGCAAAGTAATGCACCTGGTAAACAAAAACCCAGGGAAAGAGTACACAATGGAGGGTAAGATACCGACAACAACAAAAATGGAAAGGGACCTGGGGGTAGTCATATCAGATGACCTAAAGGTGGGCCAGCAATGTGAGAAGGCAGTAAGGAGGGCTGGGGGGATACTGGGATGCACAGGGAGAGGCAACACCAGTAGAAAACAGGAAGTTGTTGGCCCTCTGTACAGACAGTTGTTAAGCCCACATCTGGAGTACTATGTACAGTTCTGGAGACCCCATCTCCGCAAAGACATAGACAGGGTGGAGGCTGTCCAGAGGAGAACAACCAAAATGATGCAGGGTCTGCATCAGAAGACATATGAAGAAAGACTAAAAGAACTAAAGATATATAACCTCGAGGAAAGGAGGGAGGGGGGGCATGATAGAAACTTTCAAATACCTCAAGGGAATCAAAAACGTCCAAGAGGGTAGCATCTTTCAGAAAAAGAGATGTGCAAAACAAGGGGGCACAATTTGAAGATAGAGGGGGGACGGCTCAGGGGTAATGTGAGGAAGTATTTCTTCACAAAGAGGGTTGTGGATACATGGAACAGCCTTCCTGAGGAGGTCGTAGAGTCAAAAACAGTGGGGGAATTCAAGAATAAATGGGACAGACATAAGGCAATTCTAGTGGGGGGTAGGAGGAAGTAGGCTGTTGGTTAACTAGGATCTGCAGCTTATCCGTTAAATAGGGAAATGGGCAGACTAGGTGGGCCAAGCGGTCCTTATCTCCCGTCAAATTCTGTTTCCATGTTTCTCTGTAACATGGGAGATGCGGAAACCAGGACAGGTGAAGAATTCGGCACCACACATGGCAACGGTGCCACCCACAGCGCTGGCACCACATGCGATGCCAGCACCACATATAGCACCAGCACCACACCCGGTGCCGGCGCCAATATGGCACCGGCACCAACTACGACGCCAGAACTGCTGCTGGACCTAGACCTGAAGAAAAGGGAAATTGGTACCCATGCCGGCCCAGTAGGAAACAGGAGAAGTGGGGTAGGCACAAGGAGTCTGTGCCAATGGTATGGGCACCGGAGAGAGCACAGTGCACATCCTGGCCCAGCCGCAACCCAGTGGCTCGAATGCCCTGGAACTGGGTCCACTGACCAGGACAACCGGGCAGACGCCGTACCCCCTGCTCTAAAAGAGTGACCCAGAGGTGAAACTGCTCACCGGGACCCCATCGAGGACAGAGACAGAATCCAGAGTCAAAGATCGTAGCTGTTAAGAGCGGAGCCACAGTGGAACCCACTGGAGTTGGTTCAGGCCTATGCTCTCCACCACCGACAACCCCCGCGAAGATGTACCAGAGGGCAACTCTGAGCAGTAGCAATTCTTCGTCCACCGACAGGAGGAAGAAGAGCTCAAAGTCAAGAGGAGCCGGGTCCCCGATCAAGATCGGGAATGGGGCCGCTACTTTTGTGCTTCGAGTGGACTGCCCCCACCCACGAGCACCGGACTGCCTGTGTTCAGACCCTCTTTCCGCATAGGGCGGCGGACCGGACACAGCCCAATTGCCATCACAGCTTGCAAACAAAGTCTCCCTACCATCACTGCTACTGTCTAAGGTAGACTCCGTTGATGGCAGGCTGAGAATTTCTTCTTCTGCTTTTTCATCTTTTTCCTTTTTTTTTCTTTTTCTTTTAAAATAAAAAAAGAACACTAAAAATGGTAAGTTAATTAAATGCTGAACAGCTATAGCTGCTGTCATATAGACGAAGACTTGACTCCCGGCAGGCAAGCGACGTCGTCATCAAAGTGCACTCGACAGCGGGAGAAAAGAAACAGAGGTGGTTGGAGGGTTGATGCCGAGATAGCCTATACAGCGCAAGACAGTCTCATGGTGCTGCGCGTGCATGGTCCTATCCTGGTGCTGGCCCTCCTGAAGAGTTTTGGCTCCCACAGGGTCCTATCGCTTCCGGCATAGTCCCGTAGTGTGACTGAGTGGTGGAGACTTTTAGTCCAGGAAGATCAGTAGATCTTTGAGAGAATCTCTTTCATCAGGCCACACCTTTGGAACTACACCTAGGTGCTAGGACCACACAGAAATGTCTGCAAGCCAGGGGCCGCCCACGACGACATTAAGCGCCAGCGTCTACATAAACATGGGTGGCCCCATCTCTCCTCAGTTCCCTGCCAGAGATAATACTCAGAGGACCTCTCTGTGGGGAACCAAGAGATCAGGCCATCTCCCAGCATACCGGGTGACCACAAGAGCTGGAAAAGGCAGGTACGGATAGAAACAATGCGATAAATGCTTTGCCATATCCCCAAAGGGAAGGAGGGTGGGATGGCATGGCCTAATGAAAGAGAATCTCTCGAAGATCTATTGTTATGGCAGTTTTCATTGTGTGGGGATGCAAAAAGTTCCAACTGGGGGCGACCCCACCTTGCGAAGAGGTCTTCCACTACGGAGATCAGCAGTTCACAGTTACACACTACGGACTGTGACCTGCTTAATTTGTCTGCTAAGACGTTTTGGATGCCTGGAAGATGCATGCCACATAGTTCTAGGCTGTGTTCCAGAGCTCAATACCGTACTCTCATTGCTTTGTTATGCAGGTAGATAGGAATTAGCCCCCCTTGTTTTTTGATGTAATGCATCACATGGACGTTGCCAGTCTGTATTAAAAGAGGACCTGGTGTCAGATGCTCCTGAAATGCCTGGAGACTGTATAAGACAGCTCTCATTTAAAGGACATTTGTATGCAAGCCTGTCTCCACCTCGGTACATGTACCTTGTGTCTGATGTGGGCCCAGGTAAGCTCCCCCACCTGGATCCCAAGGCATCAGAAGTGGGAATTTGTGTTGGGGTTGGAATCAGGAATGGAACGTCCTGTTGTAAGTTGTGGCAGTCCATCCGCATCAGTTCTTTTCTCAAGGGAGATGTGACACGCACTTGTTGGTCTAGTTCGTCGTTCAACTGGTCTCATTGGTTTCTTAAGGTCCACTGTGGGATCTGCATGTGCAAGCGTGCCAGTGGCACAGTGACAATGGCTGCTGCCATCAGTCCCAGAAGGCATGGAAAAATCCTGGCTGGGACATATTGACTGTTGTACACCATTTGTGCCTGGGCCACGAGGCGCTGGGCCCTGTCCAGAGACAGAAACACATGGCCCTGAGCTGTGTCCAAGACTGCTCCAATGTACTAGTCTTTGGCAGAAGGTCAGTGCTGACTTTGGCAGATTGACTGTCATCCCTAACTCATCAAACAATTTCCTGGTTCGGGCCAGGGTGTGCAGTAGTTGATCCCTGGAGCTGACCTTTAAGAGCCAATCATCCAGGTAAGGAAAAATATACAGGCCTTCATGGCAGAGGGCTGCTGTTACCACTGCCAAGCATTTGGTAAAGACCCTTGGCACAGAAGATAAACCAAAGGGCAATACTCTGAATGGTAATGCTCCCCTTTCAGCCTGAATTTCACATATTTTCTGTGATGATTCCTGATTTTTAAATGAAGGTAGGCATACTTCACATCTGGGAAACACATCCAGTCCCCTGCTTGCAACAGGAGAATCAGAGTTTGCAGAAAGACCTTACAGAACTTACTGTACTATATGCAGAAGTTGAGGTCTCTCAGGTCTAGGACAGGCCTCAGATCCCCTGTCCATTTGAGAACTAAGATGCATCTGGAGTAGAAGCCTTTGTTCCTCTGCCTGGAAGGAACCAGTTCTACAGCACATTTTGGAGTAAGGCCTTCACCTACTCTCTCAACAGGGACATGTGTCCCAGTAGATAAACTGAGACAGGTGGAGGATGATCTGGAGGAGCATCTGTAAGTTCCAGAGAATGACCTTTCGCGATACTGTCTAATACCCATTCATCTGTGGTGACCTCACTCGACTGACTCACATGAAGGGAGAGCCGACCCCCCACAATCACCGCTGAGGGCAATGGTGGTTGGGCGGTATACTGCTGTGAGTCAGGCTGAACCGGTGGGGCCAACTCCACCAGCTCCACTGCCTTTAGGTGCTTCTAAATGGGCACGTGCAAGAAGAGGGGCTGGCAAGGCTCCAGGGCCCTTAATTCTGCCCTGTTGTCTATAGACCTGTCTGTCCCCTGCCCCTGCCTGCTGTGGGGTACAGGGATTTTACTGATTTCAAAGTCATCATGGATGACTAAAGGCCTCTTAAAGCCTCCTCAGCATCACAGCCAAACAATTTACTGCCTCTAAAAGGGACATTTAACACTGCTTGCTGGACATCGCTGGTAAAACCTGCTACTCTAAGCCAAGAATAGTGCCTTAAGCAAATACCCGATGCAACCAGCCTGGCAGAGGCATCTGAAACATCATAGGCTGAGCGGATTAAATGTTTACCCACTTCAGCTTCTGCAGCCAGAGTTGTAAGTAACTCATTTTTAGCATTACCCTCAGGTAAGGCATGTGCTGCAGCCTTGGCACTTCTTCACAAGGTATTTTGGTTTTTAATCATATGGGCCTAGTAGTTTGCAATACGCAGCCCCAATGAGGCAGGGACATAAGTGAGTTTCCCAATTACATCCAACCTCCTACCTTCCTTGCCAGGAGGGAGGGAGCTCATGTGTTTGGCCACCCTGGATCTATCATGGCCAGCAATGAATCACCACAGAATCAGTTTCTGGCTGACTGGCATAGTAAGGTTTATCAGATGGTGCAGTGTACAGCTTATCCACTTTTCTAAGTTCAGCTGGTATAGCATTTGGTCTGTACCAAGCTGCATAAGTAGCATCCCCCTCAGCTGGGTATAATGGAGGAATGACAACAGAGGGAGTTTCTGGCACCTCCAAGAACTTCATTACATTTTTCTTTGTGAAATCTTCTTCCTCCAAAGTAAAGCCCATGGCAGCCAGCATTTTCTGCATCATGGACAGGAGAGAGGGATCCTCTTGGGGTGTTCACCACAGGATGATAAAGTGGAACTAGTGCCAGGTAAATACTGGTCTTCAGCGTACCCTTCCTCCTCCTCCTCATAATCCTTCACTAATGAGGTCTGCATCATATTCAATCTTAACAATCAAAATAGCAGACTGTGCCAGCGACACTGGTGGCAGCTGAGAAGCTCTCTTTTGCAGTGTGCTGGTTTGAGGTGTTGACGGGGTCTGGGAAGTACTAAGTCCCATCAACGTGAAAACAGACTGCTCAGGTAAGCCTGGTAGTAAGCATCATAGAATTTCTGAAAATGACACCGGCACAGCTTGTGCATCGATAACGTCTGCATTAGGAGTTGTGACTCTGATAGTCAATGGCAGGTGAAGACCAGGAGACAACGACAATGTACTGTCCATAATAGGCCCGGTAGTGCCTAAGAGAAGCCCCGACCTTGCTGTCTGGTCGGCGGTTTAGCGGGGGGGGGGGTTGCTGTCATTGCCACTGAAGTGGACAACAGCTAGTTAGAGGGCTTACCTGGCAGCTGCAATGGTGACCTGCATCTTGTCGGGAAGGCCTTTTCTTTGTCCGTATGCCTATGCTTGTGGCTTCCTTATGATGACTTTTCTTTCAATTTCGACGACCACAATTCAGCCAATGGGGCAGGCAACACGGATTTTTCCTGCACTTGTTTCTCCATTGCCGCCAAAGTTTTCTTCAAAAGGAGCTTTTCCAGCACTCCTTTCTGACACTGCCTGGTAGCGGAGTTGGAAGCCCTTAAAAATCTCACATGCTTTAACGTTGTGAGCGAGGCCTAAATAGCAGACACACACTTCGTGGGAGTTATCCTTCTAAATCTTTTCTCTGCACTCACAATACAAAAATAACTTTGAGGGTTCTTTCGGCAGCATACAAAAATGTCGAGAATCACAAAAAAACAGGTTACTCACCTGTAACAGTAGTTCTAGGAGTGGTATATGTTGTTCATCCGCACTTATTGGCATGTCCCTTTCCCCTTTAAGGATCTCCGGAAGTCTTCAAACTAGCTCCTCCCACCCACCCGGGTGGTATAACCCTCGGCTCTGCCCCATGACGCCAGATCTTAGCCTGCTGGAAGCCAGGTTTGTGTGTCTGCAGCCGGGGAGGTCGGGTGGGTCCGAGTGGATGAACAATATATACCACTCTTAGAACTACTGTTACAGGTGAGTAAACTGTTTTTTTAGGATCATGCATCTGTTGTTCATCCACACTTACTGGCAGACTCCTAGCAGTTCTCCGGGAGGAGGAAGGCAAGGCATACACCCCCGCTGATACTCACTTGGGAAACAGAGATTGGAGAACTGAAGCCCCAAAAGCAGCATCCCGGCGTGACTCAAGGTCAATGTGGTAATGGCTAATGAAGGTGTTTGCTGACTTCCAGGTAGCAGCCCAACAGATTTCCTGGATAGGGATGTCCCTGGAAGCAGCCACCGATGCAGCGATATGGCGGGTAGAATAAGCTCTTATCCCTCTGGGAGGCTCCATGCCCGCCAACTCATAACACAGACTTATGCAAGATGTAATCTACCTTGCAATAGTCCGCTCTGCTGCAGGTCTGCCAGAAGCGGCTTCAGCGTAGGTGACAAACAGCTGGCGAACCTCTCCCCGAATTTCTGCCGTCCTCTCCTTGTAATAGGAGAGGACTCGTCTCAGGTCCAGGGTATGGAACCTGTATTCACCCTCAAAGGTGTAATTAGGGTAGTATACAGGCAGTGTTAACACCTGGTTAAAGTGAAACTCTGACACCACCTTCGGAAGGAATTTCAGGTAGGGCACAGGACAACCTTGTCCCTGTGGAAGACCAGATAAGGGGAGTCCACCGAAAGCGTCTTGAGCTCCCCTGTCCTTTTGGCAGACATGATAGCCACCAGGAAGGCTGTCTTCCATGACAAGTGTGACAACGCACACTTGTGCACTGGTTCGAATGGCTTCCCCATGAGCTTTGCCAGTACCAGCAGTAGATCCCACGGAGGTGGAGGTTCACGCACCGGAGGGGATATGTGATCCAGGCCTTTGAAAAAGCACCCGACCACTGTCTCCTGCGCCAACGTTGGCTGACCGGCCCGTGCCCAGTAAGCAGAGATGGCTGCCAGGAACACCCTAAGGGTCGATGACCGAAGACCCCCTTTGGACAAAGACCAAAGGTAGTCGAGATGTTAGCCATCAGACAGGACAGAGGGTCCAGGCCCTTGCCCTGACACCAAATGGAAAATCTTTTCCATTTGAAGGCATAACATTTCCTGGTCGATTCCTTTCTGGATGCCTCCACCACAGTGAGGACATCCTGGGAAAGACCCTAAGCCTGGAACTCTAGCCGCTCAGGAACCAGGCTGTCAGGTGCATGGATTGAAGATCCAGATGGTATACCTTCCCGATTGAGAGAGAGATCAGGTCCGGGGATGCTGGGAGCCGCTTCGGGGGCCTGCAGCTGAGGCTGAGGAGATCTGGATACCAGAACTGACGCGGCCAGTCTGGGGCTACCAGAATCACCTTCGCCTTGTCCCTCCTCACATTAAGGAGCACCTTGTGGATCAAGGGAAATGGAGGGAAGACGCAGAAGAGGCCTGGGGTCCACGGCCTTGAGAAGGCATCCCCCTGCAGCGAGCCATGCTGAAGGGGGCGGGCATGAAACAGCCTCAGCTTGGTGTTTTCCTTGGAGGCAAACAGGTCCACCATCGGTTTGCCCCAGTGGGAGAACAGGCTGTAAGGTACCTCCGGATGGAGAGACCACTCGAGGAATGTCTCACGTAAGCGGCTGAGAGCATCCGCCAGATGGTTTGAGGCTCCTGCCACATGAATGACTAGGAGATCCACCTCCGGACAACTGACGAGGGTCCAGATGCAGAGCGCCTCCCTGCAAAGCAGACGGGAGTGCGTGCCACCCTGTTTGTTGAGGTAGTACATGGTCGTGGTGTTGTCCGTCTGGACTTGAACCACTTGACCCCGGAGCTGAGGAGCGAAAGCCGACAGTGCCAGTCTGACTGCTCTGAGCTTCAGCAGGTTGATGTGGTATCAGGACTCCTCGGTGGTCCAGAACCCATGGGCCCTTTTGTCCCCCTTGTGGGCTCCCCAGCCCATGAGAGGCGCATCGGTCATGAGGACAGCCATCGGCTCTTGGTGGACAAATGGCATCCCTTCTTGCAACCGGTCTGGGACGGTCCACCATTGAAGAGCGTCCCACATCTTCTGGGTTACAGTGATCAGCTGGTCAAAATGACCGTGGCGCTGAGTCCACTGGATGGCCAGCTCCCACTGGAGGTAGTGCATGTGCCACCAGGCCCAAAAGACCATGGAGTTGCACGCCGCCATGTAACCCAGAAGGCACAGAAAGTCCCGGGCAGGGCACATTTGCCCAACCAGAAATGAATGGGCAAACGAGGAGAAAACCTCCGCCTTGCCTACTGGGAGCCGAGCTCTGGCTTGAAGAGAGTCAAGCTCTGCCCCGATGAAGCACATCACCTCAGAAGGCACAAGTTCCGACTTGGTCTTGTTGATCAAGAGGCCGAGTTGGGAGCACGTCTGGAGGGCCAGGTCCCTGGACCTCTCCACCTCTTGCTGGGTGGGACCTGCTAAGAGCCAATCGTCGAGGCAGGGGTAAATTCTGACCCCCCCCCAGACATCTGAGATGGGCTGCCACCACTGCGACGCATTTGGTGAAGACACATGGGGCTGATGACAGGCCGAACGGCATGGCTCGGAACTTGTATAGGGTCCCTTCAGCTCTGAAGCAGAGGAACTGCCAATGAGACAGATGGATTGAGACGTGAAAGAACGCATCCTGCAGATCCAGTGAACAGAACCACATGTTTTGCTCCAAGGATGGTATGATCTGGGACAGAGTGACCATCCGAAAGGTGCGTGACCCGAGATACTGATTCATGTCATGCAGATCTAGAATGGGATGCCAGCCCCGTCCGCTTGGGCACCAGGAAGTACCAGGAAACAAAGCCTGGGTCTGCGGGAGAATCCGCCACTGGAGCTACTGCCTCCTTGAGGAAGAGCTGAGCGATGTCATCTCGGAGAGCCGACTGAGTATGGATGGATACTCTTTCCTCCCGAGGGGCGCGGGGTTGGCTTGGATGGTGCTGCTCGAATTCCAGAGGCAATCCCTGACCGACCACTTCCAAAACCCACCTGTCCGTGGTGATAACGGAAAGAAAGTGGTGAAGCCGGGCCCCCACAGGAGGACCCAGAGCTGGCGTGATGGGAGAGGGGGTGGCAGCCCCCACCCTGTCACTGAGCAGGCTTGGAAGAGGAGGATCCGGGAACTGAACCTCTGCCTCCTTTACGGGCCTGGGAGGGCCCGGGCTTGGGCCGGGGCGCCAAGCTTGAGCCTGCTGCTGTTGCTGCTGCCCTACTTGAAAGGACGGTTGCTATGCCACAGGGGAAGAGTGCCGAAAAGGCTTCTTCTTCTTCTGCTGTTTCTTGCCCGAAGAACCTTTAGCAGAAGTAGTGTCCAAGGTGGCACTGGACTACTCAATACACTGAAGGTTACCAGCCACACCTGGGCTTAAAAGGTCGGTGCCCAGGAAAGGCACATCAGCTAGTTTGTGCTGAGTATCTGCCGGGAAAGAGGAGAGTTTCAACCAAGCCCTGTGTAGAGAGGCAACTGCGGCTGCCATCGAGCGGGCACAAGAATCCCCAATGTCCAGGGCTGTCTGAAGCTGCTGTTTGGCAACAGCCCGGCCCTAATCCTGGACCTGCTTAACCGTGGTCTGCATGTTCACGGGGAGGTGTGAGAGGACTTCATCCAAAGACCCCAAGAGGGCATGGGAGAAGTGTGCCATGATGACAGCCGAACTTGCCTGAGGAAGGCCTACAGATGAGGCCGCATACACCTTTCGAGCCGAATGATCCAAGAGTTTAGATTCTTTTTCGGGAGGTCGGTCTGTGTCGGCAGAACTGCCAGTACGCCTGAACACAGAGGCAGTCACCAGCTTCTCGGCCGAAGGGTGCTCTGTGAACCCCGCAAGGGACCCCGGGGGCACTGCATACTTGCGGGCCATGCGGGCAGACGGTGCTGGACAGGAGGCAGGACGCTGCCGGAGTTCTAAGGCCGGGCCAACTATGGCCTCAGCCACAGGAAAGACCTCCGTCGGGGTATCCCCTCTCTTGATGATGTTGTTGAGTGGGTACTCCGCCTTTTTCTGGATAGGTTCCAGGGGCATCCCTGTGGACTCAGAGATGAGGTGAAGAATGACCTAAAAGGACGAAGGACCTTCCTCCGTCTCTATCCCACCAGCCGATTCATCATCGCAGGGATGAGAATGTAGGCTGGTCTCGTCCGAATCTAAGGAATCTGGATACAAAGGTCAACCGCTCAGGTCACCTTCGACCCGCCGAGGGCAGCCCAGGGTGACAGTAACTGAAAGATGCCCAGGAAGCCCGGTGTCTGTTCTATCTTTCATAGAAGGAGCCCCTCCCACAGGCTGCTTGGGTGGTGGTTCCACCACGATCAGTGGAGAGACCGGTTTAGGCTGAACCGGAGGTTCTGCCGGCTCCACGGGCGGGGGAGCCGACTTCGGACTGGGAGGCGAAAGCCAAGTAATGGTCGGCGTAGAAGCCGGGGTCAGATTGTGCCTGGACCAAATCAGCTGTTGCCACATGAGGTCCTCGTAGCACCGACGGAGTTTCTGCCGGAGCCTCTCCTCATCCGAGGAGGAGGAGGACGAGGACGACCGATGACATCACCTCTTTTTTTGACCGCTTGTGGCTCTTCCTCAGAATGTCGGTCGAGGGGGTCCTAGACCTCGATCGAGATTGGATGGGATGATTTGGTCGCTCGGGAGACACCGCCGGGACCGGTGATTTCCCAGGGTCGGGGACCACTTCCTCGACGAGATTCCCAGTGGGCTGGGTCTCCTCATCAGGGAAAGAAAGGACCGGAGTCTGACTTGAGAGAATCGTCGACCAGAGTCGGCGACAATGGGTCGATCGGGTTGATGATTATTTCAACCTTGTCGATCAACACTTTGGTCGACTGGCCAGACGGCAAATCCGAGAATCCAGCAGCCGAAGAGGCAATTTTGACCAAAGTCGAGACTGCAGGTTCCTGGGACCGAGATCTCTCCCGATCCCAAGAACGTCTTCACCGAGACAAAGACAATCCCGGGTCCTTTTCCCGCTTACAGGACCGAGAGGAGTGCGCGCCCGAAGGACCCTCTCCCTTAGTCGGGAGAGACTGGCACAACTCTCGGAAGGAACCCGAGAAGGTGGAGCCCAGGTTAAGTGGAACGAAGAAGCTCCGAGAGGAAGAGTCCCTGGCACGAGCCGCTTCCTCCTCAAAGGCTTGCATGCATTCCAATTGCACGGCGGATCCCGTGGCCATGGAAACCACCCACCGAGCCTCCTTTGATTTCACTGGAGGGTTCCATTTTTCCGACCTCACCAACTTCAGGCATGCGAGACGGTCGTCGAGGACGTTGGGGGGAAATGCAAGACAAAAATCGCACTTCGAGCTGTCATGGTCGACACCCAAGGAACAGACACACATGGTGTGGGAATCGGTGCAGGACATTCTCTGGCTGCACAAACACCGGCGAAATCCAGGGGGGAAGACTTGTCTTCCATAATCGAAGATAAGCAGTAGCGATCGCTAATGCAAACTAGACGAATTTTCAGAATAACCGAAGGTTCTGAAGCTAGGGCCTACAAAATGCGGGCGCATGAAGGAGGCAACCTGAATCTTCCAGCGGAAAGGAAGATCTGGTGCCATGGGGTGGAGCCGAGGGTTATACCACCCGGGTGGGTGGGAGGAGCTAGCTTGAAGACTTCCAGCTATCCTTAAAGGGGAAAGGGACATGCCAATAAGTGTGGATGAATAACATATCCACGATCCTAGAAATTAGTGATTACTTGCAGTTAGAAAATAATAACTGACAGCTAGCAGTCAACATTTCCATGGCAGGTCAAATGAGTATCATCGACGGTGGGAAAAGAACTGAGGGGAGAGAGATGAGGACACCCAAATTTATATAGATGCTGATGCATGACATAGTCGTGGGAGGCCCCTGGCTTGAAAAAGCTTCAGTTATAAAGGTGTGGCCTGATGAAAGAGACGTCCTTGAAGAAGATCAGCCCTCAACTGTTTGCCATCGTGGACCATCCGAGAGTCATTCCACTGAGTGATTTCCACCGACAGCCAGACTGGCAAGCAAACCACAGCACGGAGCAGGGTGGGACAAACTGGGCTGCCAGGTCACCAATGGCCACTAAAAAAATCGGTTTGGCTACTAAATTTTGGAAGCTACTGGACAACTGGCTACCTGCCCACAAAGTGATTATTTTAGCCCTTAAAAAGAATAGCCACTAAAAATATTAATAAGGCTACCAGATTTTGAAAGCTAGTGGCCAAACTGACCACCAGCTCCAAACCGATTTGTCCCACCCTGGCACACACTCTTTCGTTGGTGTTCCCACCAAGGACTGCTGTGGAGGCAGCTCCACCCACAAGGGTGTTGAGACATGCTGGGGACATCTGTCAAGGACTGACCAGAGTGGGCATGACCAGTGCTCACCAGTCAACTACCGGTGTCAAAGGCAGAGCCCTACCCTGCCTCACAATGGTCCACTGCTGCCAGAGAAGTTCCTTGTAGCTCCGCTGCATCTAGCAGTGGACCCTCTCCTTGTCCAAGGAGGTTGAGAAATGTCAACAGCAACACCTCTCTGTTGAGCGAGAGGGTGAGTAGTGCCTCAACCACAAGCTCAACCTCGACCATTGACCCGAGCACCAAAGCTGGGAAGCCACTGAGGGATCATTATAGAACGCATGTCAAGTTTGTGGGGAAGCACCAGTTTCAGAGGAACAACCGCTGGTTGAGGCTGTTCCCAAGTGGAGCCGGCTGCGGACACCAACTGTCTCACATCCTCCTGAGTGAGGACTGGGATAAAACAGGGTCTTCAAGATCAACTCCTCAATCTCCTCCAACAAACGGTCAATGGGGTCAAGAAAAATCTCGACCACCTGATTGGCTGGTATCAAGGTTGACAAGACCAATGGAGGCACCATGGAGCTTTCAACCTGGCCCTAACCACAGACAGGTTGACCAGAGTCGAGTGCTCAACCAGAGGTGAGAGGTTGGAGTTGTTGAGGGAGCAGGAGGACCGTATTCTCTCCCCAGTTCCACGACCTGCGCCAGCAGCCCTTGTGTTTCTTACCATGGTGGACAGAGCTCTCCCAAAGGCCTAGAGGGCCCGATACAAATCCTGTAATTCTCCGGTGAAGGATGCTCCAACGTTGGCCCCAGCCAGGACCAGCGCCGAGGTTGACGAGATGCTGGCCACAGTAGTAGCCACCAGCTCTTCCATGGTCACAAACTGGGCAGCAGACACTGCCACAGCAGAAAACTTTTTCCAGCCTTTTGGCGGAAGCTTCTGATCCCAATTGGCCGGCCTGCCAAGAAGAAGCTGGGCTGTGCAATCCTCTAAAGAAGGGAGCATCGCCTGGCACAATGCACAGCCTGTAACATCTTGTGTAGCCCCCAAACAGGTAGAAGCAAGACACAAGTGAGTACTTCCACAACATTTTCTGGTGGCACGTGACACAGAATCTGAAGCCAGGAGCTGACTTCGCTTTTGCTTCCTCCGGCTTGATCTTCCATTGACAAGGCTGGAGCCAAATCAAACACGAAGAAGAACAGCCAAGGAACTTCTGGAAATCGAAGAAAAATATCAGAAATCACCAATGGCACCTGGTTGCCTACAACATACAGAGCTGCGAAGGAGAGGACCGAACTCTTCCAACAGAAAGGCAGCTCTGACGTTACGGGGTGCGGCGGAGGGGTATAGTGCCCAGGTGGTGGGAAGAACTTAGTTTGAAGACTTTCCAGCGATGCAACACGTTCTTGTGGAACTGTCAATGTGTGGAGCTCCTAGCAACACTATTTAGTAGCATCACAGAGCACAGGTAGTGCGAGATCAGGGCAAAGTGTAGAGTTTAGATTCAAATCTACCTAAACATTGTGGAGCAGAGTGTGTGTGCAGGCTATATGCTGAAGTGTGAAGAAGATGTAAACATTAATGTTGTTAGAAACAGCTGCCAGGTTGCAGCCACAATTTTGGGGCAGTGCTGCTCCTTCAAACAACACAAATTATCGGATGATTAGGACAACTCTGCAAGACGCAGCTCCATTAAAGTGAATTTTGGAATTTGGGAGGTAACTTACTTAAAATGAAAGCTCATACTGGCGATAGTTCCCTTCTGTAACTTTTAATAATTTTTTTGCACCAGTACTAGGAAGAGATCGTAATTTGGCCCCGACAAAGTGGACAGCCAATCCCTTCCACTTCCATATTGATCTCCATGCCAGCGTGGGGCACGCCTCATTGAAATGAATGGGGGTATTTTTTAACTACTATTTTATGCAATATGATGGCAGGTTGGGGATTAATGGAGGCCACCACTCGACTAACAAGGCACTTGTTAGTCAAGCAGTGGCCTCCATTAATCCCCAATTTGCCATCATAATGCATAAAACAGTAATTAAAAACTACCCCCCATTCATTTCACTGAGGCGTGCCCTTGAGCCCTCACTTGCTGCATGTCATAACGCGGTGGCATGGAGATCAATACAGAAGTGGAAGGGATCAACTGACCACCTTATCGAGGCCAAATTATGATCCTTTTCTATTAAAGGTGACAGGAAAAGATATACAAGCACAGCGCTGTCTCTGTAATATCACATATCCTGCTAGCTGAGGTCTTCATACTGCTAATTATTGCAATTTGTTGTTACGTCCTTAATTTGTAATTTTACTTGTAGAGTTTCGGCAAATGCGGACACAAAGGTGGCTCCCTGAGAAGACTGATCGAGCGGCACAAAGAATTATGGGAAAACATACCACTTTAGTGACGTAGATGCCGGTTTTGCTGTACTGAACACAGCAGGGAGCAGGTATTAGTTTTAAGTTTTCAATAGCGTCAGCCTGAGGGTTCATGATTAAAAGTATACATACAGCGCTAGTGGTACGTAACAACAAATTGTAATAATAAGCAGTATGAAGACCTCAGCTAGCAGGGTACTGTACATGATATTACAGGGGCAGCCCTGTGCTTACACACCTTTTCCTGTCACTTTTAAATTATGGCTCAAAAAAACATCATTAAAAGTTACAGTAGGGGACTACTGCCAGCATGAGCTTTCATTTTACGTATGTTACCCCCAACTTCTGAAAATCACTTCAATGAAGACAGTTTATTTTGTTTTTTTTTCTTCTGCTGATTCATTTTGGACCATCTCGTAATGTACTGCGATAATATCACAGGTGGAACTGCCTCTAGACAAATCAGCTCTCAGGATTTTCTCTATTCGTATTACAATGGATTTTAACAGTTAGCCATTTCAAGACAAGTTTACACGGAGGCAAGGGCTTTCTGTTAGTGTTTGATTTTCTTCTGTATTGAGCTTTTTCTCCCGGCCATGTCCATCATCCAGGGATATACCCCGTTCCAGTCTGATGAGTCCAGGTCTCCCCTGGGCCAGCATCACCCCTGACATCCTCCTCAACTTCCGCTTTGTGGAAGTGGCTCTTGGGGAGGGGCTGCCCACTATGTATGGTAGGATCCTGTGTCAGGGAGGCACTAGGATGCAGGGGAAGCCAAGAACCCAAACCGTCATAATGACCGCTCATGGATTTATCCTCCCTGGTTTTCTTTCCACCCTCCCACCTCCCCTTTGGCCTGGCACAGCCCCTTCAAGCCTGCAGCTGCATGCAGTGCCACATCTGTGGAGGAAGCAAGCTCCGCTGGCACAATGCACAGGTTGCTGCAGCACAAAGATGCACAATGAGCCATCCTTCCTGACCAGCATACTGCTGAGCAGCAGCTGCCCCGATCAGGTGGTGTTTTGAGATCACGTGAGAACAAGGGCCGCCTCCACAGCACTATGCTGGGCCATCAGGGTGCCCGCAAGGGCTTTCTGATATGGTTTCTCACAGTGTTGTGTGGGGTACTGCAAGCTGATTCAATCTGAATCAAGGGGACCAAAGACTCCTGAAATGACCGAGACCTGCATAACACAATAACATCTACAATGTGAATGAAATAGAGAATTAGTAACTGGCACTAATTAGTGACCATCAGTTCAGTGCTATTTACATTCTGATAGTCATAGGAAATTAAGAAATACATCTACATAAAAACAAAGCAAAAATGACTATGTTGGCTGAATACATGTTGAAATATGTACAAGGGGATTTTTTACTTCCTGGGTGTTAGGGTGGTCAGTGGCAATTCAGCTCGGGGAATATACGGCTCCTACAACAGCATTCAGGGCTGGGGTATGGGTGGGCTGAAGGAAGTCCTCACCGCATTCTAAGATAAAAAGTAATCCAAAATGAATAATTTCGACCTACCTCTTTGCAGAGGCTGGAGATTTGGCCACAATAACTGCATTCCTATAGTCTGGAATCTGGAATAACAAAAAGTCTAAATGAACAACGAAAAATGCATTTTTCATAATCAAAGTTCATGTTTTATTACATTCATTTTACTCAGTCCTAACTTTATTATAATTCCTGGTGATAAACCTAAACCCTCAAATTCTACATACCCGGCCAAGTGGCGTGGCAAGGTGAGGCAGGGGTCCTCGCTGCCTGCCATACTAGGTTCAGCAACGAACTGGGGTCACTCAAACACCAGTTGGGGGAAGGAGGATTAACGACTCTCCTCCATCGTGGAGGGAGGGGGACAGCATGTACCACTGCTCGATCGCCGCCTAGTAGAGGTTAGGTGGTGGAACAGTGGTCGCCTAGCTGGTTGGCCAGGTGCAAGTTGCTGAGATGTACTGTGTCTTCAAACAGTGCATGCGTGCCATAGCATGCAAGCCGGCCTGGGGAGAAAACCTGTGGGGAAAACAGCTTGGACAGGCAGGATGAGGTGGCATACCCCGCAGACTCCGCACCACCCGACAAGGCACCCACTCACCCAGGGAGGTGCAAGAGGTGTAGATAAGTCCTTGGTTGGGTGGGTAACAGGGCTGGGGGTAGCCACTGGATGGGGGCCGCCCCAAGTGTCAGGTGGAAAAACAGAATATGGAGGAAAGAAAATCCATCCTCACTTCAGGAACTCATTTTTCTCTCAGGAAGTCTTGTCCCACAATGAGTCTATTTTTCTCTCTCAATAATTTGGCAGTGTGGTAGAGGGAGACAGCAGTATGAACAAAGCAATATTGTACATTGTATAACTGATTTAGTGTGCATACTTATAAGTTGGACTTACAGGACATATGCAAATGGAGAAGTGTTTGCTAGTTTCATTCATCTAGGTTATCAGGAAATACTCAACTGTGTCAGTTTCGTGCACATAGTCAAAACTCTATGGTCGTTATCCATGCAGGTACAAACGACACTGACTCTGCTCATCCTGATCAACTGAAGCAAGAGTATGTAGCACTAAATAACCTGTTAGTAGACAGGGGGTGGACTGTTTGTTTTTCTGAACTCCTACCCGTACCTAGAGCTAGCAATCACAAAACTCGGAAAATTAAATTTATTAACGAATGACTTAGAAAATGGTGTTTCAAACAAGCCATCCCTTGTATCACCCATTGGGAAGATTTTCACGACAGATCTTCCCTATTCTGTTGAGACGGTCTGCACCTCAGCCGTAGGGGCAGCCCTCTTTTTGGTAGATGCATTCCAAGCATGTACTGAAAATCATTTAAACTGTTAAACAAGGGGGAGAATGGGAATGTTCCCAATGCTCTGACATCTGATACCTTCATCAGTAACACTAACCACTGTAAAGTCCTTGCACTAATGCAAGATCCCTAGGTTTGGCTAAACTGGTAGAGCTTACAGCAAGTTGTATAGATCTTGACATAGGTATAACGGATGTCACTGAAACTTGGTGGGATTCACATTCTTCCTGGATGAGGGAGATACCAGGGTACAAACTCTATCATAAAGAGAGACTACGGGGGGGGGGGGTTGCATATATGTCAATCAAGAGATTCCCTCATATGAAATTCATCACGAAACCACCACTGAGAGCATATGGGTTAATATCCAACTTGAGGGACAACCCCAAATTACCCTAGGAAATTGTTATCGACCCCCTTCTGTTGACCTTGATTATACCTCTCAACTCCTGCTCGACATCTCACACCTAGCTGATAAGGGGGATGTCATTATCTTGTATGACTTTAATATGCCCAATATCAATTGGAACATACTAGCAGGATCTAATCTACATGAAAAACTCCTGGTTTCAACCCTCACTGATGCAGGGCTCGACCAACTTATTAATCGCCAATCAGAGGGAACAACATACTAGATCTCCTTACTACCAATACAGAAAGTAAACTATCTAATTTGGAAACAATGGCTCCGCTAGGGAATAGCGACTATAATTCCTTTCTGTTTAACACAGTGTATAAACATAAACCCCAGATAAATCATTTGTCTTTTAAAAACTACAATATGGCAGACTTCAAAAAAATCAGACCCTTTTTAGCCAATATCCATTGGGTTACTACCCTTTGCATTCACGTTGAACTATATGATCAAAAAGTCCAAAAGTAACTTGGAATTTAGGCTGGCACATTCTAAAAACTGCCAAAAGTTATTATTCTCCTACGTAAATAATAAAAAGACAAACACCAGGGCTATTGGTCCTATAATCAATTATGGGAATACCTTCACTTCAGAATGGTATATAGCCAATCACTTCAATGACTATTTCTGTTCGGTATTTTCAAAACATGATTGCCATAATCCGGTTTGTTCTTCTGATAATACTCCCTGTAATTTATATGTTATTACACCAGAAGAGGTAGGGTCCACCTTAAAAACACTAAAGACAAACACAAGCCCATGACCAGATAAAATTAATGCCAGATTCTTAATAGAAACAGCAGAAGAGATAGCTTATCTTTTATCAGTTATCTTTAATAAATCCCTCAACGAAAACAGAATTCCCTCCGACTGGCTTCAAGTTACTGTTACTCCTATATTTAAAAAAGGTAATACAGCAAATGCCCAAAACTACCATCCAATTAGCCTAACCTCCATTATTTGTAAACTAATGGAGAGGATTATTAAATCCTACCTAGAAAATGAATCAGAATTATTATATATTATCAACCAAACACAGCATGGATTTAGGCCAGGCTACTCCTGTACGTCAAACCTTATTGCCTTCTATAATCACATAAGCCAGGAGCTTAACAACAATACCCCCATGGATGTCATCCTTTGAGACTTCAATCGTGCCTTTGAAAAAGTCTCCCACGGTAAACTAGTTAAACTCTCCTTTTCTAATTGCCTAGTCAACTGGGTTAGAACCTGGCTTGCTAACAGGTCTCAGAGAGTTAGAATTAACGGTTCCCTGTCTAACATAGGACTAGCCACCAGTGGTGTACCTCAGGGCTCGGTACTGGGACCGACCCTGTTTAGCATATTTATTAGTGACATGCAGATAAATTCCACCAACATGCTATTAAAATTCGCTGACGATACTAAATTAGGAGGTAGGGCTGACACTCCCAAAAATACATCAGCCTTAACTATGGATTTAAAATCCACTGAACTCTGGGCAGAAACTAACTCTACGTTATTTAACATCGAAAAATGTGTAGTTCTACACTTTAGGAAAAAGAACCCCAAACACATCTACTACCTTAATAACACCCCTCTTAAAGAATCAGATAGTGAGAGAGATTTAGGCATTTTGGTGAACAACAAACATTCCACCTCGGACCACTGTTCAAAAATCGCCCATACGGCTAACGGACTTCTGAAAAGAACTGAACGTACCTTTGTTACAAGAACAGAACAATGTCTAATTCCATTATATCGAGCATATGTTAGACCACACTTGGATTACGGATCCCCTTGTGGAGTCTGTATCTAAAGGGCGATATAGCACATCTCAAGAGAGTACAAAGGCGGGCAACCAAAATGGTCCCACTTCTTGCCCCACTAGACTACTCCCACAGACTTCAGGAAACAGGCCTTCATTCACTACACTCAAGAAGATGTAGGGGGGATATACAGGTTACTCACCTGTAACAGGAGTTCTAGGAATGGTATATGTTGTTCATCCACACTGTCTGGCAGGTTCCTTGCCACTTTAAATCTTGCCGGAAGGTCTTCAAGCTGGCTCCTCCCACCCACCCGGGTGGTAAAACTCTCGGCTCCGCCCCATGACACCAGATCTGGCCCGCTGGAAGCTCAGGTTGTGCGTCAAAGTTGGAGGAAATGTAGGATGAACAACATATACCATTCCTAGAACTCCTGTTACAGGTGAGTAACCTGTATTTCTAGGGACATGGATATGTTGTTCATCCACACTGTCTGGCAGACTCTAGCAGTTCTCCGGGAGGAGGGAGGCAACGCACAATTTCTACTTAGGAATAAAGACTGGAGAACCGAGGCCCCAAAACCAGCATCCCAAGTGACTCAAGGTCGATGTAGTAATGGGTAATGAAGGTGTGTGCTGACTTCAGGTAGCAGCCCTGCAGATTTCCTGGATAGGGACGTCCCTGGAAGCAGCCACCGATGCAGCAGTATGGCGGGTAGAATGAGCTCTTATCCTCTGGGAGGCTCCATGCCCGCCAACTTTAGCAGAGATCTATGCAGGAGGTGACCCACCTGCTTATCGTCCGCTGGCTGCAGGTCTGCCAGGTGCGGCTTCAGCGAGGTGACAAACAGCTTGCGAACCTCTCCCAATTTCAGCCGTGCGCTCCCTTATAATAGCTTGCGCCTTCTAGGGTCCAAAGTATGGAGCCTGTATTCGCCTCCGAGGTGTGATTGGGGTAGAACACCGCAGAGTCAACACCTGGTTAAGGTGAAACTCCGACACCACCTTCGGAAGGAATTTCGGTGGGGCACAGGACAACCTTGTCCCTGTGGAAGACCAGATAAGGAGACTCGATGCAGAGCGCCTGGAGTTCTCCCATCCTTCTGGCTGGACGTGATAGCCACCAAGAAGGCGGTCTTCCACGACAGGTGAGAGAGTTCACACCTGTGCATTGGTTCAGATAAGGCTGCCCATGAGCTTTGCCAGTACCAGCAGTAAATCCCAGAGGTGGAGGTTCTACACCGGAGGAAATGTATCAAGGCCTTTGAAAAAGCGCCAGACCACCTTCTCCCTGCGCCACCGACTGCTCCCTGCCCGTGCCCGGGCAAGCAGAGATGGCTGCCAGGTGCACCTTTAGGTCACGACCTAAGCCCTTGACTAGAAAGGGACCATAAATAGTCCAAGATGCTTGCCAAAGGACAGGAGGAAGGGTCCAAGCCCTTGCTCTGACACCAAATGGAAAATCTCTTCCATTTGAAGGCATAGCATTTCCTGGTCGACTCTTACGGGACGCCTCAACAACATTGAGGACCTCGTCGGAAAGACCCAAGGCCTGGAACTCTAGCCGCTCAGGAACCAGGCCGTCAGGTGCAGGGATTGAAGGTCTGGATAGAACACCTTCCCCTGATCGACAGAGAGCAGGTCCGGGCGAGCTGGAAGCTGCCTCGGGAGCCTGGAGCTGAGGCTGAGGAGATCTGGGTACCAGAACTGGCGGGGTCAGTCTGGGGCTATCAGAATCACCTGCGCCTTGTCCCTCCTTGCTTTGAGAAGCACCTTGTGAATCAAGGGAAATGGGGGAAAGGCGTAGAAGAGGCCCAGGGTCCACAGCCTCGAGAAGGCATCCCCCTGCAGCGAGCCCTGCTGAGGGGGGCGGGCATGAAACAGCCTCAGCTTCGCGTTCTCCCTGGAGGCAAACAGGTCCACCTGAGGTGTGCCCCAATGGGAGAACAGATCTTGTACTACCTCCGGCAGGAGAGACCACTCGTGAGATGCAGCCCCTATCCGGCTCAGGGCATCGGCCAGGGTGTTGGAGGCTCCTGCCACATGAATGGCTAGGAGATCCGCCTCCAGGCTGCGCACGAGTGACCAAATGTGGAGAGCTTCCTTGCATAGAAGCATGGAACGCGTCCCGCCCTGGCGGTTTAGGTAGTACATGGTCGTGGTATTGTCCGTCTGGACTCGGACCACTTGACCCCGGAGAAATGGAGCAAAGGCGGTGAGGGCTAGGCGGACCACTCGGAGCTCCAGCAGGTTGATGTGGCATCGGGACTCCCTCGGAGACCAGAGGCCGTGCACTCGGTGTTCCCCCAGATGGGCACCCCAACCCATCAGAGAGGCATCGGTCGATAGAGAGACCGTCGGCTCGGGGCGGACAAACGGGATGCCCTCCTGCAGATGAGACGGAACGGTCCACCACCGGAGAGTGTTCCACATCTCCTGGGTCACCATCACTAGCTGGTCCAATGGATCGCAGCGTTGTGACCACTGGCTGGCCAGTCCCCACTGAAGGGGGCGCATGTGCCAGCGTGCCCAACGGACCACGCTGGTACAGGCCGCCATGAGACCCAGGAGGCGCAGGAAGTCCCGGGCAGGGCGCGATTGCCCAACCAGAAATGATTGAGCAAAGGAGGTAAGAACCTCGGCCCTGTCCGCCGGGGCCGTGCTCTGGCTCAAGAGAGTCGAGCTCTGCCCGATAAAAGAATCACCTGCTTGCCTCGAGTTCCAACTTGGCCTCGTTGATGAGAAGGCCGATCTGAGAGCAAACCTGGAGGGCCAGATCTCTGGACCGCTCCACCTCCTGTCTGGAGGGGGCTGTTATCAGCCAATCATCCAGGTAAGGGTACACCCGGACCCCTCGGTGCCACAGGAAAGCTGTCACCACTGCTATGCATTTGGTGAAGACCCTGGGAGCTGGAGACAGGCCGAAGGGCATGGCTCGGAACTCGAACAGGGATCCCTCTGCTCGAAAGCGAAGGAATCTCCGATGTGACGGACAGATAGGGACGTGAAAGAACGCGTCCTGCAGGTCCAGAGAGCAGAACCACACGCCGTGTTCCAGGGATGGTATTATCTGAGCCAGAGTGACCATCCTGAAGGTTCGAGACCTTAGGAGCTTGTTCAGGTCATGTAGGTCGAGAATGGGGCGCCAGCCCCCCCGTCCGTTTCGGAACCAGGAAGTACCTGGACACAAACCCCGGGTCTGAGGGAGGGTCCGCCACCTCCCTGATCACCTCCTTTTGGAGGAGGAGAGCGATGTAGGCCTGACGAGCCGACAGTGAGGCTGCGGACCACGAGGCCCCCCGAGGTGCGACGGCTCTGAAGGGCGGGGCCTGCTCGAATTCTAGAGGCAGGCCTTTTCCCACCACCTCCAGCACCCACCTGTCCATGGTAATAACGGACCAGGCGGAAAGGAAGTGCCGGAGCCGTCCCCACACGGGGGGAACCTGGGGTGAGGTGATGGGGTTGGGGGCGACACCCCTCAGCCCGTCACTGGGCAGGCTTGGAGGAGGGACCGGCCGAGGGACCTCCTGGGCCTTTACCTCCCTGCTTCCTGTTGGAGGAAGCCCCGGGCTTGGGTTTGGGATGCCAAGCCCGAGCCTGCTGGCCCTGACGTTGCTGGGCCGGACGCGCCGGGGGCGAGAAGGACAAAGGCTTAGCTGTGGTTTGCGGCCTTTGTCCTTCTGAGTGGAAGAGACCGAGTCCAAGGTAGCATTGGACTTCTCGATCCTCTACAGGTGACCTTCCACCCCAGGGTCGAAGAGGTCAGTCCCCAAAAAGGGAACATCCGCCAACTTGTGCTGGGTATCCGAAGTAAAAGTGGATATCCTCAGCCAAGCCCGACGACGCATAGCCACTGCGGCTGCCACAGACCTGGCACATGAGTCCCCAATGTCTAAAGCAGTCTGGAGCTGCTGTTTGGCCACTGCCCTGCCCTGGTCCCGCACCTGCCTGACCGTGGTCTGCAGATCCGCGGGAAGATGAGGGACGACCTCATCCAGGGAGCCCAACAGGGCATGAGAGAAATGTGCCATGAGGACGGCCGAACTGGCCTGGCGAAGGCCGAGGGAGGACGCAGCATAGACTTTTCGCCTGGCATAGTCCAATTTCTTGGACTCCTTGTCGGGAGGTTTGTCCACATCCCTAAGCTTCGACACGCGAAAACGCTGTCGGTAATAACCCTCGCCGAGGGGTGTTCCAAAACCGGACAGGGAACCGTAGGGACCGCATACTTCCTGGCCATCCTGGCCGAGGCGCAGGACAGGAAGCTAGGGCGCTGCCAGAGCTCCAAGGCCGGGCCACTATGGCCTCGCCACCGAAAGGCCTCCAGAGGAATCCCCTCGGTCCAGAATCTCCGTGAGGGGATACCTGGCCTGCTTAGAAACAGGTTCGAGCTTCATCCCGGTGGACTCCGAGATGAGCCGAAGCAATCCTAGGAAGGACGAAGGGCTATCGTCCACCGACTGTCCTCCTGAGGACTCCAAGTCCATTCACTTGGAGAAAAGGGAGGAATCGTCTTTGGACTCAGAAGAGTCCTCAAAGAGCTGCCTCGGGCCTGAGCCACCCTCCACTTGCCGAGGTCGATCGGGAGTGAGGGTGACAGACAGCCTATGGGGCAGTCCCTGAGCCGACCGAGAATTTTTGGTTGGAGCCCCAACTAATGGCTGTGGAGGTGGAGGTTCCACCGGATTCGTTGGGGCAGCTGGTTTTGGCCGAACAACCGGCCTGGGAACAGGCTCCTCGGATAAAACGAGGGGTTGTTTTGGCCGCTCCGGTGACAGCCACTTAATGGCCGGGGAAGATGACAGTGTCGGCTTATTCCCGGTCAAAAGGAGCTGTTGCCACATGAGTTCCTCATATCTTCGACGCAACTTGCGCCGAAGCCTCCCCTCGTCCGTGGAGGAGGAAGAGGACGAGCGGCGGCACCGCTTGCTGCGGTGCCGAGACCGAGACCGCCTATGACGGCGGGATCGGCTAGACCGCAAAGAAGTCCAAGACCGAGAACCTCGGCTTTGCCGAGGACGGTGCGGGGAGGTGTCGCGGGGAACCGGCACTCCCCTCGGTTCGGAAGATTCAACCGAAGGCTCCGGAACCGGAGGCACAACGAAGCCGACGGGGTCCTCAACTTCCACCGGGGAACCGGGAGAGGGATTCGGCTTCTCAGCCGGCGACACCGCGACGGAGTCTTGGTCAATTGGCCTGACGGGGACACCGTGAGACCAGTGGCGGCAGTCGATCAAGTCGACGGCTGACAACTTCGAGGAGAGGGATCTTTCCCGCCTCCCAAGAGCGTCGACGGTGAGACTTACTTCTCTCTTTTGGACCGAGAAACGGTCCAGAAGAGATGGACCCTCACCTTTAGTCGAGAGGGTCAGACAAAGCTCATTAAAAGAAGCTGAATAAGAGGCACCCGAGAGCGGGACAAATGCAGCGGCCGAGGTAAGCGGCCGCGCCGCCTCCTCTTCAAGGGCGATCATCTGCTCGAGCTGATCCGCCGAGCCCGCCCGCGGAGACACCACCGACCAGGCCTCTTTGACTTTACCGGAGGAAATCGCTCGGGACACCCCAGTTGTAAACAGGCAGCACGGTCTTCGAGGGCGTGGGCCAAAAAGGAAGAGCACAGTGCCGACCACGCAGCGGGTGTCGCTCAAGGCCCAAGCAGTAGACGCATGTGGAGTGCTGATCCGTCCGAGACATCTTCTGCCCGCAAGGGCATCTCCGGAAACCGGGAGTCGATTTGTCCATCGCAGCCGCGAGGGAGAGAAGACCGAAGTCTTTTTAGCAAAACTTTTAATTTCGAAAATTCGAAGAATTAGGAACCAGTCTTATACGCAGAGCATTAAGAAGGGAACCTGAGCTTCCAAGCGGTAAGGAAGATCTGGCGTCATGGGGCGGAGCTGAGAGTTTTACCACCCGGGTGGGTGGGAGGAGCCAGCTTGAAGACCTTCCGGCAAGATTTAAAGCGGCAAGGAACCTGCCAGACAGTGTGGATGAACAACATATCCATGTCCCTAGAAATACTATTTTTGCACAAAATATTAAAGTCACCTGAGCATATGCACCAATGCGGACTTATCTATTCAAACAGACGCATTGTACCCAGATGTCACAATAAGCAGACTTGAAATCATGAAAGCTAAAATGAAAGGGACAACTTTTTTACAATTCGTTCTGCAAAACTTTGGAATTCTCTACCTCAGGAGCTTGTTAATATTGATAACATCAACCAATTTAAGAATGGCCTTGATGTTTGGCTTGAAGGAAATTTGCCTCAAATCTAGTGACCTACAAGGTGGGGGACAATATTGATGAGCTTCGGCCTACTTTTGTCCAAACTGACCTAATAAAGGAGTAATGAATATATACAGTGCAATGTAAGACTGCAACTCCATTGGGCTTCCTTGATCTGTAGAATATGATATTTTCAGACAGATAACCTTAGACACAAAAGTCAAATGATTTACCTCAGGAACCACACATGAAAGACCTGATATTAATATGATTAACAAAACCAGCTACAACTAGGTGCACAGCTGACAGCAGACAGCCGGTATCATCTGCTGGCTACAGCAGAATCTGAAGGTGCCCTTCCACGTGCTGACCAACAGCCAGAGTGGGACAAATCGGTTTGTGAGCTAGTGGTCAGTCTGGCCACCATGTTTCAAAATCTGGTAGCTGAAACTATATTTTTATTGGCCATCATTTTTAAGGGCTAAATCATTTGGCAGGCAGGTGGTCAGTTGGTAGGCAACTGTCAAAATCTGGTAGCTAAACCAAATTAGTTCGTGGACATTGGCCACCTGGCTACCAAACCTGTTCCAGCCTGCCAAAAGCCCTTGAAGCCTAGCATTGTGAGATTGGCTGGCTAATGAGGGATCAACATGACAGAGGAGAGGGAGATTCTGAGAGAGGGTTTTTAGAAGAAGAGTGTTACTTGAAACATGTTGAATCCTCTGCCCCCTGGAGTTAATTCCTTACACTTGCAATGTTATTGCGTGTATATGTTTGTGTATAAAGAGCTCATGTTTTCAAATACTAAATATAGAAAAAAGTGTGTGATACGAGAATTTAATGCACACCCGAGGTGCGGGATGCTACATACACCCAGAGGGTGAAGCCCAAAGGGTTTATGTAGCATCCCACACCGAGGGTGTGCATTAAATGTTTTTATTTTATATAACAGACTGGCCAGCAATTTTTTCCAGCCTGACTCCTGTCTGTGTCTCTCACTCACACACACACACTGCCTCTGCCTGGTGTGTTTTGTTTTGTTTTTGTTAAGAAAGTATTTCAATATTAATTAATTTAATTTTGGGAATGTTACAGTTTCTGTTCAGTGATCGCACTCACCTTCAGCTGTGCCAAGTCAGCCATGGCTCCGTTCCACTGGAGATGGCGATCAGCACGATCAACCAGATAAGAGTTTTTTCCTTTTTTTCTTTTAAAGAGGGATCTAGCAGATATTTTATTTAAAAAAAATTATAACCATGAGAGAACAACTGCTCTGGCGGCTTCTCACTACCGGGGATATGGAGCTGCCAAATTTGTAGAAATGTACAGCTCACCCCCAAGGAGATGGAGAGCCAATTAGGGAGTGCCTGCTCTGGAGTGGCAGAGTGCGTGCTCGCCGTAATAACCTGTGGGTTATTCGGGTGAATATCAACTGGCTCAGCCGTAAGAAAAAATTGCTGGCCAGTTGTTATTTAAGCAATAAGGCACAACAACCTGTGTATTATCAAGTAATAACGTCACTCCTGGGGTGGGTTGAAGCACGAGGCGAAGCCAAGTGCTTCCACCACCCCAGGAGTGACGTAATTACACAATAACACACACCTTGGAGTGCCTCATTGCAATTATACAATGACTCAATATTATGCAAATTAAAAAAAATTTGAAAAAGGTTTTAGTAGATTTTTAGCGTAGCAATATATCTTTGTTTCTGAAGACAGATCCAAAGAACAATCCAACAAATCAATACAGTGATTTTATTGTGTAATAACATCACTGTCTCGGGCACACACTGACCAATCAGAGCCCTGGAAATGTTCTTGCCATTGTATAATATATGATAATACATCTATATGTTATTCCCTTACTTTGGGAGATGGTCTTTCTTCAACCATAATTTGCAGTGACAAGCATCGGCCCCTCACATTAGTGAATGTGCACTGCAGAGGACATTCTCTGAAACACCATTAGATTCCAGGGTATAATGCTGGCTTCGACATGATGCAATTAGTGTGCTATCATACATCACACTGCTATTAGAAAACTATTATGAATTTGTTTTATTACAAGAGCACCAGAGTGCCATTTTAGAAGAAATATTCTTTAAGTGAGATGATACTGAGCCAGGAAGTGGCTAGGTGTGAGCCCTACTAGATTTTACGAAATACTGGAGAAAATACAAAATGAGCTCCCATCTCCAAGTGACATCAAGATCTCAGAACTCACAAATGGTTGACATTTTAATCAGTGATGAACAAGGCAAGGTTATGGCAGACTTGAAATGAAAAAAAAAAAGACAAACACACTGAAAAACCTAACAAAAGTTACAAATATGCAACAAAAGAGGCAATGAGGTCCAGTCTAATATTAATGCAAAAAACTGCTCACACTAGAACCTTGGGCAAGTCATTTGAATCTGCAGTGCTTCAGCCCTCCCAGCTTGTAACAAACTCTGGACAGAGTCAAAATGGCTGTTACAGCATTAATCTGATAAACGATATAGAACTGATCTGTGGCTTGGATTGTAAA
Organism: Neoceratodus forsteri; assembly: GCA_016271365.2. NCBI lineage: Eukaryota > Metazoa > Chordata > Ceratodontiformes > Ceratodontidae > Neoceratodus > Neoceratodus forsteri. Next base: position 200,958,784 of record JADMNL010000025.1, read on the forward strand.
ACACTTGTAATGTGCATTAATTTTGGTTCAAGAATGCGCAATTTTGGAATTTGTGATAGCCCGGTAAGCACAAATTAGTCCTCGCTTACTTGAAGATCTGTACTGACTTCATGTCAACTGTCTCCACTTGTAGGCTGCTCCATAGGTTCACCACTCTCTGGAAAAAGTGCCTCCTAACATTACCCCTTGATTTACCACCTCAAACACAGAATCTGTTGGCAGAAAAGACCACTTGGCCTTCCCAGTCTTCCCCGAGAGTCCCTGCCTAGTCTGCCTTCGCAGACCCTACCTTGTCTCTGGCACTCCTCCCTTCTCCCTGTCTATTTACTAATATTCCCCTATGTCCATCCAATGCATGCTTGAAGCCCCCTGTTTTCTCCTCCATCACCTCTGCTAGCAGTCTGCTCCAGGCATCCACCACTCTTTTAGTGAAACAGTACTTCATCAAATCTCTCTTAAACTCCTCCCCTTCAGCTGTGTCACATGAACTCTGGTCCTGGTGCTCTTTCTCATTTGAAAGAGACTCACCTTCTGCACCCTGTTCACCCCTAGAGGTGTTTCTAGGTCTCTATCATGTCCCCACTCAATCTTTTCTCTACCATGGTGTACATGTTGAGATCCCTCAGACACTCCTTGTAGGGCTTTTGATGCAATCCCTGCACCATTTTAGCTGACCTCCTCTGGACTGCCTCCACCTTGTCTATGTCCTTCTGAGGTGCAGCCTCCAGATATGGACACAATACTCCAGGTGGGGTCTCACCAGTGAGTGATGTAGCAACAACACCATCTCCCCTCCTCTTGCTGGAGATCCCGCTCCCTACGTACCCCAGCATCCCACTGGCCCTACCTACTGCCCTGCCATTGTGAAGTCATCAGATATGACGAACTTAGTGTCTCGCTCCTGTTTAGTGACTGTCCATGACTCCCTTCCCCATCCTATACTCCCCTCCTGAGTTCCTATGCCTCAGGTGCATGACTTTGCACTTTTTGACATTGAACTCCAACTGCCATGCCCTTGACAACTCCTCGAGTTTCCCAAGGCCCATACACATTCTCCCCACCAAACCACCACCCCACCTGAGGGTCCACTCAATTACAGAGTTTGGTGTCATCTGCTAAAAGGCATGCCTTACCTTTCAGTTCTTCTGCAATGTCACTTACGAAGACATTAAAGAGTACCGGTCCCAGTACTGAGCCCTGCGGCACCCTGCTGGTCACTCTCCCATTATTAGTGTGAGTGCCGTTAACCACCACCCTCTCTCCCCTATACATAAGCAATTCCTTACCAAATTCACCACTTTAGATCCCACCCCAAGGCTGCTCAATGTCTATCAGTCACAGTGTCGAAGGCCTTGCTAAAGTCCAGAAAGGCAGTATCCACTACCCTCCCCAATCTATTTCCCTGGTCACCTAGTTGAAGAAAATCAATCAGATTCGTCTGGTATGACCTGCCTTTATGAATCCATGCTGTCTCTCATCTTGTAGCCCACTGGATTCAAGATGCTGTAACAACCTTTCCTTTAACAGGTTTTCCATTAATTTCCCTACCACTGATGTGAGACTGACGAGCCTATAGTTGCTAGCCTCCGCCTCGCTGCTGCTCTTATGGCGAGGGACCACCTCTGCTTTCCTCCAGTCCTCTGGAACCACACCTGTTTCCAGTGAGCTGTTGAATAAGGCTAGCAATGGGGCAGCTAGCACATTCCTGAGCTCATGTAGTACCCTAGGGTATTGCCTAACCACTCCCATAGCCTCGTCCACTTTCAGAGCTGTGAGTCCATTCAGGCCTCTTTCCTTTGAAAATGGACTTGTGTCTATTTCAGCCCCTTAATTCCTGCCGTTCCCTGGTGGTCCATCCCTCCCTCCACAAGGAAGACTGAGCAGAAGTACCTGTACTGGATGTCTGATTTTCTTGATCCTCTTCTGCGCAGTCTCCCCCTTATTCTCACTATCCGGCCCCTTGTTTTCTTCTTCTCACTTATGTACCTGAATAAAACTGCATCGCTTTCCTCTGTTTTACCTAGTATACCTCCCTGTATTCTTCCCTCTGCATTTTCTTATACCTTCTGAATGCCACCTTTTCCCCCTCACCACCATAACCACTTACACAGTGAACCATAACGGTCTCTTTTTCCTTCTACCTTTGCTCACTTCCTTCATGCAGAGGTTGGCTGCCTTAATTACGCCCTCCCATATCCCCCCCCCACCGGTGCCTCTACCCATCCCTGGCAAGTCCCTTCCCCCAAGGCAGTTTTTTAGTCTCTCCCATCCACCCCCTGCTCTCCTCAATGTCTACATAAGTGACACTGCGGAATAACTGGAAGGGTAGGGATGCCTTTTTGGCAGATTACACCAAGATCTGTAATAGGGTGCAGACTCAGAAGGAGTAGGTGGAGAGAGTGCTTAGGGACCTTGGGAAACTTGAAAAGTTGTCACGAGCATGATAGCTGGTAGTTGTTATATTTTTATTGCCTATTGTTACCTTGCTAATTGAAGCACTTATCCTGTACAACTACTGCTGACAATGTCTTGGTTTACTGTAAGCACTTTAATCACCGTATCCTCTGCTTGCATGTCTGCACTGCAACCTTTACTGTGTCCTATAATATTGTTTTTTATGCCTATTGTTTACCCCTAAACCTCTGTTGTACCCTTGCCTTCCTCTTTCCCCCAGGACACATCTGGAAACTAGCAAATTGCTCAGCATGTCTTCCTAACGAAACTTTAGAAAAAATTAAATACAAACAGAAGTTGGAGTTCAATGCCAAAAAGTGCAAAATCATGCAGAGCAAAAAAACCCAGAAGTGGAGCAGAAGATGGGGAAGGGGGGTGGTACTAACAGTCACTAAGCAGGAAAGGGATCTTGAGGTTATTACATCTGATGACCGCAAAATGGCACAGCAGTGTGACAAAACATTGGGTAGGGCCAGTGGGATGCTAGGGTACACAGGGAAAAGTATTTCCAGCAGGAGGAGGGAGGTGGTGTTGCAGCTGTATCGCTCACTTGTGAGACCCCTCCTCAAACACTGTGTCCAGGTTCTGGAGGCCGCACCTCAGAAACGACACAGAAAAGGTAGAGGCAGTCTAGAGGAAAGCAGCTAAAATGGTGCAGGGGTTGCATCAAAAGCCCTACAAAAAGAGACTGAGGATCTCAACATGTACACCCTGGAAGAGAGGAGAGCAAGCGGGGACATGACAGAGACCCACAAGTACCTCGCACAGATGAACAGGGTGCTGGATGAGAATCTTTCAAATGAGAAAGAGCAACAGGACCAGTGGGCACATGATGAAGCTTGGGGGAAGGGGGTTGAGGGATGTGAGGAAGTACTACTTAAATGAAAGCAAAACGCCTGGAACAGACTGCCAGCGAAAGTAGTGGAGGCGAAAACAGTTTGGGACTTTAAGCATGCATAGGATAGATATAGGGAAGTATTATTAAATATGCAGGGAGGAGCGAGGGTCACCAGAGACCAGTTAGGGTGTGTGGAGACAGACTAGGAAGGGACAACCTCGGCAGACTGGTTGGAGCAAGCGGCCCTTTTCTGCTGACAAATTCTATGTTTCACTCACCCGCCTGCTGGCTGAGAAGGAGGCAACACTGGCATCAACGGATAAGGCAGTCACTCACCTCAGCCCTGACTGTTGGAGGGAGAAAGGGGAAAAACTTATTAAAAAAAAATCAAAAATTAGCTTTCTAATGCCAGTGAAATACACTGGCAGGAACCGAAGAGCACTGCTTCCCCATGGCAGACTAGAAGCTGTAATAAGGATTTTGTGCCATGTGCTGGGATGTGATATAACCCACACATTCCATGCCATGACTTCCTTTCCAGGGATTGGCTAAGCAAGCAATAAGACACAACAGTGTGTGTAATTATAGTGAATAACTGCAGTCATATGATATGTTTCAGCCAATAAGATGGCTTCATTTATGCATGCCATTTGTCCGCACTACAAATTCTATATAGATACATCAAACAAAACAAATGTCTTACATAGAGTAGATTTTCTCAGTAGCTAGGTTTTACTTAAATATTTTTATGATGTTCTTCTCCTGCAACATATGAACCAATGTCCAGTTTCCATTATAATTCTATGCCAGGAGCAACCCAAAACAATATAATTTCAGCTAATAACCTTGCACTTACTCCACAGACAATATCAGCAAAAAGTTACCACAGGAGGGAAATATTTTTTTTCCCCCTGGACCACTTAATTGGTCTCGCAAATGCAACTGCCGCTAGCCTAGTGTAAAATAAAAAAAAATATATATATATATATACTCTGTTTGACAATGCTCACTGAGCGGCTCCCCCTTCCTTTCCCTACTTATTCCTCCTCCCCTATCTCCCTCCCTTCTACCCCACCAGCTCTCCCCCGACCATAAGTTTTGCACCTTTTGTTATCTTTTGCTCGTTGGAGATTGTACTCTATTGTAACAAAATTGTAATTGAACTGTAACTTTTTTGTTTGTAAGTACTGTGTCCCTTGTACTACTGTTCTGATGTCCTCTTTGTGACGAGGTACCTTTGTAAATGAGCCTCTGGCTCAAAGGTTTCTAAACTGATGTTTAACTAAATAAATAAATAAATAATTTTTCAGGAACTGACCACAGACAACTTGGAAAAAAAAACAAAACAAAACCTTGGCTAACAAAAACATTTCCAATAAAGGGAAAAAAAAAACGTGATCATTAGTGTCTCCCACCTCTTCCTGGATATACTGTAGAAGGAATGGTGATGCTCGGAGATTGTCCACAGGTATGTTAAAGAATCCCTGAATCTCTTTCTGGTGCAAATCCATAGTAATTAGATGATTTAGACCTGGAGAAAAGCAGATAATAGCACAGCCGCTTAGAACAACTAATAAAGTCTCAAGGCTCTTGACTAGATTAAAACATTGTTATTTAGGGCAAAATAGAGAGATAATACATATAGAGCTCCTTACAACTACAGCAGGCAGAATTTACTCACCATTTTTTGAAATCAGATGAGGAAGATCTAGTTTAGCTGGGGTGAGTAAATGTAATTTAAATCCAGGAGAATGCTGCCTCCCCTCATGTACCAACAGTTCTGTGGATGCATGTTTTTCCAGATGGGTTGAGTAATGGTGCTCATGCGTATTTTTTTTTAAATAAGAATGCAAAGTATAATTTATTCAAAAATGGTGTGTAACTGCCATATCTGGAGCACTGGGAAAATGTGAATGAAGGTAAAATGAGTGCTGGGGTGGGCATTCCTCAAATGGCTGCAGGATGTTAAAGACCTAGTGTACTGCATTAAAAGAACAGTAACATAAGAACTTACCGTTAACAGTAGATCTTCGAGAGAATCTCCTCCATTGGGCAACACCTTTGGAAATATAAGCGAGCGGCGTTGGGCCCACACAGAAACTTTTGCTAACTGTGGGCCACCCACAATCACGTGCCACGTCTCCGTGTATATAAACATGGGCAGCACAATCACGTCTCACTTTCCCGCTGGAGATTAGCCGCAGAAGACCGCCAACCCTGGGGAACTAGGAGGCAATACCAGCACCAGGCATACAAGGAGAGACATGGGGCTGGATACAGGATCAATGGAGTAGGTTTTAGGCAAAGCATCGGATATAACCCTCACAGAAAGCCAAAAGAGGGGAAGGAGGGAGGGATGGCATTGCCTAAAGCAGGAGAATCTCTTGATCTACTGTTAAGTTCTTACGTAACTGTTCTATCTTCTTCGAGGATATCTCCTCCATTAGGCTACGCCTCTGGAATGATTCCGAAGCAGTGACTAGTAAACTGGGAGGATGGCACAGTCTGATATATGATCTGGACAGAAGGCATTGCAGTACAACAAGCCCAAAGTCAGCACATCTACAAGAGATGATGTCCAGACTGTAATGTTTAGTGAAAGTGTGAACACTGCTCAATGTGGCTGCAGCACATGTCAGTAGCAGGGAAATTTTTTAAACAGGCAACAGGAATGGCCATAGCTCTTGTGGAGTGATCACAAACAACACCAGGAAGTTCCTTACTGTACTTTCTATAACAGAACTGTATACAATGTGGCAGGCATCTGGATAGGTTTACTGTTCAGAAACAGGAGAGCCCTCTTTCCCAGGGGTGAGCAAAAAAATAAAAGCTGAAGAGGACTTTCTGCAGTTCTTGGCGCGGGTAATACAGTATCGTAGTATTCTACGTAGATCCAAAGTATGGAGCAGTGCCTCACCCTGGTTGGTACACTCGGGATAATATACCAGAAAGTGTATCATTTGATTCAGTGTAAATTCAGATGCCACCTTCAGTAGAAAATTAGGATTCGTATGCAAAGAGATTCTGAAAAATCAAATAAGGAGGCTCACAGATTAAGAGTCTGAAGCTTGGAAATCTTTTTAGCAGAAGTCATCGCAACTAAAAACAATGTTTTCCACGACAGGAAATGTGGGCCACAGCTCATGGCCAGCTCAAAAGTAGCCAATGTCAATTTCTCGAGCACAAAATTCAAGTTCCAAGGCAGGACCGGATTATGGCTAGGAGGTTTTATATGAAGAATACCTCTCAGAAACGTATGGGACACCTCTAATTGGGCATCTGTATGACCATCAATAGGGGCATGGAAAGCTGATACAGTAGCTAAATGCACCTTAACTGAAGAATACTGACGGCCAGAGTCAGACAAGGAAAGTAAGTATTCCAACATAGCACTCACAGGATCTTAAAAGGTTCTGGGAAGCAACCCACAAAGTGAAATGCTTCCATTTTAGAGGATAAGTATGTCTGGTAGAAGGCTTCCTAGCTGTGATCAGGACAGCAGCAACCTCAGGGGATACACCAAAATGTGCAATGGCTATGTCTTCAGAATGCAGGTACTTCAGCAGCAGATGGACCAGAAACCTCTTGTCCTGTGACAACAGACCCCAACACATAGGTTGAGGGACAAGAGCCTCCACTGCCAGATGTTGAAGAAGTGAAAACCAAATCTGGTGAGGCCATAACAAAGCAATGAGGAGGAGAGTGGCACTCTTCACCTGCATCTTCAGCAGAACCCACTGTAGTAGAAGAATGGAGGGAAATGTGTATAGGAATTTCTGTTTCCAAGAGAGGGACAATGCATCTTGCCAAAAAACTCCAGACCCTGGAGTAAGCGAGCAGAAACACAGCAGTTTCCCGCTGTGTGTGGGATGCAAAAAGGTCCAGCTCTGGATGACCCCCATCTTGCGAAGGGGTTGTTTACCATGGAGATCAGCAGTTCCCATTCATGAACCATCGACTGGAACCCACTAAGACATTCTGGAGACCTCGGTGATACCCAGCCAATAGCTGAAGGCCATGAGACAGAGACCGGTACTATATTTTCACTGCCTCCCTGCATACGGGATTGGAGTGAATGACCCTTTGTTGATGTAATGCATCACACTGACGTTGTCCATCTGGATTAGCAGAGGACCGGAGCAGTGGTGATTCTGAAAGGCTTGGAGGCTGTACAGGACATCCATCATGTCCAGGACATTTATATGCAGCTCAACCTCCACCTTGGTCCATTATCCGTGACTCCCTGTGTCTGGTAAAGGCTGAGATGAGCACTCCAGCAGGAGCCCAAAGCATTCGTAGTGAAGATCTGTACAAGAGCTGGTACAAGGAATGGAATGCCCTTCAATAGTTTTTGCAATCCATCCACCACTGACAACTCTCCACAGAGAAGAAACGTGACAAGAATCATTTGGTCTAACTCATCCATCAACCAATCCCTCTGGACCCTGACTGTCCATTGAGGGATCCTCATATGACAGCATGCCAGAAGCACAATCACTATGGCCACAGCCATGAAACCCAGGAGTCGTAACACTGTTCTTGCAGAGACATAGTGGCTCCTGTATACCAAATGCACATGATCAATCCTGCTGCAGAAGTGCACATCCTTATCTGTGTCCAAGACTGCCTCTGTGTATTGCAGTTCCTGGCAGGCAGTCAGCACAGACTTTGGCACATTCACTGGGACCCCCAAGTCATCGAGCAGCAGATGTGTCCGAGACAGAGTATGTAGCAGAGCTTCCCCGGAGCAAGCCTTCAAGAGCCTGTCTTCCAGATAGGGGAACACATACAGGCCTTCTCTGCAAAGGGCTGCTGCAACTACTGTTAAGCATTTGTTAAAGACCCATGGTGCAAAAGACAAGCCAAAGGGCAATACTTCGAACTGACAGTGTTCTCATTCCAGCATAAAGCAGAGGTATTGTCTGTGGGAGTTCCTGATCTTGACATGAAGGTATATGTCCTTCATGTCCCAAGAACATATCTCCAGAACCCACTCCTCCACAGTGATCTTCCGACATTGCTTCAGATGCAGGGAGAGCCTGCCCCGGCCCCCCCCCACCTCACCTCTGGAGGTAACAACTGAGGTGGGGAAAACAAAAAAGAATCAGGAGGAACCGGGAATGGCAGAGCCACCAGAACCAATTCCATTGAGTGCTCTTTTGTGGACACCAGGGAGGAGGGGACCTGCAAGTGGGCTACCTCCTCTGCCATGGCCTTGCTGGCAGTTGGCATGACGAGCTCGGGCAGCAGGCAGATGAAAGGAGCCCCAACTACTACCTCTAGCAGAAGTGAGATACAGGGACTTCACAGACCTTATTTTTGAAGTTTGAAGGTCATGTAGTCTCTTTAACATCATAGTTTTAACCCTTTAAAGGGAGCATTCAAAAACTGCTTGTTGCACATCATTGGCAAAACCTGCAATTCTAAGCCAAGAATACCTCTTCATGCAAATTCCAGATGCTGCAGCCCTGGTAGATGCATCAGAAAAATCATAAGCAGAGCATAGCAAATGTTTTCCAACCGCAGCACCAGCAGACAATGTTTTCAGGAGCTCATTCTTGGCACAGCCATGGCAGCAGTACAAGCAACCTTCCACTGACTTTTTTTTGTTGTTGTTGCTGCTTCCCAGCCCCCCAACCTGCTCCTCGTTCAAGATGCACAGCCAAAGCCTCCGAAGCCCAGTTAGACTTACCTCCGCTGCCATCTCACGTCCGTCCCTAGGCTTGCGTCTGCACCCTCGGTGGTCCAGCTTATCCCTTCCTGGGGAGAGGCAAGAGAGGGGAGCAGCATTCCACAGCTGTCCGAAAGCCAAAGCGAGGTGGGATTAGAGTGATGTGCACTGGTGGCTGCGTGGCACAAGGGGGTCACAGGGCAGCCACCATCCAGCTGATTGGGCGGGTGTTTTCCCATTTTCTGTTCCAGGGCTCCACCCATCTCCCCTACATGCAGCCACTCGCTGTGTCCTGGGGCGGTGACATACGGCAGCATGTGGTCACCCACGCTGCCAAGAACATTCCACTAAGCCACCACCATGAGCCGCTGTACGAGCAGTCCACAGAAACCCATCCCCCCGGGAGGGAAGCAACCACAAAACACTCTTGACTCCCTCCCTGCCAGCCTCTGCTTCTGATGTCTGGGCTTGGGACGCAAACCCAGTCCACCAGAATGCCACAGCAATGCCATTACAGGCTGTTCTGATAGTTGATCATGTGGGCCTGGTAGTCTGCAATCCTAAGGCCCAAGGATGCTACAGCATAAGTACGTTTGCCATCACATCTTGCCTCCTAGATTCCTTATCAGGAGGCAAAGCACTTAGATGTCTAGGAGCCCAAGACATAGTCATGAGCAGCCATGAGGACCACAGTCAGCTTCTGGCTGGTCAGCATAATAATGCTTAGCAGACTGTGCAGAATACTGCTTATCTGCCTTTTGTAGGGGCTGCAGGCAGGGAGTTTGGTCTATACCATGCAGCCAAAGCAGCATCCTCTAATGCAAGATATATAGGTGGAACAACAATGGAGTAGGGACAAGGCACCTCCAAAAACTCCAGAAGATTCCTTTTTGTGGATTCTTCATCTTTCACCTCAAAGCTCATAGAAGACTGCAATTGCTGCATCATGGCTTGAAAAGATGGGTCCTCAGGAGACCCTGTGGTATAAACCACTGAGTCCTCACTACAGAACAGGAGGGTAGAGGTAGAGCGAGGGAGGCCCTCCCAAAATAATTCACCTTCATATTCCTCCTCTAAATCCTCCTCTATGTGCATGAGATCAGAATTATATTCCAATTGATCATCATCAGCATGATCGGAGATGGGAGCCATAGAACAGATGGGTGACGGCTGAAAGGCAGGAATCTGTGGTGTTCTAATGGAACCCCTCGATGGGGCTGAGTGTTAGAAGGCATTTTTTTTTAGTTTTTTTTAGTTTAGTTTTTGTTGACCGGGTAAGTGCACAAGACAAATCCTGCCTATTTTCAAGCATGACCTGGGGGAGGGGGATACAGATGAATGCCAACTGACCTTGAACCAGATTAAGCTGCTGGTGGTATTTTTAGTGAATGAGGGAAATTTGGCCAGGACACCGGGGAAATTCCCCTACTCTTTTCGGCAGACGGCACTGTGACTTGGAGTTACGAGGTTCAGTGTGATTCAGGACACCAAGGAGAGTGGACGTGTGGAAGGTCGAGGTGCTGATCACCTCCTCGCCCCGATACTTGCTGTGATTGAAATGGCTATAGAACAGGGAACGGAGGAAAAGTTGACTGTCGAGGAGGTTCAGGTCTGTACTTTGTTGGGTCCCACCGATGAGCGGTCAGAGGCTGTGGTGATGGATGGAACACATAGTATGGCAGTTATTCAGCAACGGATTGCTGAGGAAGAGCGTCGGTTCCTTGCAGTGCGGAACCGATTATTGCGGGATTTAGAGTGTGCCCCAGAGGACAGCATGGATGTGAAGGAATGGGAAGTTGTAAGATCTACCTTACCTGAAGGTCGGGCGTCAGTCAACATGTCTGGAATACCCGACACAATTGTGTCAGAGGTTTCTGAAGCTTTAATTTCCTCCCCGAATTTGCCTGGGACCACAGTGAGTAATAATGATTCTGACTTCTCGGTTTTGATACCATGCAGTAACTGCCGAGATCCCCGGTCGGGAACTCCTATGTGTACCGGTGCAGGGGAGTGTCTATCCTCTCCCTTGACTAGCTCTGTGACTTCTGCCCCGCTAGCTCCTGTTGCTACTCCGGATTCCGTTCGGTTTGGTACTGTGTTGCTGCCTTCAAAAAGCAGTCCGAGGCTTCTATATTGGATGGGACTCATGATGATACTTCCTTACAGGGTTCCATGAATGTTCCTATTATTGAGGAAGAGACCCCTGCCTCGGTGGATTGGGTTTCTCAGGCACTGGAGGCTGCAGGGTGGGTTAAATCACCGGATGGGAGGGGGTGGGATGCGAACGTTAGCTCCTTGCCCAGGACTGTCTCAGTGGATAACTCCACACCTGTGCCTCATTTGACCGCCTCTGCTGCAGTTCCTCCTGGTCAAGGTTCCCCTGTAGAGGGGATATAAAACAGTTGGAGGGAGAGGGGTTGGAACCTGTCGCCCCCTCCTTCCTCCACTGTAGGCTCAGGGGACTGTCAGCATATTTTACCACAGTCTTCTCCTTCTGTTCTGGTACAAGCTCCCCTGAAATAGGTACCTGCTATGAATACCACCTCTTTGATCTGGCATGCGGGAGTTAAGGAACAATTATTTCCGGCCACATTTGGACCTTTGGCAGAGCCGGCAGTACGGAGGAATGCTGTACGTCTAAAATTTAGAGGTCCTCTGGCAGAGGTCCCTAACAGACGGTTTGTTGGGAAGGATTTGTTGAAGGGCATACTGTAAGGGAGAGGAAATACATGCGAAACATAGGTCTATGAGATATATGCATTGATCCATATGCCGGGGGACTCTGTATTTGACATTAGTTTTAAACATGCTGCAGGTCTTGATAGGTTCTGGAAGCAAGTTCAGTCTCTTAAACATACCCCGCTGTGGAAATCATTTATGGCTATTCCATTAACTAAACCTGTCTCAAAGAAAATTACTGTAATGTTCCTTAATGAGGGGGTCAATGTGGCCAATATTTCCTATTGGCTTCAGCAGCACTGTACTATAAAGGGTCAACCAGAACCTATTCTGGACGAAGAATGTCTCTGGACTGGAGGTTGGAGATTTCTGGTGGATTTGCGCTTAGAAAATGGACTGACGAAACATTTACCTAATTGTTTTTACGTGGGGAGGGATGGGGGTGTAATATTTTATCCTGGACAACCACGCATCTGCTATAAATGTGGTGCATTGGGACATCTTAGTAATGTCTGTGATCAGCAGAAATGTGGTCTCTGTGGAGACTTGGGGCATGTAGGTGCACATTGTAGGAATTCACCCAAATGCAATCCATGTGAGGAACTTGGTCACATGTTCTTGGGCTTCACATAATAATGCCAACCCAGCTCTTCTGGCGGAACAAGATGTTTATGTGGCCACAGCTCAGAAGGAAAGTCAAAAAATGCATGACCTTATTACCCATTCCCAGGCTTCCTCTTTACGCCTTCCTTTGCAGCCTGCTGCCTCTCCGGAAGCTTCTGTAGTACCTCCAGAGTCGACTCCATTGGATATGGATACTGAGACTTCTGACCCCATAGTAACATATTTATCTGTAGTAGTGTCTACACAGAAATCTGTTTCAGCTCCACAGGGAGTCCCCGTGATACCTTTGGCCTCCAACCATGGAGACACTGTTGTTTCTGGCGTAGAATTACAGGTTCCTGTCATACCCGAGGGTGCTCCTTGTATGCCTCCTCCTGAAGTACAACAAGAGTCCAGTTTCCATAAGGTGACCCGGTCCAAGTCCAGTAAGGCTGCTCTGGACAGTCAAACTGAACCTGATTTACTCCCATTACAGAATTCATACGGCCTTTTGTCTGAACGGGATGGTGAAGAGGATGGTACTGGGTCAGATATGTCTTCTGTGACATCCTCACATGCAGAGGTGACCCCAGACCTAAGGGTGTGTGATAAACCTAAACCGAAAAAAAGAAAGAAACTAAAGTGACCTGTTGTTTTTTTTTTCCTGTCTTTCATTATACTGAAAATGTCTGGTTCTTGTGTTTTTCTGGACCTTTTTTCCACTCTTGCATATCTAGAATGACAGATGGAGTCGTTTTTTCTTACTATTAATGTTAATAGTATCAAATCTTCTCATAGGAGAAAGATTACCTTTTCTAGTTTGCAGGAATGTCATGGCAATATTTCTTCAAGACACCAGAATACATTCTTTCACACAGTTGAAAGAAGCTGAAAGAGACTGGAGGTGGGGTATCTCTTTTTGGTCTTTGGGGGAAGATACTTGTGGTGGGGTGGGTATTCTTTCTTCTGGCCTCACTGTTAAAATTTTGAAAGTTCTGGATATTTTGCCAGGGAGAGCCATGATGGTGGATCTAGTTCTTTTAAATTGCGCTTACCGCATTATAAATATATATATGCACCTCAGCTTAAAGCGGATAGAGCGGCTTTATTTAAAAAGATTGCCCCATACTTACATACCTCAAAACTGGTGTTGTGGGGGGGAGATTTTAATTGTGGATTAGCAGCCAGGGATTGGGGCAGGGCTACACAGAAGGTTTTTTGTGACACAAACATGCTTCGTGATGCACTACTTAACAGTGATATGGCAGATGTGTATGACGTTCTGCAAATTTCCCCTCAACATACTTTTTTTAAGGGGGTGTTGTCTTCTCAAATTGATTTTTGGTTTGTGTCAAAAGAGACTGGCTTGTTCAGAAGTGGTTATTTTACCTATGGAGACTTCGGACCATGTTATAGTAAAGTTATGTTTAGGTTCTTACCAGACCCATGTGATAGGTCGTGCTATTGGAAATTGAATATTGCTATTCTGCACAAAGGTCTTACAGATGAACAGGTGAAAGTTTTTTTAATGCTCGAATTGATCTTTGTTTTTTGTATGACAGTCCCATAGAATGGTGGGAGGATACCAAAGTGGATTTGAAATTGTTGTTTTTGCAAATATCGAAATGTAAAGCTAGAAACCAGTATTTAACTTATTTGGGCTATAGGGCACAGTATTTAAAATTGCTGACTCGGATTTCTTACATGGATAGGTCAACAGTGACTAAGCTTAAGGAAATCAAAAACAAAATGTGTGATTTTTTACGAATCAGGGAAGAAAAATATTTTTAGCAACAAAAATATTTATTGTAGGGTCCCAAACAACAAGTCAACCCATATGATCTCCAGTCACGAGTTCCGAAAAGAATGGTTTTACGGCTTTAAAAGACAGTGATGGTACTGTGGTGGCAGATGTTAGAGGAATATGCAGAGTTGTACAATCTTATGTACAGTCTACATTTCAGGATGTTGCCCCAGCCTTGCCTAGTACATTTTGTCACACTCTAGACATTCCTCATTTAAAAGCTGACGAGATGACAGCTTTGGAGGCCCCTATTGATAACTCTGAAATTAAATTGGCTGTTAATAAATTGTCAGCGCGAACAACCCCTGGCTTAGATGGTATTCCAAATGAGTTTTATAAAAAGTATTTGGAACTTTTATTACCATGGTTATGTGCCCTTTTTGCCACTATCTGGTCTGAAAATAAGCTCTCCCCTAGTATGTGTAAAGGAAAAATGATATTTCATTTTAAAAAGGGTGACCCATAACTGTTGAAAAACTGGAGACCTTTAAGTCTTTTGACTTCGGATTATAAGATTTTGGCAACAAACCTGACAAGTCGGCTTTCAAAGGTAGCACAGAGTTTGATTTTTTCCACACAAACATGTGCAGTCCCGAGTAGGAATATTGTACATAAACTTGATTTATATTAGGGAGTTAGGGGAGCAGGGTTTGTCCCATAACTTGAGTGGTTATCTTGTGTCATTAGACCAAGCTACCACATTTGATACTATCCGGCAGGAACACATCTGGGATGTCTTACACATTTATGGTATACCAGATTTGTTTTTAAGTTTATTGAAAACTTTGTATTCTGCAGCTTTAATTACTCTTTTAGTGAATGGTCATATGGGCATCCCTGTTCATCTTAATGTTGGAGTTCGACAGTGGTGTCCTCTGAGCCCTTTATTGTTTATTTTTGGTCTTGATCCTGTTCTAAGAAGGACTGAGGTAGATCCTGAGGTACTACCTGTTACTACGACAAGTGGTTGTTCTTTTAAAAAGGTGCTAGCATATGCCGATGATTGCGTCTTTGCAGTAGCGACCTTAGATTCAGGAGAAAGGGTTCTACAAGATTTACAGGAGTTGCAACCGTTTACAGGTATCAGGATTAATCTTGAGAAGAGTCGGATATTGGTTTTGGGTAAGGCTTTAGTACCGGATGATTTTGTAATACCTATCGTTACCACTAATATAAAACTGCTGGATATATATTATGGTACGGCCACTGCATTACAATGTAATTGGGACATGGTTTTTGATGTTGCTAAGCAGAAAGTTATGAAATGGCAGTCCTGGAAGATGTCGCGGAAAAAAAGGGTATTTCTTCTTAGAATTTATATCACTCCAATTTTTTTATATGTTTCGCATGTATTTCCTCTCCCTTACAGTATGCACTCTAAAATAATGGGCCTTTTTTTTCATTGTTATGGGGAAGCCGATTAAACCCCTTTAAACTGGCTCATACCTATAGAGACTGGAAGTTAGGTGGTCTTAATATGGTTCAACCACTAGTTTACTTGTTTGGCAATTTTTTCTATAGTACAGTTAGGCTTATGTTGTTAGATAGTGTAGATATGGGATCTTTGTGTATGAAGTTATGGGGAAGGGGATTTCTGACGGCCTGGGGTAGGGGGAAATGGCATTCATCAGAAAAATTCCTACCCGAGTATGTTAGGATTACGCTTAAATATATCAGAATGTGGAATATACAGCTTTCCTGGTTTATGTCATATGAGAAGAAATCATTTTATAAACATATAGTTGACTTCTGCTATTTAGAAGATCATTTATTTCAAGTTTCTGATATAGTGGATACTGTTTTATTAATAGCCAGTATTATAGAGCCTAGACTCCCAAAGAAAATGCAAGATATGATATGGCTCTGTGGGCATCAGAAGCTTAATATAAAGAATAATCAAAAACATAAACAGTTGGGGGATAGGTATTGTTCTGAAATAGCTTGCCAAGGTCATCTGGAAACTATGCGACATCTGTTCTTTGAATGTGTGCATATTCAAGGGTTTTGGTCCACATTGGCCAATTGGTGGAATGTACCTCTTTTTAGTTCAATGACTTATGATATTTTAATTTTAGGACAGATTCCGACGGACTGGAAAATACGGAATCAAAGTATAATTTTTGTGGTTTTGGCCTGTATCAAATGGTATACTTGGCAAGCAAGATGTTTGCGATGCCTTCAGTATAAGTCTGCTCAATTACAGGAAATTTTGTTTCAAATATAGAGCGAACTGGATGCACTGTATGAATATGAATTTAGCACTTTGGGTTCTGAAGTGGGGTCTTGTTTATGGAATAATATTAATGGGTGGGTTAGGTTTGGTCCTTTTTCCTTTTTGGCACATCTTTGTTTGGTGTTACACCTGCATATTTATCTTTCTGAGTTTTGTTCCTTGCCTGTTTTGTATTCTCATTGTTTTTACTTATGTTCCTGTTTGATGATCTTATTTTGTATTTTGTTTTTGATTCTCTAATAAAAAGGTCCCCTACTCTTTTCCATAAGTGCCATGGGATCTTTAACATCCATCTGAACTACCACCAATCCAGGCAGATGGGACCTCGGTTTAATGTCTCATCCGAAAGACGGCACCTCAGAAGTGCAGCACCCCTCTCATGCTGCACTACAGTGTCAGTACTGGGATATTAACCCAAGTGCCAGATGTGGGAACTGAACCCACAGCCCTCTGATCTCCCGGCCTCAAAGGCGAGTGTGCTACCTACTGAGCCACTGACATTTGAGCATTGCTACCAGAATACCTAGCTGCACTGGCCATGCAGGCAGAATGTGCCTAATCATTTCAGAGGACAACACTAGCACAGTCTGAGAGTTGACAACACCATACATAGTGTCCAGGACTACCTGTGTCAGTGGGCCCTGGCTTGATGACAATGGTGTCTTACCGTCCATAGTAGGTACAGTGCTGCCTAAGCCAAGCCCCGACCTTGGCGTCTCATCAACAGTCAGAAGGGCTGAAGTCAACGCCGCCAGAGCAAGCTATGATGCAGGTTTACCTTGTTGTTGCAACGGTGACCGGGACATCTCCAGTGAAGCAGACTGTTCTTTTTGTCTGTGTTTGTGCTTATGGCTAGTCAACAGTTCCCTGTTCCGATCCCTGGTCTCTGAAGGCCACCTTTCGGCCAATGAAGAGGGAGAAGCAGATTCTGAGCCTTTTTCTTTCTCCAAGGCTTTCAATGTCTTGAGAAGAAGGAAGTTTTCTAGAGCTTTCTTATGGTGTCACCTTGTAGCCTGGTTGAAGCTCTGGCAAACCTCACAAGTCCTCAAGCTGTGAGACAGGCCCAGACAGAGCGTGCACAAACACACACACATACACAAAAAACATGTGTATGTCTCCTTTGTAAATTTTATCTCCGCACTAACAATACTGAAATAAAGGTTATTTCGACTTCAAAGGCATACAGAAACGATGAATTAAAACACCAAGTAAAGTAAAATATTAAACAGCAACAGCTAGGTTGTCAGCGTTTTCTTCAGCACATCCAACGAGGATGCTCGACAGTGGAAGAAGAACTGAAGAGTGATGGGGCTGCCCATGTTTATATATATATATGTATGTAGATGTGGCATGGCACTGTGGGTGGCCCTCCAGCTAGCAAAAGTTTCCATGTAGTTCGAACACAGATGGCTTATAGTTCCAAACGTGTGGCCTAATGGAGAAGATATCATCGAAGAAGAAGATTTAATTTGACCTTTTAAATGTAGTCAACTTTTTAAAATCTGAAATACATTTTCTTTTCCTGTTTACAAATCAGAAGATGTTCTACCAGATAGTGCTAGGTGTGATATGTGGCAGAGTTCTCTACCTGAAGACTGACCTATGTAAGCTATAATACTAGACAGGGTGGGTGGTACTGGGCTATACCAGACCACCCAGAGGAGTAATGAGGCCTGACGCCACAGACAGAGGGCCTTATAGCCCCTAGAATGTCCAGTATACTCAATACCACCAACCCTGAAGGGTATTACTACGCTTAGAAAATGGGATACGGGTATCATCTGTATAAAAAAAAGAAAAAAGAAAAAAAGAGTAAAATCAAAGAAAGATCAGTTTTATTGTAAAGCAGTCCCTCTAATGGCACACTTGCCAGCAGAGGGCACTGCTATGCTTGAGAGTTTTTTTGTTTTGTTTTTTTAAATATGCACACCCCCTCCAGTTGCAAGTTAAGTACTGACCCAACTGGCAGCGCTGATCAGTGTGGGACTCTCCGTGGCAGTTCTGGTTACAAATGTTTTTTGTTTCTGATCGGTCAATAGTGAGGGCGGTTGCCAGACATGAGACTGGGAGTGAACATCCATTTCTCCCTCTCACCACTCTGACTAAAAGTCTTTCCAGGATTAAGTCATCGTCCCCCCCCCCAAGACTGTGACAGCACTTCAATGCCATCAGCTCCAGGAGGTTGGAAAGCGCTATTTCATATCTAGCGCTACTACATTACTGAGCATGGTCGGGACAGCTGACATGTGCTACAAGGTGGTTCAGTTTTACAAAATAATGGCAGGATTGGATGAACCTGTAATAGCAGGTAAAACGTTTGTGGGATTTGCTGGGGAAGGCAATGTATTATAAATCTTTGTTTTCCTTTCACAGAGGGGCAAAGTGATGGGCGAGTAGTGCCAGCTTGCTAAGGGAGGAAAAAAACATGGCTGCCACCTCGCAGCTCAACATTTTATGCAAGTCCCGTGATTTCAGTTAAAAGGCTGGCAGCCACAGGGACTAGTTATCTGCTGGTCTCCGTTGCCTGATACCTGCCTGGGTGCTTCCAGCTGTCAGCCAGTCAGAAAACTGTACTTCTCCAAACCATTTTCTAACTAGTTCTAGTCCCCTTCATGACTCAGCAGCATTATGACCTCACTAAATGTGACATCACAACTGGCCAAGAAGAACCATTCACCTCTTGCCAGATTGGTCACATGTCATGTCACAATAAATGAGCTCACAATACTGATCAAGCATGAAGGGTAATGGAACTAGACAGCCTCCAGGTAAGGTACTGCTCTTCACATCACACCTAACACAATCAATCAGAAAACCTTCCAATGAGCAGCAATACAACTATAAATACTTCAGAAATAAAAAAAAAATAACTGGCTACTTTTAAAAATTAATAACACTTTTTGACTGTTGGGATAGAACTGGTTATGAACATAGTGAGAAAAAAATGGGGTGGTTCTCTACCAAAAATGTGTGTCAGACACCCGCAGCGTGAGCTGGCACTACAAGACCATCCTAACCATTTATTTCAGGTGTGGTGCTTAATTCATGTGTACTCCAATGGTAGCAATATCAACTCACTGAATAATGCATTAGAGTGTTAATGCATGGTCATGTGACATGCTTCAGCCAATCATGTTTGTGGAATTGCCATTGCCATTTTTAGAAGACACTTTATTGAACAAGCCCAGATTTGATATATACAGTGCACATCCCTTTAGCGGTCAGAACAGAGGGCACAGGTTATACACAATGAGTGTCACTACTATAGCAGTATATACAAACATACACATACATATATACACAGACACTGTATGCACCAGAATATTAGGGTTAAGTAGGCAGTTTAATTTTAAACCCCCATATATATTATACAGATGTGGTAGAATCTGTATGTTAGGGCTCAGTGGGTTTTGAGAGCTTATATCATGGCTATCTTAGTTAGTTTTGTGTGCATCTTCTCAGTGCTAGGGGCGAACTGCTTGGCATATTTGATGATATTAGTGGAAACGTAAGATCTGTTAGGGAAAGACCAGCATAGAGAGGGTTTTAATTTAAAAAACATTCTAGGTTGGGCCACCTGATGGCAAAGTGGAAGTGTGTCGCGCTTCAATGCGGGCGACCCAGGTTCGGAAGCAAGCCCGAGTACATCACAATCAGGCAACCAGTGTGGGGAGTACTCCCGAGAGGAGCGTGAGACAGCTGAGACAGTGATAAGCCAGGGAGGTTGTTCCTTCACAGGGGTGGAGTCAGTCACATGCGTGCTGCTGGTGTCAAACGCCAACAGAGGCTACGCTCGATGTCATGGGGTGGTGGGCAGAGACCGCGAAGAAAGGGAAAAAAAAAATGGGGAAAAAAAACTATGTGCTGCGCCCACCATGAATGATGGTCTCCTCGGTCCTTGGGCCTCACACCAATGTGGATCCCCACCGGCCATGACCTTTTTTCCTCGCAGCAATCGAAAAAAAATGACACCAATTTAAATCATGAAACTTTCAGGTTTAAGAGTTGGTTCCAAGGAAGTGCATTTGAGGGGTTTTAAAAACAAAATTTTATTTACGTTACTTGTATTTTAAAGGTCATGCATGCGCAGAACCAAAAAGACCACCAAGCCTATTTAAGATCAAGATAAGATGTAATTGCACTGTACGTCTTAAAGAAGTTGATCTTAATAAAAGAAGTTTAAAAAACCCCACAATAAATACCAACTAACCCTGGGAGAAGTAGTTGGTTGACCTGTCGGGGGGTTGGTGCTGCAGGATCAAGAAGATAAAAACTATTACCACAGGCATCAGCAGATAAAATAAAAAAGACCATGGCGGAGGGAGGGGGTGGGATCAACCAGATAAAAACTATTACTGCAAAAAAAATGTAAAGTGTTAACACATTAATACAGTGGTAGTGGTTAACTGGTTGTGTAAATGTTATTGGCTACCATCACATATGGGGAAATATATGATGGCTTTTTCTGTAGGGACAAGGAAACATGTAACACACAAATGCACACACATACACGTGTATACACACACACACACACACACCAGGGATAACAAAAAGGACAAGATAAAAATATCTTAACCAACTCTCAAGCTATCATGCTTCCTTGTGAGTTAGGTATGTCACAGTTGATATCTTGCCCTGTTGGGTACAGTGTGCAGTGCTGGTGCCCTTATCTTAAGAAAAATATTAACTTGCTGGAAATGGTCCAGAGAAGGGCAACCAAGATGATCCAAGGCCAGCAAGGCAAAGAACAGTTATGTAAGAAACTTACTGTAGCAGTAGATATTCAAGGGGATCACGGTCATCAGGTCAAACCATAGGAACTTCACCGTTGGTGAATCAAGATCCACATGGAAGATTTTCAGCAGTACAACTGGGGCCACCGACGCCATCCACGTCATCACCCCTATAAAGCCATGAGCGGCCCCGCTCCTTCCTTAATTCTTTCCCCCAGAGACAATGGGAGCATAGCTCTAGCCATGGGGGACCGAGGAGAGAGAGAGAGAGAGAGAGAGGTACCCAAGCCTATATGAATGGCTGGATATACCGGACAGCCAGTTCCAGAACAAGAGCCTCAAGAAGGGGGATGGTGGAAGGGAAAGCAGACATGATGACTGAGATTCCCTTGAAGATGTACTGTTACGGTAAGTTCTTACATAACTTTTCTGTCTTCTTCAGGGGTATCTCAGTCATCAGGTCACACCGTAGGAATGAGTCCCAAGCAGTTACAGGTGCAAGCAAACAGTCAGGGAGGAAGGCCCACCATAAACTTAAGACAGAAGGCCCTGCATCACAGCCCTGGCAAAACCTGCACGGGCTCTTGAGACAATATCTAGACTGTAGTGCTTGGTGAAAGTATGGACGGTACTCTAGGTGGCAGCCGCACAGATGTCAGTGGCTGAGACCCCTCGGAAACAAGCCACAGAGGTAGCCATGTCACTTGTGGAATGAGATTTAACTGCTCCAGGCAATTCTTTGCCGTACTTGTTATAGCAGAACACAATGCATTTTGCCAACCATTTGGATAAACACTGCTTAGAAACTGAAGTGTCCTCTCTAAATAGGGTGAAGGAAACAAACAACTGCTTCAACTTTCTACATTCCTTGGTGCGAAGCAGATAGTACTTCAAAGTTCTGTGCACTTCTAACATATGGGGCAGTGCTTCCCCTGGATTGGCAAACTCAGGAAAATAAACAGGAAGGTGGATAGACTGGTTGAGTGTAAACTCAGAAACCAAAGATACCCTGTCTTTGTGAAAAATCAAATACAGTGTCTCTCACCAGAGGACCAGAAGCTCTGAAATTGTTTAAGAAGTAATGGCAACTAAAAATCATGCTTTCCAAGACAGAAAGCATAGCTTGCAAGTTGTAGCTGGCTCAAAAGGATACAGGGTCAACTTCTCCAAAACAAAATTCAAATCCCAAGCTGGGACAGGAGAACAGATTGGGGGTTTCAGATGCAGGATGCTCCTTAAAAAGGTACAGGAGACATCCAGCTGAGCTATCATGCGGTCAGCCACGGGCTCATGAAAGGTCAAAATTAGCGGAAAGGTGCACCTTGAGAAAGGAGTACTGGAGACCTCAGTCAGACAGAGATATCAGGTAGTTCAGGATCTGGCTCACCAGACAGGTGAAATTGTCCAGATTACGTTTGGCAGCCCAGATGGCAAACCGCTTCCACTTCATGGTATACGTGGCTCCACTGGAAGGCTTCCAGGCAGCCACTAGGACATCCATTACTCTGTTAGAGACTCCAAACCTGGCGATGGCTATGTCCTCAGAAGCCAAGCATGTAGATGGACTGACCTGAGGCTGGGACGGACCAGGGTCCCCTGATCCTGGGTCAGCAGGTCCCTGCAAAGGAGGAGAGGAACCAGAGGTTCCTCCGCCAGCTGCTGTAACAGGGGGAACCATATCTTGTGAGGCCAGAATGGAGCTATCAGAATCATGTTTGCCCCCTCCATCTGCAGTTTGATGAGGACCCTCTGAATTAGAGGGAACGGACTGAATGCATAAAGAAACCTCCCACTCCAGAAGGGAGACAACGAGTCTCACCAGAAAACTCCAGGCCCTGGATCGGGTGAGCAAAAATTGGGCAGTTTTGTGTTGAGTGGGGACGCAAAAAGGTCCAACTCTGGATGACCCCATCTGTCGCACAACTCTTCTGCGACAGATGAGAGGAGCCCCCACTCGTGCATGCTGAACTGAGTCTGGCTGAGGCTCTCCGCAAAAGTGTTTAAGACGCCTGGGATGTGGACTGCAATGAGTGTCAGATCGTGATGCAATGCCCAATACCACACTCTGACAGCCTCCCTGCACAAGGGATGCAAATGAGTCCCTCCCCATCTTGTTGATGTGGTACACTACACTGAGATCATCTAACTGCACCAGTAGCTGACCCGAAGCAAGGTGGTTTTGAAAGGTCTGCATGGTGTAGAGCACCACCCGCATCTTCAGGACACTGATATGCAGGGAGGCCTCGACCTGAAACCAGGAGCTCTAGTTTTGAAAGGGACCCTGGTGAGCTCCCCAGCCCGACGTGGAAGCATCCATGGTAAGAATCTGCTGTGGATAAGAAATTTGGAAAGAAACTCCTTGCAGCAGGTTCAAGGGGTCCATCCACCACTGGAGCACTCTGCAAACTGGGGAGGAGACCAGCATCAACTGATCTAGCTCATCCATGCGCTGGCCCCACTGCACTTAGAGAGTCCACTGGAGGATGCGCCTATTGAGTCTGGCCAGTGGAACAGTGAGAATGGCATCTGCCATTAGACCCAACAGTCTCAGGTACACCCTGGCAGGAATAAAATGGCTCTGGGCCACTTCCTGAGCCTGGGCTATAAGGCACTCATCCCTGTTCTGAGGCAGGAAAACCTTCCCCTGCGCAGAGTCTAGAACCACCCCCTATGTACTGCAGTCTTTGGGATAGCACCAGGACCAACTTGGGCAGGCTGACAGTAATGCCCAAGGAAAGGAACAGCTAGAGAATTCTCTCCAGAGTCCGCAGAAGCTGCTTCCTGGATGGGGCCTTTAGGAGCCAATCGTCTAGTTAAGGGAAAATGCACAGTCCCTCCCTTCTGAGGGCCGCAGCTACTGCCGCTAAGCACTTGGTAAAAACCCACTGCGCAGAGGACAAATCATAGGGCAGCACCTTGAATTAGTAATGCTTGCCCTGAATCAGAAAACGGAGAAATCTCCTCGGGGGGAAGAGACCGATATGTGCAGGTAGGCGTCCTGCATGTCCAGTGAACAGAGCCAGTCGCCTTTCTTGAGAAGAGGTATCAGGCCTGGCAAAGATATCATCCTGAACTTTCTGTACTGTATGTACTGATTGAGGTCCTTTAGATCCAAAATCGGCCTCAGATCTCCGCTCTTTTTGGGGACCAGGAAGAACCTGGAATAAAAACCCCCTGTTTCTCTGGCACCTGGGTACTGGCACGATGGCCTGCTTGCACAGAAGAGACTGCACTTTCTCCCAGAGAACAGAAAGTGAGCCAGAGGGTAAGTGGAGGGCAGGGAAGGGGTTTCTGGGGGCTGCTGGATGAGCTCCAGCGTGTGACCCCTTTCTACGATTTGCAGAATCCAGGCATCCAAAGTTATGGTTCTCCACTTGATTTACATGGAAGGAGAACTGACCTCCGACCACCATCTCTTGGTCGGGAACAAGAAGGGGGGGGTCTGGCAAGGAGTCAAGCAGAGGCGGTTCCAGTCATGGGGGCTTATCCATCACTTCCTGGATGCTTGGCCATGGCTCCTGCACTGAAGGGGGTGGGCAAGGCAGCGGAGGCTCTTCGTTTGCCCTGGGGCCGAGAGGTTGCTCTGGGCCTATTGGATGCCTTGTGAAAGGGAGGGCGCGATCTACCCTTAGGTTGTGTACGGTAGAGAGAGTGGACAGACTTTATAGCTCTGCTGGATGCCTGCAAATCATTAATGATGCCCTGGACATCATGCCCAAAGAGCTTAGTGCAGTTAAAAGGGGCATTTAAGCACCTTCTGCTGAACATCAACAGCAAAGCCAGAGACCCTCAGCTAGGAGTGCCTATGTAGGCAGACGCCAGTGGCAGCAGCCCTGGCAATAGTGTCTGAGATATCATAGAGGGCCCTGAGGAGGTGCTTGCTAACATCCTCAGCAGTCTGCAGTCACTTGAAAACCTATTGCTGCTGGGTGCCATCTGAGAGGCCCTGAGGGGTAGCTTTGCCCTTCTTCCAGCTGGAATTCTGGTATTTAGCTATATGAAACAAGTAATTGGCAATCCTCAGCCCAAGGGTGAGGGAGGCATAAACCCTCTTGCCCCAAAGGTCTATCCTACGAGACTCCTTGTCTGGGGGAAGAGAACTAAGGTGCTTAGGCGCCTTAGACCTGTCATGAGCTGCTTTGATGACCACTGAATCGGTCTCTGGCTGAGCAGCATAACGAAAGCCCTGGGGGGGGGCATCATAAAGCTTATATGCCCCACAGGGCATAGCTGGCACCATGTCTGGTCTGTGCCAGACTGCAGTGGCAGCATTGCTCAGTGCAGGCAAAACAGTGGGAATGATCTTTGGAAAGACTCTGGGATCTCCAAAAAGTCCACCAGATCCCTTCTGGTGACATCCTCCTCCTCAGTATGGAAACCCATGGCTGAGGACAATTGTTTCATCACAATAAAAAATGTGGTATCCCCAGGAGATTATCCTAAGGGTATGCTTGACATAGTCCTCACTAACAGAGGAGGCTGTGGACCTGTCTGAGGTTAAGACCTCCTTTTCCTCATCAAGAAGAATGTAGTCAGGGTGGTATTCCTCCTTGATGTCAACCTCTTCTAAGTCCAGGCTCGACATCGGAGGCAATGACGACAGCTTGCGGGGGGCTTCCCGTGGTTGACAAGGAGGCATCGACAACAAGGCTGTCGTCAACGGTGCTGGTGAAGTGGGCCTGTATGCGCCCAATTGGTGAACGATCACTGAAGCAAACTCGGTGAGAATCTCGTTCAGGTCAACAACTGTTGAAGGCTGCATAGACGGGGGGAGGGGTCAATGGTGCAGGGATCAACAACCCACCTGAGGGGCCCTGCGAACCCACAGAGCCTGTGGCCCTGGAGGGAGAAGGGGCAGGCCTCGATGGGAGGGCCACTGATAAAGGGCGGAGTGACCGACCACCCGCCCTGAACACTGGGCGGATGCGCTGTCGGTACGGGTCTGGAGGGCACAGAGACCTGGACAGCGACTTTGTGCATCAGTGCAACTGCAGCTGGCAACGAACTTCTGGACGAAGGAGAAGCCATCGAGGAATAAGATCACCATCTCGGTCTTTCTTATGACATGTCCCCAAAGACTTGTTTCGGGCATTAGAGGCCTGGAAGCTGGACGACCCTGCCAGTGATTGAGAGGCTGGGACCCCAGAGGAATCCTGCCTGGAACTGGTTGCTTGCTGTTCCATTAAGACATTTTTTAAAGCCTTTTTGCATCGCCTAAGGGTTGTCTGATTAAACTTCTGGCGGAACTCACAGTCAGAAACTTCATGGTCAGGCCCAAAACAGCAGACATAGAGTGAATGTTCATCTGTGGAGGCAATCTTCTTTCAGCAGCGATGGAAGAGAGATGTCAAAGGATTAACTCTCAACATAAACAAAATAAATGAATCTCATACAAAAATGAGATGCTAATAATAATAGGTGAAAAAAAAGCCATAGGCAAAATGCCACGAAACTGCATTGGCGTTTCCGTAGAGACCCATGCAAACAAGTCGGCGGCAGGGAAGAAATGAGGAGGGAGCAGGGACACTCACACCTTTATAGGGTTGATGACGTTGATGGACATTGACGGCGTGGGTGGCCCCAGTTGAACTGCTTAAAATGTTCCGTGTGGATCCTGCTTCACCGAAAATGAAGTTCCTATGGTGTGACCCGATGACAGAGATGCCACCAAAGAAGATCTACTATGAGGAGCTGCTTGGGGGCTCAATTTGTACTCTCAAGGACAGAAGGGAAGGGGGAACATGATCAAGACCTCAAGTACCTTAAAAGCATAAACAGGGTGAGCACCATGGGTCTCTTCAGCCCTAGTGGAAACAAAACCACTAGGGGTAACAGCCTAAAGCTGGTGGGGGGGAAGGTACATAAGGGAGATCAGAAGGCACTTTTTCACTGAGAAGGTGGTGGCTAAATGGAATGAGTTGCTGGAGGAGGTGGTATCCCTAAAAATGGTGGACATCTTCAAGGGAGGTTGGGACAGGGTGAGGGGGAAAGTTGCAGGCGGCAGGGAGACAGGCGGAGGAGCTATTTGAGAGGGGAAGAGGGGGGATATGGGAAGGGGGGCAGTCCCCTCTGTAAACATAGTGGAAGCCACACACTCAAGCAGACTAGATAAACCACAAGGCCTTTATCTACTGGCTCATTCGTATGTATGCTTGTATGTTCATGTCACAATGGAATACAGAACCAATCAGACAGCAGATTACAAGCAATATGTTGTATAAACTGAATATGCAAAGGTCTGACTCAAAATAATGCAACTTATCACTTCTGCAGGGGCAGGACTTTTCAAAACTCACTTGAGTCTCCACCATCCAGAAGTTACAGTCCTGCCCCTCACACTTGAAGATTAATTACATATTTTGAGTCAGAACATTGCATATTATGTCTGTCTCTCTCTCCCCATATATGTATATATACATCATATATGCTATTTACATAATAGCGCTGTTAAGAATTAAAAAAAACTATGACATAACAAGCTTTATTGACTCACAGTTGCTTGATTGGTGGCATTACAAGACCTGGGGGCCCTTATCCATTTGCTTTATGGGTCTGTATCAGAAAAGGCCTCATCCCCACACAATCCATCAACAGTCTATTAATTAAAGCTGTGTTATTTTTCTGCAAAAGCAGAATCGTATGCCTTTTTGATCCTGCTAAAAAAAAAAAAAATGCCAATTTTCAATTAGCAGAAAACAATGGCTTTTTCACAGAGATGCTTTCCTACATTAAAGGTACAGTTACTGAACAGACAGTCACTAGGAAATACAAACACATAATTCTGTCAAGATGCTACCTCAGGGCCCTCAATTCTGTAAAAGAAAGGAATCAGCAGTAACTCTCAGATCCCTCCCTCGGAGGTTTTATGCGGACTTGCACCAAAATATTTTCAGAATTAAAATATACAATCTTGTGATTTAGACCAGCTTTGCACATCATAGAAGCAAGTAACTTGGTCACTATGGAGCCCCTTTTCCTCATTTTGCACTGTTTGCTGTACGGGAAGTAGGGGATCACGCCAATGATGCTTTTGGCGCAGGAGGTTTTACAGGCATACACCATAATCAGGAGTTCCATGATTGTAGTGTTCAAATCTCTGTAACAGAAATAGACATTTCACTAAACAAAGAAACATAAGAAAAGGTTTAAAAAAATAAATCAGCAAGGCCAGCCTGTTGGCGAAGCAGAAGTACTACTGCTTGTGACGCCAGCAATCAAGCCTGGGAGATGAGGACTGAGTGTCCCACAAATGGCAATACAGTTAGAGCAGCAGAAAGGTGGGAGAACACAAGCTCTGTGGGAGCGCAGGCACACTTAGCATGTGTGCATGCTTCCTGACGTTTTGCCATGTTGGTGTCAAGTGAAGGAGCAACATAATGTGAAAAAGCCCTGGTACATGTACATGACGCTGGGGCCCCTTGGGCCCTACCCACCCAAATGGCCTTCTGACCTCTACACACACACACACACACACACACACACACACACACTAGATGGGACTGATGGCAGAGGAACAACAATCCCCAGTCCCCACCTCCCAGATGACACCCACCATGGATGCAGGAATGCAGGCGCTACACCCATGGACCCCCTGAATTTGAGATAAACACCAGAGAAAGGATGGACAGGACTACTCAACTGAGAAAAAAAAAATTACTTACCGTAGCAATGATGTCTCTTCTAGGGGATTTACAAGTGATTCATACAATCTGCAATCATCATCTCAACCCGAATTGTTGCCCCAGAGACAGAGTTTTAGAATATTAAAGTTAAAAAACGTCACTGTGGTCACGCTCCCCCAGCATTCTAATCACAGCTTTATAGCTGAAGGCTGGATGACAGTGATGACCACTATCCAAATTTACACTAAGTATTCTTATTTAATGCAAATTAAGAAGCCAACATCACACATGAAAATACTGTGCAAAAGTGTGTAAAACTGAAATATTCAAACAATAAACAAAATTTCAGTTATTCTGAAGAATACTTTGTACTAAGTTTCCAGAATGTGTGGTAGGGAAGGGTTTGTATGAATCACTAGTAAACCCACCAGAAGAAATATCATTACTACCATAACATCATTTTATTCCTCTAGCAACGGGAGTTTAGTAGTGATGTTACACACTCTGTAGACTCCAATCAGTACCATGGTAGGCATGGTACACATTTAGAACCTATTTAGGAAAAAGGTTCTGAAACATTGGGTAATGTGAAGCAAAGGTGGGTACTGTAGGTCCGGTAGCTATTTTACAGACATCTTGGGAGGGGAATGCCCCTCAATGCTGTCACAGTGTCTGAAGTAGCTCTAGTGGAGTGTGCCCATAGGCATTTTGGGGGCTGCTTGCCAGCATTCTCATAGCAGAACTGTATAAAAGAGAGATGTTGCCCCCGAGATGGAATTCTGAACTAGAACAAATTTAAAACTCGGCATTGCGGTCATGCACCCCCTAGTGTTCTAATGTCAGATTTGTTGCTGAAGAGCAAAGGGAGCAGTGACCACCTAGTTAGAATATCGTAATATTTTTGCATACTCTAACGAATTAAGAGTAGTACCACACTTCACATATTGTGAAAACTATGAAGCTTTTTAAACCATAAATTGTCAAGCGATTTTAAACACAACTGCTTCTTTGCAGATCCCTTTTTAGCAGTGTTATATATAGCTGGGGAGGTAGGGAAGGGATTGTATGAATAACTATTAGATCCCTTAAAAAAAACATCATTAATACAGTGAGTAATTTATTCTTCTGACAACAGGAGTCTAATACAGATGTCTTACAAGTATGCAGCATCAACAAGCAGCACTTTGGAAGCTGGGTTTGGACAGTATTAAGAAAAAAGGGTTCTCTAATATCCAGGCAATACCACAACAGTGGGAGGGAGGTTGTTTCCTGACCTCCAAACTCACATTCTCGCAGAATTGGCGGCTTTTCGCATGGCAGCTGCTGATGAGATACGTTCGTACGCCCACAATAACCAGTCACTACTCAGCTTCAGGAAAATCAGAATGTTGGCGCCTATGTGGTGAACCACAGGCACATCACACCCATGTTTTCTGGTTTTGCCTCTCCTTACAGCCCTTTCTAGCCTCCCTCCAGGTGGAGCTGTCTGAATTATTGGGTAGCACAATCAGATTATCACCAGAAATATTTATCCTACACATTTTCCCTCAGGACTTAAGGGGCACTCATCTGCACTATCTGTTGGGAGTAACACTTCTTGCCGCTAAAAAGGCTATAACCAGACATTGGTATACACCCCGGGTACCAACAATAGATGAGTGGAGGGAAATAGTAACACAAATATATAAATCAGAGAAGATCTCCTTTTTCCTGAATAACTCCACAACTCAGGGTGTATTAAAATGGACTAGGTGGATAATGTATATAATGATAAAGGACCCAGGTTTGTCCCCTAGGGACCTTGCCTCCCAACTGAGAAGTCTATAGGAGGCGAGCGGTGAGAAGCGATGGGAAAACTTTAATAAATGGAAGGCTTGGGAAGGGGGACGAGAAAACTCTGAAATTCTGGGTCTCTGGAGTAGACCTACTGGCTTCAGTATGACTGGACCCGGTAGGAGAGTGGTAACAACCTGCTGGTCTTCAATTATGGATACAGATAGATCAAATCTAGCAGAACTGTGCTTTTACATACATACATAGATACATAGACAGTGTCGGCAGATAAGGGCCTATGGCCCACCCAGTCTGCCCATTTAAGTTTGTAAGTTCAGTTTATGTTTTCCAGGAAGTCTGCTGCCCCTTACCCCTGACCTCCAGAATTCCTTTATGTCTATCCCATGCATTCTTAAATCCCGTGATTGTTTCAGCCCCCACCACTTCCTCTGGCAGGGTGTTCCACTTGTCCACCACCCGTTCTGTGAAGAAATTCTTCCTCACGTTTCCTCTGAATCGTCCTCCCTCCAACTTCATCCCATGCCCTCTAGTCCTGGAACATCTTTTTCGCTTAAAAATAGTGCATTCCTGCACCCTGTTCCTCCCTGTAAGATACTTGTATGTCTCTATCATATCCCCTCTCTCCCTCCTCTCCTCCAGGGAGTACATGTTCAGTGCCTTCAACCTGTCCTCATAGGACTTGTGATGCAATCCATGCACCATCTTTGTTGCCCTCCTCTGAACCTTCTCACCTGTCTATGTCCTTACGTGGTAAGGTCTCCAGAACTGTACAGTGTACTCCAGGTGCGGCCTCACTAGTGTCTTGTATAGCGGATTATGACCTCCTTTTCCTGCTGGTGATGCCCCTGCCTATGCATCCCAGCATCCTATTTGCTTTACCTGCTGCTTTGTCACACTGTTTCCCTGCCTTGAGGTCATCAGAGATGATAACTCCAAGATCCCTTTCCTGCTTGGTGCATGCTATATCCTCACCCCCCAACTGATATATTGTGCCAGGGTTTTGTGCCCCATATGCATTATCTTGCACTTCCTTGCATTGAATTTCAACTGCCAAACCCCTGACCATTCTTCAAGTTTCTGCAGGTCCCTTCTCATTCTGTCTACACCCTCTGGTGTGTCTACTCTGTTACAGAGCTTTGTGTCATCAGCGAACAGTGAAATTCTGCCCCTTCTAGGTCCCTGCGAATGTCACTGATGAAGAATACTGAATAGTACCGGTCCCAGCACTGATCCCTGTGGTACCCCACTGGTCACTCTTCCCTCTGTGGAGTGACAGCCATTTACCACCACCCTCTGTGTCCTGCTGCCCAGCCAGTTACCTACCCACCCACTACTGTCCTGCCCATACCCATATTCCCCAGTTTGTGCAATAGTCTTCTATGTGGCACAGTGTCAAAGGCCTTGCTGAAGTCCAGATAGGCCATGTCCACTGCCCTCCCGATCCACCTCCCTAGTCACCCAGTCAAAAATTCAATGAGGTTGGTCTGACATGACCTTCCCTGGTGAAACCATGCTGCCTTGGGTCCTGTAGTCCATTGACAACCAGATGTTCCACCAATCTCTCCTTCAGTAGTGCTTCCATGATCTTCCCCACTACCGAGGTGAGGCTGACTGGTCTGTAGTTCCCTTCCTCTTTGTTCCCACTTTTGTATAAGGGACTACATCTGCTATCCTCCAGTCTTTGGGTACCTCCCTGTTTCTAGTGATCGGCTAAACAGGATAGCAAGAGGTTCAGCCACCACCTCTCTTAGTTCTTTAAGGATCCTAGGTGCACCCCATCTGGCCCCATTGCTTTATCAACTCTTATTACTTCCAGTTCCTTCAGGACCCTTTCGGTGTAAAGGGACTTGTGTCCATTTCTGCACCATTCTCACCCTTGTACTCCATTCAGACCCATTACCCTCCTCTTCCTCAGTAAAGACTGAGCAGAAATACCTGTTCAATATGTCAGCTTTACTGTTGTCATCCTCCACACAGCCCCATCCTCCCCTTCAGTCTCACTATCCCTCCTTTGCCTTTCTTTTTCACTTATGTACCTGTAAAGGTTTTGTCCCTCTACCCACTGATTTTGCAATGTGTTCTTCTGTCTGAGCTTTGGCTTCCCTTACTGACCTCCTGCCTCCCTTTGCTTCTCCTGGTACTTCTCCCTATCCCCTTCTGCCTGTGTCTTTTTGTATTGCCTGAATGCAATCTTTTTGGCTTTCACTTTCTTTGCTACCTCTTTGGAAAACCATAATGGTCTCCTCTTCCTTTCCTTTTGCTAACCTGCTTAATACATAATTCTGTTGCTCTTGTAATCCCCATTTAAATACTCCCCTGTTTCCTCAACCCCTGATTCCTGCCCCATTCCCTTAATGCCTCTTTCAAGTATCTCCCCATTTTCTCAAAGTTTGCCCCCCTAAAATCCAGGATCCGTGTTTTTGTGTGGTTTGGTTCTGCTCTTTCTGTGATTTCAAACCACAGTGACTGGTGGTCACTGTTCCCCAGGTGCTCCCCCACTCTTACCCCCATCACACTGTCCCTGTTTGTGAGCACAAGGTCCAGTATTGCCTTCTGCCGAGTTGGTTCCATGACCAGTTGCTTGAGGAAGGCACCCTGAAGAAGTCCAGGATAAATCTGCTCCTAGTTGATGCTGCTGCTGGGATGCTCCAGTCCACGTCTGGAATATTGAAGTCTCAACCAGTACTACCTCACCCTTGTCTGCCATCCTCTGGATGGCTAGCATCAACTCCCCTATCTGTTTCTTCCTCCTGGGCTGGTGGTCTATAGACCACACCTGTGCGGATAGCTGGCCATTTTCCTTTCAAGCAACCCACAGTATCTCTCCCCATTTGTTCCTCCTGGATCTCTGTGGCCCTTAAGTCATTTTTCACATACAGTGCCACTCCTCCTCCCTTCCTGCCTGCCCTGTCTCTTCTGAATATTTTGTAGCCAGGTATGGCCAACTCCCAGTCGTGGTTATCATTACACCAGGTTTCAGTGATGGCCACAATGTCCAGGTCTGACTGCACCATGACAGCCTCCAGATCTTCCATCTTGTTGCTAAGGCTCCTGGCATTTGCACACATGACTTTCCATGATTTGACCTCCCTAGACTGTTTCGCTGTTCTCTCCAGCCCCTTCCTTGGTTGTCCTTTATCCCTGGTTCCTCTTGCTGTCTGCCCTTCTGCTGAATTTTGCCCTATTCTGCCTATCCACCTCCTGGGTGTTAATCTCCATCGTTTGCACTTTGCTAACCTCCACATCCTTTCCTTCCATTTCTCTGGGTACCTCTGTTTGGTTGTCCCTGTTTGGCAGTGTGGCATATGAGTTCTTGAGTGGAATAGGATCTGGGATGTGCCTCTGCCTGACTGGTCTAACCCTCCCTGAGCCCTGTCATCCAAGTACTCCTCGTTCTCTGCATCCTTTGAGGCAGCTGCATTGGACTGAGTGGTCTCTGGATAGGGGTGATGGTACTCCTGACCCAGTTTACTTCCGCTCTGAGTCTGGCTACCTCATCCCGCAGTCCAGAAAGATGCATGCAGATAGGGCAGCACCTCAGTGTCCAGAAGATCTGCCTGAATATGGCTGCCCCACAGCCACTGCATTGCACCACTCCCCACATTATACTGCAATTATACTGCATAATTATAATTATAATTATTCTCTTTATTTAACACAGAATGTATAAGAAAGTGATCTACATTAATTGTCCAAGGCATGTATGTATGTATCAAAACTGTAAAGTGTGACTGCTCCCCCCCCCCCCATGGAATATATGAAAACAATAAAGACATATTAACAAAAATAATATCCAGGCAATAATGCCTTTAAAGATGTGTACTGTAGAACAGGTAGCTGCCTAAGCAGGTAGACAAGACTGTCAGGCCACCCTAAGAGAAGGAAAAGAGCACAGGGCATCTGCTAAGGGGGCCCTTATGTTAATGATGGCAAAAAAACAGAAAAGAGCTTTTAACCATCCCTCAACATCTGGAAAGAAAATAGGTAAGGAGAAACACACCACAGTTCCTCTGCCATGGAAAGAGACAGAGCAGCCAGTGGAGCAAACTACTGTGCCCTCTGTGACTATGAAGAATGCGGCAGTTATTCCAAGCCACGCAGGCTGTGAGGAGTCTGGCCACTGCCCTCCCCTTCCATAAGCCCAGTTTCCACAACAAGTGCCTGTGCTGTAGATGGAGGAAGAGGAGAACCAACAGAGCCTGAGGTATCCCCTGAACAGGAATTCAGTTCACCTCCAAGGGCTGATGAAGATTTTTTTTCCTACTCTGCCTTCATGTCCTAGATGGTGGACACTCTGAACCTCCCAGCCACTGAAACAAAAGTGGACAGAGGAGGTAGACTTCATGAGTATGATGGGCCTGACATCTTCAAAGAGAATGTCGGTTCCCACACATATATCAGTAAAAATGGCAACTGCCACCGGCCCGTACACACCCTACCTTTTCCCATGCCAGTGACTAGAGTTCAGGAATGAGCTCGGGTTACTGTGGATCAACCAGGTCAGGAGGATCAAGCATCCCATGGACTGCTCCTCCCGGACAGCCTCTGAATGCCACCAGGTGGAGGCTTGGTAGTAGTGCAGCTGGTGGCACGGAAGGAAGAGAGCCGAGAAATGTTCTCCATGAGCACTTCCACGCAATCGGTGGATTCTGCAGCAGGAGTGGGGCAAAAAGTTAAAAAAAGAAGTTGCGGGCTTAATAAAGTCCTGCCCAATCTGCCATGGTTCGCGCCATCACCCAAGACCGAGTCTCTGTCTGCTCTGGATATGTGCATCGGGGGGGGTGCAGTCCTCCTCCCTCCAGCCCCACCAGAGGGGATATTCGTGGGAAAAACTGACTGAGGTAGATCCTGGGGGAGGCAGTGGCCAGCTCAGAGGAACGGGGACAGGTCTGACCAGCCGCCCCTGGACTGGGAGCATAAAGAGCTGCTATAACAACAACAAACAAAAATATAGGCTACTGCGAGAGTGCTGGCAACACCTCATTATACCCATGCTATTGACAAAGTAGAGAAAGGGTATCAGATGAACAGGGTCGGGTCAGAGTACCTGCACACCCAGTGTTAAAGGTGCAGCAAGCTTAACCCTGGCTAATACACAGAGATATTATCACGTTTCTTACACATATTTCTACAATTTTACAGCAGTGCTCCTGGTGTATGGCAAAAAAATCTGAATCAAATATTTACAGTACCAAACCGCTCCCATGTCCCCTTACTGGAGTGGGGTAGAGGAATTTCACAGACCTTAGAGTCATTTGGCTTCTTCTACATCATAAACAAACAGTTTAGTTCCTCTGAAAGGAGCACTGAAAACTGTTTGCTGTACATCATTTGCAAAATCAGCAACCCTTAGCCCAGAATATTGTGTCATGCAAATACCAGAGGCAGCTGCCTTGACAGAGGCGTCAAAAGACATCTTATGCTGAGTGGAGCTAAT
The DNA here is from genome assembly GCA_016271365.2 of Neoceratodus forsteri. Classification (NCBI taxonomy): domain Eukaryota; kingdom Metazoa; phylum Chordata; order Ceratodontiformes; family Ceratodontidae; genus Neoceratodus; species Neoceratodus forsteri. Next base: position 200,994,652 of record JADMNL010000025.1, read on the forward strand.
ATTTGCCAACCTCAGCCCCAGAAGTTACGAGTTTTAATTAATCATTCTTGGCAGAATTGGGCTGCAGCTTTGGAAGCTTTCCACAAGCTCCTCTGATATTTAATTATATAGGCCTGGTAATTTGCAGTTCTAAGGCCTAGTGAGGCAGAGGCATAGGTACGCTTGCCCATTACATCCAGCCTCCTGGATCCTTTGTCAGGAGGTGAAGTACTCATTGTTTAGGTGCTCCGGACCTATCATGTGCAGCCATAATCACCACTGAGTCAGTTTCTGGCTGGTCTGCATAATAAGGCTTAGTAGTTGGGGCAGGATACTGCTCATCAGTCTTTCTTGGTACTGCAGGCAGAGAGTTAGGTCTGTATCATGCAGCAAATATAGCATCCTCCAATACAGGATAAACTGGTGGAATATAATGGAGGGAGTACAAACGACCGCCAGAAATTCCATAAGGTTCCTTTTTGTGATGTCTTCCTCCTCCACAGCAAAGCTCATAGCAGCTTGCATCTGCTGCATCATGGACTGAAAAGTGAGATCTTGGGGATGTACGCCACTGAGTCCACACTGTGGAAGAAGACAGTAGAACTGAATCATGGTGTTCATATTTAATTCCTGCAACCTCTCTTCATAGGGCTTTTTTCATGCAAACCACGAACCATTTTAGTTGCCCCTCGGAAACTAAAATGGTTGCTCCCTCTGGACCATCTCCACTCTATGTTCTTTCTGAGATGTGGTCTCCAAAATTAAACACAGTATTCCAGGTGTGGTCACACTAACGGCAATATAATGGTAGAACCACCTCCCTCCTACTACTGGAGAGTCCCTCCCTATGCAACCCTGCTTTCTAGTAGCCTTACCCACTGCTCTGTTACACTGCCCAGCTACCTTAAGGTCCTCAGATATGATTAGTACTGCACCCCCCAGCCAAGAGGGCAGCCTCAGGGTAGCATCACTAAACATTGGGAGTATGCTTCCTAAGATACATCTCCTAGAGGCATGGGTCGAACACATCCAACCTGACCTAATTGCCATCACAGAAACTTGGCCGAACAATAAAATATCTGACCTGGAAATTGCCTTACGCGGCTATAACATCTTTAGGCAGGACAGAGTGGGTAGAAGAAGAGGTGGGTGCCTCATCTGTCTATCAACTAGGCTCCAAGCACAGAAAGTGGTGGGGAATCCAGCCACCAACCATTGTGAATGCCTCACCATCCAAATCCAACAGGGCATGGGCTGTGATCGCTCAATGTGATGACAGTCTACATTCCTCCTGGTAAACACTCGCAAGGTATGGAAGCCTTTGCTAGCTACTATTCTCAGACTTGCCCAACTGGCAAATCTATTATCCTTGGGGATTTCAATATAAATTGAGCATCTAAATCTAGCACAGGGTACAAGGATCTCATCGCTGGCCTATTTCTAACACAGGTCATTGCCGAACACATGAGTGAACTACAAGACAGGAACCAAAACCCTCATTGACTGCGTCCTAACCACTCATCCAGAGCAGTTTTCTAATGTCAAGGTAATACCTGATATCACTCAACCACTCAACTATACTGTGTGAGTGGTGCACCCAACTCCAAAAAGACAACACCCCCAAACTATAAACCATAGATTCCTCTGTACTAATCTGATTGCATCCCTCAAAACCTGTCTAGCCCAGACTAACTAGAGCTTTCTGAATACCATTTAGGACATATATTTGGCTCTTAATCAATTCTGTAGCCTATTCACTGCAGCCTGTGACATATATGCCCCCTCACAAAAAACTCAAAATAAAAGGAAATTCTGCAAGCTGAATCACTCCTACACTGCACACCCATATGAGGGAGAGGGATAATCTATGGTGCCTAGCCAGAACCACATGGACCCCCTAGAGAGCAACAGAGATACCGAGAAGCCCGTAACAAATGTACTAAACTAATCAGGAAGTCTAAAGCTGAATTCCACAACACCCAGCAAAGACAGAGCTGGGGTGACAGGACGAAATTCTGGAAAGTGTATAAATGACTTAAACGGCAGAAGTAACTGGTCTCCCCAACTGTACTCAACAATTCCCAAGTATTAGCTACCCCAGCTAGTATAGCAGATACATTTAACACTGTACTTACCGACCTGTCTGCAGTACTGCCTACTGGTCTGGGTACCCTGGATGATGGTGCTGAAGGAACAGGGTAGTAAAAGCCCAAAATTCTACTTTAATCAGGTCTCCACCAAGGTAACAGTCAAATACCCAAGAAAAATTATTGGCAAAACAAGAGTGGGCAGTGATAACATTAACATGGTAATACTAGCACATGTCCTTGAAGGAAGAGGTGGTTCTACCCCTGACAAAGGTCTTTAACATCCTGCTGCGGTTTTGTCAATTTCCACAGATCTGGAAGGCCGCCACAGTAACACCTGTCCATAAGAGTGAGGACAGAACAAGCGTGGCCAATTACAAGCCCGTCTCAATACTTTCCCCTCTCTCAAAAACTCTGGAAAGAACAGTATCCGATCAGCTGGTCTCCTACCTCAGGAAGTATAACCTATTGTGCAGCCAACAGCACGGGTTTACAAAATTGCACAGTACCACCATTGAACTCACATCCCACCTACACGAAGCCCTTGACAAAGGGCATCTGGTAGGTGCCACTTATGTTGATCCAACCAAGGCATTCAACCCTGCTGATCATCCTCTGCTGCTAACAAAACTCCTACACCTTGGCCTCTCCATTGAGACAGTAACTTGGTTTCAATGCTACCTCACCGTCACACACACAGCTTCAAAACAGATGCAGTCCTCTCTGAAGCAAAACAAGTCTCTGTTGGAGTTCCCCAGGGATCGATACTGGGACCTCTTCTCTTTAGCCACTTTATCAATGATCTTCCAGGTGCTAGTCCACATACTCAGATGCTGCTCTATGCGGATGATGCAGTAATCTTCAAGAGCAGCGCACAACACGAGGTAGTTACCAGAGAGAGATTCAAAGTAGCTTTAGTTCCCTAGAAAGATGGTTCAAGCAGAATAAGCTGGTCCTTAACTACAAAAAAACAAAAACCATGCTCTTTGCCGGCATTCATATCAAAAATAAAGTCTCCCCTCTGAGCATCCTGAATGATCAGAGACTCCTGCTCCAGCAGGGGCCCACTTTTAGATACCTGGGGTCACACTACAAGAGTCTCTCACTTTCACAGAGCATGCAGACAGTATGGTTGGCATGGCTAACAGAAAGCTAGGTGCTCTCTTCAGGCAGCAGTCTAACCTAACCCATGAGGCCAGGTGTCTAGCTGTAACAAGCTTCGTCCTCCCTCTCATTGATTATGGTCTTACAGTACAGAAGTTGCATCAGAAACCATCTTGAACAGAGTGAGGGTACTGCTCAACAAAGCTTGCAGATTTGTCACAGGCACAGACATACTTACTCACCACTGCACCTTATACTCCCTCTCAGGTTGGCTTCCCCTGTGAGAACGTGTAAAGTACCAGAGTGTCCTACTGGCCAAAAAAGCACTTGGTGGCTTTGCGCCTCCTGCCTTGTCATCACTCTTTCGCCCAGTTCACAATCAATACGCCACTAGGTATGGCAAGGTATGCACTGGTAGTCCCCAAAAGTAGAACCAACCAGGGCCAACAAGTTTGTGCTAGCGAGCCACACAATGGCTAAACAGCCTCCCAACCTCCATCACTGAGCTACTTAAAATGTCACAGTTCAAGAGAACTCTAAAGAAGGAACTAATGCAAGAATCCATGTGCAAATGCCAATCCTAATCCTTCCCATTACCTGCCCTATACCTCTGCCTGACCTGTCTATGCTCCAACCTCCCTAGTCCCTTTGTACCCTGTACTCCCTTCCCCTCATCTCCGTCTGCCTCCCTACTCCTCCAGCCAAGCCTCATAATGTATTTACTACAAATGATTCTACTGAGTTGCCAACCTTGTATTGTATTGTTGTCTCTTTGTCCTGACAAATGCTCATTTTGAGCTGCTTGTAACAAAGCAATGATTCTATTAATTAATGCTCATTTTAACACTTTAATACTTTCTATTTGTTTCAACTTTTGTCGTGGAACCTTTGCAAATGAGCACATAGCTCAAAGGTCATTCTGATGTACAAATAAATTAAATAAAATACTCAGCACTGGGGTTTTTATATCCTATGGGCATTACTTTGCACTTTTTTGGCACTGAACCTCAACTGCCATGCTTCTGACCATTCATCGACTTTATCAAGATCCCTTTACATTTCTCCTACTCCTTACTGAGTGTCCACCCTACTGCAGATTTTGGATTCGTCTGCAAAAAGGCACACCTTCCCTTCCAGTTCTTCTGCAGTGCCTCCTATAAAGATACTGAACTAGACTAGTTCCAGTACGGAGACCCCCACTCGCCACACTCCCCTCTTTAGAATGACTGCTGTTAACTAACATCCTTTGTCTCCTATCCTTTAGCCAGTTTCTAACCCAATTTATCACTACTGATCCTACGCCTATGTTGGTCAATTCACTATCAGCCTTCTATGTAGCAACGTGTCGAAGGCTTTGCAGAAATCCAAACAGGCCATGTCCACTGCTATACCCTGATCCATTTCCCTGGCCAACCAGCTGAAGAAATATATTACATTTGTTTCACATGACCTCCTCCCTGTGAATTTATGCTGTGACCTTGCAGCCCATTAGATTCGAGACATTCTGTTATTCTTTCCTTCAGTAATGTTTCCATCAATTTCCCCACCACAGAAGTGAGACTGATCGGCCTATAAATACCAGCTTCCTCCCTGCTGCAGCTCGTGTGCTGAGGGACATCAGCCCTTCTGCAGTCCTCTGGAACTAGTTCTGATTTCAGTAAGGTACTGAACAAGGATGTCAGTGGCGCAACACGAAGCTCCCTCAGTTCTTTAAGTACCCTAAGGTGAATCCGAGCCGGTCACATCGCCCTCTCCATCTTTAGGTTTTCAAGCCCTTTCAGCACTCTTTCCTCCGAGTATGGACCTGTATCCACCCCTCCCCATCACTGTTTCTCCCTGGAGGTCTGTCTCCGCCACTCTCCAAAGTAAAGACTGAGCAGACGTAGCTGTTTAAAAAGTCAGGTTTTTCCTGGTTTCCCTCCGCACAGTCTTCCCCTTCTGTCCTTTTTATTCTTAATTTCCTTCCACTTGTTTTTCTCATCTCACTTACATACCTGAAGGTCTTATCCCTAGTAGGGATCCCTTGAGCAATTCTTTCCTCTGTCTGCACCTCTGCATTCCTAACCATATTGTTTGCTTCCTTTTGCTTTTTATGTATCCCTGCCTGTCCTCCTCTTTTTGTTTCCTTATACTTATTTGAATACTACCCTTTTTTATTTTACTAACTTCACCATGTCCTTGGAGAACCATAATGGTCTCCGCTTTCTTCTATTTTTGCTTACTTCCTTCATGCATAGGTTATTGCTTTACTTGTCCCTTCCAATATTTTTCCCCCCGCTGTGCTTCTACCGTTCCTTGGCACTATTCAAACCCCCTTATGTCGCTCCTTAGACGGTTACACACTTCTCTAAAATCCACCCTCTTAAAGTCCGGAACCCTTGTCCTCATGTAGTTTGACTGTGTTTCTGTCTTTATGCTGAACAGCACTGTAGGATGATCATTTGTACCAATGGGATTGTCCACTGTGACTTCTTCAATGCTGTCTCTGTTTGTATGCACCAGGTATGTGGAGAGGTTGTGGGATAACAGACGGACCAGATACCGAACTTCAGGTTCAACACACAATCTCTGTGTGATGTTTATTCAAAATACAGAAAACATGCTTCTGCAATGTCATATTTCTTCTTCAGTACATCAGTTTGCAGCAACAGACAATATATGTCCTTTCTCTGCACTTAGCCAGCACCTACTGACACTGATCTGTGATCTAACTTACCAGTTGAGATGCAACCTCCACCCCATGCGGGCCCCATTTGCTTGGGTAGTGGGGGCCCAAAAAGAAAAAAAAACAAAACACGCTATAGACAAAGAACCTCAATGCAGAATCACTGAAAGAAAGGTTACCCCAAAGGGCACTGGCAACAAATCAAGTTTCAAAGAAATACAACATCATACCTACTTCCATAATGCAAGCATCATGGGATATATGCAAATCACCATGACATGTAGACTTGTTCAGTTTACAGCAATTTACATGCATTTTAAACAGCACAACTAACTTAATTTCTGTAATAGTCACCTAGTACTTTTTACCATTATCAACATAGAAACACAGAAACATACAATTTGACGGCAGATAAGGACTGCTTGGCCCACCTAGTCTGCCCATTTTCCTACCTAACAGATAACCTGCAGATCCTAGTTAACCAACAGCTTAATTCCTCCTACCCCCCACTAGGACTGCCCTATGCCTGTCCCATGCATTCTTGAAGTCCCCCACTGTTCTTGACCCCACGACCTCTTCAGGGAGGCTGTTCCATGCATCCACAACCCTCTCAGTGAAAAAATACTTCCTCACATTACCTCTGAGCCATCCCCCTTCTATCTTCAAATTGTGCCCTCTTGTTCTAGTGCCATGGTATTTCCAACATTTACAGGTTTCGTAAACATAGGGCATATACATCAAGGTATTTTATGACGTAGTGCTATTACATACTAAATCCAACAATAATAAACACAACCTGTTTTACATATACTCGGAGGGCACCACAATAACCTTCCTGTACGAGGACCTGAGAGGGAAAAGAAAAACTAAAGAGGACACTATAGCACAGCCAAGGAAGGGAAGGGGGGTGCCCACAGGTGGCCAACCTAATGGACTAGAAATTGTAAAGGATAGAATAGATTAAGAAACAGAAGAACTGTTGCAACAGATTTAAGGAAAGGTCGGTCCTCAAGAGTGGCAGGAGCTCCCTGTCACATATCAAGGGATGGAGCTTCCACCAATCCAACTTCAGAAGCTCTGTCTCAGGGTCCCTATTAACAATAAACATTCTATCATAAACATAGTGGATGTCATCATTCTTTACCCTGAGGCATTAACATGTTTCTCAACAGAAACTAACAGTACTTTTCCCGAACTATCTCCTTTTAGGGAAAGTACATCATATTTCTTAATCAAAAATCTGGACAGTTGTAAAGTCCAGTACCATAGAAAGACGTTCTCTGGGGTGAGTAATTACCTGCTCCAACCCCACCAGGCATGTCAGTTTTAAGCAGGGGCCCAGTCCTAGGTTCAACCCCTCTATATAAACCCAGTATGTCTCTTGATTCATTCATTTGCTATTGATACAGACACCTGAGGGTAGACACTCTTTTGGTGTTACCCCAACATAGGTTCCAATCCATTTTCCACCCACCTCCTCCTTGGCAGGTTTTCCCTCAGGAAAGAATAAAACACACGAACCACCTCAGACTCGTCTGCCCTTGGGTACCTCTTTCTTTGACATCAGGCAGCCCCCTGACCAAACATCCTACACTTTTGCCTACAGAAAGGGATCACTGCAGAGCCATATCTGGCCTTGCCTACAACTAACTTGACCCCTGTGTTTTACACAAAGTGTCTGCGGGAATGTGGAAGAAGCAACAGTAGTTTCTACTCTCCTTAACACACCGTAAGTTTGGCAACATTAGCGTTTTTAGCATGCAGTATACCCCAGTCAATACTATTAATAGATTTAGCTGCATCAATATAAGAAAAAGTCCCTTTAGCCTCATAGGCTTCTTCTTGCTTGGAGTCTTCAACCCCAGCACAATATCACTAGACACAGTCTTACCTGGGGTCTCACATTCAAGTTCCATACTTGCATCTCCAACAGGTAACATCCTGGGAACACAGGAAACAAAGGAATATCCTGCTCAATCAGGGGGTCCTCCTCAAACTAAGCAAACGAAAAATCCTCCTCCGACTCTTTATCCAAATTCTGGCAGGAGCCTCTCAAGCACCTGGTACCAGTGTTCTGCCTCTCTGCGTAGTCGTTCTGCCTCCAGCCATTGCCCACTCATCCAGCGGATCATCCTCATCAGGGTCTCCACCTTCGGGGTATTGTCTCTCTCACTTCCAGTCTGCCTTGATCTGCATCTCTTCGTTGACTTCAGGTTTGGCCTTCCTCCGAGCTCCCAGATCCAGTCCAGGCAGCAGCTTCTCTCCATCTATCAGCCATGGTTCTGGTCAGAACTCCACAGACTTTCTTCTCCATGTTCTCCTCTGGCAACTCCTAGTGCATCGGTCCACCTGGGATATCTGGGCGATATCCACCAGAAAATGTCCCTCTTCGGCCAGTCCAGATGCTTCCAGCAAGTTATCCCACTTCTATCACTAAGTCTGTGGAGGGGTTGTGGGATAACAGATGGACCAGACACCGAACTTCAGGTTCAACACACAATCTCTCTCTGTGAGATGTTTATTCAAAATACAGGAAATAAGCTTCTGCAATGTCATATTCCTTTACGTCCTTTCTCTGCACTTAGCCAGCACCTACTGACACTGACCTGTGATCTAACTTACCAGTTGAGATGCAACCTCCATCCCTATGTGGGTCCCGTTTGCTTGGGTAGTTGAGACCCAAAAGGAAAAAAAAACAAAACAAGCTATAGACAAAGAACCTCAATGCAGAATCACTGAAATAAAGGTTAACCCCAAAGGGCACTGGCAACAGATCAAGTTTCAGAGAAATACAACATCATAACTACTTCCATAATGCAAAGCATCATGGGATATATGCAAATCACCATGACATGTAGACTTGTTCAGTTTACAGCAATTTACATGCATTTGAAACAGCACAATTAACTTAATTTCTGTAATAGTCACCTAGTACTTTTTACCATTATCAAAAACACCTAGTGCCATGGTATTTCAACATTTACTGATTTCATAAACATAAGGTATATACATCAAGGTACTTTATGACATAGTGCTATTACACACTAAATCCAACAACAACAAACACAACCTGTTTTACATATACTCAGAGGTCACCACAATAACCTTCCTATACGAGGACCTGAGAGGGAAAAGGAAAATTAAAGAGGACACTATAGCACATTCAAGAAAGGGAAGGGGGTGCTCACAGGCAGACAACCTTATGGACTAGAAATTGTAAAAGATAGAACAGACTAAGACATAGAACAACTGTTGCAACAGATTTAAGAAAAGGTCAGTCCTCAAGAGTGGCAGGAGTTCCTTGTCACAAGGTACAGCACTGCACCTTTCCTAGTTAGTTCTTTGAGTAATTAAGAAAAGCCCCTGCAGAGAGTCAAGGATGGCTCTGCTGCTCGCTAAAGCCGCAGCTAGGGGAGTCCCCCTCCACGTGTGGTAGACTGAAGTCGCTAAATATCATCACTTCCCCCTTACTTGCCATTTGGATTATGGCTTCTCTGAGCACCTTATCCATCTCCTCACTCTGCACTAGGGATCTGTACACTACTCCAGCTCAGACAGTGTACCCCGAGTATGTCTCCAGATTGACCCATAGCAATTCCAGCCCCTCACTGTCCTCCTTATGTCCTTGTACCTCTGTTGCCTGGATACTCTCCTTCACATATAACCCCTCCTCCTTTCCTCCCCACTCTGCCCCTCCTGAAGAGAATATCCGGATATATCCATTCATTTCCCATTTATGGTACTCTAGTATAGCAACTAAATACAGGTTACTCACCTGTAACAGGAGTTCTAGGAATGGTATATGTTGTTCATCCACACTTTCTGGCAGGTATCCTTGCCGCTTTAAATCTTGCCAGAAGGTCTTCAAGCTGGCTCCTCCCACCCACCCAGGTGGTAAAACTCTCGGCTCCGCCCCATGACGCCTGAATCTGGCCCGCTGGAAGCTCAGGTTATGCGTCGACGCCGGGGAGGTCGGGTGGTCGTGGATGAACAACATATACCATTCCTAGAACTCCTGTTACAGGTGAGTAACCTATATTTCTAGGGACATGGATATGTTGTTCATCCACACTTTCTGGCAGACTCTAGCAGTTCTCCGGGAGGAGGAGGCAAGGCGACACCCCTACTTAGGAAATGGAGACTGAAGAACCGAGGCCCCAAAACCAGCATCCCAGTGACCAAGGTCGATGTGGTAGTGGGTTATAAAGGTATGTGCCGACTTCCAGGTAGCAGCCCTGCAGATATCCTGGATAGGGACGCCCTGAAGCAGCGCCCATGCAGGTATGGCTAGTAGAATGAGCTCTTATCCCTCTGGGAGGCTGCATGCCTGCCAACCTATGGCAGAGATCTATGCAGGAGGTGACCCATCTGCTTATCGTCCGCTTGGCTGCAGGTCTGCCAGGTGCGGCTTAAGCGTAGGTGACAAACAGCTGGCGAACCTCTCCCCGAACATCAGCCGTGCGCTCCCTACAGTAAGTGAGCGCTCTTCTAGGGTCCAAGAGTATGGAGCCTATATTTGGCCTCCAAGGTGTGATTGGGGTAGAACACCGGCAGAGTCAACACCTGGTTAAAGTGAAACTCCGACACCACCTTCGGAAGGAATTTCGGGTGGGGGCACAGGACAACCTTGTCCCTGTGGAAGACCAGGTAAGGAGACTCGATGGAAAGCGCCTGGAGCTCTCCCATCCTTCTGGCTGACGTGATAGCCACCAAGAAGGCGGTCTTCCACGACAGGTGAGAGATGTCACACCTGTGCATTGGTTCGAATGGCTTGCCCATGAGCTTTGCCAGTACCAGCAGTAGATCCCACGGAGGTGGAGGTTCTCTCGACCGAGGGGAAATGTGATCAAGGCCTTGAAAAGCGCCAGACCACCTTCTCCCTGCGCCACCGACTGCTTCCCCGCCCGCACTGCAAGCAGAGATGGCTGCCAGGTGCACCTTTAGGGTCGCCGACCTAAGCCCTTGCTGAGAAAGGGACCATAGGTAGTCCAAGATGCTTGCCAAGGAACAGGAGGAAGGGTCCAGGCCCTTGCCCTGACATCAAATGGAGAATCTCTTCCATTTGAAGGCACAGCATTTTCTGGTCGACTCCTTACGGGACACCTCAACTACATTGACGACCTCGTCGGAAAGACCCAAGGCCTGGAACTCTAGCCGCTCAGGAACCAGGCCGTCAGGTGCAGGGATTGAAGGTCCGGATGGAACACCTTCCCCTGATTGACTGATAACAGGTCCAGGCGGGCTGGAAGCTGCCTCAGGAGCCTGGAGCTGAGGCTGAGGAGCTCTGGATACCAGAAGTGGCGGGGCCAGTCTGGGGCTACCAGAATCACCTGCGCCTTGTCCCTCCTCACCTTGGGAAGCACCTTGTGGATCAAGGGAAATGGGGGAAAGGCGTAGAAGAGGCTGGGGTCCACAGCCTCGAGAAGGCATCCCCCTGCAGCGAACCCTGCTGAGGGGGGCGGGCATGAAACAGCCTCAGCTTCGCATTCTCCCTGGAGACAAACAGGTCTACCTGAGGTGTGCCCCAGTGGGAGAACAGATCTTGTACTACCTCCGGCAGGAGAGACCACTCGTGGAACACAGCCCCTATCCAGCTTAGGGCATCGGCCAGGGTGTTGGAGGCTCCTGCCACATGGATGGCTAGGAGATCCGCCTCCAGGCTGCGCACGAGTGACCAAACGCGGAGAGCTTCCTTGCACAGAGGCATGGAGCGCGTCCTTCCCTGGCGGTTTAGGTAGTACATGGTCGTGGTATTGTCCGTCTGGACCTGAACCACTTGACCTCGAGAAACGGAGCAAAGGCGGGGAGGCTAGACAAACCGCCCAAGCTCCAGCAGGTTGATATGGCATTGGGACTCCCGAGGGGACCAGAGGCCATGTGCTCTGTGCTCCCCCAGATGGGCACCCCAACCCAGCAGAGAGGCATCGGTCGATAGAGAGACCGTCGGCTCGGGTCGGACAAATGGGATGTCCTCCTGCAAATGGGCTGGAATGGTCCACCACTGGAGAGCGTTCCACATCCCCTGGGTCACCATCACTAGCTGGTCCAATGGATCGTGGCGTTGTGACCACTGGCTGGCCAGTCCCCACTGAAGGGGACGCATGTGCCAGCGGGCCCAATGGACCACGCTAGTGCAGGCCGCCATGAGACCCAGGAGGCGCAGGAAGTCCCGGCAGGGTGCGATTGCCCAACCAGAAATGATTGGGAAAAGGAGGAAAGAACTCGCCCTGTCCGCCGGGAGCCGTGTTTGGCTTGAAGAGAGTCAAGCTCTGCCCCGATAAAAGAATCACCTTGGTTCGGGTCCAAGTCTCGACTTGGCCTCGCTGATGAGAAGGCCGATCTGAGAGCAAACCTGGAGGCCAGATCTCTGACCGCTTCCACCTCCTGTCTGAGGGGGCTGCTATCAGCCAATCGTCCAGGTATGGGTACACCCAGACCCTCGGGCCAAGAGGAATGCTGTCACCACTGCCATGCATTTAGTGAAGACCCTGGGAGCAAGAGAAAGGTCAAGGGCATGGCTCGAATCAGGGATCCCTCCGCCGAAAGCTTAAGGAATCTCTGGTGAGACGGACGGATAGGGACGGAAAGAACGCGCCCTGTAGGTCCAGAGAACAGAACCACACGCCTGCTCCAGGGGTGGTATTATCTGAGCCAGAGTGACCATCCTGAAGGTCCGAGACCTTAGGAACTTGTTTAGGTCATGCAGGTCGAGAATGGGCGCCAGCCCCCCATCCGCTTTTGGGACCAGGAAGTACTGGACACAAACCCCAGGTCTGAGGGAGGGTCCGCCACCTCTGATCACCTCTTCTCGAGGAGCAGAGCGATGTCGGCTCAGCGAGCCGACAGCGAGGCTGCGGACTTGCTGTCCTCTGGGCGACGGGTTCGGAAGGGCAGGGCCTGCTCGAACTCCAGAGGCAGGCTCCTTTCCTACCACTTCCAGCACCCACTGGTCTGTGGTGATAGCGACCAGGCGGAAAGGAAGTGGCGGAGCCGTCCCCCCACGGGGGGAACCCGGGAGCGACGAGGTTGGGGGCGATACCCCTCAACCCGTCACTGGGCAGGCTTGGAGGAGGGACCGGCCGAGGGACTCCTGGGCCTTTGCCTCCCTGCTTCCTGAACAGGAAGCCGCAGGCTTGGCTTTGGGATGCCGGGCGCGAGCCTGCTGGCCCTGATGCTGCTGGGTTGGACGTGCCGTGGGCGCAGACGGACGAAAGGGCTTGGGTTGCAGTCTGCGGCCCTTGTCCCTCTGGGCGGAGGAGACCGAGTCCAGAGTGGCATTGGACTTTTCGATCCTCTGGAGGTCACCCTCCACTCCAGGGCCGAAGAGGTCGGTCCCCAGGAAGGGGACATCCGCCAACTTGTGCTGGGTATCCACTGTGAAGGCGGATATCCTCAGCCACGCCAGACGGCCGATAGCCACTGCGGCCATGACTGACCTGGCACATGAGTCGCCAATGTCCAAAGCAGTCTGAAGTTGCTGCTTGGACACTGCCCTGCCCTGGTCCCGCACCTGCTTGACCGTGGTCTGCAGGTCAGCCGGAAGATGAGGGACTACCTCGTCCAGGGAGCCCAACAGGGCGTGAGAAAAGTGTGCCATCAGCATGGCCAAGCTGGCCTGATGAAGGCCAAGGGAGGACGCAGCATAGACTTTGCGCCCGGCATAGTCCAACTTCTTGGACTCCTTGTCGGGAGGCTTGTCCACGTCCCTGGCGCTTCTGGCACGCCGGAAGACGCTGTTAGTAACCAACCCCTCAGCTGAGGGGTGTTCCGAAAACCCAGACAGGGAACCGGTAGGGACCGCGTACTTCCTCGCCATCCTGGCCGAAGGCGCAGGGCAGGACACTGCCAGAGCTCCAAGGTCAGGCCGACAATGGCCTCGGCCACCGGAAAGGCCTCCGTGGGAGAATCCCCTCGGTCCAATATCTCCGTTAGGGGATACTTGGCCCACTTGGATACGGGCTCGAGCTGCATCCCGGTGGACTCCGAGATGAGCCTGAGCAAACCCATAAAGGACGATGGGCTAACGTCCAGCAACTGACCTCCAGAGGACTACAGGTCGACCTGCCTGGAGAACTGGGAGGAATCATCGTCGGACTCGGACGAGTCCACAAAGAGCTGCCTTGGGCCTGAGCCACCCTCCACCTGCCGAGGGCGGTCGGGAGTGAGGGTGACAGACAGCCTATGGGGCAGACCCTGGCCCGACCGAGAATTCTTGGTCGGGGCCCCAAATTTCGGCTGTGGAGGCGGAGGTTCCACCAGAATCGGTGGGGCAGCCGGTTTCGGTCGAGCAACAGGCCCAGGGGTAGGCGCCTCGGCTAGGGCGAGGGGTTGCTTCAGCCGCTTCGGTGACAGCCACTTGATGGCCGGGGAAGGCGATGACGTCGGCTTGCTCCTGGACAGAAGGAGCTGTTGCCACATGACGTCCTCATAGCGCCGACGCAACTTGTGTCGAAGCCTCTCCTCGTCCGAGGAGGAAGACGAGGAACAGCGGCGACGCCGCTTACTACGGTACCAAGACCGAGACCACCTATGTCGACAGCATCGGCTGGACCGAGAAGATGTCCAAGACCAAGAACCTCGGCGTTTCCGAGGAGGGTTCTGGGGCAGGGCAGGGGAGACCCACTCTCCCCTCGGCTCGGAAGTTTCAACCGTGGACTCCAGAACTGGAGGCACAGGCAAGCCCACGGTAACCTCGATCTCCGCCGGGGGAACCGGGGCGTGAGGGTTTTCGGCTTCACCAGTCGACAACCCGTCCGACGGGTCGAGAAAATTCTCGACTGCGTCGACAGGTGTCTCGGTCAACCGACCTGACGGGACACCGGTGAGGCCAGTGGCCGGGTCAAGGATTCACCAAGTCGAGGCCACTACTCGGGGAAGGGGACCTCTCCCGCTCCCAAGAGCGTCGACGGAGGGGCTTACCTTTAGAGTCCTTCTTCTTGGACCGAGAGGAAAGTCCTGATGGTCCCTCTCACTTGGTGGAAAGGGACTGACAGAGCTCCTTAAAAGAAACTGAATAGGAGGATCCCAAGGAGAGCGGGATAAAGGCCGCGGCTGAGGAAGACGAAGATGCAGCCTGCGCCGCCTCCTCCTCGAGGGCGATCATCTGCTCGAGCTGTTCCGAAGAGCCAGCCACCGTGGAAATCGCCAACGGGCCTCTGACTCCACCGCGGTAACGTTCCAAGCCTCAAGTTGTAAATAGCGCGTCTCTCCAGGACGAGACAAGAAGGAAGAGCACAGGTCGCAGGTCTGCGGTCGTGTTTCAAGGCCTACAGTAGACGCAGACATGGAGTGCGGATCCGTCCGAGACATCTTCATGTCTGCATGGGCACCTCCAAAACCGAGTCGATTTGCCCAATAGCCGCCGTAGGGAAATAAATGACCAAGTCTTGAAAACTCTTAAACTTTAATTTCGGGTAAACCAAGAATTAGGAACTAGTCTTATACGCAGAGCGTTAAGGAGGGAACCTGAGCTTCCAAGCGGTAAGGAAGATCTGGCGTCATGGGGCGGAGCCAAGAGTTTTAACACCCGGGTGGGTGGGAGGAGCCAGCTTGAAGACCTTCCGGCAAGATTTAAAGTGGCAAGGATACCTGCCAGAAAGTGTGGATGAACAACATATCCATGTCCCTAGAAATCTATATTAGCCTCCGCCATGGCGACTTCACGATCTGGTATTTTATTATCAAGGCTCCCTTGCATTACTGCACATTGCTTTCCAAATCCTTTCTCCCCCGCCACATCTGCTGCCCTGCACCTCCCTCCACTCTTGCCTACTTCGCTCCTTGACTTATCGCTTAACACAGCCTCTCTCCCATTAATCCTATACCCTCCCTTTCCTGCTTCCTATTCCCATTTTTTTCCTCCTCTGTCCCTGTCCCTTTCAATATGCTCAGCTGCACTTGGGGAGTATTCCCTACTATGGTATTTCCTCTCTAGCACTTCCCCCAACTCTTCACCATCCGGGGGGAGGCAACTTTATGGGAATAGTACAGGTAAAATAACTGCCTGGTTAAGATGAAATTCTGACACCATTTTTGGAAGGGATTTCTGTTTGTCCTGAGGACCACTCTGTCCCTGTGCACAATTACATAGTCAGGTTCTGTGTACAGGGCTTGAAGTTTACAGACTCCTCTAACAGAGTTCATAGCTATGAGAGAAGAGTGTTCTCCATGTTACAGATTTCAGGAAGGACAACATAGGGCACTGGTTCAAAGGGGGAGCCTGTCTCAACTGGGTCAGGCAAATATTCAGGTCCCGGGGGGGGTACAGGTTCCCTAACTGGGAGGGTTTCAGGTGAAGCAAGCCTTTGAAGTTTCTCTTGAACACAGCACAGATGTGATGCTAGATATTTTGTTTTCACTGCAGATAGGAAAGTGGATACTGCTGCCAAGTGGACTTTCAATGATGAAATTCTAAGTTCACTTGAGTGCAAATGTTCCAGGTAATCAAGAACCATGAGCAAATCAGCTTTTTTTCAGAAGATACATCCCTTCCTGAGCACAAATACAGAATCTTTTCCATTCTGAGGAATAACATTTTCTTGTGGATTGTTTTTTGAACCTTTCCCAGAAAGATTCATGCCTGAATATCTGAAGTCCTCAAGAACCACACTTTCAGTCTCAGCGTTCTGAGGTTTGAATTTCCGCTTGCCCTGACAGTGGCAGAAGGTCATGTCTCTTGCGTACTGAGATGTTGTTCTTGCATGACAGGGACAGCAGGAGAGGGTACGATGACTGTCTCATTCAGTCTTGCACCACCAGAATGATTACTGAAGACTCCCTCCTCAGTTTCCAAAGTACTCAGAGTATCAGAGGGACTGGAGAGATAAAGGAACTTTCCCCTCAAATTAAGGATGAGTGCATCCTGGTGCAGGGTTCCCCTGTGAGGTGGCCAGCAGCAAAACAGTGTTAACTTGTAATTCTACCATGTGTCAAACACCCCATCTCCTGAAAAGAATGTGACCCACCTGTTGGTTTAGTGATCATTTACATAATCAGCTGTTTTACTATGCGGGCAAGCACGACAGTGCATTCATTCACTAGAAGATGGCTGGTCATGGAGGAAGACAGGTTGCGTCAGTCGCCTTTGGAATCACGCATGGAGTCTTCAATCTGTCAATAGAAAATCTGAGTGCGGAAGGGGGTAGAAGGGTGGGAGTTGGGTGCTGCTGCTGGGCGGGGCGGGGGAATATTGATTTATATAGACAAAAACGCTACAGATGAGACAGCGGACAGCTGTGTAGGTGAACGGTTTGTGCTGGTCGCCCATCGTTGTAGTTTTTTAAAACATGACACTGGGTGCTGGAGGGGGTGGGACTGGGCTTGTAGAAGAGGGTGGGGGATGAAGGGATTGTGTTTTAAAGGACTGGCTGGGGAGGAGGGTGTGTCAGAGGGCTGTTTCTTTTGCCCCCCCCCCACAGGTACACAAAT
Organism: Neoceratodus forsteri; assembly: GCA_016271365.2. Classification (NCBI taxonomy): domain Eukaryota; kingdom Metazoa; phylum Chordata; order Ceratodontiformes; family Ceratodontidae; genus Neoceratodus; species Neoceratodus forsteri. The sequence continues at coordinate 201,011,914 of JADMNL010000025.1, forward strand.
AACAAATACAAAATTTCCGAATGTTTGGGACCCCGAATACGAATATTTGGCTGAATATTTGAAATAAGGTATTCACCCTCCCCTACATACACTCATCTGTGGATCATTCCTTACATAAACAGCAGTGAGAGAGCCAGTCCTTTAATGGGATTTGAACCTATGCTTGGCATAGTTGCTGAAGCCTCCATTCAACCCACTGAACTTGGCAGATCTCATGTATGCAACCTAGAAAAACGGTTTTATGAAAAGGCTAGCAAGAAGTCACCTAAGGGCCTACAGGCCCGCTCTACCAAAGCTACTCTGCCACTGTGGCAGCTATGAGAGGCATGCTCCTGCAAGAGACTTATAAAGCAGCTACCTGAGGTACAGTACACACCTTTACAAAATATTACAGCCTGGACATCCAATCCAGAAGGGATGCCAGGTCTGTGACTGCTGTACTGCATAACCTTTTTTGCTAAACAGGTTCTTGACCCAACCTCCCAAGGTACAGCTAGGAGTCTGCAGACTTGTATGACTTCACTAGCAAACTCCTGTCTTCAGAAGAAACAATTAACTCGCCACAGTAATGATGTTTCTTCTAATGGGTTTACCGGGGTTTCATACAATCCCTCCTGTAAGAGGGTGGCATATAACCTTACATTTTCCTATTCCCTTTAAAGTCTGTTGCAACAGCACATATCCTATGCATTTCTTTTGTGTCTTCTTTTCTGTGTTTCTTGTTTTAAGCCTAATTTCCCCAGCCTCCAGTAGGCCACCGGCAGCGGTTCTCTCTATGCTTTGTTGATGCTGATGCTATGCTGATAAAACTAAGGTGTTGGTTGTGAACCCAGGCCATCGTGAGGTGGGTGTGCTGGCAGGTTCACCTCCGGGCTTATGGCTTGGAGGTGTCCAGCTAGCCACCTCAGACCAGGTACGGAACCTGGGCGTTATGTTTGATGACTATTTGACCTTGAAATTACAAGTGTCAGCAGGTGTTAAAACCTCTTTTTACCATCTGAGAAATATCGCCGGGTGAAACATCTGGTTCCTCCCGATGATCTTTCAATGCTGGTTCACGCCTTCATTACCTCCCGCCTTGACTGCTGCAATGCCCTTTACCTAGGGCTGTCAGGGGTTGATATCCGCCGCTTGCAGCTGGTGCAGAACGCGGCTGCCAGGCTGTTGACTGGTGTTTCAAGAGCCAGTCATATAACGCCTGTGCTCCGCGGTCTGCACTGGCTGCCGATTAAGTGGCGGATCACCTTTCAGGTTGCTTTGCTAATCTGTAAGGCCCTACATGACCATGGACCGAGCTACCTGAAAGATCTCCTTTGTCCCTACTGTCCCTCCCGTCCTCTCCGATCCACCGATGAGAGATTGAAGGAGGTTCCCAGGGTACATCTGCAGACATCGGGAGCAAGGGCATTTAGCTTTGTTGCTCCGTCTCTGGGAAACTCTCTACCTCATCGGCTACGAGATTGCCTGACCGTTCAGAGTTTTAAAACTGCTTTAAAAACTTATCTTTTTAACCGGGCTTTTGTTGACTTATGTGGTTATTTATTATGTGGTTTTATATTATTCTTTGTTGTAACTTATATGTCGTTTAAAACAATTTATTTTATTTTATGTATTTTATTGTACAGGCGCCTTGGTTTTAGAAAGGCGCCTTTTTTCTAAATAAAACTGATTGACTGAAAACTGATTTGTCTCTCTCATCTCTTTTCTTGTAAGGTTGCACATTTTACCAACGTAATTGCTCGTGAGCCACTGCACAAACGTGCACACCTGCGCACGACTGCATGCTCACACGCACGCACATTCGTGCAGTCCCTTGCGAATATGCACACACAACCCCTTCAGCTCTGGGAGTAGGCAACAGGAGAGAAAAGCGACTCCCTGATGTATTAAGTTTAAAACAAAAAGAACACTTCTTCTGGTAATAAACAAGTACGCTTTGTGCTGCACCAGAATGAGGTCCTACAGCCTTTCTGTATGTAATAAAATACAAGTGCTTGGTTTCTCTGCAGCCACTTGTTTCTGCCCTCAGCTGCAAAAGTATAGCGACTCACTGTAAGAAGCTGAGTCAGGGACTCCTGTTTACTTTATTTTTCCTGCTTTGTTTTTTAAACAGGGTGCTAATGTTAATAAGGAGTTTCACTTCAAAAGGAAAGTCTTTAGAAAATACAAAAGAGTCTGAAATAAAGGGAATCGGATAGTTTAAAGTATGCTTGCTTCTGAAACAGAGAAAAAAACAGTAAAGGAAAGAAAAAGTATTTGCCTGCCTGTGTTACAAGTAGGAGTGCTTGCTGCAGCCTCTGTAGTATGTGCTCTGAACACACCCTCTGGTCTGTAAAGCTCTCTAGGGCCGGTCGGCCAGCCATACGCTTGCTGCAGCCTCTGTAGTATGTGCTCTGAACACATCCTCTGGTCTGTAAAGCTCTCTAGGGCCGGTCGTCCAGCCATACGCTTGCTGCAGCCTCTGCAGTATGTGCTCTGGAAACGCCCTCTGGTCTGTAAAGCTCTCTAGGGCCGGTCGGCCAGCCATACGCTTGCTGCAGCCTCTGTAGTATGTGCTCTGGACACGCCCTCTGGTCTGTAAAGCTCTCTAGGGCTGGCCAACCATTCTCTTGCTATCTTTGTGCAGAAGACCAGGAGGTGTGGCCACTTGTTGTGTTTTCATCTATGAAACTTCACTACTGCAATATTATTAAGTTATAATCTATTGAGAACATTATGAATGTAACTAAATGTCGGACTGCAGGGTTTTATTTAATTCTAAAAATTGATTAGCGTTTTGCTCATAAAAGTTCTAAAACATTGTGAAAATGCATAGCGTTTGCCTCACTGTGTTTAACCAACATAACACTTCTAGAAAACCTATATAAATGCTTTCGGTACAGTTAGTATTGTCCCAAGAAAAAAAGTGCTAATCAATTATTTAAAACCCTGGACTGTATGTATAAAGAACTGTTTTAATGAAAATAAAGCATTTTCTCTTGTACTAAGAGAAAGGGGGTGGAGTTTTGCACACCACATGACCTAATCTGTATATAAAAAAAAGAGACCTTTCTCAAAGTTTAGTCAGTTGGTGCTGGGGTGCTGATCCTAGCTGTGTCCTAGAGAGCCTACTAGGATATCTACCCAGTGATGCAACTGTTGAGAATTTTGTTTTACTTTGATTCTATTTTATTTTTGTCATTTGAAGTCCATCCTTATCCCACATCCTCACACCTCCCCTTCTAGAACCTCAGTAAAATAAAGTTCTGTAAAACTATCATTTAATAAACTAGGTTATACTGCTTGAGCATTTTACTGTTACAAACATTAACATTTTCACAACATTCAAGTGTAGAATTCTTTTTTTTTTTTTTTTTTTTAATTTAACTGTTTATGCTCCCTGAGCCCTGGCAGGGGCTTTGGCCCTCTGGAAGACGGACACTCTCTCAGGTCCCGCCACACCGCAGTCGCTGACCCCAGAGAGTCCCCCACAGCTTGCCCCCCATGGCGGGGCTGGGGAGGTGGCGCCCCCTCCCCGGAGAGCCAATCCAGAAGCCGGGGTCAGCCCTCGGCAAGGCGGACTGTCATGGTGCCCTGCCAGGCTCCTTTCCTCCTGCTTTTCTCCCATCCCCCCTCCCTACCGATGTAGCTATGTCGGAGTGTGCCTCCCAATCCATATTGCCCTCCAGTCACCAACAGAGGGCAATCAGCGAGCAGGACAACGTGGGACCCTCCCCCCAAGACAGGAGAGCAGTCCTCCAGACGCTCAATCCTCTCTCTTTCCCCTGCCGACCCAGGCTCGTTCCCAAACCCAGATCACCAGCGTGGCGCGAGGTGTGGTGTCCAGCACCTCAACTCTCAGCGCCACCGGGCTGGCCAAGTGTAGAATTCTTAATACAATTTGGGTACTTATGAATACTGGGATAGTTTAGTTAGGTGGTCACCACTCACTTAGGCTCTTCGGCAATAAATCTGCCCTAGGAAAGCAAGAGGGAACGTAACCATAGTGCAGAATTTGAATTTACATGCATTTCAAAGTCTGTCTCCATGGCAACTGCTCAGGCATGAGATAATTGCAGAGAAGTTGGAACCACTAGTAACCCCCTGAAAAGATCCATGATTACTACCATGAGTAATTTTTGTTATCCAGTCTATCCCAAAATTCCATACACATATACGCTCTAGTCTCTGTCCTCCATCGCAGTCACCCCCTTCCTCCTCTATCAACCACCAGTCTGGTAACTCATTTATATGTGTCCCACTTCATTCTGAATCCTGCTATTGTCTGCCTCCACAACCCTGTCAGGACGTTTGTTCCACCCATCCACTACACTCTCCCCAAAGTAATATTTCGGTCATCCTTCCCTTGGGCTTAAATGCGTGCCCCCAGTGGACAACTTGCCATGTCTGCTGTGTAAAACCATTTATGAACCTGAAAATCTCTATCATGTGACCCCTCTTCTTTACGTCCTACAGAGAACAAAAGTTGAAACTTTTCAGTCTCTCATCATGCCCTATGCCCTGTAAGCCACGACTCATATTTGTGGCCCTTCATGGCACTGTCTCTAATCTATCCCTGTCCTTCCTTAGGTGCAGGCTTATGAACTGGTCACAGTATTCCAGATGCGATCTCACCAGTGAGCTATACAGAAGCAGTATTACCTCCCATCTTCCACCAGTAATCCCTTTCCCTAGGCACCCAGCATTTTGGCAGCCTTCCTGTACACCCTCTTGCACTGAGCAGCCAGCTTTAGATTATAGCTGATCACCACTTCCAGGTCTCTCAACCTTCCCTGTGCTCTCTGCTGACATCCCATCAATATAGCACATTGTTCTAGGATTTTTTTCCACCTATATGAATCACTTGGCACTTTCCGGCACTGAATTTCAGCTGCCATATACTGTCACATCACATCCCGTCTCATAATGTTAACCCCTTCTTCACTGTCGACCCTCCCGCACAGCTTGTTATCATCTGCGAACAGACTCATCTTCCCCGGTACCCTCTCCTATGTCACAAAAATATATATTTCAAACAGTAGTGGACCCAGAACCGACCCCTGTAGTACTTCACTAGTCACTGCCTTGTCCCAACAAAATTTACAGTTTAGGACCATTCTCTGAGTTTTGTCATCAAGTCTGTGACCCATCCAGTTATTTCTTCCCTTATACACAGACCGCTCACCTTCTTAATCAGTCTCCTACGTGGAATCAAGTCAAGAACTTTGCTAAAATCGACGTATAGTATGTCCACTGCCTGGCCCCGTCTGCCACGTGTGTCACTACATTAAAAATAAAGTTAGATCGGTACAACCGGACCCTAGCAGACCCATGCTGGTTCCCATCCATTATGCCCTTTTCCTCTTAAGAATGTGACTATCCCTTCCTTAATAATGGCTTCTTGAAACTTGTTCACTATCTATGTCTGGCTCATTGACCTGTATTTTATTTGTTTTTCTTTATTTTACTATTTTTGGCCAGGAAAGACACACAAAGCTAAGGCTTGTTTCCAGATGCATCCTGGTCATGGTCACGCAGTATGCAAGTGGTGGCTGTGGAATTCAAACCTAGTTCTCCAGGTCTGCAGCTAAGCGCTCTTAACCACTACGCTATACTGCCTCCCAGCTTTCACCCTACTGCACCCCTTTGTGTAAGGAAACTACATCTGCCACTCTCCAGCACTCAAGCACTATACCTGTTGCTACTGATTCTCCAGAGAGAGCTACCAGCCTTGTTTCCCTTGGCACCCTAGGATGAATCCAATCTGCTCCTAGTGGTTTACTGGCTTTTAAGTTCTGTTTTTTTTTTTTTTAATTATCCATTCTTTTAAATACCCTTGCCTTTATAATCCTCCCCATCTTAAATCTAGAATAGGCGAGTCAATCTAACTGCTTGGGGGATACATTGTTATGCTTCACTAAACTTCTGGACTCACCCCTAAAACCCACCAGAAGAAGCAGCAAAGCATAAAAAAGTCATCTCCAGTGTGGTTCCACGTCAAAAGAGCAAACAAAAAACAGCGACTACAAAAAGAGTGTCGCAAAAATAGCAAGTGCACATACAGCGACTAATAATAAAAGTGACCTGTGCACACTGCGAAAAACAGTGCCCCCGTGACACCTCTTTTGAGGGAGCTTTTGCCTCCACACCTCTAAAATAATATAACCATCACCCAGGCGGGACATAACTCAGGACGGGAGAAACTGAAGGGGGCTGATAATACATTCAGATTCCGTGGGGACGAACTCGAACAGGGAGAAACTCGGAAGGGGGCAGATATTATATTCAGATCCCGGGAGGGGGCTGCAACTCGGGAGGCGGAAGACTTTATATTCTCTATGGGGGGGGGGTGCAAAAGCGGGTGCAAGACTTTCAGTAATGCAGAGTTCCGAATCCAGGTCTGGGTGCAGCAATCATACACAAAGCTGGTGATTCTAATCTCTAGGCTACAGAGCCAGCACGACTTTCCACCAGACACTGGCGACTACATTACTCTCTACGTTTACTCCCTACAGTGCTGAACAACACTACTCATTGCTCAAATAACTGGGCTCTATTAACACCAGGTCACCAAAATGACAGTCGTGATTTCTGACTCGCTCTTATTCCCTCATTGTTTTTACGGGATACCCTCCAGGGCCAAAGCTCTTGTGATGGTAGTGGCCACATCAAGTAAGTACAGCACAGGCACAATACATATTGGCAACATTTAGTCACAAACAATTTTTTAGTGACCAACAGATTTTTTCTTTTTTTACATTCTGAGTACTAGATTAAAAAAAAAATACCATTAAAGCCAAAATATGCTGCTGCTAGCTAATTATTTAACCAGTTATAACGACAACAGTGTTGATTATGTTTGGACTACTTAAATAAGGACTTACTTTGAAACTGTCTGGATGATGAACACATCCTTCCCTCTTATAGATTCTTGAATCTGTACTCTTGTTTCTGTTTAGCAAACAAAAAAAAAAGAAGAGTAAATGTTACTCACCATAATAATAGCTTTTCTTGTAAAGTATTATACCAGCCTGTAAAACTTGTGCATTATCCCCCAGAAATATGGTGCCCTGGAACTCTCAATCTTTTGCAAAGATGGTCTCTCGCACTGCATTAGTCTCGAGCCTCCCAGCATTCCGATGGTAGATCTTTGAGCAGAAGAGGCCTGGAGACTCGAGACCTAATTTGAAAAAGATATAGAGAATAGTGTATGGTATACCATACACAACAACATTATTCTTACACCCAGTGCTTACCATGATGTTAAGGACCTCGAGAGTGAAGCTCGAGAGGTCCCTTTGACGTCACAGTAACCACAAGGTGTGAGAAGAGCGTAGCTGTGTATTGGGGCTACCATGTACTATTCTATATAGTGTATGGTACAAAACAGTCAAAATCACTTACTTCTAGTGGTGTCACAAGCAGTCCTGACATTCCTCCAATCGTAATTCACAGCCATCCACCTGCCTGCCAGCTCGTGAATGTGATGCTTCAATCACTGCTAGCCATACCAACAGCACTGATGGGATCACTTGCATTGTGTACATGAAACGTTGTTCTGCGTTAGTGTCTACGTCACTACTGCAGCAGAACTACTTTTTACGGTATATGGTTCTCCATAAACAATCGTGTTCCACCATACACTAAATGCCAATTATAGTAGCAAATTCCAAATTAAAATATGGGTTCTGATGACACAGAACAAGCAACAGCAATCATTAAAGTTTAAGCTATAAAAAAAAAAAAAAAAAAAAGTTATTCTGAAGAACCTGATTACCTGATCTTAAAAAAGGGAGGGTTGCTCTACAAGCTATTCTAATCCTTAAGTAGAAAATATGTCACAATAATGAGTAGCTCCTCTGTCTACTACAAGAATTAGAACAGCCCAGAAAAACTTGTGCAGACTCCAGGCAGTACCATATATTTGGGGGGTAGTATTCCTTTGGGAATAGTTTCTGAAGTACAAAAATTACAAATCTAGCATCTTCTATTGCCAGAGTGTCCAGGCAATAATGGCAAGTGAAATGTATTGACTGTGGCCAATGTAGAGTTTTTACAAAGGTGGAGACTGCTGTGATGCCATCTGGGCGTATTTCCCTATCTTGATATAGCAGAAACATGTGGCGGATACTGTCCACTTTGATATGGACTGTTTAGAGGCTGGGTGTACTTGTGACACTATACCATATGTGACAAACAATTGTCTGCCATCAGTCATGATGCCCACTGTTCTGTACTTGTAGAAACTGAGGACCTTCTGACATCTAATATATGGAGTTTCTCCTCCCATTTATTTGCATGTGGCATTGGGAAATACACTGGCAAGGTAACAGTCTGAGTTCAGAGGAATTCTGACACCACCTTCGGGAGGAATTGCACAGAAGTCTGTAAACCTCCCCTTTTCTCTCTAGGTCCTCCATTCCCAGATTAGCTGGCAGGTAGTTCTGAGAGGCCCCTCAGGCGTTGCTGCTGCCAAGGATCATCGACTCAGCTGACAGCTCACACCATATGATGAACTCTCTTGGTGCAAGGCAGAAACCTGGGTGGCCAGGCACTGCTTCAATGGTACCCTCCATGTCTAAGGGTAAACGGTAACTGCTTTCCACAGGCCTCCCCTACACAAACAATAACTTTGGGTTCTCATTATTTACTATGCCCCCCCTCCCCAATTTCACCCCTCTCAGTATCAGCTCTGTGGGCAAAGGAATAAACTACTCTGATGTGTCAAGTGCAGTTACCATATTTACTAACATATTTAAAGCTAAACACAGTCCTCGAAATGCTCTCCCTGTCAGCACTGCTGAGACAGGCTAGATCCTGACCCTGGCCGTAAATCTGAACCACGAAATCCCTTACGTACACAGTTTGTACCAGTTTCACATATATGAACCCATAACTCCTGTTTTTTGTTTTTTTTAGTTTATTGCTTTTATAAACATAGGTACATACAATACATAAACAACTGCAGAGATGAACATTACGTCATTCAACAGGTAACATTCGACTGTACAAGTAACAAGGTGAGCTAGTCGACAATTATAAACTATATCAGAGTGTACCCAGAGAAAAGGGGGGATTGAGGGTGAAACATTTAATAAAGCATACAGCGAGGGGTTCACAAACAATTTCATGTAAAATGGAGAAACTCCACTATGCAAAGATCCAGTCCAACGAGGTAGAAAAAGGAATCCCAGCCTCCCCACTACAGAGGGTAGAATCCATTAAGGTACAAAGGAGGCTCCACGCTTCATAACATATAATACCCACTTCAGCCACTTTTCCCGAAACAGAGTTTCCCTGTCTCGCAGGACAGATATTAACCGTTCCTTATGGCAACTAGAATCTACTGTCCGTCTTCAATGAGTCACAGCTGGTGGTGCAGCCTACAGCCACCATCTAGTGATCACCTTTTTGGCAGCCAAGGCAAGAGAGAAATACAGAGCGACCAGACATGCCCACCCCCACCAGTTAGTAAATGGTTAGTAAAATCAAGGTGGATGTCAGAAGTTCTGAGAGACGATATTCAACATTTTACATGGATGCAAACTGTTGTTTGTCCATGCAAGCCATCTTTAGCGTGGGCAAACAGGGTTAGTACCTGCTCAAAACATAAAGTAGGAGGGTGGGCAAAGGAAGGGGAGTGGACATGAATATCTGCACAACCCATATTCAGCACATTTGCACTGCACAAAAGGGATTAGCGTGGTCCATTTGCACAGCGTAGATACCGCCTAACAGAACCCCGACTTACTCCATGCAACCCTAGCGGCTTCTGGAGGTACTTCAGCCAATAACCACATTGGCCACTGGGAGAACACATCTGCCCCCTGGTGTCTAGTGGTCCCCCCACCCCTGATCACTGGCCCAGCATGGAAGTAATGTCTCCCTGGTGCCTAGTGGACCCCCCCCCGATACTCAGCCCTGTAGTGATCAGTAGATTGCCTGGTGCCTAGTGGGACCCCCCAGTAATGATTGATAGATGTCCTGGTGCCTAGAGGACCCTTCCCCTATCCCCAGCCCAGTAATGATCGACAGATTCCCTGGTGCCTAGTGCATCGCCCCTCCCTCCAATCCCCAGCCCAGTAATGAAAGACAGAATCCCTGGTGCCTAGCGTCCCCCCTCCCTCCAATCCCCAGCCCAGTAATGATCCGACAGATTCCCTGGTGCCTAGTGCATCGCCCCTCCCTCCAATTCCCAGCCCGGTAATGACTGAGAGTGTCACTGGTGCCTAGTGGAACCCCCCTCCCTCAGATCCCCAGCCAGGTAATGAAAGACGGAATCCCTGGTGCCTAGCGTGCCCCCATCTCGAAAGTCGAGCCCCAGCCCCATCACGGACAAACCTTTATCTGATGGCCAGTGGTCCCCCCTCTTCCTCCCCCTGGCTTCCGATCCCCAACCCCACCCACAAGTGATGCCAATATCCCCCAATGTCCAATCCCCAGGCCCCTGCACACTAACAGTGCCTGCAGTACATGCCCAGTTGACACAAGGCGACCCTGGGGCATGCTGGGCATATGCTGCGGGCACTGTTAGTGAACAGAGGCCAGAGATTGGAGGTGGAAGGGAAGACATTATTCCACGGGTTGGCATCACGTTTGGACACAGTTGGGAATCAGAAGCCGGGGGCCACTGGCAACCAGGGAATCATCTGGTCATGATGCGCCCGGGGTTCGGAACTCGGTGCTGGGGGGGTGCTAGGCACAAGGGATTCCTTTTTTCATGACCTGGCTGGGAGTCGGAGGGAGGGGAGTCCACTAGGCACCAAGGAATCTATTGATCATTACCGAGCTGAGGATTTGAGGAGAGGGGTCCACTAGACACCAACTAATCTGTCGATCATTACTGGGCTGGGGAAGGGGTGGGGTCCATGAGGCACTAAGGATAACACTGCTGGGCACAGGGACAGTCATCGGTGGAAAGGGGGACAATTAGGCACCAGAGAGCCATTACTTACATGCTGGGCCGGTGTTCAAAGGTGGGGGCCCACTAGGCACCAGGGAGCAGGTATATATAGGCTAGTTGGTGGGAGACTCAGAGAGGAGACTAGGAGACGCTACTTTTCCAAGATGGTCGTGGACCCCTTGGGAACGCACTACCTCGCGGAGCTGGTGTCTGTTGGTACAGTGGAGGAGTTCAAGAGGGGCTGGGACAGGTACAAGAGTAAGGTAAAGCTGACAGATGCCTGATCCGGAGGTGTAACTATGATGGGGAGAGGTGGGGGATTTCAGGGAGGCAGGAAGACAGCAGCGTGTCCTGACTGGGTGCTGATTTTCAAGCAGACTTGACAGACCTTTAGGCCTACTCTGCTGGCATCTATGTATGTATGTATATCCTGGTCAGGCTGTCGAATGGGGAGAGGGGGCCACTACAAACCAGGGATTTCCTCACATATATGGGACCGGGCAATGGGGGTGGTGGTGCTGAACTAACCTGCCTCCAGTACCCATGCAAATGAGCCCATAATGGGCATACAACTGGCCTCTTAGTGCCTCACATGCCCAATACACTTATTTGCATGGGTCACACTGAAAATCACAAATAGCACTCTGGCACTATCCACTCTGACGGATCTATTCCCTGCATAGCAAGAAGCCATGTCAGGGCAGCGCTGCGTGACTTAACACTGTGCCAACATGGCCTTATATTCAGCCAGACAGCGCTAACCAACTAAACATATAGCATCCCCGGACTCCTGAGCAATTGCAAAGCGCAGCACAAACCTTTGCGCTCTGCTTTGCGCTTCTTTGAATATCGGACCCCTAATTGGTCAAACAAGGAGTGAAACTGACTCTGGAGCTGCAGCTGCTTGATGGGCATTGAGGCGCTCTCTCATGGGAGTGCTTCGGTCCTCTCAGCTACAAGGCGTCTCTGCCCTGCAAGCAGTGATCACTGTAATGATCAGCCTGGCTGGTCACTGGTCTGTCACTGCCAAGTCCACTGCAGCTTGAGCTGAACTGGACCCGACAGTGACATACCTCTGAAAAGCAGTTCTTTGTAACAAAGTGTTTGCTGCATACACATGTGCACAGAAAAATGAAAAGGACCCAAGGCCCCAATTACAATTCCGACTGGAGGTATAGCTCAGCTAAGAGGAAGACAGCCTTATACATGAGCTTGTCAGTACAATCGGTTATCTTGGAGCTCTCCACTCCCTCCAGCAGGCCAAAGATTTGCAGATTACTGCATTGCAGCAATCCCTCCAAATGTTTACATTTTTCTTCCAGCTCTGACGGTAATGGACATGCAGGAGAAGGTCTGACCCCTCAGAAGTCCTTTCTGCCATCAGTCACAGCCAACTGCAGTTCTGTTTGACAGTGTCTAACTCCGTCTGGAACTGCCCCGGCGTGTCTCTTGATTGCTGATGAAAAGCCAGTAATTCTTCAGGAAGCGGCACATTTGTGACTTCGGAGGAAGCGTGGCATGCTGGCTGTGGAGATGACGCCATGCTGGAAGTGGGAGAAAAGGCCACCAAACCACCTTCAGCAGAAGACAGAGGTCTGTGAAGACTGTAAAAGCTTACCGCCTCCCGTAATAGGTACAAAACCTTTAGCACAAACTGGCGAAATGGTAATGTAAAACACCGAAATGGGAGGTTTTACACACTGAAAGTACAGACCTCAGCGTTAATGCTGCAGAGACTATGGTGACATCACCAGAAGTCTTGATTCCTACTATTCCTTACAATTCACCAGTGGATGAGATTATATCTCAGGTCAGAGCCTTTATGCTCTGCATTCTGAATTTACTAGATCTCCTACCTTGCTATACACTGTGGTTCACACTCACTTTCACACATTACATGACACCTTAGTGTCAGGTCAGCTGATGTGCAGAAGGAAGCACCTCAACTTTCACTCAGATATAATTGGCTAATGGACACCCTTCTCCAGGCCCCTATTATTAACCACATCCTACTCTCACCAAACGGTGTACTGGTCAACAATGCAGCTACGTGCACCTCAGCCTGCCCATTGGCAGTGACTGGCAATCTCCCCAGACCCTCTGCCTCAAACAGTATCTCCAATTCAAATCCCAGCATGCGATTCCCTGAAACAATCTTCTACCTGCATCTGCAGTTCAACATCTGTACCCAGTGCTGTGCATCTGCTCAAAATCTGTAACCAGCACTCTCACCATTTTCAGCATAACTGGCAGCTTCTCTATGGCACAGGACTGAAATCACACCAACAGGGTAACACCGACTTTGGTGTTATCCTCCATGCACCGCAAGCTCAGGGACTGCCCTTGAATGGCAGCCTCTTAGGAAACTCACTAGCCCTTGGTAATCCCTTACACTCAAAATTAATAACAATCTACACAAAATGGCCTACAGATTCCAAACACCTAATCGTCACCACTGCCTGGTGTCTGTCATTGAATGCTCCTACACAACCAGACAATGAATTCTATTGTTCTCACAAACATTCGAGCCTCACAAACACTCGAGCCACAGACACCAGCTTCTAGTGAGGGGGCCCTGCCTCCTCAGGCGGCTTGGCAAGTGACCAGAGCCAAGGCTGCCTCTATCACACACCTATACCCTATCACTCTGCGTTGTTTTTTTTTTTGTTGACTCTGTTTCTCTATCTTTGACGCCGGCACTGAGACATCTCTCCAGTGAACTCCACTCAGTCCATGCTTTCACCACCCGCCTGAACCTTTACTCCAACCACGAAATGGTGTATGCTGGGCCCCCCCCCCCGCCGACCCATCGAGAGGAGGCAGGGGACCACGGAGAGTCGAATTGGGGTTCAGGACGGCACTGGGCATGTGGGCACGGCCACTGGGAGTCACCTTCGCCTCCCCAGCACCGGGGATTTTCCTTTGTTCGTCCCTCCCCAACGCAGGACGTGCAATGCTGTCCAGTGTGAGACGTGCGTGCCCCCATCCATGTCCACAGGTCAGCCACCTAACGTCACCCCCTTGCACAGTCCCCAACTGCTATGTCCCCAGTCTCCACTGGGAGCCACTAGTGTTGCGGGACAAGGACCCCCGCCTCCTCCCAGGAGAGGAGAGTAGTCCATAGGACGCTCAATCCTCTCCTCCCCGACCAATCCCCGGCTCATTCCCAAACCCAGATCACCGGCGTGGCACGAGGTAAGGCGGATGCCTCAGCCCTCAGCACCACCGGGCCGACCACTCTGCCGTGTTGACATACACCTACCCGCACCCAACAACTGACACTCTAGCTCCACCCACTGACTGTAGAAGGCTCAACAAATCACCAGCCTCCATGGTCTGGCATTCTAATAAACAAGCTCTTTCCCCCTGTTGGCAGCAGAGAGTTGTTACACATCTTTAAGACCACATCTCTCGCCATGGAGGCTCACACAATGAAGCCTGAAGTTCCAAAATCCTCCAAGCAGAGGTCATCGCAATTAAAAACAAAATTTTCTATGACAGGAAATGTAAGCTACAACTCATGGCAGACTCAAAAATGGCAAAGGTGAGTTTCTCAGGAATGATATTTAAAGCCCAAGGAAGGACTGGATTATGGGGTAGGAGATTTTGTATAAAGAATACCTCTCAGAAACATACGGTACACCTCTAATTGGGCAACTGTACGACCATCAATAAAAGCATGAAAAACTGATATACCAGCCAAATGCATCGTAATAGAAGAATACTGCAGGCCAGAGTCAGACAGGGAAGGCAAGTATTCCAAGATAGCATCTACAGGACATGTAAAGGGGTCCATTTTCTGGGAAGCAGACCAAAGAGTGAAGTGCTTCCATGTCAGAGAAAAAGTAAGTCCAGTAGAAGGCTTCCTAGCCTCAAGCAGGGCATCAGCAACCTTAGGGGATACCCCAAAACATGCAATGACTATTTTTTCAGGAGTCATGCATGCAGATGTAGAGACTTCAGATCCGGATGGACCAGAGACTCCTTGCTTTGTGATGGCAGCCCCCGACACAGAGGTAGGACAGGAGGCTCCACCGCCAAATGCAGAAGGAGTGGGAACCAGGAAGGAGTGGGAACCAGAACTGGTGAGGAGAGAACAAAGCAATGAGGACAAGAGCGCTGCTCTCCATCCACAGCTTGAGCAGAGCCCTCTGTATTGGAGTAATGGGGGGAAATGAATATAGGAATTTTCCTTTCCAGAAGAGGGACAATGCATCTCGGCAAAAAACTCCAGGCCCTGAAGCAAGCAAAAATGCTGCAGTTTTACATTGTCTAGGGACACAAAAAGGTCCAGCTCTGGACAACCCCATCTTGTGAAGAAGCCATTTACCACAGAGGTAAGCAATTCCCATTCATGAACCATCAGCTGAGACCTGCTTAACCTGTCTGCCAAAACCTTTTCTCAATAGCAACCGGGACCGTGCCGGCAAAGCAGATTTTTCTTTGTCTCTATGTTTGTGTTTCTGGCCGGACAACGAGGAGACTGGAGATGACAGCCATTCCTTGTTCTTATCCTTGAGCTCTGCCGACTGCTTCCCAGCAGACGGTGTGGGAAAAGCAGATTTGAAGCCCCTTTCCTTCTCCATGGCATTCAATGCCTTTAACACAAGGAAATTTTCTAGAGCTTTCTTATGGCATTGCCTTGTAGCCTGAATGAAGCTCTGGCAAATCTCACAAGCTCTCACACTGCGAGACACGCCCAGACAGCACAAACAAACCACATCTGTGTCTTCCTTGCAGATTTTATACCCATATTTACAATATTGAAACACAGCTTCTTTTGACTTCGGCAGCATACAGAGATGATGACAGTAGGCTAAATAAAAGTAAAATAACAAAGCCAGCCCACCGGTGCAGAGGCAGTGTATCCATCTGTGACACCAACGACCTGGGTTCGGAAGTAGACTCAGAACGTCAAAGGGCCAGCTGAGGGAAGAAGGACCGAGCGTCCATGGGACTGCTCTCCTTCTCCGGGGGAGATGGGTAGTGTATCCGGCACGTCACAACCCCTGGCAAAGGCTGGGGGGGGGGTCCATTGTACTGGCGCCATAACCTGTGGGGGGGCAGGGCTGACGCAGGTAGTCATTGCACGTCCCTGCTCCCAGGTACAGCTGCACACAAAATCCCGGCCCCGAGTGTAAGGCCCCACTCCGCCGCTGCCAACAGTGTCCACTGGGCAGGGTCCCACTCCTGTGGCCCCATCCTGTGGGTAAGTCAGGGCAGGTTACATGGACCATGGGAGGGGCGCCACCGGGGTAAGCCTGGGCATGGGGGGTGAGTGTGTTACGGCTGAGCTCCCTTCGGGAAGCAGGGGTGCCGGGGACAAAAAAACAGCAATGGCTTGGTTGATGCCATTTCCTTCAGCAGGTCCAACAAGCATGAATGACAGTGGGAGAAAGAACTGAGGAGTGATGGGCTGCCCATGTTATATACACAGTAATGCTGCATGTCACTGTGAGTGGCCCCCTGCTAGCAAAAAGTTTCCGAGTGGTCCTGATGCTGACGGCTCATACTTCCAAGTTTATGGCCTAATGGAGGAGAACACCTCGATAAAGATCCTGTTTTCCCTATTAATTAAGCAGTGGCTTTAATTTTTATCAAACGGTAGTTTAAAGTTTTAAAAAATCATTTGAAAATGAGCCCTGTAGACTTGTATGGTGCACTCTCCCTGGTTCCACATCACAAAACGTGGGAGCACGGTGGCAGAGCAGGCAGACCGGGAACTGGAAAGGGATCGGCTGGCTGGCAGTTCAGCCAAAATTATGATCCCTTTCCACACTGTATAGAGCACATTACAAATTATAGTTTTAGCACAGAACTATCGCCGCCCCAGGTGGCAGTTTATGAAGCCCACAATGTTATATCACACCTTTACTTTAAAACAAAAATAAACAGATCTTTATCACAGGTAAAACAGTTCTTACACCAAACAGTTAGGTTTGCCCCCATCAATGAGGTCAAATTGGCTGGCAGGTGAGTCAGACAAAGAAACAGAGAAAGATGCACAATGATGGCAGAAAAAGATCACTGGTCCATTCAGTCTGCCCATAAAACCTCACAAATCCGGGATCTAATGTCTATACAGGGTACTACCACACACTATCCACTCTCATGCTCCCCACCCTACCGCTATCACCTGAGCAACCACTAAACCCTTCACTCTGTCCGAGCCGTGTTTGAAACCATTGATAGTTTTGGTGCCCACCACAACAGCTGGCAGATTGTTCTACCGCTCCACCACTCTTTCTATAAAACAAAACTCTCTCACTTCCCTCTTCATTCTCCCCCCCACATCAGTTTCCACTCGTGCCCACGTGTTCTTGATCCACTACTTATGCTAAGTTGCTTGTTCCTTTTCAGGAATTTGAAGGTTTCTATATCTCCCCTCTCTTGTCTGGCCTCCAGTGGATACATGTTCAGTGCCTAGAGTCGATCCTCGTAAGACCTGCCATGCTGGCCCTGAATCATGTTGTTAGTTGAGCCTTTTATTGTCCCCCTCCCCCCAACTGTCACAGTTACTGTGAATTCTGAAGCAGTGTAGCTCCAAGACTTGCAAGGCACTTTCCATACCCATATGGTTACTGGTCAATTACCTCACAGGTCTGGACACCTACTAACCAATCACATCACTTGATTTTTCCTGCCTATTTTATATAATTACATTATGCAGTGCTGGTAGAAAAGGATCCCCTTTTCTTAGGTACTGCACCTACTGCCATCACTGGAAGGAGCTTAGGAGACCTTTTTTTGCACTGGTATCGTGGCAGTCGGGGGATGTCTGAGCTGAGACAAGTACTCTTTATAGCACCATTAAACTCCTCTCATGTGCTGCCTTGCCCATGATACCACAGACGTTTTGGCTGCCATGAAACTTGACAATCCAAGAAAATTTTGTGCAGCCCTCCATGTCCCCAGGTGGAGGAAGGCTGCATGAGGAGTTTGGATCCATTCCTGTGGGAGAAAGGCCTTTGTTTGGACTGTGTCCTTTTATGCTCAAATGAAGTGCAAGTTCTGTGTGGGTTCCAGGCTTGGTTTTTTTTTTTTTCCTCCTAAATACAGGATGAAGCCCAACTTTTCCATCAGTACCGTAGTTTGTTTCATTGATGACAGGGCCTCATCCCAGGTTCTCCCACCCACTAGGCAGTCATCTAAGTGTGGAATGACTGTCACTCCATTCCTTCTAACTGCTGATTCTACTACAGCCACGTACTTTGTGAATACTCTAGGGACAGAGGGAAAGCCAAAGGACATTGCCCTGTACTGATACTGACCCAAACCGTCTCTGAAGCGTAGGTATTTCCTGGGGCTTACTGTTACTGAAATGTGGAAATAAGCATCCTTTAGATGCAACAAACAAAGCCAGCTATAGGAGCCAAAAAAAGATTTTTATTTTTAAATGGTGATTTTTAGAAATATTTGTCTCAATTAAATACACTTGAAAATAGGTCCTGCCTACCAAATGGCACAAAATGTTTTATTTCAGTGAAGATGCTGGCACAAAAAAAATAAAAGACTAGGCCTTTAGTCCCTTTGCTGTAAAGAATGAATTGCTGTTTGCAAGGTGACCCTTTTGAACCTTTCGGTTTTTGTGTGTCTGTTCAGACACCTTAGGTCGAATACTGGACACCACGCTCCTGATTTTCTCTTTGTTATAAAGTACCCTGAGAGAATACCTTTTCCTTTTCCCCCATTTCTTTACTGGTACTTTTTCCACAGCACTAAGAGCTTGCAGCTTTTGAACTTCCAATGTCAACTGCTGCATCTCTGCTAACAAACCTAGCTTGAAAATCTTGTAACCCCTTAGTTTTGGACAAAAGACCGACTGAGGCCCTCTCTCATAAACTCCAGCACCATTTGTCTATTGTGACAGACTGCCAGTGCTGGAAGTGGTGAGAGAGGCAGCCCCACCCCCCACCCCCAGAATTTGAGATGTGGCGACTTGTAACTTGTCGGTTTACTTTTTGTCTGTAGTGGTAGTGACTGGGACCGATGCTTGCCTCTTGCCTCCTCCATCTTGACTTCTATCTGAACTTCTGGATACACTATATGGTTGGTGGTACTGCCTATAATACTATTCCTCTTCCCATGTCTCTCCTGCCACAGGGTCTGTAGTATCCTCTGGACTTTTCTGTTTATACAAGGTTTTAACTAGTAGTTTTGTTTTTATCAGCCTTATTTATATAGAGCTAAAATGACAGCACAGCTTTCCCCAAATGCTTCCTGGTAATAAGCTGTGCAACTCAGAAATGCTGCTTCCCTTGTGATAAGGGTGGCAGAAGAGTAGACTTCTGGAATCCTTGTCAAGGGGTGCTTTAGAAAAGTTTGTCTTTGCCTTTTCCCATGCAGCATCCAGTATTCAACCTTTAGGTGGAGTGTGTTGGTAAAGGTATTCAGAACCAGTCCTGGTTACTATGCATCTTTTTGCCACTCTCTTATCTACTACTGCTACAGAAGTAGGGCTAATTTTTTTTTTTTTTTTAAATGCGTCATGGAAGGGGATACGAACTCTTTTTATACAAGTCATCCTCAACATGCTTAAGAAATCCAATTGTACTACTACAACACCAGTAAACTCTCAGTGTTAGAAATTAATCATTGCTGCCATGCCCCGGGGGTGGGGGGGCAGAATACGAGAGAAAAATCCTCCTGAGGAAGTGGTGGTGAACCTATTTCATCATCTGTGCCTTCAGGAGTAACACGTACCTCCTACTCTTCAAAACAGTAGTCCTCCTCTGTGACACTAGGTGGAACACAGAGTGGAATTTCTGATGCCTGTTCTTTCATGGCTTGGAATAACTACCACATTTGTCTTAATTCCTCCATGGAGGGCATCTGAACATCGCCAGCAGGCTGAATGACGCGCTCATTTGCCTTTTCTCTATGGCTCCAAATGTTTTCTTTGCCGTTTTTAAGGCATGTGAGAGAATGACTCCTCCGCCTGCCGTTTCTTGCGGTTCTTTTTATATGGGCATTCCTCAGCCAAGGATCTGTGCTCTTCTGTGGGACAGATGATAGACCATTTTAGAATGGTCCTTAGGGGAAGCTGTTTCACACTCTTTGGAACTAGTCAGAGAGGCTGAAGCCGATAAGCACTGCCTTTTAGCTCGTCTCATTTTCTTTGTCTTAGGACAAAACACTTTGCACAGATCACAGTTTAACCATTTACCACATTATGTATATTTTGCTCTCATTTTGACATATTCTCTATGTTTCGATTTATTACACTCACTTTTTCTCTCCTCTGCACTATCCCTCCCAAGGAGCTTCGGCTCAGTGTGCTTACCCTAGTCGCCAAGTTCTGAAAATATGATACATTTACATAAGACAAATGACCAGGGACTGAGGTAAAAGGGGTAGACAACATGAGTGGAGACTGCAGAGAAGAGAGTGTAAGGGGAGAAGAGAAAAAGAAGGACAGCAAAGGGCTAGCAGGAGTTGCAAGGAGGAGAGCAGCGTTCTTTTCCCATTACAACCCAACATAAAGTGGTGGTGGAACTGGAGCAGAAACGCTTGTAGCACTTTGTATGTCTATCTGCATTAGGCAAATGGTGGGCCCACTTTTGGCACTTTTTAAAACCTGTGGGACCAGTCAGTTTTTTAGGCTTTTGTTTTTGTTCCGACTCTGACATGAAACCAGAAAAAAGGCACCGAAAGATGGTAGTTTTATGTCAACTAATCATTGCGAGCTGACCAGTTTTAGTTCATTCAACCGTAGTCATTGCAAGGCAAAACCAGTTGAAAGTGCTGTAAAAACTAAGGGAAAAAAATCACTTCTCTATCAACTAGAGTCATTCTGAGCCAACTAATTTAGTAATGTTCCACTATTCACTGGGAGCCATGAAAACGACCTGAAGTGTACATAAGACACAGTAGAAACACTTTAAAATATTTTTTATTTAAACCAGATCAGTTAAAACGGAACCGTAGGCTGTATGACTAAACCACAAACTCTACCAGTCATTGAGAGTAGAGTCTCTCTGCAGGCTATGCCACAGTTCCCAGAACCACTAAGGAACCAGGTACAGGACAAAGAAAACAGTAATTCTGCACTAAAACACAGATCAGAAGAGAAAAAAACTGATTTTTAAACCTGTAAAACAAAAAAAAAATCTTAAGGACTTAGCCATCCACATAGCTGAGAGCACGGCAACTGACACTAATGATCTACCATTGAATGTTAGGAGGTTTGAGACCAGTACAATAAGACAGACCATCTTTGAAAAGGATTTTACATTCTGGGGCACCATTTTCCTTGTGGAGAAGATGCACGTATTTCACAGAGATGTTCAAATTCTTGTAGTAGAATAAACAATTACGTTTTGAACATCTGTTCTGTTTGCATCTATATGCAGTAGTTATGCCGCTCAATCTATATAAATAAAGACCATTAATGTGAATATGTAAAATCTCTTCAGCATAAACTAAAGATCTATCGCTAGAATGCTGGGAGGCTCATAACCAGCACAGTAAGTGAGCATCTCTATCAAGCAATTCTAAGTTCTGGGACACGTTCACCTTGTGGAGATGTTCTGAGACATTGTTCACCTCATGGAGATGATGCAGAAGTCTGACTAGACTGTTCCAATTTATGTAATTAGATTGACATTATTCTGAGTACATATGACCTTGTTTTGAATGGAAGATGTACTACTCTGTTTTTTATATATATTACTTACAAATCCAGGCGTGACCTTGCAGATTTGTGCTGGTGCCAGGTTTACTTTTTACAATGATTTACCGTTTATTATTTAACAATATGTTACTTTTGCACATAGGTAGATGCTGTAAGTAAGCTCAATTTACGACTCTCCCTCCACCATGTCATTCTTCACCTTCTGCTCACCTGCTGCCCCCTGCTTTACTAGCTCTTGCTTTACCACCTCTACTGACCAGTCTGCATTCTCCATTCTCCTCCCTACTCTCTGGAAAAGCTGCCCTCAACCTAGCCAGCTATCCTACTCTAGTCGCTCATTCACATCTATCCTTTCTAATCATTAAACTTCTGTGTTTACCATTCATTAAACTTGAGCAGTGGCACCCCATGCAAGAAAAAAATACTTACCATAGTAATCTTGTTTCTTCCAAGGGAATCTTACTGCATTCTGACAAATGCAGTATGGTCTCACCATAGGACTGCCCCAGAGCTGAAACGGTTAACAGAACCTATGCAAATAGTGGAATTTTAGGCTCGAGCTCGGTTTTCAAACCACTGTCCCTGGCTGCACGTCCTGCAACCGTCAGATTCTTAGGAAGCATGCATATATAACTAAACAAAACTATCCTAATATACAACTAATTCCCCCCCTAAAGACCAGCCCCTTCTTTAAACAATGGGGGCATCCCTAAGACTCAAGTCACAGATGCCCAAGAATACAAACAATAATACCAACAGGTTTGCAATAGGGTATGGACAGCTGGACTGCAGTGCCCATTAGGTTCTAGTAGGGGAGGTAGGGTGGGATCTCAGAACACAGTAAGATTCCTTTGGAAGAAACAAGATTACTATGGTAAGTAATTTTTTCTTCAAGCCCCAGGAAATCTTACTGTATTCTGACAAATGCAGCCTACCCAATCAGTACCGTTAGAAGTGGCCTAAGAACCTATTTAGGAAACAGGCTCTGCAATACTGCTGTGCCACACCTGGCATCACTTCTGGCCTGGATATCCAAGCAGTAATCCTTGGTAAATGTGTGGACAGTTTTCCAGGTAGCTGCTTTGCAGACTTCCAACAGGGGAATGTCTCTAGCAGCTGCTATGGAGGCAGCTATTCCCCTGCTAAAGTGAGCCCTGAGACCCGCAGGGTTTCTGTTTGCCCACCTCGCTGTAGCAAAACTGAATGCAGGCAACAATCCCGCAAGCAATCGACATTTTTGTAGCTGGTTTACCTTTTTCCACTTCTCCAGAGGTCAGGAAAAGCTGAGTATTGTCCTGCCTGTGGCCCTTTGTATGGTCTAGGTAGTATCCGATAGCTCTTTTAACAGCCAGGCTATGCAGTCTATGTTCCCCTGAAGGGGAATGGTCAGTGAAAAAGACAGGCAGTGTAATGAACTGATTGAGGTACTCCTGAGGACAACCTTGTCCCTAAGGAATGCAATGTAGTCAGGCTCTGTGGACAGGGCCTGGAGCTCACTAATCCTCCTGACGGAGATAACTGCCACCGGGAACACTGTTTTCCTGGTTACATACTTGAGTGCTACTGAAGACATGGACTCAAAAGGAGGCTGCATAAGCTGGGCGATGCACATATTAAGATCCCACACTAGTGTAGTCTCTCTGTGTGGGGGATGCAGATGCAAGAGCCCCTTGAAAAATGTTCTGAATACTGGGTTCGAAGCAAGGGATGAGCCCTGCCTGCTGATAAGTAAGCCAAGACAGCTGCCAGGTGCACCTTAAGAACAGATCGTCTTAGGCCAAGAGAGTGAAGGTGGGTCAGATAATCCAGAACGACTGGCAAACCCGCCTGACTGTGATCTATGTATTTTCTCTGACACCAGACAGAAAACCTTTTCCACTTAGATGTGTAGGTCTTCCTGGTGGAAGACTTTCTAGAGACCCTGAGGACCTCCATGACTCCTTCTGAGAGGTGCAAGTTGGCGTACTCTTAAGTCCTCAAGATTCAGGTTTTGAGCCTGAGGGACTGAAGGTTAGGGTAAAGGATCCTGCCGTGAGAGGATGTCAGCAGGTTGTGCCTCCTGGGAAGGTTGACTGGTTTGGCTACTGACAGGAAGAGAATTAGGGAATACCAGGACCGTCTGGCCCAGTCTGGAGCAATGAGGATCACTGCTGCTGGCTGAGATCTGAGCTTGTTCAGTACCCTTAGCAACAATGGAAAGGGCGGGAATGTATACAGGAACTTCCCTGTCCAATCCAGCAGCAGTGCATCCAGTAGAACTGTGCTCACAGGAGGTCTGCAGCAGAACTGAGGTAGCTGATGGTTGTCTGGGGCTGCAAAGAGGTCTACTTCTAGAGCGCCCCATCTACTGAAAACAACCTGCAGGACCTGCTTGTTGAGTGACCACTCATGGTGGTTCAGATTGATTGTGCTGAGGGCATCTGCCAGGCCACTGTCCATCCCTGGAAGGTGGACTGCAGAGAGAGAGAGAGAGAGAGAGAGAGAGATATCCAGGGAGTATGCCAGACTCCAGATTTTCACTGCCTCTGTGCACAGAGGAACTGACCTTGTGTCTTGCTGTTTATGTAGTACATGGTGGTTGTGTTGTCTGTCCTGTCCTGACCTGCACCACCACGCCCTGTAGCATCCTGGTAATGTACTGGATGCCCAGGAGGACTGCTCTGAGTTCCAGCAGATTTATGTGTAACAATGACTCCTGTTTGAGCCATGTGCCGTGAGCAGTGTGCTCCCCATCCCAGAAGGGAGGCATCTGTGGTTAGCACCAATGAGGGGGTTTGCTGCAAAAATGGCACACCCTGTCTGGGTTGTTCCTCTCCTGCCACCACTGTAGTGCCTGAAGGAGCACTGATACTAGCTTTGACAGCAAATCCCTTTCTTGATGCCAGTGTGACCTGAGATGATACTGAATGTCTCTCATTTGGAACCTGGCCCCTGACACTGTTGCTGTTGATGCTGCTATATGGCCCAGCAACTATAGAAAATGCCTTGCTGGCCTTGGGGTGTGCAGCTTGAAACATATGGCTAGCTGCACCAGGCTGTCCACTCTTCCCTGTGGAAGGAATGCCCTTCCCTATAGAGTGTCCAGTTCGGCTCCCATGAACTCCAGGAGCTGAACTGATTCTAGCACTGACTTTTTCAGGTTCACTAGGAACCTTAATGATTGCAGAGTATCCTGTGTGACTACCAGAGCATCCCTGACCTGATGAGGTAATTGACCTACAACTAGCCAGTCATCCAGGTAGGGAAACACTGCCACCCCCCTGCCTCCTTAGGCGTGCTATGACCACAGCCAAGCACTTTGTGAACACCCCTGGGGCAGAGGTCAGTCTGAAGGACATTGCCCTGAACTGATAATGGCCTGATGGCAATCTGAATCTGAGATACCTTCTGTGGGACTGCCTGATGGGGATGCGGAAATAAGCACTCTTTAGGTCCAGAAATGCTAAACAATCTCCCTGCCTTAGTGTTCGGAGGATGGTTGCCAGGTTACCATCTTGAACTTTGGTTTTGACAAAAGTCTGTTTACTGTTCCTTCAGAAAGTATTCACCCCCCCCCCTTTGATTTTGTCACATTTTGTGATGTTACAAAGTCAAATTAAAATACATTTATATGGGATTTTTTTGTCACGTATCTACACAAATTACTCTATAATGTCAAAGTGGAATGAAACTTCTGGAATTTTTTGTACATGTAATTTAAAATAAAAACCTGAAATGTCTCGCTTTGATAAGTATTTACCCCCTTTGCTATGACACTCCAAATTGAGCTCAGGTGCATCCAATTTTCTTGTGAGATCACTCAAACTTGAATGGAGTCCACCTGTGGTTAGTTCAAATGGTTGACATGATTTCAGAGGAAATACACATGTCTATATAAGGTCCCACTGCTGACAGTGCATGTCAGAGCAGAAACTCTACCATGAAGACCAAGGAGCTGTCTGTAGAACTCCGTGATAGAATTGTGAGGAGGCACAGATCTGGGGAGGGATATAAAAACATTTCTAGGGTGTTGAAAGTTCCCAGGAGCACAGTCAAGTCCATCATTAGGAAATGGAAAGATTACGGAACCACCCAGACTCTTCCTAGAGCAGGCTGTCCTCCCAAACTAAGCAACCAGGCAAGAAGGACCTTGGTCAGGGAAGTGACCAAGAACCCAATGACCACCCTGACAGAACTACAGAGTTTCATGGCTGAGATGGGAGAACCTGTCCAGAGGACAACAATCTCTGCAGCACTTCACAGATGTAGCCTCTATGGGAGAGTGGCTAGACGGAAGCCACTCCTGAGAAAAGGCCACATAATAGCATACCTGGAGTTTGCAAGAAGGCACGTGGCAGACTCTGAGACCATGTGGCAAAAGATTCTCTAGTCTGATGAAACAAAAATTGAACTCTTTGGCCTGAATGCAAAGCGCTATGCCTGGCGCAAACCAAACGCAGCTCATCACCCGCGTAACACCATCCCTACCATGAAGCATGGTGGTGGCAGCATCATGTTATGGGGATGCTTTTCAGAGGCAGGGACTGGGACAATTGTCAGGATAGAGGGAACAATGAATGGAGCCAAATACAGGCATATCCTTGAGGAGCACCTGCATCAATCTGCAATAGACCTTGGACTGGGGTGAAGATTTACGTTCCAACAGGACAACGACCCCAAGCATACAGCCAAAGCAACACTGGAGTGGCTTCAGAACAAGAAGGTGAATGTCCCTGAGTGGCCCAGCCAAAGCCCAGACTTGAATCCCATTGAGAATCTGTGGAAAGACTTAAAGATTGTGGTTCACTGACGCTCCCCATCCAACTTGACAGAGCTTGAGCAAATCTGCAAGGAAGAATGGGCGAAAATCCAGATGTGCAAAGCTGATACAGACATACCAAGAAGACTCAAAGCTGTAACTGCTGCCAAGCGTTCTACAAAGTATTGACTCAGGGGGGTGAATACTTAAGTAAACAAGATATTTCAGTTTTTAATGTTTCATAAATTTTTGTTACACAATAAAAATATTTTTGCCCCTTTAAATTGTCGAGTATGCTGTGTGAATCAAGGGGGAAAAAAATAATTTCAATGCATTAAAAATTCTGGTAGTAACACATCAAAATGTGTCAAAATCCAAGGGGGGCGAATACTTTCTGAAGGCACTGTAGATGTCTGAGATCCAGTATGGGTCACTACTCCCTGGTTTTCTTTGTTGTGAGGAAGTATCTTGAGTACGGGCCTTTTCCCGTGTGCCAAAGTGACTGGCTCTACTGCCCTTTATGACAGAAAGTTGGATACTTCCTCCTCCAACAGAGCTGTTTCTGATGGGGTAAAAGGTCTGAAAACCCTTGCTCGCATCTTAGGCATGATCTTGAAGCTGAGGGCAAGACCCTAGCCCACTACCTCCGTGACGGACTTGTCTGTGGTGATGGTTTGCCACTCCTGGATATAGTGGGCCAGTCTGCCTCCTACCGAGGTTGGGGAGGTGACCCGAACAGACACCTCAGGGTGCCTGCTTGGCTTAAGCTGCTGGCCGTGTGCTGGGGCTAGTGCGGCCACTGCCTCTTCTGCCCCTGCTTCTAAAATATCCCCTCTGCTGCTGATATTGGGGGGGGGCTTGAAGCTGGAAGAAAGGTCTATAACGGGCCTTGCCCTGCCACCTCTGGCTTGGTGCTTTTGGGGTGTGGATGCCCTTTCCTTGGCAACAGCACTTTTTTAAGCAGTCTTGTAATCGCCCATTTTCTTCACGTAAGCCTCTGTGCACTCTCCAAATGGAGATATGGGCTCACATGGAAAATCCAAAGCCTTTGTTTGGGTATACTGGGTCAGGTTAGTAGTCCTGAGCCAAGCAAACCTTCTGAGAGACACTACTGTTGCCATCTGCCTGGCTGCAGTGTCACTGGCATCAACTGCCATCCTAAACTGGGCCTTAGAAGCTTCTACACCCCTTTTTGCAGCCTCTTCCAGATCAGGTGCCATGGGAGCTGGGACAACCTTTGCTATTTCCAGGACAGTATTCCAGAGTGTTTTCTGATACCTGGAGACATAGGCCATATAAAAAGCCTACTTAATAGCCAGAGAGGACCCGAGGTAAGTTTCCTTAGCCATGGAGTCTATTTTTCTGGAGTCCTTGTCAGGAGGATGTGATGCCAGCTTTGTCACAAGCTGTAGTCTGTACCACCCCCCCCCCCAATGGCTAGGGTGCCCAAAAAGGAATTCTGCTCCTCCCTTGGCTACCCAGTACTTTTTATCCAGCTTTTTGTCCATGGGTGGCACAGAAGTGGGTGTCTGCAATATTTTACTACTCTGTTTCTTCAGGGACTTATGGATGGACAACAGTAGTCTCTTTGACACTGGGACATCCATCATTTCCATACAGTCCTGTTCATCCTCCTCCTCAGTGGACTCCTGAGTGGGGAGGTCCAGGGTTTGAGCAACCTGCTTTATGAAGGCAAAGTGGGGATGTGTAATCCTCAGATCCCTTGTCAGGGGAATCAGGACAATGAGGATCTGGAGAAATGTCAGGTTCAATGAGCTCCCCATAATCCTCATCCTCCTCTTCATCTTCATCATAGAATTCACCACTCTGTTCCAAGGAACCGGGAATCAAAGTTGAACCAGAGGTTTGAACCAATGTCTGTGCCTGCAGCCGCTTTTTAATCGGAACCAGAGTTCCAGGTTGCAGTGACTGAATAATCCTGATTGCGTTAGCAGTCTCCTCAGCAGTTGGAACCAAGGTTTTTCTCGGTTGTGGTTCCTGCGCTGTATGTTTTTCTTTCTTTTCCCTTTTACCCGCGGTAGCCAATTCAGTGGCTGTATCCGTGGCACGTTTCTTTCCCGAAGAACTTTCGCCCCTGTCACAGGGCTGTTCCTCCAGTTCCTTTTGAGAAGGTGTCGGTTTATCCAATGCTGGGTCAGCAGCCTTCTCGGTTATCCTTTCCTGCAGCCTTTTAAGTCGCCTCTCGAGTGTGCACTGCGGAAAGTTTTTACAGATGTCACAATCTGCCTTCAGGTGGTCAAACCCTAGGCAGAAGACACAAATGAAATGAAGATCAGCCTTAGCGAACGGTTCTACACACTCAATGCAATGCTGAAAACCTATAGGGCCCGTTCTTTTCTTGGTTTCCTGTGACATCTAAACTAGCAAAGAAAACCACCTCTTTCTTTTCTGTTAGCTTTCAACCATAAAAATCGAGAGTTACCCCGGTTAACCAATAACCAAATTCAACCGACTTACTAGAGAAGTCGAAATAAACTTAAATCCTACTGAATTTCAAGTTTGGAAAAAGTAATAGACGTTGGTTCCCTCCCGGCTGCGAGGAACCAAAATGTCTACCCATGTACCAAGGACAGTGCTTCAAAAAACTAAAGAAATAAATGGTACTTTCGAAAACCAA
Organism: Neoceratodus forsteri; assembly: GCA_016271365.2. Taxonomy (NCBI): domain Eukaryota; kingdom Metazoa; phylum Chordata; order Ceratodontiformes; family Ceratodontidae; genus Neoceratodus; species Neoceratodus forsteri. The sequence continues at coordinate 201,040,805 of JADMNL010000025.1, forward strand.
TGACAATAAAAACTCTTCAGGTAAGTGAAGGACAGCACTCCAGAGACATCTTACTGAGGCAAGTGGAGTAAAGAATCTGATGGTTGCAGACAATGTTTTTTTTTTTTTTTAACTGAGCTCAAGACCAACATTCCACTATTTGCATAGGTTCTATTAACTGTTTCAGCTCCGGGGCAGTCCTGTGGTGAGACCATACTGCATTTGTCAGAATACAGTAAGATTTCCTGGGTCTTAAATCCATCAAAACGGAAGTACAACGCCGCCATACCCCCACTTCCATGCCAAAGTGTCAAAAAAACTAGAGCTAAGCAAGCTCCGGATCATGACCCCAGTTCCAACACTACTCTGCGCTGGATTGTAAGAGGAAGCAATGCTCTCCTTCCTGCCAGGGGTTGAAATTAAATTTTGCAACCACTAGCCAGCAGGACTAGTGACTAGAAAAAACCACCAGCCCCACAGACCTTTCCACTGGCCAAGCTGGTGTACTTACTGAAATGTTACCTCCTCCAGTACTAGCTCAATACAAAATCTACCAGCATTTGGCTAGTGGGCTGGTGCCAGTTTCATTCCCTGTCCTGCAACTCCCCTAGCCCTCCTTCTGCTTCTCTTCCCCCGAAACTCTATTCTCTGTACTCTCGCCTCATGCTTTCGACCCCTTTTACCTCAGCCGGTCCTCCTGCTCCGCCTGACTTCTTCTCTCCCTTGTCCTCTATTTCAGTTTCTTTCCATAACTCATCTCTATGAGCCATTCCAACCTTGCTGCGATCCTGGCCAGAGTCATCTATTTTAATTTTTAAAATTTCCATTTTGCTTCTACTGCCATTTCTAGGCCTCAACCTGCACATTACTGTTGCACTATTACATTTTTGATCAGTTTTAATTTTTGTACATCTGTACATTTTGTGTATTTTCTCTGCATTTATAGTGCCTTGTAATTTGTATTCATTCTTGCATAACCAAATTATGTATATTTTGTGCTTGTTTTGACATATTTTATATGTTTCAATTTATTACACTCACTTTTCTCTCTCGTCCGCACTATCCCTTCCAAGGAGCTTCAACTCAGTGTGCCTACCCTAGTCACCAAATTCTGAATACATGATACATTTGCATAGGACAAATAACCTGGGATTGTACTAGGATTTTAGTTTCCTGGGGCACATTTGCTATTACTATCAACTGGTGGCTTTGGGACTCATCTTTGGCTCCACATGCCATTTATGAGAACATCTGGACTATTCTATGCTAATGGTATATACTCCCACCCCCCAATGATGTACAGCAACATTTGGATGGGTGTCCAGTACAAATCCTACATTAATTCTGTCTGGACGTCTGGAGTTCTGTCCCTCTGGGGATTCCACTGTACTTTGCTTCTGCAAAACCTAATGAAGAACAAGTAGGCTTGATTTCAACTTGCAGTTATACCTAATTTCAAGATTTTGTCTCTCATTATCTGTCCTTTAATATACCAGGACAATTGGAATGTAAGTTGTAAGCTCATCTTACATGTATTAGAGAGAATGCCACTCCAAGGTTTTTTTTATCACTAGAATGCTTTCTTGGCATACTGAGACATTTTAAAATTTATGTGACAAGAACTCTTTGGCTGTAGAGAATTCTGATAACCTTTGCCCTTCTGAGGCTCCTCGGATAAAAGCATACTGGTGTTAATTAGCTTCTCTGACGTAATCTTTTATGTTTTAAATGTATATGTTAAACCAATGAGAATTATTTCTGCTTTTCTATATAACCTGGTGTTAATAGTATGGGATATTTGAAAAAACTGCCACAAAGCTTCTGAAGAAGGACCTGGTTGGTTCGAAAGCTAAAGCACTTTGTTCTTTTCTGTAACATCCATGTTGGTCCAATAAAAGGTATCAAATCATTTGTTTCTGGCTCTGTTCAATAAAAATGAGTAAAGCAGAAAAATAATTTCTGCCATGTACAGTACCCTTAAAAGTCAAAGGTCGCAGTTACTTGTTAAACATATTTCTATACTTTTTTGTTATTTTGACAAGCTAGATACCTTTTTCAGTTTGTTTTTTTTTTTTTAATTGACTGTGCTTTTCACCATCACCCCAGCAGGCCCTTTCTCAGTCTGACCCCAAAACCAGCCCCACCCACGTACCTTCTACTGGACCTACTGCCACTGCCTGGTCCTCCTTGGCTTGGTCACCAAGGCAGGGCCACTAGGGGCTGGTCCGCGTCTCCCCCCCCCCCCCAAAGGAGGTGAACAGTGGTTGCTAGTGGGTGCCTCGGTTGACGGTGCAGGGCCTGCAAGGGAGAACAGTTTCATACTGCTGCATCTGTATTTTTTTGTTTTTCAATTCCCCCTCCCCTAGGATGCCCGCAGTGGGCTTAGGGACACACATACATGCAAACAGGTGTTGGCGCATATTAGAGTCTGTCGTCATCCTCATTCATGTGCATTAGCTCCAACTGCACTGACACCTGGAGCAGTGGAATCTGCGTGCTCCCCAGCCCTGAGGAGGAAACGCAACCACTGGGATACTGAATCCTCCCCCGGTACTCAGATGATTCTGGCCGCTTAAACCCAGTCACAATATGCATGTCGAAGAGTTACAGTTGTGCTGGCAGGCCAGCAATATCTTGTTATAAGTGGGATCCTGCTTCTACTCAATATTTTCAACTGGTAGGGCTGAATCACAGGGAGATTAAGTAACTTGCCCAAGTTCACACTGTAAGTAAATAGTTTAAAAAAAGGTAATGAAGAACTAAGCTCCATCATTATAAATGGTGAGTGTATTACTGACCCCACCATTATGTCCAATGTATTCAATGCATATTTTTGTCAAATTTATGAGGAATAAAAAACTAAGAGTCCAATCAGTACACTAGATATTCCTAACAGGATACACACATTTTCAAGGGAAGAAATAGTGGAGAGTACAGAGAGTTTAAAGGAACCACAGTGCACCAGGTCCTGACAATATAACTCCCCGATGTTGAAGCTAATGAAGTCCCATATTTGGTACCCTTTAAAAACATTATACGAGATGTCCCTCAATGCAGGCTCAGTACCAGAGGATCGGAAAAAATCAAGAGTGACACCTATTTTCAAAAGTGGTGATAAAACAAATGTATCACACTATCGGCCGATTAGCCTCACTTCAATCCCCTGTAAAATTATGGAAATGTTACTGAAAAATAGGATAGTAAATCAAGTAACGGAAAATCATCTAATAAACAATAACCAACATGGTTTTATAAAGGGACGCTCATGCTCAACAAATCTTATATGTTTCTGTAATAATGTGAGCAAATTACTAGATCTAGGTACCTCTGTTGATGTATTTCTCTTAGATTTTAGTAAAGCTTTTGACAGAGTCCCACATTGGGCCATTCAACAAAAACTTACTACATGTCATATAGACCAACATATTACCAGATGGACAGGAAGCTGGCTAAAAGATCGCAAATTGTTTCCATTCATCGTCATGTTTCTGGGGAAGGTCCAGTTATTAGTGGGGTCCCACAGGGATTGGTAATGGGACCTCATATTTTTCAAATATTTGTAGCTGATACTGATGAACAGACAGTTAATATAATAACAAAATATGCAGGTGATGCAAAGATCTGCGGTCCCTGTCGCACTCCAGAACAAGCAGCATCCTTACAAAATGACCTAAATAAGGTAGTACACTGAACAAATACATGGGGATGAAACTAAATAATGAGAAAAGCTGTGTTATCCACATAGGAAGACGCAACCCAAACCACCAGTATATGATTGGGGGCATCCCCATAACTTCAAAAATCAGTGAACGGGATCTGGGCATCATAACTGACAATCTACTTTTTAAAGAGCAATGCAAGCCGGCCACGAGTGGCACAGAGGTTGAGGCGCTGGACGCCTTCACTGAACCACGCCGGGCGCACCGGTTCAGGAACGGACTCGGCACCGGGGCTGGGAGGGTGAAGGAGAGGATCAAGCGTCCATAGGACTGCTCTCCTCTCCTGGGGAGGGTTGGGGGGTAGCTCCGCTCTGTAGTGGCCCCTGGTGGAGACCAGGGGTACTACACATAGTGGCGCAGGAGGGAGCTAGATAGCCGAAAAAACAGCTTTGGCGCCACCGGATGACAGCCTCCGTGCTCCATGCTCCCCGGAACCTCCGGAAGCCTCCTCCACCACAACAGCACCCCCGGACCGTGGAATAATAGTGTGCTGGCGTTCCCTGCCACCCGGTGCCTTCCCCTGTCGAGGACCCGCCCAGCGATGGATATGCCGGGACAACTCAGGGGATGGCTGCGATGTGTGTGAGGGGAGCTCCAGAAGAGGACTGCCGGGCATGGAACACTAGGCGGCCCGGAGGAGAGGTGGATGCCGGAGTGTGGAGGAGGTAAAAAGATCATACCAAAAAAAAAGGAAAAAAAAAGGAGCAATGCAGTTCAGTTATTGCTAAGGGAAACAGAACGGCAGTTGCTATAAAAAGAAATATTAAAAGTAAAGATGTAAAGGTTTTAATGCCATTATATACATCTTAGGTTAGGCTCATCCTGGACTACGGCAGCCAAATTTGAAGCCAACATTTAAAAAACAATATCAAGAGAGTAGAAAGAGAACAGCGGAGATTTACAAAATCAATAAATTCAGTTAAACATTTAACATACTCAGACAGATTAAGTAAACTGCAACTACATAGTCTAGAACTTAGAAGATGTAGGGGTGATTTACTGCTTTTTTATATTTTAAAATGACCCAGCTCTGATGGTGGAATTACAAATTGAATATAAAACTGATCAGATTAATACTAGGGGACACCCACTGCAGATTAGGCTAGATAAATTTAGAACAAAAAATAGAAAGTATTTTTTTACACTGAGAGCAGCTAGCCTCTGGAATCAACTCCCATTTTCTGTAATATCTAGTACAAGCAAGAAACACTTTGAAAACACATTTGGATAACTATATAACCTCAAATGGCAAAATTAAGTTTTATTCGTACAGTTAAACAGGAGCATTTTATGGGCTTCGGCCTTTTTTTTTTTTGTTCCTCAACACCTAGTGAACCTAGTGAAGTGGCCCACAAAGCAAACCACTTCCACTTCATGGAATAAGTGGCCCTGGTGGAAGGTTTTCTGGCAGCCACCAGAACATCAGCCACTTTCTGAGACAACCCAAACCTAGCAATGGCTATGTCTTCAGGATCCATCCGTGGAGATGGAGTGACTTGCGGTCCGGATTGACCAGGGTTCCCTGTTCCTGGGACAGCAGGCCGTTGCACAGGGGAGAGGCACTGGTGGTTCCACCGCCAATTGCTGTAGTAAGGGGAACCAGATCTGACAAGGCCAAAGAGGAGCAATGAGTATTAAAAGTTGTTCCCTCCATATGAAGCTTGATAAGCACCCTTTGGATCAAAGGAAGAGGAGGAAAGGCTTAAAGGAACCTCCCTTCCAAGAGAGGGTCAATGCATTTCATCAAAAGACTCCAGGCCCTGGAGCAAGCAAGCAGAAAAGCGGCAGTTTCGCGTTGTGTGGGGGATGCAAAAAAGTCCAACTCTGGGCAACCTCACCTGTCGAACAGTTCTTCTGCCACCAAGGTTAACAGCTCCCACTCCTGCATTCTGGACTGTGACCTGCTTAGCCTGTCTGCCAAGACATTTTGGACACCTGGAACATGAACTGCCGATGGTTCTAGACCATGTTCTAGAGCCAAATAACAAACCCTCATCGCTTCCCTGCATAGGAGGTAAGAGTGAGTTCCTCCCTGCTTGTTGCTATAATGCATCACACTGATGCTGTCTGTTTGTACCAGCAGAGACCCCAGGGACAGACAGGTCTGGAAGTCTTGTCGACCGTACAGAACAGCCCCTCATTTCTAGGACGTTTTTGTTGAGGGTACTCTCCACTGCTGTCAATGTTCCCTGTGTCTAATGGGGCCCCAAATGTGCCCCCCAGCCCACCCCTGAGACATCTGTAGTGAGAATCTGATGAGGGGCGGGATAAGGAAAGGAACCCCTTACAGTAAATGGCTGGGTTCCATCCACCGCATCAGCATCTTCCAGACAAAAGAGGATACAAGAACCTTCTGTTCTAAGTCATCTCTGTGTTGATCCCATTGAACCCTTAAAGGAAAGCAGTCATTATACTAATCCTCCCACTCCCGATAGCTCTACCCCCCCCGATTAAGGTTTTCACACGGTAGAAAAATTTTTTTCCCCCAGTTGTTTACCTACTTCATTTTAGTTTTTTAAAGTCTGCAATCCCCAAACATGGCAGACGCAGCTGGGTTCCATTTAATCTGACGGTGCGGCGCCACACCGCTAGATCTAATACAAAACATATTGGAGCAAGCGGTATGGTACTGCATCATCAGATGAAATGGAACCCAGCAGCGTCTCCCATGTTTGGGGATCAGAGACTTTAAAAAACTAAAATTATGTAAGTAAACACTGGAAAAAAACATTTTCTACTGCATGAAAAGCTTAATGGGGGTAGAACTTTCGGGGGTGGGAGGATTAGTATAATGACAGCTTTCCTTTAAGGTCCATTGGGGAATCCTCATATGCAGTCTGGCCAGTGGTCTGTAAAAACAGCTGCTGCCATCAGGCCTAAAAGTCTCAGGAATGTACTGGCTGTGACATACCTGTCCTTGTACACCAGGAAGGCTAAGCCTTGGGCTGTATCCAAGACTGACCCTATGTACAGTAGACGCTGACGGGGGAAGGTGTCAGGATCGATTCTGGCACACTGACCATGATTCCCAAGGCATAGAACAGCTGCCTGGTGCATGCTAAAGTCTGGTAAGAATGCTCCTTGGAGTTGACTTTGAGCAGCCAGTCGTCCAGGTAGAGGAAGACATATAGTCCTCTCTCCAGAGTGCTACTACTGCTAAGCATTTGGTAAAGATCAGCGGGAACAGATAATAAGCCAAAGGGCAATACCCTTAACTGACAGTGTTCCCCCTGGACAAGGAACCTGACGTATCTCATGTGAGGGGCAGATCTTTACATGCAGATAAGCATCCTGCATATCCAGAGAACAAATCCAGTCCCTAACTAGCAATAGTGGGCACGGGCCTTGTAGAGAGACCACTGTGAACTTCTTGTATTGAATAAAAAGGTTCAGATCTCTGAGGTCTAGAATGGGTCTCAGACCTCCTGTGCACTTTGGTACCAGGAAGTAGCGAGAATAGAAATCCATGTTCCTTTGCTCCCAAGAAACAGGTTCTACAGCCCTTTTCCTAATCAAGATTTGGACTTCCTCCAACAACACCAGTACACGTTCTGGAGGATAAGAAGGCAGCACTGGTGGGTGGTCTGGAGGGAATTCTGGAAGTTCTAGAGCATGGCCCTGTTCTATTATCTGCAGGACCCAAGCATCTGATGTAACCTTCCTCCACTGGTCCAGATGGAGGGAAAGGCGACCCCCTACAACCACGTCCGAAGGTGTTGGTGGCCGGGATTCGAGGAAGGGGTCATGCAGAAGCAGATCTTATGGCTGCAGCCACTCCCCCGCCTCTAGGGAATTTTGAATGGGCACCTGGGGTGGGTGCTGGGACAGGCAAAGCTGATCCTCCTTTGCTTTTACCTTGTTGTCTGGCCCTTGAACAGTGTCTGGTGCTGGCCGGACGAAAAGGTACCCTCTGCCTACTTCTTGGTTGTGTGTGGTAGAGAGAATGTACTGATTTTAGAGTCCTGCCTGTAGCCTGTAGGTTTGAGAGGATGTCTTGAACATCTGCCCCAAACGACTTGTATCCTCTAAATGAAGCATTTAGGATGGACTGCTGTACATCACTGGCAAATCCTGCCACCCTCAACCAAGAATATTTTTCCAGACATACTGCAGAAGCTGCTGCTCTGGCAGAAGCATCAGAGATATCATAGGTAGAGCGCAGAAGATGCTTACCTATATCTGCCCCTGTCTGAGGGGCCTAACAGCTCTTGCTTACAGGTACCCTCTGGGAGGGCTTGGGCAGCTGCCTTGGGCTTCCTCCAGTATTTTATCATATGGGCCTGACAGGTTGCAATCCTCAGACCCACGGTAGCAGAACATCTAGTCTCCTTATCAGGAGGGAAAGAACTAAGACATTTAGGCACTTTAGACCTATTATGGGCTGCATTTATTACCACTGAATCAACCATAGGCTGGCCTGCAAAAAAAGGGCTTACCTTAGAGGGCCTGGCACATTTTATCTACATTCCTAAGTGTGGCAGGTATCATATTTGGTCTGTGTCAGGCAGACAGCATGGCATCCTCCAGGGCAGGCAGTAATGGAGGAATAACTGATGGGGAGTCAGGTAGTTCTAGGAACTCCACCAAGTTTTGTTTGGTGATGTCCTGCTCCTCAGCTTCAAAACCCATGATAGACTGGAGTTGCTGCATCCTGTAGATGAAGGAGGGGACTTAAGGGTACTACACAGTGGAGTCCTCACTCCCTGTGGAGATGGTGGAGCTGGACCTCTCATAAGAGCTCTTCACATACTCTTCCTCCTCCTCCTCCGCTTGCATGATGAGGTCAGGGTTGTATTCCTGATCCTCGTCGACAGTTTCTGTAGGCCTCACAGAAGAAAGAGAAGATGTCGTTGGTGTCCTGAAAGGCAAATGGCGTGTTGATCTGATGGATGCTGGCGCTGGGGCTTGCTGAAGGTGCCCTGTCAATGCCGCAGCTGTCGCAGGAGGAGGAGGAGGAGGTAACAGGCACTGTAACATGTCTACAAAGGACGACAGCACAGCCTGTATATTGGTGCTTGCTTGAACTGCAGGCGCACTGCATGGCACTGACAGGGGTGGAACTGTCCCCGACATCAATGCATCTCACCAGCCATAACAGGTCTGGCAGGGCTCACAGCCTGTCCCGACCTGGAGATATCAGTAGTCTGGGTGGCTGCTGGCGTCGCCGCTGAGGCGGCTGACAGCTCAGAAACTTTCACCTTGGGATGGAGGGGCAATCTACAGAGTACTGTGAGGTTTTTCTCCTTGCTCTTTTCCCTCTCCCAGTGCATATGCTTATGTGGCCTGGATGACTGCTCCCGGGATTTCAACGCGTGGGAGCCTGAAGAACGGGCTAGCGACACGGTGGGGCTCTTTTCCTACAGCTCTTTCTCCATCCTGGCCACCTGCTGTTTCAAAAGGCAAGTCTCCAAGGCATTCTTTCTGCGTTGCCGGACAGCAGTGTTAAGGCAGATCTGACAGACCTAAACGTTATGGACCAAGACAGCACACGAGGATGAAGTGCGAGTCACCCAAGTAAATCTTTTCATTGCATTCACAGAATCTAGAATTTAATGGGTTCTTTAGACAACATACATAGCATTGAGTATCACTTGATAAAAGTGACAGTGAACTAGGAAGAGAAACACTAAATACACGAAACAGCAGTCGACTATGATGGCAGCGTCTCAGTGCAGGGTTCAGTGAGTATGGTCAACGGGGGGGGAAAAGAACGGAGGAAGGAAGGGGCCACTCATGTTTATATGGGAGTGCCAATGTAGGACATTGTCATAAGCGGCCCCCAGCGGACTGCTTGAAAAAGTTTCCGTGTGGTCCTACTGCCTAGCAGATATCGTTCCATAGGTATGGCCTGATGAAAGAGATATCCTCGAAGATGATTTTGGTTTTATATAGTGCATTTCATACACACTCTATCGCAAAGCACCTTACAATCCAAAATAGCAGCAGCATTAGGCACGCATAGAGAGGTTAAGGAGGTTAGGCAAAACAGTAAAACAAAAAAAAAATTATGTTGCATAATGAGCAACACCTCATGGACCAAAGGTAGCATTTGTCTCATTTTTCTATAAAACTTTAGAACCTGGTGACCTTTGCAGAACTCGTTATGTATTACTTTCTGCTACCTTGCTGACTGCTGCAACACTTTACAGCCCGTTGCTAGGATTCACTGAAGAAGTATGTGATAGCTTTTAATGCATGAACATCACAATCACAATCCTCAAGTAATTCAGTTTTCTAAAGACTAACACCAGGGCCCAAAATTTGCCTTTGTGTCATAGGGTGATTTTCACCCCAGGTTTATTACACGTGTGTGTGTGGGTGGGGGGGGGGAGTCCACAATTTGTAACACAGCTATGGACAGGCTATCCTTAGCCTGTTGCTACAAAATATGATTCTGTCAAAAAACAAAGACTTCAGGTCCCACGTAAGAGGAAATATGAACTGTTCAGAATACAGCCTAGGTTTCTGTCAGTGAAACAAATAAGAAAATAACAGCAGCACAGTACACTTCAAGCTTACCAACCTCACTCTAGGTTCCAGTACAAAATTTACCTCAAACTGGACTTCCACTGTGAGGAGCGCCTTTCTAAGAATTAGGTTTCATAAAGATTGGTTAAAGGAAAGCTGTCCTTATCCCCGATTCCCACCTCCGCAAGCCTTACCTCCAATTAGGGTGTTCATAAAGCACCCTTTTCTGTCCAGTTTCACTTACTTTTTTTATTTTTAAAAAGTCCCGCGTTCAACAAAATGGCGCGCGTTGCGTGTCTCCATTTCACTGCAACAAACTGGGTGCACCACCTCGACTCCAATACAAGTGTACTGGAGTCGAGCGGTGCAGTGCCGCACTTTGCCATGAAATGGAGACGCACAGCATGTGCCATTGGCTGAACACCAGACTTTTTAAAAATACAAAAGTACGTGAAAATGGACAGGAAGGGGTGCTTTATTTGCAAAACCCCTAATCGGGGTAGGCTTGCGGGGGTGGGGAATCATGGATAAAGAAAGCTTTCCTTTAAAGAGTTCTTAGTTTTTTTGTTTGTTTTTTATTAAATCCTTGGCTTTCATGAAACTGAAGGAACTCAAGCTTTACAAGTTCTATTAATGAAAGAAATGGCTGTACTATCTACTCACCTCTGTTGGCCTCTTGGTAAACTTGAACTTTACCAAGCTCTTCGCTAAGGCGTCTGGGAAAAAAAACAAAAAATAGTCACACATTTGATGAGTCTGCCACACACCTAAGATCACAGCTTATGAGGTTTAAGAAAATAAGAACTTCCTCTTCATTTATCTGGATAAACATAATGAATGAATGAATGAATGAAAGAAAGCTCTTCTCCTCCCCCCATACACATACACCAATCCAAGACTTGAACCTTAATAACTGTCCCTCATTCCACAAATCTTAACATCCCTTCCATTTGCACAACCTAGGCCTTCAGTCTATGAAGTATGCGATGCAGCACTCAACATTAACTGCAAGAGGGTGCAAGCAGCAATCGTTTGAGACCCCACCAAGTCCCACTCACTACAATGGCGGCGGGGGGGGGGAGGGGGAATATGCTAACTGATGTGCTTCAGCCTCTACCCCAGCAATCAAACTTGGGTCTCCCACATGATGGTGGAGGCTCACAGTTAATAACACATACACCATAAAGGAGGATTTGTCGTTACACAATTACTGCAGGAAAAAATGTAGAAGTTGGGAGTCTGGAAGCAGCTTGTGACTTGGAGAGAGACTCTTGCTAGTGCAAGAAGCTAAAATGCACTTGTGGGGGTGTGCTCAGGTACAGAAAGGTGCTGCCGTGTAAGGCGCAAGCCTCCAATCACACAAACAAACCTTATAAGAGACGGTATAGTGCCCCCCTCCCCCGAGTTTGATATAAGAAGGATTTTTTTTTTTTAATTTTAATAAAATCCTAATGTAGATTGTCCAACTGTTTTGCTGCCACCAGATGCCAAAGCACATTCCTAATACAAACAGCACACTGGGGCACCAATACAATTCGTGCAAGCACGAGTATGTTATTAAACATGCACTATGAGTTAAGTTCATCTTGTAATGCTGGCACTCAAATGAGTTTACTAAACTATCTGACAAGCTGAAACGAGTGCTCTAACAGCATGACATTTAGAGTTCAAAACTAAAGCCGTGACTCTCGGTATACGCATCGCAATGACAAAAGGTCACCCCTCAAAAGGCATTAGCCTTATATGTCCTTTAATTAAAAGGGATTACTCTAAGCAGAAGGGCATTAGGCACTCTGCTTTGCCTTGTACCATATAATCCCCCTAGGGTTAGATTAAATGATGGTAATCCGACCCCTGCTCATGCCTTAAAGCAGGGGTGTAGCCAGGCATTTCAGATTTGTACACCAACCTGCCACACTGCTACCCACCCCCTTTGTTCATGCCTGCCCCCAATGACTCAGATCGAAGGTTCTTGGCTCCAATCAGATGATTCCAATGCTTGACCTGCTGTCTGCACTGCTGGAGTGGTGCTTGACTCCTGCTACCCACTGGTAAACACCACTGACTGCACCAGAAGTCCAAGACTGTGACATAAATTTCTTCTCCCTCCCTCACAGGTAGGCAGATTCACTCCACTTGCCACTCCACATGAAGTCTTCATTCTTTTAGCTGGCTCCGAGTCTGTTCTTCTGTCTGCTGCTCCTTAGTTCTTCTACTTCTTCTCTCATTCCCAGTACAACTTAACTAATAGTATGGCTTCTAACTTTGTTGGGGCATTTAAACTCACCGTCCCAGACTTGCCACACCCCCTACCAGATGCCGCAGCCAATCACTATGCAGGTGGACCATGTAGACTTAATTGAGACCTTCAGTTTCAGCATCCGTGGTCCACTCTGCCACCACCTCCCCAAAACAAAACAAAGAAAAGAAAAAGCCTGCAAAGCCAAAGGAATTTAAACATGATGGACTAGAGAGGGCACAGCAATGCTGGTCAGCTTGTTTGCTACCCCCTGCTACTAAACTTGCTATGCCATGGCTTACTTGGAGTATCAGTAGCTACACCCTTGCCTTAAAGAGCACCTTTTTCAGGTGCCCTCTAAACAAACGGGCAATCTCCCTAACCCACATGGGAGTTTGTATCACTAACTTCATAAATTTAATTTATTGTACCTTAGGAAGGGAAGAGAAGAGACCATAATTTGCCCCCGAGGGGTCAGCTGAACAATCCCTTCCACAATCCGTTGCTGCAGAAAGGATTATGAAGTCAGGAGGCACGACATAATAATGTCTGGTGTAGATTATCAGCCAAAGCATCAGCAGATCTTTAAAACACAATCTTATTTCTTCCATTTAATAATATACTTTGTTCTGATGAGCTTTGTCTGATTTTTTTAGTTAAAAAAAATAAACACTTATTAAAACCAGTGAGTTTGTGTTTCATTTTTCCTCTACAAATGTAACAAACATAATTGTTTTAACAGAATGTATAGGCAAGGCACAAGAGAAAATACCATTACAAAGTGGAAACAAGTGATCCTGGTGGCGCTACAGCAGCAGGTGCAACTAGTGGCCCAGGTTCACGTTCCGAGCACAGGCAGCCAGGAAAGGTCAGTAGAGGGAGGAGAAAGTATCCTATAAGATGTTCTGCTCCACTGAGTTATGGGTGAGAGGGCAGATTCACTCTCCGCTGCAATACTGCCACCTGGCTTACCCCAAGTGGGGGTGCAGCTGCAAGCAATGCACTGGGAGGATGCATACATAGTGTTTCAGGCATGCTGGCAGTAGAATCACTGCATTCTCAAGGTAGGGGGCCCTATTCGGAGAAAATGAGAAACTGGCCCCTCACGGCAGATTACATCCTAGCACAGCCAGTTCATCCAACTGTGGCGACCAGACGCAGCGGTCGCACCTCCCAGTTTCCTCTCTACCTGATTCAGTCTCTCCATAAGGGGCATGGCTATGGAGTTCAGCCCTGGAGTAGAATCTTTTGGTCAAGAACCGGAGGCCCGATCTAAACACAGGGTAATGCCCAACTGTCAAGGGGGGGGAACAGAGGGAGATTTTAGGGGACACTACTGGTGTATGACATTAGCTGACTGGCAAACAGCAGAGAGTTCCAGGGCACTGTGCATGTGTGCGCTAGATGAAGTTTTAGTGTACCCCCATTCATCACGTTCATCTTACTAGAACAGCACGAGGTCCAGGAGAGGGACAGACAAGAAGGAAGAAATAGAATTAGAGGGAAAAAAAACAGAGAGTATTTTAAAGCTTATAGCTTTCAAAGTGTTCCTCCAGTCTGATGTTCGAAGTTCCTAGTAGAGACAAACAAATCTGCATTTGCAAACAGATGTCTAAAATGGTATGCCGTTGTTAGAGCGATGCTGTAACAGTGACACTATTACAGTGACACAATTACAGCAACTGACACTGTCAGCAAGCTGGTTGTGCTGCTGACAGGTGTATTAGTTCAACCGATCTCTGTGTCCACTGTTGGGAGGGGTGCTACTACTGCGGGAACTGCTGTGTGCATTTTTCTCCATGGTATGTGCACCGTGTAGTTTGTTAAATGTGTTAATATATGGGGGCGCGGGGGGCAGAGCCCCACACATTTATAGTTCAGCTGTGGTGTGTGTTTGGTCACTGTTACATTCCCGGTATCTGTCACTGTGCTGGTGTTTCACTTTAGTCAGCTGTCGGTGTAGGGGCTGTTGCAGGGATGTTGTCGCCATAGAGACCATCGGCATTTTCTATGTCGAACCGACTTGGTGGAACCGCATAAAACTACAGAGGAGGATGTCAGAAGTGTTTTTACTGGGGTCAGTGACTGAGTCAGGTGCAGAGTGGCCTAGCACGCAGAAACAGGATGTCAGATTCTGCAGCCATGACAACTCCCCCCCCCCCCGGGCAAGCTGGACTGAGGAAGCCTAGTATCTCACAAGTAGGGGGCGCATGGGCTGTTAGCAACCACTGTGCTCAAAGACCATCCCCCACAGGCTGATGTAATGTGTGTCGTGGGGGGGGGGATGAAATAATATACCAGGAAGGGGGGGGGGGACAACAACTAAATGATTGCCCTCAGTACATTTGGGCACAATGCCTTGCAGCACAGCTCTCAGATTTCCCTCATTAACAGGGACGTCCTTCATTTTCCCCCTAAAAACTGCTCTGTCCCTCTTCCATTCCTCATTGAAAAGGTGCTGCCCACACAGAGAATGTGGCATAAATTCAGAATATTAAAGTTGAAACTCACAATATTCTAAGATGCCAGATCAAAAATAAATATTGTACAAATAAACACAATTGTTTACACAGTGTTCTGAGCTTGCAGCTCCATGTCTGAGGATGTGGACCTCATTATGAGGGTCAGTGTTCCTCAGTGCACCTCATTTTGAGTGTCCATGTCCCTTGCGTCAGTAACAAAAGATTGAGACGTGTGTCATGCAGTCTGCCATACCCTTTTTGTAAGCTGGGGGGGTCCCGCAATGAGGGGTGAATCCATGGGGAATGCAGCTGTAGATTAGATTTGATTTGATGTATGTATGTATTCACTTATGTTAGTTTTTGTTAACCAGAAGAAAAAAACTTACTTGTCGTAGTAATGTTGTTTTTTCTTAAGGGATCCCTCACTATGTTTACACTTTATGCAGTCATCTAGGCTGAGAGTAATGCCCCGGAGATGTGCACCTATTCAGATTTTAGAATCTAGAAAACAGATTCAAACTCTGCATCCGCGTTCCACATGCACACTGATCCTCATCACTCAACACCACAGAACCGTCCTGTGACTTTAGTCAGGTTGAAATGTTAAACCACTGTAATTTAAGTAAAAAAATGGTTTAGAATTAAAAAGACCTAAAAATGAAAATGGTAGCCAGCTAGGGTAGCCTCCGGTTCCTGGGAAACAGGGAAACCATAAATAACTACATAAACCCTAGCTAACACAGAGTAATTGAAAAATAACTAAAAAGCAATACTTTCAAAGGACACAGTCAACCTGTTTCTCATCATATTATTTCTAGTTAAAACCGCACATTTTATGATTGCTTACCCTCTCAAAAATTCATTGATGTTGCTGTTTGTTTTGTCTGTAGCCTTGCTTAGTAGAACTGAAATGCATGGCAATGTATATTTATAAACAACCTTGTTTTTGTTTACAATCACAGTTCTGTTCTTACTGCATATGTCATGAGCATTAGAAACACACACAGACAGTGCAGTCACTCATAAGACAGTAGCCTCCTAATCTTCCAATGCATCATGAGGGCCTAGACTGTTTTGTGGAAGTTCCCAAGTCCAGGAAAGATGCATCTGGAGTTGATCAAGGATGTTAACAAACCTGTTTTGGTGTGATAACACCAGTATGTTGGGCAGTCTGTTTTTTTACTTTTTTAAAGAAAATAAGAGTCAGAATCAAACTACCAGCTACATCAACAATCTTTACAGAATTTTGGCAATCATAAAATATGTTTTTTAAACTAGGGACACTTTGAGACCTGAGGGGATTGACAGTGTCCCTTTCAGATAAACTAGAAATAAAACAACCCGACTGGAGAACCACCTGTTACTGGAGCTCACTACAGGGCAACTGCTCTCTTCAGGTGGAGAAACAGATCTAAGCAATGCCAATGGCCAGAGTTTAAACCTACATTCCAAATTCTAAAATCTGAATAGGTTCTAATCTCTGGGGTGTCACTCTCAGCAGAGACGACTACACATAGTGTAAACATTAAGTGAGGGATTCTTGGGGTTAGAAAAGGAGGGCTAGACAATACTGCTTATTTTCAGCCTCGTCTGGGGGGGGTACAGATGCAAAGCAGCTGAAATTGCACCAGATTAAGCTGCTGGTGGTATTTTACTGAAATGGTGGTAGACTGATAGAAGATTACTGGCGGACGGGGTTAGGTGCTTGCCTGCGACTGGAGGAGTGTACATGCTGTGTGGTTAAGTAGAAAACGCATCATGGAAATTTTTATTTTATTAACAGTTGCTGAATTACATGGGTCAGGCTCCACTAGTCTGAAGGAAAATACAAAGGTCTATTTCGGTTCCTTCCAGTAACACGTGCTTACTGTAGGAGGTTTCCTTCTTCATGCTAATGTTTTGCCACTGATCACACATCAAATAAGTAACTGCTTGAACGTGATGACACATACTGACATGTCAGTAAAGGCAGAGACCTATGAAACGAAAATGAGCACTGAAGGAAAGAAAAGGCCAGAGGGCTAGTGGTAAGCTGCTAAATAAAAAATGCTTGGAGGACAGACGCTTTAAATTTTAATTGCTCTGTGAAAAAGGCCTCTCTTTGTGTGAAGCCAGCCATAGCTTGCCAATTGGATTAACCCAGTAAATGCATTTCCATAAAAATAGAAAACACGAACGGAAATATTGCAAACCAGCTGACTGCAATACTAACAGCCTCCAGCGTATTTCACAGGATATACCAAAGGTTCCAGTTTGCTATTTACAGGAGCATAATTCCAGTTAGAAGGGATTTACTGCTGAGCCGAGCCGTCAAGAGCACAACCACAAAATGTAGCTGTGCAAATGGATCAAATCCATTATCTGACACTTCTCTGTAAATGAGAAAACAGTGTTGATTCTGTGCTCTCCATGCAGCACATTCTCCGGAAAACTATCTTCTATTAACTCAGTCACCAATACATGGAAACAAAGCACGCTGCTGACGTAATCAACCTCTGAATCATGGATTACAAAATCAGTTAACAATAGGGGTTTCTTCTTCTGCAGCTCTCTTAAAAATGTTGCTGCTACTCTTGCTGTAATGCAATCATACGGAATATAATTCTGGTACTCGTGGCTGCATTACAAGAAATATCCCTGTTAGTTTGTGTGAATGATTTGCACCCCAGGACATGCAGGAAGCAGTAAAAGGACCAAAGGTGGCTGTTAATACTGCTGTTGAGGGTTCTGATACCCTAAGAATGTGAGACCACTCTTACAACTATAGGAGTGGTCTTGGTGGCAGTATTCATGCATTATTAAATATACTCAATAAATAATAGATTAAGTTTTTTTTAAAACCTTACTGGAACGTGCCAGTTTCCAGGGCAGCTGTGCATGAGACACTCTTTACAGAATAAGACTGTCTCACACTAAGA
Source organism: Neoceratodus forsteri (assembly GCA_016271365.2). NCBI lineage: Eukaryota > Metazoa > Chordata > Ceratodontiformes > Ceratodontidae > Neoceratodus > Neoceratodus forsteri. The sequence continues at coordinate 201,058,590 of JADMNL010000025.1, forward strand.
GAAAAGGAGCACTACCTCAATCTATAATGGTGGTGGCGGAAGGGGGGCTGCAAATTCAGACTACAGGAGAGCAAGTGTTTCTTCCGGGCTCTCCTTCAGTCCATATTTCACTCACGCACAACCACTGCAGTCTGGGTACTACATAAAAAATAGTTTGCAGCAGTAAGTGATTTGTAAGGAACAAACAATCTGATCTGGCCTGGGGTGAAAAGCTGCTTATATCAACTTCTGTTACTAGGTCTGCAGCCTCATTAGACAGTGTAACCTGGGAGTTAGCACAACAAACTGGGAACAAGGAGACTGGTTCATTTGTTGATGATGTGTTTTCAGATATTCAAAATGGCCGTGGGCTGGATTTTTGAAATGCCTGCAACATGTTTTTGAGGAAACTGCGCTATTTGCACCAAGACTGTCACACCCTAAAAAAGGTGGTTCGACTTACTGATGCATTACCACAAAATGTGCATCACAAATGACGCACAAGTTAACATTCAGATGCATGTGTCATCTGTTTTGCTGTAAAGTGAATAAAGTGTAAATGATGCATCAGAACGTTTGAAACAATCTGGCACATTTATAGCCATAAAAAACTGCCGTAAGTGCTGTGCCAAAACCTTGCTGCACGTGCACAGTTTTCCCACTTCTGAAAATCTGGCCCCAGACTGGAATGAATGAATGAATAAAACTCCCCCCTCTGCATGTTTTGCACCCCCACCCTCCATTCCCAATCACAGCCTTAAAAAAATTAAAAAATCTCCCTTCCTCTGTGTGCTTTTTCACCCCCCATCAGCAGTTCCCAGTCCAGAACTTTAAACATAAACAGGGGTCAAAATAACCACCTGTCTGCCTGTCTCAGACACCAAGTTTTCCTCATAGACAGCTGGTTTTATTTCTCTGCCTGCCCCTAGGACAGGTACCAAGTGAAAAAGCTTAAGCGGGCACTAGGATCCAGGTACAGATTCTGTGGGGCAGTCAAAAAGTACAATTACGTAAAAACTTACCATAACAGTAGATCTTCGAGAGGAGCTCTTCCAGCAGGCAACACCAGTAGGACTGAAGCCACCAGGTACCAGGCCCACATGGAAAACTTCTGGCTAGCAGTCTATCACGGGGGACTGCCCATACCGATGTCAGCACGCTGACGTCCGCCAACCCAATAAAGGGGGCGGACCCCCACACCTACCTCAGTTCTCCTGCCGGCGATTCCAAACAGATGACGAAACAGAGAACAGAGGTGGTTCCCCAGAGCCAAGGAAAAGGCAAAATAGGTGCAAAGGAGAAAAAACTATCAGGGGGAAGGAGGGAGGGAAAGCAGCACCTGCTGTAAGAGCTCCTCTCGAAGATCTACTGTTATGGTAAGTTCTTACGTAACTGTACTATCTTATTTCGAGGGGGCTCTTGCAGCAGGCAGCACTGGTAGGACTGAGTCCCAAGCAGTACCAGATCAGCCAGGAGGAGGCAGAAGATGTAAGCAGAAGGCTCAGGAAAGGAGGCCCTGAAGAACTGTGAGTCTGAAACTGGTCCTGCGTCTAGAAGCAATGTCCAGACTGCAGTACCGAATAAAGGTGTGGACAGAACTCCAAATGGCAGCCACACAGATGTCTGCAGCAGACACATTCTCGAAACAGGAGGTAGAGGCAGCCATACCTCAGGTGGAGTGGCCTTTCACCACCCAGCAAGGGCTTGTTGTACTTATGGTAACAGTAAACAATGCAATTTGCCAACCATTTCGGCAAACACGGTTTTGAAACAAGTGCCCCCTCTCTCTTGGGGGCAAACGAAACAAATAACTGATCGGTGTTTTGAACAGTCCAGGTGCAGTCTGTGTAACACCGAAGCACCCTGTGAACATCCAAAGTACGGCACAAGGCCTCTCCCTGATTAGAATACTCAGGGAAATAAACTAGTAGGTGAATGGATTGGTTCAACGTAAATTCAGACACCACCTTAGGCAAAAAATACAGGTTACTCACCTGTAACAGGAGTTCTAGGAGTGGTATATATTGTTCATCCACACTGTCTGGCAGGTACCTTGCCGCTTTAAGATGGTCCGGAAAGTCTTCAAGCTGGCTCCTCCCACCCACCCAGGTGATGAAACTCTCGGCTCTGCCCTATGACGCCAGATCTAGCCCGCTGGAAGCCAGGTTGTGTGCCAAAGCCTGGGAAGGTCGGGTGGGTCCATGTGGATGAACAACATATACCACTCCTAGAACTCCTGTTACAGGTGAGTAACCTGTATTTATAGGGGCGTGGATATGTTGTTCTATCCACACTATCTAGCAGACTCTAGCAGTTCTCCAGGAGGAGAAAGGCAAGGTGCACACCCCCTATTTAGGGAACAGGGACTGGAGAACTGAGGTTCCAAAACCAGCATCCCAGCATGACTCAAGGTCGATGTGGTAATGGGATATGAAGGTGTGTGTGCGGACTTCCAGGTAGCAGCCCTACAGATTTCCTGTGCAGGGACGTCCCTAGAAGTAGACACCGACACAGCGGTATGATGGGTGGAATGAGCCCTAAGCCCTACGGGAGGCTCCCTACCCGCCAACCTATAGCAGAGATCAATGCAGGAAGTGATCCACCTGCCAATCGTCCACTTTGCTGCGGGTCTGCCAGGTGTGGCTTCAGCGTAGGTGACAAATAGCTGGTGAACCTCTCCCCGAACTTCCACCATACGCTCTTTGTAGTAAGTGGGCGCTCTTCTCAGGTCCAAAATATGGAGCCTGTACTCGGCCTTCGAGGTGTGAGTGGGGTAGAACACCAGCAGAGTCAACACCTGGTTCAGGTGAAACTCCAACACCACTTTTGGGACAAATTTCGGGTAAGGGCGCAGGATAACCTTGTCCCTGTGGAAGACCAGGTAGGGAGCTTCGATGGAAAGCACCTGGAGCTCCCCAATCCTTCTGGCTGATGTGATAGCCACCAAGAAGGCAGTCTTCCATGACAGGTGAGAGATGTCACACCTGTGCATTGGTTCAGTTGGCTTGCCCATGAGCTTGGCCAATACCAGCAGTAAATCCCATGGAAGTGGTGGTTCATGCACCAGAGGGGATATGTGATCTAGTCCCCTGAAAAAACGCCAGACCACCCTTTCCTGCGCCACTGACTGCTTGCCAGCCTGCGCCCGGTAAGCACAGATGGCTGCCAGGTGTACCTTGGGTGACCTGAGGGTCGCTGACCAAAGCCTCTGTGGACAGGACCAAGGGTCCAACCCCTTGCTCTGACACCAAATGGAGAATCTCTTCCATTTGAAGGCATAGCATTTTCTGGTCGACTCCTTGTGGGAAGCCTCAACAATGCTGAGGACCTCGTCGGAGAGACCCAAGGCCTGGAACTCTAGCCGCTCAGGAACCAGGCCGTCAGGTGCAGGGATTGAAGGTCCAGATGGAGTACCTTCCCCTCGTTGACGGAGAGCAGGTCCGGGCAGGCTGGAAGCCGCCTCGGGAGCCTGGAGGTGAGGCTGAGGAGATCTGGATACCAGAACTGGTGAGGTCAGTCTGGGGCTACCAGGATCACCTGCGCCTTATCCCTCCTGATCTTGAGGAGCACCTTGTGGATCAAGGGCAGAGGAGGGAAGGCGTAGAAGAGGCCTGGGGTCCACGGCTTGGAGAAGGCATCCCCCCACAGCGAGCCCTGCTGAGGGGGGCGGGCATGGTACAGTCTCGGCTTGGTGTTCTCCCTGGCGGCAAACAGGTCCACCTGATGTGTGCCCCAGTGGGAGAACAGGTCTTGTACCATCTCCAGCAGGAGAGACCACTCGTGAGATGCATCACCTATCCGGCTGAGGGCATCGGCCAGACTGTTCAAGGCTCCTGCCACATGAATGGCTAGGAGATCCACCTCCAGGCTAAGCATGAGAGACCAAATGTGAAGAGCTTCCTTGCACAGAGGCGAGGACTGCGTCCAGCCCTGTCTGTTGAGATAGTACATGGTCATGGTGTTGTCCGTCTGGACCTGGACCACTTGACCCCGAGCAAATGGAGCAAAGGCAGTCAGGGCTAGCCGGACCGCTCGGCGCTCCAGCAGGTTGATGTGGCATCGGGACCCCTGAGGAGACCAGAGTCCATGGGCTCTGTGCTCCCCCAGATGGGCACCCCAACCCCCGTCGGCATGGGGCGGACAAACGGGATTCCCTCCCACAGATGAGCTGGGATGAGCCACCACTGCAGGCCTTCCCACATCTCCTGGATCACAGAGACTGGCTGGTCTAGATGACTTGAGCGCTGAGACCACTGGCGGGCCAGCCCCCACTGCAGGGGTGCATGTGCCAGCGGGCCCAACGGACCATGCTGGTGCAAGCCACAGGAAGTCCCGGGCAGGGTGCAACTGCCCAACCAGAAATGACTGGGCAAAGGAGGAAAGGACCTCGGCCCTGTCTGCCGGGAGCCAGGCTCTGGCTCGGAGAGAGTCGAGCTCCACCTCGATGAACTGAATCACCTATGAAGGCACGAGTTCCAACTTGGCCTCGTTGATGAGGAGGCCGAGTTGAGAGCAAGTCTGGAGGGCCAGATCTGTAGACTGCTTCACCTCCAACCTGGAGGGACCTGGTATCAGCCAGTCGTCCAGGTAAGAGTAGACCCGGACCCCTGGGCACTGCAGAAATGTTGCCACCACTGCGATGCATTTGGTGAAGACCCTGGGAGTTGATGAGAGGCCTAAGGGCATGGCCCAGAACTGGTAGAGGGTTCCCTCTGCCCGAATGCGGAGGAACCGCTGATGAGATGGACAGATTGGGACGTGAAAGAACGTGTCCTGGGAGGTCCAGGGAGCAGATCCACATGCTCTGCTCCAGAGATTGTATTATCTGAGCCAGGGTTACAATCCGAAAAGTGCATGGCCTTAGGAACTTGTTCAGGTCATGCAGATCGAGAATGGGGCACCAGCCCCCCCACCCGTCCGTTTTGGAACCAGGAAGTACCTGGAAACAAACCCCGGGCATGGAGGAGAATCCGCAATCTTGCTGACTACCGCCTTGCAGAGAAGCTGGTCAATGTCGTCTCAGAGAGCCGACTGGAAGGCTGCAGACCCAGTAGCCCCCCCGCGGGACGTGGGCTCGAAAGGGAGGGACCTGCTTGAACTCCAGAAGCAGGCCCCTGCTGACCACTTCCAGCACCCAGCAGTCCGTGGTGATAGCGAACCTGGCGTAAAGAAAGTGGCTGAGCCGGCCCCCCACGGGTGGACCCAGGGGAGGTGAGATGAGGCTGGGGGCGGCACCCTGCAACCCGTCACTAGGCAGGTTTGGAGGAGCCGCCAGGGCCCTTCCTGCCGGGCTTCCTGACCAAGGAAACATAGAAACATAGACTTTGACGGCAGATAAGGACTGCTTGGCCCATCTAGTCTGCCCATTTCCCTACCTACAGGATAGGCCGCAGATCCTAGTTAACCAACAGCCTATTTCTTCCTACCCCCCACAAGAATTGCCTTATGTCTGTCCCATGCATTCTTGAATTCTCCCACAGTTTTAGACCCCACAACCTCCTCAGGAAGGCTGTTCCATGCATCCACTACCCTCTCTGTGAAATAATACTTCCTCACATTGCCCCTGAACCGCCTCCTATCTTTAAATTGTGTCCCCTTGTTCTTGCAAGTCTCTTTTTCTGAAAGATGCTACCCTCTTGGACTTTGTTGATTCCACTGAGGTACTTAAAAGTTTCTATCATGTCCCCCCCCTCTCCCTTCCTTCCTCAAGGGTATACATATTAAGCTCCTTTAGTCTCTCCTCATACGGCTTCTCTTGCAGACCCTGCACCATTTTAGTTGCCCTCCTCTGGACTACCTCTAGCCTGTCTATGTCCTTGCGGAGATGGGGTCTCCAGAACTGGACACAGTACTCCAGATGGGGTCTCACCAACTGTCTGTACAGAGGGATAACAACTTCCTGCTTTCTGCTGCTGATGCCTCTCCCTATACATCCCAGTATACCCCCAGCCCTACCTACTGCCTTCACATTGCTTGCTAACCTTAAGGTCATCTGATATGATTACCCCCAGGTCCCTTTCCTTTTTTGTTGTTGTTACTACCTCCCCACCCATTGTGTGTTCTTCCCTTGGGTTCTTGTTTCCCAGGTGCATTATTTTGCACTTCTTTACACTGAATCCTAGCTGCCATACTTCTGACCATTCCTCCAACCTTGCCAAGTCCCTTTTCATCCTTTCCACGCCTCCTTGTGCATCAACCCTGTTGCAGATCTTTGTGTCATCTGCAAAAAGGCATACTTTTTGTCGAGGAAGCGACAGACTTGGCTCTAGAAGCCAAGTTTGAGCTTGCTGGCCCTGCTGCTGGTGCTGCTGGGCAGACCTTGCTGCCGTAACAGAGGGACGAAAGGGCTTACGCTGCTGATGGCAGTCTTTGTCCTTCTGTGCAGATGTGACTGAATCTAGGGTGGCATTGGATTTTTCAATGCACTGGAGGTGGCCCTCCACACTGGGCCCGAACAGGTCCGTGCCCAGAAAGGGAACATCTGCGAGCTTGAATTGGGTATCTGTCGTGAAGGTAGAGATCCGCAACCAGGCCCTGTGGCACATGGCCACTGTGGCCGCTACCGAACGAGCACAAGAGTCTCCAATGTCCCGAGCTGCTGCTTTGCTACCGCCCTTCCCTGATCCCGGACCTGCTTGACCGTGGTCTGGTGGTTAGCCGGGAGATGAGGGAGCACCTCATCCAGGGAGCCCAACAGGGCGTGAGAGAAGTGTGCCATCATAACAGCCGAGCTCGTCTGGCGAAGGCCCAAAGAGGTGGCAGCGTACACCTTTCTCCCTGAGTAGTCCAATTTCTTTTATTCCTTATCTGGGGGCTTGTTCACGTCCCTCATGTTGCCCGAGTGCCTAAAGACAGAATCTGTCACCAACCCCTCGGACGAGGGGTGCTCTGAAAAGCCGGAGAGAGAGAGCCAGTAGGGACCACAGACTTGCAGGCCATCCTGGCTGATGGCACTGGGCAGTAGGCTGGGCGCTGCCAGAGTTCTAACGCCAGGCCCCCAATGGCCTCAGCTACGGGGAAGGGCTCCATGGGGGAGTCCCCCTTGTCCAGGATCCCCATAAGGGGATATCTGGCCTGTTTCTGCAGGGGTTCAAGCGGCATCTCGGTGGACTCCGAGATGAGCCGAAGGATACCGGGGAATGAGGTGGGGCTCTCGTCCACAGAAAGACTCCCCAAGGATTCCGGGTCGACTGGACAAGAATACAACGAGGAGTCCACGTACAGCTGGTGACCGCCTGAGCCACTCGCCAAGGGCGATCGGGGTTGACAGTGACAGACAACCAATGGGGTAAACCTTGAGCCGACCAAGAATCCTTGGTCGGCACCCCATTCTTCGGCTGGGGAGCCGGTGGTTCCACCACAATGGGCGGGGCAGCCAGTTTTGGCCGAGCCATCGGCACCGGGACCGGGTCCTCGACCAGGGAACTGGCGGCGGAAGTCAGCTTCAGCCGTTCAGGCGACAGCCACTTACTTACCAGTGTGGAAGCCGGCATCGGCTTACTGCCAGCCAAAAGGAGCTGTTGCCACACTAGATCCTCACAGCACCGACACAACTTGCACCGGAGCCTCGCCTCAGCCGATGAGGAAGAAGAGCGGTGGCGGCGCTTTCTGCGATATCGGGATTGAGTCTGCTGATGTCAGCGGGATTTCCCTGAAGCGGAGAAGGACCGAGACTGAGACCTCGACTGACGGCAGTGCCGGTGGCATGCCAAGGAAGGAGCGGGGGGAACCCGCTGCCCCTCCGGTTCAGGGTCCTGGGCGGGGACTTCAGCTCAATGGTCTGAGGCAAGTCCTCAGAAGGCACCGGAAGCACCGATGTCAGAGAGAGAGTTGTCGGCCTCCTTGGTCGACAACCAGTCAGTGGGCTCAATAAAAATCTCAGCCGCGTCAACAGGCGTCTCGGCCGACTGGTCTGACGGGAACACCGTGAAACCAGTGGCCCTGGCCGCAACATTGACCAAAGTCGAGAGCCAAGATCCGGAGAATGAGATTTCTCCCACTCCTAAGAGCATCAACGGTGGGTCTTACCTTTTTTCGGATCCTTCTTCCTGGACTGACGGGTGCGAGATCCAGAAGGACCCTCCCCTTTAGGTCGAGAGGGACTGGCACAGCTCCCGAAAGGAAGCCATGTAAGAAGAGCCCAGCTTTAGTGGAATAAAGGCCGAAGCCAAAGAGGAGCTCGCCGTGACCTGGGTCGCTATTCAAGCTGTTCCAGCTGTTCCGCAGACACCTCCCAACGGGCCTCCTTCAATTTGACCGGCGGGCACCATTTCTCCGGTCACCCCACCTGGAGTCGGGCAGCGTGATCTTCGAGCACAGATGGAGAAAAGGACAGACGCATCTCGCAAGCCTGCGGATAATGGTCATGCCAGAGGCAATAAACGCAAAGGGCATGGGGGTCAGTGCACAACATCTTCTGCCCGCAGGGGCACCGGCGGAACCTGGGGACAGTCTTGTCCTCCATCACAGCCATGAGGGAAGAGGGTGAAGACTGAACTCGAATGAGTTTCAAAGTAAGTTTAGGGGAAAAAAACAAAGTTTTTAGAGCCAGGGCCTGGAAAACGCGAGAGCGCTAAGGAGGGAACCTGATGCTTCCAAGCGGTAGGGAAGATTTGACGACATGGGGTGGAGCCGAGAGTTTCAACACCCGCGTAGGTGGGAGGAGCCAGCCTGAAGACTTTCCAGCCCATCTTAAAGCAGCAAGGTACCTGCCAGACAGTGTGGATAGAACAACATATCCACGCCCCTAAAACTTAGGATTAGTACGCAAAATCACCCTGTCTTTACACATCGAAGCCTGAAGCTCGGAAATCCTCCGAGCAGAAGTAACAGCAACTAAAAAGAGCACTTTCCAATTTCCACGACCGAAAGTGCAGCTCGCAACTTACGGCTGGCTCAAAGGGAGGCAGAGTGAGTTTTTCCAGCATGAAAACAAGGTCCTATGGAGGGACAGGATCCCGGATGGGAGGCTTCAAATGTAGGATACCCTGCAAAAAAGTGTGGGACACCTCAGCTGGGTAACAGATTTGCCCTCAATAGGTGCATGGTATGCAGACATGGCGGAAAGGTGCACCTTGGGGGGGGGTACCCCAGGCCCGAATCTGAAAGGTAAAGTAGTACTCCAAAATCAAATGCACCAGACAGGTGAAGGGATCTAGATAGCGAGCAGAGGCCCATAGGAAGAAAAGCGTTTCCAGACATAGGTGGCTCTCGTGGAGGGTTTCCTAGCAGCCACCAGGACCTCAGCAACCCTGGAAGAAATCCTAAAGTGGGCGACAGCAAAGTCTGCAGGAGCCACGCATGCAGATACAGGGACTTGAGGTCTGGATGGACCAGGGTGCCTTGTTCCTGGGACAGCAAGCTGGTGCACAGGGGAAAGGGTACCGGAGGTTTCAGTGCCAGCTGGCTGGAGCAGGGGGAACCAAATCTAACGTGACCAATAATGGACTATCAGGATCATCTCTGCCCCCTCCAACTGAAGCGTGAGAAGAACCCTCTGCAGAAGCGGGAAGGGAGGGAGGGCGTACAGTAATCTACCTTTCCAGGAGAGGGACAACAAGTCATGCCAGAAAACTCCAGGCCCTGGATTGAGCAGAAAAGCAGCAATTTTGCACTGACTGGGGACGCAAACAGGTCCAACTTCGACCACCAAAGGCAACAGTTCCCACTCATGAGTGCTCAACATGGACCAGCTGAGACTGTCAACCAGGATGTTTTAGGCACCTGGAACATGGACGGCAGAATGTTCCAGGCTGTGCTCAATGGCCCAGTACCAGACACACTGCTTCTCAACAAAAGGGAAAAGAATGACTGCCTCCTTGCATTTTTTACTTTCAACTCTGTTTGTGCACCTTCCCTGGGGAACTCTCTCCAGCATCCACACCATCTACCAGGCTCTACCTCCTACCAGAAGTGCCTCCTTACTCCTGTCTCCAGCTCGATGGCCCCCCCCCCCGGGCACTCTATCTAGAATCTAGTTATTCGGGCCATACGACTATGGAGAGGAGAGCACCCAGTATGCTGGAGTGTGGCCTGAAGGGCATGGTGCCATCGCCTATCCCCGGGGACAGAGATTTTCCATGTACAGCTGCCCCCTGGAGATTAGCCATGTAATGACGTCTAGAAGGCAAGCCGTCGACATCCAACTCACTCCACCCCATAGTTGGCTCCATTATGCAGCCATACCTCCAGTCTCCACCGGGGGCCGCTGCTGCTCCGGAGACTCTCTGGATCCCTCCCCAGGGAGAAGAAAGCTGTCCTAGGACACTCAATCCTGTCCCTCCCCTGCTGACCCCCGGCGCCCCAAGCTCATTCCCAAACTCGGGTCGCTGGCATGGTGTGAGGTGTGGCGTCCAGCACCTCAATCCTCAGCGCCAAAGGGCCGGCTTGCCTCCCTGCTTATTGATGTAATATACTATGGACATATTTTCTGTCTGCATCAGCAGTGGGCTGGGAAGAATTTGGGCCTGCAGAGCGTAAAGAACTGACCGCATCTCTAGCAAACTGATGTGGAGATGTTACTCCACTTCGGACCAGGACCCCTGGGTCTGGCGGTCAGCCAAATGAGCACCTCAGCCAAGACCCAAGGCATCTGTCATTAGGATCGGCTGAGGGGGCACAGCCCAAAAGGGGACCCCTTTCAGGAGACTGGCAGAGTTCTGCAACCACTCAAAAGTCGTCCTCTCCAGATCGGAGACCATGACCGGCTGATCTAGGTCATCGGTGTGTTGGTCCCACTGCACTCTTAGGGTCCACTGGGGAACCCTCATATGCAGGCGGGTCAGGGGAACCATGGCTATGGCCACCACCATGTGCCCCAACAAGCGGAGGAACGCTCTGGCCAGGATCTGATGACTGGAGGAGACTAGATGGGTCTGCTCCATTAAGCATTCCATTCTGTCCGCTGGCAGGAAGGCTCTGCCTGGGAAGAGTCCAGGACCACCCCCAATACATCGGAGGTGCTGACACGGAGAGAGACATGACTTTGGCATACTGACCATGATTTCCAAGGCCTGGAAGAGCCAAAAGGTACATTCCAAGGTCTGCAGCAGTAGATCCCTGGATGGGGCTGTCAGCAGCCAGTCATCCAGGTAAGGGAACACGTAAAACCCTTGTCTCCTCAGAGCTGCAGCCACCACCACCAGGCACTTGGTAAAAACCAGAGGTGCTGATGAAAGGCCAAAAGGATGGACCCAGAACTGAAGATGATCCTCCTGGAAACAGGAACGGAGGAAGCGGCAGTGGGCCAGGAAGATCTGGATAAGGAGGTAGACATCCTGCAAGTCCAGGGAACAGAGCCAGTCCCCCTGGAGAAGGAGGGGCAGCAGTCTCTGGAGAGTGACCATCATGAAATGTTTGTATTCTATGTACATGTTCAGGTGGCTGAGGTCCAGGATTGGCCTCAGATCCCCTGTCTTCTTGGGGCTGAGGAAGAAGTGGGAGTAGAACCCCCTTCCTCTTTGAGACGGAGGGAAAGGCTCTATGGCCCTCTTGCATAGCAAAGCCTGACTCTCTTCCCAGATGAGGCAGAGGTGAGCAGAAGGATAATGGGAGGGCAAGGGAGGGGTTTTCCAGAGGGAATTATAGAAATTCTAGGGTGTGACCATGCTACATAAGCTGTAACACCCACTGGTCTGTGATCACTGCTCGCCACCCGCCGAGGTAAAAGGAGAACCGACCCCCATCCACCTCCCCCAAGATTCTTCTGGGGTGGGGAGGTCAGGCAAAGAGTCAGGCGGTGGAGCCGGGGGGTGGGCAGAGCAGCCATGGGGGCTCATGGGGCCCTGGGAGCAGCCTCTGTGGCTGGAGGGGTTTGAGCCTTGCACTTGAAGGGGCCCTTCACCTGCTGGCCCTTGGCGGGCAGGAGAGAGGACCTATGAAGGGACTGATGCTGGGCAGTCCAAGGCTGAGACCAGTAGAGGGAATACATTTAAGTGCTCTGCCAGATTCCAGGAGGTGGGAGTTGATGTCTTGGGCATACCCCCCCAAACAGGACGGAGGCTCTGAAAGGGGCATCCAAGATACTGGCTTGAACATCAGGCACAAAGCCAAACACCCTAAGCTACGAATGGTGACAAAGACAGATACCTGTCGCCGCCCCACGCCCAGAGGCATCAACAGTATCGTATGCCGCCCATAGGACGCGAGTGCCAACATCCGATCCAGACTTTAAGAGCTGGGCCAGTTGAGTTTTGGTGGGATCCTATGGAAGAGTCTGAATCAGATCCCTCACCTGATCCCAAAGGGCATTCTGGTACTGCACCATATGGGCCAAATAGTTCACAGCTCAAATGGCCAGGGTGACAGAGGTGTACATTCACTTGCCCCACTGATCCAGCTGCCTAGATTCCTTGTCCAGAGGGTGGATACTGAGGTGTTTGGGTCTCTTAGTGCAGTCATGAGCCGCACTCATGAACACAGAACCACTGTGGGGTGCTCCCCTGAGAAAGGCTTGCCCACTGGCACGTAGTATAAGTGGTCAGCCTTTTTGGGTAAGGCCAGAGTGGAGGAAAGGTAGTTCCACGCCACCTTGGTAATGTCCTCATAAGAACCGATTAAAGGAGGCATCACCATGGGGAGGGTCTCCTTTTTCCACAGATAAATGGCTAGACGACAGCGCTCCAGGTCTAGCTCCTCTGTTTCCCATCCCATGACGAACTGGATATGACACATAACATCAAGAAAGGTAGGGTCATAAGAAGCGGATTTAGGGGCCTGCCTAGCCTGGTCCTGCCCCTCGGAGGAGCCTCAGGAGCCCTCAGGGAACTCTGAAGAAGAAGAAGAAGAGTTGTCGTCCACCAAGAGCTCACTGTCAAGGACTGGTGTCGGGGGGGGGGGTGACAATCCATTCACACGCCGGCGAGAGTGCATGCCAGTTAGGCCTTCTGGAGGACCCCGTGTCACAGTGGGTCACTAGATCCTGTCCGGGATGGGTCCTGAGGTGGGCGGTCCTGGGGAGGCGGACGGGAGGAAGGCCTCCTAAGTGTGTCCTTATTCTGCATGAAGGACCAACAAGCAATGAAAAGAGCATTACAATCCACTGGTGGAGGTGGATTATGGATTGGAGGATACAGGAACTGTGGAGCGGGGTACAGGTACCATGGCAAGGGAGCCGGCATAGGGTACCCTGGCGTAGGTCCACCCAGCGCTGGCTGTGGATCCCGAGGAGGACCAGCAGGCACTGGCTGTGGCACTGGCTGAGGTCGAGGCAACGACAGCTGAGGAGTTGCCAGATGAGGTGTCGGCATGGCCAGTCCCAGCCTAAGTGGCGAAGGCTGGCGATGGTCCAGGAAGTAGCCAACGTTGGCCCCAAAGGTGAAGGTGAAACCTGTGGGGAAGAGGGCCCCCGAGGCAAGGGCAGAGGCGAAGCATGCATAGAGGAGATAAGCGCTTGCTCCAGGCAATGCCTGGAAGGACTAATGCTGGCCCTGGAGTCTGGGACCGCCGAAGGCAACACCATGGCCAGGCGGGGGAGGCAACAGGCAAAGACCCGCTGCCAGAGGTTCCAACCTCGGCCGAGCCACCTGGCTGAGAGCCCATGGGTGCTAAGAGACTGAGCATCAGGGGCTGAGAGGTAGAGGGCAATGTCCACTGCCCAGAAGCACTGCCACCCGAAACAGAGATGAGGGCGGGCAGCTGGGCCACTGGCAGCACGAAGGAGGTAAGGGCTGATAAGCAGGAAGGCTGACCCCACGCGGAAGACCCAGAGGCAGTGGTCGGTCTGTGTGGCGACCGCGAGCAAGAAGCTGACCAGGGACAGTCCTGGTGCTTCTTCTGCTGCTTGTGCTTCCCGCTCAATTTCTTCTTCTTCTGGGAAGAAGCAGCAGCCCCGGAGGATTGAGCCGGGGAGGCAGAGGAACCTTTGGCCTGTATCTCCTTCTCCATCACTGCCAATTTCTGTTTAAGTAGGTAGCTTTCTAAGGTCTTCCAAGTGGCGTCTCTGTGTGGCCTGGTTGAAGTCCTGGCAGTGCAGGCAGATCTTGGTGTCGTGGTCTGGGCCTAAGCAGAGCAGGCAGGATGAGTGACCATTCTTAGTGAGAATCTGCTTGCCACAGGCACACTTTGATGGCCAGTCGGAAAATGAGGCTGGAGAAGAAGACAAACTCTGGAGAAAAAAAAAACACCAAAAACACGATGTTTTGAAGACTAAAAAGAAGAAAAATGAAAGCACGGATTAAAGTCGACTGAAGCTGGCATCCATGATGGTTCAACGCACACAGGTCACCGGTGGGAAAGAACTAAGGGTAGGTGTGGGGGATTGCCCCTTTATAGGATTGGCTGATGTTAGCATGCCGACGTCAGTGGGGGCGGTCCCCCGTGATAGGCTACTAGCTAGAAGTTTTCCATGTGATCCTGGTGCCTGGTGGCTTTAGTCCTACCAGTGTTGCCTGCTGAAAGAGCCCCTTTGAAGTAAGAATGAATACTGTACCTGTCCCTTGCACACCCATCCATAAAAATATTTCTAGCCCTGAACATAAACAGAAACTTCCCTTCCTCCCTCTGCATGCAGATGAGTCTTTTGGTATAAAGGTTGGGAGAAGGACACCTTTTGGAAGATCTGACATTCATCTTCAACCACTCAAAAAAAAATAAAAAAAAATAATTAGCACTAGACAGTACTCCTCTGCCAGAAACTCCTGAAAGTACTATTGCTTTTACTTAAAGAGCAGGGGCTCAATTTTCAATCTACCCTAAGAGCAACGTAATTTGCGTCGATCTAAGCCTGTGGCAAACTCCGGGTGTGTCGGGGACCCTGCGCCCTATCTTATAAAAAAGAGGTCCCTGCACCAAGGACCCAAGAGTTGCTGCAGGGTTGTGCCAATCATGTGGTGTACCTGCGAGGTTTGACAGACAGCTCCATCAACCCCCCCCACCCTCTCGTCAGGTGCAACCCTAGAGGGTCTGCAAAGGTGGGGGGCAGGAATATGCAGGCAATAAGGGGATCTATGCCGGCAATAAGGGAATCAGGGGCAGAAGGAGTGGAGCGAGAGGGAAGCATGGCAGCAATGTCAGGGTGGCACCCAGCAGGGGTGGCATACACACTGGCAGTGTGCCAATCAGCCCAAGTAAAGGGTTGTTGCAGGGACAGACCATGGCCGGGCCCCGTGTGGACACAGCCTTCATACCTGTCCCATTGATGCAATAGTCCCCAACACTGCAGGCGGCCAGGAGTGGCTGCAGGTTGCAGGGGTGCAGGTGGTGGAGGGGAACGTTCCCTGGGCACCAAGGCAGTCCCCTGTTACCCAGTGCGCCATGTGGAGGCAGACTACTGCCCGCCTATACTGTTGGGGTCTGTCGCACCGATGGGGCAGATAAAGGGGGCTCCCTCCTTTATCTACTCCCCCTTATCCACCACCCTCTCTTAACGCCAGTGTGAGCTCATGTCCTGTTTCCAGAAATGCAATCTCCCCCTTTTGCAACCCTCTATTATCCGACACAATTTAGGATATACGGAGGTTGGCAGATAAAGAAAGAAGCACTGTATATGATATTTAGTCACAATTCAGTTTTTATTTAATTAATTTTCTGTATTTATCAAACATCATTCATTACTATGGAGGACAGCTGCATCAAAATAGAATCTTTGTCCCCTAGTCCATCAGATTCTTCTGTCTAAAATAATAATAAAAAAAAGAGGTCGATACAGCAGCATGGCTGCCACAAGTGATGCTAGTGACTGGGAAAGAGCCTTGGTCATCAGGGGCCAGTCAGAGGGAGAAAGACAAAGTCCCAGAGGATGCTCAATTCCTCCGAGGAGGGAGGGAAGCTGGCTCCACTGTGATACTGGCATAAGGGTCACCACAGGTGGCGGTGCGGTCGGGAGCAGCTGGAGGGAAGGGAGGATGCCAGCTGGTGCTGCACTACACACACTTTCATGTACAGTGGCGTCCCCCAGGATGACACCCAAATCTGCAGCATTTTGCAGCACTCTGCAGAATGCTGCAGCAGACCTACTGAATAAAGCAATGTAATTTCAATGGCAATTAGTTCCTTTTGTCATTCAGGAAAATGTGACACTGCCAGGATGAAGTGAATGCCACAGTTTCCTGCATGACTAAAGGAACTAATTCCCATTGAAATTACATTGCTTTATTCAGTAGGTATGCTGCCGCATACTGCAGAGTGCTTTACAAGTGCATTTCATCCTGGGGAACGCCAATGTATGTACATGCACACCCTTGCAACTGATACCCCGAGGGTTAGGACCAAAACAAAGCAGCACAAGCCAGCCTGGCAAGGGAGGTGCCCAGTTATGGCACCACAGTGGCCCTTCGCAGTGGGCCAGCATTCTTCCAACAGTGGATGGAATCAGCACAGTGCACGCTGCGGTGCGGCACTGTGGGAAGGACATCTACAGGGGTGTAAAATGACAGCCTGTGGTCTTTGGGCCCTTGAACCCTGAACTACAGGTGAGTGGTGAGGGTTGGGTGGTATCCTGCCTCTGACTAGGTTACACCACAGTACAGGGTGTATCCCTGACACAGCATGGGCTGTGGAAAATGGCCGCATTCCAAAAACATAGCATTTTGGCACTCCTGGATTGAGTTTCCTATGTTAGTATAAACTCAGCAGCATAAAGGCACTCTGCTTTGCCCTGAGCCTTATAAACCCCCTCCTTTTCAAATAGGATTAGATAACTACCATTTTTTTATCCTACACAACTGGCATCAGTACACATTCCCATGTTATGTTTTAGGGATGTCTAGCAGTGTAGCATACATGTGCATATTTTTTATTCAGAAAAATAAATTCCAGTCATAAGCCTTTGTTTGTTTAAATGCCTTATTCGACTGCTGAAGTACTGGCTGAGCGGCAGAATGTCTCAAAATGTGAATTTCTACTGAAGACCAACTGGCCTATGGCCTATGGTCTGTGTACCGCAGAAGTGACAGTGTTCCCGTGCTCCAGAGGCACTGCCTGACAAACCGGGTCTCTGTCCACCATGGGTGGGGGGTGGGGTGCACTATAAGTGGAAACGGGCAGGACATAAGCTGACACCATGAGTCACATCACACAACTTCAAACACAGTCAATAATTCTTGTGAGAGGAACCTCCTTCATAGAATTTGAAACATAGAATTTGACGGCAGATAAGGACCGCTTGGCCCACCTAGTCTGCCCATTTTCCTACCTAACAGATAAGCTGCAGATCCTAATTAACCAACAGTTTACTTCCTCCTACCTCCCACTAGGACTGCCTTATGTCTGTCCCATGCATTCTTGAATTCCCCCACTGTTCTCGACTCCACAACCTCCTCAGGGAGGCTGTTCCATGCATCCACAACCCTCTCTGTGAAAAAATACTTCCTCACATTACCTCTGAGCCGTCCCCCCTCTATCTTCAAATTGTGCCCCCTTGTTCTTGCACATCTCTTTTTCTGAAAGATGCCACCCTCTTGGACTTTGTTGATTCCCTTGAGGTACTTGAAAGTTTCTATCATGTCCCCCCTCTCCCTCCTTTCCTCAAGGGTATACATATTAAGCTCCTTTAGTCTTTCTTCATATGTTTCTGGTGCAGACCCTGCACCATTTTGGTTGCCCTCCTCTGGACAGGCTCCACTCTGTCTATGTCTTTGCGGAGATGGGGTCTCCAGAACTGCACACAGTACTCCAGATGGAGTCTCACCAACTGTCTGTACAGAGGGATAACAACTTCCTGTTTTCTACTATTGATGCCTCTCCCTGTGCATCCCAATATCCCCCCAGCCTTCCTTACTGCCTTCTCACATTGCTTGCCCACCTTTAGGTCATCTGATATAATTACTCCCAGGTCCCTTTCCATTTTTACTGTTGCAAGTATCTCACCCCCCATTGTGTACTCTTGCCCTGGGTTTTTGTTTCCCAGGTGCATTACCTTGCAGTTCTTTGCATTGAATCTGAGCTGCCATACATTTGACCATTCCTCCAACCTTGCCAAGTCCCTTCTCATCCTTTCCACTCCATCTGGTGTATCAACCCTGTTGCAGATCTTTGTGTCATCTGCAAAGAGACATACTTTTCCTTCCAGTTCCTCTGCAATGTCACTTATAAAGACATTAAAAAGGACCGGTCCCAGTACTGAACCCTGTGGTACCCTGCTAGTAACCCTCCTTTCTTCACTGTGGACTCCATTTACTACTACCCTTTGCGTCCTGTTGTCTAGCCAATTTTTTATCCAGGCTACCACCTTGGGACCCACTCCAAGGCTGGCTAACTTGTGTATTAATCTTTTGTGTGGGACTGTATCAAATGCCTTGCTACAATCTAGGTAAGCCATGTCCACAGCCCCTCCCTGGTCTACTACTTTTGTCACCCAGTCAAAGAAATCTATTAGATTAGTCTGACACGACCTTCCCATCGTGAATCCATGCTGCCTTGGGTCCTGTGCCCCACTGGCCTCTAGGTACTCAACAATTCTTTCCTTCAGAAGTGATTCCATCATTTTACCTACCACTGAGGTCAAACTAACTGGTCTGCAGTTTCCTGCCTCTGTCCTGCTCCCTCATTTGTGAAGAGGGATCACATCTGCTCTCCTCCAGTCCTCAGGTACCATCCCATCCTCCCATGATTTGTTAAAGAGAGTAGTCAGCGGTGTCATTAGTTCTACCCTTAGTTCTTTTAGAATTCTTGAGTGAATCCCATCATGCCCCATTGCTTTGTCCACCTTCAATTTTTTTAGTTCTTTCAGAACCCTTTTTTCTGTAAATGGACTGGTATCGACCCTTATCTTCAGAGTGTTTCTCTTGTTTGGTGTAGGTAGCTCCCCCTCCTCTTCCTTTGTGAATACTGAGCAGAAATATTCGTTCAGTATCCCTGCTTTTTCATTGTCACCCTCTACCCATATTCCTTCCCCTTTATTAAGCCTCAGCATCCCTCCTTTGGTCTTTCTTCGCTCCCTAATGTACCTATAAAAGGTCTTATCCCCCTTCTTAACAGAGTTGGCTATCCTTTCCTCGGTTTGGGCCTTTGCTATTCTGACTGCCTTCCCAGCCTCTTTCTGCTTTAACTGATAAAAGTTCTCTGTCCTTCTCCTTCTGTGTTTTCTTATATTTCCTGAATGCTATCCTTTTCTCCTTAACCTTCCCTGCCACCTCTTTTGAGAACCATAGCGTTTTTTCCTTCGTTGTGTTTTGTTGATTTGCTTTACACAAAGGCTTGCTGCCTCTGTGATGGCTGTTTTGATTACTCTCCATTGTTCCTCCACCCCTGCTTCTTGCCTGTTTGCTAGTGCTTTTCTGAGGCACTCTCACATTTTCCCAAAGTCAGCCCTCCTAAAGTCCAATACTCTTGCTTTCGTATGGCTTGATTGTATGGCTGTGTTTATCGTGAGCCACACTGTTTGGTGGTCGCTTGTTCCCAGATGGCTACCCACTTCTAAATCTGAGATTCTTTCTCCGTCCCCATTTGAGAGTACCAGGTCTAAGATTGCTTCCTCCCAAGTGGGTTCCAGTACTAGCTGTCTGAGGAATGCCCCCTGTAGGGCATCAAGAATGACCCTGCTCTTGGATGTGCCTGCAGCAAAGGTGCTCCAGTTACTTTCAATCTCTAAAAATATAATGGATCTATCAGGGATAGAGGGAGTGAGGGGAGTAGAACTAAGACACCAGGCTACTCATTCATACAGGGTGACAGAGAACAACAAAGCTGGCAGTACTGAAGAAGTCAGACTATTTGTGGAGTGGGGGGTGCTACCAGGCAGAAAGGGCCTCTTTTGTGTAAGAACTGGTCACCTATTTCCTAGTTGGCTAATAAAACATTTCTACCCCCCAAGTTGCGCCTAAATCAGTCTATGTTTGTGCACTTGCGTTTGTTTAAAACTTTCATTTTCATGTTTTTCCTGATTGTATTGTTCAGCCTTGTTTACTTTGAAAT
Source organism: Neoceratodus forsteri (assembly GCA_016271365.2). Taxonomy (NCBI): domain Eukaryota; kingdom Metazoa; phylum Chordata; order Ceratodontiformes; family Ceratodontidae; genus Neoceratodus; species Neoceratodus forsteri. The sequence continues at coordinate 201,078,420 of JADMNL010000025.1, forward strand.
ATATCTTTTTTTAATTTTTAATTTTTTATTTATTTATTTTTTTTATTTTAGCTTTTGTTGACCGGGTAAGTGCACTAGACAAATCCTGCCTATTTTCAGGCACGACCCGGGGGATGGGGATACAGATGAATGCCACCTGACCTTGAACCAGATTAAGCTGTTCGTGGTATTTTTAGTGAATGAGGGAAATTTGGCCAGGACACGGGGGAAATTCCCCTACTCTTTTCGATAAGTGCCATGGGATCTTTAACATCCACCTGAACTACCACCAATCCAGGCAGATGGGACCTCGGTTTAACGTCTCATCCGAAAGACGGAATCATCTTATAAATGAACAGCACAATTTATTAAGATACAAGCGTCTGATGGGTGAATTGTGAAAAGGGTATTCTTGCAGATCTTTGAGGTATCTGCCCTATTCATGAGACATGCTATCATTGCTAATCAGAGCCAAGTAATCCTTCCCAATACTGGGAAGTGATTAGATTAACAGTGGTAAACAAGACCACATGCCACCTGAGGTTCAAGCAGCTGACCTCGGCTTGATCCATGGGGACTGCTGACTGAGCTCACAAGTCCAGGTAACTAGGGCTTGCCAACTACAGAGGGGCAGGTGGGGCACAAGATACAGAGCGGTGTGAACTAAGGTAAAGAGCTGTGACAACTGGTGCAAGAAATGCACTGGCAAGGTTGCAGGCACTTGGTCTGAGACAAGCAGGTTAATAATATTTTTAAAAAACTTACATATGTAAGTAATTTACCCTACACTGAAGTCCTGCCCTTACCATGTGCCCTTAAACTATAATTACTCATACTAGTGCTTATACAGTTTTATAAATTACTGTTTAAATTGTAATCCAAGATTCCTGCACACTGCTCTTTTTAATGTTAATATACTCTTATGTTCCAACCTTTATATACTCTATGTTCCAACCTTTATCATCGGATGTATATCTTGTACTTCAGCAAAGCCTTTCAAGGCCTAAGTCGTGACTGAAAAAGGTCTGCTGTGATCAGTGCACCTACCCATTAAACAGACCACTGTATAAATCCCTAATATATTTTGCAAACTACAGGTACTTTAGTAGAGTATGCAGTCAGTGCACTACAGTCATCCCATGCACAGCTTTTCAGTTCCAGCCCTACAAAAATAATTATACCACAGAACACTGCTGCCACCCTGCTGTACCAACGGACCCAAACAAAATAAGAGTTACTGTACCCAATGTAGCAATCCCACCACCTGTGTGATACAAATAACAAAAAAAGTAACAAACTTATTTTGTTGCTGAACACAGTCACCTCAATAACATTGGGAACAATTTTTATCTGACAATAAAGAACATAATGACAAAAGAAAAAAGGAAGCATACACCCTAGAATATTTTTGGTTCTGTCCACAGAGTAAGCATGTTCCTTGCTCGCTCGTGGTTCACCCATAGTCACAGTTAGGCCAGAAAACCACTTTTTTGTATTTACTGGTTTCGTTTTCATCGACAGGAAAAAAAGAGGGCTAGACATTACTGCCTATTATCAGCCTCATTGGGGGGTGGGGGGGATAAAGATGCAAACCAATTGAAACTGAACCAAGTTAAACTGTTGGTGGCATTTTAGTGACTAAGAGGAAATCTGGCCAGACACCAGGGAAATTCCCCTTGAAGATCAAAAAATTCCCCTACTCTTAGGAGTGGGGGAGGGTTATGAATTGTATGAAGTAAAACCTATTTTGTTTTAGTAGAAGCACTTTCTGCTTTATATTACTATCCAGAGTATGTTTTAATAATTCCAAAAGGAGATGTATGCTTTAATACTTATTTTGCTTTAATGGTTTGTTTTCTGTTATTTTTGTAATGTATCATGATTTCTGGAAGTTTGAATAAAAAATTCCCCTACTCCTTTTGAGAAGCACATGGGATCTTAAATATCCAACCGAATAAGCACCAGAAAAAGGAGACAGGATCTCATTTTTGGCATCTCATCCGAAGGACAGTAAAAACAGTGGCATTTGTTTTTATTTTAAATTATTTTAATTTATAGTTGGTAAAGGTTTTTACAAAAAAAAAAAGCACTTCTTCATTGATGTTCCTTCTTATACCATGGGTTGACAACAGGGGGAAAAGGGCATTGGCCAAAGAGCATCACCTGATCATGCATTTAATTCACTATTTAATGCACAGTTTGGGTGAAATGCCTGGCCAGCAAAATCCCTGGGCAGAGCGGAAGTTGTTATGTGTTGGGAAATTCAGCAGTGAGAGGCAGCATTTAAAATGAGGCTAAGGAAGAGAAGAAAACGTGTATGCAAACACTAAGGCATCAGGCAATGGTGTTCTATATAACCATGCTCATGTAGTTAAGAGTGCCCCTGTCTCAGTGCTGTTCTGTACATTCCACGCTCATGTAGTTAACAGCGCCCCATTTGCAAAGCCCACTGTATAATACCTTGTACTACATATTGTGCCAGAGGAAGAAGACAGATTTCCTCTTCAAGACCCCCGTTTTGTCTCCACAGTGTAGGTGAAAATGTGTTACAACAGAGAGCATGGAATGTGAAGCAGTCGTCCCTTAGCTACTGCTTGCAAAAGCAATACTTACCACTCCCGTTAGCTGCCTGGCTCAGCCGCTGCCCGCCATGTGTCCATGCAACCAAACAACTAAATGCTCAGAGTCCCGAGTTGCTGCAAGCCTGACTGCTGCACTCAGCAGTGTTCCCGAAATCTGTCAGTGTTCAAACAGCAGCCAGATTCCCCACCCCCCTTGTTCACAGCACTGTGAGACACACAGCAAGACTAAGAATGTGATAGGAAAGACGCAAGTACCTACAGAGCACTGCGGGAAGTGCACGAGAGCGAGAGGGATAGAGGACAAGGAACTGCAGGTACAGTTATGCATGCTGGTGATTGTCACCAGAGAGAGAGAGAGAGAGAGAGAGAGACAGCTGAAGTTGGTTGGCAGCCCTCCCCCCCAACCATGCATTGTTTCTGAGTGAGTGACAGAGAGAGCGAGAGACACACATAGTGATAGTGCGATCGGGACGATCTCTCTCTCTCTCTCTCTCTCTGTGTGGGAGTGGCAGTGGCAGGAATGTTTCTGTGTGTGCTTTCCGTTATGCAGCGGAGACAGTGTCAGCATGGAGAAAGAGCGAGGCAAGTAGCTGAACAGACAGTCTGAGTGACAGCAGTAGCAGAATGCCTATACTGTCATCTGTGTGTGTCTCTCTCCCTCCCTCTCTCTCTGTACTGCAATAACCCACTGCACAGTATTCGTTCGCTGCCGACATACCACGGCCGTCCACCACTGCTCCTCGCAGCTCCACAGTACCCAGTAAGTGCCTACACAGTACTGTGATCAGCAGTCTGTATAACCGAGGGTAAAAATGCTTCAGTTACAGGCACTGAAGCCTATACCTCTGCATCTGAAAGCGCAGATCTATATGTGTGTTTTTTATCTGCTGGGGGGGGGCATCAGACACGACATTCAACCAAGTCAGCAACTGTGTGACACACAGGAAATGTGACACATCAGATCAGTAGTGTATGTGTGACATTTCTGTATAGAGAACACCCACGTAGTGTGGTTTTCTTTTGACGGACTACTTTGCACGTGGTAGGATATACTCCCTTTTTCTGTCTTTCCACAGGGCAAAAACTTGTTTCCATGAGCCAAATCAAATTTTTTACATAATCCATGTTATAAATACAATAACCCACTCCAGGGTATGGAGTTAGTAGCGATATGCACGCCTGGGGTGCAATGAGGACATTCGGCCTGCAGCCTTGTGTCTCACTACACACCCCAGGCGTGCATTAAATGCCTATAACCCCATACCCTATCATGGGTTACTGCTAACATATTAACCTGTATCTTTGATGTTTGTTAGTATTTATTGTACACTGGTCGCATATGAAAATGGGATGTAATACTCATGCGCCTATCAGTATAAACTAACAAAAAATTATGTTACACAATAACATAAGATCACTGTGCTACAGGAAGCCATCTCAGATCTAATTTCTTCGCTTGGGAGCAGTAAGGAAGTAGCCCACAAATCTCGTGGCTTTAATCCTATTTCTGAGAAACGAAACCCGCTGATGCCAAAAAAAAAAAAAACCTGAGGGAACGATCATATTATGCAAGTTTTTATGCTCAGTTACTGTGTATCTTATGACAACAGCACATTTCTGAGTTCTTTGAGAGCAGTTCTGGCACACAAAGGACTTGAGAAGAAACTTTTATAACCATACGAGACACAGGAACTGTACAAACAAATTAAAAATCATGTTAAAGACCTTTGTTTAAAGAGCACCTTTCCCAGTGCTCAAAAGGAGAAACCTGATGCTTCCCTACCTGAACATGAGTCCCTACATTGATCATTTTAAAATTTAAATGTAGCCCCCAATGGAATGGAAGGGATCATAATTTGCCCCAAAGGGGCTAGTCGTCCGATCGCTTTCACGTCCTTATTGCCAACTCCACCCTCCCACTCTGATGTTATGCGATGTACTAACAGGAAAAGCGTGGGGGAGTGTTCCACACAAGCCTATGGAACACTCTTCTAAAAGCTTATTTTACAGATGCAACCGAACTTTTGGTACTGATCAAAGGCAGGGTTCAACTAACAAGAGCCTTTTTAGTTGTACCAAAAGTCTGATTTCATTCGTAAAATAAGCTTTTAAAAAGATGCTCCATAGTCTTGCATGAAGTGCCCCCATACTCTCCATATTAATACATCACAAAATGTCAGAGCACGGGGGCGGAGTCAGCCATCAGGAAGTGGAAGAGATCGGGTGGCTAGCCCCTTGGGGCAAATTACAATCCCTTCTCTAGGGGGCTAAATTAAAACATTTAAAACATCAATGGAGGGACTACGTTCAGGTAAGGCAGTCTCACGTTTCTCTTTTTTGTTATTTTTAAATAGAGAGAAAGGTGCTCTTTAAAGAAAATGGCATCTGAATTTAAAATCAAAATGCTTTCCTTTGCAAAATGTTAAATAGCTAGTGGAGCCAAAACAGGCAGACAGGAAAATAACACAAATTTTAAGTAGCAATCAGTTGTAACTTTTTATTTCAGAAGTATTTTTCTTGTTCCTTTTGCTCATCAGAAAGTGCTCTATGTGATAATATTGTGCTGGATGCGTGGAACGGTACTTACCCTGGCAGCTGACATATCTAACTCCACTGCCCTCACATCATCATCAGCATTATGATCTCACTGACAGTAACATCACAGGTGAATGATCTGGCAGTCACTCACTTGCTGTTCGTAAGTAGCAGCGATGTCCCAGTCAGTGATGTCACAGTGCTGATGATGCATTGTGGGGCAGTAGAGCAAGATATGTCAGCTGCCAGGCAAAGAGCTGTTCCACACATTACACCTACTAACATCAGGTAAACAATCTTCTAATGAGACAACGGGAAAATTAAAAGTACCTCAGATGTAAAAGGTAATGGTTGGCTGCTTTTAAAATCTAATATTAGTTTTAGGCAGTACACTAGCTCTTTAAGAGACTCCCCTTTGTGGGAAATGGGGTATGTCAACAGAATTTAGAAATTCAGAATTTTAGAACTATGTGCATGAGGCACCCTCTTATGGTTATAACAGTATCAGCAAAGTTTAGAAATAAACAGCTTGTTTTTTCGAATTCAAAAATGTATTAATTAGTCAAATAAATAGCACAAGGTACAGTGGTACTATAGATGTCCTTTCACTAGACAGTGAACATACAACAATGGTAGAATGCTAGACAGACATATTTAAGGTGTGAATAAGTAAAGTATATTACGCCACATTTGGGGTACAGAGAAAGAAGGTGTAACCCCCCTACAAATGGGGGTTCCTAAAAACCTTCCTTGGGTGTGCCTAAATGCCCACTGCCAGGCTGGTATCCTGTGTCTTAGCGTTTTAAAAGCTATTGCATGAGTGTGCCTAATCGCCTCTGTGCCTCTCTCTTTAAGAGCTGCCTATTTTGCAGTGTATAATTATTCTGGGTAGCGGCCGAGTGTGTCTAGGCTCGAGTCCCAACTGGGCTTCAGTGTTAGCGCTCCGTTCTGCCAGCACTAATTGCACAGAGGAAGCTTTATTAGAATCTGTAACTGTTTACTGTTTATCTGCTTTAATGGCAATAGTATTCTAGTTTGTTTAACCTGCTTTCTTTGCAGCATGGACTTTATGTATTGCACCACCATTTGGGTTTTGGACTGCCAGTCAGCACCAATCGGTACCTTTGGGGACTCTAAAATGAAGCCCGTCCCCAGGGGTCCTGTGGGAACAAATTTCTGTAGGAATTGTAGTTTTTGCATTTTGGCGCCAAAACAGACCTGGAGAGGGAGCCCTTGCTTTGACAAACAGATAGATCAACCAATTGGACCTTTTGGATCAGAGGGAAATTCCCAAGCTGCCTGCAGCAAGGAGGCAGAAGTGAGCTGGAGCTGGAGGAGTGAGCAGCTCGTGGAGCTGCTGCCCCATGGGGTAGCGTGTGGACCTGGCAGGAAGGCTGAGTCTGGCCTGCCTGCCTGCCTTCAGCTCTCCCGCATGGAGAGATAAGAGACGCTTTATTTCGGACCACATCTCCGAGCCATTTCGTTGTGCCACGATTTATGGGCATGGCGAGCAGAAAGTCAGTCTGGAGTTAAGAGTCTGAAGAGTGAACAGCTTGAGTAATTCGAGCAGCAGTCCCAGCGTAGTTCGCACAGGAGATTGGTGGAGAGGCTGAGTTCGGCCTGTCTGCCTGCAGTCCCTCGAGAGGGAATCCTTTGAAAGGCTTAGCAATCATACTGTATCCAAACTGGAGTGTGACAAAGCCACTGAAGAGTGACCAGATTTGAACCTGAAGACGACCAAAGATATGCTGTACGTGATCGGCCTGTCAGGATATCCATTTACCACAGAATTCCCAGTTTTGCTCAGAGACACTGATATTGCAGACGGACTGCCTTCCACATTGTGGTATGGTGATTGCTTTACTATAAATGTGCTGTGTGCTGTTAATGGGTCGCAATTTGGTTCCCCACTGTGCAAATGTGCCTCGCTTGGTGGAAACTGCATCCAGCACTACCGGACTCAAAATCCAAACTGTTCCACCTGGCCTGGGCCTTGCCACCTGGCTCAGCCAGCTACTTCAGGCACAGAAACCGTCATCGACGAGAGACTCGCCCGGGGATCAGTCCCCAGCTCAACCATCTCTAACAGGAACGACACCTCGGTGATTCGTGTGGGCCCTGCTTCTCCTGGCAAACCAGTCATCAATCTGCAGTCTCCATTTCGTCTAGCCTGTGTCTCATATTGGGTAGCGTGAGTAACAATCAGGGTCGCTCCCTGCAACAACAGCTAAATCTCAAGTGCATTCATCTGATTGCATTGTTGTTTTTCATTTCACAAACTGAGCCTTCAGGCTCCGGATTACAAATTGTGTGTGGTTGTGCATGTCTTTTCTTTTCATCACAGGGCCCCAACCAGCTGCAACGCCCACCTACCCAGGGCAACATTCCAGGCTAGCCCACCTTACTTCCAACTGGGTACCCAGAGCATGTGACTGCAGGCATTAAAAGTGCATGCATAATTATCTGACTAGATCAGTTTTAGAATCAATCGACCTGATTACGCCCCTCCCTTGTTCAATTTCCCTGAATAAATCAGATCTAACTCTTTTTGCATTTAATCTGACTGTGGTTCCAGTTTGTACAAAAAAAAAAAAGCACTGTACTGTTGTTATTTGCTGTGCCTAACCTTGCTTTACAGGGGGTCTCCAGGGTTGAACTGGTGGAACCAGCCCTGGTGGTAAGTGCAAACAGTGTGGGGATTTGTATGCTGAATAGGGGCGACTGTGAAAGTGTTTGTTGCATACTGTCTAGGCCACTAGAGGGGAAAGAGCGGGGTTACAGTGTCCCGGAGGGCTGTACCCAGGTTAGCCTTGTTACTAACAACCTTGTCCACCAGGTGGAGGCACCCATTTCAGTACCCAAGCCCCTTAGCCTGCAACTAGCCACGCAGGCAGGGGTAGTAGCCCTTGGGATAGCGCCACCTAGGGGTTACAAGAAAATGAGGGATTCATTTCACAGGGAAATCTCTGTCAACCCTTCTTCAATGGACCCCCCAAATGGAGGAGGCAAAACATACCCCAAGCTTGAACCAATCAGCTAATTTGGTTGTATTATTATGGAACAAATTCTGGATCCGACTCTAGCTGGTAGGTCACCATCATCGCCAAAATATTTCATTTTTGGCCTTTTTCCCTTGAATATTAGCTATATTATTCATCGATTTCTGTGGGGTGGGGTTCTGCAATCATCTCTTTGTAATCCCTTTTTTAGCTGCCAGGATTAATATGAGCAGTAATTTCAGCACTGGGCCTTGTATTTCCCTGGGAGGAATGGACAAAAGTACCAGAGAAGGGGTAAGTAGGCTAAGATCCAAAAAGATAGAATTAAAAAACCAACTGATAGCATGCCAGTACATGCCCAATACAGAGCAGGACCAAAACATAAGTGTATGGTCGGCTATTTCTTCCCCACACTCTCTCCAACACTGCCCGAAGTGAGGCCCCATTATATGCGGCTTGTATGGCATGTGTACAAAAGTGCCGTGTTCTGCACCTCCAGGTGAAATCCCTCCAACACATGGAAGAAGTTGGTCTACAGCTGGTTAATGTATGCTTAAAGGTGTGAGATATGCGATAGGGCTTCATATCCCATTACCCTGGAGTGGCGATAGCCCCTCTGTGTTAAAATTACAAACTGTAACACACTCCTGTGAGTTTGGGAAGGGATCATAACTCTGGCCAAACTGCCAGCCAGCCGATCCCTTTCCATTTCCCAGTCCGCCTGCTCCGCCCCCGCGCTCCCATGTTTTGCGACATGTAACCAGGGAAAGCACGGGGAGGCGCCCCACACAAGTCTATGGGGCTCGTTTTCAGAATGTTTTTACAGAACTTTAAGCTACCCTTTGATAAAAATGAAAGCTACCACTCGGCTAATAGGGACCCTATTAGTTGAGCGATGGCTTTCATTCTTATCAAGGTAACAAGTTCTAAAACGTTTGTATAGAACTTGTATGAAATGCCTTCCCGTGCTTCTCCTCAGTTACACATCACAAAGCGATGGGGCGCTGAAACGAGCAGACGATATGAAAAGGATAAACTGACAACAGTTGACCAGAATTTCATCCACAAACTCACATAATGTATTACAATTATAATTTTAACGAGAGAGCTATCACTACCCAGGGTAGCAGGCTATGAAGCCCAAAACTTTTTTTGTTTGGTTTTTTTAAACATCACACCTTTACTTTAGTCCACAATTCCTCACTATAATCAGAGTATAGTTCTTTGTTCCATCACTCTAAAATTAGAACCTAGAAAGTCAGAAGTAATTCTATTAAACTTCTGTATAAATTGCCAGTTAAATGGGACCACAGTGTACCTTGTTGATGGTCTTAAAGTATATATAGTAGGTGGTTTATCTGGAGACTATTTGTATTCGGGTCCAAGTCCCATGAGGTAAGATCAAACCGGTAAATACTGAAAATGGGCAGAACTGGGGATATCATATTCCCTTTGAAGGTCTACAAAAGTATGGAATTCTTGTGGGGAATAGAATTGGTGGGTATATTTGAGCCCCCTCTACACCCAGATGTGGAGAACAGCATCATTCTGACTGGGTGGAAAGGTCCTACCATGAGGCAGAGACCTGAGCCAAATCTTAACATACTGTGGTAAAAGTTTACTCCAGCTTTGTCTCCAATGCCGCAGAACCGTGGCTGTGTAACTGGAAAACTGAGGTAGCGGTCGTTACAGCAACTGGTGAGCAAAGCTATCTTGGTCTACCTCAAAGAGGTTATTCCGAGAGAATTCACTCATTTTCGAGTCTGCAATATATGTTGGGATCAGCCAGTAGCAGACGATACGCAGCTGGGCTGCCAATGAGTACAGACATAAACTGGGTAAGTTACCCCCCTTCTTTAGGTAATTGCTTAAAGCTGTATTTATTACAGGGGCAGGCACCTCCTCAGATGAATTTGGAAATTATTTTGTTACAAATATTGAAAATAACTTTTATTCAGGACTACTGGTAGAGTCTGAAAGCTATACAGAAGCCTAGGTAAGATGTTTTGTTGAATAGCTTCTACCCTTGAGAGTAAGGGAAGGGGCAAAGTCTGCCATTCCTTTAAATCTTTGGCGATCTGTTGGGTAAGGGGCTCACAGTTTCGAAGTTCGATGTGTTGGAGGTCTTTAACCAGATTCACCCAAGTATTTAATGGCATTCCTGGTCCACCTCACAGGAAAATAAGATTTTTAAGGCCGGCAAGGGGGTAAAGTTTAGGCAAAGAAGCTCTGTTTTAGAAACATAGAATTCAGACGGCAGAAAAGGACCTCCAGGCCCATCCAGTCTGCCCATTATACCCAGTCCCATAGGTAAACCCTAATCCCCAACCCTTTGCTCCCTTCCCTTGGTCTCCCCCCCCGTTCCAGACTCTAGACCTTGTTCCTTTACCAGGTTCCTCCCTTCCCACCTTTGGTTATTCCCATGTGTTTATCCCATGCATGCCCTCTTGAACCCATCCAATGTTTTGGCCCCCACCACCTCCACTGTTAGTCTGTTCCAGGGGGCCATCACCCTTTCTGTAAAGCAGTACCACCTTCTGTTCCCTCTGAACATTCCTCCTTCCAGTTTCAGATTATGCCCTCTAGTTTTCATGCTTGTTTTCCCTATTAAATATGCTCTCTTCCCTCAGCTTGTTTATCCCCTTCAAATATTTAAAATGTTTCAATCATGCCCCCTCTCCCTCCTTATTTCCGAGGGATACAGATCCAGCTCTTCCAGCCTCTCCTCATAGGAATGCCATGCACCATTTTGGTCACCCTCCTCTGCACTCTTTCTACGCTAGCCATATTCTTACAGTGGATTAACGGAGCTCAATATGTATACCCTTAAGCAAAGGAGGAAGAGAGGTGATATGATCGAGACAATCAACACCTTAAGGGCATTAACAAGGTGAAAGAGTCTAACATGTTTAAATATAAGAAAAATAGCAGGACAAGAGGACACAGCATGAGATTAGAGGGAGGCCGATTAAGGGGGAATGTGAAGAAATTAATTTTTCACAGAAAGGGTGGTGGATGCATGGAACGGCCTACCTCAGGAAGTGGTGGCTATGAATACAGTGCAGGGCTTCAAACAGGCATGGGATAGGCATAAGGGAGCAATACAGATGAGTATGAACAGATAGGCCACTGACAGAGCAAAGGCCGATTTAAAAGGTAGAAAAAGAAATGGGCAGACTGGATGGGCCCTGCGGTCCTTATCTGCCGTCAACTTCTATGTTTCTATGTTTCTAAAATGTGGTGGCTGAGAAGACAGAATCCACAACAGATTTAGGGGCTGAACCCACTACTACTGCAGTTCCCCCTCTGGAGACCATGACACCCCCCACCCCTGCAGAACAGGCTTCTATTTCTGAGACTGCACAACCTGAGATTATAGGTGAAGATCTTGATCCCATACCTACAGAGATGGATGCGGAGGTTGTTAAAGACATAGAACCTTCCACAGAACCTGTATTGCATGTTACTGAAGAATTACCTCATGATATGTTACCACCTGAATCTACTGTGGTAACTTCCAAAAAAAGGTCTAGGAAAACAATGACTCCAAGGGCGAAGCTGCCTAAAATGGGGAAAGATATTTTACCAGTACCCCTGTCTAATGCCTTTGAGGTATTACAAACTCCAGATTCAGATCTTGAAGATGATTCTGAATCCTCTTCAACTTTTTCATCTTTAAAAGGACATTCATCAGATTCAGATTCAGATGTAGAAAATTTGGCAGCTAAGGTTACTGCTGTGAGAACAAGAAAAAAATTACAGTCTGATTCTACACCTCAACGTAGCGCTCGTTTTGGGAAACAAACTGGAACTTGATAAAGTTTATCGAAGTACTGAACTTTACTTTACTAGTGTTAACATGTGGCCTCTCTACTGCTTTTTATGAAGCACAACATTCTTATACAATTGCTATATTGAATACTAATAGTATAAAAATGGGAAGCGCAGTCTTCTTACATTTACAAACCTCCAGGATAATAAAATGGACACTGCATGCTTACAGGACATCAGATTGTATACTGTAAATGACATAGAGCAAGCTAAGAAGTTATGGTGCTGGGATCTGTCCTTTTATTCCTTGACACTGGGAATGGTGTGGAGGGGTGGAGGTTTTATTTTCTGGATGGGATTACTGCATTTCAAAAGTTGTGGAAGTCTGCCCAGAGAGGGTAATGCTGCTTGACTTTAGTCATCATGGGCAGCAATGGCGTTTGTTAAATTTGTATGCACCTCAAACAAAAAAAGACAGAGTAGATATATTTCAGTGTGTAAAACCATATTTATTTTCTTCACAGGTGTTAGTGTGGACGGGAAATTTTAATTGTGTTGTTATCACAGAACTCGGGTGTAAAACACATAAAAGTATACTGTGATTCTGGAACCTTAAGACGGGTGGTTCAGCAAGTGGGTTTAGTAGACGCTTATAGACCAGTGCATAATACTGGAGGCTACACTTTTTATACAGCAAAGTTGGCAACCAGAATTGACTATGTTTTTGTTTCACCTAATATTAATATCCAGCGAGCTTTTGTAGTTCCAGTTGAAACTTCTGATCATTTAATGATAAAAGTAACTTTATCCATGGGTGATATAATTACACATGGGAAAGGGATGTGGAAATTAAATAATATGTTGATTCTTGATAAGAGCTGTATAGACCAGGTAGTGGAGTTACTACGGGCTAGAAAATCTGTATTGTGCTTGTATTGACAGCAGTAGTAGGTGGTGGATACAAACAAAACTAGATATGAAAGTACTACTCTAGTCTCTTTCTTTTAAAAAACATACGGAAAAATACATCCATTATTTAACTTTGAGAAGGCAATATACGAATGTTGTGTCATGCTTAAATGAAGGTTTGGGAGAATATGCTGAACTGCTTCACTGTCTTAAACAGCAAATGGTGGAACTACAATATGACAGAGCATCGTCCCTATTATACTTATTTTTATTTATTTTATTTAGTTTTTGTTGACCGGGTAAGTGCACTAGACAAATCCTGCCTATTTTCAGGCACGACCGGGGGGGAGGGGGATACAGATGAATGCCAACTGGCCTTGAACCAGATTAAGCTGTTGGTGGTATTTTTTTTTTTTAGTGAATGAAGGAAATTTGGCCAGGACACCGGGGAAATTCCCCTACTCTGTCTGTAGGGGGCTTGGCCGTTTCTCTGGAATGGCCACTCGGAGTCCGGCGTTGGACGGAGCAGACGTGCTGGAGGTAGGGGAGTCGGTCTCCTTCTCTATCTCCTCTTTACTAGAAACCAAGATGGATAATGGTCATAAGGATCCTTTATGTATTGCTTCTGTTTCACCTTCGGAAACCGGCACAGTTTGGCAGTCTACTGAAGTTACGGGGGAACCTGGAGGTGCTGATGAAAGCCCCTGCCTTGCTTCTGCAGCACAGGTTTGCCTTAGTTCTGTTTCTGCACACGTTGAGATTGCGTTACTGGCAGCTTCAGCTTTCAGTAGACCTGTCATTCAGGCGCTGACGTCTACTGACAGGGCACAGCTGCGGGATGAAGTTTGGGCTGTGGAGCCGTTCGGCGACTGCTTGTAGGCTTCTGCAGTGTCTGATTCCACAGTATCGACAGAGACTGGCAGCTCTAATTCGCCTTGTGGCGAGTGCCTAGAGTCTCGAGATCGTTCTTCTGTTTTTTCAGTAAAGCTTTTGACTGGATTTTCACATATGCAGTGGACTGACTTAGGGGATAAACAGCGTCTCCCGGCCCAGCTGTTTGATGGATCGCCTTCCACTCGGACTATCGCTCTGAATTCAGGTACTGGTTCCTCTTCTCAGCAACTAAATGTAAACTTTTCTACTCCCTCTGACTTTGCTACTATCTGCCCTAAGTCTAGTGAGCTAAAGCAAGATTTACAGTGTTATGCAAAGGACTTAGCTTTCGATTTAACTCAACCCCTTACTAACTTTGATAATAACTTATCAGTTTCTGGCATTACGATTGCTGAAGCCCTACAAGGGGCTGGCTGGGAAAAATCTCCCATGGATGATACTTGGGCCTCTCCTCCTCGACCGAGTTCTGAGCCTCAAGGAGATTTACTTGAAATTTCTGACCCACTGGACCTTCCCTCAGGGCTTCAATTAACACGGAATCCTGTCTGGCATGCTTTTGAGTCTAAAACGAAGGCACTGGATTCCTCTGCTGGTACTGGGGAGCATAGTTCTGCTATGGGGGTCTCTACAGGGGAAGGCCCTCCACCTTCTAATATGAGAAAAGAATCCTCGGATTTGTTACACTTTGATGATTCTACTGTCCTTCCCACTGGGGTAGGGGAGGGTATTATACCAGATACTGAACTACAGGAGGTTAGGGGTCCTATGTCTGTGGGAGTTTTGCCACGGCCTGCTGGACACTCCTCTACTGCAGATCCTACTCAGCCTAAAAAGGCCCCTGAACAATCTAATGGCCATCAGAGGAACAGAACATACGCTGGCCTCTTTCATACTCTTCCGGAGCAGGCCAAGCGGAGAAATGCTGTGAGACTGAGATATAGGGGTGGGCTTGAGGTGTTTCCTGATTGTCTTTATGTTGGGAAAGCATTGATAAAAAACAGTTTGCAGTTTTCCCCCTTCTGAAATTTATGCTCTTATCCACACCTCTGGGGATAACTATTTTCATATCAGTTTTAAAACATCTGTAGGCCTTGAAACTTTTTGGCACAGGTATCAGGCGGTTAGGCATACTCCTTTATGGTCCCCTTTCTTTGCTATTCCCCTTACAAAACCTGCAATTAAATCTATTACAGTTTTGTTTAAAAACGAAGGGGTTGCAATTACTGATATCATTAGATGGCTGTCCTTTAAATGTACAGTGTTAGGCATACCTGATCAGATTATAGATTCAGAACACTTTTGGACAGGTGGATGGAAGTTACAAGTAAAATTGCTTTTGGTGAATGGTTCTATCCAGCATTTGCCTAGTTGTTTTTATCTAGGTAGGGATAGAGGTTTTATTTTTTATCCTGGACAACCTAAGTACTGTTTTCGGTACGGGGCCCAGACACATCTGAGTAATGCCTGTGACAGGCTTAAATGCTCCCTGTGTCTGGGCTCTGGTCGTGTCAGTATTAATTGTCCACGACCAATTTATTGCAATTTGTGTGAGGATTCTTCCCACTCCTATCGAGAGTGTCCTTGGGCCTCTCACAATAACCCGGAGATGCCACATGAGAGCCAGGATGAGACTATCTCTAAGGCCCAACAAAATGTTCAGGCCAGGCCTCAATTTAAGCCGACTGATCTTGAACATCCCTCTCCCCCCCTTACTCTCTCTCCCCTGTCTCACACTGCGAACTTACCTCCTATTTTTCCTCAGGCTGACCCGTTTGAGGCTCAGTTACCTGCTGACACTGCCCCTGACGGGGAAAGGGTGATACCTTCTCCTGGTCTCACGGGCACCATAGACACTGTTTTACAGTCTGCCACAGACAGTGTTCCTAGCACTTCCACCCAAGTGTGTGACCCTAGAAATGTTATGCCCCCTCCTGAGGATTCTGACTGGGTTCAAGTGAGTGCTCGTAGGCAAACAAGAAGTTCTGCTTCTAAAGGACTTCCTTCCTTCTTCTCAAGGTGTCTGATTTTCTTACTAAAAACAAATTTGCAGTTTTACACAAACACAGGCTACGGAGACTGAGGATGATTCTGATGCCTCCTCTGTGGCCTCCTCTCAGCTAGAAATGTTGACTGATACTGATCAGTTCTCTGGCGATTTCAAAACTTTCAGGAAAAAGAGATGTAAAATGAAATCACCGGTGAAAGGGAGAGGAAAAAAGAAGTCCTGATTTTTTTCTAGTTTAAATGGGGAGGTCTTGTCCTTTGGCAGTTTAAATGCCAACAGCCTGAAGAATCCTAAAAGGAGATGGGCTATTTTTTCTTTACTTACTTCCACTGAACTCCACATTGTCTTTTTACAGGATACCAGACTTCATTCTCTTAGAGAGTCTAGTCAGGCATCTCGTGATTGGAGGGGTGGACTGCTCTTTTGGTCTCTTTGCAGATGTATGTGCTGGAGTTGGCATTCTTTTTAATGGATTAGAGGTCCAAGTTATTAGACTTATCGACCTGATTCAGGGTCGGGTGCTCATTTTGGATGTTATTATTCACACTCAAGAGTGGAGATTAATTAATCTTTATAATCCCCAGATTAAAACGCAAAGAATAGCCACTCTTAAGGCCATTCAGCCTTTTCTTCATTCGTCTAAATTCACAGTTTTTGGGGGGGACTTTAACTGTATTTTAGCTCTCTCTGATAAAACAGGGGTGACTCAGAAGTTATATACTGACTCTCATTTTCTTAATTCACTTTATACCAAAGCAAACCTAATTGATGGGGCTCTATTTGGCTCTCAGCCAACTGCACATACATTTCATCGCAGGAGACTGTCCATCAGGATTGATTATTTTTTTATTTCTAACTGGCTTCCAGGTACTCAGTATTTTCTTATTCCTTGCGAGACATTTGATCATTGTTTGACTGTTTTATCTTTGGGACGTCCTCTTAACAAACCAGATTCTCATAATTTTTGGAAAATGAATATTTCTGTTTTGGAAGTGGAACATGGCTGGCAGGACTTGTACACAGTTCTCCAGGATAAAATATCTGTGTTTGATTTATTTGATAATCCTGCTTTTTGGTGGCAGGAAACCAAAATGGAGATTAGGAAGTTTTATATGAGGTTTTCTAAAACCTTCTCTTCTAGCCGTTATCTTAAATATTTGAATAGTCGCCGCCAATTACAGAAATTGCTTTCCTGGCAGACTGAGTTTCGGCTGGATTACTCTGCACAGATTCGGCAAATGAAAGCTGAAATGTGTGATTACCAATATGATGGGACTACCTCCCTTTTTTTAGAACAAAAATATGGTAGGAAAGGTTCAACTAAAGTTGTTAACCCTTTTGACAGTAGTAATCAGCAGGTTCATACTAAATATATGCTCTCATTAGTGTCTCACACTGGCTCCAGGATCTCAGATAATGCAGGTATTCTGAAGGTAGTTTCCCATCATACACATACTTTGTACGGCCAAGAATTCCAGTCAAATGATTGGACTGTCTTTTTTGATTCTATACATATCCCTCAGATATCGCTTGAAAGTTCTGAAGATTTAGTTAGACCCATTACTATTGATGAAGTCGATTCTATCATCAATCAATTAAAAAATACTGTTACCCCAGTCCAGATGGAATTCCAAATGAATTTTATAAAAAAGCAAAAGCATTGCTCTTACCTTATTTAACTGCAATATTCAATGTTATTGTCCAAGGGATATTGCCAATACTTACGGCTTTTTCAGATAGCAACTTAATTTATTTATTTAAAGGTAAGGAGAAAGAATATTTAGATAACTGGCGTCCCATTAGTCTCTTGAATTCTGACTGGAAAATTCTGTGCAAAATTATTACTGTTAGACTTTCCAACATAGCTCGGAATTTGATTTTTCATACTCAAACGTGTGTGGTCCCGAACAGATCGATGATTAATAACCTGAAATTGATAAGGGAGGTATTTGATGGGGTTGGTACGCAGGGATATGTGCTAAGCTGAGATCAGTCAAAAGCTTTTGATGGGGGCCCTCAAAATTATCTGTTTGCAGTACTGGACAGATATGGGGTTCCACAGGAGTTTGTCTCCTGGATTACAAATCTGTACAAGTATGCCTCCATGACTCCAGTAGTGAATGGTTTAAAGGGCTCTCATATTCAAATTAAAAGAGTGGTAGGGCAGGGTTGTCCCTTAAGCCCTCTTTTATGTTTTTTCCATAGACCCTCTCCTTAGGAGACTGAATACTGATTCTACTATTATGCATATTTCTGACAACTCTTCCCTAGCTTTTCCTAGTGCTATGGTTTATGCAGATGATATATGTATATTAGTAGCAGATCATGCCTCAGGATTGCATGCTATTGAGATTGTTCACTCTTCCTCTTTGATTTCTGGGTCTATTTTGGACACCCAAAAAAGTTTTGGTACAGCTGTGAAGATTCCCTTACAGGATGACCAGAATGAGATTGGTGGGGAAAAATTAGGTCCGTGCATATTCAGATTCTAGGTCTTTCTTTTGGTAATCCTTCAGCAGCAGAATGCAACTGGCTCACTCAACTTTCCATTGCAGAAGATAAAATTAAGAAATGGAAATCTTTTCCTATGTCCCTGAAAAAACGCATTTACATGTTAAAAACTTTAATTATTCCTATATTTCTGCTGGTCAGTTATATTTTCCCACTCCCACTTCATTTAGAAGCACGCCTGTATAATTTATGTTTGCAGCTTTTATGGGGTAGTCGTTTGAACCCAGTTAAATGATCAGCAACCTATTGGCCCATAAAACAAGGGGGTCTAAATATGGTGAATCCAGTGCTATTTTTCTTTGCCATACTGGTACACATTCTAATATTTACCCTAGCTTGGCTGGGCATCAGGAGGCTTGGGTACAGAGTTTTGCTTTTAGACCCCAATATTTGATACATAAATGGAGAGCCCCAACTTGGAAACCTTTTACTAAAATTCCACTAGGGACCTCTGGGCATATTATTGAGGTTTTTAAGAAAATAAGACAATGGAAAGTATCCAGCCATTTGCCAGGCTTACAAAACAGAAAACTCCTTTATTCATCTGTTTTAGCTCAGAATTTTTTGTCAGCATCCTGCTTTGATTTGCCGGTAGATAGCCAGTACTTAACAAAACAATTATTGGATGGTAGAATGCCGGTGAAAATGTGGCATACTTTATGGCTGTGCTGTCATAACAAACTAAATGTTAAAGGGAACCAAGCCCATAAACAACTGGAAGAAAGGTTTTGTATTAGAAATTCCGGTATTTGCCAAGCGAAAACTATGACACATTTGTTTTTTGATTGTCCTTTTATTGCACCATTGTGGGCTCAGTTGGCTCAGGAGTGGTCTTTACCTGTGTTAGCCACTATGACTTACACTGATCTGGTATATGGGAAATTTGGGTGTGACTGGAAGATCTTCTATCCTGGTACTCTTAGAGTCCTTTTTGCTATTTTCAAACGGTGTATATGGCAAACTAGATGCCTTTTTGTACTTCAACAAAAACAGACTTCATTGACTGGTTTAATATGTCTTATTACTAAAGAAATTTCGCATTTATATGCCTCTGAAAAACAATCTTTGCTTGCAGCTTTGGTTGCATATTGGTGGAGGGTGCTTCCTTTAATTCTTTTTGAAGGGGTTACTTGAAATAGGATGCTGTAAAGGTTTTTGATTTTCATTGTATTACATGTAATACATTTCTCTTTTTGAATATGGCATATTATAATTTTATTTTTTGTTATGTTAGTTTTCTTTGTTTCAGGTTCTACTGTATAACTTTGTTGTATTGATTTATTTTTTGAAGACTTTGTTTTGTTATATTATTTTCAATAAAAAAAAATTCTCCTACTCTTTTTCGATAAGTGCCATGGGATCTTTAACATCCACCTGAACTACCACCAATCCAGGCAGATGGGACCTTGGTTTAACGTCTCATCCGAAAGATGGCAACTCAGAAGTGCAGCACCGCTCTCATGCTGCACTACAGTGTCAGTACTGGGATATTAATCCAAGTGCCAGATGTGGGAACTGAACCCACAGCCCTCTGATCTCCCGGCCTCAAAGGCGAGTGTGCTACCTAGTGAGCCACTGACACTGCATAACTTTATATGAACATAGGATCTGTACTCCAGGAAAAGGGATATCATGAGACATTATTGCTAGCTGCTGAGTAAGAGTACAACAAAGAACGATGGACGCTATGTGTACATTACAAGGAACAAAAGTTACTTCCAAGGAGGGTATCTTGGAGGAGGTGGCTAGATATATGGAACAGATGTATTCCACACCACCTATCACTGACTTTATGATTGAAGAACTGTTAGCTCCCTGTGAGGTTCCAAAATTTCCACAAGCAGATCTGGACCAAATGGTTGTACCTATCACAATGCAGGAAACTGTTGAGGCAAAAAAAAAATTAAATAATAATACGACCCCTGGCCCAGATGGCCTGACTACTGAATTTTATAAAACATTTATGAATGCTCTGGTGGATGTCTTGGAGATCGTTTTTAATCAACTTTTGGATAACCATGATATTGCTCCTCAATTTGGACAAACGATTCAATTATTTATTTACAAGACAGGAGACAGACAGCACCTCCAGAATTGGAGACCCTTGAGTTTAATGAATACAGATGCTAAAATCTTGATGAAAATTCTGACTAAAAGACTGGGGTATGTGGCCCCCCTGGTGATTGATAAAAGTCAGGTTTGTACAATAAAGGGAAGAAATATTATTGATAATTTCCTACTATTACGGGAGGATAGTCTCTTTGGAACATCAAAATACTATAAAAGGATATCTAGTTAGCTTGGATCAAGAAAAAGCATTCAACAAAGTGTCTCATTTCTATTTATCTCGAGTTCTGGCAGCCTATGGAATTCCTAAAATGTTTATTGATTGGATCCAGAAATTATATAGGATTGCCTCTACTTTCCCTATCATGAATGGGCATAAGGGGAGGATGGTACAAGTCTTACAAGGGGCATGACAGGGATGCCCCATGAGCCCTTTATTGTACATTTTCTGCCTGGATCCATTACCAAAACATATTCAGCAGAATCAAACAATACAAAGTATTGCAGTTCCGGGTGTGCAAAATTTGACTAAAATTTTAGGATACGCAGATGATGTGTGTCTTTTGGTGGGAGATATCAGGTCAACAGAAATGGCATTGGATACTGTTCAGCATTATTCTAATTTTACGGGTTCCTCACTGAATACGCACAAATGTGGTAGATATGTCTTGAGCAAGGATACAGAACAAATTGCTACAATTCGCAATATTTGCATGACAAATACAGAACTGAAAATTTTAGGGGTTAAATTTGGTAATTTGGATATGGCAAAAATAAATTGGTTGTTACAACTGGAGCAATGTAATCAGAAAGTTCAGGTGTGGAAAACTTGGCAGCAAATGAAAAAGAAAAAAGTTTCTCAAGTACATACGTTCTTTTTGCCACAAATCTCTTATTTAAGGGCTGTGTTTCCACCCCCTAGTTCATGTGATGTGTTTACTTTAAGTATGACTTTTCAGTTAATATGGGGGAGTAGACTGAATCCAATCAAGACAGAAGTGCTGTATAGAAAGAGTTGAAATATGGAGGTTTACGTTTAATTAACCCTATTAGTTACTGTCATAGTATCTTCATATTTAATACATTCACAGCCTTCATGAAACCCGGCCAGGCACAGTGGAAACGGGTGGCAGCAACATGGATTGTTCCATTAATGGAAAGATGGGAACAGGGAACAGGGACCCTTGGTGGGCAGGTTAAAAATTACTTGGCCAACTTTTGTGACCCCTTCAGTAGAGAAATTAAAAAAAATGGTCTTTAACCAGAACACAAGTTTGTGTTATTGATAGGAAACTGTTATATAGAACTACACAAGAAAAGTGTTTTCAGGTACCTGTTGAGTATGAAGATGTTTGGCCTGTGTTGTATCCAGGTATGAGAGGCTTCTCTTCTTGATACAAGGACTCCACCTAGGATGTGGGATGTGCTTTGGTTATGTGCTCATGGCAGACTGGGAGTAAAAGGAAATGCTAAGCATAAGAGAATGGAAGAACGAATGTGCCCTAGGGAGTCATGTGGTCAAATTATCGAATCGCAGGAGCATTTCCTTATTCACTGTCCTTATGCACGAGATGTGTGGAATATTATTGCAACTCGGCAGGATCAAGGGTGGCAAACTGTTACATATGAAGATGTCATAATAGGGCAGTTTAACAGTATAAAATAATAAACCATAATCTAGTCAGAAATATAGAGATGATGCGGGGTGACTGCTTTCTTCAGGCAGAGAAACAAATCTGATGTTAATGCAGGGGTGAGCATGACCACACAGCAGAGTTTGACAGTCAGAAGGGGGCCCTTAGTGTCAGGCACCAATTTCCATATGTACATCTTAGGGAAAAATAACAGGTAGGAGACTTAAAATGTATCTTACCATACCCATATTTTACTTTATTTTTAAATCACTCTATTATGCCCGCCCAGTGACGCAGATGGCTAAGGCGCTATGTGCCTTACCTCTCACCATGTCTGCAACCTGGGTCGGGAAGCAGCTCACGGTGCCGACAGTTGGCTGGGGATGGAGCAGATTGAGTGTCCAATGGATAGCTCTCCTCTCCCGGGGTGGGGAGGGACACTGTCGTGCTCTTTGGCTGCCACCTAGTGGAGGCTGGATGTCAGCACCAGAGTATGAGTGACATGGAAGGGAGGGGTCATAGAGTGTGTGTGCCTACACACACACACACACACACACACACACACACACATATGCTTCCATGGCAAGGGAAAGGGAGAAAACAGAAAATGGGAAGGCTCTGGCTTAATGAAGACCAGTCTGCCTGCCCCTGTTCCAGCATCGCCACCTGACTACTGCTCCAATTCTGTATGTGAGTCACCAGGTGAAGGGAGGCTAGCCCACCCATTCCCGGCCCCAACATGTGGGGCAATCCATGGGGGAATGCACAGAGTGCACCGAGTCGGGGGGGGGCAGTGGATGCGGAGCAGGAGAGAGGGGGACAGGGCTGAATGAGCCTGCTGGAGCCGACTCTCGAGGAAAAAAAGCATAATATTAACAAACACAAAAAATTACTCCATTAAAGTGCAGTGTGGCCTGTGATGAAAAAACTTCACAGAATCTGAATTTCATTTTAAATTACATAATTATCATAAAATTCTTAAAGCTCCAGGGCTCCTCATTCCAGGAGAATGACTACATTTGTTAAGCATAAGTGAGGGTTTTCTGGCATTTGAAGGAGGCATACGCAGAGAATTAAAAAAATAAATAAAAATATAAAAGGCTCATGCCCAGCTCTTGTGAGAGTAGGGTTCCCCACAACTGGCAGCAAGAAGTTGATAAGAAAAGCACGGTTTAATACAGAATGGCTCCAGCGATCTTATGTATAAAGCTAAAAATATTCTCGGATACTATGGCAAACAAATCATGTGCACAGTAGCCCCTTGTAAGTAATCCAATTAAAGAAGTGCAAATTATGCTGAAAAAAAAAACAATCACATTTGTTTTGTTTTTTTTATCCAAACAGCAGAAATAATCTTTAGCAGAGACAGTGACTGTGCAGACTACATCTACACAAAGGTAGTAGTACTTACTCGGAAATCCTCTTGGCAAGCTCTACACATGCAGGATTGGAGTTGGCTGAGAATAGTACAAGTCCACCCTTGGTTACATTCATGATGGAGCCACTTCGTGACCCTCTTCAACTACAAACACTGCAAAAGAAAAGCGGAAGCTTAATGTAAAAAAAAAAACCTGTTTTAAAAAAAAAAAAAAAAAAAAGGCAAGAGTCATCTTCAGCACGGAACACAATCAGTAGCTAATTCACTTATTTCACACTCACATCGAATAAAAAGATGAGTTATTCTTTGCCACAGCAAATCAATGAGCTACGATTTGCCCCTACCATTTCAGTGCACTGCTGCTGAGAATTCAAACATAGAAACATAGAATTTGTCAGCACAGAAGGACCGCCTGGACCACCCAGCCAGCCTAGCTGTTCCCTACCTAATCTGTCTCCAGACACCTTAACTGGTCTCCAGTGAACTTCCCTCCTCCCTGACTATTTTCTAATAACCCCCATGTCTATCCCACCGTGCTTGAAGTCCCTCAGGTTTCGCACCCACCACATCTGCAGGTAGTCGCTTCCAGCAGTCTACCACTGTTCAGTAAAGAAATAGTTTCTCACATCTCTCAAACTTCACATCGCTCTTAAACTTTGCCCCTCTAGCTTCATTGCATGCTCCCTGGTCCTGGTGCTTTTCTCATGTGAAAGAGACTCCCCTCCTGCACCCTCACTTTACCGCTGTCAGGTACTTGCAGGTCTCTATGTTACCTGTTGCTCTCCTATCTTCCATGGTGTACATGTTGAGATCCCTCAGTCTCTAGTCGAAGAGCTTCTCGTGCAACCTCTGCACCATTTTAGTTGCCATCCTCTGGACTGCCTCCACCCTCTCTATGTCCTTTCTGAGGTGTGGCCTCCAAAACTGGACACAACAGCAAGTGATACAGATGTGTTAGATCCCCAAGATCCCCTTCCAGTTTAGTGACAGTCAGCACCTCCCCCCATCCTATACTCAGCTCCTGGGTTCCTATGCCCTAGGTGCATGATTTTGCACTTTTTGGCACTGAACCCCAACTGCACTGCTCTTGACCACTCCTCAAGTTTCCCAAGATCTCTGCGAATTCTATCCACCTTCTCCTTGGTGTCCACAGTATTGTGGGATTTTTGTATCATCTGCAAGAAGGCATATATCTTCCCTTCCAGTTGTTCAGCCAGGTCACTTATGAAGACACTGCAGAGGACTGGTACCAGCACTAAGCCTTGTGGCACCATGCTGGTCACTCTCCCATCGTTAGAGTGCTGCGCACCACCACAATCTGTCTCCTATCTGTTAATCAGTTTCTAACCCAATTCACCACTTTGGATGCCACCCCTAGGCTGCTCAGTTTATCAGCCTCCTATGTAGCACAGTGTTGAAGGCCTTGCTAAAATCCAGATATACGCCAAGTCAACTGCCCTCTCTGATCTATTTCCCTGGCCACTCAGTAAAAGAAATCTATCAGATTCATTTGGCTTGCCCCACCCCCTTGCCCCGGAAATCCATGCTGTCTGTGGTCTTGTGGCCCACTGGATTCAAGATACTCTACCAGTCTGTTCTTTAGCAGCGTTTCCATTAATTTCCATACCACTGGTGCCTATTGTTCCTAGCCACATTCTTATGTAGAGGGACCATGGTAGCTCTTCTCCAGTACTCCAGAACCATGCCTGTTTCCAGTAAGCAGTTGAATAAAGCTGTCAGCGGGGCAGCTAGCACCCCCCTGATTTATTTTAGAACTCTTGGGTATATCCCATCTGGTCCCATAGCTTTGTCCATCTTCAGAGCTGCAAGTCCCTTCTAGACTTTCTCTTCGCAAAATGGACTTGTGAGCTGTCCCGTGGTGCTAAGGGTTGACGTGCTGAACGCCACACCTCACGCCACGCCAGCGACCCGAGTTCAGGAATGAGCCCGGGTCATCGGGGATTGGCAGGGAATAGAGAGGATTGAGCATCCATAGACTGCTCTCCTCTCTCAGGGGAGGGATCCAGGGACAGCCCGATGCAACAGCGGCCCCCGGTGGAACCCGGAGGGACGCGTGCATGTTGGGGGCACAAAGTAGAAGGGTGGAGCTGCAGCAGACGTCTCAAGACGTCACTGCTCGACCGAGCTCCAGGGGGCAGGACGAGGGACATAAACAAGAAAATCCCCTACCTTTGGGGAGGCAACAGAACCACCAGTGGCATGGGCCCACATGCCCAATGTCGACCGTAGAAACCATGCAACCCCCTTTGGGATTCTGGGCCTCTCCAGGGAAGCAGGAGTGGCTGGAATCCTGAACCCGATATAGTCATCGGACGGAAACAGTTCAGGTGGGTGGTCAGGAGCTACAGCGCCGAGTGTGGATTCCAGAGAGATGCCCTGACAGAACCTGTCTTTTTTCTTCTGTTTGTATTCACTTCCTTCATGCAGAGGTTTGTTGCTTTACTCATGCCCTCCATTATTTTCTCCCAATGTAACTCAACCCCTTCCTGGCAATCCCCCCCTCCCCCCGGCAGTTTCTGAGACAGTTTCCCATTTATACAGAAACACAGAATGTGCGGGCAGAAAAGGACCGGTGTGCCTATTTAGTCTGCCCATTTTTCCCTGCCCATTACTGCACTGGACATTGCTTGGTCACAGGCGTCCCTCCCTACCCACTCACATCTATTTATTATATCTATGTGCATAACGCACATGTTTGAAGCTCCCCACTTTCTTTGCCCCCACCACCTCTTCTGGCAGGCTGATGCAGGCATCCACCATCCTTTCTGTGAAGAACCATTTCCTCACATTCCTCTTAAAATACCACGCCTCAAGCTTCACAGCATGCCTCGCGTTCTAGTGCTCCTCCTACTGTGAAGCAGACTCCCTTCCTGCACCTTGTTCACTCCAGTGAGGTACTTACAGGTCTCAAGTCATGTATCCACTCCCTCTCCTCTAGGGAGTACATGTTAAGCTCCCAGAGCTTCTCTTTGTCCGGTTTCTCGTGCAATCCCTGCATCATTTTGCTAGCCCTCTTCTGGACCACGTCCACCCTGTCGATATCCTTGCAGAGGCGAAGCCACCAGAACTGGATAAAGTACTCCAGGTGGGGGTCTTACAAGTGACCAATACAGAGGCAACACAATCTCCCTTCTTCTACTAGAAATCCCCCTCTCTAGGAACCCCAGCAACAGAATCGCCTTGCTACTGCCTTGTCACCTTGAGATAATCAGATATGATCATCCCAAGGTCCCTCTCTTGCTTGGTAACTGTAAGTACCTCCCCCTTCTTATACACAGTCCCCGAGTCTCCCCAACCCAGGTGCAAGACTTTACACTTTTTGGCACTGAAACCCAGCTGCCACTCCCTAAACAACTCCTCCAGTTTCCCCAGATCCCTTTGCATTCTCTCCAACCCCTCCTGGGTGCCCACCCTGTCGCATATTTTTGTGCTATCTACAAGAGACGCACCTTCTCCTTCAGTTCCTCAGTAATGCCACTTGCAAAGACAATGAAGAGGACAGGACCCAGTACCAATCCCTGTGGTCCTCCAACTTTCTCGTCCTCCGAGTGACTGTTGTTTACCACCACCCTCTGCTTCCTATGTTTAAACCACTTAGATACTCAGCTCACCACCTTCTGCCCCACCCCAGGCTGCTAAGTTTCTTTATCAGCCTCCTGTGCGGTACAGTGTCAAAGGCTTTACTGCAGTCCACACAGGCCACATCCCCTGCCTTCCCCTGATCCAGCTCCCTAGTTACCCAGTCAAGGAAATTTATGAGATTTGTTTAACCGCACTCCGTGGAAGTCAGTTGCTCAGTCCACTGCAGCTCCATTTGTCTCCAGGTACTCCATCAGTCCCTCCTTCAGCAGGGACTTCATTAACTTCCCCACCACTGATGAGACACTGACTGGTCTGTAATTGCTAGCCTGCTCCATGCTGCCGCTCTTGTGCAGAGGGACCACATCAGCCCTCCTCCGGTCCTCTGGAATCACCCCATCTCCAAAGAGGCGTTGAATAGTGTTGCCAGAGGGCCATCTAGCACCATGCTTTGTTCCTTTAGTACCCTTGGGTGAATCCCATCTGGTCCCATCGCCTTGTTTTCCTTTAGGGCTTCCAACCAGCATCAGACTCTCTCTTCTGTGAATGGACTTGTGTCTACCCCCCCCCCCCCAAATGCCTGTTAATGCATGTCGGTCCAATCCTCCCCTTCCATCACAAAGACCGAGCAGAAGTATTTGTCTAAAATCTTAGATTTCTCTTGGTCTTTCTCTGCACAGTCCCCTTCGTCTCCTGATTCTCACTATACCACTCCTTGACTTCCTCTTTTCACTCACTTACCTGAAGACGCCTTATCCCCATTTTTGACCTCTGAGCCTTTGCTGCTCTTACCCTCCTTCCTTCCTCCCTTTGTTTATCTAGATATAACTCCAGTACACCATCGTTAGGGTCTCCCTGAACTTCCTGAAAGTTGCTTTCCCCCCCATGCCACCTCAGCCATCTCCTTCAAGAACCACAGTGGCCTCTTTCTCCTCTTAGAAACATAGAATTTGATGGCAGATAAGGACCGCTTGACCCACCTAGTCTGCCCATTTCTCTACCCAACGGATAAGCTGCAGATCCTAGTTAACCAACAGCCTACTTCCTCCTACCCCCCCCCACTAGAATTGCCTTATGTCTGTCCCATGCATTCTTGAATTCCTCACTGTTTTTCACTCTACAACCACCTCAGAAAGGCTGTTCCATGTATCCACAACCCTCTCTGTGAAGAAATACTTCCTCACATTACCTCTGAGCCATCCCCTGCTATCTTCAAATTGTGCCCCCTTGTTTTTGCACATCTCTTTTTCTGAAAGATGCTACCCTCTTGGACTTTGTTGATTCCCTTGAGGTATCTGAAAGTTTTTATCATGTTCCCCCTCCCCTCCTTTCCTCGAGGCTATACATCTTTAGTTCCTTTAGTCTTTCTTCATATGTCTTCTGATGCAGACCCTGCATCATTTTGGTTGCCCTCCTCTGGACAGCCTCCACCCTGTCTATGTCTTTGCAGAGATGGGGTCTCCAGAACTGTACACAGTACTCCAGATGTGGTCTTACCAACTGTCTGTACAGAGGACCAACAACTTCCTGTTTTCTACTGGTGATGCCTCTCCCTATGCATCCCAGTATCCCCCCAGCCCTCCTTACTGCCTTCTCACATTGCTGGCTCACCTTTAGGTCGTCTGATATGACAACCCCCAGGACCCTTTCCATTTTTGTTGTTGTCAGTATCTCACCCCCATTGTGTACTCTTTCCCTGGGTTTTTGTTTCCCAGGTGCATTACTTTGCACTTCTTTGCACTGAATCTAAGCTGCCATACATCTGACCATTCCTCCAACCTTGCCAAGTCCCTTTTCATCCTTTCCACCCACCTTGTGTATCAACCCTGTTGCAGATCTTTGTGTCATCTGCAAAGAGACATACTTTCCCTTCCAGTCCCTCTGCAATGTCACTTATAAAGACATTAAAAAGGACTGGCCCCAGTACTGAACCCTGCGGTACCCCACTAGTAACCCTCCTTTCTTCACTGTGGACTCCATTTACTATTACCTGCTGTGTCCTGTTGTCCAACCAGTGTTTTACCCTGGCTACCACCCTATGACCCACTCCCAGGCTGGCTAATTTGTTTATTAATCTTTTGTGCGGGACTGAGTCAAATGCCTTGCTAAAGTCTAGGTAGGCCTGTCCACAGCCCCTCCGTCCTCTATTGCTTTGGTCACCCAGTCAAAGAAATCAATAAGATTTGTCTGACGTGACCTTCCCGCTGTGAATCCATGCTGCCTTGGGTCCTGTGCCCCACTGGCCTCTAGGTACTCAACAATTCTTTCCTTCATAAGTGATTCCATCATTTTCCCTACCACTGTGGTCAAACTGACAGGTCTGTAGTTTCCTGTCTCTGTCTTGCTCCCACTTTTGTGAAGGGGAATCACATCCGCCCTCCTCCAGTCCTCAGGTACCACCCCATCCTCCCATGATTTATTAAAAAGGGTAGTCAGTGGTGTTACTAGTTCTTGCTTTAGTTCTTTTAAAATTCTGGGTGAATCCCATCAGGCCCATTGCTTTATCCACCTTCAGTTTTAAGAGTTGTTTCAGAACCCTTTCTTCTGTGAAAGGACTAATATCAACCCCTATCCAGAGTGCTTCTATTGACTGGAATAGGTATTTCCCTCTTTTCCATTGTGAATACTGAGCAGAAGTATTGTTCGGTATCCCTGCTTTTTCACTGTCGCCTCTGCCCAACCACCTTCCTCTTTGTTCAGCCTCAGTATCCCTGCCTTAATCTTTCTTTGCTCCCTAATGTACCTATAAAAGGTTTTATCCCCCTTCTTAACCGAGTTGGCTATCTTTTCCTCGGTTTGGGCCTTTGCTATTCTGACTACCTTACCTGCTTCCTTCTGTTTTAACTGGTACAGTTCTCTGTCCTGCTCCTTCTGTGTTTCCTTATACTTCCTGAATGCTGTCTTTTTTCCCTTACCTTCCCCGCCACTTCTTTTGAGAACCATAATGTTTTTTTCTTTCGTTTTGATTTATCTGCTTCACACAAAGACTTGTTGCCTCTGTGATAGCGGTTTTGATGTTTCCCCATTGTTGCTCCACCCCACCTTCTTGCCTGTTTGCTAGTGCTTTTCTGAGGCACTCTCCCATTTTGACAAAATCAGCCGTCCTGAAGTCCAGTACCTTCACTTTTGTGTGGCTTGACTCTACAGCTAAGTTTATTGTGAACCACACTGTTTGGTGGTCACTTGTTCCCAGATGGCTACCCACTTCAAGATCAGAGATCCTCTCTCCATCCCCATTTGAGAGTACCAGGTCTAAGATTGCTCTCTCCCGAGTGGGTTCCAAAACTAGCTGTCTGAGGCATGCCCCTGTAGGGCATCGAGAATGGCCCTGCTCTTGGATGCAGCTGCAGCAAAGGTGCTCCAGTCAACATCTGGCATGTTCAGGTCCCCGTCAGCAATATCTCCTCTTTCTCTGCCATCCCAAGGATGCCTTCTATCATTTCATTATCCATTTCTTCCCTGAGGCGGGGTCTGTATACAACCCTGTGCGGATTGGAGCCATTTCCAGTCTCCAGGGTGACCCACAGTGCCTCCTCTCCTCCCTGTTTACCCTTTAGTTCTGTTGCTTTTATCCTTCCTTACATAGAGAGCTACTCCTCCTCTTCTTCCCTCCCTGTCCCTTCTGTAGATTGTGTGACCTGGTATGTTGACATCCCAGTCATGGTTCTCTGTGTACCATGTTTCTGTGACTGCCATAATATCCAGGCATCCCTCTTCCATCAAGGCCACCATTTCAGGGAGCTTTTTACCTAGACTACGGGCATTGGTACTCATTACCCTCCATTTTTTTATGGCTTTATTTCTTTTTGCCCCATCCCTGTCTCTACTGCCTTTGTCTTTTTCTCCATTTACCCCTGCCCTTCTCCCTATCAACTGCTCTATTTTGGTGCTTACCTCACTAATTACCCTGATTATTCTGGGGGGGCTAGGATTTCCTTCTCCTCTTCAGTGTCTCCCTTGGCTAGTTTAAATGCTTGCCACTGAAGCATTTAAACCTATCACCTAGGATCCTGGTTCCCCTCCAGGATAGATGCAGACCATCGTGCCTGTATAGGCCTGCATCCCTCCAGGTGGAGCCCCAGTCCCCAATGAAGCCAAATCCCTGAGCTCTGCAGCAGCTTTTCAACCAGTCATAGAATCCCATGGTGTGGAGTGCCCTAGCCTCATCCATGCCATAGACAGGTATCACTTCCGAGAAAGTTACTGTGTGTGCTACTTGTCTAAGGCCCCTCCCCAACTCCACAAACTCCTGTTGTACTGCTCTGATTCCATTCTCAGCCAGATCATTCGTCCCTAGGTGGATAATGACATCCAGCTCCTCCCTTGTCACTGCTCCCACGATCTGAGGATTCATTTCTCTCCTCCAAGCCTTGGTGCGGGCAGGCACCACCTCCCTTCCCTTCCCTCCCCAGTTCTACCCCCTAACAACTGAGTCACCCACCTCGGAGTTGTTTCCTTCCCTGTGGGGTCCTGGGCCACCCTCCTGTGGGTCTCCATTGTGGAGGTTCCCAGCATCCTCCTTGGTCTCACTGGGTTCCTCCACAGAGGAACTATGCTTTGCCAGAGTGGCGAATGAATTGTGGAGAGGCACAACTGGAGGGATGTGCCTCTTTTCCACCACCCTCACCCTCCCTGAGCCCACCGTGGTCCAACCACTCCTCTTTCTTGGCAACCTCTGAGGTAGTGGCGGTGGCCTGGGTGGGGGAGCAGGTTTCCCAAATCCTTGCCAGGTCAGCATGGAGATGAACAACCTCCTCCCTCAGACCAGAAAGGTGCCTGCAAACAGGGCAGCAATGTAGTTTCCAGAATGTCTCCCAGAAGACTGCAACTCCACAGCCAGTGCATTGCACCACTCTCCACATGTCTGTGTCCCTTTCAATTACAGATGCTTTTTGGTTTTTTGTTCTTGTTTTAGTGTGTGCAAGCTTGTGAGTGCCTGTACCCCCATTCAGTGTGCTGTGCCTTTAAGGATATGAACAGGTGTATGTTGTTAGCAGTTTTGAGGAAGTGATGTCAGAGCCCTGCTATAAAGGAAGTTATGCACTTGGGGTGAGTGGGGTGATGGGAGAGGTGGGGTGGTGGGAGTAAACCACTTTACTACCTTTAACAGCTTGCTGTTACCTTGAGTTATTCCTCTTATTTTTTCTATTGTGCCTCCACTCCCTCCCCCGCTACCCCCTCCACTTCAAGGTATTTCTTTAGGCAGTCTCCCCATTCTTTAAAATCTGCTCTCCTGAAGTCAAGGGCTCTCATCCTAGTGTGACTTTTCTCCTGTCCAATCTGTATGCCAAACCACACTGTACAATGATTGTTTGTACACAGGGAGCTACCCACTGTGATGTCTGTAATGCTGATCTTGTTCCTAAGTACCAGATCCAGCACTGCCCATCTCTAATGCGATCTGTATGCAGCTGCCTGAGAAATACCCACTGCAGGGAGTCTAGGATAGCCCTGCTCCTAGTTGTAGCTACTTGACCAGGGTCGTTCCAGTCTATATCCAGCGGATTAAAGACTCCTCATAATTACCACTTCCCATTTGCTTGCCATTTTGTCTGTGGCCTCCCCCAAACCATTTCCAATTCCTCCCCTTGTGCTGGTGGCCTGTACACCACCTCTATGCAGATAACGGCTCCAGACCCTATCTCTAGGTCAACCCAAAGAACTTCCAGCCACTCCTTTTCACCAGTCTGTCCTTGTATTTCCATGGAATTATACATTCCCTTCCACATAAAACACCCCCCATCCATTCCTTTTGAAACATGTTGTAACCTAGTATAGCTTCCCAACTATAGTTGTCAGTACACCATGATTCTGTTACGGCCAGCAGATCCAGGTCTGCCTCTGCAATGGTAGCCTCAAGGTCAGGAAGTTTATTTCCTAGGCTCCTTGGGTTGTCACATTTCCGGGGGGGGGCATTCACTGACTCCAGTGCCTCCCCTCTTGAATAGTTTAAATGCCCATTAAAGTAGCGATTAAACCTTCCACCCAGGACTGCCATTCCCATTCTGGATGGGTGGAGGTCATCTCATCTGCACAGGCCTTTATCCCCCCAGATAGGACTCCACTCCCAGATGTAGCCAAACTTTTCCTCCCTGCACCATGACTTCAATCAGTCGTTGAAAACTGTGGTGCGGTGCTCCCTCTCCTCCCCCTGGCCGTACACAGGCAGCACCTCAGTGACGGCCACCGTGCATGCTACCCGCTTCAGGCCCCTCTCCACCTCCCTAAACCTATCCTGCACCACCCCTGCTGCATCCCCTAACAGGTAATTTGTCCCCAGATGGACAATGACATCCTGCTTCCCCTTCTGCCCCACCACCCTAGCAATCCTAAGGATCCGCTCCCCATTCCTCTGTGTCGGGCACCAGGTAAGCATCTCACCTCCTTCCTGCCCTCCCGTGGTGTTCCCAAAACTACCCCCTAACAACTGAGTCCCCCACCAGAAGTTGCTTCCTCTTACGCTGGGGTCCTTGGCCTCCCACCTTGGAACCTCTACTCTGAAACAACCCCACATCCTCCCTTGCCTCTACCATGGATGCCTTGTCTCAAAAGTCCGGCCCCGCCAGAGTGGCGAAAGAGTTGTGTAGTGGAACCAGCCAAGTGATGTGTTCCCTTCCTCCCACCTTTACCCTCCCGAAGCCCACCACAGCCAAGCTGACCTTCCCTCCTAGCACCCTCTAAAGCAACGGCGGAGGACCTGGTGGCCCCTGGGTAGGGGAAGAGTTCCCAAAATCCTAGCCAACTCGGCCTGGAGTCTAGAGACCTCTTCCCTCAGCCCAGAGAACTGCGCACAGATGGGGCAGCACCTCAGTCTCCAGAAGGTCTCTCTGTAAACTGCCACTCAACAACCACTGCACTGCATCACTCCCATCATTCCCAAATCTACTGTCTCTATGACCTGAAAAAGGACTTATGCCCTTACCCCAGATAGACCATTTCTTGAGTTCCCTTTTTTTTTTGATTCCATTACCCCTTGTTGCTATACCCTAAGTAGCTTACTAATTTGCTTTCCCCTTAAGCTGTTAATGAGACTCTACTAGCTCTTCTCCTTTGTACTCTTACCCTAGACAGGGTATTATTAGCTTCCCCTATTCCCCCCCAATCCCTTTATATTCCTACCCTACATAGGGTGTTGCACCACCTATTCCCAACTTATGGTCTGCTGTCTACCCTCCACCATTCCCTACAGTGAATGTTACAACAGGCGTGACCAGGTACCTTACCTTAGTCAACTGCCAGAGTCCCCTGCATCTTCCTACTGACACCTACCAACACTGAAGACGGCAATCTTACATCTGTTCCATTCCTATGCTGTTCCACTGGCGTGATGGGATACAAACATGAATATTTCTTTAGAATCCACCCTCCTAAAGTCCAGGACCCTCATCCTCATATAGTTAGCCTCTGTTCCTGTCTTTATGTTAAACCACACTGTACAGTGATCACTGGTACCCAAGGGACATCCTACAGTTATGTCTGGAGGCTGACACAGTCAATTCTATTCCTCCCTATCCATCATCAACATTGTGATCTCACAGACTGCAACATCCCTAGTAACCAAGAACAGCCAGTGAACCTGGTTCAGAAGTGAGCCTGGGTCATCAGGGGTTGACCGGGAGCGGGGGGGAAATGTGCACCCCAGAGGATGCACTACTCCAAGGAGGGAGGACTCCACTCAGACACTGCCACCTGGGTGACCACAGGAGGCAGTGCAAAGGAGCTGTGATGGGTGGGTGCTTCCTGGCCAGGATGTTTTCCTGCTTGCATGCAGACGTCCACTCGGCCCTAGCCCATGAAGCACTCAGGGGAGGGGACCAACAAGGGAAGAAAAACACCTTCTTGCCTGCAGCAGCATGACAGAACCTCTCCTTCGCAGGCCCGCACCACTTACCAGGCTCCCAACCACAACCTAGCTCTAACACCTCCCGAGCTTGAGGTACGCAGGAGTCTCTGCCACAGGGGAGGGGGAGTAATCCGTGGGGCACTAACCGATCAGAAGGTAAGTCCTATGGACAAGAGGTGATGGGGCTAGGAGGACAGGACAGCCCAAGACAGTCAGGAAGGATGAAAAAAAGTATACTAAATTCAAAAAGGAGGAGAGGTACCACTTTTGGGAGGACAGTGGGGATTTATGGGTCAGAAGGCTCTTCAAGGGTGATGGCCTTCACCTGTCAAAAGAGGGGGCCAGTGCTCTAGAGCAGAAGTCTGATGTTTACATTGGACACTTAAAATCTACTGTGGGGGACAGGAAGGCCAGGGGACCAGGGGAACCACCACAAAGGGAAAGCACATGGGGAGCCTAGTTAGGGCTCCCCTGAACAGGGGACCAGTAGAAGCAAGGTGGGTAACAGTAAGACTCAAGTTCTAATTAGGTTAGCGGAAGAGGCCAATGAGGAAAGAAATTAAAGACTAGGAAAAAACAAGGGGGGAATCAGGAGAAAGATGGAAAGGGGTCTGCCTCAATGCCAGGCATCTAGGAAATAAAAAACACTGAGCTTCAGGCAATGGTGGCAGACACTGAGATGGATCTAGTAGCCATCTCAGAAACTTGGGCAAGAGAATAACAATCAGGACCAAACAGTAACAGACTACACTATCTTTAGACAGGCTAGAGGAAAAGGTAAAGGAGGAGGCACAGCCCTATATATCAGACAGCACACAGAGGCAGTGGAGGATGGAAACATCTGGGGAGGTGATGCGGAAACAGAATCGCTGTGGTTGTGGGTTCAGCTCATGGCATTCTCAGGAAACTACAAGTGGTGGTGATCTACAGACCTCCAGGACAGGGAAAAGAGAAAGATAAGGAGCTAGGGGCAGAACTAGAAAGGAGGGTGGCAAAGGGGGAGGTGGTGGTGGTGGGATATCTAAACCTGCCAGATAGTGACTAGGTCATTCCAGCAGCCAGGAGCTCCAGAAGTCAGGCACTATTGGATATATTACTGGACTGCTTGCTGGTGTAGCTAGTTATGAAACCCACTAGGCAGGCTATCATTCTCAATGTGGTGCTCACCAGCTCGAAGAGGTAGGAGGAGTGAGGGTACAGGAGCCACTAGAATCCAGCAACCGTAACTCTATATGATTCAATCTGGCCCTTGGGACAAGTAAGCCCTCATCAAAGGCTGAAATCCTAGGCTTCAGAAGGATAGACTTCAACTGATGAGGGAGCTAGTCCAGGACAAGTTAGTCAGAGTGGACAGTATCAGAGATCTGGAGAAAGATGAGGAGTAATCAAGGGGGCCATTCTCGAGGTAACAATGTCTTGCATGAAAACGGTAATCAAAAGAAATGGGTACAAGAGACCAATATGGTTCTCTGGAAAGGTCAGGGAATTAGCAAGAGCCAAAAAGAAGGCCTTCACCAGGTACAAGGAAAAACAAGGGAATGAAGAATGGGCAGAGTACCAAATGAGAACAAGGGAAGCCAAAAGGGTGGTCAGAGATGCAAAAGCAGACACAGAGCTATGTATTGCAATGGGGGTCAAAGGTGGAGGAGGAATTGTTAGGCTAACAGAGGGAGGCAGGGTAATTGAGGGGGACAGGCAGAAAGCAGCCATTTTTAATGACTAATTTGGCTCCATATTCACAATGGAAGACAGTGGGCTTCTGCCAGAGAGTGGCATTAAGGCAACTGTAAGGGGGATCCCCGACATGAGGCGGCAAGTATTTACCTGTGAAAGGGTTTGGAAAGGGCTAGCAGCCCTTAAAATGGATAAGGCCCTGGAGCCAGTTGGGATGCATCCAAGGGTGCTCAAGGAACTGGCAATGGAACTAACAGAACACCTGGTGGAGCTATTCAGTATCTCAGTTCAGAAAGGGTTAGTTCAGAAAGACTGGAAGGTAGCATACGCAGTCCTGCTCCATAAAGGGGGGGAGACGAGAAGCAACCAGGTGGGGGGGGCGTGGCTAGCAGTCGAGCTGTGTGCAGCATATTTCTACAGCTCCTCATCTGAGCAACTTTAACGGCCATAAACAATCTTTTTTTACAAGACGATCCCTTTTTCTTCGGCTCTAAATTATAGAGAGTGTTGCTAGGGCTACTACCAGATATAAAAATTTTAGCTCCACGACCTCCGGCAAAAAGACCATGGGCCGTACTAATAAAGCAGGAGCACCTTTGGAAGGAACCCGCCAGAGAGAGATGAAAGCAGGTGGCAGTAAGGATCCCCATCCCAAAGGACAGGAACATGAAGAGCCCCAGCCATCCAATGCGGCACTTTTACAAGCGATCCAAGGGCTGGATCGAAAGATCAAGGAATTCAGGTCCGAACTTGAGCAACTCCAATACAAGGTAGACACAGTGGCAGAGGAAGCAAAGGGAGTAACACGGAATGCCGACAAGGCCCTCATGGCGACGGCAGGTCTAACCAGAGAAAATGATCTACTTAGGAGATGATTGGAGAATTTGGAACATGCAGCAAGAGCCATGCATCTCCGTCTCTTGGGGTTACCAGAGGAGGCAGAAGGGGAGCACCCGATAGCTTTCTTGCATCAGTGGTTAAAGGACTTATTGCAAACAGAACAACCCTTTGAACTAATTAAGGCCTACTGGATCAATCCTCGTGGCAGCCGTCGCAGGGCAGCAACTGGCTCCGTGTTACCACGTACTCTTATGCTTGTTTTTCATTCAACGACAGATAGAGATTTTTTACTGCAACAGGCTAAAAATCTTGCTACTTTGTCCTGGAATGAGTGCAAGATGCACCTATTTCTGGATCTAAGTTATGCCACGAGAATGCATCGAAAGAAACGTTTTTTTTTTTTTTTTTAGTTGTTTAACCAGGAGTAGCACACTAAGCTGAAAGCTTTTTTACAGGTGCATCCTGGGAGCACAGGGAAGTTAAGTGACTTGCTCAGAGTCACACAGTATGCAAGTGGAAGCTATGGGATTCAAACCCAGGTCTCGTCTGCTGGATGTCATCAGATTTGCAGCTCAGAGCCTTAAACCACTGTGCTATACTGCCTCCCTGCTTTGATGGCATAAGGGCAAAACTACGTTCCTTGGGGATCCACCATGTACTTCTGATGCCTGCCAGCCTCAGGATAGTTTACGAGGGTAAGACTTAATTTTTGGAGTCACTGGAAGCCTCCAAACGCCTAGATAAAATAGAAATTCAATTTGCAGCAAGAGTGGAGGCTACAGACTCTGAGGAGGAACTGGCGACATGAACTGTCTACAAGACGTTATGTTCTTTAATATGACTGATAGAGGGGAAGAGAAAGAACCGTTTTATGCTCAGAGAAAATGTTAATGTTGCGACCCCTTTTCCACTTTTACTTTTAAATAGTGCTCATTTATTGAACAAATGTAGGATGGAACAGGAAGAGGGCCTTTTCATATTTAGAGACGGACTGGGTTGGGGAAAGTTCTGTTCAAATGCTGTATTACCCTTAAAAAAAAAAAAAAAAAAAAAAAAAGTTCTTTCTTGCTTTTGGTCATTTATGGCTCGAATAGTTAAAATCAGATCAAAATGTGGGGCTGTTAATGTGGTTTTCTTAATAATACTAATTGCAATGATCATATGGTTATGAAGGTTTAACAGTTTTCTTGCTTGGATCACTCAGATGCGGTAAACGGGGAGGGGGGAATGGCTGCATATATATTCTTACTGCTGCTGATTAAAAATGGGGATGTTAGCCCTTACACAGGGTGTACGATATGTTGTTCCAATCCAGGACACCCCTGCTCATGGCCATATATGCCATTTTAGGCAAAATGTAATTGTTGGACATAGAATATATAGACTATATATACTGGGAATATAATTGACATGTATTCTCCGGCTATCCCCCCAAGTGCAGTAACAACAACAGGAGGGGCATTGGATGTAATGCAACTGTAAAAATGATGTTTGAAAGTCATCTACATGTATGCCTACCTGTAGGTGTTGAAATGTAATGTGATATGTTATATAAAATCAATAAAATAGAAGTACAAAAAAAAGAAGCAACCAGGTAATTACAGACCTGTCAGTCTTATGTCTATTGTGGGTAAACTGATGGAGACACTAGTCAAAGAGGACCTCGTAAACTACCTGGAGAGCAATGGACTCCAAGACAGTAAATGGCACAGGTTCGCAGTAGGAAGGTCTTGTAAGACCAACCTAATAGTATCCTTTGACTGGGTAACAAGGGCAGTGGATAAGGGCCATGCTGTGTATTTACTCTACTTTGATTTCAGTAAGGCTTCTGACGTGGTGCCTCAAAGAAGGCTGCTGAAGAAGCCATAGGATCTGGGTACAGCGAAAGGCACAATTGAATGGGTGAGAAATTTTGTGGAAGTCAACTAGGAAAAGAGGGAGGTCACAGTGGGGTGCCACAAGGATCGGTTCTGGGTCCAGTCCTTTTCAGTATGTTCATCAGCGACATGGGAGAAGGAGTCCAAGGCAAGATGCACCTCTTTGCAGACAACACTAAACTCTGTGGCAGGGCAGACAGTGAGGAGATGGTTACGGAGATGCAGAGAAACTTTCAAAAGCTAAAGAGGCGGTCAAAGATTTGGTGGTTTAAATTAATTGCCAAAAAGTGCAAGGTGATGCAAACAGGAAACAAGAACCCGAGGGCAGAGTACTGGATGGGGGGTTAAAGCTGTACATGACCTCTAAGGAAAGAGACTTAGGGGTCATCATCAGTGACTCCCTACAACAATCAAACCAGTGTAACAAGGCCAATGGTAAGGTAAAACAGGAAGCTGGGGTGTATAAGAAGGGGTACTAACAGCAGAAGGAAAGAGGTATTACTGGTGAGGCCCCACCTGGAGTACAGTGCTAAGTTCTGGAGCCCTCACTTGAGGAAAGATAAGGACAGGCTGGAGACAATGCAGTATAGAGTTACCAAAATGAGTCAGTGGCCAGCAGGGCAGATCTTACAGATCGGTCAAGGCACTGAACATGTACTCAGTGGAAAACAAAACGAGTGAAGGGAGATATGACAGAAACCTTCAAGTTATCGAAAAGAATGAACAAGGTAAATTGCGAGGAACTATTCAGCATAAGTAGCAGATCAAGAATATGAGGCACGAATGGAAAGTGACGGGAAAATTCAAGAAGGAAGTGAGAAAGATTTATTTTACAGAAAGGGTGGTGGAGCTGTGGAACAATCTGCCAGCGGACATAAGAACATAAGAAAAGTGTCAACAGATGGGGACTGTGTGGTCCATCTAGTCTAACCAAGGTGGCTACCCCTCCATTATATATTTTTTGAAAGTTGCCCACATTGCCTGTCCCAAGTGAGTTTGAATTCCCTTACTGTCTTTGATGCCAACACTTCTGGTAGCAGGCTGTTTCATGGGGAGTCTATCACTCTCTCGGTGAAACAGTACTTTCTAGAGTTGCTTTTAAACTTGCCTCTCACCAGACGTAAGCTGTGCCTTCTTGAACGCGCCACCCTGTGGCACTAAAACTATCAGTGGGTTCAAACACGGCTGGGACAGAGTGAAGGGCTCAGTTGTTGTTCAGGGTAACAAGGGTAGGGTGGGGAGCATGGGGGTGGGTAGTGTGGGTTAGAACCCTGCATGGACAACAGGTCTCAGGTTTGTTAAGAGTTTATGGGCAGACTGGAGGGAGCACTGGTCTTTTTCTGCCATCACTGTCTATGTTTCTATGTAACAACGGACTACTTTTGAAAATTACTACCATTTTCTGCCTGCTATTTCTTGGTGCTACTAGCTCTTTAAATCATGTCAGCAACCATTTCAGGGAATCCTCACATTTTCACCTGGGTGGCCATTTTGTATCAAGTTAAGCAATGGATGGATCGGACATCATATAGAGCTACTTGGGATAATCGGTTCAACATAAAGTGATGTCACTAAGGAGCAAGCCGTACGTTGTCAATTATGGCTTGCTCCTCAGTAATGCCACTTTCTGTTTCAAGAGGCCATGAAATGACTGCTGCCTTCATTTAATTTACAGATGATTTAATATTAATTTATCAGGACTCCTGGCACCTACGGGAAGCCCACCACCTTGTCTAAAGGAGTTCAGAGGGCTGTGGGTTCAGTTCCCACATCTGGCACTTGGGTTAATATCCCAATACTGACACTGTAGTGCAGCATGAGAGGGGTGCTGCAGTTCTGAGGTGCCATCTTTCGGACGAGACGTTAAACCTTGGTCCCATCTGCCTGGATTGGTGGTAGTTCAGGTGGATGTTAAAGATCCCATGGCACTTCTCGAAAAGAGTAGAGGAATTTTTTATTATAACGTTCAAATGCAAAAAGAGGAAGATACACAATAATACAATTACAAAAAGTAAAGGACAAAGCACATGAAACTGAAAAACAAAACCGAAATACAATAGTGCAGTTAACAAAGCTTTGTAAACAGAAACCATGAAGAAACTTCATTACCCTCCTCTCCCAACAAAAATGGACAAGATCTATCCAATCTTGTCCTTCAAAAAGGGGACAACATTCCATCTAGACTTCCAAACTGATTCTGAATAAACCTGTCTGTCATGTAGAAACTGAGAGCGTAATTCATGCTCAAGGGACTGGATAATCTGTAAAGAAGCAGTCTCAATTTGTGGTAGAAGAAATTTGCATCTACATTGCCGTAAGATTAATTTTATACATGTAAAAACAAGTCTCAGTGTACCTTTGTCAAATTCAGGAAATTGTAAGGAAAAAACCCCAATCAATTCCATATAAGAGATTTGTTGCCATCTAGCATCACCCCATTTTTGTGACAACTGCCAAAAATCTATAGCAGAGGGACAAAAAATATAAAAATGTTCCATAGTTTCCAGTTCGGTAGAAAACAACAGTTGAGGACAAGTACGGTCAGAAACACTTTTATGCTTTGCATTATTCCGAACTGGAAGTCTACCATGGCAGCATAACCAAACTACATCCTAGGGGAAGTCCGAACATCCAATAAAGTTTGAATAATACACTGGTGAAAAGTACAATCAATGCCACCAAAGGTAGGGACAGAAATATAATGGAGCGTTTGTACTGACCTATATACCTCCTTTCATGGTTTACCAATGACTTGTAGAGGGGACAACTTCCACTTTCTCAATTTACAAAGGACTGGT
Organism: Neoceratodus forsteri; assembly: GCA_016271365.2. Lineage (NCBI taxonomy): Eukaryota > Metazoa > Chordata > Ceratodontiformes > Ceratodontidae > Neoceratodus > Neoceratodus forsteri. The sequence continues at coordinate 201,120,316 of JADMNL010000025.1, forward strand.
TTGAAAAAATGTGGAACAGACCGAAAGGCTTTAGGAAGGCCAGTCGGATTAGACCAATTCAGAAAAAAATGTCTATAGCAGCTAAGTGCCAAAAGAGCCCATAATGCTGAAGATGGAGCATCTCAGTTCCATAAATTGTAATGAAAAAATATACTAAAAAATGACTTACAGGATTCAAAAGAGCCAACCTTCCTTTATTTACCAGTAAATATAATACCTCCCTCTTAATGGGGTTCAACCTACTACCCCATATTGTTTGAAAAATCAAACTCAACAAAACCACCTCTAATGAAGTGGGGATCGGATAAACCATGCTAAGGTACATAAAGATGGGAAGAAAAAAAAAACATTTTTAATAAGGATACCCTCTTCTTCTTGGTCAGTTGCCAGGATTTTCAGAGCATAAACTTATTTTTTTCCAATGTCCAATTTAGCAGTCCAATTCACCAAAGAGTTGTCACCCCTACCAAAAGTAATGCCCAAGATAGTCAAGTCATTACAAGAAACAGAGATCCCCCTAATATTGGACACAACCTTCGTAGAGGGACTCAATATATATCCTTTACTCTTGCTCATATTCAAAGAAGCACCAGCTACACCCGCATAAGTGTGCACCACATCCAGAGCATGGAAAGCTGAAGTAACATCTTGTGTAAGGAGACACACATCATCTGCATATGCCATTACTTTAATGTCAAAATCAGCAGTTAGCGGACGGACCCCACGAAAAAGAACCGTCTGTTACAAGCTGCGTAATAAGGGATCCAAACAAAAAACATAAAGAAGGGGGCTCAACGGACAGCCTTGACAAACCCCTTTCGTGATCCATACATACGACCCCAAATGTCCATTAACCAACAGAATAACCATGGCAGCAATATAGAAAAGAAACAACCACGTACAAAATAGTTCAGGTATACCATAATGAGCCAAAACCTTAAACAAAAACTTAAGTGAAACTTTATCAAAAGCTTTTTCCTGGTCAAGGGAAAGGAGATATCCATGCAATAAATCATCCTTATCCTGCTCAACCAGTTCCCTAATAAGCAATAAATTATTTGAAATATTACAACCAGGGACAGAACAGGTTTGAACTGACACTATTAAGAATGGGGATACAGAAGCCAATCTCAAGGTCAAAATTTTCATCAATATTTTAAAGTCAACATTAAGAAGACTTAAAGGCCTCCAAATACCAATGTCACTCCTTAGTCCCTTTTTATATAAAAAAAATCTGGATAGCAGTACAAAAATGAAAATTAACAGTGGAGGAGGATAACATCCAGTTATAAACAGTGAAAAGAATATCAACCATGATAGTCTGAAAATGTTTAAAGAATTCAACAGTAAGGCCATATAGGCCCGGTGCAATATTATTTTTTAAGGACTTAACAGCAGTAATAATTTCAAGTTTGGATATCGGGGCTACCAATGAATCCCTCAACTCAGATGGGTCAACAGGGGAAGGAAAAGTATCCAAATATCTTTGAATATCATCATCGGAGTCATCCACCCTAGCATGAACACCCGTAAATACTGCTGTACAACACCCAAAATCTGTCTGGAATCTGTAACAACGTTACCATGTGGGGTACATAAAGATGTCATAATCCTAATCTCCTTTCTCTTCCTGCAACTGGCAAAGACATCACCACCTGAAAATTTCCCTAGGGTATAGATTCTATACTCATGTAGCAAAGAAGAAGCCCTAGAGTAAGGCAGATCTGTCATTTCCTGTTTGATATTGGCTATATAACTATGGTTAACAGATAAACCCTCATTAATGGTACAGTATAGCTTGGCTAACTGCACCCGAAGAGTGAGATATCTCTGATACTGTTGAGAATGTTTGGAAAAAGCCAACTTCTTTAGCAAAGATTGCAAGCCCACCTTAGTGTCCACCCACCAGAGACTAAGATCAGGTTGTAAACACGCCATAGACATCCTTGCCTTCAGGAATTCAATAATTTCAACACAAGTAGAAGAAGAAGCCAACAAAGTATTATTAAGTTTCCAGTAACCTTTACCAATGACAACAGGGTCATCTAGGCTCACGGTTACCGATAAAATGGTATGATCAGATATTTGCAAGGGCAAAATCTTAGCATTATAAACCCTGACAAATTGTGAGAGAAAAACCAAATCAATCCTAGTGGAGAGGGCATCTTTATAAAAAGTGCACCCTCCAGTAGGGTGGACCATCCTATAGGCATCCGAAAGCCCAGCATTCAGAATAATACTATTCAGACAGTTGGTGTCACAAAAATCCTTCTGTGTTTTGGCCCCTTTATCACGCTTATCCGCTACACAAATAAAGTCCCCAGCCCAGATTATATGCTTAGTGGTAAACAAATAAGGACAAATATCATTAAATAAATGGACACTGTCTTTCTTGGTTAGTGGGGCATAGATGACAGTAAGTCTCCAGCTGGCACCAGAAAAAGATACATCCAAAAGAAACGCCCTACCAGGGGAAATGTCTGTGACCCTAGAAATACGATAATGATCCTCACAAAAAAAAAAAATTCCCACCCCCTCATAGAAACATAGAATTTGACAGCAGATAAGGACCACTTGGCCCACCTAGTCTGCCCATTTTCCTACCTAACAGATAAGCTGCAGATCCTAGTTAACCAACAGCTTACTTCCTCCTACCCCCCACTAGGACTGCCTTATGCGTGTCTCATGCATTCTTGAAGTCCCTCACACACATCAGTACCATCAGAAAAGTATGAAGGACCCCAGCACCACAACCTACGTGCAGCAGTGATGAGGGAGGCAGTATTCAGTCTCGTATCCTGCAAAAAAATAATGTTAAATCCCAGATCACGTAGGACAGAAAAAGAAAGAAGTCTCCGCTTAGCATTTTTTATACTGTTAACATTAACAGTAGCAATTCTCAATGAAGAATTAGAGAGTATAAAATAGGAGAAAAATAGTCAAAGCAGGAAGAGTCATTCAAGAAACCCTACCACGCCTAGTACTCTTACGTGTAGAACAACCCCTAGTGACCTTTTGGGAAGGAATCGGTGTCAAATCACTATCCGAATCGGAGGAAAAAACCTGTTGTGAAGAAACTGCAGAGGAAACTGCGGAATCTTCATCCAAATCAGAACCAGAGTGTAATTTCGAGAGAGGGTCGAATTTATTCTGGACATGGATACCAGTGGGAGACACAACAGATTTGGGAATCTTAGGGAGAGATTGGGACTGTTTCAAGGTTCATTTCCTAGTAGTTACAACTGAGGCCAGTGGAGACATCATGATAATAGGTTCTGCAGTGGAGGGAACTAACCCGGGGTCGAGGAAGAAGCCTGGGGCGAGTCAATACTGCATTCCATGTCAACGGAATCTTGTATTACCGGAGACAAGGGAGGCTGCACAAGAGGAGGAGGAGGTGGAGCAGCTGGGGGGGGGGGTCATGCAAAGGAGTCTCAATCTGTGCAACTTGCAAAGCGTCAACCAATGAGGCGGTGCGTAAGGCCTTCTGGGAAGCTATGCTGTTTTTCTGTGCTTGTACAATAACAGAATCCTGGCAAGGCTGGTCAGACCTACTGTGAGAGGCCCAAGGGCAAGACTGGTAGATATGACCCCGTTCCTCACATAAATTACACATCATCTCTCATTTTGACAATCTGAACTAGAATGTCGAAACTCTAAACATAAATTGCAGCGTAACCTATCACAAGTGGAATTTAAATGTAGAGCAGAGCCACACTTGAATCAGGTTTTGGGCTGGCCTGCATAAAAACAATGACCCCTTTCAACGGCCCCCCAAAAAAACAACTGGGAAGGTGTTGAGGACCAGTATTAGTGGATTTAAGCCTGACTTTATATTTCCAACCCCCTGTCCAGATATGTTCATCATCCAAAATGGGCTGTGGAGGGCCTAAAAGGACACAGCACTGTTGGAGCCAATGGTAAACATCATGCACTGCAACACATTCATTCCGAAAAGGAACAGCAACAAACTGAATCGCAGGCTTTGTCAGGGGTATAGTTCTAAAGGGGAACCATAAAGCAGAGGATTTAACTTTCTCATATTGTAACCAAAACCTGTCAAGTCCTTGAGGAGTTTTGAAGCTCACACCATACATGGTATCACCGGATGCATGTATGAGGGCATAAAGTTCATTAGAAAAGAAACCCAGAGAGTCCTTAAGCAGCTTTCTACCCACATAAAGCCTATCCGATGGGGTTTCCAAGCCTCCTAAACACTGGAGTCACACAGCATTCCGACGTTGTGCAGGAAGGAGCTGATGAGAAAAAGCATATTTTTGTCTAAAAGAGGCCCAGGTAGATTTAGCAGTTTCAGCCGCCATCGCTGCAGGGTTAGGCAAGTCATGATCCATTTGGTCTCCCCATGTACAAGGTCTACTACTAGGCCCTTCATCACCTGAACCCTTATCCAGATCCACAGAAATGGGGGGAGAAGAAACTTTACAGGACACTTCAGAAACAGCAGCATTCTGCGTCAAAACAGCAGAAACATGTTCCAAAGGTGCAGATGAAGCAGAAAAAATATCCAGAGTCCCACCCTGAATACGCTGAAATCCCTTTCTGGGGAACCCAGTAAGGGACTATGAGAGGGGTCCGGTAACCAGTTTCCAAGTGGTGATTTCTTCCTGCCCGCTTGCTGTAGAGAAATTGCAAGAGCCACAGGTAAGGTAGGGGTTGAAAGTTCAGAAATTAAGGTACCCGTAGGAGACGCATTATGCCCAGGGGAAGGTACGACAGAAACAGTCGTAGAAGAAAAACCGACAGGACTTCTCTGGTCGGAGGAAACAGGAGGCAAAGCAGGACATTGTGTGGAGCATACAAGGGGATTCACCACACCAGGAGCCGACAAATGTGTATCCGTCTTACAGAGTCCTCCAGAAAACACCATCTGAGGCTTGTCAACAATAACACCATTACGAGGGATCTCTACCACAGGAACCGAGTCAGGAGTCATTGCATGTAGGGAATCTAACTTAATTTCTGTACCAGCCAACGGCTCGATACTCGGAGGTAGCACAGCGTCTGGAGTAGGCACAGCTGGAAGTATGTCAGGAGCAGCCGTACCTTGCAAAGCCGGAGTTCCTCCGCGGTTAAGGAGAGAAAGAACATACGAAGGGTTAGACTCACAAATCCATCACAGCCATGCACTTTCAGAAGTTGCTGCATCCTGTAGAGAAATATCATCCATAACAGGAACGTTGCAGGCAGACACAGTCAGGTTATCACACAAAGTGCTCTCCACAGAATCATCAGCAGCAAACAAAATCTCCTTAGCTGGACCTGCAGGGAGTGAGATCTGCTCTCCTGCAGGGCTACCAGCAGACTGACAGCCGTCCGACACAGAGGCCATGAGAACAGCAGCTCCCCCTACCAAAGAGCAGGGGAAGTTTTTATTAAAACAAACACACACTTTTTTTCCAAAACAAAAACAAATCACACAGTCATTATGATATCCATATTATCTACCCAATTCCAGTAACATTTTTCCACAGCTCTCTTGCTTTCTCTTCTCCCCATAATTTACATTCATCTTGAAAAATGTTATCTACTTCATCTTGAAACTTAAAAAATCCTGTACAGTCAAATCCTTATTCTGCAAAAATCTTGAGCATCTGTTTTGCCATACAGACCATTTCAAAACTGCCAAAATAACACAGACTGTATTTTTATTAACTTTTTCCCATTCTTTTAACTGACCATAGATCAAAATCTCGTATGTCATATTTTTAATAGCTTGCATCCCCCAATAACTGGCTACCATACCCCAAAAAGGTTTAATAAAATCACATAAAAAAAAAATGCTGCATGCTTTCCTCTTTTGTCCCACAATCTCTTTCTCCACATATTCTTTGCTCCATTTTTTTATGTTTATGGTTACCTCTCACGTTTAACTTCCCATGACTACACATCCATACTACATCTTTCATTTTTCCCAGAATTCTTTTTTCTAATGTAACAGCTAAAATTTCCTGCTCTTTTATTCCTTTTTCTACCTTAAAAACTTGTTTTTCCCAGAAATTCCTCTCCATAACTTCTTTATACATCTGTTTTCTGTTACCCCTAATTAGTGCATCCACTGTTACCCCCCACTGGGTTAAATACTTCTTTCCAATTTCCATATATATTGGCCACACTTTACCTCCTACTATATTCTCTTTCTTCCCAATACATTTAATGAAAGGTACATTCCATTGCTGTGTTAACCAAGACCAAGCTTTGTTCTCACCTTTTACTAATGGTATAATATTTGAAAACACAAAAATATTAATATAAAAAACAACTGGATTTATCATGTTTAAACCCCCATCTTTTATGGTTCTATACGTTATCCCCCTTTTAATAGGATTTAACCTGCTACCCCACAATAACTGGAAAAAAAAAAAAAAGACTTTGAATTTTGGATTGCATTTGAAATGGTACTGGAAAAATGTATGCTAAAATTAAAAATATTGGGACAATAAACGTCTTTAATAAGTAAATTATTTTCTCTCGTGTCACACTCCATTGTTTCCATTTATGTACTTTTATTTGGGCTATTTGATACTTTTCTTCCCAGTTTTTTTTGTACTGCATCATCCCCTCCAAATCGTATTCCCAGCACCTTTATGCTTCCTTCTGCTATCTCCAAATCTCCTCTTTTCTGTTTCTCCACTGCCCCAACGGATAAATTCTACTTTTCCCTTTATTTATCTTAATCCCTGTATATTGGCTATACTTCTCTACTGACTCAATTAACTTATCCCCTGAACTCTGATCTTTTACTAAAACTAAGCAATCATCTGCATACGTACTTGTTTTATTCAGTTCCTGTCATTCAATACTTTTAATCTCTTTCTCCACCTCTATTCTCCTCAGAAGTGGGTCTAGACAAAATACATATAGTAGGGGACTTAATGGGCACCCTTGCCGAACCCCATTCCTTATATACATTGAAGTCCCTAGATGCCCATTAACCATAGGACAAATTTGCGCTTCCTTATACATTGCTTTTATTAAACTAATTAATTCTGTTGGAATTTTAAACTTTTCTAAGGTATCCCATACATGCTGATGCTTTACAACATCAAATGTCGTTTCTTGATCCAAGGCATACAAATACCCTTGCAAAGAATCCTCCTGTCCTTTATTTATGACTTCTCTAATATAAATTAAATTTTGTTGTCTGCTCAGTCCAGGAATAGCACATGTTTGAGACTGCATTATCAATTTCTCTGAAAAAGTCCTTAACCTATTATTTATTACCTTGGCTAAAAGTTTGTAATCTGAAGTTAATAAACTAATGGGCCTCCAATTTTTAAGTTGTGTTTTTTCTCCTTTTTTATGCAAACAAATCATTATTCCTTTTTTCATGCTTTCTGCCACATTGTCTCCATTCATTATACCATTGTATACTCTTGTTAAAATAGAAGCTATTTGTTTTCCCAAAATTTTATAGAACATATTCGGAATCCCATCCACCTCAGGTGCTGTGTTATTTGACAAAGATTTTATTGCCTCTTTCACTTCTTCTTTAATTTCCCCCTTTATCGCCTCTGCCTCATCTTCCTCCAACTCTGGCATCTCAATTGTCAGAAAAAATTCCTCACTTTTCCTACTTCTTTGTTGCTGGTATTTTTCCTTAAAAAACTCTTGTACTGTACATTTAATATTTTCTATATCTGTAGTATCCTGTAATTTGTACATAACTTGATTTTCTATTCTTTCTTTACTACTGTCATAAGGATTTGTATGATATTTTGTTCCCTGGGTACCACTTTTTTGTTCCATAATTAAAGACGTGACCCTATTATATTGGTATTCTTTCATTTTAACCTTAATTTCTTCAATTTGTTTAGATTCGTCCACCTTATCTTTAACCTGCCTTGTCATAAATTTATATAATCTAGCCCTTCATTTTAAATACTTCCCATAATTTGTTGCCTCTACTTTCTGTCCTTCTTCGATCATATATTGCTTGATTTCATTTTTAGTATCTTCCCACCATTCTGTTCCACTATCATATAATTCCATAACTGTTAACTTATCTTCCAGTATTATTTTAATCTTTTCTATACAAGTATCTTCTTGTAGCTTAGCTGTATTCATCCTCCAATAGCCTTTTCCTATTCTCATCCTATTCTCAAGTTAATTTCAACTTCTACTGCCATATGATCTAATGTCTCAATCGGTATACTCCTAATATCAACTACCTCCAATTTTTTTTGTACCATCCAGAAATCTATACGAGTAGAACGTGAACCCTTGAGATATGTGTGTTCTCCTTTTTTTTCCCTTTTAACTTATATCCATCCTCCATTCCAGCTTTATCTAACATTCTTTTCAAGTGAGTCGTATCACGAAAAATTTTTGATGTTGCCCTCCCCCATTCTGCTCTAGATAACCCACAGTTAAAGTCCCCCCCACCACACAAGCTTTGAAGTATGCAAACAAGCCTCTACTTGATCTAGTAGCATATTCCTTCCTTTTTTCCTTTGTGGATTATAAATTACAATCATTCTCACAGAATTATTTTTTAAGATAACATCAATAAGCATAGCTCTTCCAGGTACCAAATCTATTACTTTTAAAATCTGAACATCATGAGAAGAGAAAGCTACCCCCCGTACACCTATCCCAAAGGACCATAAGGATGGTCCCCATGTCCGGTCTTTCTGAGTTTGCTGAATTTCATCTATAGTGTGTAACCTTGCGTCTTGGAATACATACTAGTCACTTTTCAAGTCATATAGTATTTTAAAAGTTACCAGCCTCTTCCTTCTATTTTTAATACTATTTGTATTATGAGTGAGGCATTTTAAACTTCCCATTTGTTTTCCCCTTTTACCCTGCCTCTTTAGATTTTTTCCTTTTCTTTGACACCTGCGTGTCTACTGTGTCTCCATCTTCCTCTCCTGCACCTTCAGAAAGATCAGTGATGGACCGATCAAAGCCCTCCTCCATAGTGGACCATTCCTTGTCTTGTAATAAGGTATATTTATTTGTTAACTCTACACCTTCACGATCTTTTTCCAATGAAATTATCTGTTTTGCTGTACTCTTCTTTTTGTTTTTAGATCTTGTAACCATAGTAAATCCAGTTTCTTTTTCTGTCTTCCCATCCATTTTAAAAGTCCGTTTTTTCTTTTGATTCTTTTTGCTCTGGTATTACCAACCCTTTAGTCGGAGGTTGTACCTTTACTCCTTTTTCCATGTCCTCTCTGATAATGGCTTCCCTTATTACTTTATCTTGCTTCGCTTTCTCTTTCTGCGCCACAGCCAGGTAGACATCTTGCTCTGTTCTTTCTCCAGTTTCTGGGCTGTTATGGGAAGCCCAGGAACATTTTACAAAGGCGTGCCCTTCCTCTTCACACAAACTACATTTAACTTGGTTTGTGCATTCTGCCCCAAAATGCTTAACAACCCCACATAGGCCACACTTGACTTTACCACAGACATTACTTAAGTGACCTCGCTCTCCATATTTGTGGCAGGCCCACACTTGGCCTGCATAAAAAACAATGCCTCTATCTTGGCCTAGAAAGAAACAGTTCAGCAAATGTTGAATTTCCCCATCTACTTGTTTAAGTGTTAGTTTATATTGCCATCCACCTGTCCACAGACCATTTTCATCCAATATCGGTTCCGCCGGCCCATGCATTACACCCCTCTGCTTGATCCAGAAATTAATGTTGACCACACTGACGCCTTCATTTCGAAAAAACACAGTCACTATCTTAAAAGCAGGTTTTGATAAGGGAATAACTGAGAAATCCTTCCATAAGTCTGTATATTTCATTTGCTGATATAATTTCCAAAAGCAGTCCAACCCTCCTCCATGTTTAAAACTTATGTCAAATTCTGTACTTCCTGGTACATGAATAAGGGCATATATTTCATATGGATAAAACTTAATTTTATTCATTAAGAGTTCTTTCCCAATAAAAATTCTGTTGGGCACATCCTCAGAGGGCCCTCTAAATCTCAGGTGTACCGCGTTTCTTCTTTTAGCTTGCTGTGGTTTTATATCTTTAGGAAATAATCTTTCTTCAGTATTCCCACCCCAGGGTTTCTCCTTCTGGCCTTCCCCTTCCTCCCGAGTTTCTTTATCTGTTAATATCGTTTTCTGCTCAGGCTCCATAGATGACTCTTCATTATTGCTATCAAGTCCATCAAAATTATCTCTTTGTTTTATCTGCCTCTGATGTTACATCTTTCTGTTTTCAGCTTCTTCCACTTTTTCCCCAAATTTACTTTCTACATCCCTTGTGTCTTCTTTTTGTTTTTTACTAATTCCTGATGTACTGGGCCTGTTTGGATCCCACCCAGACCCATCATCCTTTCTTTTCCAACCTGCTTGTAATAAGGCTTCTGTTACCCATTCAGGTGTGTCTGCAAAGTCTCTAAAAGTTCTCTCTTCTGAATCTAAAGCTTCCTTTTTTTCTCCTTTACTGTTTCCTAATGGGCCCTTTTTTTTTGTAACTTCCTCAAAATCTTCAAAATTTGTGTTTTCTTTACTTGTTTTAGTTATTTCTTTACTTTCTGTCTTGCTTTCTACAATCCTTTTCAGGCCAAGCCATTTCCGACTTACTTTCGCCTTTCCTTTCTGTGCTGACACTTCATTTGTTTTTTTCCCCCGTCTCAGCAGGTGCAGCTTGCTTTGATACAGCCGTATCATTGCTTCTCAATTTAGCCTGATATAAGTCCAGCCTATTTTCTTTGCTTTCCACAACAGAAATATCTGGCTCTATAAGACCTCCTGTTTCTTTACTCTTTTGCTGATTATTTTCCAAAACATTTTTACTCACGCTTGTAACATCTCCTCCCTCCATTTCCACGGAAGAAGTTTTCTCTCTTAATTCCTTCTTTTTCCTTTCCAGCTCCTCACTTCGATCTTCTTGATCCATAAAAGTGTCTGAATTCATTTTCAGGCATCTAGTGGTATACAAGACAGGGGAGGAGGCCCTCTCCCCTGCCACATCAGCACTTCCTCCTCCTCTGCTGTCCAGCTCCAAACTGTGCTCCTCCACTCTGCTCTCAGGAAGTCAAGCCCCCTGCTGGAAGAGTAGGGGAATTTCCCCGATGTCCTGGCCAAATTTCCCTTATTCATTAAAAATACCACCAACAGCTTAATCTGGTTCAAGGTCAGTTGCCATTCATCTGTATTCCCCCCTCCCCCGCGTCGTGCCTGAAAATAGGTAGGATTTGTCTAGTGCACTTACCTGGTCAACAAAAACTAAATAAAATAAATAAATAAAGTATCTTTTCGTGGGCTTTAACAATTTGAGTGACACCTACAAGGTTTACTTCCCCTTTAATAACCACGCCCGTTATTGTGAAACCCGGATCTCTATCCTTTGTGTTACATCTGCTCGGGCGGCTTGTCTGCACTCTACACCATAGCCCTCTATTTATGACATCTTATTCATTTCCACAGCAACAGAATGTGATGTCACAATCATAGCCATTAGGACATCAAGTACAGACAAGCAGCCAGAGTAAGAGGAATTCTACGGGACAGTGAATGCATTTTCATGCTGTTATACATTGTGATATAAAAGGGGGCACAAAACACAGAAAATGCAGGGACAGAAATTAACTTTTTTTTTTTTTTTGTTAATACCTGCACTGCTCTGCAAGAAGGGCACAACGTTACATGCACCAGAGATTGATTACCTACACTGGTCGTAAAAATGAAAAGGAAAAAAGAAAATCAAAGAGACATAAAAATATTTGCAGACCACGTCTATTCACTTTGTTGTCATCATTGCCCCAGCTTTTTCCTCATCTTTCCTTCACTCATACGGTGTTGCTTGGAACCTATTTGCTCCCCTTCCTCTTGACCACCACCTAGCATTGGCATCATCAGGTGAGGACTGTATGTGGATACAGACTCATTGCTGAGACTAATACTATACAGGGCTCTCGGGGACACGGGCACCTGCGTCCTTTATGCACATTTTGTGCTTCGGGACGCTCGCCCGCCAGCCCAGAGTCCCCAAGACTCTCCGCAGCAGGGGGCCCCAGGAGTCCTGAGGGTTGTGTACTGCGTATGCCAAATGTGCAATCTGGTTTATTTCTTCCCCTGCCACCGGTGATTCGCTTCTGGAGAATGGCACACACCAGATGAGGTGGGGAGGGGGGAAATGAGGAGGTAGACAGTGCAAGCAGCAGTATTCGGGAGGGGGGTTGCAATCAGTTCTCCCTTCAAGCCACCTGCGCCTTGGTTCTGCCAGGGGAGAGAGGGAGAGAGCTAGAGGAGCGCTCACGACAGGCTCCCAAGCCATTCTGCCGTCGATGGGGAGAAAACGTGGCAGGGGAGAGAGAGAGAAGGCAGAGAAAGGAAAAAGCTTTCTCATTTGTTTAAAAACAAATGTGCAGTCGGACAGAACACCCAGTCACTTTAGTAGACAAAGGATTTGTGCGGGTACATGCTGCACACATTCCCTGGAGGCAAAAGCGTTAGACTTAACACAAACAAGGGTAAATTTTTTTATTTACAATTATTTTAGGCAGTTTAGGGCATCACGACTATTTCTGGCGACGGTTTAGTGAGCTCAGGGTTTACTGTGTCTTTTTTTTGTGCTTTGTGCAGGGCCAGGTTGCACTGCTCCCAGGAGAGGAGGAGGAGAAGGAGGAGAGAAACTGAAGGATCTATGCGATGTTAATGGTCTGTTACAAATGACGACTGCTATAACCAGACCTAACAGAAAAAAACCAGAGCACAACACCCTCCTGGACCTTATGCTAATAAACAAACTTCACAATATCTCGCATACTGGAGTATTCTTCAATGATATAAGCGACCACTGCACTACTGCCTGCATCAGACATCCTTCCCAAATAAAAACGGCCTCCAAATTCAAACTGAGAAGATGCCTGAAAACGTTCTGTCAGAACACTTTCCTGAAAGATCTAAGCAACATTCGTTGGCAGGATTTCTATCTAGCCCCCACCTTTAAACGAGGCATTTAACATCTTTCACAGCCTCTTACTGGGGCTAATAGACAAACACGCCCCACTAAGACTAATCAAATCAAGAAATAAAACTCCTGGCCGGTTCTCTCCCATCCTGAAGAAAGCACTCCGGGATAGGGACTATTGGTGGAAAAAGGCGAGGCAATCCCACCTGGAGGCAGACTGATGGCACTTTAAAGCTACTGAAGCCTCTGAAACTCCACACCCCTCTGTCATATAGATTGCTCTTTTCCCAACTCGTACTGACAAAACAGGGATGCATCAGCAGAATGTAACTGGATTTAGCCAGCATCCCACTCAGACCATGTGATGTCACCAAACATAACAACTCATCTGGATCATGGACAGCAGTCCCTAGACCTGTCTGTTCCTAAGTTGTTAGTGCCATCTCAGCACAATACCATGCACTGTAGTGCATGCAAAGGGCACAGCTACTTGCATTAGATTGTTTACACTTGCACATGGAACAGGCAAACAATGTTACATTCAACCCCAGAGAAAATGTATGGAAGCTGAAATGTGCCTAAAAAGAATGTTCTTTCAAAGTTTCCACCATGCTGTCAGGGACTCTTTTAAAGATACATACCAGATATGCAATGGACTGACTCAGAATATGTCATTTATCTTCAGAAGCGAGGGGGCAGGACAATAACTTACGAGTGGCAGAGCCACGAGTGAACGATGCAACTTCTACACCCTCACAAGTGATAAGTGACATATTCCAAACAAGGCTACAGAGTGTCCAAGTTATGTATTTTAAATTGTGAAGCTTTTAAATTTGTTCTTTCTATGAAGCTTTAACTGTTCCTGTTTGATGTTACTGCTGTTCTGAGTGCAGTCGCGGCCACTGAGATGTCGTCAGCCGGGGTAGAATTTAAGGGGAAAAAAGTGGTATTCTTAGCGGAATACCAGGATCAGAATTTTAGTATTCCGCCATGAAATTCGGTATTCCACTCAATTTCCCTAGGTTTTAACAGGTTTACAGGTAGAACATTAAAAGTGCATTGATTTTTATATTAAACCCCAGAAATAAATACACTTGACAAAAGGAAATGTTAGTATGTCTTTTCTTATTCATCTAGATCCTGGACTGCCTGACCCCACCCCACATGGCTCCTGGCTCCTGCCCTGATGTGTTCACATTGTACCTATCCCCCCGGATCCTGACCATAGTCTGCCCTACATGGCTGCTGGCCTGACATGGGTCTTTACTGCCTGCCCTCCTCCTAAGACCCAGGTCCTGGCCTGCCCAAGGATCAGGCCTGACGTTGCCATGTCATTCCTGCCTTCCCCCCATGGATCCTGGCCTGATATGGACCTGCCCTACCTATGACCTACCTGCCACCCCCATGGATCCTGGCCTGATGTGGACCTGCCCTACCTATGACCTACCTGCCACCCCCATGGATCCTGGCCTGCTCCACCCACCCACGCATGGATCCTGGCCTCACATGGCCACTGTCTGCTGCCCCCAAGGCTCCTGGCCTGACATGGACCTGTCCTGCCTGCCCTAGCATAAGTGGAGGACTAAGGACCTCTACCTATGCGAGGGCAGGCAAGCGGCGCAAGTGAAGGACTAAGGGCCCCCCTTGCTATGAAGCATAATGATATGAAACCTATACGGCAGTTCTATGGGGCAGGTATATGCGCTGTGCTGTAGCAGCAGTGATGTAGCATAAACAAACAAACATAGTACCTTTTGTATTAACAAAAAAAAAAAACTGTGGTGGGGCAACGCCTCCTATTCTTAACAAAACCAGCTATTTAGGTTTTTATTACACGGCGGGCTCTGCCCCTACACCTCTTGTTATTTTTCAGTTTTACATCTTCTACTGGAGCATTACTCTAGAAAAGTAGCGTAGTAGCCTGTGCCATCCCTTGCATTCAATATTTTGTTAACATCTTACAGTGGGGTCCTTAGTCCTCTATTTTCACCCCACCTCCCTCCATGACTCCTGGTCCTAGCCTGCCCCCCCTCCCCCCAACATAGATCCTGACCTGACTTCTTCCCCCAACGGATCCTGGGCGGCCTGGCCCCAACCCTCATGGATCCTGGAGTGACATTATGTCTTGCCTGTCTTCCCCACCCCATGGATGCTGCCCTGATGTGGACCTGTTTTGGCTGTCCTCCCTCCACTGAACCTGCCACCCCTTTCAATGGATCCTTGCCTGGTATGGCTCTTGCTTGCCTTGCATCCCCTCCCATCTGTGTGCCAAGTTGATGGACCGTGAAAAACATCATATTACTGGGCATGGGTGAGATCACTATGCCAGCCTGGAAACGCTGGCCCGGAAAAGCAGAAGCAGGTCTCACTCCTTCTCCATCCAGGTCCCTGTCCTATGCTATATAGTTGAGTAAGCCTGTACTACTGCTCCCAGCGTGACAGTCACATTTTTGATACCACAAGTAACACTACCTGTACAGAGAGTGCTTTTGTGTACAGCAACAGATCTGTAAAAATGCTGAAAATGGGGTTATAAAAGTGAGAAAGCGCACATCCCTGCAACACGCTGTTTTCACATTTTGGCATTTGGGGACCAGCAGAAACATATTCTGCTGCTGGGCCCCAAATGCCGAAATGCAAAAAATGTATTTGAAATATGAAGATTATAAAATGTGATAATGAATGCATAATACATACTGGTTTTGATTTACACTTCTGACAGAGCGCTGAGTAACATGGCAGCTCCACCTAGTGTATGCCTTTGGGACAGACAGTTTGATTGTTTTAAAGTGCACCTTTTTACTTTCTTTAATTATAAGGGTTAAAATAAGAGGGTTCGCATCGCAATTTGAGATCCAAGAATTGGAAAACGCGAATCAACTGCCGGCATGATTAGTAATCACTGCTAATCATTCAAAACTGGCAGTGATTCCTTTAAAAATCTGGCAATTTTTTTTCGCCTCTCAAGTTACTTTTCTTCTTTCATCCTCCACCTCACCCTGCCCCTGAGCACCCAGCCATCTGTTAGTGTCGAGAAGGATGTCCCAGCCCCCCAACCTGGTGCCTGCGCGGGAGAAATGATCGACATTGTTTTGGCGGAGCACAGCAGGATGAAGGGGACTCTACAAAAAACTATTTAAAAAGTTTCATTATTTATGGACAGGGAATTGCAGAAGGAAGAAACAACTACTTGAGGCAGGCACACACTATGAGGAGACTGCTGCACAAACGGAAATGAAGAAGGGCACACTGGCAAGGCTGAAGGCCTGGAATGTTAAGGACAGGGTGGTGGGCAGAAGTTCACGTCTTGCCCCTAGGGAACAACCAGAATTTCACAGAATTTAAGAATCCATGACAGTTCCGGTGTAATTTTAAAAACAAAATTATGGGGGAAAAAACCTTTAACTGAACTACTCCAAGTGTTGTGCCCTGCTTTTGCAGTGATGTGAAAAGAGATATTTTGAACACAAGAGTGAATGTGCCCTGCTTTTGGCAGTGACTGGGGTTGGGAGGAGGCAAGAGACATTTTACTTAAAACTCTCTGATGACCTGCTTTTGCAGTGAGGGGGAAAGGACATTTACTAAAACTACTCAAAAGTGTTGTGCCCTGCCTTTGGCAGTGAAGGGGGGGCATTTTATTCAAAACTTTCAAGTGTTGCGGCCTGCTTTTGCAGTGATGGGGAAAGAGACATTTACTGAACTACTTAAGTGTGTGCCCTGCTTTTGCAGTGATGGAAAAATAAATATTTACTGACTGTGTTAAAAATGGCATAAAATAAGCAGATTACGTCTGATACTGTGTGTATAACGTGTATTTTATCAATTTATGTAATAAGTAGTAATTTATGGTTAAAAGTTAAAAATCACCATTTTTTGGAATTGCTAATCATTTTTCATTTTGATTAGCAAAGGCCACTGATCAAGTCTCCGACACCAATTTATGCCTGAATTAAAGGTAATCCCACATGTAAAACTGATTATATGTAATGAGCTGCACTACTTAAATCTTGTAACCTCGCGTCAGCTACATCCCTCCTGAGGAAGACTCTTTCGAGTTGAAGCGCTGGGACAGCTGACATAGTGTCTACTGTGGACCTTGGTCCAGCTTTGAATTTCAGAATACATTATTGACTGAATATATCTGCTGGACCTGCATTTTTTGCTCGAAAGGTATTGAGTGCATTAAACTCTTCTGTCTCCAAACATGGATGGCCCCTTCCCTGCTTGGTTCCCTGCCAAAGATCATGCCCGGAGGACTTCCCTGTAGGGAACCAAGAGGGGAGCTATGGCTCTGCCTAGCAGACGAGGCAGTGAACAGCAGTGAGAGCCTTATGGAGAAGGAGACCTCAGGATCTAAGGGGGACAGATGGTGGGAAGGCATGGCCTAATGAAAGAGATTCTCTCGAAGATCTACTGTAACGGTAAGTATGTAAAGTACAGTTACGTAAGAACTTACCGTAACAGTAGATCTTGACTCACCACCAGTAAACAATTACATATAGGACTGAAGCGGCGGCGTCAGGACCCTCGCGGAAAAATTTCTAGCTAGCAGCTTCTGGTCGGGGACCGCTTCCACGTCAGGTGACCGACGTCAAGAGACGTCAGTATAAAGGGGCGGTCCCCCATGCCCGCCTACCAGTTCTTTCCCGCCAAAGGCCAACAGCAAGATGAGAGAAAAGTGGATATTTCCCATCCTGGAAAAGGAACTGAAAAAGCTAAGGGGGATGGAGGGCGGGAAGGTATTACCTACTGCAAGAGCCTCTCTCGAAGACCTACTATTATGGTAAGTTCTTACGTAACTGTACTATCTTACTTCGAGAAGACTCTTGCAGTAAGTAATTACACATAGGATTGAGTCCCAAGCAGTCTGGAAAGATCCTCTGGCTGTGAAGGTCTTTAGGAAAGAAGACCTTGCAAAACAGCTAAATCAAGCCAGCCTTTACGGCGAGGCAATGTCCAAAACTGTAATGTTTCAGAAAGGTATGGACAGAAGTCCGCTGCAGCTGCACAGATGTCAGTCACCACACATTCTTGAAACAAGCAGCAGAGGCAGCTACACCCCTAGTGGAGCGACCTCTGACTTGATCTGGCAAGGTCTTGTGGTACTTGTCATAACAGTAAGTGATACAATGAGCCAACCATTTTAAAGGGCATTGTTTAGAAACAGCATTGCCCTCTCTTTTGTGAAAAAATGAGAAACAGCTGATCAGTCTTTCTGAGATCCTTTGTCCTGCTGGTGTAGCATCTCAGAAGCCAGTGAACATCCAAAGTATGTAAAAGGTACTCCCCTTGATTGGAATGTTGCGTAAAAAATGCAGGCAGTTCCATGGATTGTTTCAGCATAGATTCCGCTACCACCTTAAGGAGAAACTTAGGGTTGGTATGCAGAGCCATACGTTCCTTGTGGAAAATCAAGTACAGGATTTGGCACATTAAGGCCTGAAGCTCAGAAATTCGTCGAAAGGAAGTAATGGCAACCAGGAAGAGGATCTTCTAGGAAAGGAACTTTAGGTCTGCTGATGCTGCCGGCTCAAAAGGAGGCAGGGTAAGCTTCTCAAGAATGAAATTCAAGTCCCAAGAAGGGGCAGGTGCACGAATAGGGGGTCTCAAATGAAAAACCCCTTTAAGGAAGGTCTTAGTGACCTCCAGCTGCGCAGACGATCTGCCCCCAAAAGGAACATGGTAAACGGAAACAGCCGCCACGTGAACCTTCAAAGAGGAGTGACTGAGACCCAGGTCGAAAAGGTGACGCATGTAATCCAGGAGCCTCCCAACAGGGCAAGAGAATGGCTTGAAAGCTCTGGAAGAGGCCCAAATAGAGAACCTTTTCCATTTCATGGCGTAAGTGGAATGAGTTGAAGGCTTTCTGGCCTCCAATAGAATCTCCACCACCTGCGGCGAAACCCTGAACCGGGTTTGAACTATGTCTGCAAAAGCCATGCATGCAGCTGAAGAGATTTGAGTCCTAGATGGACCAGGGTCCCCTGATCCTGGGTCAACAAGAGCTGTGATGGAGGAAGAGGAGGTTCCTCTGAATACTGTTGCAGAAGAGAGAACCAAACTTACCTGGGCCCGAAAAGAGCAATGAGGATCATGCGAGCTCCTTCTGAATAGAGTTTGTGTAAGACCCTCGGAATCAATGGGATCAGGGGGAGGGCATAGACGAATCTGCCCTTCCAGTTGAGAGACAGAGCGTCTCTCAAAAATACTCTGCTCCCTGGAGCGAGCGAGCAGAAGATGGGAAGTTTTGCGTTGAGAGGAAAGGCAAACAGGTCTACCCGAGGGGTTCCAAAGTGTAGGAAGATATCGTCTACTACTCCCTGATCCAGTTCCCATTCGTGAGCTTGGACAGACAACCAGCTGAGGTGGTCTGCCAACGTGTTCTCGACCCCGGGAACATGAATCGCCATGAGGTGAAAGTTGTGAAGTACTGCCCAATCCCAAACCAGCATCGCTTCCCTGCAAAGAGGGTAAGAATGAGTTCCTCCCTGTTTGTTGATGTACCACACCACGCACATGTTGTCGGTCTTGACAGCCAGATGACCAGGAAGCAGATACAGATGCAGAGCTTGCAAGGCATACAGCACGGCCCTTAGCTCGAGCATGTTTATGTGGTGTGTCTGCTCGAGTCTGGACCAAGAACCCTGGGTCCGCTGAGATCCCAAGTGGGCTCCCCAAACCTCTCCCGAGGCATCCATTGTCAGAGTTTGGGAGGGGGGAGAAAGACAGAAGGGAACTCCCCGGCAAAGGTTCTCCTCAACCATCCACCACTGCAAGTCCCGAACCATCAGAGAGGAGACCAGGATCTCCTGATCTAGGTCGTCCACCAATTGATCCCACTGAGAATGAGAGATTCTCATGTGGAGCCGAGTGTGAGGCACCATCGGAATGGCAGTTGCCATGAGCCCAAGGAGGCGAAGGACTGACCTGGCAGAGACCCGGCTGCGGCTGAACAACAGGCGGGTCTGAGCCTGAAGGGTGGCCACCATGTCCAAAGGCAGGAAGGCCATACCGGAGGTCATATCCAGGATTGCCCCGATAAACTGGAGTCTTTGAGATGGGTATGCCCCGATAAACTGGAGTCTTTGGGATGGGTTCAAATGGGACTTGGCCTGGCTGATGGTAATACCCAAGCTGGTGAAAACCTGCAGGGTAAGGGAAAGGGATCACAGGAGGTCCTTCCTGGATGGGGCCGCCAGGAGCCAATCGTCCAGGTACGGGAAACCTGCACTCCCTGGGTATGCAGGTGGGTCACTATCACAGATAGGCATTTGGTAAATACCTGTGGAGCCGAGGAGAGACCAAATGGGAGGGCCTTGAACTGGTAGTGGTCTCCCCGAAAAGAAAACCGAAGGTATTTGTGGTGGGACGGGTGGATAGGGATACGCAGGTAGGCATCCTGATGTCCAGAGCGCACAGCCACTGTCCCGGCCGAAGTAGGGAAAGAAGACCCTGCAGAGAGAGCATTCTGAACCTCTTGTACTCCACAAACAAGTTCAGGGAGCTGAGGTCTAGAATTGGCCTCACATCACCTGATTTCTTCGGAACCAGGAAGAAATGGGAATAGTAACCCGTCCCCGGAGATGGGAGTGGACGGGTTCTATCACCACCTTCAGAAGAAGGGCGGAGATTTCACCTGAAGAAGGTGTTCCGGGGAGTAAGATTACCTTGAAGGGGGGTTTCTGAGCGGTTTCTGAAGAAACTCTATTGAGTGTCCTTCCGCAATCAGCTGGATCACCCAAACATCGGAAGTGATCCTCTCCCAACCTGGCAGATGCAGGGAGAACCTCCCTCTTACTGGTTCCTCTGGGAAGCCCAGAGGCTGTGGGAGAGGAGAAGAGAGGAGAGGAGAGGAAAGGAAAGGAAAGGAGTCAGGAGGTGAGAGGCTGCACCACAGGAGCTTCGCAGCAGGAGGGGCCCAACGTTTGTTGGCCTGCTTCCCTTGGGGTTTCACCTTGGCCCGTGCATGTTTGCGAAAGGGACGGCGCTGAGGCTGAGAAGCTCTGTACATGGAGTCAACTTCCCTTAGAGCAGTGCCCTTCTACCGCAAGCCAGTGATGACATCTTTGACATCACCACCGAACAGGCACCAAATCCCTGAAGGGCGCGTCCTGGATAGCGGACTGCACTTCGAGGACCAAACCTGACACTCGGAGCCAGGCATGACGCCGCAAACTTACGGCGAATGCCGAGCTCCTTCCAACAGCGTCCACTGCCTCGTAAGTAGCATGTAGCATGTGCCTACTGGCCGAACGAGCAGAACGGACCAAGTCTGCCACTTCCTGTTTGGTCTGCGACTCAGGAAGGAAGTCCAATTTAGCGTTCACCTCACTAAGGATAGCCTTCTGGTAATCCCCCATATGAGCAAAGTAGTTCATGGCCCTGATACCCAGAGTGGAAGAAGAGAAAACCTTCTTCCCATAATGGTCCAGAAGGCGGGATTCCTTATCAGGTGGAGACAAGCTCAAATGCTTTGGGTTAGCTGTACGGCCGTGGGCGGGTGCTGATCACGACCGAGTCAGCCTTGGGGTGTGAAGTAAGAAAATCAACACCCTCTGGAGCCTATATAGCCTGTCAGCCTTCCTCGGAAGGGGGCTATGGCCGACGATTGTTTCCAGATGGTGGAAACAAGGTCCGCATTAGGCTCGATCCAGGGTGGAACCAAGGTAGGAGCGACCTTGGGCAGATCCAGATGTGCAGCCAGCTTCTCCCACTGTGGATCTGGCTCCAAAGATTTCCACTGATGCAAAGACTGGATCTTTCGTAGCAACTCCGTAAAGGAAGGATCGATCCTCCGGAGGTGACTTTGGAGGAGTCCTAGGCCGAGGCTTGTCTGGAGTTCGTTGCTCATCATCGAAATCGGAACTTCTGTCGGAGTCATCCAAGGAAGTAGAGGAGATTAAGACCCTCCCCACTGGGAGGAATGACCTTGGGAAGATCTCAAGCAATGTGCCACCCCAGTCTTGGAACCGAGGACACCTCTGGTAACAGGAAGGGGAGAGGGTCTCCTGCCCTCGACGACGGGATCCGAACAGGGTCCAGAGTCGGAAGGCAGCTCTCTACTTCCTTAGTGAGTTAAGCCTTGACCTCAGCCCACCAGGAAGCCAGAGTCTCCCTCAGGTCCACCGGCAGCGGGGGAGGAGGGGGAGGAGGGGGATATTGGGGATATCCGTATGGTGAGTATCTGTACCCTGATGGCAGGAAGCCCGGCGTTGGGTACTGGGGCGCCGGGTACTGCGGCGTCGGATACTGCGGACCCGGGTAAGGCGGCGTCAGATTAGACAGCATGTACCCGGGCGCCAGGGGCTCTGACGGAGCAGAAGGCCCTGGAAACGGCCCTGCAGGCGGGCCAGGAATAGGAGGCCCCGCGGGCATCAGGTCTGGTATGGGGGCGGCATCTGGAAGGGGAATGTCGCCCAGCGTTGGAGCCATCGTCCAAAGGTCTGACGTCAGATCATCCAGCCCAGTGGGAGGGAGACCTGATGGGAGTGTGCCTGCATCCTCTGTATCACCTGGGGAAGGAGGGTTAAAATCCCCAGGGTCTAACCGAGGAGACACTGCGGCCTCGGAAAGCAGCAGCGAATGCTGCCGGAAGCCGGTGACGGCGGACTGAACGTCAGGGTCCGGCGTTGGCTCCAGCGCTGTGCGGTCATCAGAGGGGCCGATGGTCGCCTTACTGGCGGGGTCCGGGCAGACGCTGGAGGAGCCGTCGTCTGACCTAGTGGAACCGGCGTCCGAGGAAGGCCGAGAAGGAGGAGCAGCCTTGTCGGGCAGCTTAGAGACCGTGTGCTGCCCCGAGGGGTCGAGCGACTTAGCAGCCTTCTCCGAGTGGGCATCAGAGGAGCGGACGACTCGCACCAGAAGGCCGCACGGCGGTGGCCTTGCTGGAGTGGAAGCCTCCTTTAACCCGGAGGCTACCGAAGGGTCCGAGCGGGAGCCAGACGGGAGGATCGACGCCATCTTGGAAGCCTCCAAGACGGCCGTTGTGGAGTGGTCCCCCAGACTGGACGTTATCTTGAGCACAGCGACTCCAGCCGAAGTCGCGGTGGCCGAGGAAGAGGAGTCCCAGTCCTGGTGCTTCTCCTAGTCTTTCTTTTTACAGTGACCCTCGGGTGAAGTGGAGGCCTGACGAAGCTTCTTCAGCTCCTTTGCCACCGAGGTCATTTTCTTTTTGAGTATGTGAGCCTCCAGGGACTGCTGCCTCTGTCTGCGGGTGGCAGCGTTGAATTTCAGGCAATGCTGGCACTTCTCCAAGGGGTGATCCGGGCCCAGACAGAAGAGACACTGGGAGTGTCCATCCTCGTGCGGGAGTTGGGCACCACACGAGTTGCACTTATTTTTGTGCTCGGAGGGAGTAGGGGACGACATACACTGCACAAATACTGATGGAAAAATGTGAAGAAATCGAAGAAAAACAGTGGTAAAACTACCAACGAATGACTGACGAAGCAGTGGAACTTAACCGCGAGGCGCTTTCACAAGCTAATGGTGGGAAAGAACTGGAAGGCGGCTGTGGGGGACCGCCCCTTTACACTGACGTCTCTTGACGTCGGTCACCTGACATGGGAGCGGTCCTCCGCCAGAGACTGCTAGCTAGAAATTTTTCCGTGAGGTCCTGACACCTGCCGGCTTCAGTCCTATATGTAATTACCTACTGCAAGAGCCCTCTCGAAGTAAGATCTGTTCTATCTTCTTTGAGGATCACTCTTTCATAAGGCCACACCTAAGGAACGAGTACTAAGCAGTTTTGACAGAGAAACAGTCTAGAAGGCTGGATCCTACAGGCCTAAGAAAGTAAGCCTTGAAGCATAGCTAGGCCAAAGCCTGCCCTTTTTCTTGCGGCAA
This sequence comes from Neoceratodus forsteri, assembly GCA_016271365.2. Classification (NCBI taxonomy): domain Eukaryota; kingdom Metazoa; phylum Chordata; order Ceratodontiformes; family Ceratodontidae; genus Neoceratodus; species Neoceratodus forsteri. The sequence goes on from JADMNL010000025.1 coordinate 201,144,060, forward strand.
TGTCCAGACTGTAATGCTTAGTGAGGGTGTGGACAGTACTCCAGGTGACAGCTGCACAAATCTCAGCAGCAGACATATTTTTTAAACAGGAACGGAAGTGGCCATGCCTCTAGGCGAGTGGCCATGAACAACCCTAGAAGTCCTTACCGTACTTCCTGTAACAGAAAGTAACACAGCTGGCCAATCATTTGGACAAGCACTGTTTAGAAACAAGAGCACCCTCTTTCCCAGGGGTGAAAGAAACAAAAAGCTGTGAGGACTTCCGGAAGTCCTTTGTATGGTGTGTGTGTGTGTATATATATATATGCTTCCCCTGGATTGGCATGCTCAGGAAAATAAACTGACAGGTAGATGATTTGAGTCAGATTAAACTCAGACACCACCTTTGGTAAAAACTTAGGGGGTTACTAACAGTGTGCTGGATGCCACCTGACATCCAAGGGTTAAGAATCTGCAGTCTTCCCTGGCTGGTCTGTGGGCAGCTGGTGCCAAAGCAGCGGGAGAGGCTTTCTGCAGCAGCAAAAGCCTCTTTGGAATGTTGAAACTGAACATTCAAAAGAAGAGTCGGAGAAGAGCTTTCAGGAGGAGAAGGAAGCCTCCAGATCTCTCTGTCTTGTAAGACTTTTCTCTGCTGGAAGTGACTACTTCTGGTGAGTGTGTGAAGTGGAGGAGGACCTTCTGAAGATTTTCCCACTCAGAGGAGGATATTCCAGGGTTAAGGAAGGCAAAGTTTCTATGAGTACTTTTCAGAGGCTGTACATACTTGGAGAAGCCTTAGATATCCCTGTTCTGACAGAAGATTTTAGGTGCCAAGTGGTGCTAAAGCTGTGCCATTCGAAGCCCATGACAATATGGGATTCAACAGTTTTCTTAAGAAAATGAGAAATGCAGAAGTTTCAGAAAGCCTGTGAGGAATTCCTAGGTGTTACAAATGGAGTAAGTGAAGGATGAGGGGTATGTGAGGAGAGAACTAAGTTGTGGGGGAAGAGAGCCAAACCAGAAGTTAGAGATAAAGGAGGCTCAGCGAGAGAGGGGTCTGGCTACAAGAGAGGGGAATTGAAGAGAACAGTAAAGAAAGCAGTGGCGAGTGCAGTTTTTTTTTTTGGGGGGGGGGGCAACAGAAGGAGTGAAGGAGAGGGTCCAGTCCAGAGAAGCACCAGAGTCCCTTATGACCTTGTCAGGAGCAGCAACCACATTTTGCTCCCAGCCACATACAAGTTAACAGCTTCATGGAGAAGGAGAATACACCACAGAGAGAAGATATAAAACAAAGGGAAAAGGCAGATAAATTAGGAGGCTTGATATGCAAAGGGGAAAATGAAAACTTTAAACACATTTGAAGCACTCACTGACAAGAAAATTTTGTATTTACAAAAATATTTGTAAGTTAAATAAATTAGTTGTAAATACAGTGGATTTTTAACTTGCTCATATTTCAGTTTGTACTTGCTCTTTAACTGTAATTTGAGCCAGAGGACCCAGTGCAGTTTACTGTTGTGTAATACTTCCATTGCTTAAACACAAATCTGAGCTGTTGGTGGTTCAGCTTCCCATTTTTATACACGACTGTGATGCGAGATAAAAAGCAAAGGTCATCCGCACAGTAAGACACTTACAAGATAAGAAATGACTTAGTTTTGAAGATGCATAGCAGCAGTGACCACAAATCACAATGCTGGTGACCTGTTTCAGTCTTCCACAGGCTTGTGCAAATCGGTGAAAAAAATTCAGGGGTGTAAAGGCAAAGGGCCAAGTCATCTCCTCCAATGGCAGTGGGAGCTTTGGCAGCACAAACTGACAACCTACCAAGGTAGGAGTATAAAAAAAAAAAAAAATGTGAAAACCCCCCTAAAAACCTAACAGGCCAAATGAAGGGGGAGCAGGACATCCCCAAAATACCGATAGGTAATCAATGGCTTTACCAGAAGACAGGGCAGAATGCTGTTGCTGTGCACAGGAAAGCATCTTTATCCCATTTTCTACATTTAAAATATGTCATCATATCGGCTGGCGCACCTAAACGTGTATACAATGGTGGTCAAAAGAGTGTGTGGAGCCGACCCGGTGGCGCTGAGGTTGGCGCGGACATACACCGCTGCGGTGACCGGGGTGGGAGGAAAGCTGACTCAGGCCGCCGGGGTCAGCCGGGAGGGTTGAGGATGAGCGCCCTTGTGTACTCCTCCCTGGTAGTATGGGTGGGTTGTCCCGTGCTGGTGACCCCGGTGGAAGCCGGAGGCACTACAGCAGCCAGACATGTCACGCATCTAGCGTGGGCGATGCTGGCAGGGTTGCGTGGCCAGCAGCGTCGACGTGCACCATGCAGTGAGGGAGGAGGCTCACAGCATCATGAAACTAACGGGCGCCATGGGCAGGGACGGGCACTCTGTCCCCATGCTCCCTCACTGGCCAACCCCGACTAGTTTTCCAGGTCCTCCGTTCCCCAGACCTTCCCCGAGCCAGAGTCTGACTAGTAAGCTCACCCAAGAGGAGAGGGCGACCCACCCCGGGCGGGTCAAACTGGGGGTACTGGCTACGGGGAAGGGGGAGGAGAGAGGAGGTTCAGTTCGGGGAGGCTTCAGGCTGGGCAGGGAACAGGACTAGGTTGCCTGAGAGAGGCTCCATGGCGCTGCGACCGGAGGGAAAAAGAGAAGAAAAAAAAAAAAAAAAAGAGCGCGTGGGAGTGAGAAAGGAGAAATATGATAAAGATTTACAAGATCCTGAGTAGGTGGTAAGCGCCGGCCCACTGGCACAGAGGGCTGGGGCATCTATGCCTCTCCTGCAGTCACGCCAGCATCCTGGGTTCAGGAATGAGCCTAGGCCGCTCGAGTCGGTCAAAGGAAGGAGGACTAAGCATCCCAACAGATGCTCTCCTCCTTCGGGGAGGGAAGGTTGCCTGCTCTGCTGCGATATCACCAGCTATGTGACCAAAGTTGGCGGTGCAGGCTACAGCAGCGCTTTCCTGTGGGGATGCTCCTGAAGGACAACATCTGCACGTCACACACATCAAGGTCGCCACACCCCCCGAGCGTGCAAGGGTTGAGGGCTCTCCGGATCAGTGGAAAACATCCTGGCTGGCAGGGTGATGCCTTCCTTTCCCTGCAGACTCCACACCCACATAATGGGCACGCTGACTTGCAACCAAGCTAAACTCCTCCTGGGAACAGTGGCCACCCGGGGGCTCCGCCATAGGGGGTAATCTGTGGGGCACTACAAGGATCGCATGGTAAGTCCCAGGGATGGTGGGCTGACAGGGTTGGAGGAGAGGGAGGCCAATGAGAGCTGGCTGGGTGACCAGGGATAAAAATGAAAAATAAAAAAAAAAGTTCCTGTGGGGGTGGTAAACGGAGTAAGCAGCGAGGACCTACTCACCAGGAGCAGTGATGAGGGGGACCGAGCGTAGACTAGTCGGTGAGAGATTAAGAGGAATGCAAGGACATTCTTCTTCACCAGAAGGGTAGTGGAACAATGGAAGAAATGGCTGAAAGAAGTGATGGGGATCGAATCTACAAATGAGTTCAAGACTGGGGAGACAGATACAGGGGCTTGTAGCACCACGTTAACCCAGCAGGGGGAACGTGACCACATGGGTAGCTTTAAGGGTGTGCTCCATGCTCCGAGCACATCTGTCTACTTTACAGATGCTTCTTTTTTTTATCTTATCAAAATTTATTGCCACTGTACTCCTGCAATGTACCATAAACTAGGTCCATTCTGCACTATTGTACATGACTCTGGAACTATACTACATGTCCCAGAATGGCTGGTTCTGCTTTTTATCTTTTTTAGATCCTTTCAACTCAACCATACCCAATCACCCTATCTTTTTGCTATTTTTATCATGACATAAGCGATGTTAGTGTTGAGCACAAGCACAGAGCAGCCAGAGTCATATTTTTTAGCTAATGCCACTGAAAAAGCAAGACTATGCTGCAATGCAACAGTAGGTTCTGATGGAGTGGCAGCCCCACTTACTCTCTCCATAACACTGACCCTTGATCCCTCACCCTCTCTTACATAAAATAATCTTCAGCAGGCCAACCTGCTTTCTCCTTCCAGTTTCCTATACTCTAGTCTTCCCCGCACCCTGCTAGCCACACAGCCTCATCCCTCTTCACCCTTAAATCCCTTCCTTGTAATGACTCCTGTAACTGCCCTTCATTGCAGCACGATCTGGCATCCACATTTGTTCAAGGTCTGTGCTGAATCCATTATTCAATACGTCTGTCCACTGGTCACAGCTAATGTACGTTTGGTCTGTTTGTTTTGTCTATTCAACTGTAACTTTCTTTTTTTATATTATATTACGTATCCTATTTATTTCACATTACTGTACGCCACCTCCCCTTCCCCACCAGGATGCAGCTGGATACAAGCTATTACCAGCTTAGTGCTGTATGTCTTTCCTGATAAAACTTTAAAAATAACAACAGTAGATCTGCAGGAAGGCGCTGTGGAGCACTTAACAGGGTGGACATTCTTCACATCAGCTCCGTATACGATGACATTTCGTAACTAAATTTATTACTTTACTGAACTAAAATCTAATTTTCTTGGGGCCGACTACAATCTGGAAGCATTCTAGAACACAATAAGCCTGAAAAAAAGCAACGCCATCACACTTCGTTGGGGCTGGATTCGTATTTTGGTGGCCAAGGGACTGGCGCCTCAGCCAAATCTGGAGGCCCATCTTCTGTATCATCGCCGGAATTTTCACAACTCCTCCCACTCCTAAGCAAACTGCAGGAGACTGGCGATGAGACAAATAAATGATTGGCAGTAATGGAAAAAAAGTTTACCGACCTGGAACAGAAGATTACAGAGAACACAGCTGCGATTTCTGACCTAACCACCTCGTTGGAGCGGCGGTCGGAAGTTACCACAGGCCTGATCTGAGACATCAGTTTCCTCCATTCTAAAGTCGAGATGTTGGAGAACGGCCTTGGGCAGAGGAATGTTAGAACTGTGGGATTCCCTCCTCGTTTTGCCAACCACATGGAGCTCCTGACAGCACTCAACCAGATGATCTTTGAGGACTTGAACCTCCTTAACAGGGACATGGGCATTACCATCGTCCCAGCCTCCTCTAGTAGTCCTTACCTCCTTGGCAGTGCCATTAGAAGGAATGTCCTCCTTTAAATATCTAGGCATGTCTCTCGATGAGCACCTATCCCTTGATCTGCATGCATCCAATGTTATCAAGTCTAGCAATCAAAAACTTGGCCTTCTTTACCCTGCTGCTCCCTATCTCACACTACATGCTCGGAAGACTATTGCCTCAGCCACTCTTCTTCCATGGCTATTTTATGGTGCCCCAATTACTCACGCTATCAAAATACCTATGTAGGCCTACCATAGAATTGCACGCTTTGCAGCCAATGTACCAGCCCAGAACGATCACTGCGACATGCTCAACACCCTAAATTGCCCATCCTTTGAGGCTAAAATTGATTTCCCAGTACTATGAACGGTCTTCAAACTTATTTACCTTCCCGCCCCACCCATCCTCGGTAATCTACTCTCTTGAAATCCTTCCCTAGGACACTCAGAACCTCCCACCTCCCTATACCAAGTATTTATAAAACCTGTACAACAACAGGCACAAGATCCTTCTTTCCCACAGCTCCTCATAAATGGAACAACCTCCCACATAACCTACTTATGTGTACGTCTCTCCCCAGTTCAAGAGACTCTTCAAAGAAACTTTCTTCCCACCTCCTGTATGCAATAGCAACTGTGCATAACCCACCCCCACCAGTCTATGGCTTTCTCCCCTTTTTTCTCCTTCCCCCTCCTCTTCCATGTCATTCACCCTGACACTATCATCATCTCACCTCCCCACTTCTTCTTGACCTCACCACCTTACTTGTATTTATGTAAATACTGTACTATATTTAATATCCACTTACCCCAATATCCTTTTAGTACTCTGAAGAAGTAAGTTATTTTATTGACTGTCTGCTGTTCTGATGTAAAAAAAAAAAAAAAAAAAAGTTTGCGTACACTTGCCATGTGATTCCTGTAGTTGCTGTATCACCGTCTCTTCTCTCTGTAACCCTTTCCCCCGGGTCACCCCTGAAAAAGCGACACTTCGTCTCAGTGGGCTTACCCGATCACCAAAATTAAAATAAATAAATAAATCGTGCAAGCCTTTACAATCCCTATGCAGCCTAGAGGTAGGGGAGCTCTCGCTTGACCAATGACAGCGATTATGACATTGTCTACCCATGAAAGTAGAATATCTTTGTTGCAAGAGGCCAGGAAAAAGGGGGACATTGTCTGGGAGGGGAACCGTTTGGGCTTCTTCCCCGACCTCTCCTCGCAGACACAAGACAGAAAGAAAAAGCTGCAGGAGATAAAGAAATCACTCCTGACAAAAGGGGTAAAGGCCCAGATGCTTTTCCCCGCACGCCTACATGTTATGCATCAGCAGAAGCCCCATGCTTTCACCGACCTGGAGGCTGCATCTAGTTTCGCAGAAACACTGTTCTCCCAAATGGATTCTAGGGCCTCGGACCAAGATTCAGAAGTGGAGCCAGAGTGACTGTAGCAGGACTGTGGTTCTCTTGTGCTATCCAATGAGGCTGATTAGGCTCCCTTGGACTCGGTGTTTAATTACCTGTTGTGTGCTCCTTGTACAAAAACTGAGTAGGTAGGATTGCTGCTGCTAATGCTGTTGATTGTTTCAATACTGTTGAAACCGATTTATACTCATACCCTGCCTGCTGTTTAAACTGTTTATACATTGGGACAATATTAATTTGGTGTGCTAATGCACGCTGCTCAGTTAGTGGACTACATAATCTTATTATATAGAGGTTCTTCCCCTTACACGGCTTCCTACTGGAACCTAAAGGTGTAGGGTTAAAACACAGCTTAACTGAGCTCAGACAATCTGTTTAGTTAAACTTCGTGTCCCTTTGTATTAGTTCTCCCCTCACTATATTTTATTATCTGCGACTGGGATGAGAGTTTGGCATATTGATAGCATCAAACCCTGTGGTGAAAGCATGAGATCCAAACTTATTGTCCTGTAATATTTTCTCCTAATGTACTTTGGGGGTGGAGGGCTAATTTCTGGGTTATTTACAATAACTGCACAAGCTAACGATCTGATTTTGTAAGTCTGTACAGACATTGTATCTCCTCTATCCCACGCCGCCGGAATATGTATTTGGTTTACGTACATGTTACTATTTGTATGATGAAAATCAATAAAAAAAATGAAAAAAAAAAACCAGCAGGTCTGCAGATGATGTGAGAGACAGCCCACTAGCTAAGGCAAGCACTGCACAGTATCCGACGCTGGTGTAGTCGAGGTGCTCTGCGGTGGTCAAGACAAGTGGCTGGTTGCGTGGAAAGATATTTTTTAAAACAAAACTATAAAAACAAATACAGGTGTCAAGACATTCTGGGGTTTGTCTAAGCAGGACAGTCGTCGTAGTAAAGCAACACTGTTCCGACAACTTGGTGTCTGTTGTTATGGGAAGGAGGCAGCTGCCAGGTTTGTGACTGATCAATGGCGATGCACTGTACTAAAGAAATAACTTTTGCATTTTTTCTGCATTGCTGCTACTGTAATTGGTGTGTTTGTGTGTGTGGGGGGGAGGAGGGGTTGATATCAGGAGGCGTGACCAAGGGTACCTAAATTCATAATCATTCTTTAAAGGATCTGAAGAAGAGTTGGCCCAGTGGCATGGAGTGCTGAGGCTCTGGGTGCCTTACCTCCTCCCACGCCGGCACCCTGCGTTCAGGAATGAGCCCGACTAGTCAGGATTCGGCCAGGGAGGGGAAGGCGAGGAGCTGGATTGAGCAACCACAAAGCAGCTTTCCTCTCCCAGGAAGTGACATGGGTTTCCCGGCTCATTGCTGCCACTCGATGGGGCTAGGTGGCAGTACCAAGTCACATGGGAAACAAGGCATTATGCCGAGTAGAAGGAAGGGACCATCAACAGACCAACAGAGCACATGCAAGCACGACTATGTTCTGGGGTCCCGGACTTAACAAGAAGAAACGTGGAAAATGGAGCACTGAGGCAGGGTAAATGAAGCCCTAAAGCCAACAGGGTGGAACAAACTCCTCTGATGGAGGATCACAGCCATGTCTGCCTCAGAGCCCCAAAGAGAAAACAGTTACATAGGAAAAAAAAAAAGGATCTGAGGAAGGTTCCTCCCTTCCCTCTCTCCTGACTAGTTGGGGCTGTGGTACAGGAAGCAATGGCATAAACAGCGACAGCACCATGTGCATCGAGAGATTCCCTGAGCTTCAGTGTTTGGCAATAAGAAAACAGCCACCACCACAGACCCCAGATGCTCTGCCTCTCTGACTTGGGACTTTCGGCTTGGAGACCAGCTCTCTGAGATTTGTGTTTACGCTGGTGGCTGTATTGCTAGTTGGGATCGGACACTTCGGCAGAAGCAGAGGAGGTTGTGACTGGACAGAGGTATCCAGACTACGCCTATGCATTGAAGTTGCCCTCACTGGGTAAACAAAGATCAGTGGTCAACACTGACAACAGCCCACTTGCTACATGCAGGAAGATTCTGTATCTTGCACATCAATCTTTCCTTTAGCTAGAACTGCTGGCCTATACTGAAGAACAGATAATTTTAGTAAGTTCACCAGTACACCCAATGATTTCCCATTTTCAAAAATGGCCAACTCCATTTGGCAAAATCTTAAAATCCATTTTTTCCAATTTTTCCCCCCAAATTGAGGGCAAATCAGGATGTTTTGTGCAAACATTTTGGCTTAAAAAGGACAGATTTTTTCCAAAAAGCTGTTTTTTCATGAAAAAATGATTCTCAAGTGCTGGTTTAAAAATGAAAAATTCTGTTTTAGCAGCATTTTCGATTGCAAATAGAAAATCATCAGCCCTACACTAGTTGGGCCTCTGGAAATATCTGTACAACCAGTGTATTTCCCTGTCACTAGCCATGCTGACTTGTAGCTACAAGATTTAACCTTTCAACCTATCAAGGTACAGAATTATAGAGCTAGCTTGTTCCCATGGGCTCTGAGCACTGTACAAAAAGGGAACAACAAAAACATCTCACAACACACACACACCATCAAACCTCACGAAAAATCAACAAATAACAGTCAGAATATCTTAAAAAAAAAACGAAAAAAGATTAAATAAATGCAGAATAAATAAAATAAAACATAAAATTATAAACAAATGCTAGGATAAATTAAAAGTTGCTATAAAACGATGGAACTTCAGACCTTTCTTAACGGCCTCCAGTGAAGGGGCCTCCCTCAGAAATCTGAAAAGCGAGTTCCACAGGGCAGGGCCAGCAACATCAAAGGCCCTCTCACCTGCCGATTTTAGACAAACCCTGAGAACCGTTAGGAGGCCCGCCTCAGAGGAGCAGAGAGGTCGGGAGGTCTGGTGAGAGACAGAACATCCTGCAGGTAGCTCGGGCCCAGAGGAGTTGGTCTGCACTGCCATGAGTATGAATTTGTCCATACTCTGGGAGTGAGATGCAGCACAGCAAGTCTAACCAGGAGGAGGTGATACTGTTATGTACAGGGGCCTCCAAATGCTGTAGTGTTACAAATTACAAGAGTACAGTGATGCAGCAGAGACAAATGGGGATACTTGATCCCATCTCTCTCTAAATTTCCTGGGTTTCTCCTCAGTTAAGTGTTGGGCAAAGAGAGGTAGTTCAATTTCAATCTACTTTAAAAAGTGGTATTAACATAACTATGGACTGTAAATTACCGAGGCCCACAAAGAGACTCCTCAGAACCTCTAGTACTATCATATAACAGATAATTTACTATGAGATAATTGATAGTTAAATAAAAAAAGTTGGCTGAAGCACAATCATAGTCTGAAGGAGCATATATTCCATTATACAAGTCTGATCAAATGTACTACTCTGTTTTGGTGAAGCAGACAATGCAAAATCATTAACACTACCCTTGCATAACCACATTGCAGAGTTTGAACTTAGTTCTAAATTCATAAATTTGCTTAAACGCCAGCCCAGTGGTGCTGAGGGTTGAGGTGCTGGACGCCACACCTCGCGCCACACCGGCGACCCTGGTTCGGGAACAGACTTGGGCCGCCGGGGGTTGGCAGGGGAGAGGAAGGATCAAGCATCCCATGACTGCTCTCCTTCCTCTGGGGAGGGTTGGGGCACTGCAGCGCACTGTAGCGGCTACGGAGGAGGCCAGTAGCACTACAACCAGCGAGCAGCAGAGTGGGGGGAGAATGGCGGTTTGTACATATGTGTTGCACGCTATTGCAGTCCGACTCTGGGCAAAGAAAACCAGGCGGAAAAATCGCAGGGCGCGATCTCAGCGGCTGATGGCTGCGCCTGGTGCCCTCCGTACCCGAGAGAATCCTGCATTCAGAGTGACGTGAGTGATTAATGGCTGACTCTGAGGGGGTGCCAGACCGGGCCCGGGGGGTGCGGGTGTCAGCGGCCGGGGCATCACGGGGATCCACTCCGTGGGAAGAGAAGAAACAGAGATGTGATATAAAAATCTGCTTAAGTTCTATTTCTCTGGAGCACCACTCAGCATGGAAATGATGCACACTTCAGAGGCAATGTGAGATGGAGGACAGGAGGGTTAGATCTCAAGGTAAAAAAATCCTCTTCCACAATATGTTATGAGGGAACTGGTGGAAAAAAGGACAGTTACGTAAGACCTTACCATAACAGTAGATCTTTGAGAGAGGCTCTTGCAGTAGGTAATTACATATAGGACTGAAGCCGGCAGGTGTCAGGACCCCATGGAAAAATTTCTAGCTAGCAGTCTCTGGCGAGGGACCACCCCCACGTCAGGTGACCGATGTCAGGCGACGTCAGTATAAAGGGGCGGTCCCCCACGCCGCCTTCCAGTTCTTTCCTGCCAAAGGCCAAAAAAGGCAAGATGAGAGAGAAGCAGATGATTCCATCACTGGAAAAGGAGCTGAAAAAGCTTAAGGGGGTAGAGGGCGGGAAGGTATTACCTACTGCAAGAGCCTCTCTCAAAGATCTACTGTTACGGTAATTTCTTATGTAATTGTACTATCTTACTTCGAGAGGGCTCTTGCAGTAGGTAATTACATATAGGACTGAGTTCCAAGCAGTCTGGAACAAGCAGAAGCAAACGGGAGGAGGAACACTACCCAAAAGTAGACCCTCCGGCTGTGAAGATCTTAGGAAAGAAGACCTTGTAGAACAGCCAACCCAAAGCCTGCTCTGCAGCGAGGGGCAATGTCCAAACTGTAGTGCTTCGTAAAGGTATGGACAGAAGTCCAAGTTGCGGCTGCACAGATGTCTGCCACTGACACATTCTTGAAACAAGCAGGGGAGGCAGCAACCCCCCTGGTGGAGTGGCCTCTGACTTGACCCAGCAGAGTCTTGTTGTGCTTGTCATAACAGAAAGTGATACAATGAGCCGACCATTTAGATAGGCATTGCTTAGAAACAGCATTGCCTTCTCTTTTAGGAGCAAAAGAGACAAACAGTTGATCAGTCTTTCTGAGATCCTTGGTCCTGGTGGTGTAGTATCTCAGAATTCGGTGAACATCCAAAGTATGCAAGAAGTATTCCCCTTGATTGGAGTGCTGCGTAAAGAAAGCAGGCAACTCTATGGATTGATTCAGCGTAGATTCTGCTACCACCTTGGGAAGAAACTTAGGGTTGGTACGCAAAGCCACATGTTCCTTGTGAAAAATCAAATACGGGATTTTGCACATCAGGGCCTGGAGCTCGGAAATCCTTCCAGCAGAAGTAATGGCCACAAAGAAGAGAGTCTTCCATGAAAGGAACCTTAGGTCTGCTGAGGCTGCCAGCTCGAAAGGAGGCACAGTAAGCTTCTCAAGGATAAAATTCAAATCCCAAGGAGGGGCAGGAACCCAAATAGGGGGTCTCAAGCAGAGGACCCCTCTAAGGAAGGTCTTGGAGACCTCCAGTTGCACAAAAGTCCTGTCCCCAAAAGGAACATGGTAAGCTGAGATGGCTGCCATGTGAACCTTCAGAGAGGAATGACTGAGACCCAGATCAAAGAGATGTCACAAGTAATCCAACAGTCACCCAACAGAGCACGAGAAAGGCTCTAAATCTTTGCAAGTGGTCCGAATAGAGAACCGTTTCCATTTCATAGCATAGGTAGATCTAGTGGAGGGCTTCCTGACCTCCACCAGAATCTCAGCCACCAGCGGGGAAACCCCGAATCGAGCTTGAGCTACATCTGCAGGAGCCACACGAGCAACTGAAGGGACTTAAGACCTGGATGGACCAGGGTCACCTGACCCTGGGTCAGCAAAATTTACGGAAGAGGAAGAGAAGGTTCCTCTGAATACTGTTGCAGAAGAGAGAACCAAACTTGCCTGGGCCAGAAAGGAGTGATGAGAATCATGCAAGCTCCTTTCGAGCTGCCATTTTGTAAGACCCTCGGAATCAAGGGGATCGGGGGAAGGCATAAACGAATCTTCCCTTCCAGTCTAGAGACAGAGCATCTCTCCAAAAAATGCCGCACCCTGGAGCGAGCGAGCAGAAGGCGGGACGTTTTGCATTGAGAGGAGATGCAAACAGGTCTACCTGAGGGGTTCCCCAGCATAGAAAGATGTCGTCTACTACCCCCTGATCTAGTTCCCACTCGTGGGTATGAGCAGACAACCGAATGAGGTGGTCTGCCAACTTGTTCTCAACCCCTGGGATGTGAATGGCCATGAGGTGAAGGTTGTGCTGCACTGCCCATTCCCAAACCCGCATCGCCTCCCTGCAGAGAGGATAGGAACGAGTTTCTCCCTGTTTGTTGATGTACCAGACTGCACACATGTTGCCCGTCTGGACAGCCAGATGTCCGGGAAGCAGATAAAGATGCAGAGCCTAAACAGCATAAAGCACGGCCCAAAGCTTGAGCACACTGATTTGGAGAGATTTTTCGAGCTTGGACCAGGAGCCCTGGGTCCTGTGAGGCCCGAGATGGACTCCCCGACTCTCGCCCAAGGCATCTGTAGTCAGCATCTGGGAGGGGGGAGAAAGGCAGAAGGGAACTCCCCGGCAAAGGTTCTCCTGAACTGTCCACCATTGCAAATCCCGAGTCATAGGATTGGAGACCAGAACTAGTTGATCTAGGTCATCCACCAGCTCATCCCACTGAGACCGAAGCGTCCACTGAGAGATTCTCATGTGGAGCCGAGTGCGAGGGACTGTCAGAATAGCAGCCGACATGAGCCCGAGGAGGCGAAGGACCGACCTGGCGCTGACCTCAGCCTGGAGTGAGGCTGCCCTGTCCAGTGGCAGGAATGCCATGCCAGAGGTCGTGTCCAGGATCGCCCCGATAAACTCGAGCCTCCGGGATGGTAACACCCAGGCAGGCAAAAACCTGCAGGGTAAGGGAAAGGAAGCACAGGAGTTCCTCCCTGGATGAGGCTGCCAGGAGCCAGTCGCCCAGGTACGGGAAAACCTGCACCTCCTGGGTACGCAGGCAGGCCGCTACCTCCAAAAGGCATTTGGTAAATACTCAGGGCACCGAGGAAAGACCAAACGGGAGGACCTTGAACTGGCAGTGGTTCCCCCTGGAACACAAAATGCAGGTATTTGCGGTGGGAAGGGCGAATAGGGATATGCAGGTAAGCATCCTGCATGTCCAGAGCGCACAGCCACTATCCCAGCCAAAGAAGGGGCAGAAGACTCTGCAGAGAGAGCATCCTCAACCTTTTGTACTCCACGAACAAGTTCAAGGAGCTGAGGTCGAGAATCAGCCTCACATCTTCTGACTTTTTCGGGACCAGGAAGAAATGGGTGTAGTAACCCATCCCCTGAAGATGGGGAAGAACGGGCTCTATCGCCTCCTTCAGAAGAAGAGAGGATATTTCTTCCTGAACCAGAAGATGATGTTCTGGGGAGTAAGACGACCTGGGGGGGGGTTCCGAGGAGGTTTCCGAAGAAACTCTATTGAGTGTCCTTCTGCGATCAGCTGGAGCACCCAAGTGTCTGAAGTTATTCTCTTTCAACCCGGTAGACGGAGGGAGACTCTCCCTCCTACCGGTTCCTCTGGAAGGCCCAGAGGCTGTGGGAGAGGAAAGGGGTCAGGAGGTGTGGGGCAGCATCGCGGCTGAAGCCCCTGCTGCTTTTTTGGGCGGGGGGGGGCTTGGCAACCGGAAAGGCCCGGCGTTTGTTGCCCTTTCCCTGAGGTTTCGCTTTTTGCTGAGAACATCTGCGAAAGGGACGACACTGAGCCTGAGGGGGTCTGTGCATGGGGCCAACCAACTTAAATGCAGTACCCTTCTCCTGCAGATTGATGATGATGTCCTTGACATCACCACCGAACAGCACTGAACCCCTGAAGGGCGCGTCCTGGATAGCAGACTGCACCTCTGGGACCAAACCTGACACCCAGAGCCAGGCATGACGCCGCAAACCCACGGCGAAAGCCGAGCTCTGACCAGCAGCATCCACTGTGTCGTACGTCGCACGAAGCATGTGCCGACTGGCCGAACACGCAGATCTGACTAGATCCACCACTTCCTGCTTCGTCTGAGACTCAGGAAGGGAGTCCAACTTGGCCTCTACCTCGCTAAGGATCGCCTTCTGGTAATCCTCCATATGACCAACATAATTCAGGGCCCTAATACCCAGAGTGGAAGTTGAGTAAACCTTCTACCCGTACTGGTCCAGAAGGCGGAAGTCCTTGTCGGGTGGTGACGAGCTCAAGTGCTTGGGGTTAGCCGTCTGACCGTGAACAGCGCTAATCACGACCGAATCGGCTCAAGGGTGTGAATTTAAAGAGTCAACAACCTCCGGAGTCTGATAAAGCCTGTCCAACTTCCTAGGAAGGAGGGTTAATGCCAACGGTTGCTTCCAAATGGTGGAAACAAGGTCAGCATGACGCTCAATCCAGGGTGGCACCAGGGTAGGAGCGGTCTTGGGCAGATCCAGGTGTGCAGCAAGTTTCTTGCGCTGTGGATCTGGCTCCAAGGAATGCCACTGATGAACTACCTGGATTTTACGCAGCAACTCCGTAAAGGAAGGATGCTCCAGAGGAGACTTCGCGGGAGTCCTTGGCCTGGGCTTGTCCGGAGTGCGTGGCTCGTCGTCTGGGTCACAGCGACCATCAGAGTCATCCGAGGTCTCTGAGGAGGATGAAGAGGAAGAAGACTCCTCCTTCCAGCACAGGGAAGGAACGGACCCCTTGGGAAGCCCTTGGGGAAGCATATCCTGCCCTGCCCTGGAACCGGAAGGCTCGCCTCTGGTATCCGGAGGTGGGAAGGGGGTTTCTCGTCTCCGACGTAGGGGGTTCGGAACCAGGACCAGCATCGGAAGATGGCTCTCCACCTCCCTGGTGAGCTGAGCCTTGGCCTCAGACCACCAGGAAGCCAGAGTCTCTTTCAAGTCCACCGCCGGCTGAGGGGGTGGTGGAGGAGGAGGAGGAGGGGGATACGGATACTGAAGGTATCCGTAAGGCGCATATCCATATCCCGACAGCAGGAAGCCCAGTGTCGGGTACTGGGGCACCGTGTACTGCGGCATCGGGTAGGCCGGTGTCGGGTAATGGGGTGCCGGATACTGCAGGCCTGGGTATGACAGCGTCGGATAGGACCGAGTCAGATACCCAGGCCCCGGGGGGTCTGCGGGTGCAGAAGGCCCCGGAAACGGCCCAGCGAGCAGGCCCGGAATGGGACGCACAGTGTAGGGGCGGCATCTGGCAATGGAATATTGTTAGGCATCGGGTAGGCCAGTGTCAGCACTAATGTCCGAGGGTCCAAAGTTGGGTCATCCGGCCCAGCAGGAGGGAGACCCAATGGCAGCGTACCCACCTCCTCCATGTCATCCAGGGAGGACGGATTACCATCCCTGGGATCCAGCAGAGGAGACACTGGCGCCTCGGTGCATGATGTTGTGGCTTTCGGGATGTGAGTTAAGCCCAAAGGGTCCAGCGTCGGCTCTAACATCGAGCAGAAGTCGGAGGAGCGGATGTCCGTCTTATCAATGGGATCCGGGCAGACGCTGGAGGAGTCGGCATCTGACTTATCGGACCCAGTGCTCGTCGAAGGCCACGAAGGAGGGGCGGCCTTGGCGGGCGCTTTGGAGGCCGTGCGCTGCCAAGGAGGGTCGGGCGTCTTCGCCTTACCCGGGCGGGCATCAGAGAACCCGACGTCCGACTTATCAGGGCCGCTTCAACCAGAAAGCCACACAGTGGCTACCTTACTGGAAGCGGCTGCCTCCTTAAACCAGGATGCTCCTGAGGGGCCCGAGCATGAGCCCGACGGGAGGGTTGACGCCATCTTGGACGCCTCCAAGACAGCCACCACGGAGCTGCCTCCCGGGGGAGGCATTACCTGCAGCACCGCGACCCCAGCCGAGGCCGCAGCGACCAATGAGGAGTCCCAGTCCTGGTGCTTCTTCTTGTGGTGGCCCTCCGGAGAAGTCAAAGCCTGCCGAAGTTTTTTCAGTTCCTTTTCCATGGAGGTCATTTTTTGTTTAAGAATGTGGGCCTCCAGGGACTGCTGCCTCCACTTTTGGGTGGCCACGTTAAACTGCTGGCAGGGCTGGCACTTCTCGACGGGATGATCGGGGCCTAGACAAAAAAAGGCACTGGGAATGTCCATCCTCATGCGGGAGCTGGGCGCCGCAAGAATCGCACTTATTTTTGTGCTTGAAGGGAGTCGGGGACGACAAACACGGCAGCTGAAGGTAAGGCTGATGAAAATCAGGAAAAAAAGTAGTAAAATAGGCGATAAAACTACCGACGATTGACTGTGAAGCAGTGAAATTAACCGCAAGGCGCTGCACGAGCTAATGGCGGGAAAGAACTGGAAGGCAGGCGTGGGGGACCGCTCCTTTATACTGACGTCATCTGACGGTCACCTGACGTGAGGGCGGTCCCCCGCCAGAGACTGCTAGCTAGAAATGTTTCCGTGGGGTCCTGATGCCTGCCGGCTTCAGTCCTATGTGTAATTACCTACTGCAAGAGCCCTCATGAGGTAAGATCTGGGAATACTGGACAGACCTTGAGTCTTCTTATGATGTCATTTGCTTATTTCTCTATAGAAACATAGAAGTTGACAGCAGATAAGGACTGCAAGGCCCATCCAGTATGCCCATTTCTTTTTCTACCTTATGAATGTGCCATCGGCCTTTGCTCTGTCAATCGCCTATCTATTCATACTCATCTGTATTGCTCCCTTATGCCTATCGCATGCCTGTTTGAAGCCCTGCACTGTATTCGTATCCACCACTTCCTGAGGTAGGCCATTCCATGCATCCACCACCCTTTCTGTAAAAAAAGAAGTTCCTCACATTACCCCTTAATTGGCCTCCCTCTAATCTCATGTTGTGTCCTCTTGTCCTGCTATTTTTCTTATATTGAAACATGTTAGACTCTTTCACCTTGTTAACGCCCTTAAGGTGTTTGAATGTTTCGATCATATCATCTCTCTCCCTCCTTTACTCTAGGGAATACATACTGTCCTCATATGTTTTCCGATGCAGTCCCTGCACCATTCTCGTTGCCCTTCTCTGGACTGCATCAATTTGATTAATGTCCTTGTGAAGCTGTGGCCTCCAGTACTGTATGCAGTACTCCAGATGGGGCCTAACCAGTGTCTTGTAAAGAGGGATTATTACCTCCCTTTTACGACTTGAATACCCATACTAATACACCCCAACATCCACCTAGCCTTACCTACTGCTTTAGTGGTCTGTTTGGATGATTTCAGGTCATCTGTGATGATGATGCCCAAGTCTCTTTCTTCCCTTGTGACTTTCAGCAACTCCCCTCCCAGCCTATAGGTGGCTTCAGGGTTTCTCTTCCCTATGTGCATGATCTTGCACTTCTTCGCGTTAAACCCCATTTGCCACTCTTCTGACCATTTTGCCAGTTTATCCAGATCTCTTCTCATTCTGCCCACCCCATCTGGATCATCTACTCTGTTGCAGATCTTGGTGTCATCTACAGACAGACAAACCTTACCCTCCAGTCCATCTGCAATGTCACTGATGAAGATACTGAAGAGGACTGGCCCCAAGACTGATCCCTGAGGTAACTCACTTGTGACTTGCATCTCTTCTGACTGTATACCATTGATCACCACTCTCTGTTTTCTGCCCGTCAACCAGCTTGCCACCCAGCTGACCAACTTCTGACCCACCCCAAGCCTACCCAGCTTATCAATCAATCTTCTATGTGGAACAGTATCGAAAGCTTTTCTGAAGTCAAGGTAGGCACTGATATGTTCAGCTCCCAAGAAAGGTGGGCACAGGACACACAGTATTTGCACACCCTCTGGCAGATGATCAAGGAAGCACAGATATTAGCTCTGAAGGCAGACACTTACCCTGTATCCTGACCACAGGATGTGTACAGTAATGGTGACCACTAACATCAGGCCAGGGGTCAGGGAAAGCAAAACTGAAGAAATAAATTGTGAGGGAAAAAAATATCAATGAATGTATTGGAGTCGATTCAGGAAACCCTTTAAACCACCATGTAGAGAACAGTTCCACACCTCTCTATCCGGTAGGACACATTAAATAGTTCTAGCCCACGTCCCTAAAACAGAGCTAAACTCCATCTTGACCGTGGCTAATCCAGAAAGTGCCTCGGAGTCTGGCAATGAAAATCAGGTTTTCTTTTCCCCAAATGAGCTAGCAGGCCAGCATTTGAAAAGACTGACTTGAACTACAGACCACAGTGAATTTGTCCGAAATTCTCCACTGCACTGCTGCCACCTCAAATTTACAAAGAGCTTTTGCTTGTAAATTTCAGGTCCCCTCCCCGGTACAGCACTAAACTCACCAAAGTACTAAACTTGGGTTATGTTATACATTCAGTATCTGCAAATCTTTTGGCATCTAACAAACTAGTCCTCCAACACCTAATACCAGGAATAAATTACAGAGGTAAAAGCTTTTCGACAAGCTAACCTTGGGCAGCTAGATCAGGTTACGAAGAAAACCTTGTCGGTCTGCCTTCCAGTGACTGCCACTATGACTGACACATACCACTATAACCTGTACAGTACAACTATCATTACTTTCGGCAGACCATACCTTTCAGTGTGTCAGAAACTTCACTGGAACTGCCTGCTTTCAACTGCTGCAAAGATGATGCCCCTTATTACTCAATATCCTACTGTACCCCAACTCTGTACCACTTCAGTGTAAGAGTCTGCTTTCCATGTGGAGAACCTGCCTTCAAGTCCACACACCAGATCCCAGCCGTGTCAGCAGGAAGTTAGAGCAGTCTGGCAGAAATGCTCTACCTCCCAGGGAGGACTGCAACCCTAACAACGGACTCCCTGGAGGAAGTGAATCATGTAGCTGTAGACCCTCCCTGTAGGCTCCTTCTCCAATGTGCATCAGGACTCTGATGTGACAACATGCTGTCTATATAGCCATACGTCACAAGGAACTCCCAGGTATGCCCTTACTGCTGTCAAGCTCTTGCACATGACCTATCCTCCCTATGTTTAATCTCTCTGCCTAACCAATCCATTTTAATTTATCTGCGGTCTCTTGCCAGAAACTGATCTTGATATTAGTGGTTATTTGCATGACCTGATATTGCCAATTTAACGATGCCTGCACTCTGTATGGCATGTTTGATTTTATTTTGCACTTCTACAACTTGTACTTCTTTATTAGCTGTTTATCTCGCACTTTTAACTAGTTAATACCTAATCAGAGCTTGCTCTGCTACTCGCCATCGGACCCAAAATAAAAAGATTTTTATTAAATGGCAATGTTTAAAACAGTTTAGCACAAAGTTCAAAATAGGTCCAGCCTGCCACATGATACAA
This sequence comes from Neoceratodus forsteri, assembly GCA_016271365.2. Taxonomy (NCBI): domain Eukaryota; kingdom Metazoa; phylum Chordata; order Ceratodontiformes; family Ceratodontidae; genus Neoceratodus; species Neoceratodus forsteri. Next base: position 201,163,808 of record JADMNL010000025.1, read on the forward strand.
AAAATATATTTTGACAAAGATACTGGCACAAAAAATTAAGGAGATTCACCAAGAAACAGACATGACTTGCATGTCTTGCAAGATAATGTCGGCAAAAGTCTGTGCAGGCAGCTTTTATTACTTCATAGTCCATCCGGGGAGAAAGTGGAAGGGATCATATTTTGTATTTGGTCAGTAATCCACCGATCCCTTCCACTTTCCTGTTGAGTGATCTGCCCCCCACCCCCTTTGCTCAGGCACGTAAAGATGTGATCCCAGGGAAAGCATGGGTGCGTGCCCCATAAAGTCAATGGGGTTCGTTTTACATGCTTTTTTATTGACAAAAATGACCAGCTGAAGATTAATCAAGGGTACCAGTTGATTATTCGCCAACTGCCCATTTTTGTCTATAAAAAAGCATGTAAAACTGACCCCATTGACTTTAATAAGCACGACTTGCACTCACCCTGTGATCAATGCCATTACGCGTCTGTTTCAGGGAGCGATCACTCAACAGGGAAGTGGAAGGGATCAGCAGATTACCAGCCACATACAACCTGGGGAATATTACTTTAAATTGACAGACTGGTGCATTACTAAATCACTGCAGCTGCGGAGGTGAGGGTCTGCACTCAAGGTTGGATGTCCTTTCCCACAGCATACATTTCTTGTCAATGAGCTTTAGTACAGTGGTAAAGCTACACACTATCAAGCAGTAGTGGGCCTGGGTTTGATTCCCAGTGTGTGACTTTTTTTTTTCTTTTTTCTTTCTTAGTTTCTGTACTATAAGAGAAATCGATGGGTTTTTGTTTTTTTTGTTTTTTTTTTTTCTAGCTTCTATTTAGGCAATCTATCCCAAGAACTCTCTCAGGCTGGTCCTGCTGGCCTGACACCGCTCTGCCACCCACCTGATCCCGTCTCCGACTGCCCTCCACCATCCTCCAGTTGGCGGACTCGCCAGCTCTGAGCCCCCTGGAGTACAGCCGCCTCCACTCTGGCGCTCTATCTATAATCAAGTGTGCCGCCAAAGTGGTGGAGGAGCAGGCCGGGGTACGGAGATAGGGCCTGGTACTGGGCATGTGGTGGCGCAGCTCAGAGGAGCCTGTCACCTATCCTGGGATCAGGGAATTTTTTTTCAAGCTTGGCTGCCCCCTAGGAGCGCGGACGTGCAGTGACGCCAGCATGGCTGTGCCGTGTCTGCCACGCTCCTCCCCTTGACTGTTCCATCCGCTAGCTGTGCCTCTGGTCTCCACCAGGGGTCACTAATGCCCTGGATACCCCCCCCTCCAGAGAGAGGAGAGCAGTCCATCGGACACTCGATCCTACTCCCTCCCCTGCCGACCCCCAGCGCCTGAGCTCATTTCCAAACTCAGGTTGCCGGTGTGGCGTCCAGCGCCTCAACCTTCAGCGCCACTTGGCTGGCCTGTTTGATGTTGTTGCTGATGTTAGTGATACAGTTTCAGCAAGATGTGAAGTTCTATACTGCTGATAAGTTGAACATTTCCAGCAGAGTCTTGGTGGTCTGAATGCAACTTGGGAACATTACTTCAAACTGACTGACAGGTTTATTACTAAATCCACTGCAGCTGTGCATGGGGGGGTCTGCACTCAGTGCTGAATGTCCTTTGCCACAGCATAAATTTCCTGTCACAGAGCCTTTCTACAGCAGTCAGGCTACATGCTACCAAGCAGTAGTGGGTAGAAGGTCTGGGTTTGATCCCCAGTGTGGGACAGTTTTTTCATTCTCACTATAATTTCTGTTGTATGAGAGAATTTGTTAGATGTCACTGCTGATGTCAGTGACAGAGTTTCAGCAAGGTCTGAAGTTCTATATTGTCGATAACTTGAAATATTCCAGCTGAGACTTGGAGGTTTGAATGCAACTTGGAAACATTACTTCAAACTGAGGAAAGACCATGCCAACTCCAGATGCCCTAGTGCAGGAACTGATCAGGTTAAAAGTTCTCAGTCTGCATATTTTGTGGGCTATATTTGTTTATTTTTTGAAATGTATGTGTGTGCTTGCATGCATGTATGTGTCGTCTATGTGTAGCATCTGCATGCACACTGTTTACCATGTACAGTATATGTGCCTTTCACTGTACAAAAAAGTACAGTTACATAGGAACGTACCGTAACAGTAAATCTTCAAGAGAGGTTACTTCAGTAGGTCATCACATATAGGACTGGCGCCACCTGGCGTCAGGCCGCACTGCAGACTTTTCTAGCAATACCTGATGGGGGACCGCCCACCCAACGTCAAGTGATGGACGTCAGCGTGACTGTATATAGTGGGAGGTCCCCACGCCCGCCCTCCAGTTCTCCCGCCAGAGCCAGGAAGAGGCCTGACAGCAGGAGTGAACAAGATTAGGAGTCCCTGAAACATAAAATAAGGAGAAGGAGGGAGGGAGGGAGGGAGAAATATGACCTACTGAAGGAACCTCTCTCGAAGATCTACTGTTACGGTAAGTTCCTACGTAACTGTACTATCTTACCTCGAGAGGGTTCCTTCAGTAGGTCATCACATATAGGACAGAGTCCCAAGCAGTCCCTCCAAGGAGGGACCAAGAGAAACTAGGGAGGAGGAGGAAAACAAATTCCAATGGAAATAACTGAAGTCCAGTTAGGACCCAGTCTAGGACAAAAGGCTCTGCAGGACGGCTAGGCCAAAGCCAGCCCTCCACCTAGAAGCAACGTCCAGACTATAGTGTTTGGTAAAGGTATGGACAGAACTCCAAGTAGCGGCAGCACAAATGTCAGCCGCGGAAACGTTCCGAAGGAAGGCTGCGGAGACAGCCATGCCCCTAGTAGAATGACCTCTGATGGTACCCAGCAAAGGTTTATCGTACTTCTGGTAACAGTATCGAATGCAGTTGCCTAACCATTTGGAAAGGCCTTGCTTAGAAACCAGTTTGTCCCTCGATCTCGGGGCAAAGGAGACAAACAACTGGTCGCAAGAGCGAAACTCTTTGGTCCTATGGGTGTAACACCGGAGAATCCGATGGACATCCATCTTATGAAGGAGTGCCTCACCTCTGTTAGAGAAGAATGGATAATACACCGGAAGCTCCACTGTCTGATTCAGCATGGCTTCTGACACCACCTTGGGAAGAAACCTCGGATGAGTTCTGAGGACCGCCCGGTTCTTATGGAAAATCAAGTGTGGCTCCTTGCAGACTAGAGCGTGAAGCTCCAAAATCCTTCGGGCTGACATGACAGCCCCCAGAAAAAGCACCTTCCAGGAAAGGATGCACAAATCACAGCTCATTGCCGGCTCGAAAGGAGGAAGTGTAAGCTTTTCCAGTACGAAGTTCAAGTCCCAAGGCGGAGTTGGGCTGCAGATGGGGCGTCTCAGAAGGAGAATCCCTTTCAGAAAGGTTTTGGAGACTTCCAACTGAGACATGGGTTTACCATCCACTAGCTCATGGTACGCTGAGATAGCTGAGATATGGACCTTTATGGAAGAGTAGGACAGACCGGAGTCTGACAAGTGAAGGAGGTATTCCATGACTTGTGGGGACGAGCAAGAAAAGGGGTTCCAGCCCTTAGCGGTCACCCAAATGGAAAACCGTTTCCACTTCATGGCGTAAGTGGAATGGGTAGATGGTTTCCTAGCCTGGATGAGGACTTGAGCAACCCTGAAGGAAACCCCGAAGCGTGATATCGCAATGTCTGCAGGAGCCAGGCATGAAGATGCAGGGTCCAGAGCCCCGGGTGTACCAGTCGACCTTGGTCCTGGGTCAGGAGGTCGTGAGTCACTGGAAGTGGAACTGGTGGTTCCCGGGAAAGCTGCTGTAGCAGCAGGAACCAGATCTGTCTCAGCCAGAGAGGAGTGATGAGGATCATTTTTGCCCTCTCCACCTGGAGTTTGAGGAGAACCCTCTGCAGAATGAGAAACGGAGGGAAAGTGTTCAAGAATTACCCTGTCCAAGACAGAGACAATGCGTCGCTCCAAAAAGCACCTGGCTCTGGAACGAGCGAGAAAAACTTGGGAAGTTTTGCGTTGTATTGGGAGGCGAAGAGGTCGATTTCCGAATGCCCGCAACTGTGGAAGATGGATTCCGCCACTTCCTGATGCAGTTCCCACTCGTGAGCTAGGGTCTGAGACCTGCTGAGACTGTCCGCCAGGACATTTAGAACACCTGGAACGTGAACGGCCACTAGGACCAAATGGTACTGGATTGCCCAATTCCACACCCGTGTCGCCTTCCTGCAAAGGGGGTGTGACCGCGTTCCTCCTTGTTTGTTGATATACCAAACTACTGACATATTGTCCATTTGAATTAGCAGTGATGCCTTTGGAAGGAGGGTCTGAAAGGCCTGTAATGCGTACAGGACCGCCCTCAACTACAGAATACTGATGTGAAGAGAAGTCTCCAAGCCGGAATACAGTCCCTGAGCTTGGTGTTCCCCAAGATGAGCTCCCCACCCCATATTCGAGGCATCCGTGGTAAGGGTGGCTACCAGTGCAGGGTTCCGAAAGGGAAGCCCCAGAGAAAGATTGCAAGAATCCTTCCACCATTGTAAGTCTTTCTGAACTGCTGAGGAGACAAAGACCGGATGGTCCAGGTCGTCCAGAAGCTGATCCCACTGCACCCGCAAGGACCACCGAGTAATCCTCATGTGGAGCCTTGCAAAGGGAACGGTAGTTATGGAGGCCACCAGAAGGCGAAGGACTTCCCCGGCAGGGATGGTCCTGAGGGAAGCCACTTTGGAGGCCTGACTGACAAGGGTCTCCATTCTGTCTGGAGGAAGGAAGGCTCTGCACTGGACCGTATCCAGGACTGCCCCAATAAACTGAAGTTTCTGGACAGGGATAAGGGATGACTTGGGAACACTGACCGTGATCTCTAGTCTGCTGAAAAGGTCCAGGGTGAAGGACAGAGCCTCCAGCAAGGAATCCCTGGATGGGGCTGAAATCAGTCAGTCATCCAGGTAAGGGAAGACCGCAATGCCCCTGCAGTGTAGGAACGCCTCGACCACCGCCAGGCACTTGGTAAAAACCCGTGGTGCTGAAGACAGGCCAAAGGGGAGCGCCTGGAACTGGAAGTGTTCCCCTCGGAAACAAAGACGCAGGAATCGGCGGTGGCTGGGGAAAATAGGAATGTGCAGGTAAGCATCCTGCATATCCAGGGCACAGAATCAGTGGTTCTCCATGAAGAGAGGAGGAGGCTCTGGAGCATCAGCATTCGAAATTTTTTGTACTCGACAAACCAATTTAGCTGACTTAGGTCGAGTACGGGTCTGAAGTCCCCAGTCTTTTTTGGAACCAGGAAAAAATGTAAATAAAATCCCTTTCCCCTTGGCCCGAAGGGGACGCGCTTGATTGCTTCTTTGAGCAAGAGCAAAATTTACCTCCTCGCGAACGAGGAGAGCCTGATCCCGAGAATAAGAGGACTTCGTGGGTCGAGTTTCTGGAGGAATCTCCAGAAACTCTATGGTGTGTCCGATGGACACTAGCTGCAGGACCCATTCGTCGGAGGTGATCGCCCTCCACTCCTGCGCATGGCGGGCAAACCTCCCCCCCCCCCATCTGCTCCCCGTCATGAGACTGAGGAAGCAGTGAGGCCGGGGAGTCAAGAAGTGTCGGGACGTTCAGGGGGAGGGCCTCCTGAACAGCTCTGATTTTTGGAGGCACGTGGGGTGGCTGTACCCATGGCCTTTCGCTTCCCTTGGCAGCGCACCTGAGCATTCTTTCTCTGCCTCCAGGTCCTTTTCCCAAAGGGCTGCTGCTGCTGTTGTTGAGAGCCCGATCGGTACATAGACCTGGCAGACCTAAGTGCCACACCCTTGTCCTGTAGGTCTGTGATAATATCTTTGGTGTCCCCACCAAAAAGGACCGAGTCCCTGAAAGGGGCATCCCGAATCGCCGACTGGACCTCATTGGCGAGGCCAGAAAGGCGAAGCTAGGAATGCCGTCTGAGGGCAATGGCAGTTGCCGAGGTACGGGCCACCGAGTCAATGGAGTCGTAAGTGGCACGTAAAGCATGCCTAAAAGAAACCTTGGAGCAGTGGAGATCCTTGGCAAGGTCTTCCTTTAGAGGCGAGGAATCCATGGACTGGACTTGCTTCCAGCCTGGCCAGGGTCGCTTTCTGATAGGACACCATATGGGTCACGTAACTGAGGGACCGGAGGGTGCATGTGGCCCAGGAATATATCTTTTTCCCGAACTGGTCCATCTGCCTCAACTCTTTGTCTGGAGGAGTAGTGCTCATGTGCTTAGGCACTGAAAAGCGATCATGAGCCGCCAAAATGACCACAGAGTCAGCCTTGGGATGGGCCTTTAAGAATGGAGCATCTTTCGGCGCCCGGTAGATCCTGTCCGTCCACTTGGGGACAGCCGGGAAAGAATGAGGCATCTGCCAGACAGTAGTGGTGAGGTCTTGATGGGGGGCCATCCAAGGAGGAATGGGGATGGGAGACAGAGACTCTAAATCTAAGTGTTCCTCGAGCCTCTATCTCATGGGGTCTTGTTCCTCCCACTCCCAGTCAAAATAGTCCTTCATGGCCCTCAAGAGGTCGGAGAAGGCAGGGTCTTCTGGTGGAGACTTGGGCGAGACCTTGTCCCTCGTGTCCTCAGGGACCTCCGGGACCTCTTCAGAGGAATCTTCCCTCCCCTCTGAACTGTCATCATCATCATCATCGTCCACCTCCTCGACAGGACGGCGTCTGGTAACTGGAAGGGAAATGTCCTGTAGAGTCTTCCCTGAGATGTGGACCGTGGCTATAGACGAACTGCTCAGGGAAGGGGACCTAGGAGACCGCGGTTGTGGGAACCTAGTCTCCAGGTCCGAGACCAACTCCGACCAAGCCCCCTGCCACCACGACTGTATTAAGGTCTTGAAATCAGGGGTAACCGGAGGGGGGGGTGGAGTAGGCAGAGGCTGGGGGGGGGGAGGAATAACCGGTGGTGGATAGTAATCTTGGAATCCCGTATAATGGGAATAGGGATTAAATTCATGGTAGAACTGTCCCAGGTGACTCCAGTCTGGAGTGGGACTCCCTGGGTAATGGTCCCCAGGATACCTCAATGGGTAATGTGGGACAGTTCGGGGTCGGGTATAAGTCCCCGTCGTCAGATCAGGCGTCGGGGGAACCCACGTCGGACCCGCCGTCATATAGATAGGTTGAGGGTCCAGCGTCGGGACAGCCCACATCAGGGGGACCAACATCAGAACCGGCACTACCCGATCTGGCGCCGGAAGGGGGATCAGTCGTTAGATGGGCCGGCGTCAGAACCGGATGAATTGCCCTAGCGTCGGAGCCGGATCCAGCATCAGGGCCAAAGGCAAAGGCCGATCAGCCGGTCTCAGGTTCGGGACTGTCGTGGGGATAACTGGCGTCAGAGGAGGTGCCGGAAGCCCACCAGAAGGCAGAGGAGGGGCCTTCATAGTGAGGCCTGTAGGCCAAGAAGGAGCCTCCTTCTCCTTGACCCCAGAAGGGGAAGGCGGAGCCGTGACATCGACAGGGTCGATGGGCTCTCCGCTGCCATCGCCGGACGAACCCACCGAAGAATTGGAGGGCACGGGCGAAGCAGGAGGAGGAGGGAGAGGGGCTTTCTCCCTCTGGTCCCGACAGACGTCGGGTCAGGCCCCGACGGGGAAATGAGCCCATGCGGTCGTCAGAGATGGCCGACTTAGTGGGCAGAGTCGGGCGGTCAGGGGAGGAGCCCCCGGCCGACTTATCGACCACAGCCGGGCGACTGCCCCCAGCCAGGGGAGCCAACTTACTGGCAGCCGAGTGGTCCCGGAGGAGCCGGGAACTGACTTAACGGCCTGGGCGGCGCGGTCGTCGGAGGAGCTGACGGCTGACTTATCCGCCGAAGTTTTGTCCGACTTACCATCCGGTTTTCTGGGCGGCAGCTGGGCCTTGCTCGTCGAGGGCCTGGCGTCATCCGCGTAGCGAGCCCACTCCCTAGACTTCTCCTTGTGCTTCTTTGAGGGAGAAGATTTCTCAGATGAATCCCGGAGACGATCCATTTTCTTTTCTAAACAAGCAAAGCGGGCTTTTAGTAAGTTAGCCTCCAAAGCCTGCTGTCTCCTCTTTTTTGTGGCCTGGTTAAAAGATTGACACTCAGGGCAGGAGGAGACTGGATGGTCCGGGCCTAAACAGAGAACACACTGGGAATGACCTTCTTTGTGCGGGATCTGTGTGCCACAGGACGAGCACTTCTTCTTGGGTGAAGACATAAAGAAGAACACGAATTGAAGGAAAAAATAGCAGCGAGGGATAAACCAACGCAATGAACTTTTCTCGACAACTGCTAACTGGAAGTCTGCAATGCGACTGACACGAGGCGACGGCGGGAAAGAACTGGAGGGCGGGCGTGGGGACCACCCACTATATACAGTCACGCTGACGTCAGTCACATGATGTCATGTGGGCGGTCCCCCGTCAGGTATTGCTAGAAAAGTCTGCCGTGCGGTCCGACGCCAGGTGGCACCAGTCCTATATGTGATGACCTACTGAAGGAACCTTCTCGAAGTAAGACTGACAGTTCCATACCTTGGCGTCACTCCATACCATTGGTATTTTGATTATTCTTTGATAACCAGGTAAGGCTATTGTTGGGTAACCAGGTAAGGCTCACTGGGCACAAGATCCATTTTCAGGGGTGACCCAGGAGCACTCAGGAGGTTAACTAACTTACTCAGGGTCACAAAGTATGCAAATGCAGGCATCAAACCAAATTCTGTTGGATGTGCCAAGCTTGTTCACAGCTCGCTGCTCTAACCTCTAGACTATACTGCCAGCCCATTTGCTCTGTAACTCATACAGGCCGCGCCTGAAAATAGGCATCTCTTTCCCTACTGCACTTATCTTAACGAAAACAAATAAATAAATTCTGCCAAACAATGGTCTCCCTGGGGATGGCCACAGCAACGATGGATAACCGTAGGACAGATAGGGCAGCTAGAGGATAACATTTCTGCAGCAGGGAGTTCTAGGGTCCTAGGATAAGAGGGAGATGCAGAGAAACACTATATACGGTAATGAAAGAAAAGGCATGAAAAATGCAACAGACTCAAGAACAAAGACTGTCTTGCACAGAACACAGAAAGTAACAACTGACAAAATCAGAGGCTTTTGCCCTTAGGGTTACCTAGGACTGGAATAACATATTCTGGTGCCAAGTCAGCTGGTACAAGCCTACTTTTAAATGTAGCCTAAAGAAACACTTACTGTAGTTGCCAATGGATGCACCTGTAATTGATCCATCACGCTGTAACTACAACCCCTCCAACATGACGAAACAACGAGAATCCATACAAACACACTTTATATTTGTGCATCTGCTACATGACTTTTTTTGTTTTCTTTTTTAGCTTGTTTCTTTATTCCCTCCTCGGCTGGGGGGGGTGTTGCCTTTTTGGTTCCCCTCTATCCGACTGGTCCCGTGGCACCACACCATTTCCAGTGCTTGTGCTCGACCCCTTCCTCCGTTCCTCTCGCAGGCTGCTTTACAGCAAGTACGTACCCCACCACCACAGAAGCCCGGGGTCAGGATCCGGGAGGAGCAGCATGAGTGAGGGCGGTGTGGCGCCGTCAGGATCAGACATCATCAAGTGCACTGGAGGATTTTTTGTTGTACTGGTTCCCCCCACGGCACAGACATGCAATGGCATCAATGACGCTGCCATGCACGTTTCCACGCACTGCACGTCCAACGTCGGCCCACACCAACCCCACAGCTCACTGCAGCATGCACCGACCCCCAGCCACCAGAGCTAGCGCAACTGCGGCTGTCCCTCCCCACCCTCCCCAGAGGACAGCAGTCCCTGGACGCTAATCCTCCTCCCCCGCCGATCCTCTGACGCCCGAGGTCGCTCACAACCCCAGGTCATCGGTGTGGTGTCCAGCACCTCAAACCTCAGCACCACTGGGCTGGCTGCTACATGACATGTTCAGTTTAAAAATAAAACAGGTATGTAACAGTCATCGCATGTAATGTAAAACCAAGATAATATAAAGAATTGATAAAACATTTCACAAGATGTTACATGTATATAAACATTCATCACATGTAGTGTAAAACCCAGGATACTATAAAAAACTGACAAACCATTTCCAAAATACAACATGGCATGTGAATGTTTAACCTTTCATCACCTTCCTTATGTACGATAATATCACACTGCTCATGCACCTTCATGCTGCACCAAAACCGCACCTATATATCTATCCTATATTCAGAATTTCTGACAGATTAACTTTTATAGAGAACTGGGAACCTCCCCCCTGCAGATTTAAGGGTCCCACACAATTTTTAGGATTCCCATTCTGACGCAATACCTTATTTGTACTGAAATGATGGCAAGGAAAGTCAGTTTAAAACATTTTGAATAACAAAAACAAAAAGTGCATCTTTGAAGCCTCTGATTTTCTGAGAAGTCTCAGGCATATTTCTGGGTCAATGCAGAGAACCTGCCATGGGATAACAGAAACTCTGCATACTGGTTCTGCACCTTACAAGATTTGTTTTTGAGTAGTGCAATACTGAACGTCTCTAATGTGCTGTCTGCATCAACCTGCTGCTGTTCCCCCTGGGAATCCCCTGTAAACAATACACTGCATCTCAAAGGCATTAGTCCCAATTGGCGAAGCTTTCAGAAAAATAAATTATATAAATATAATTTTTTGCAAATACAATGTAGTCTATATTGTTCAAATAAATAAAACCTTTAAAATTTTATAGGCAGAAAAAGACTGGAGTATATTGTATCTACGCTGTTCCTACCCAACTCCGCTCCAACTGCCTAGTGCTGTGTGTGCACAGCCATGCTCTCTCATGCTGGCTCGACCACTACCGTCACCGCCACTGCTGTCTTATCTTAACAGCCCCATATGTCTGTCCTGTCACTTCTTAAAGCCTCCCAGTCTCCTCCATCTCCTCCCTAGGTAAACCTGTCCACCATCCTCTCTGTGAAGAAATATTTCCTCAGCTCCTTCCAGATCCTGCCTCCTGCTTATATTCGTCTCCTCATGGTATAGCCCTCGCAACACTTATAATGTTGCTGACTGTCAACCTCAATTATTCCCCTACGAAACAGTAACATTTCTATCATGTCATACTGGTCACTCGTAGTCTGCAATAAGTACACATTCAAGTCATCCAAACACTTTTCATAGGATGATTTCCCCTGCTTCTCCCGAGTCATCTTAGTCATTCTACCCTGCACAGACCCGAGCCTATTCCTGTTCTTCAGATGCAGGTTCGAAAACTGTACAAAGTACTCCAAGTGTGGTTCCACCAAAGATCTGTACAGAGACAGTACTACTCTCTGGCTCCTGCTGGAGAACCCTCTCCCTATGCATCCAAGCATTCCGTTAGCCTTACTATATGCCTGATTGCAACATGTACATGCAAAAATTATAAAACACAAGTTGTGTATAATATTTTTGTTTCTCTGATGGTCCCTGGTGTTCTCTTCCACGTGTCTGTGACAAGGGTTTTTTTTCCTGCCAGTTTTGTGGCCCCTGGGGGTAGCCATTAATTTAGACTTCTTTTATTGCCTTTGATCTGTTGGAATTTTCTCTGAATGCCTCTGAGAATGACGTGAATTAGACCCAAGTCCTTCAAAGGTATACTGGCTTTATTACCACACAGTGACAGCACTTCACAAAGAAAATTGCCACACATCCAGAATAACAACAGTTGGCGCTTAGAAAAAAAATCTGACTTCAGCTGGGGAGGGAGGGCAAACACTTTTTCAAAGCAGTTAACTTTTTTTTTTTTTTTATTTAATAACATTCGGAATTACAACCCCTCAGTCATAGATTCCTTTACAAAGGCTCCACGTCAAAGAACAATAAGGACATACATATAGTATTAAGTAGTATAGTGTTCAGATAATAGAAACAAGAGAGAAAACAAGTAATGGAAATTACGCATACAAAGAATTATACAATATTATAAGTACAGTGATCATGGATGAAAGATAATGCACAAAATCACACAGATGGGGGGAAACTGAAACAATAGTCTTTGGGAGAGGAGGACCCAGCATTATCCATAATATGCATAATATTTAGGTACTGCATGAATACACATTTTGTTTTCCATATATATCATAACATTTATGAGGTAGATGTATACTACAGAGCCCCGCCAAGAGGGGGGAGCAGGTGGAAGAGAGGGTTAGGGACAGTCACAGACTGAAGATTCTAGCAGATGAGCTTTGAGACTGGTCTTGAAGGGTCCGATCCTGGGCTCCAGGGAGATGGGGGGCTGTAAAGCCAATGGGGGGCTCTGTAGAGAAAGGCTCTTGGTCCAGGGGAAATTTGGCAGTGGGGAACTAGTAGGGAGGTCCCAGTAGATCTATGGGAGGTTCTGATCAACAGGACAGGTTGGATGAGGCTATGCAGACCAGGCGGGGCTTGACCAAGGTGGATTTTCTTGGCCAGGAGGCAGGTATGGTACCTAAGACGGGCGTCAAATGGCAACCATTCAGCAGACTTATAGAGCACATAGAAGTGTGTCCATCTTTCACAACCCGTGACCAGTCTGCATGCTTTGTTTAGGGCAACTTTGATGCGTCGCAATGCCGTGGGGTCAGCCGTGCCGTAGATGACAATGCCATAATCTACCAGGGAGAGTACTGAAGAGGCAATGGCCAGGCGGGTAGCCATTGGGGGAAGGCAGTGTTTGTGGCAGTACAGAAGCCCAAGTCTGGAGTTGATAGCGGAGGACAGCTGTTGGATATGTGCATGGTAGGTGAGAGATGTGTCAAGGGTGACACCTAGATATTTGAACGAATCAACTAGCTCAAGTGAGGATCCTAGTGAGTTGGTGATGATCAGCGGTAAGTCACGATCAGGAATCTGATGGTGGCAAAGATCATTGATTTTGTTTTCTTATACTTTAGAACTAAGTGGTGGGAGATGAACCATGTCTCAGCCTCAGTGAAAAAACCCTGCAGGGCGTGCTGGAGAGAATCAGGGCTGGGATGGCTCCAGAAAATTACTGCGTTGTCCACATAGAGGAGAATTTTTCCAGGGCATGAGCTGGGGAGGGAGTTTAGGAAGAGGCTGAAGATGAGGGGTCCCAAGATGGAGCCTTGGGGTACTCCTGAACGGACCTGGAGGTTGGTTGATAGAGTGTAGTTAATTTTCACCTGCTGGGGACCTGTCAGAAAGGTAACCTTTGAACCGAGTTATTGTTTCATCTGAGAGCCCCAGGGAGGGCATGGAGACCAGAAGAATAGCATGACTAATGGTACTAAATGCCTTTGTGAGGTCGATGTACACCGACCTCACTAGGTGACCATGTTCAAGGGCACCGTGGATGTAGAAGGAGTATTCTAGGAGGGCAGTGGTGGTGCTGTGGCCCTGGCAGAAACCATGCTGTTTGGGGCACAGTAAGTTATATTTAGACAGATGGTCCATCAGCTGATCTGCCACTATTTTTTCAAGGGCCCTGGAGAGGGGAGGTAGAAGGGAGATGGGACAATAGTTATTGTGGGACAGGCGGTCGCCACTCTTAAAAAACAGGGGTGAAGATAGCTCGTTTCCAGAAGGCAGGGAATTGCCCTAAGCTGAGGGACAGGTTCAAAAGTTTGGTAAGGGGTTGTAGGACCTACTCGAGGGCTAGCCAGAGAAGCTTCAGGCCAATGAAGTCACTGCTAACGTGGGACTTGGCAAGGGCTTTGGTGAGGTATCTCCTAGCCTCTCGCGGTGAGATGATTCAGAGGCGAAAGTGAGGGATGTTGGAAGGTGGGCTGCAACCGGGGATGGGGTCTAGTGGGGCGAGGAAGTTGGGAGGTAGGACACCACTGAGTTCTGAGAATGTGGTGTTTAGGGTGTCTGCATTGGATTGGGGGTCCTGTGTTAGGTTACCATTAACTGAGAGCTGGGCAGGCAGGGGGGTGGCAGATTTCCCATTAAGTTCTTTTATGTTTTTCCAGAAATGTCTTCCTGAGCCCCAGGTGGAGGAGAGTGTCTGTTGATAATGGGTTGCCTTGGTATGGCGAATAGCCCAGGTATATTTGTTTCTGGCCTCACAATATCATTGTCTATCCAGTGGGAGTTGTGAGTTTAAGGCCTTATGCCAGAAATTATCATGGTCTTTCGTTTGGTCAAGCAACTGTTGCAATATCCAGGGGGTGTTTTGGTTTTTAGTGATTTGCTTCAAGAAAGGGGCAAAGATGTCACAAGCAGCATTAAAGGTATTTATAAAGTGGGAGAGGGCGGTATCAACTGATTGGGTGCTATACATAGGGAACCAGTCAGAGTTAGTTGGGTAGGTTTTGAACTGGTGAAGCACACCCTTTTTCAGGAGCCTACGGTACGAGACAGTAGGGGGAGCAGTGGAGTTTTATTGGACCATATGCAGGTTACTGGGCAATGGTTGCTAAGGGCATCAGGGAGTACTGAGACATTAGTGATGTTGCTGTGGCAACTGGTGAGGATAAGGTCCAGCAACGAGGAGGTGCCAGATTTGTCATTTGGCCTGGTAGGAGATTGTATAACCTGAGTGAGGACGAGCGCAGAGGCCAAGTCCTTATAGGGAATGGAGGAGGGGGAGAGCTGCTGGAGGGGAGCTGAGAGATACAGGACATGACTGAGGGAAGACAAGTCTCTGATTTCGCGGCGGAATGTAGACAGCCATGACATATCGTGTTTTGCTGGGGAGTATCTTGGCTGTGAGTACTTAAGCACCATGCTCGGGGGAGGGAGGTGAACTGGCAATGACTGGAGGGTGTTCCTAATGTAGAGGGCGCAGCCACCACCTCATCTACCCATTCTGTCAACACGGAAAAGGGAGTAGCCAGGTAGGCTCACAGACGAGTCTGGGGTGTCATGGGACAGCCATGTCTCGGATAGGGCCAGTACGTCTGGGGAATGCTGGGCTAGCCACCCTTGGAGTAAGGGGAACTTTTTTTGCAGGCTACATATGCTAATTGCAGCAAGCCGGAGCATGTGCATCCTGTTGCTAGCTGGAGAGCATGGGAGAGTCGGCCCAGGATTGGAGTGAACGTTTCCTGATAGGAGGAGGAGGGCATGTCGCAGAAAGGCTGCTTTAGCAAGTATGTATTCTGGGATGTGGGACTTCTGAAGGGGAAGAGTATTGTGGCAGAACAGGGGCCGGGAATGGAAAGGGTGAAATGCATAAGAAAGAAGGACGGTGAAGGGTGGGTGGAGAGATGGATGGGACTACTTGGGGGATGAGCCACTCCTGTTCAGTGAGGCTGGAGCTACCACAAGGTGTATGGGGGGGGGGGATGATAGGAGCGAATGGATTTTGGGAAGAGGACATTTGGAGGATGGAGGAGGGGAGGTAGGCTCCAGATAAACAATAGTAGTCTCCAAAGGTGAGGCATAGTGATGGGAGGCCAGAGAGAGGGGTTAAGATACTGAATGCAAGGGAGACAGATAGACAGATCACACAGTACAGAGGTAGGGTTGCCGACTTCAGAATAGAAGATACTGGAATCTAGTCTAGGGAAGAGAGGAAACACATAGGCAATACTAGGGTGTTCTGTTTCCTGGTAGCGATGTATCACTATACCTGCGGTTTGTTCCAGGTACTAATTTGTTCTTAAAGTAAAAACAATATTTTCACAAGTAGTTGCAGACAGATGGTATGATTCAATTATGTTATCAGATTAGGGCCGGCAGTATAACCTAGAGGTTAGAGTAATGAGCTGTGAATGATCTTGGTACATCCAGCTGACCTGGGTTTGATTCCCACTACCTCTACCTGCAGACTGCTTGCCTCTAAGCAAGTCATTTAACCACCCCAGTGCTCCCAAGTCGCCCATGAAAACAGGCACTTGTGCCTAGTGGGCCTTACCCGATTACCAAAGAATTAAACAAATAAATACAATTTAAAAAAAAAGATGATACAGTAACTAGGACCTGGGCTCTAAGGTCTAATTCACATAATTCCCAGAGGCATTCTGGGAAAATTCCAACATAATAAAAGAAACCTGAATGGCTACCCCAAGGCCCATAAAACCTGCAGAGAAAAGAAAAATACAAGGCTTGCTACAGACACAGGTAACAGAATGTAGCAATCATCAGAGAAATAAAAACACATGTTGTACATTGGGCTTTTAAGCAATAAACCACGACAGGGTGTTGGTGATGCTGGTTTTACCCACGCCTGACGTGGTTCGGTCACAAGACCACAGGCCGAGTGACTAAACCTTGTCAGGTGAGGGTAAAATCAGCATCACCAACATCCTGGAGTGGTTTATTACAATTATACAATGTTCCCCTTGATTTTTTGTAACAAAAATTAAAAGAAAAATAGATTTGTTTCCACTTTTAATCATTTTTATTACATTTGTCATTCCGCCACAAAAAATAGTTCCCTGTTGATAGGTAGAATCATGTTACCCCCATTACTCATCCCTCTCGTTTGAGAGGAGAGACAGCCAGAGAAGAGTTTTACTGTAAAAAATGTAAATGCAACACTTTTCACTAAAAGTTGTGTAAATCAGCACAGAAAAACGGAGACGTGAAACCGGACATGCATGTGCTTATGCATATTCATAAGCGCATGCACGACTGTACGGCTCCGCTTTTCAGGAGTGATTTATACAACTTATAGTCCTTGTTTCTTATTAGGATATATTGTCTTCAATTCAGGATTGCTGGCAGTGTTAAAATATATGTTTAGGTGACCAGTGATGTTGGGTGGCATGGACTAGCTCGTGCTGTGCTTTCAGTTGAGGGAAAAAGATGCTGAAGACAAGTATCGGTGAGCGTGTAGGAGCGAGGTACAGAGACAGCAGAGACGAAGCCAACACGCACAGCAAATTAAAGGTAGTGATTTTACTGCCCAACTCTGGGGTGCTACTATTTATTTTATTTTATTCTTTTTTTTGTACTCAAACTGCGGTTGCCGGTAATGTGGTGGGGACAAGATGGCGGCATCTGAAAGTTAAACCGGGGATCGGATTGTTTTCTTTTAAGGGGGCTCGAGCCTTAGCACAGCTGGCACTTCTTCCTGTTGGTGATGATGAATTTTACAAACAGGGTAATAGTGCCAGCTGACCAATGAGATTTAAGCATTTTAATTACCATTGTATAATTATCATTTTTGCATGTAGTTTTCCTTTAAAGAACACCTTTTTCAACCATAAAAAGAATAAACAGGGAGCTCCCTTAGCTCTTTGGGAAGCTTCTCTATGCTTTTTTTTTTTTTATTTTTTTTTTTTAATGCTGGCTCCAAAGGAAGGGAACGGATCATAATTTGCCCCCGAGGGGCTGGCCGCATGATCCCTCTCCACTTCCTGATTCTCTTATGGGTCCCCACACTCCAACCTACTATGACATTTTTATAATGGAGCACGGGGATGCGCTCCATTCATTTCAATGGAGCATCTTTTTCAAATGTACTTTCCCCGATTGTAAATCGCGTCTTGGTACCTACTGATGACAGACTTCAACTAACAAGAGCTCTGTTAGTTGAACTCTGTCATCAATAGGTACCAAAACCCAATGTACAATCAGGAAATGACATTTGAAAAGATGCTCCATTGAAGTGACGGGAGCGAACCGTGCCTGACCCATAAAGACATCACAAAAGTCAGAGCTGGGACGACAGGAGAATCTGAAGTGGAGCCCCTTTGAGGCCAGTATTAAAAAAAAAAAAAAAAAAAGATAGCATGGAGGAGCACCCCAAGAGGTAAAGGAGCTCCCTGTTTAATCATTTTGTGGTATAAAAACTAAGGGAAAAGGTGTTCTTTAAGCTATCTGTTACGATCACTCCCAGGCCTCGTTCTTCCAATGTCTGGGCTAGTCTAACACCAAAAGCCAGTACTCAGATCTTGGACTGTTCTTGCCGATATGCAGAACTTTTCATTTTCTAACACCGATTTTGAGCTGCCATATCCCTGGCCTCTGCTCTAGCCTACGCAAGTCTGTCTCCATATCGTCCAACATCCTCCTCAGTGTTGACCCTCCCGCATCAGCTTAGTCAGTGTCATCTGCGAACAGGCCGATCTTGCCCAGTATCTCTTCACCTATGTCGCAGATGAACATGTTAAACAGGACTGACCCCAAGACTGATCACTGAGGCACTCCGCTGGTGTAGAACCAATGATTTCCCATTTTCAAAAACGGTCAATTTGGTTTGGCAAAAACTTAAAAAATTATTTCCCAAAACTGAGGGGAAAAAATCAGCATGTTTTGTACAAAAATTTGGTTTAAAATGGAGGGGGGGTTGTTCAAAAAAAGCAGATGCAAAGTGTTTTTTTTTTCCCCCCATGAAAAACTGACTCCCATGTGCCGGTTTAAAAATGACAAATTCTGTTTTTTTATTGGTGTTTTTCACTGAAAACAGAAAATAACTGGCCCTACAGGTGGTAGCCCTCTGTTCTACATGTTGCCTATTGACCATCACTCTCTGTGCCCTCTCCAGACAATTCCCCAGCCATCTGGTTACATCCTCCCCACCCCAGGTCTACAACCTTAATAGACTGCATTACAAAAGTCCAGCTAGACAATGTTGACAGCCTGTCCGAAATCTACTAATTGCATCACAATACTGAGGTTTGTCTGGCAGGAGCTCCCCTTCAAAAAGCTGTGCTACCTTCAATCCTGCAGGGCCACTGCTTCCAGAACGCCATTATCTGTTTTTCCATGATGGTCTAAAGCAGTTTGCCCACTATGGAGGTGACAAGAATCGAAACTGGTACCAGCCCACTAGCCAAATGCTGGTACATTTTGTACCGGGCAAAGATTTTTCTTTAGCTAGCCCTGCAGGTTTATAATGGTGATGGCAACAACACCAGCTGGGCCAGTGGAAAAGTCTGCGTGGCTAGCGGATTTTCCTAGTCACTAGTCCTGCAAACTAGTGGCTGCAAACCCTAAATTATGACCCCTGAAGTACTTCCCCCACTTACGGAGCAATACAACATCTGCCTTTCTCCAGACCCCGGGTACTATTCCTGACTCTAAAAAAAAAAAAAAAAAATTGAAGATGTCTACCAGAGGAGCGAAAAACACCTTCCCCAGTTCTTTCAACAATCTGTATAATCCACCTGAACCTGGGGATTTGTTGAGTTTAAAAAGGCCTGCAGACCGTTGAGGACCCTGTCTGGAGACACCTGCCCAACCTCTAGTTTCTCCTCTTAGTCTTTAACTCAAGCTACTCTTTCATCTTGCAACAGACGGTCATTTTCCTTTGTAAAAATTGAGCAGAAGTAGTCCTTCAGGACATTTCCTATCCCCTGGTTCTTCTCTACCCAATCAGTGCCCTTTGCCAGCGTTTTAATGTGCCTCTCCAGTAGTGGTTCTTCTGATAGCCCTGTTTGCTCATTCCTCGTTTGGATTCTGTCTCCCAGTCACACAGCTTGACCCCAGCAAATTAAAAAAAGCATTGTCTGGCTGGTGCTACCGATAGCTGGCTCTACAGTGCAATTTCAAATGTGTGAGAGGATTTCTGGCCATGTCTGACTCGGGGTGGACATAAACTGATATGCACGCACACACAAACACAATAATGCACACGCAGACCCACTCACACATACTAATGTAAACAGAGGCCCTCACACATACACAGCAACCCACTGTGTTTTTTTGGTTTTTTTTTTTGTAATTTGTGTTTTTTAATCAAGTGTTTTTGTATTCTGCCTGCTGTCCACATAGTCCTCTGGCCATCCCCCCCATGCAGTGACCACCCCTGCAGCATCCTCTGGTAGCCCTCACCACTGTTGGCAGTAGGGATACATGGCACTGGGACTCTGAGGTTGGCGCTGGTCATCATCATGATGGTGACATGGTTTTTATCTACATTTTCTCCTATCCATCTCTATCTGCATGCCGTAGCACAGCGTACACAAGTGCCACCCCCCCAACAAGGGAGCAGACTCCCCAGCCCACCAACAGGTGTCACTCTAACACTAAAACTCTTATGTCTCCCTCATCAGGCTGACTTACACTAAGCTTGCCAGCAGCCCCAAGCCCTCATCATAGCTCCAGGAGTCCATTCCTAAACCCGAGTCCCTGGCAAAGAAGCGTATCTCTTGAAGCTACTTTTTTTTCTTTTTCCAGACGGATTCTTCTGCTCCTTGGTCCCTGCTCCACCATCCCCTCGAAGGTACCCCCCACCAGCGCAGTCACTTATCTTCTTGTGGACTCACATCTTGAGCACCACTTACCTAGGACCATTATTGGGGGCGGGAGGCCTGCCACACCAGCTGGGCAATGGCTTGGAAAAGGTGCCACCTTCTCCTCTGGTGGGCTGGGGCTTTTTCATTCAAGGTTTCTCCCTGAGGGCACCAGCATGCAATGTCACACATGTGTGACGGCATCCAGCAGCAGTCCTTTCCACTCAGCGTGTGCGTCAGTGTATTTCTGCTTTGTGATGAAACAGCGGGACAAAGCCCTTCCCCCTACCATCTCCCAGAGAGCCCCAAATGACTAGAGTCCATTTACAAACCAGGATCACAGTTGTCGCAAGCGGCCACTGCGCTGTCAGACCAGCTCCTTGCAGCTGCTTTCATTATCGTAAAGTTTGGTACTGTACTGCATTTTTTGAAAGGCAAGTTCCAGGCTTTGCGTTAATCGCTGCCGCAGTCTGTTACGAATTTAACAAACAAAAAAAAAAAAGAATGTATTTCCATCTCTGTGCTGGTCAGGACTGCAGCCGCTAATCTACCCTCTGAGTTGCAAGAAGGAAAGTGTGCATTGGCAGTTCGTATAAACAGACAGCAGGCAGAGGTAGAATCAGCCTCCCAAAAATTCACTCTTCTTTTTTTATTACTATTTTAATTCCTCTTGTCCTTCCTTAGATCCTTTGCCGTACTAAAACATATGTCAAACAGGACCCAATATTCCAGTTTAGGCTCTTGTGTATTGCAGGCACTAAGGTTCTTCACTAAATTACCTCAAGCACTGTGGGTGTCAGTGACCCAGCTGCATGGTTTTCCATGCTAAGCTGCATACACTGCTAGATCTTATCTTGCCTTTTTACCTTACGTGTCTTGCCTCTTTCTGCCCCATTCCTGCTCCCCCTCCTGCACTTTCCATGCCACGTTACTGACCAACCTTTCCAAGTCCATCCACCTTCATCTTCGTTTATTCTTCCTTTTTCTTCTCTCACCTCCTCCCCCTATCCCAATACTCCTTATGCCCTGTTCCTCCTGCCCCAAGTTTTTTTTTACCCATATGCCCTCCTAATCCCCATGCTGGTTTTACTACGCCTCTCCTCCCAACACTTGCTCTTTTTGTTTCTGCCTTATTGCTCCATCCTTCCTAACCAACTGCTGCCCCACTTGCCCAGCTTAAACTGCCCATTCTGTTGCCCCAAGGAGTTTACCTAGTGTAGCACTGTCAGCCCATCCACATTACTGGCCTTGATTCAAGAGGAGGATGGCACTGCTTGAACTGGCCTCTTGTTTCTCACCAATTTCATGGAATGCTGCTGGTGTGATGACTAAGTTTGCAGACAATAGTGTGATTTCATCAGGAAATATGATATTATTTGTCTACAAGAAACACAGCACGAGAAAGGGACAGAGGTGACTCAGAATGGGTACTGTGTACCCAGACAAGGGGGAGTCTAGAGCTGGCAGACCCTTAGGCAGCCTCATCACTTGGTTTAAGACAGACCAAGACATCAAGGTGGCCCTTATTTCTGAAACTGTTTTTTTTTTTTTTTTTTTTTTTTTTTTTAAACAGGCCTTCCATGATGAACTGTCATCTTACAAATTCTGTCAGATGAATACATATGTTCTCCCTAAAACTCCAAAGTACTATAGCAGCCCAATCTGGGATGAACTAAGTGTGATTTAAACAGAATTCATGATATTTACAGGAATACGGACATACTGCTCTTGGGTGACTTATGTGAAGATAGGGATTTTTTGATGGATACGCAGAGAGTTTTCTTAAAAACTGTCTGGATGACGCGGCTGTGAGTTTTCCAAGAAAAACTACAGACAAAAAAATCAATACTGCTGAACATAAGTTAATGGAGAACATGACCATACAGGATCTAGCACCCTTGAATTGGAGAATTAAAGGAGACACACTACCTTCTCCAGCCCTTTGGGCCTCTCAGTAATCAACCTAATTCTATGGAGTGGCCTAATGGGAGTGTGAGACAAATGTAGGGTAATCACAAGGGAGGGGAGTGATCATTTCCCCATTTCATTAGAATGGGGAGGAATATCAGGAAACAGAAATATGGAACCACATCCTAGTTTTAACCCAGGGGGGTAGAGGTAAGAAACTATATAACACTCAGGTGGAACTGTCCTCAGTAGGATCAAATTGCCAATTATTTGGTGCTTTGTCTGACTCTGCTTGCCCAGAGAAACTGGTGCTGGAGCGATTTCAAAACTTTTCACAAAGAACTCCTTAGCTGTTACAAAGGGTTCAAAGAACTTATTTACAGACCAGATAGGAACAGTGTTTATTCTCAGACCAGAGCTTATTTACAGACCAGATAGGAACAGTGTTTATTCTCAGACCGGGATTACCTGGTTTGATAAAGAATGTAAAAACCAAAAAATCATCCTTACCAAACTCGTAAGGATAACTACAAAAATCTCCAGGCAGGAATAGTTTACGGATACTCAAGAGCAATGGAAACTTATAAACTATTCATAGAAAATATAAAAAAAAGGAGTTTCATCATAACCAACGGGAACAGGATGCTAAAAATGATAAAGAATAAAGATTCACAATCATTTTGGCTCATGGTTTCTAGGGGTGAAATAACTAAGTTTGAAATGGATACATATATCCCCCTTGATGTCTGGGTAAAATATTTCACAGATATATTCTATGGCACATACAGTAGGGACAGTTTACCCTTTACAGAAAGACTACTTAATAGATCTAATTTTCAATCAATACATAGGAATGACATGTACTTGGCTATTGCTATGCTCAAGAAGAAAAAAGCTCCTGGTCCAGCCCTCATTCCCCCAGAGGTGCATTTATTAAATCCCGCAGTCCGGACTACAGTTCGACATGTATTTTTAATGTTTGCAATAACTACATACCATCATCGTGGAGGGGAGCAGTACTAGTTTCCATATATAAAAAGAGTGAATAGGAAAGACCCTAGAATGTATAGACCAATTTCATTGCTTGATATTTCAGGTAAAATTTTTGCAAAAATCATTCTCTCAAGATTAACTCAGACAGACAATCTGGGTGGTTTGTCAGAATTACAGGCACGATTTAGAGCTGGCTATAGTACAATTGATAACTGTTACATAATGGAACTACTAACTGAGAAATATGTAAGACTGAAGAAACAAAAATGATATGTGGCCCACATGGGGAATAGACCCGAATCTAATTTGCATTATCAGAGATCTGTATTCCAGTACTTGGGCTCTGCTCCGTTTGGGGACTAGGGGCACCTCTCCTCAGCCTTCCCTACAAATAGGGGGGTAAGACAGGGATGCATCCTCGCACCCACACTCTTTTGTATTTACTTGAATAACTTACTCATTGGGTAGAAGAATCTGATTTCTGACTCTCCTAAGGTAGGTGCTTCCCAATGCCCTGCATTAGCATATGCAGATGATTTGGCCTTAATAATAGTTTTAACAAAGTCCGGTTCACAAAAAAACTGGCCTGTCTGAATGATTATGCAGTACAATTTAAGTTTACAATAAATGAAATCAAAAGTCAGGTCCCTGTATTTGGATCCAGGGGTCCAACTGGGTATGGAAGGTTAGACCCAAAAAACTAAATTCAGTTACCGCACATCCCCATTTGGGCATAACCTTGTAGAGAATTGTCTCTGGACCAAACAGAAGGAAGTATTTTTAAAACTGAACCAGACTGTAGTAGCCCTGAGGATATTTAATAGACAATACAAGTGGCGTACTGATGTGCAACAATTTCTTAAAGCTATAAGGGCAAAATATGTACCACAGGCTCTTTTTTCAGTCGAGGCTTGGAACTCAGGGAATTTTGACTCATTGGAGGTTCCTTTGAACCAACTGTATAGGACATTATTAGGCGTAGGAAATTCAACCCCTGCCCACTATTTAAGAGCAGAGCTGGGTACTATAAATCTGAATGCACTGGCGTCTATCCGCAGAATGAATTATTGGCTAAGAATCACTCAGGTGCCAGAGCACAGGCTTCCTTACAAATGTCTGAAGGAGAAGCAGAGCTGGGACACAATAAGTCACAGACAGTCTGACTGGCTTATGGAAATCTCAAGGGATTTCAAACAGTATGATCTGGAATTCCTAGAAAAATGTTAGAAAAGCAGTTACCCTTAGTACAAAATACAAGAGTTATATTAACAACAGAATAATAAATTTTAGTATAAATAAAAAACAAAGATTTAGACAATCGAACTATTCACCATGGCTCATACAAAACGATATTAGGCACTGAGATATTACTTAGACCTTTTGACTGAGCCACATAAAAGGAGACTGTATACTCTTCATAGATTTTAACTGTTTCATAGCAATGTTTTAAAAGCATGGTATAATAATTCCAGTAACATCAATGATAAGATGTGTAGAATGTGAGAAACCAAACTGTAAACATTTGTTCCACATAATGTTCGAGTACACTTAGTATAACAAAGCAAGACGCATCTGGCTTATTCCAATAAGGAAAAGTATACAAACTGTCAACAAACATGACCTTTTGGTAATCATGTTCACTACTGAAGATGATTACGTCACCACAAGAGTAGCCGGACACTTACGGGCAGCAAACAGAATACGATTTAAACATTGCTAATTAGAGCTGTCCTAATGACTTACGAGTTGCCCTGCAGGAGGTCACTTCAAAGATAACTGAAGAGGTTTATGCTACTGTAGGTACAGTTGGATTTTCCTGTATTGTAAATTGAATATGACACTAATGTTTGCACTCGGGTAGTTTTGTAGCTTCATGCTTTGTTCCGCGGAATATTTTCCGAGCTGCTCACATACTATGTACGATCTTGATCAGTACTGTATTTTAAAGGGGAATGTGGGGTTTCTGTCCACCCGTGCAATATCAAATGTTAAAAAGACATTTGTATACTTTGAATTGCTATTTATTGACTGTAACAACTTTCGTATATTACGGATATTTTAACTTTTAATGATCTTTTTACGATCGAACAATAAACAAACTATTAACTAACTGGCTTGATCTGTGGTCCAGCAGCAGCACCTCCTGCCAATCTTCAGACAAACAAGCAGCCACGAAGACGGTGCCAAGCAGACCCACAGCCAGACCACCCCTCTGTCATGGGACCCCATCCAACACTCACTCCTCCATCCCAGAGTTCCACCAGCTATTCAGCTGGTTCTGCAGCTTCTACCACACCATGTACAAGCATCTCTGAGGCTCCACCACCAACTTCCTGCCTCTCTGCACACATCATCAGCAGCTCTGGGCAGCGGAGTTGGGGCAGGACAGACCAGGGAGCCGAACTCAGCAGAAAGTTGAAGTAGCGCTGGCCAGGAGCTGGACTGAAAGTGGGGTCAAACGGCAGGGACAGCAAGGAGTTGTGGTACCATCTGCAGGCAGACATCCACCACTGCTGTGGGGTGGCACAGGCCTTTACGTATAACAAAAGCACTGTGGCTCCCCAGAATGCTTACTTTAATCATGCCACCAACAGCAGTGGCTCAGAGTATCAGAGGGCTTACTTTAATAATGCTGCCAGCAGCGGCTGCTCCCAGTATCAGTTGTCTTTCTTCCAGCTGCCTGTGTTCTGCATTTTGAATGGGGGGGGGGTTGTTCCATTACACTGGTTATCTGCAGGACTGGCACGGCTCACCTTGCTGATGGCAATATGGGACTATTTTTCCAAGGAGTTTACTGCTAGGAACTACTGTCCTCATAGCTGCAGAGAAACAGTTTTTTCCCTCATTGGGCATGTGTGATGACAAAACGGATCACTGCCTATGGACAAAAAAAAGCATAATATCTAAACATCATTTTCTAACAGCTAGGATTGAATAGAACACTGCAATGAACTTCTGGTATGATTGCATTATAGTTAGCACTGGCAACCAGCTACAAAAAGACAACCAGTTAGGCACACAAAATCAGGAAGAAGCAAGGTTGACTGGAAAGCTGTTGCTTCTCATATGCCCTAGTCAATCACAGGGGTAAGGAACGGGGGGGATGAGACTGCACCTTAGATCAAGTAGGGTCTGACTGGGTGCGACCAGCAACCCTTACCTGCAATCAGAGTCTACATTTTTATGTCAGATGCACAGTTCTCACTATGATGAGGGCTGTCTCTGCATGAACTACTGCTTTAAGATACACAAGAAGTGAAGTCATATTTTTCCCACTGACCTGCCAACCCAAATTCTAGTTTGTCTCAGCCGCCCCAAAAAAAAACTAGCTGCATTTTAATCCTAAGTATGCAATGTGATCATAAGTATTCAAAATAATCTTGAGCAGGCCAAGCAGCTCAAAGAAAGCAGAGATTAGGTGAGTGGGTCAGTTTTCAGCCAGTTTAAAGCACTTCATTTGTTTTTTTTGGGGGGGGGTTTGTCTTTAATTCAAATTTTCATTTACAGTAACAAACAGTGTAACACTGGAAATTATACCGACAATAAACAGAACAAATAAAGTGAACAAGAATGAATTAACACACTGTCAATCCAGATCTTATGGCATGACCAGACAAACGTGATTGACGGAATCCTAAAAACTCTGTCTAATGTGCAACTGCAAGTTCATACAATTACGCTTCTACTTTCACAGTTATATTCTGCCAATACAGTCACTCCTGTATCATATTACTGTCTGTGTATAGTGTTTCTTGCTGTCGCTGCTGTTTTTCAGTAGATGGTAATTTGTACAATCCCACTGAATATCCCACAAACTCCTCAGTATTCCCCTCCCTCAGTCACAATTGGAAATGGACCCTCCCAGTACTGTGTGTGTGCTTACCGGTAAAATATGATTAAATATATAAAAACCCTCAGCTGGCCCACTGCCGTAGCAGCAGGGTTACAGTACCACTGCACAAGCGCCTCCTACAGAAACACAGGAGGTACAGTTTCGCGTGGTCAGCAGTTGTGAGGGGGAGTCGGCCGGCTTACACATGTCCACTGCATGCCTGTATGCGCTCGTACATGCCACAAACTCCAAGAAGGGACAAGAAAAGGGAGAATGCTGGCCTGGATGCAGGGGTGTGCAAAGCCCATTGCCCCCTGTCCGGGGCAAGTAAATTTAATTGAAGAGCAAGTACCAAAGCAGAGTTAATTTCACTGTAATTAATAGGAGCAAGTGAAAATTCAGCTACAGTCATGGCTGGGCAAGTAATAAAAGTTTTGATCTGAACACCCCTGCCTGGATGCAGGATGACACCGGTGTTGCACAGGTCCCGCACCATCTGACCAAGCACACTGCTCCAGATTGTTGATCCAGTCACTGAGGGGACTTAGTTCCATCCCAGCAGCCTCACCACTGGTCAGTAGGCCACAGGACAAAGATGGGGCCAGGTAATTCTTGGGGATGACTGGGTGACAGGACTGGAGACCCCAGAGAATGGGGACACAAGCCAAGTTTGTGGGAAAACACTAAATTTAAACATTTAAAAAAAAAAGGCCAATCACTCACCTCAAATTGACAGCCACTGGCAAATGCCAGGTTCATAATTCTTGCCCTAGATATGTGTGTGAAAATCCTCACAACACACACCTACACAGGCATTTTTCTCTATATATAAACTAAACTTTACAGAGTCCGTCTGCTCGTACAGTTTTGCCACACTTTTCCAACAATCTCTTTCTATAGGGAAAAAAACCTTTGCTGTCAACACTCAACAAACCTGTTGACTACTTTTACAGCTACAGTACCCGAGGAACCAGAGGCCAGCTGCCAAAGGCAATGCAGCCACCAGGAGAAGGGATGGCTTGCAGCATTCATAGTATAACATACCTACTGCCGGCCTCACTCACCCCCCCACCCCATTAGGGGAACTTACTTTCTAACAACAGCAGGGGCCCACATGTTCTGCAGGTAGACACTTCGGAAGCCAGATGTTGAAACTGATACAGTTCACAAGCCTTCAAAAAGGGCTTGCAGGTGCTACAGCTGACGAATTAGGTGCCTGTTAAGATACAGTGCTAGTTCTCCAATTGTAACCGAGTGCTTCTCCTATATTTTAAACCATACAAACATCATGTCAGCTCAATTAAAAATACACACACCTAGTAATTTTTGAATCGCTTAGCCCCATGATTAGGGGGAAGTTTCTAAATTGGGGAAGGAGTACATGTTATCACTGCACGAGTGCATCTATGTGTGTGTGTGTGTGTGTGTGTGTGTGTGTGTATACATATTCATAAATACATATATTTACGTGCGTGTGCAGATATAAATATATATATATATATACACACACACACACACACGCAATTGAACCCCTGCAAACAGTACGTCAGCCCTATTGAAAACGCATGAAACTATAATTTCTTTAAAATCTATATATACATATAATATGCTGAAATCCAACAATTCACCTTTTTTCTTGCTCCCCCAGTCCGCCTCCTTTTGCTGTCCTTCGCCTTTTTAATGCACACACCAAGCAAAACTATATGCAACTGTACTAGCTAGATTATTAGTACTAAAGCGACTGCCACTATTTGGGCTAAATTATGTTGTTGCCAGCGGCTGCCAGCTATGAGTCACTCTCCCTTTATTACGTTCCTCTGTTGCGCGGCTCAGCGCACTGTGACCCTCAACAGCAGCAGCGTGTCTTTTCCGCGGGGGGAGGGGACGTACGGGGCTGTTCCTTCATAGGAGCAATGCGACAGAAAAGTCACTGTTGGTCAAGGCAAACGCACACATACAAATGTAAAATGAACAGCTCACGCTCCCCACCTTGTTCTGGGATGCCAGGGGACTCCCCGACTGGCGGCAGTCCAGGTCGCGCACCGCTCTACCCCAGATTCAGTACCTCTACGCCGGAAAGATAGGTACAACCAAACGGGGGCGGGTACGCGAAACGATTGACAGGAGAACGGCCAAGCCGGCGACTATCGACAGGACATGGGGACCATTCAAGAGCAAGAGGCGGGACCTTGGTCGGTATCACGGTAGGTGGAACTGCAGCGCAGCGGCTTGGGTTCCGTACGAGCTCCGCCTTTCGCACGTTGGATGAGGGAGAGGGCACAGATACGTTGTTTCTCACAGAGTCTCCAGGCGAGCAAGGGTGGCAGGAAGTACAACTTGTCATTGCGGCTTGTTAGGCTGTCAGATCAAATAATAAAGCAGCTCATTATTTTTATTTTCCTGTAGGTTTTACACTTTATAGAGGCAGTGGAGACCCGGGACTAGAGAACAGATTGGACGAAAACATGGCATGTTACATACTTCTAGCAAGAGTCAAGTGCAGTTACATCACTTCCTTCCATACCTCTTGACCTTTTTTCACTAAAATGTGTGGAACACTGACGTTCATGATGTAAAAAACAAGAAACATCATCGCATGGGGAGATACACGCTCAGAACACTTAGGGTTACCACAGTGGTGCAAGTGGTAGACAAGA
The DNA here is from genome assembly GCA_016271365.2 of Neoceratodus forsteri. NCBI lineage: Eukaryota > Metazoa > Chordata > Ceratodontiformes > Ceratodontidae > Neoceratodus > Neoceratodus forsteri. Next base: position 201,193,238 of record JADMNL010000025.1, read on the forward strand.
ACTACAGGAACTCGGGCACTGTCCAATATGAAATGCAGAATGAAGATCTTCAATCTAAAGGATAGCCGTGTGAAGACACGTCTATCTGTTTAGACACTAGTAGATTCAGTTAGAGATATTGATGTATTTCTAGCAAAATTGCACTGTTGTACAAGTCAAATGTTGTTATGGAAACCCTGATTTTAGGTCACAGGGCCAGAAACTGTCATTATGTTGTTGGTTTAAGAATTTCAGTTCAGTGTCAGTGGAAAGAAGTACAGGAAATCCGTTCCTGCTGCAAAAAAGGTACAGGAATGGAGTTCCTGTACGTACCTGTTCACTTTCATCACTGAGATACCACCTGTACTAATAGGACAGTCCTGATTTGGGCAGCAGCGTCCTGCAAAAAAGCATGAAATAGCTGGCCCGGTGATGCTGAAGGTTGAGGTGCTGGATGCCACACCCCGTGCCATGCCGGTGACCCAGGTTCGGGAATTAGCCTGGGACGTCGGGGGGGGGGCAGGTAGGAGGATCGAACGGCCGTAGGCTGCTCTCCTCACCTGGATAGGATCTCAGTCACGCCTGCTGCAAGGCTGCCCCTGGGTGGAAGCCTGAGAATAGTGCAGACGGGAGTGACTAGCACTGGGAGGGTGCCGTGGATTGCTGCGTCCGTGTGCCTCCACGAGGGTGGAGGCCAGAAAATGGAACTGGTAGACTCCGTGACTGCCCCGCACTGGCCCCCTGGAGTCTGGATGTTGGTCTCCTGGAGAGAGGGGAAGTGGACGCCCTCAGCCCTGTCGCGGGGGAGGGTACAACCAGTGGGGGAGGGTCAGGCACGGGAGAGTTGCAGACTGGAGAGAGAGACCCTCCGAGAGATGGTCTGGAGCCGCCTGCCAGCTCTGCGGGGAGCAAAAACGGGATAGAAAAAAAAAGCCTGAAATACACTACCTGTCCTGACCTTACAGTAGAAAAAGATATTTTCTAACTTTCCTGTAAACGTTGCAGAAAACTATAATATCTCAACTGAAATATCTTAAAATAATAAGAATTGAAACACCTAAAAAAAAAAACAAAAAAAAAAAAATCTTAGTCTTAATTCTGATTATTTAGAGTAAACAAATCTGTTGCATTGGTCAGGTTACATGTTGTCCTGCAAAAACAAACAAAAAAAAGTTTCAATAAGAAATGTCCCACTTTGGGTTTCTTAAAAGGTGGTAACCCTAAGAACACTGTGGAAACCAGTGCTTTTATTTGTGCAAAGTTTAAATTTGATTTAGCATCTTAGACTATTGAGTGTCTGAATTTACAGTACCTTCTCTGTGTGGAAAGCACCTTTTCCAGGGACTTGGTAAAAACCAGACCTCTGGACCAGGTCAGTAAAATCCAGACTGGTCTGTCCTGCAGGACCTGGTACAAGTTGCTGTTTAGTGCCATGCGAGTCAGCAGATTTGGCCTGACTGGCAGATTTTGAGCTAGGCCGGGCAAAACGTGAATTAGCCAAAATTAGATGAAGGGTTTTGAGGGTCAAAACATATGTTTTTAAATGGCTTTTCTTGTACTATTATGCTGATTCATCCTGGGGCAGACAGACTAACCTGCAGGTGTACTCTATATGCACAAACTAGAGGTGGGCAAGCCAGGAATTTTTTTACCTAGATCCAAGCCAGAGCCGAGTCAGGGGTCTGGCTTGACTCTACGAGCCAAAACAGGAGCCGAGCCCTGGCTACTGCAGGCTGTCCTCTCCATAGGAAGAGCACATTTCAGACACTACACTAACTGCTCAGGCTGATAGAAATGCTTACCTTGACCTTGGCTCTCAATTTCTTATAGTGGTCGAACCGAGTCTACAGGAGTGGGGCTTGTCTGTTCTTTTAAAGACACTTGTAACAGGGGATACTCTGAAGGAGTTAGTGCTTTTTGGTGCTACCACCAGTAACTGTGCAAGTGATTGAAAGGAGGGGATTGGGAGCGCGAGACCCTTGTTACTTCCAGGTCCCGCAGCAGTATAAGTACAGGTGCGAGCGGCTCCTTAGAAGTCACCGCCTGTACTGTACTGAGCGTGACCTCGGTGGTGGGGAAGATTGTTGAGGGAGTCCTTAGTGAAGCCATCACAGATATTATGACAGCAGGGGGGCTTAGTGGATAAAAATCAGCATGGATTTCTAACAAGCAAATCATGTGAGACTAATCTGATTACCTTCTATGATTGTATTAGCAAGCGCATTGATGATGGAAGTAGTGTGGATATCGTGATGCTTGATTTCAGTCGAGTATTTGATACAATTCCACATTGCAAAATTATTGAAAAACTTATTGGTTTGGGGATTGATCTGACTATTGTGAGATGGGTGGAACAGAGGTTGACAAACAGACAACAGCAAGTAAGGATACAAAGTCATCTTTCTGAACCATTGTGGGTGGGGAGTGGTGTGCCCCAGGGGTCAGTGCTGGGACCACTGTTGTTTAGTATTTTTATAAGTGACCTGGGTATACTTAATAAAAATAAGCTAATAAAGTTTGCTGATGATGTTAAAATAGGGGGAGTAGTGGACACATTTGATGATAGACTGATTTTTGGACAGGATTTCGTTATATAGCAGAATGGGGGAAAACAAATGGGATGAATTTTAATAAGGAAAAATGCATCACCGGTAGGCATAATATCCAACAGACCTATTATATGCAGGGCCTTAGACTTAAGGTTTCAACATTTGAGAAGAATTTAGGGGTTTATATTCAAAATGACCTAAAAATGGTGTTCATAGTAGAATAACATCAAATAAAGATATGCATTTGATAAATTGTATAAGAAGGGGGTTCCATTCTAGAAATAGGGAGGCGTTGTTGCCATTGTATGGAACATTGGTTAGGCCCATTTTGGATTACTGTTCCACTGTATATAGTCCCTTTCTTGTGGCCACAGAGAACTTTTACTAAATTGATATCAGGTTGTGAAAGAATGTCATATGAGGATAGGGTGGAGAAACTGGGACTGTGGTCCTTAGTTGATAGAAGGGCTGGGGGGGACTTTTTGTTGTATAAAATTCTAGGAGATGAAGGTCTTAAAACTGAGTTGGGATTAGTTATCAAGGAAAAAGCTTATCGATTGAGAGGGCATGATAGGCAGTTGAGGGAAGTTATGAGTAGGACAGAAGTACGAAGGAATGGCTTTAAGTGTAGGGTGATTAGAATGTGGAATAGATTGCCCCAGGAAGTGGTGGAAGCCAAACGTTTGAGCATTTTTAAGAAGAAATTGGATAGATTTTTTTCTGAAGTTGGTGACACGTGTTACCGCCACTGAATTGTGGGGAAAGTCCATATGGGCCTTGCCTTCTTGACTTTCCTTTTCTTCTAGCATGAGCCAGGCACCAGGCTCAAGCTGGCTCTGGCTTGTCCACCTCTAGCACAAACCAGCTGGTTCTCACTGCAAGACTGAATCAAGTTCCAGATCTGCCTAATAGGGAAAAAGGTGCTAATGGTTTTCTCCCCCCAAGCCTTATAAAGTCTTCTGTTTCCAAAGGACAACCACTACACTACCAGGAGTATGGAAAGGAATACACTCAGTATGCCTTTCTGCAGGACAACCCAGACCCAGCGGTCCTTCACCTTCAGAGTCCCTTGATGGCTTAATGAGCTACCGGGAGCACTGCCGAACCTCTCCAAACTGAGTCTGTTCAAACGGGAACTAAAAATAGAACTTGCACTCAGGACCAGTTGTGACTGCCACCTCTGATTATCATATTTGTCTACCTCATCCTTGTCAATGTGCTGCCTAAACTGTGCTCTCTACCCATAGTTATCTGTCTATTGCATGTATTTACTCACCTTGAACCATGTATATCCTTGACAACACTCCCCTGGAGTAGCTGTACCTTACCTTTAGTTACTCTATTGTTAGCACTTCTCTCTAGGTAACTGCCAATTTTGACATGGAACCTTTGTAAATGAGCTCCTAAGCTCAAAGGTGTAATGTTCACAAAAAAAATAAAAGTGCACGAAAAGCTCTGAACAATAACTAAGCAGAATCAGTGAGGGAGGGTACCATACCAAGAGATTCAAAGTCGTGCAAGCACCATCATCCTGTACTGTTCCATATCACCCCACCCAAGCTTGCTTCCCTAGGTGGTACTGTTGCTTCTGGGGAGGCAATCCCAGCAAGCCCCCTCCCTCTCCTACCCCTTCCAACAACTGTGATGCTCGTTAATGTTCTTTTTTTGTTGTTGTAGCTGTCTGTCCTCAAGTTCAGTAGTTAAGAGATAAAATATTTATTTGCTCTGCTGCAGGGCTTAATTCTGCCCTAATCCATCTGCCTGCCCTGAAAGTAATACTGAGACGGCCTTGGTGGGGTTCACGGACTATGTCCATGGGGCCCTTGATAATGGACTCCATGTGGCTTCAGTCTTTGTGGTCCTCACCAAGGCCTTTGACTTGGTTGATCATGAGCAGTTGTTGTGCTCAATGTTAGGTAAGTGTTTTTCATCTGATTCCATTCTTTGATTTAGCAGTTATGTACCAGGGAGATCTCATTGCACAGTGATGGAATGGGCTCAGTTGGATTTTAGGGAAATGTGGGGTTCCCTTTTAGATAGATAGATACTTTATTTGTATAGCGCCCATTCCAGGGACTCGGAGCACTGAACATTAAAAATATTTTTTTTTAAACAATTCATGTACAATATCCAAGGGGGGTAAACAACAATAAAAATAAAATCTATTATTATAAAATATAATTCACAGTTTAAAATTAACACTTTATAAATTAAAAGTCTGGTTAAACAAAAAAGTCTTCAGACCCTTTTAAAAGGTTTCCACAGAGGGTGCCTCCTGTAGATGGCTAGGCAAGGAGTTCCACAGGGTAGGCGCGGCCACAGAAAATGCACGGTCACCCAAATGCCGCAGGCTAACCCTGGGAACCTCAAGGAGACTACCCTCAGCGGAACGGAGAGCCGAGAATGGACAGTGGGGCACAAGGAGATTTTGCAGGTAGTCTGATCCCCCTTCATGTAGGGCCTTTTGAATTCTTTGCCCTTGGTTTGTTCATCTTATAATTTAATTTTTAATGCAGATGAGGCCATTTTGTTTCATTCAGATAAGGATTTTTCTTGTTTCCAAAGGACTCTTCAGAGTGACTTCCATGGTGTCCATGATTGTTTTTTGTTCAGTAAATTACTTCTTAATTCTAACAAAATGTTTAATGCCATATTGATCCTAGTAAGAACAAATGGTTTGATACCTTTTATTGGACAAACAAGGATGTTACAGAAAGAACAAAGAGCTTTAATTTTTGGACCAGCCAAAGCTAAAGCTCTTTGTTCTTTTTGTAAGTACCTGTACTGTCAAAGGTAGTAGAAAAGGAACATGCTAATGTATTAATGCACAATATGTATTAGTTTTCATGCAGGAAGAGCAAGGTTAGGATCCACTGCTACTAAGCAGGATGTGAAGATAAGTGTTCAATAATGCATTGAAGTTGCACACAACTACAATTACTTTTCATGCTAAAGGTGAATATGGTCATGGTATGAGAATGAATACACACTTGAATATTTAATGACTTTAGGGTGGCTTCTGGCAACAATAGTAGCAGGACAATTATGCTGGTATGCATAAACCTTGCAAGTATAGGATTACTGTAGGTGGGCTGTTGTGGTAACCCTCCAAGTACAAGAAGGGGATCAGACAGCTCTTTGGTAACTATGGCCACAAATGTCTGATTGCAATGCAGTGTATACTTTAGTAATAATAGTGACTGGAAATGACAGTGTAGCTTCTTCAGGCTACTGTGCAACACAGGATGCAAGTATGCATTGGCGGACATACTAAGATACCACAAGAATAGGCCTTATGGTCTTTCCTCTATGCTCGATAGTCATCACCCATAGTGGGCGCACGTTTTGCTGCCCCCCAACACAGAAGGTTTGACTGACCTTATCTTACAGGGATGAAGCAATGCTGTCTATCGTCCAGGTAACCAATTTGCTTTAGCTTCCCAGTGGTACCCACCCTCCTCCCCCACATCCTTCCTGAACATTGTGTAGCCCTCCATGTTTTTATGTATTTATTTTATTTATTTTACTTGTTGGTAACCAGGTAAGGCCCAGTAGGCACAAGTGCCTGTTTTTAGGGGTGACCTGGGAGCACTGGGCGGTTAAGTGACTTGCTCAGAGTAACACAGTATGCAAGTGGAGGTTGTGAGAATCAAACTCAGGTCTGGTTTTGCTGGATGTACCAAGCTTGTGCACACCTCTTTCCTCTAACCTCTAGGCTATACTATGTTTATGTCCCAGTTCGGCCCTTTGGTGGCTCAAGTCTCAGCGACAGCTGCCATATCCACTGCCCCTTTCACTAGCATTGCCTGCAGCTCAGTCATCCTATTGCCTGAGCTCCTGGCATTGATGAGGACCACCCTCCAGCCCTTTCCCCTTTTACCATCTCCAACCCTCGCGGTCCTGTGTGGCCTCCTGTCTCCCCCCCCCGGCCCTGGCCATTATCCTTTCACTGTTTCCCTCCATCCCCTTAGTGGTGCGGCAACCAAGTACTTTGTCCGGCCCTCCTGGAACAGACCATCCTTCCCTCCACCCCCCATAAAAGTTCAAACCTTCCTTTCCGGGACAAATCCAGCTACTTTCAGCTTTACAATTTCCATCACTTCTAAATTGAGGTGCATCGTTTCCATAGTGTACAACCCCTTATCCTCCCATGTTGCACCCCAGCCCCTCACGAGCTCATACCCCGTAGCCTCACACCACTCCCTGAGCCACTGGTTCCACACTGTAATTGTTTGCTTGTTTTCCACAGTATCCCTCCGCAGTGGCAGGATTTCCGTGAAGGAGACTGAGCATCCGATGTATTGGCAAACCCTGGTTAGCTGCTGAAACCTTGCCTTTATCTCTAATTCATTATGTCTCTCTATGTCGTTTGTGCACAGGTGTAGCAGGATGTCTGTCTAACCTTGACATTGCTTTGACTCTGAGTATGGCATTAATTTGGCCTTGTGCACCGTCAGGCCGCGGTAACATTTGGTCATAACCGGAGAGTTTTGACCCTCTCCCTGCCACTCCCACTGTATACACCTGCTCATGGAATTCAGGAGCACTTTTACATCCCCCTTGCCTCTGGGTTCACCCCCAAGTTACCAATCTTTTCATGCTCGTCCTTGTCCTTTTTTCAGGGGCCTCACCCCTCAGCCAACTCTTTGCACACCACACAATCTGGGGGTGATATGCAGCCCTTTCCCTCTTGTCCCTGTCCTCCCCTCTGTAATTTGGTGATGGATGGCGCCCTTTCCCTTTTCTCTATGGACACCCCTTCAAACCCTGTACCCACACATGAGTATCCTTTCTTGCATCCCTATCCCCCAAACACCCCCCCCTTACTGTACTCTGTGTGCCTGTCTGCTGTAGTAGCCTGTCTCCTATTCCCTTCCGTCCACTTCACATTTTGTTCCTCCCTGTCTGCCATGGCCCCCTGTCCCAAACACTCAGCACCACCAATTGCTGCAGCCACCACCTTATTCACTTGATCCTCCTCCATGCCATGCCACCCATACCACCATCCCCTCAGCCTGTCCAGATCACCCACTAAGCCCCTTTGCATACTATCACTCCATGCCACCCCTCTGCTCCTCCAATTTCATGTCCCCTCCTCTTGCATCCTTCTGTATTGTCCTCCTTATCCTCACATGTCCTGGGTGCATCCTCCACCCACGCTCCCCTCTTCTTGCACCACACGTGCTGGGTCACAGCGGTTGCTAAGCCTGATGCCAGTCCATAAAATTCCCCCACCAGTCCACCCATCTCAGTTCCCTCTGGACAAACCCAAACATCTACCTGCTTATTCTGAAGTTCATGCCTTTTGGGCCACTGGAACTGAGACCCCCATGTTCCTCATGGGTGCCCACCTTTGCTCTTCTCACTATGCCACAGATGTTAGTACCTGGTTTAGCTCCATAGGTGACTGCCTGACCCCTACTTCTCCCATTCCTACATATCTCACTCCCATTTCCTCCACCTTCCTCCTAACCCCCTCAACTTCCTTACTAAGGTGTGGTAGCTGGTAGCACACTGTGCATCCCCGAACTTCAAACACAATGATACCATAGCTACCCACTCTACTTGACCCTGACCGAACGATTCTCGCTCTTGTGATATGTGCCCCATCACCATCATATCAACTGTTTATGGCAGAAAGCCCACAATGCAATGGAAAACTCATTATCAGTTATATCTGAGTTCCACTGAGATGTTACAGAAACAAACCACCACCCACTGAGCAAGAACAGAGATAAAACTGGGTTCTCCAACATCCAGAGCTACAAGGTGTTGAACATAGACACCCCCTACCACAGCATGAGCGTGGTCAGAACTTTACTTTTCCAATGTCCAAGCCACAAGCCCAAACACAACTCCAACCTCCTGTACCATGATTCCTCCCCTGCCGACGATGTCATTGAGTTCATGGTTGTGGATGTGGTCGGGTCCTAGGAAACAATTACAGCTCCTTTGTGATATTATTATAGTCAAGGCTGCTGGGCTTGCCCTTTTATAGCCCTGCTGTGATTTCCAATTTTGGATCCCTGCATACTGAGTGTGCCTCCTCACTCTGTCTCTCTGTTGCAGCGTCTCCTCATTCCATGGCTCCTACAGCTGCTCCCCCTGCCGATGTGGCCATTGGCTTCTCCTCCTTGCCGCTAATGCTGCCAGCAGTCCCACCGCTCAGTACCACCAATGTGTCCTCCACTCACCGGCTGCTGCAGCTGCTCTCACCACCCATGTGGCCACCGGCAATTACAGCTTGTCCATGCTCTTGTGAAGTGTTATAAATGTGAATGATGTGTTTCACTTTTCCATCTGGCAAGTTGATTTGTGGAGCAGTGCATTTGCAGTAAGTAGATGCAATAAAATGAATTCCAGAATGTCACACAGTCGGCACAGAATGGAGATGTGCAGTGTGATACTGTGAAGTAAGGTTGATAACTTGATTGCAGATATGTTGTCAAAAATATGACAGACTGCACTGGTAAACCTGACAGTGTTAAAGCACCACCCCCTGGCAAGGCTCTGGGATGAACCCTGCCGCTATACCTGTCCCAGCCTCTCTTGCACCCATCCACAGTTGTAGCATCCACATACTCAATGGGCAATGCATTCCAGTGTTCCATCACCCTGTCACTGAAATATCATCTCATTCTTTTCAGTATATAGTATATTTCAGTGTGCAAACATGGACATATGGATGGATGGCAATCTTCAATGCAGGTTGATTACAATGTTGATGAACTACACCGAAACAATACAGGGGATGCTGTATGTGGAGAGCAGAAGGATGGCTGACAATCCAACAAGCATCACTTTCTGTGCCATGAAACAGTCTATTGCCATTACCTTTTCTACAGTGAAAACAGTTGTTCTTCACAGTACAGCACTGGTAATGTTCCTTTGCAATCGGAACAAAAAACTGTGAATTTATTGGTATACAACAACAGCAATGGAAGAGTAAACACACCTGATAAGACGTAGACTGTGATTCTGAAGGTTCTGACACAGGTGAAATATCCATCTCACTTGTTTCGCTGGTTACACACATTGATTGACGTGCCTCTGCCAAGGAAAGACTAGTGGGAGACCTGGAAAAGTTGGGGTGCCTGGACGATAGACAACATGGATTCATCCCAGGGAAATCATATCAGACAAACCTTGTGGAGTTCTATGACTGGGTGACGAGTGCCTTGGACCTGGGTAGACGAGTGGACATTCTCTTTCTTGACTTCAGCAGACATTTCACTCTGTTCCTCACAGGGGCCTGTTGGATAATCTGGGAGACATGGGGGTGGGGAACCAGATGATCAGATGGATAGGCAGTTGGCTCCAGAACCAGACCCAGAGGGTCATGGTTGGTGGGATAGTCTCATCCTCAAGGAGGGTCATTAGTGGAGTCCCTCAGGGATCGGTCCTTGGGGCCCTCCTGTTCAACGCCTATGTCTCTGACATAAGGAAGGGTATCAGGAGTGAGATGAGTCTCTTTGCGGATGACTCAAAACTGGGGGCGGTGGTGGATGGGGAGAAGGGAGGTGGCCCACAGGGGGACCTGGAGGCTCTGAAAAGGTGGCCTAAAAAGCGGAAGCTGAGATTCAATGCAGGGAAATGCAAGGTACTGCACCTGGGAGCCAGAAACCTGGGCCAAGTGTACACGCTGGGGGTAGAAATGCTACAAGTCTCGATGGCAGAGGGGAACCTGGGGGTGGTGGTGGATGTCAAGATGAACAACTTGGAGACTTGTAGGAGGGCAGTGGCAAAGGTCAACTGGATGCTTGGATGTATCGTTAGGGGGCTCACCTCCAGAAGGAGGGAAGTGATACTCCCACTGTATAACTGCTGGGTGAGGCCGCACCTTGAGTACTGCATGCAGTTTTGGAGGCCACATTTAAAGAGGGACATTGAACTCCTGGAGAGGGTCCAGAGGAGGGCAACCAAAATGATTTGGGGCTTGGGGGATAGGACCTATGGGGAGAGGCTCGAAGAGCTAAATATGTACACATTGGAAGAGAGAAGGGACTGGGGGACATGCTAGAGGTCTTCAAGTACATGAAGGGGATAGATGGGGAGGAGCAGTCAGGGTGCTCGAAGGAAGGAGGAGAACTAGAGGGCATGGGTAGAAGCTGGAGGGGGGGGGAGATTCAGGGGAGAAAGGAGGAGGTGCTACATCACTGAGAGGGTGGTGGAGCCATGGAATGCGCTGCCTAGGGGCTGGTGGAGGCAGAAACAGTGGAAGGGTTCTGGAAGCAAAAACCAGTGCAGTGAGAATGTCTGGGACTGGGAAGGGAGAAGCCAGAGAGGGAGAGTGAGAGGGGGGCAGCAAGGTCAGCTCCCAGGGTGGGGGCTGACCAAACAAGCAGACATGAAAGACCATTAGGCCTATTCTGCTGGCATTTTAGTATGTTAGTAGTATGTTAGTAAAGACACAGGACAGCAACAATTATATGGCCAATCTCCATACCAATGACAAGACTGAAAATTAATATTCATTAACACTGCATCACAAAGGCATGCATGTCTCACAGAAAACTACACTGACTCACTACACAGCAAAAAGAATGGCAGATGCTAATACCACTTTTCACAGTGCAGGATAATACACAGTAACATGCAGTAAAACTGTAGAGGTACTGTGTCTGCACCATGATGACAGGGACTGCTCAAGGGAAGCAAGGCAGACTGAAGGGGAACACAGGTTACCACACAAAAACAAGAATCCCTAAAGAAATATAAGCAAGTCTTTCCCTTTGCCACAATATATGTCTATGAATGGTGCAAGATAAATACAAGTAGCACAGCAATGTCACAGCACAGAGCATCATATACATCAGACTGTGAGAAAGCCAGCTGTGCAACACCTTGACACTCACTGCCTAATATGAGCTGTTGCCAAGACCATGAAAAAACGAAGGACTGCAGCAGTCTGTCCCCAAACCAGCACTTGACATCTTATGCTCCCCAAAAGAATTGTCTTAATATCCTTCACCACACGATTGCACAGCACAGATGCACACTTCAAATGTGGGTGCCACTGAATACACTTTTCCCGCATTTGCAGTGTTACCTGGCATGACGTGTCACGGAACAGCCGCAATGCATTCTGGTAACGGCCGCCAAATGTAAACACAGAAACAGGCCGAGTACCCTAGTTGGTTATTTCACCAACTATGTCCGCCCTAGGCCTGACTGTGAGAGTTGTTGTAACCCTCTACTAATTAGCACCCCAAAACAAAGCATATCCCCAGGCGACTCCTCTCATGTCCAGCAGTTCTTTCCCCACTCCACTAAAAGATAAGTTGCCAACTTTATCATTTATGCCAAAATAAAACTTAACTAATTTTAACTGCATTATACTATGTTAGCGGAGGGGAAGCCTCCACGAGGTGGGGTATGAGAGTCATTGAGTACTCCTGCCTCAAGTTTCTATGTTGTTATCTATGTCTGTCCCATTCAAAACTTTGTTGCCCCTCCCCAAAGAAAGTTCATGAGGGTGGTGATCCGAGGCAAGTCAAAATTCCAACTCGCTGTGGTTCTCAGTAAGGTGTTCAGCCTTCCCCATTGGGGCAGAGATTCAGTTTTTTATCCCCAGAGGAGCCTTTTGCCACTTTCTTTTCCACCCTGCATACATCCGTTGTAAGATGATTTGGTATCTGCCAAGATGGATTTCGTTTTATCCCCTTTGTTTAAGCAGACCAAATTCCTTCCGTTAGCTTTTGCTCTAATGCATCCATCGTGAGGTCAGGAAGAACAAAGCGGCGTTCCTTCAGAAACGGTACGGCCTCAACCAACGAGCTGAAAATTTTGATTCCCTCTTTTGAATGTATTTTTACTTTCACTGGGAACATTAGTTGTGATTTAATTTGTTTTTCTTTTAAGTCCCTGATAATCACTCTCACCATGTTTCTCTTGGCCTGTAGTCCGGCTGAGTGGTCTTGATCAAAAACAATTTGGCTCCCCTCAGAGGTAAAATTTGTTTGGCACCATGCTTCCTGAAGAATGTATTCTTCTTCTTGATAGCTAAGCATTTTTATAATCCACGATATTGGGTGTCCATTTGGATCCGTGGATTTTTGCCCTAGTGAACAACGTGCTTGTTCCATTTCTAGTGTAAAATCAGAGGGTATTGAAAGCGTAGATTTTAAGACCTGTTTAGTGAAATCTGGGCCTGTAGCATAACCCTCTTCTGCCCCTTCTTTAATGCCATAAATTCTGAAATTGTTTCTTCTTGTTCTATTTTCAGCATCTTCTAGCAGTTCTTGAACCAACCTGTCCCTCCGGAGAAGATATAATAGGACCTGGTCTGTGGATTCTTGTGCCTCAGTGACTTGAGCAATTTTTGTTTCGTTCTACATAACTTTTTGATCGATGCTCTTCGGGTCACTTTTAAGGTCAGTGAATACCACTTCTATTTTATTAACTGTTTTTAGTATTTGTTGAATGGCTTGTGCTGTGTTCGGCTGTTCTGTTTCTTCATTTTCCTTGGTTTCCAATTCAGAAATCTTTTCTAAGATCGTTAACCTACTCACACCTTCTCTAAACAGCACTTTGTTGGCAGCAAGAGATACTAATTGTATAGCTGAGCTTACAAAAGATAGATCTGGAAGAAACTACTCATTAAGCAAATCTGATTGGGATTCATTAGATATGACAGAGCACTTACAGCTAATAGATGTCTGGAGAAATATGAATGTAGACTTAAGAGCGTATACTTTTTGGTCACCAATCTCTAGGAATAGTTCTAGAATAGATCACATTTTTATACCAAGTGATTTTATAATGGAAGTTAAAGAATGGAGAATATCACCCATGACAATCTCTGACCACTGCCTTATCTGCCAACTATAGAAATTGTTGGCAGATAAGGACAGCTAGGCCCATCCAGTCTGCCCGTAAGCCCTATACTTGTTTTGTGACCTCTGACCCTATTGGGTCAGTGACTTTTCACCCCTCCTTCCCACCTCTAAGGTTCCCTTATGCCTGTCCAAGGCATGTTTAAAACCCTCCACTGTGCTTGCCTTCACCACCTCTTGTGGCAGACTGTTCCATGTGTCCACCACCCTCTTTGTGAAGAAAAACTTTCTCACGCTTCCCCTTAACCTGCCACCTTTCGATTTCATAGGAGGCAGTATAGCGCAGTGGTCTAAGGCTCTGAGCTGCAAATCTGGTGACATCCAGCAGACCAGACCTGGGTTTGAATCCCACAGCTTCCACTTGCATACTGTGTGACCCTGAGCAAGTCACTTAACTTCCTTGTGCTCCCAGGTCGCACCTGGAAACAAGCTCCGCCTTAGTGTGCCTTTCCTGGTTAAACAATTTCCCCTTTCCCTTTCCTTTCCCTCATATCATGCCCCCTTGTTCTTGTATTGGAAGATGTCTCCCCTCTGCACCCTGTTTATACCCTTAAGGTACTTGAATGTTTCTATCATGCCCCCCCAATCCCTCCTCTCCTGCAGAGAGTACATACTGAGCTCCCTTAATCTCTCCTCATATGTTTTGTGGTGCAAGCCCTGTACCATCTTAGTCACTCTTCTCTGGACCTTCTCTATCCTGTCAATGTCCTTATGAAGGTGTGGCCTCCAGAACAGCACACAGTACTCCAGGTGGAGCCTCACTAGTGTTTTATACAATGACATCACCACCTCACGCCTTCTGCTAGTGATACCTCTGCATGTGCACCCTAGCATGCCACTGGCCCTCCCTGTAGCCTTTGTACTCTACTTTGACACCTCTAGGTCATCTGAAACAATAACCCACAGGTCTCTTTCTTCCTTGTTGATTGTCAGAAACTCCCCCTCCCCCTCCCCCCATCATGTAGCTCTCCCCGGGGTTCCTTTGTCCTAGGTGCATTGTTTTGCACTTCTTTGAATTAAACCATAACCAGCAGAGTCCTGCCCCATGGCCATATAACTCATCTCAAAACCCACCTCCTTCAACTGGACTGGTCACCAATATTCATTGCAACTGATGTAAACACCGCCCTGGACCACTTTATCAAAACCTTTAATGGAGCCTGCAACAAATTTGCACCTCTTAAAAAGTGAAAAGTAAAAGCCCTCTGTAATCCCTGGCTCTCAGGAGACCGCCTAAGGCAACTAAAAGCAAGGGATCATCTTTGGGAACTAGCTAGAAACTCTGGGAGGCAAATAGACATCTATAACTATAAACGTGCTCAAAATGACTGCACCAAAGCCATCCAGCAAATTAAATCTGCCTCTTTCAAGAGCACTCTCACAAATTCCTGGGGAAATGGAAGAGATTTCTGGAACAACATTAAAGAAGTCACCGGGAAGCAGTCTAAATCCCCCCCATCCATGCTCTGTATCGATGGTGTTACCACACTAGACCCGAAAATCATTGCTGACACGTTCAATGCTGCTTTCACTGACCTTAGTTCTGTACTTCCCCCCGATTTTTTTTTAGAGAGGATGACACTTCAATGCCCCCAATCTCCTCTGCCCCCACTGGCCACCCTCCCTTTCACTTTAAATCAGTCAAGATGTACCAGGTCCGCAGCTATGTTACCAAAGCTATTACCAAGTCCAGATCCAGCAGTGACTCACTCGACCTCAAACTTCTATCCCTCACCCTGGAAGAAGTCCTCAGGCCACTAAGAATTTTAACCTCTCCCTCAGCCTCAGCCAGTTCCCGGACAAATGGAAATCGGCCACTGTGACCGCTATACACAAAAGTGGTGTCAAAACTGCCCATGAACATTTTCATCCAATCTCCATCCTACCACCACTCTCCAAGGCCCTGGAACGTATTGTGGCTGACCAGCTTAACGAATTCCTGGACATGCACAACATCCTGTGCAAGCAGCAACACGGCTTTAGAAAGGGTCACAGTACCTCCACAGCACTGCTCAAATTCACCGGAGCCATTCGCCACTCATTGGACAATGGTAAACTAACAGGGGCTGCTTTCATCGATCTAACTAAGGCCTTTGATACCATCAACCATCGTCCCCTGCTTGTCCAACTATGGAAGGCTGGGCTCTCACTCGATTCAGTTGACTGGTTCAATAGCTACCTAGACAACCAGTCCCAAAGAGTTAAAATAGCTGAAACACTCTCTGATGCCAGACCAGTCCTCTCTGGTGTTCCTCAAGGGTCAATTCTGGGCCCCCTCCTCTTTAGCCTATTCCTGAACACACTGCCGGACTCCTGTCCAGAACAAATTATACTCTACACAGACGATGCAGTTATCCTTGCCTCCCATCATGATCCAGAAAAACTGCAAGGAAACCTCCAACGGGGCTTTACATCCATTGAAAACTGGTTCTTGCATCACAAACTGTTACTAAACCAGAAATAAACTAAGGCCATGCTACTCCCCTAGTTATAAAAAGAAATGCCCAACTCACTGCATCCTGCACTACTCCCCCCACTTCTACTAATCCTTGCCTTCCCTTTGGGTACTCTAGCCCCACTAGCATCCGACTCCAGTGTCCTTAATGATCTGACTACTACACCCCCTCTTTCCCCCGTGTCACCACCCCCAGCTGCCTACACACACCCTGCTTCTGCCCCAACATTTCTCCCGACATACTGCCACCCTCCCTCGGACCCCTGCTGCCCCCCCATTCTTCTCATCATACTAGCCTCTCCTGTCTGTTCTTCTCTGCCTATTCACTGCACCATCACAGCCCCCCATCACCCCCTCTCCAATCGTTGAAAGCTACCCCACCTTGGTTCACTCCATAGAGCAGCCCTCCTCCTCCTGCTCCTGTCAGGCAATGTCCATCCCAATCCCAGGCCTGGTAGCACTGGTCCTCACCTGAAATCTTCTGGGCTGCGCATTGCTTCTATGAACATCTGTAGCCTCCTGAAAAAACTGGACTCTCTACACTGCTGGGTGACGGCTCATAAACCTGATGTTATTGCCCTGGTTGAGACCTGGCTGTCTCCCTCCACTCTAATTCTCACATCTCTCTCCCGGCTACACTCTCCACGGTTGGACCGTGTCGGCAGGGGGGGCTGTGCCTTCTACTTGAGGGATTCTCTAATGGGGCTACCTCTCCCCCTGCCTGACCTCGACCATAAGGCCCAGGCACTTACCCTACAGCTGTCCCCTGACCCAGCTAGAGGCCCATTATTCCTAACCGTTGCCTACATACCCCCCAGGAACCAATCCCAGGCCCTGGGCCCACTAATTGACTACCTTACCTCCCTACCCAACTCATCGGACCAAATCTTGGTGGGCGACTTGAATATAAACTGGCTCTGCCCCTCGTCCTCCTCCCACCGTGAGGCTTTTGATTCAATTGATCTAACTCAACTGGTCACACAACCTAATAGAAAAAACACTAGAGGGGGATAAGCACCCTCCTGGATGTGGTCCTCACCAACAGGCCAATCCGCATCTGCAACATCCAAGTCCTCCCTGACTGCAGCAGTGACCACTTCCCTGTGCTTTTCAACTGGGAAACCCCCCGGCCCTCGTTCCCGGTAAAAACCTCCTCCCGAAGGCGGCTTAGGCAAGGGGGGCTCATATGCTATAGCGCTTTGCGCATACTGATTGGTCCCCTCTGACGAGGGCATCCAACATTGATTTGGCCCTGGCCTTCTTTGTAAACACTTTCAACTTTGCCTGTGATATCTTTGCTCCCATAAGTGCTAGGAGGTCCAAAGTGAGACAAGCCCCTTGGATCACCCCTACCCTACTGTGGCAACTTAAGCAGCGGGACAGGCTTTGGCACCTTGCTGTTGTTACTGGCCGCTCTGCTGACAGGCAGTCCTATGCTGCCGCCCGCAACCAGTGCACCTGGGCCATCCGCAAAGCAAAGGCGGACTACTACCAAGCCTCTCTTACCTCCTCCTGGGGGAACCCTAGGTGCTTCTGGGACAACATCAAGCAACTGAATGGTCACTCCCAGTTCCCCTCTCCTTCTCTTCTCAATATCAATGGTACCGTCTACACTGATCCTGCCCTCATTGCCACCCACCTCAATAATTCCTTTACCGACCTTAGCTCGGTTCTCCCTGGCAATTTTTTCAGTCCGCCGCCCCCATCTGTACCTCCACCCATTGCCGCCCCACTTTCCACCTGCGTCATGTCACCATGCAAGAAGCTGAGCCATACCTGCTAAAGCCTAAAGGTAACACCATCGGTGACTCACTTGATCCCTGCCTTCTCGTCAGGTTCTGGATCAGTTCCTCTCTCCCATTCGTGCATCTTCAACAAATCACTCTGTCTCGGACAATTCCCTCTGCCTGGAAGATTGCCACTTTACCCCTGTCCATAAAGGCGGTGACAGGACTCTTCCGGTAACTACCAACCATCTCAATCCTCTCCCCCTCTCTAAGCGCTAAAGAAAATTGTGGCGTCCCAGGTCTCCTGACTACCTCTGTAAGTACAATGTTCTCTGCCCTGAACAACACGGGTTCAGAGCAGGTCATAGTACCATTACAGCACTCCTGGTTTCTCCAACTTCCTCCATACCTCCTTAGACTCTGGTGCCCTGGCTGGTGCTATTTTCATAGGTCTGTCTAAGGCATTCGATACTGTTTAGCATCTATTTTACTCTCCACCCTCAACCGAATTGGCTTTGCCTCAGGACCGGTTTCCTGGTGCCTAGTCTATCTCCGACCGCTCCCAACGTGTGAAAGTCAACGGTACTCTCTCAGATTTCTGCCCCATCCGCTCTGAGGTACCGCAAGGCTCAATTCTTGGACCCCTACTTTTCTCACTCTTTCTTAACTCCCTACCCAGCAGTTGTAAGGGTAAGATTCTTCTCTATGCCGATGGTGCTGTTCTCGTTGCCTCCCACAATGACCCCATGCTGCTACAGAACTCCCTCCAACTAGTCTTTGACTCTGCAGCTACCTGGTTCACTGAGCACCGTCTTGTTATCAGCCTTAAGAAAACTAAAACGATGCTCTTCTCCCACCACCAAAATAAGTACAGCAAGCTTCCCTTAGCTGTCCACGCCACACTCAACTGCATCATTGACCAAGTGCAGTCCTATAAATATCTTGGTATAACCTTTGACCCGGCACTTTCATTCCATGGACATATATCTGCCCTAAATTCTGTCGCCAACACACGGCTAGGCATTCTTTTCCGGCATAAGAAATGCCTCCCTTCTGATGCCCTCCGCCTGGCTGTTACCTCCTCTGTCATGTCGCTCGTTGACTATGGCCTTCCTGTCTATGGCTCAGCTGATCAGACTGCCCTCAATAAGGTTCGCCTCACAGTTAATAAGGCCTGCAGACTTATCACTGGTGCTTCCAGACTCACTCACACTTGTGAGCTGTACACCATGGCTGCCATACTCAACCTGGAAGAAGCGACTCATGTTTCAAACATGCCAGCTCACCTTTAAAGCCCTGCGTGTCCTATCCCCATTGGCCTATCCAACTCAATCCGCCCGTACTACCCGACCCTGGTCACTTAGCTCATCTAAATCTACCCTAGTTATTCCAAGAGCCAGGACCTCCAAGGTCAGAGGTCTTTCCCCTGCAGGCGCCCTGGTATAACTCCCTCCCTACCTGTGTCTCAAACTCACGTAGCGTAGCGTGCTTTAAGCCGAGGCTCAGAACTTTCCTGCTTAGTTCTCGCAAGTGCAGCTGCCACTAGACTAGAAATCTTCTCTTTATGACAATGCTCACTGAGCGGCTCCCTCCCCTTCCTTTCCCTACTAATTCCCCTATTTCCCTCCCTGCTACCCCCACCACCTATCCCCTAATCTTAAGTCTTGCACCCCTGGTGGTGATTGAAATCTATTGTAACTAAATTGTAAATGAACTGTAACTTTTCTGTTTGTATGTATTTTGTCCCCTGTACTATTGTTATTATGTCCTCTCTGTGACGAGGTACCTTTGTAAATGAGCCTCTGGCTCAAAGGTTTCTAAACTGATGTTTAACTAAATAAATAAATGTTTTTCAGTAGCTCACAAAACAAAAATAAACAGTATCGCCTCATCGTGAATACCAAACAAGGAGTCACCCTTGATCAAGTCGTTACCTTCAAATATCTTGGCATCACCCTTGACTCCAAACTCTCCTATGTTGTCCATATCAATAATGTTGCAAAGATGGCAAACACGAGGCTGGGCCTACTGTTCCGTCACCAAAAACGTCTAACCCCTGAAGCGTTGTCTGTTGCAATTCAAAGCTCCATTGTGAGTGTTATTGACTATGGACTCATTGTTTATGGCTCTGCCACTACCGCCACACTCAAACAAGTTGCTGCCTCCCTAAATAAAGCATGTCGTCTCATCACCGGAGCCTGTCTCACCCATACCTGTGACCTCTACTCTCAAACTGGATGGCTGCAACTCAACAACCGACTGAAGTATCAAACCTGCATCACAGCCAAGAAAATAATGATGGGAAATGCCTCCCCCACCCCAGGGGTCTGCTCCCTTCTCAAGACCAGAATAAACAACTGCAACACCAGGAGCTCAAAACCACAATTACTGCAAATCCCTGATAGTCTTACAACCCAAGGTCAAAGGTCATTAGCATACAGGGCCCCCAGCTGGCTCAATAATTTTACCAGTGACATCTCTGCCTCACCAACTCTGGGCTCCTTCAAGAAGAAGCTCCGTCACTCCCTCGTTGCATCAAGCACCTGTGATTGCCTTAGCTTAGCAATTCTCATTTTAGCTGCTGCCCTTAACCTCCGCTGCCCATGTTGACCCCTCTCCTAGCATTTCTTTATTTTTTCCCATGCCCAACTCTTGCACTCACCACTGCTCTGTCTTAACAAGGCCCTCTAGACTGCTATACTCTGTCCCACCCCCATCCTCTCTCTTCCCATCTCCTATGTTTTAATACACCTCCTAGTGTATCATGTAATTGTACCCGTAACCAATTTGTTGTAACCATTGGTGTCATGATTGTTTTATTCTGTAATTTCATATCCTGTATTGTCTGTTCTTACTGACGTGGAACCTTTGTAAAAGAGCCTTGGCTCAAAGATACTTTGTAATCCTAGACTTAAATAAATAAAAAAATAAAATAAAATAAAAACCTCAGTTGCCACACCTCAGACCATTTTTCAAGCTTCCCCAGGTCCCTCCTCATTTTTTGCACCCCATCTGGAGTGTCCACCTTGTTGTAGATCTTGGTGTCATCTACAAACAGGCAAACCTTTCCCTCCAGCCCATCTGCAATGTCACTAATGAAGACACTGAACAGGACTGGACCAAGGACTGATCCCGGAGGAACCCCACTGGTCACCCCCTCTCCCTGGATTGGATCCCATTTATCACCAGCCTCTGCCTCCTGTCCATTAGCCAGTTCCTAACCCAGTTTACCACCTTGTGCCCCATGCACAGACTATCCATCTTGTTAACCAGCCTTTTATGTGGGATGATGTCAAAGGCCTTGCTGAAACTGAGGCGACATCCACCCCCCACCCCCGATTTACTTCCTTTGTCACTCAGTCAAAAAAATCTATTAGATTCATCTGACATGACCTTCCTGCTGTGAATCCATGTTGCCTTGGATCTGGGGCACAGCTGGATTCCAGGAGTGCCACTATTCTTTCTTTAAGCAGTGCATCCATGATCTTACCCACTACTGAGGTGATGCTGACTGGCCTATAGTTTCCCGTCTCCTCCCTACTACCACTTTTGTGTAGAGGGACTACATATGCCCTCCTCCAGTCCTCTGGAATTACTCCTGTGTTGAGTGACTCTGTGGACATGGCTGCCAGATGTGCTGCTAGCTCCCTTCATATCCTTGGGTGTATGCCATCTGGCCCCATTGCTTTGTCCACCTTCAGTTTTGTGAGATCCTCCAGGACTCTCTACACTGTGAATGGACTGGTGTCCACCTCTCCCCCCTTTGCATCTGTTGCCCAGCTGTGGTCCCTGACCCACCCCCTCTTCAGTAAATACTGAACAGAAGTATTTATGCAATATTTCTGCCTTTTCTATATCCCCCCTCCTTACACTCTCCTTCGTCCCCTTTGAGCCTTACACCCCACTAGCTTTTCTTCTTTCAGTGATGTACCTATAGAATGTCTTGTCCCCTTTCTTCACCATCTGCTCTAATCCTTCCTCAATCTGTGTCTTTGCTCTCCTAACAGTCTTCCTCACTTCCCGTAGACACACTAGGTACACCTCCCTGTCTTCCTCCCTTTGGGTCGCCTTATATTTCCTGAAACCCACCCTTTTAGGCTTTACCTTGTCTGACACCTCTTTCAAGAACCAGAGTGGCTTCCTTCTTCTCTTGCCTTTGGATACCAACCTGATGCATTGGTTCGTTATTTACACTATGGCTCTTTTTAGGTGCCTCCACAGTTCTTCACCCCCCCTTACCTCATTCTTTTCCAGGGCTACTCTGATACACCTCCCCATTTCAGTAAAGTCTGCCCTTTTGAAATCTAAAACCTTCACCTTTGTGTGACTTGATTGAGTCCCTATCCTCTTGCTAAACCACACTATGTGGTGGTCGCTGGCTCCGAGTTGTCCTTCTACCCAGATTCCTGCGATTCTGTCCCCACTGGTCAGTACTAGGTCCAGAATTGCCCGTCTCTGGTTGGATCAAGCACTAGCTGCCTGAGCCCTGCCACCAGTAGGGAATTTAGGATGCCTCTGCTTCTAGTTGAAGCAGCTGCTTGGGTGGTCCAATCCATGGCTGGCATATTGAAATCCCCCAGCATCAGAATTTCACCTTTAGTTGCCATTTAGTGTATTTCATCCACTAGCTCCCTATCCACTTCCTCCCCCTGTGCTGGAGGCCTGTAGATCACCCCTGTGCGTATTGCTGTCCCATTGCCAGGTTCAAAGGTGATCAATAGTGCCTGAATCTCCCCATCTACCCTGCACCTCTGTTGCCTTTATACCCTCTCTGATGTACAGGGCCCCCCTTTTTTACCCCATCCCTCCTGAACAGAGCATAACCCAGTACATTTATGTCCCACCCATTATTTGCAGTGTACCATGTCTCTGTTATTGCTGCTATGTTCACAAAGGGTAGCCACGAAAACAAGCTGTCACTCCCCTGTGCATTCACTGTGCCACAATCCCGAGGAGCAGGTAGCAGTCTCCTACAGTTGAAACTGCTAAGCTACAGCTGCTCCGCAGACAGAATGTTATCCATACAAGGTGCTTTAAACCCCCACAGTGTAGCTGCAGTCCCTTGCAGCTGAATCCTCCTGCAGTTAGCTAGAAAAAAAAGCAGGGGTTACACTTTACCACAGTTACTAAAAATTACTACTTTCCTCAGATATCCTCGCTAACTTTGCTCCTCAGCAGCAACCACTCCTCGCCAGCCCTGTACTATATTAAAAGGGCTTTCACTCAGGCAACAAGCAGCTCCACCCCCTGGAAGTGCTCAGCCATGGGTCTCAGGATTCAGCCAGAAACTGGAGCGTGGAACTCATCCTCATGTCCACTCCCAGTCCCTGCGTCCGCTGAAAACAAGCCACTCCGCTCCCGGTCCCTGCATCTGCTGAAAACTATTAATGTTAATACAAGAAAGAAGACTACTAGATGGAGAGTGAATCATTTCTTAATTGAGAAACAAGAAATTAAGACTAAAATTTATTTATTTTATTTATTTATTGAACATTTCGGAATTACAACCTTTGAGTCAAGGACTCCTTTGCAAAGGCTCCACGTCATTCAGGACAGGACATAACAACAACAGAGTGATTAAGAATTCCACAAAACCAGTTACATTACAATACGACAGAGATAAACATCATAGTATATGTTAATGCTATTCGTCAGAATGGAAATCGTAGGGTTACACAGTAGAGGTCGTCGGTTAGAGGCTTCCAACAGGACAATACCGTGTTCAGCAATACAGGATATGGTTAGCGCCAGGGCTCGGTTAAAAGAAATCTGGCGGTTGAGAAGATCGAGCCAGAGAGGTGGCCCCTGTGTTCAGCCAGTCCAGGGGATAGAGGGGGAACATTTTCAGGTCACAGAGTTGAGGAGAAAAAACTTGGTCCCTGATTTGAATTGACTTAGGGTGGGGGTGAGTAGGATGGAAGACGGTATGTTGTTAAGCCAGAGGGGAGCACGATACCGGAAGGATCTTTGTCCTAGGAGGTCCTACAGATGGGGACTTTGAAGGTGGTCCCAGCCAGCCGTCTCGGTGTCTCTGATGGGCCAGTTGGATTAGGCGGTGTAATTCGGCTGGTGTGAGTTTCATAAGATCTTTTTGGCTTGGAGACAGGTGTGATATTTAAGCCTCCTTCAAAGGTAAGCCATCCCACTTGAGTAGAGCAAGCAGGTATGTGTCTGTCTAGAGCTGCTAGTGACCAAGTGGCAGGCTTTATTGAGTGCTGTTCTGATGCTGTTAAGTGCCATTTGGTCTGCCGCGCCATAAATAGTTATACCATAGTCAATTAATGAAAGGACAGAGCTAGTAACCGCAAAGCCTTAGGGCCTGTGGGGAGGCAATGTCTATGTCTGTAGAGGATGCCAAGGCAGGTATTGACAGAGGTGGAGAATCTTAATATGTTGATGGTATGTAGGGATGTGTCAAGGGTGATGCCAAGATATTTAAAGCAGGAGACCTGTTCAATGTGGGTGCAGTATGTTTGTTAGGGAGAGCTGTGCGGTATTGAGGGTTTTGTCGATGGGCAAACATCATGGATTTTGTTTTATCATAGTTAAGTAAGAGCCGTGTTCAGTGAACCAGCCCTCCAGCTCCCTAAAGCAGCCTTGAAGAGTATTTTGGAGGTGGGTGAGGTTGGTATGCTTCCAGTAAAGCACCGCATCATCGGCATAAAGCAGTAGCTTTCCACTACAGGCTTTAGGGAGTGAGTTTAGAAAGAGAGTGAACAATAGGGGGCCAAGTATCGACCCTTGAGGGACACCAGCAAGGACCGGTTTTTTGGGGGAGAGTGTTTCTCTAATTTTTACCTGTTGCGATCTGTCAGTCAGATAGTTTTTAAACCAGGAGATAGTATCGGGTGCAATATTGAGGGATGCAAGGGCATGCAGAAGTAGCTCATGATTGACAGTGTCAAATGCCTTAGTCAAATCAACGTAGATTGCTCCAACTGCAGCCCCCTGATCGAGTACTTCATGAATGTAGGACGTGAAATCTAGTAGTGCTGTGGTAGTACTGTGCCTTTTCTGAAACCATGTTGCTCATGGCAGAGGATCCATATCTGTCAAGGTATTCTGTGAGTTGATCGGATACAATTCTTTCTAGTGCTTTTGAGAGGAGGGAGGATCGTAATGGGTCTATAGTTGCTAGGGTTTGTTGGATCACCTTTTTAGGATAGGTGTGATAATACCCCTCTTCCATAGAGTAGGGATTTGGCCACGCCAAAGAGAGAAGTTGAGGAGTTTGGTGAGATGCGGTAGTGTCTCAGTAAGCGTAAGTCTAAGGATTTTAAGATCAAGGGAGTCACTACTAAAACGCACATTTTGCAGGGCTTTTGAGAGATAGCGTTTAGCCTCATTGCAGGAGATTATGCGCAGCCTGAAAGGAGGGTGTGTATGAGAACAAGGTGTGTTGGTAGCTGTGCGGAAATGGGGTCAAAGAAATTTGGAGGAAGGACATCACTAAGGTCAGTGAAGGTGTTGTTCAGGGTATCGGCTATGGTGGTGGGGTCTTGTGAGAGGGTGCCCTGAACTAGGAGCTGGGTAGGGTCAGGGTTAGTGTTTTTCCCACACAGTTCCTTAACATTGCTCCAGAAGGATTTCCCAGAGCTCCATGTGGTAGTGAAGGCTTGTTGATAGTATGTGGCCTTGGCTTGCCGTATAGCCTTTGTACATTTATTTCGTGCTTCTCTGTAGAGCTGTCTATCATGTGGCAGCTGTGATGATAGTGCCCTGTGCCAGAGGTTATCCCTATGGTGCATCATATGAAGGAGGGACTGGGTAATCCAAGGTGTGTTCCAGGATTTTGATACCGACTTTGAGAAGGGGGCAAATAAGTCACAGGCGCGTTGAAATGGTAATAAATGCCGTGGAGCTGTGTCCAAGGATTGGGCAGTATGAACAGACTCCCAATTACAGGTGGAGGTACACCCTAAGGTGGGAGGGCACCTTTTGAGGTGCCTTGGGTGGTGATTTTAGGTTTACTGGGAGTGGTTTTATTTGACCACCAACATGCGACTGGAGAGTGGTCACTAAGTACATCAGGGAGCACGCTAACTTTGGTAAGGTGGTTAGGGTGGTTAGTAAAGATAAGGTCTATAAGAGGAGGACCTGACCGAGGTCCAGCCTAGTGGGTGCCGTTACTACTTGGGTCAGGGTCATATGCACATGTTGTGTCTTTGAAAACAGCCGACGAAGAGGATAGCCAGTTCACATTAAAGTCACCCATTATAATTAGTTCACTTTTAGGGGAAGATATGTGATTGCAGAAAGAATAGAATCAAATGCTGGTTTCTGGTTGGTTGGTGGAATGTAAACTGCCATAATGTAAAGGGGTTTAACAGGGCACCAAGGGCTACTTTGATGGTAATGGCTTGGGCACCGTGGTCAGGCAAGGGAAGTGGGACTAATAGAGGCTTGAGGATGTTTTAGCATATATGGCACAACCCCACCCTTTTGCCTACCCTATCAGTTCTGAAAATGGTATAGTCTCTGAGTGAGACTGCGTCATCTGGGACATTTTAGAGAGCCAGGTTTCTGATAAGGTAAGAATATCCACTTGATGTTGAGCTAGCCATCCTTGCAGCAGGGTAAATTTTTGGCAGGCTGCAGATATTGAGGAGGCCAGAAATAGGCCACTATGTGTGTCTTTGTTAGCCACTGGACCCTGGTGGGCCTGGGTTTGGATGGACATTCCGGATAAAAGTAGAAGGAGAAGGAGTGTTTGCCTGAGGCGAAATTCCTCATTAGATTAGTTGCTTTACAAGAAGGACCTGGGTTAGATGGCTGTTTGGTGGGGCTGAGTAGGTATGTGGAGGTGGATACAAATTGGGCTAGGATAGCTAGGAAACTAGGTATGGGGTAGAAAAGGGGTGTGCAGGTGGGGGAGGCTACCGGGCAATCCAGATGCCATTTGTGGTGCTGCTAAAGTTAGTACACAGATTCTGCTGTTAAGGATTGGATAGGGGGTTGTAGGTGATCTGACTCGGCTGAATTATCAGTGGGGTGCGTAGTGGGGCACTTCGTAGGATCCCAGTTGGTTCTTAGCACCATAGGGGCAGTAAGGGTATATGAAAAAATATAGATAAGTTGTAGGATACAGGAGGTGGAGTTCATTGTGTTGGAAAGACGAGCCTGCTAAATAGAAGTCAGAGGAGAGAGCCCTCTGGTGGTGCAGTAGTATAAGCTGCAAATGGTAAAGTGGGCTGATTGGTTTCGCACTTCACGTGGTCTGTAGCTATATAATTAGATGCCGACCAAGGGTGGTGGTGGGGTGGGGAGCCGGTGCATAGCGCCGGCGGGGACAAAACTGTGCAGCACTCTTTCTTTTAGTGAGGCGAGTCAGGCTGTGGAACGATGTGCTGGAATCCGCGGCTGTAATTACCTGGGCGACTGAGGAGAGCGGCTGCAGGGGTAACCGGACGGGCTACCGGGAGGGAGGGCAGCTGGAGGGTCCCTCGCGACCTCGACGACCTCTGGAGGAGAGAGAGAGAGAGGATCTAGTTATACAGGTAGGTGGGGGGGGCTTACAAAAGCTAATTGGGTAAACAGTCAACTTTTACAATATTGCACTGGAAACAACACAAATTGAAGCTGCAGTTCAGTCATAAAACAGTTTTTTGTGCTAGCTGTTTCAAGTACTTTAACCAGGACAGGTAGCAAGAGTAAGACGCCGATGCAGTGGTTATGGCGCAAAACAGAAATTCAGAAAAGCTCCCTTATAGCACGGTTAGCACCAGCACCAGGAAACCGGACAGTACAGTAGCAGCTTAGGATTTTAAGTCCTCTAATTCATATAGGGAGAGTTCCCGTAAGTTAAACTAAAATGCAGAGCTTCCAGGGCTTGAAACAAAACTGTGCAGCACTCTTTCTTTTAGTGAGGCGAGTCAGGCTGTGGAGCGATGTGCTGGAATCAGCGGCTGTAATTACCTGGGCGACTGAGGGAGGCGGCTGCAGGAGGTAACGGACGGGCTACAGGAGGGAGGGCAGCTGGAGGGTCCCTCGCGACCTCGACGACCTCTGTGGACCAGAGAGAGAGAGGATCTAGTTATACAGGTAGGTGGGGGGGGCTTACAAAAGCTAATTGGGTAAACAGTCAACTTTTACAATATTGCACCGGAAACAACACAAATTGGAGCTGCAGTTCAGTCATAAAACAGTTTTTTGTGCTAGCTGTTTCAAGTACTTTAACCAGGACAGGTAGCAAGAGTAAGACGCCGATGCAAGTGGTTATGGCGCCAAAACAGAAATTCAAAAAGCTCCCTTATAGCACGGTTAGCACCAGCACCAGGGAAACCCGGACAGTACAGTAGCAGCTTAGGATTTTAAGTCCTCTAATTCATATAGGGAGAGTTCCCATAAGTTAAACTAAAATGCAGAGCTTCCAGGGCTTGAAACAAAACTGTGCAGCACTCTTTCTTTTAGTGAGGCAGTCAGGCTGTGGAGCGATGTGCTGGAATCGCGGCTGTAATTACCTGGGCGACTGAGGAGAGCGGCTGCAGGGTAACCAGGCGGGCTACGGGAGGAGGGGCAGCTGGAGGTCCCTCGCGACCTCGGCGACCTCTGGGCGACTGAGGAGGCGGCTGCAGGAGTGGCGGATGGGCTACTGGGAGGGAGGGCAGCTGGAAGGTTCCGCGTACCTCGACGACCTCTGGGCGACTGAGGAGAGCGGCTGCAGGGGTAACCGGATGGGCTACCGGGAGGGAGGGCAGCTGGAGGGTCCCTCGCGACCTCGACGACCTCTGGGCGACTGAGGAGAGCGGCTGCAGATGAAAGAATTATTGACTTATAATAATCCTAAATATACTAACTGGTCCACAACATGGAAAGCTTTCAACTGCTACTTAAGGTAAGTAAGGTAAGATAAGTATCTTAGCTACAGAGAAAAAAGCTAAAAAAGAAAGGGACAACTAAAACTAGAAAAAATAAAAAAAACTAGAACAAGAGCTACAAAACAACAACAATGAAGGAAACTGGATAAAGTGGTCAAAATTAAAACTGGAATACAATGAAATTCTAAGGGGTGAGGCTGAATTTGCTTATAGAAGGGCAAAAATGAATTATATTGATGCAGGGTCCGGCGCTTGCAAAAGTCTTAGTATTAGGCTAAAGCAAGTGAAGAACAATCAAAATATAACGGGCATAAAAAAATCTTATATGCAATTGACTCGCAGCTTTAAGAAAATAAAGAGTTTGAGAACTTTTATAAGACACTCTACACAGCTCAGCCTGTAAATGATATGGGGAAGTCTGAAGAATTTATTAGAGACTTGAATACTGTTAAACTTCTTGAAACTGACACTAAAGATCTGAAAATAAAATATCCATTGATGAAATTAAAAATGCACTAGACTCTTTAAAGAAAAATGAGGCACCTGGCATGGCTAGTCCATAAATATTTATTCTGCTTTTGTGAATGAATTTGCACTTGTCCAGGTAGAAGTATATAAATAATCTTGGAGTAAAGGTAATCTCTCAATCTTCACATGACAAGGGCTAATAGCAGTTCTGCCCAAACCAGATAAAGATCCTACATTCATCAGTAATTACAGATCTATTACGCTAATTAATACTGACACTAAAATAGCCAACATTTTTGTGAACAGCTTGTAAAAACATATAAAAGCAACTGTTAGCTATATTATCAATCCAGACAGGCTTTTTAAGTGGAAGAACCACAAGTGATGACACCTGCAAATTATATCACTTAATAAAATCCCTACAGCTTCTATAAAATCCCTACAGCTTCTCAACTCCAGCAAAGTAGAAAGATTCTTACTACACAGGATACCTTAGTGAGCAATGGCAGACTCCAACTCTTAGATGGTAAGTCTAGAGTCCCAGCACAGACTGACTTCTACAGCTCACATTTAGACTTAAGCCTGCTTGCAAGCCTAGCTCCACCCACCCTTGTCACCTTGCTCGGTGGCATCATTTTCAGGACTTGTGCTTCGTTCTCTTGGGACAGCCCCTCTAAAGGAACTGATTAAATGTGGACCCATGGATTTTGTTTATTTAAGGACACCTCTCATTGTTTTACTTGCTGTCTGCACTACAGGGAATCATCTGAGAGCCTGAGACAGTTTCCTGACAAGAAAGAGACTTCTCTGCTTTGAAGTTCTCCAATTAACTGACCAGGGGGTCCTGTCTTTTACAGGAAAAAGAGACTGAAATTACCCTCACAGACAGCTGGCCTGTGTTCTGATAAAAATCTTCCTTTTATTTTCAGGAAGCTCACTTCATCCCTTTTGCTGATTAGATTCTGACTGATAACAGTGTAGATAAAAGTGGTCCCTCTGCACAAGAGAGGCAGCAGGGAGGAGGCTAGCAATCACTGGCCAGTCAGTCGCACATCAGTGGTGGGGAAATTAATGGAGACCCTGCTGAAGGAGAGGCTGATGGAGTACCTGGAGGCAACTGGGCTACAGGATCACCAGCAACAATGTTTCATGGGGGGGGGGCACGTCAAACAAAGCTCATAGATTTCTTTGACTGGGTGACTAGGGAGGTGGATCAGAGACGGGCAGTGGATGAGGCCTATCTGAACTTCCATAAGGTCTTTGACACTGTGCCACATAGGAGGCTAATAAAGAAACTTAGCAGCCTCAGGATTGGGGAGAAGGTGGTAAGCTGGGTATCAAACTGGTTGAAGGATAGGAGGGAGTGGGTGGTGGTAAACAGCAGTCACTCAGGAGACAGGACAGAGACCAGTGGGTGCCACAGGGATCAGTACTAGATCCTGTCCTCTTCAATGTCTTTATAAGTGACATTGCTGAGGAAATGGAGGGGGAAGGTGTGTCTCTTTGCAGATCACACAAAAATCTGCAACAAGGTGGACACCCAGGAAGGGGACAGCTAGAATGCAAAGGGATCTGGCCAAACTAGAAGAGTGGTCGAGGGTGTGACAGCTGGGCTTCAATGCCAAAAAGTGCAAAGTCATGCACCTGGGACAGGGAAATGCAGGAGCTGTGTATTATATGGGGGGAGGTACTTACAGTCACCAAGCAAGAAGGGGACATTAGGGTAACTGTATGTGATGATCTCAAGGTGGTAGGTTAGTGTGACAAGGCAGTAGGCAAGGCTAGTGGGATTCTAGGGTGCAGAGGCAGGGGAGTTTCTAGCAGAAGGAGATGGTTCTGCCACTGTGTTGCTCACTGCTGAGACCCCATCTGGAGTACTGCGTCCAGTTCTGGAGACTGCACCTCCACAGGACACTGACAGGGTGGAAGTGGTCCAGAGGAGTGCTATCAAAATGGTGTGGAGGTTGCATGAGAAACCATATGAGAAGAGGCTGTGGGAGCTCAACATGTAATCCCTGGAGGAGAGGAGAGGAGAGCAAGATGCGACACGATTGAGACCTAAAAGTATTTCATGGGGGTGAACAAGGTACAGAAGGGGAGTCTCTTTCAGAAAAGAACATGTACTGGAACATTGGGGCATGCAATGAAGCCGGATGAGGGGGGCGTTAAGAGGGATGGGAGGAAACACTTCTTCACAGAAAAGGTGGTGGATGCCTGGAACAGCCTGCCAGAAGAGGTGGTGGGGGTTTAATAAGTAGAGGAAAGGGAGGAGGGTGGGACACCAGTGACCAAATAGGGGCTGGGGTCAGGGTATAGTAATACACAGGGAAAAATAGGGCAGACTTGATGGGCCTACTGGTCCTTTTCTGCCAACAATACCTATGTTTCAAATAAAAAAAAAACGTACAAAATTATTGTTACAGTGGAACAGCAGTAGGGCCGGGAATCAGGTTGAGCCTTTTAGGTTTGGCTTGATCAGAGTTAAACCTCTGAATCTGGTTTCACTGCCAAAACCTGAAAAGCCCTGACCTGAAATTAGCCCATTGCCAACGCAAGCAATGAAGCACACAGACTACTGACTGAGAGAAAAAGAGCATGCGCATATTGGTAAATGCTACTGACTTCTATTATAGAAATATTTTTTTAAACATTTGTATAAAGGAGGTAGTTACCATTCATATAATCAAATTTTTTTAAACCCAAATGTTTAAATGTATTTAGTAAATTGTTCTCTTTTTTTCAAGATCTTGTAAGTGTATTACGACATACATTACTTTATGTAATAAATGATCAACTGTGTTTTTCACAAAAACACATGGGTCATGCCTGTAAGTGGTCCTTAAGGTCTAGTGTACTTACCTAGTAAACAAATAAAACTGAAATTGAGAGACACATGTTGCAGCAGCACTAGTAGTATTGCTGTGGGGGGCAGAACAAAGCAAAGCAGTGACTAAGCGGAGTGTCAGTAGGTCATGTCAGTCACCGAGACTGAGAGCAGCAGGCAGCAGTGAGGACCAGGTGCAGGATGTACCTGAAAGGGGGTCCATTTTCCTAGTGTGAGTGTGCACGCCGGACTCTACTCTGACCACTGTAGCTTCATTTGTCTCATATTGACATCTCTTCTCACTTCTCCAGTCCTCCTTCTCCTCTCTCATGCACGAGTTCATCTGCGTCAGTCAGAGGAGTTATATGACTGCACTAGTGGCAGTTCAATCAGACAGCTTGTCTTTTTGCCCACTCTGACCCTGCTGCTGTTAGGCCTTCTCCAATTGGAGCAGACAGGATGATGTTGTGAGGGTTTATAAACCCCTCATGTCAATGCAACAGGGTGGCTCTATGATGCCAGTTCAACAACCCTTTTGCCAACTGGCATCTCACCGACAGGAATCATGTCGACCACAAGTTGTGGCTAACATGATTCCTGTGTGTCTCCCAGTCCATTTTTTTATGGGGGCTTTGCCCCAAACTACCCCATCTTTAGGATTATCAACTCTGGTCAGAGTTGATTCAGGACGAGGTGCAGGACCGGGAGACAGTGGCAAAGTGTCGATTTTGCCGACAGGGTTGTAGTTCGCTGTGTTGGTGTCACCATACGTGGGGCATACCCAACAGGGTCAGAGGTGACAGCAGCACATTGCAGGCACTTGTGTGAGCAGCATAGCAGCACTTTCTTCATGTGGCGAGAAAGAGAGAGAGATGTAAAAATGAATTTTAGGAAGCTTTTCGTTTAATTTTTAGTTGAACTGGTAAGTAGATTAACAAAAATGCAATTTTTCACAGCGACCAGTACATAAAATACATAACGTACAATAAAACATTACACAAAACAAACACAAATAGAATCCAACAACAAATGACTGTACAAACCTGATTTAAATGAAGACAACGCTACAACATTAGTAATGGACATAGGAAGATTATTATAAAGAGTTATTGCTTTATATTTAAAAGATCTCTGACCAAAGGCTGACTTAAAACGAGGGATAGAGAATACGTCTGTTTTGAGACGTAGTGGAGAAAACATTAACACATTGGGGAAAATTAACACTAATAGAATTCAGTATAAGTTCAAGAACAATTTTATTCCTAAAAATCAAAGCCCTAAATTACATACATTCCATAAGTGGAAGACATCCCATGGTGTTGTAAAGCAAACAGTGATGCGTCGTAAAGCAAACAGTGATGCGTCAAGGCCCTTAAACCACTAGCAAAACTACAAATAGTTTTATAAAGCATGTTCAATCTATTGAAAAGATTATCAGTCAAATGTAAAAAAATATATATACTTCCATAAATTCAAGTTTAGACAAAAGCAAACAACTGACCAATAACCTTCTGGATTCAGGAACCAAATAATGGTCCATTATAACATACCCTAAGCAAGAAAGCTAAGATGGTGGCCACACTGGGCTGCCATCTGCCTGGGCTCTAATGCCTGAGTTGAAAATTAAAGGAAAATGCTGTCTGGGGTCTTTCTGATAGTATTTGCATTTTTAGCTGATGACAACTAAACTTGCGGAAGAGGTCTTGTAGCTGGTCTCACTAAGGATTTTAGTTAGAATTTAGAGTGGGGTAATTAGCGTTAGGCAGAGCACCTACAGTGAGGCAGACTAGGTGTTTGAGGTTTTATTTTTTAGTTAGGGAGAAGCGCTGAGTAAAGAGTGTGCTGCAGTCCCAGGTTATATTTGGCAGCCGTGCTGCTTGTGAGGAGTGAATCAAAGTCCTGGGTACTCACCCTATGGCAGAAGAAGTGGAGTGAGTGTTATCGGGTGCTGTCGGAGGACTGGAGCATTGGCTACGGTGGATTGCTGTTGACTGGCATGCAGAATCCTTGGTGGCTGTTCCCTGCAATCGGTGCCGTACTGGTCAGAGTTGGCGGGGCGCCCCGTGCACATCGGAAGGGGGTAGGATTGAGGTGGTTAGGTGCAGAAGGCACCCTGGATTTCAACGGAACCTAAGAGAGGCCAGGTGTGTTTGGTTCCCATCCCCAGGGTTTCCATGAGACTGAGTGGGCAGGCCTTGAGGGCAGTGCTGTGCAATGCCAGATTGATCAGAAACAAGGTTTCGTCGGTCGATCTGGCATGCATTATGGAGACCTGGATAGGGGACGATGCTAGCCCGGTTTTACAGGCTGCCGCCCCCCACTGGGTACTCCATTGTGCACTGCCCCAGAGTGGAATGCAGGGGCGGGTGTGGGGCCATCTGCTTTAGATCTGAGCTGGGCTTCACTGTGCACCCAGTGAGAACACCAAGTTCATTTGAATGTGTGGCCATCCATGGTGGTCTGGGCACAGGTTGCAGGATTCTCCTGATTTACCGCCCCTCCAGGGCAGCAGGAGAATTTCTGCAGGAGGTAGCTGATTTTGTCATCAGTGAAACACTGGAGGCCCCCAGGTGTTTAGTCCTCGGGGACTTTAATATTATGAATTGTCATGATTGTGTTATCACTTCCTCCAGATGATGGCATCTCTGGGCCTGTCACAAGAGTTTTAGCTTACTCAAATTGGAATTCCAGTCTGAAACTAAGAGGACCCACTCCTCACACAGAGCTTGGAGTAAATATAGCAAATTTTGGCAGAGGAAAGTTTAAATATGCTATGCTATGTGTGTGTGTGGGGGGGGGGTGCGCTAGTATCTTTGGATTGTATGTTGTTTGCCACAACCTAGCAGCACCCCTTAGAAGAAATGTGAATTCCAGTGTGAAGTAACATAAAAGGTCTGAGCATGCTATTTTTGGATTTGTTTGAGTTTAGGGAGTCTGTGGTGCTCCTTCTTAGCATGCTCCCTTTGAAACACTTGTGTAAAATCCTTGATGGGAACACAGTATAAAAGAAGTCAATTAGTAGCCACTGAGGCACTGGAAAGTTAGGGATCGAAGGGTCCCACCTTGACGTTGGTGAGTTAGCTTACTCAAATTGGAATTCCAGTCTAAAACTAAGAGGACCCACTCCTCACATGGAGCTTGAAGTAAATATAGCCAATTTTGGCAGAGGATAGTTTAAATATGCTATTTTTGGGGGGGGGTGCACTAGTATCTTTGGATTGTATGTTGTTTGCCACAACCTAGCAGCACCCCTTAGAAGAAATGTGAATTCCAGTGTGAAGTAACATAAAAGGTTTGAGTATGCTATTTTTGGATTTGGCCACTTGTTGGACTTGGTCTTCTTGCTGGGGCTTGAGGTTGATAATGTTAAGACTGATCGGGTTATTTGGTCTTATCATTGCACGGTGGAGTTCTTGCTCAGGGCCCCCCCCCCATGAGCTCTCCCCCTGCAGAGATGATAAGCTACTGCTGTTTGAGGGGGCTGACTCTGGAGGGTTTTCTGGCGGTAGTTGACCTACCTAGTGTGGGCAGTGAATGCATAGGGGGTGTGGGTGAAGCAGTCGCCGCCTATAATGAGGCGATGTCTGCGGCACTCAACTCCCTTGCACCAGTCTGTGTACGACACAGATCTTCTCACTTGAGGTCCCTGTGGTTTGCTGGGGAGCTCAAGGTGATGAAAATCAAGGGTCAGAGGTTGGAACGCTGCTGGTGAAGGACTGGACTGGAGGTGGACAGACTGGCCCTGCGTGCACACTGTGTTGTGTACCAGGGGGCAATTGACTGTAAGAAGGCAGCGTTCCTGTCCAGGGAGATTGCTGCCGGGAAGAGCCGACCAGCTATCCTTTTTTCGGACTGTAGACATGCTATAACATCCAGCCTGTCTACAGCCGAAAAAAGTGTTTTCTGATGCTTTATGCAATTAGTTTACTTGGTTCTTCTCAGAGTGCCTGCCATCAGGCAGGGAATTCTGCCAGTGAGCCACAGTGTGGCTGACAGTGGTCACCTGGATTGTCTGAGGTGCACTCCGCCTGGTTTGGGGGGGGGGGTTTAAACCAGTGGAGGTAGCCGAGGTCATTGAGGTTGTCTCGAGGCTGAAGCACACATATTACGAACTGGACCCAGTGCCAACTCATTTCTTAATGGGATGTGTTAACACCATAGGCCTGGTGTTCGCCTTGATTGTCCAGTGCTCTTTGTCGGAGGGGGTCTTCCCAGATGCCTTGAAAGAGGTGCTGGTGAGACCCCTTCTGAAGAAACCATCTTTAGACCCTGATGTCAAGGTGAATTACAGTCCTGTCTCCAACCTTCTATTTTTGGGAAAGGTTGTAGAGAAGATTGTGGCGCAGCAGCTGGGAGAACACCTCATGGCCTTTGATATCTATGAACCGCTCCAGTCTGGGTTTCGTGTTGGACACTGTACGGAAACCAAATTAGTTCCGGTATATTATGATCTCCTCAGGGCGAGAGATCGAGGAGTAGGGACAATTCTCATTCTCCTTGATCTCTCCTCAGCTTTTGACATGGTTGACCACTGTGTGTTACTTGACCACCAGAGGGAATTTTGTGGACTCGCTGGCACTGTCATCTGCTGGTTTGAGTCCTATCTCACAAACAGGAGGCAAAGGGTTGTGATGGGCAGTTTCTCCTCCTCCCCAGCCTTCTGTCTTGTGGAGTACCTCAGGGTTTGGTCTTGTCGCCAATGTTGTTTGCTGTGTATATGCTGCCCCTGGATGGGATCACTAGGAAGTACAATTTGGAGTTTCATTGCTATGCCAGTGACACCCAGCTGTATCTATGCTTTGCCCCAGGACATCCGATGCGGTGGATGTACTGAACAACTGCCTGACCGAGATTAATGACTGGATGGCCTCTAGCTGGTTGTGACTGAACCCCAATAAGACGGAGGTGCTGGTGGTGGAGTCAAACAGGAGGCATGATAGGATGGCCTCTGGTGCATTCACAAATCTGGACTGTCATGTACGGTATGGGCTGCACCCATTGGCTGTAGCTCTGCACCAATGGGCGTGCAGCCCTACCGGACAGTCTGATCGATGCCGAGCGGGGCGGCAGGCGGGTGGGATACTGTCACCCGCCCTGCTGAAGCCGAAGTGGAGGGAGCACGTGGGTGGGTGGGGGACACTAGACACCAGGGAGATGTTTGGGGGTTGTGATGTGACATTCTGCCAGCGATCAGGCTTTATGGTCACTGGACCACCAGGGAGATATTCGGGTTGGGGAGGTTGCCTGCCCGCTGATCGGGCACTGGGGGTCTATACACGCTTCTGCCCGGCGATCGGGCTGTGGGAGATGTGGGGGTGTTTCATGTAACTGTACTGCCCGCGATCGGGCTGTGGGATATGTGTGTGGGGTTTCATGTACCTGTACTGCCCGCGATCGGGCTTCGGGATATGTGGGGGGCTTCATGTAACTGTGATGCCTTGATCAGCTATGGGAGATGTGTGGGGGTTCATGTTACTCTATGCCCTTGATCGGGCTGGTGGGGGCACAGGGACCCGGTTGGGGGCCAGCCAGGGGTGGCAGCTGCTGTGTTGCGCCCTGCAATACAGCAGCTCACCTGTGGGTGACCCTCAACGATCCTTTTTTTTTGGCTCAGGTTGTGCAGGCACAGGTTGGGGTTGGCATGCACAACTCTGCACAACCAGAGCTGAATATCGGGACTGCTGCAGGTTAGCATAGTTCCTCCCCTTCCTGTTGAGCATGCATTCATTTGCATTGCTCTTTTGCGCAACCTGTTGCCAGTGGAGCAACTGCCTCCTGCTGAATATCGCAGAATGGCGCAATGTAGGACTTGCGCATGCGCAACCCTGTTGCGCATGGAGCAACCCTTTTGAATATCTGGGCCCTTAAGCCTTTGTTGCAACAAGATTTTATACATGATAATATCAATTGTCA
This sequence comes from Neoceratodus forsteri, assembly GCA_016271365.2. Taxonomy (NCBI): domain Eukaryota; kingdom Metazoa; phylum Chordata; order Ceratodontiformes; family Ceratodontidae; genus Neoceratodus; species Neoceratodus forsteri. The sequence continues at coordinate 201,230,805 of JADMNL010000025.1, forward strand.
GTGTAAGTGTCAGATACAAAAAAGTGCTAGTCAAGGACCCCCAAGAAATTGAGACTATGCAGCCTGATATGTACAGATTTCAATAAATTGTAGGTGTATACTCAAAATAATACATATATAGAAACAGTCCAAGGAATCTAAATAAAATTTTTTTAGGAATTAACCCCTCCCCCCCCGGGGGGAAAGTAACTACTTAAAATTAAATATATGTACATGAATCCTAATACACCATCAATTGCACCCATCACTACAATAGTTACCCAAAAAGGAATTACACCTGTCATGAACCCTCAAGTAAATGAGACAAGTGTCCTAATAAGTACAGAGTGTAAAACATAACAGTATATACTCAAATTACAGAACTAGCAGAAGGAAGTAAATATCCACTATAATATGAGTCCAGAGTAATAGCCACTATGACACCATAATGTCATGTACCTGAACATAAGTTTACCTCAATATCCCACAATATTCATATCCACTATACCCACATAACCACCCATCTCAAATACGCATATTAAAATGTTCAATGTGCCACACTTCTTCTACCCCGCAACACATGCATAAACACATTCACAAACCCACACACATACACACACATTACTAATGTGAGAGGCCAACCTGTAGATAACCAATTACAAGGGACTGTATAAGAGTCAAAGTCCAAGTCTCGCCGAAAACCTAAAATATGTATGTCCATCCTCTGCAGTAAAGGTCCATGTACATTTATGTGTAATGTGTCATATATCCAACATCAATGTTCAAGCCATCTTGCACCGTATTAAGAAGTAACATAAGTCTGATCTCACAAGCTCGTCTCTGTTGTGCACTGTTGAAATGTCCTTTCAAGACCATCACAGACATATCTGAGATTGAGTGGTCATCCTGAGAGAAGTGTTGTGCCACTGGTTTGTCAGTCATCTTCCAATTAATATCATCCCTGTGTGAATTCATTCTAGTACAGAGTTGCCGTTTTGTCTCCCCACATACTCTGTGCAAGGACATTTCCTGCATTGAATGAGATAAACAACATTGCTTGATGTACATGTATAATTACCCATTATCCTGAATTGTCTGTTTTGTGAGGTAACCACACAGTCTGAAGTGGAAATGTGCTCACAAGTTTTACATCTGCATTTATTACAGGGTTGTGTGCCATATGATGTCTTAGCACTTCGTTCAGGTTCAAGTTTACTCCTAATAATCTGGTTGGCTAAATTGGGTGGTTGTTTAAAAGACAGTAGTGGCAGTTCTCAAAAAATAGAACTAAGGGTTTCATGCTCACTGATTATGTGGTGTAGGATCTTAATAATCTTATGTAGAAGTTCAAGGTCAGGATGAGACATGACAACTAAGGGTACTCTGTTAGTAGGGGTCCTTTCATCATATTGCAGTAGGTGTTTTCTTGGTACTTGTGTAGCATATTCCACTGCTCTGTCAATTTCTCTGGAAGAATGTCCCTGCTCAATAAAGGTGTTTTTCAACAAATCTAAATTTCTATCTCTGTCTTCCTCATTTGAACAGAGATGGTGGTACCGAAGTGCTTGACTACATACGACAGACTTTTTTGTGTGACTTGGGTGATTAATTTTCTTGTGTAAGTATCTCTATCTGTTGGTTTCCTGTAAATACATGTATGTAGGGTTCCATCCTTGAAGGTGACAGTGGTATTCAGAAAATTAACACTGGTGGCAGAATATTCCAAGGAAACTTTAATGGTTGGGTGGAGATTATTAAATCCCTGATGAAAATCCTTAAGTGTATCAGTGCCTCTGGTCCAAATTATAAACAAATCATCAATGTAACGGAAGTAAGTGAGTGGTTTGTGTGTACAGTGCCTCAAAAAGTCCTCCTCCAGAATGGCCATAAAGAGATTAACATACTGCAGAGCCATCCTGGTGCCCATTGCTGTTCCCATAGTTTGAACATAAGGTTTCCCATTAAAGCTGAAGTTATGTGTCAGAATGAATTTACTAAGTTCCCCCACGATGTCAGGGTCAATGTTGTGGTCCAGTCCTTTCTCATACATGTATTTACGGCAGAATAAAATGCCATCTGTATACTGTATATTAGTGTAGAGGGATGTTACATCCATCGTGGCTAAAAGGGTATCAGATGGTAAGTTCTTAAAACCATAAAGTTTATGCAGGAAGTGAGTAGTGTCCTAAATGTAACTGTCCCTTTGTATAATCAGTGGTTTTAAAGTAGCTTCTACAAAACCTGATATACCCTCTGTCAGGGTTCCATTACCAGAGACTATGGGTCTTCCTGGGTTCCCTGGTTAATGTATTTTAGGTAGCATGTAGGATGTCCCAGGCTTGGGTTCTTTGGGGATGAGGGCAATTATTCTGTTTTGGACATGGTCTGGACATAATTTAACCAATCCCTTCAGTTCTCTTTTATATTCTGTTGTGGGATTACTTTTCAGTTCTCTGTAGTAGGTATGGTCACTTAGCTGTTTGATGGCTTCATTAATGTAATCATCTCGGTTCAGTATCACCACTGCAGAAACTTTGTCAGCTTCTTTTTATGACAATATTGTGGCTTGATTTTAGTGTTTGTATAGCCCTGCATTCCAGTGGAGAGAGGTTGCAGCGGGCTTGTTTCTGCCTTTTAAGAATCTTACCGGTCACTCTCTGGCAAAAGCAATGGATAGAATTGTCCAGTTTCTTATTATGGCCACGGGGGGGGGGGGCTAAAATCAGATGGTTTCTTTTTCTTGTCCATTAAATTGTTACTGTTTAGAACTTCTTCACTGCCTGTGATTTCTTCTCTTCTGTAAAAATATTCTTTAAGTCGCAATCTGCAGATGTATTCCTCCATTTCACCACAAAACTGTATTCTGTCTAGTGGTTTTGTTGGGCAGAAAGTGAGGCCTTTGGAAAGTACACTTAAATCCGCAGTAGTCAGTGTGTGTGGTTGGGCAAATTAACAACTGAAAGGTGCTCATCTGTATGGATTAGTTGTTCAATCACTCTATTCCGCTCTTCATGGTTGTTAGGAACTATGGCACGTTGAAGGGTATTCAACTTCCTGTTTTTAATAAGCATGTTTTTTCTTAAGGTTCTTTGATAGTTCATGTGTATCTCATGCAGGATGTCTGGAATCAGCCCACCAGACTTCCTCTCCAGTGTGGTAACAATTCCATCAAACTGTTTCTTCAAAAATGCTTTCTTTGCATGTGAGCCATGTGTAACCCCCTCGTTCCCAGGGGTTATTAGAATCCCAGTTAGAATCAGTGGTAGGCAGGGAAGGCAGCTAGTGGAATGCCAGTTAAATGGGTTTCATTCTGTCTCTCTCTGTTCTCAGTCTCTGCTGAGCTCTGGAGGGATGATGTCACATAGAACTGTCACAGCAGCATGAGCCACACTAGCCAGCTGCTAGGGAGCTAGCTTTTGAATGTTCGTGAGTCTGTAGTTGGAGTTCAGTGGAGGAGGCTGCAGTGCTAGGCAGCTCCTCCTTCAGCTCTGCCAGAGAGCTACCAGTTTGTGTTTTTTAAGTTCTCACCCTAGTGGTTGACAACTGTACCAGTTCTGGAAGTGGTGGAGATATTGTTCTATGGTTTTCCCAGTGCCCCATTCCAGGAGGGATGGGGTGAACTTCAAAATGCAGGGGCAATCCCCTGGTCCTTTTTGGACTCTTGAAGCGGCCTTGTGACAACAGCTCTGTGAGTACCTTGTTTTCCGAGTAAAACCAAGGAGTACCTGCAATGCCTGTGAGGTGTTTTTCTCTGACAAAGGGACCTTGTCACCTAGACTTTGGTTTAAAAGCTTTCTGCCTAAGTTGGAGTCCTGTATGTGACTGTCCAAGTACAGAACTTTTAATTCTGATACCCCAGGGTGTGTGTAATATGTTAAATGTGATAAACATTTAAGAGAACAGCTACAGTTTTCTAAAATTGTGTGGTGTTATTAACTGGATGAATTGCCGAGTATAAGCCTGGAAGCAAAATGTGGGAGCCCCCATCTGGAGTAACCAGTTTACCTCTATGGGTTCTGTAGGGCACCTTTTACTTTTTCTTCAGTGCATTTGGCCAATGCCTGAGAAGAGTGTTTACCCCGTATGTGGGTTGTTTTCTTTCAGTTTACCCAGTATAGTGGGTTCTTAAAGTTTTGAGCATATATGTGCTTCTTGGTGGTCATGTGTGCCACCTCTACTCCTGTGAAATATGGGAACAGTACCATATATCATATATCCCTGGTGGGGCATTGCCACCATTGTAACACTGGTGATTAGTATGCAGTTTGGAGCACGTGTGAATCAAGCACCACATTTTCAAATCCTAGTTCTTGTTTGACCGACGTCGAGGCCCAGTTGGCTGCTTGTTGGAGCCTGTTACTAGTTAGGGTTTTAATTCTTGTAAATATAAACTCTCTGGTACAAGTTAGTTTTCCCCAAGAAGTACCTGTTATGAAAGGTCTGTATGAATGTTGAATTTGTTATTGTTCTAATATCCTAGTCGACTATCACCATGAAATCGGATCAAGAAAACCTTTGACAGAGGACCCCGGTGATGATTTGGTTGTTCTGTCGGGGGACCTACTGGTAGCATCTCACCCCAACTTAGCCCATGACCAGCCCACATCTGAAACTTTTATCCCATAACATAAATGGCTTAACTTCCCCAGTAAAGAGATCCAGAGTACTAGCATATTTGAGGAAGAGCAGATCTGATCTGATCTTCCTGCAAGAAACCCACTTAAGCCCTGTAGAGCATTCCAAATTAGCACAGCTTAGCCGTGGGGAGGTTTTTTACTCCTCTAGCAGTAGGGGCAGACGTAGGGGAGTGGCAATCATAATACCCCCACACACCCCCTTCAGTCCGGGACTACGATGGGCTGACCCTGAGGGTAGGCTTGTTATTGTGCAGGGCATGATCAGCGCTAAGCAGGTTACCCTGCTGAATGCCTATGTCCCCCCGGGTCTCCCTATCTCCCAACTGAAAACACTCCTGGATAAAATAGTTCAAATGACAAGTGGGACTCTTCTGTTGGCAGGAGATTTCAATCTCCTCCCTGATACCGTTATAGACTCCTTCAACCCACGCCCTCCAAGGCAAACAGCTAACCAAAAACTCTTTAAGAGATTCACACAGGAGGTGGGCTGGTGTGATGTTTGGCGCCATGCACATCCTCAAGCACGGAACTACTCCTACTACTCTTCAGTACACCGTACCTACTCGCACATAGATCAAACTTACACCCAAGTTGAGAACCTTAACATACTACAGGATGCAAGGATGTGTGACATCGCCCTTTCTGATCATGCCCCCTAGGTCACTACATGGGACATGGGATTACAACCCAAAAATACTCGCTGGAGACTTAACCCTTATTATCTCTGGTCCAACAGTTTCAAGAATTCCTTCAGGATAAAATTAAGGAAATCATAGAAAACAATCCCCCGGAAAAGTCGTTCCCTGCAATACACGGGGACACAGTGAAATATGTCCTCCGTGGACATGTAATTCAGCACACAGTGGAACTAAGCAAACAAAGAAGGCAGCAGAAGACTAAACTAGAGGACACATTACACTTTTTACAAATGGCCCACAAACAAGGGGATACTGTACTTCAACCTTTCCCCAGTTACAACAAGTCAAGTCAGACTTTGATCGCCTAGCCTTACAACAAACAGAGATTGCTTTAACTTTCTTGAGACAAAGTTACTACGAAGTAGGGCCTAGAGCAACAAGGTTATTAGTGTACCAAATCCGTAAAAAAGAGAAGTCCTCAGTTATAACCACCATCAGACACCCTGCCCATGGTCAGATGCTAACTAAGCTGCATGATGTCACGGAGGCATTCACCTCCTACTGTTCCACCCTATATACCCCAGAACAACCCCCTACAGTCCACCAAATAGATCAATATCTCCGCCCTATAACCCTGGCCTCTCTCTCAGACCCACAGAGGGAAACCCTGACCAATCCGACTACAGAAAATGAGCTGGCCGCTGCCTTAGCCAGAGCAAAAAACTTAAAGGCTCCTGGTCCAGACAGATATGGAATAGAATTTTAGAGGGCAACTAGGCCCCAGATTTTCCACAAACTCCTGAGACTATTCAGCTCTATCCTGGAGGGAGACCTGCCCCCACCCTCATGGTCATATGCGACCATCCCCGTTATCCCTAAACCAGGGAAACCCCCACAACTCTGCAGTTCCTACAGACCAATTTCGGTTCTTAATGCCGACTACAAACTATTCATGTCTATCCTGACTCGCCGTTTAGACCCCTTTCTCCCCCAACTTATAGCTAAAGACCAAACTGGCTTCGTGAGTACACGATCCACCACTGATAATATTAAGCGTACTCTCCATCTGACCCATAAGATGCATTCTACCAATACCCCCTCAGTCTTAATTAGTCTTGACACCGAAAAGGCGTTTGATAGGGTGGCTTGGCCATTCCTTTATTGGGTTCTCCATAACGTTTGGATCCCCCCAGCCCTAATCAAGGTTATACAAAATATATATGCCACCCCTCAGGCTTCTGTAAACAGTAACAGATGGGCATCATTCTGGATATTTCCAGCTAGGCAGAGGGACCAGACAAGGCTGTCCCCTCTCCCCACTCTTGTTCGCTCTATTCATTGAACCCCTCTCACAATATATACGGGACTCACAGAATTTTACTGGGGTCACATTGGGAAGTACGGAGCATCGAGTAGCACTGTACACTGATGATGTGCTACTTTACCTCCAGAACCCCGAAAAATCACTCCCAGCAATTACGCAACTTTTGGATGAGTTTGGACAGGTGTCGGGATACAAGCTTAATCACTGCAAAACTGAGATCCTCATATTTCACTACTCCCCGTCGCCCAATGTACAAAACCTATTTCCCTGACTAAACTGAAATACCTGGGTATCCAGCTGTCATGGTCTCCGACGGACTACTATAAGAATAATTACGCCCCCTTCACATCCCAACTTAAAACTGACTTGGCCACTTGGAACGCATTACCACTAAACCTCTCCAGAAGAATAGAGCTGATAAGAATGGTGGTACTCCCTAGGACCCTTTACTTATTTCAGAACGTCCCCATATCACTTACGGACAACACTTTCCGGATTTGGAACAGCTCCATTTCCAGATTTATTTGGGCAGGGCAAAGACCTAGAGTCCACCTTAAGGTGCTCACCCTCCCAAGATCGGAGGGGAGACTTGCACTTCCCAATCTCCAACTCTGTTATAATGCTGCACTACTTACACACCTGATGGCGAGGCAGAATGGCATAACTACCACGCACTGGGCAGAGATTGAGGCATCACTTATCAGTAATAGAGAATACTTTGGGAAAATATATGGGCAGCACAACGACCCTCTTCCACCCAATCTGACAAATCCATGGATAATTCATTATTTAAACTCCTGGAGATCTATAAGGAATACACAACATTTAGACCCTTTCCTTCCCCTTATTTGTCCCATAGCAAGCTTAGACCAGTTTGTTCCTAACAGAATGGATCACGGGTTCTTGGTCTGGGAGAGGCTGGGTTTGTTATACCTCTCACAAGTCATAACCCAGGGAATGTGCGATCCTTTACTGAAATTCAAACCCAATACAATCTACCACGTAGTGACTTTTATAGATTTCTACAACTCCGTCACTACTATGAGTCACTGCCTATCTCAGCTCGAACGCCTGCTCAGATACCCCATTTGATCAACCTTCAAACCTGGCTGAATAATTCACATGAGCAAAGACACTTACTCTCAGCCTACAACCACTCCCAAAAAGCTCAACAGCTAATTATTATAGATAATGTTAGACTCCAGTGGCAGGAGGAGTTAGAGCACCCTGTTACCCCCGAAGAATGGCAGAAAGCATGCCAATATGTTGCTAAGGTAACTAGCTTGCACCAATGGCGTGAATACGCATGGAAAAACCTTATTAGATATTTCAGAACACCTATAATTACTAGTCATTACACGCAGTCTGGATCAGCAGCAGCATGCTGGCGTCAATGCGGTGAGGTCAGAGAGACCCATTCGCATATCATGTTGACCTGCCCTAAACTCCAACCCTACATAATAGCGCTTCAAGCTAATCTGTGAGAACTTTTTGGCCCACAATTTCAATTAACTGGGGAATCATATCTTTTACTATTAATCCCAAGAGAATTAAGGAAACCTTCTATTAGATACCTCCTTCTCCTTCTCCTCACGGCAGCCAAGAAGGCCATTACAAAAGTATGGTTAACCACAAAAATCCCAACCATTCAAGATTGGGGGCAAATCACCAAACAAATATATTATATGGAGCGGATAACACATAACCTAAATGACCGGGGTGAGCAATTTAGTTCCAGATGGTCTTGATGGCAGCTATACTATATGCTACAAGATGACTCCTTTATCCCCTGAATCTCAATATTGGGGGGGAGTACCCCCAAAATAGCTGTAACCATTCAGAGCTCCTCTAATTATCAACACTTACCTAACTGCCTACTAACCCTTCCCTCCCCCCTTCAATTCTACCTCCCAGTAAGTGTTGGCCCCCCCCCCGCATGCCCCCCTCACCACTTCTAGAGTTGGGTTGGGACGCTGCGGGGATACCCATTGGTGGCCTCACCTCTCCCCCCCTCCTCTTTCCACCTCCTTACCTTAACTGGGTGGTCATAGGAGACATGAATTTCAGTCACTTGTAAGAATATGGGAAAAGTCACTCACTAATAGGATGTCTTAATTTAAACCAAGTTTTAGCTGGGTCTCTCCACTCAATATTAAATGCAACAGACTGATTCTTCATTATGAACATGGAGTGTTGTGATTTCAGTCTTTCTCCACTATGTAATAAGCTAAGTTAATTTATTGGGGGCCTCTGTCATTAAGTTATAAACCCACTATATGAATCCTTTTTGGAACTGATTCATAATTATATGTAAAATCTGAATGCTGTAAACAGTCTGATATGTCGACTATGTATGTTGAAAATTTCAGTAAAAATGAAATAAAAAAAAAAAAGAGGTGTAATGGTTAAAGGTTAGCCTTGAGCAGGGAATCCTCTCTAGGGCTACCAAATAGAAATGTGAGGACCAGGAGCCAGTGTATCTCCACCCCCAGCTTTATCCAGCGAGCAGGAGGCTAGCTGTGCCCTCCATTGCTGCTGTCTTGGAGGAGTTAGGCCTAGCAACTCTGTTCCGGGATTAGATGAGGAGCAGCCAACCAGTGCAGTTAAGCAGCACTCCAACAGCAGGGGTACTGCAACTTCGCGGAGGGAGGGAGGGGAGAGGAGAAGGAGGGTAGGGACAGGAGCAAGCGGGCAGAGAGTCACCCATCCAACCTTGCCCAGCAACACTGGCCTCCACGGCCCAAACAGCTCAAGACCCCCGGGGAGAGGGGGCTAATCACAACTGCCTACTCCCATTCCCATGGCTCGCAATTAACCATTTGCAGTAGAGATATATACAGCCTACAGTAAAGCCCCCAAAATGAGAGGCCAGGTCAATCGTGGAGAGCAGCAATCCAAATATATATAATCCTCCTCCCCAAATACGGCCAGCCCATTCGGGTTCTTATAATAAGCTGCAGTGAAATGCTTAACCCTGAACAAAATATCAAGCTTTAGTATTGCCATAGGCATGCAAATGTGTGGTTCAACTGGTAGGAGTAGAACGACGTGCGTACAGCATGCCTGTAATTAAATTCATCCCCACCCCCCCCCAAGCCAGGCTCAAAGTGGTCCAGGGAAGGAGAGGAGAACGCCGGGGAACAGGGGTGCCCTCGTTGTCCCCAACACTCTCACTCCAGTATGGGAGGCCCACCACCCCACTGCCAAACAAAGCCAGTGTCATGGTGCATCAGGGTATAGGCCGCAACAGGCCCCGCTCTCCCCAACTCAAGGCAGCAGAGCATGCTTAACTATGTGTGGCTCACTTCATCCGATATGGCCAGGGCCTTCCCTGTAATCGGCGACGCACACCTCGCCAATCCACCACAAGCCCAGCGGGTGCGCAAGCCACATCGCACATCGGCGAGCCCTCCTCATGGAGCAGGCCAGGACACCTGACAGTAGTAACATTATGCCCTGCACCCCCCCCAAGGAGGGCAGGTCACACCACAGCTCCCTGGACTGAAATCCATGTGGGGATAGAGACTCCCAAGGGAGGGAGAGGGAGGCAGGGGAACACCGGGGCAGGAAGAGAAAAAAAACATTCAGTGGTGAGCACGCCCACACTTGGAGTAACTTCAGGAGAGGGATACAGAAGGCGAGTGCCGAGCAGTAGCCACCTCTGACTGGCCAGATGCAGCAAATCTACAGACCCAACAATTCCTCCGAGCTGTAGTTTATATTATTATCCCCATGTGGTTTGCACTCCAAACCCCGCCCCCCAAGCCCCAACTCCAACCCCGGCCCCAGCAAACCAACCAAGTAACTGTATGTCTGTATTTGTGGTGTCTATACCAAGAAAATACTCGTTGTTCGAGATAATCAGGTTCAGACATAGGGGGTTACTTAACCATGTGGGCTTCTCCTATCCCCTAAGGGCAGGGCCTATGCTCTAAATAAAGCCATTCCCAATACTAGCATCTACTAGGACTGGCCAGGGCACGTGCTGCATCACACAACACCAGGCCCTTTCCATGGAGCACACCAGTGTATCGAGCAGCATCAACGGTGTGCCCCGCACCCCCCCCCCAGGAGACAATCCCATCTACATTTCCCTGTGATAGAGATCCTAGCAGGAACAAATCCCTGGAGAAGGGAGGAGATGCAGGGAACACCAGAGGGGGAGTGTAGAGGGGGCCTCAGCAACATACATGCCTGCCACTCAGGCTTTCTAGGGGGACAAAGGGAGGGCAAGGGCCCAGCATCAGCCACGTCTGCAAGGCACAAAACAGCAGGAATACTAGACCCCACTAGGCCTCCAAAGCTGCAGTTTATATCTTTATACCTGTGTAAGCTACACCCCAACATCCCCCCCCCCCGAGCCACAACAGATTTATCAGACTGTGGTACATTTAAATTAGTAGTGTCTATAACTGAGAAAATACTTGCTGCCCAGGACAGCTGAAATTAGTCTCATGGAGGGGCCTCTGAGGAATCCAGACAGTCAGGAAGGGGGGCGGATCGTCATGCCTTAAGAGCGGTCACAATGTCCAGTATTGCCTCTGTGCCCCCACGGCGGCCTGCATCGTGTTGGCCACCACTCCACATCTTCTTTGAGAGTCTTGCCGCTATGGAGGGGCCAGCTGGGTCAGTTCTGAGTCTCTGCAGTGGGACATCTATCTTTCTGGACTTCAGGGCTGCCATTGCTGCATTCGCCAAGTCGAAGGTAAGGGTGCCATCATTAAAGCAGACTGTCATCTTCGCTGGGTATGGAGTCCTGAATTGAACGCCTGCATTTTTGAGCACCTTCATTGTGGGGATGTAGGCCCTCCATCTCAGCATGATCTCCGGGGCAAAATCATTTTCAAAATACAGCCACTGGCCATTGAGGAGAACCACCGTCTTCATCCATGCTGCATGTAGGACACTCTCCTTCTCTTGAAATCGGAGGAATTTAGCTAAGATCACTCTTGGCATTGGTCCAGGGGCTGGCTTTGGGCCTAGGGTATGATGAACACGCTCGAACTCCAAGGTATGGTGCGATGGGAGGGTGAGCACTTCGTGGAGGGTGTTCTGGATAAATTTAATAATATCCGAGCCCTTGGCTCCTTCAGGAATGCCAGCAATACAGATGTTATTTCAGCGATTCCTACTCTCCGCGTCTTCAGCCCTGTCTTGGAGGTGTTTTATACTGTTGTGGAGCTGCACAATAGCTCTGCCGGTGTTGTCAACCCTGCCATCGGTTTCTGTGACCTGCGCCTCCATAGATTCTTGCCGCTTCTCTAATTTAGTAATATCAGTGTGAAGGCCTGTAATGGTAGATCTCCTCTCCTTTCGAAAATCTCGGAGTTCGGCCAGCATTTGTGCCATTTGCCATTGTAAAGTATCCATTGGAATGTGGCTGCAGGTATTCACGCTACGGCGTGAGGTGGATGAGGCCCGGGAGCCCACACTCTCTGAGCCGCCCTCAGACAATTTCTCCTCATCCGGCATAGTGAGCGTTTTAATTTTTGGTCAATCCTTTGCTCACGGCATGTTTATATCCTCTGTGCAGTTTGTGCTGTTTAGTTTTTTCTAAAAATGCTGAAATTTGGAGGATTTGTGTTGATCACCACGGGAGCTCCTTCCTAAGATGCGCGAGGGAGCATGACGTCACCGGAAGTCCCCAAAGTGCTTTGCAAGCAATGAGAAACTGATAGTGAAGTGACTGTAACTGTGCAGTGGCAGCAATTTCATACATCAACACCCACATAGAGCCTTGGACAATTGCATGATCCAGGTTTTTTATGAGGAGGGATACGTTGGTCAGGACACCAGGTAAATTCCCCTGTTCTTCAGAGGAAGGCACTGTGGCTCTCTTGTAGCATGCAAGATGGCCAATCTTGGAGTTAAGAGGAAGAGGTGGGCATGCCATCACAGAACATTCCTTTACTGCAGTTTCTAGGGACATTTTTGAACTGTTTTTGGTCAAAATGACAGAATGCAAAAGTTTGCCCAGGTGGGAAGTACCATGGAGAAAGAAATGCTGATAGAGATACTTGCTTTACCTAGAACAGTTATGACTGAAACACGTGCTCTGTCAGAGGTGAGGGAGGTTTTTTCCTGAAGAACCAGCTTTGGAAAATAGCCCTATTAGTCAGTTTCTGTTGGCTGTTATCACAGAAAGACAATCCCTGCTATTGAAAGTGCTAGCCAAGGAAGATGCTGTGCTTCTTGCTGGGGGCATTTGCATGGAACCAGAGAAAGAGTTAATGCCAGAGAACTCAGCTGATGCAACTGTAAAGAGGCCGCTGCTGTCAAATCCTGTAATGACATGGTCAGACAAGACCAGGAGATGTGGCGTCTTTTTTTTTTTGTACATTCTGTTTCTTCTCTGGGGGATCGGGGATCCTTCCAGAGTTCTCTCTCAGCACATTCCTCTACTCCCTGACTGAAACCTCCAGACCGGTCTCCCCCCGACCCCCACGGCAGGTTCAGCCCCCCCGGATCACCCCCCGGGGGAGGGCCCACCCTCCCGGGGGCAGCCTATCTGAAATTAGAGGGAACTACCGTGTGGACAGGATAGCCGTGGGAGATCCGGTCGAGTAGATCTGGCGATGGGATATGAGCAGGCCCCTGGAATCTCCTTCATCTCCGCTGATCCACCCAGGGCTTTTTCCTATGTGCTTGTGTTGCCCCTCGGAGTGAGGACATGCAATGGTGTCCATGACTCTGATGCTGATGCCCGCCACGCTCCACCCCCAGCATCCACTTAGCACACGCATTTTCTCAGTGCTACCCCTGGCAACCACCAGGGGCCATTCGGGAATGGCGCTATCCCTAATCTTTCCCCGGGAAGAGAGAGCAGTCCTCCAGACACGCAATCCCTTCCTTCCCCTGCCGACCCCTGGTGACCCAGATCTGTTCCCAAACCCGGGTCGCCAGCATGGTATGAAGTGTGGCGTCCAGCGCCTCAAGCCTCAGCATCACCAGGCAGGCTGAGATGTAGCATCTTAAGTGCGGGTAAGCATTTTGGCCTGAGGAAGGGCCAATCCACGCTGACATCACCAACAACATCGAACTGGTTGATGGAACAAACTTTGATGGCAGCAAGGTGGCAGAAGTCTGAGGATGGGCAGTAGCTTGCAGGGAAGCTGATAAAGGCTGACAGCATAATTGCAATGGACAGAAAGGTAAGCCTGCATCAGAAAGAGTTGAAATCACCCCATTATGCCAGTCAGAAAAGTTCCATCAGGCAGACAGGTCTTGTGGTCTCAAGGCATGAACACCCTGTGAAACTCCACTCAGTTATGATTCACCAAGAGCAGCAGATTGCAGACAATACGATGTCTTGCTCTGAGGTACCAAACTCCCCTTTGGTAAGCCTTACTAAAAAGCTGCAACTGAAACCGGTAACTACTGACACCAGTGAACTACTTGCAGACAAGTCTGCAACACATGAGCCCCTGCTAAAACAGATCGGGTCTGCGATTCCAGCGGCTTCTTCTGAGCAGAACAGTATACCTGCATCTGTTGAATCAATACTAGCCTAAAGGTTCAAGGCTAATCCAGACATGCACAGAAAAAGATTGTGGGTAATAATGAACAAGCTGTTTCTTGTGGCTCAGACCCGTCAAGTACAGCAGCAATAGGACATACACCGGGGGTTGGGGACACCACACCCACAATTGCGGTGATTGAGAACCTGACCCTTGGACCTTCAGGGCTCAGACCTAAAACTGGGGCAAGCTCAAGAATAACTGGAGAAAGGCTCCCCGATGAGAAAGCACCATTACCTCCAGTGCCACTTCGGAAACATCAGGGAAGGCAGGATTCAATCATCACTGGTACCTGAGGTCCAGAGGGAGACCCCTCCTCCCCCCAAGTTTGCTGACCTATTTTTCTCCAATACTAAACCTGCATAGAGACATAACATAGGTAGGTTGCGTGATGTAGAAGGAATAGACTACGCTACAGACTGAAGTTATTTAATATGGGCCTTATTGAAAGATTCCATATGATTTGTTGCCTCTGAAATGTACACATTCATACGTTTCTTGTGAGGAAATTTACATTGCCAGGTATAAGACTGCCAACTCATTAGGTAAATTCTGGACTCAGTACTCCACTCTTATTGCTATACCCATGATGAAACCAGCTGTCAAGGTGGTAGCTGTTCTTTTCCTCAACAAAGAAGTAAGTGTCTCAGATATCTCTTACTGGCTCAACCAAACATGTGAAGTACCAGATGTCCCTTACTTCTATTTTGGATAGTGAAAAAGTTTGGATGGGTGGATGGAGATTTAGGGTCAAACTGAAATACAAGGGGTTCGGGTCTACTTCACCTCCCCAGTAGTTTTTTTCTCTGCGCAAAGATAAGGGTACATGTTTCTATCAAGGCCAGTCTTGTGCTTTTTTCTAGTGTGGCTCGTTGGACCATTATAGCAACGCATGCAAACAACAAAAATGTGGCTTGTGTCTTTCATAATGGCATAGCAACTCTTCCTGCTCCAAGCCTTTCAAATGCAATCTTTGCAAGGAGCAAGAGCACTAATGTAGAAATTGCCCTGGACCTCCCACAACCAGGAGGATGGCTACAACCAGGATCACCTGATAAGGAAAGCCCAGTAGGCTCGGCCTCCCAGGCACCCAGAACAACCAGCCTCTCAAAACCCAGCACCAAGTCCTTCATTTAGACCACCCCCTACTTTTGACCCCCCTGAAACTAGATCTCCTTCCCTCCCTTTGGGAAGAGGGTGGGGTACCACTGGTAGAACTGACAAAGGAAGTTATTATTGCAGACCCTCCAGATGATGAGGTAGTGATACCCTCTCAACCAGAAGTAATGGACATTCCCCAGAACCTAGATCATATTTGATGGAGGTCGGAATTGATATGCTTTCCCCCACCACCTCCCCCTCAGGAGGTGACCCCAATCCTCCTTCCCCTTGCAGATGCAGAGATGCTTCAAGTACCCTATAAAAAAGGGGGACATAGCCAAAAACCCAAAGTGACAAAATGCACACCGGTACATATAGCTAACAGGTGTTTGGCACTACAAAGCAGGAGAATGTGGGGTCACTGAAAATGCGAATGTGACTTCAGAGGTATCCTCTGTGGCATCCCAGAAAGATGTCTCCTCTCACCAAGAGGACTCACAAACTGAGGCCTCTTCTTCTAACAAAAAGAGGAATAAGACATGATCCCAGTCGTTATGAATTAGGGGTAACTTTTTACGATGCATTGCTTGACAATCTTATTACTTTTTTGCTTTACAGATCCATTCACGGTGGTTACCCTTAATGTTAGCAGTCTTAAATCCCAGAGACAATGTCTAACTACCTTTTTTTTATTTTGCAGCAACAACCATGGGATATTTTCTTGATACAAGACTCAAGATTAAAAACAAAACATGAACCTTCTTGAGCTCAAGCACAATGGCCACTAGGTTCTTCTTTCTGGTCACCCGAGGAGGACACATGTGATGGTCTGGGAATTTTGTTTCTGGGATCCCACTGGCATCTCTCAAGGCTTGTGGATATTCACCCTGACAGGGCACTGATTGTAGATGTTGCCCAAGAAAACCAGAGATTCAGGGTTTTCAGTCTGTATATACCTCAAAGGCCTCTAGAATTGATGTGTTTAAGGAGATTTGTCTGTATTTATTTACATCTTGGAATGCAGTGGTGGTGGGGAATTTTAATTGTGCTTTTCCCCAGGCTGCAGAGAAATGAAAATTACGTATCTACCGTAATTCTTGATCTTCTTATATATCTTTACCATTCATCACTGGTGGGTTATACGCCGGAGGTGCTTTCAGCTTACAAATGTTTTTCCTGCGGGATGAGTCAGCATTGTGGACAGCGCCACCCACAAAGACGAAGCATAGCATGCTGCTCGAACGTCAGCCTGTAACCGACGCCGACTCCTCCCTCACCTCAGTTCTGTCTGCCAGAGACAGTGAAAAATAGATATAGAGAAAAGAGAGGGCGGGGCAAGGGAGCCTGAGAGATAGTAAAAGGAAAGGATATAAACAGAAAAGAGAAAAAAGCCAACACAAGAGGAGAGGGAGGTTACCTGAGGGTGTGGCATAGGGAGGGGATAGAGAAGTAGGAGGGGTTAAGGAAAAAACAGAAGAAGAAGGGAAAGAGGGATAGAAACTAATTATGAGACACCCTAATGCACCCCACCCCCAGTGAGTCAGGATTAGGGTTGCCACCTTTTAAGAAGCCCAAAGTGGGACATTTCTTACTGAAGCATGATTTTTTTGCAGGACAGTACGTAACCTCAATCAATGCAACAGACTTGTTTTCCTTATATAATCAGAATTAAGGCTAAATATTGTAGTTTCTTGGTTGCTTCTGTTGTTTCTTATCATTTTAATGCATTTTAGTTAGGGTATTATAGTTTTCTGCAACATTCAGTGGAAAGTTAGAGAATATTTTTTCTACTATAAAGTCAGGACATGTAATATTGTTCATGTTTTTTTGCAGGACACAGCTGCCAAAATCAGGACTGTCCTGCAAAACTCAGGACAGGTGGTAACCCTAGTCAGGATCAAAGATGCCAAGGGCGGCTTCCACTGCTACACTCCCCAGACACTTTCATATGAAGGAGAGATTGGACTGTCTCACATCTGAAATGAGTCTGGGCTATTTGAGCTAATAGACAGTCCAGAAAAAAAAAAACAAGGCTGAAGCAAGAGGAACGCCCCTTAATAACCCTGGGGAGTAGGATGCCAGGGTCTCTACAGATCATCCAAAGGATGCAGAGATGGGGACAGGACTCACTCTGGGGGAGGACCCCTCATCAGCAATTCCACATCTAGGCACTGTTACTTCTTGTAACTCATCCTGAGCCAGTGTCAAAGGAGGAGAAGCCATGGAAGGAGGGAAACTGCCCCAGGTGAACCAAACCAGTTAACAAGGAGAAAAAGACAGGGGGAGGGTTCCGCGGATCTCCCAGAGTCCACTGGGATTTGAAAAGGTCCCGCAGGAAAAGGACCGAACTCCAGCACTGCTCTGAAAGACAAAGAGGAGTTCAGGAAGGAGCCCTCATCAGACGAGGGCAAATAGCCCTGCTTGTCCTCCCCCTCCTTAAGGAGAGCAACTAACACCCTGTAAGGAACAGTGGACCAGGGAAGCCAGAAGGCTTCCTCCACAAGGGTATCCATGGAGGGGAGAGCAAGCAGGGAGGAGGCACTGCTCAGAGGCTGAGGCACCAGACGGGATGGTGAGTGGGAAGCAGTGATGAATGATGAAGATATACAAGAAGATCAAGAATTACGGTAGGTATGTAATTTTCATATCTTCCTGTATGTATTTTCACTATTCATCACTGGTGGGTGAGTACCAAGCCCCCTGAAGGGGACCTGGCACTTCCCTGAGGAAAGAACCTTCCTCGGCCCCCTTGCAGGGGAGAACCAAAGAGGGAGAAGCCCCCAACGGGTCTGCAGTGGCCCGTGACTGATCAGTGCAAGACGAGGACTCCCGTGACCTGGGAGAAGGAAGGCGCCCCCGCTAATTCCCGTCTCACCCTGCAGGAGAAAAAATTAGTTCCTTGGAAAGGGTAGGTAATCACCCTATGCCAGGCCAAGGGTAATAATCTGGAAAGGTGAAGCCATGCTGCCCGTCTTATACAGACTGCAGATCCCGCCAACCTAGAAGCTACCTCATTAACATTGTACGACGCCCTTGAGAGATGCCTTGCTAGCTCTAGGCAAGAAGCAGAAAGGCAGATGGCTTGCATGGTTGCCTCCGAGTCAGGCAAAGTGGCTAGGAGCTGTCCTAGCACCATCCATAAGTGCCTAGCATAGACAGCCATATGTGTTTGATGGGCTGAAATGCATAGAAGGAGACTCGCCAAGGAAAGAATCCTTCTCCCCCAGCGGTTAAACTCAGCTGAGTTGAACTCCAGGGGGTGGTCGTGTCTCGGGCAATGATGCTCAGAGGGGGTATCCAGTAGCTCTATGCCTAAAGTGGGGTGAGGCATGGAACCTGGGGACCCCTAGGGAGCACGATACCTGCATTGGCATTCCCTCGGGACAGAAGAGGGGGCAGAGGGAGTCTGCCAGGCCTGATGAGATGCTTCCTGAAAAGGAACAGAGCTTGGAGGAATGACCACATTCTCTGAGGAGAACTCTCCCAGGAGAGCATGTCACATGAGCAGGATCACAAATTGCAAAGTGAGAAATGTGGAGCTCCTCCAGCAACCTCGACAAGAACCGCTGATAGCTGGTGATATCAGTGTCTGAGGACAGGTGGACTGAAGAGTCTTCTTCTTCAAGGGAGGAAGATGAGGAGGAAGAGGAGCTTGATTCAGATCAGGGTGCAGTGGGGGGCTTCTGGTCTAAAAATGCCCTGGTCCAGAGCTCTTAAATAAGGAGGAGAAGATTGGTGAGCCAGAGGAGGATCCCTGCTAGGGCTTCAGGAATATTCATGTAACCCCTTCAGAAGGGTGGGGCTGCGTATAGAATCCACAGAAGGTCACACAACCATACAGGCGTGGCCTAAGTGGTGCCCCAAAGAGTAAGCCCCACGGTGAGGAGACCGGGGCTGGTCTGGCCCTTGCAGGCAGCCCCTTGCCCACTTGATGCAGATCCCCTCTGCTGAGGACAGCAAAAACATGAGGGGTCAGCACTGCAGCTCCTCACAGAGCCACCAGCAGCTCTAGGAGAAAACCCCCGAGCCACTCCAGGTGTTCTCAAGCCCTTCTCCTCAGAGAGAGACCTGCCCCTTGTCCATCCCTGAGGCATCGATGAGGGCAACACTGGAAGAGCCACAGGCATCTGCAAGCCTGCCATGGCCACCCCCGAGTTAGCCCCTGATTCAGGAACAGAAGCAGCACTGCTCTCCGCTTCAACACCAGATTTGGCCTCCACAGAGGTGGCGACCTCTGACTTGGCATCAGGTGCAGCACTGCCCCCAGACCTGGCACCATCTCCCGACCCTGCTCTATCATTGCTGCCGTTCTTCTCCACAGCACCAGGTTAGCACCATGAAAGTTCCTGGCACCGCCAATGGCACCGGAAGACTCGGAAAGGCCAGCCCCAGAGACAGAGCCAGTTGGAGACATAGAAGATACCTCCAGAATTTTGCAGCTAGGCCTCATAGGGCAGCGAGACTCCTTGGAGCTGGAGGGCTCCTCAGAGTGGGGTAACCACTCTGGGTCAGATCCATCCTCCTCCTCCTCCTCCTCCTCCAAAGAGGAAGAGAGTAGGATAACTGGGAGAGAGGCCACTCCTGGCACCCTACCGGATCCAGCACTGTGCGCAGCACTAGACAAAGGCCCCATTGTAAGCTCGGCACTGCCCTGCTCACCGGCCCCAGAGATGGGGTCAGGAGCTTGAGCGGAGTTGGCAGATGGAGTCATGGGCCCCACCGGTTCGGATCCAGTGTATAGCTCTGACCATGACACCGGGGTGGTCGTGACTCCAAGGAGGCCAATGACTGAGAGGGATGCTCAACCGATTCCCCAGAGGAGGCCAACTGTCCACCCGACCCCTCTAGTGAGCCAGAAATGCCAGTGAGTCCAGCACTGTCGACGACTCGTAACTCTCCGGTACGTATAGTATCGGAGGGCAACCCGGGGGAAGGGTCCAAAGTTCCTGCCTTGGTGTCCTTGGACCAATACCATCCTCCAAAGGTAGGAGGTTTCTGACCCACCTTCAATGCGCACGTTTCAAGAACCCGGTGGTCCATGGAGAAGCACATGTCACAGTTGTCCATGTCATGCTGTGGGCCCAGGCAAGAAATACATTGATCATGGTGATCCATTATGGAGCTGGATTTGCCACAGGGGCACCGACGCACGGGAGTACGTCTCACCTTAGACTTCAACTTAAGCCCCCGGATCGGACATGATCGACTGCACACAAAATAAATTAAAATACAGAAAAGACTCGGCACCGTAGAAACAATAAAACAAGAAATATAGTAAAAAAGAAACAGTCTCACCCATCTGCAGCTGTACGGTGTTGAGTAAACGAACAGAACTTCAGCGACTTTGAACAAATGATGAACTGCGCAATTCGGCTCATCAGTTCCTACGAGGTGCACCCTCGACAGCGGGAAGAACAGAACTGAGGTGAGGAAGGAGTCAGTGTCAGTTACTGGCTGACGCTCAAGCAGCACGCTGTGTGTTGTCCTCATGGGCAGCACCACCCACAATGCCGACTCCTCCCCCCAGGAAAACAATTTGTACAGTGAAAGTTCCCACGGAGTCATTGCGCCTCCGGCATACAACCCACCAGTGATGAATGGTGACGATACATACAGGAAGATCATGCAAAATAAAAAGATATATTGTGATTACAGCTTCCTAATGACATGTTCACCATAGTTGGGCTAAGTCATGCATACCACTCTTTAAATAAATCTGGAGGCCATACATATACTGAAGGCTCAGCCACCACCAGAACTGATTATATTTTTTTATCCCAGTCCCTACAGATTTCTGAAGCCATAACACATGCCATAGAAACCTCAGACAACATGATATTATGATGCACATGTTCTTTCTATGCCTCTCTATCCAAAGGAAAGGGAGTTTGGAGACTGAATTCCTTTTTTGGCAGACAAAAGTATGAAAGCCAAGTGGGAACAAGTTTGGCATGCTCAGTTGTCACTCCATTGTGGTTATGATTCACTAACAGAATGGTGGGAAGATTTTAAAAGGGATTTTAAAACATTTTTTATGAATACTATATGTCCTCACAACAGTTGGCTTCTGCATATAAAAAGTTTCTTGGACTACATTCCCAATTACATAAACTCATTGATTTGTCTAGCAGAAATTTGGGACACTATTCTGACCAAATCTGTCAAGTCAGAGAGGCCATGCAAACCTTCTAGTATGATAGCACATCCTCTGTACATTGAGAATTGCAATTTGGCACCCAGGGGTCACAACAAACCTTTGATGCCTTTAAAGGCTTTCGGCAAAGGGTTGAGAACTAAGTTTTTAACAGTTTGACTAGCCATGATGGCTGTAAAACATCATAGATATCAAATATGCTGCAAATTACTGAACAGTGTGTTTCGGACCTTTTCCTCCCTCCACTTGCTGTCCACAGCCTTGCTGATTTTCCTATAAAAGAAAGGAGATAGATCTTTCATGCAAAATTGAAGACCAGTTTGCCTCCTAGATGTGGACCAGAAGATCCTGTCTAAAAATTTGGCTAAATGTCTGGAGGAGGCAGTTATAGGCCTCATTTACCCCCACCAATCCTGCTCTGTTCTCAACAGAACCATACAAATAACCTAATTTTAATGAGAACATTTTCAGAGAGGTGCTCTGAGATCAGCAAATGGTTATGTTCTGTACATGACCAGGAGAAGGCATTTGACAGGCTAACCCGCGAATATTTATTTCACGTGTTACACCATTATGGTATTCCGACAGTCTTAGTGACTTATAGAGATATCAGGTATTTTACCAAATGAAGACTACCCTCCTGTGAAGGTTCTAGCGTATGCTGACAATGTCAGTCTATTTCTACAGGATGCCACAGCTGCCCAGCACTGAAGGGGGTTCTGAAGGATTTTGCCCTAGCATCAGGTTCAAAGATTAATCATGCAAAAACCACAGGAATCGGGGTTGGGGTTCTCCAAAACATGAACACAATAAAGCTAACATCGGAGTCACAGGATCCCATATCAAGGTGCTTGGTGCCTATTCTGGAAAAGATGATATGGCCTTCTGTAATTAGGAATTTTGGCTGAATTCAGCCTTAGCATTGGTCCATCAGTGGAAAGCCTGGAAACTGTCAACAAAAGAAAAGGTTATTTCTTATCAAATTGTTACTGATATCAAGTTTTCTTTATGTGAGCTACGTTTTCGCAGCACCCATTGCTCTTGAGATTAAATTATACAGTACCTTTTTCATGTTATTTTGGGGAAGAGTCAATTAAACATTATTAAAAGAGGGATCACATGCTTACTCATGAAAAAAGGAGGAGTGGGGATGATAAACCCTGTTGTCTATTTAATAGTCTTTTTTTTCTTATTTAACTTTCAGACATTATTAAGAGCAGAAAATAGACATTTGTTACAAATTTTAGAATGACTGGCACCTTTTCTCAATAACTAGCACCATAGTAGGATACGTTTTCCATGGGAAAGGCAAAGGTATCAGGTATCCTAGTCATATTGTAATAGCATTAAATAAAGTGAGACAATGGTATCTGACTCTTAATAGGATAGAATCCCTCTCCAGGAAAGAGGTACACGTCCATGATGACTACCTTTTATGTTACTCCAAAGTTTCCCAACTGCCCTATGCGCCAGGAAACAAAAGCCTTAATACAACTTTCTAATGATAGAATACCCCCCCAAGATGTGGGATGTTGTTTGGATATGGTTCATGCCCCCAAGGGGATTAAGAGCTCGTTGAAACATAAAAGTTTAGAAGAACAGGCCCCGTAGCGCAGAGGGCTGAGGCACTGGTTGCCTTACCTCACGCTACGCTGGCAACCTCAGGTCGTCAGGTGCCAGTGTGGTGGGGGGGCAGGATCTAGCAAGCTGATAGGCAGCTCTCCTCTCCCAGGGGTGGTGGGGGTGGGTTGTTGCCCCCCATAGTTCCGCTCCCACCAGGTGGAAGTCCAGTGGGTAGCATAGGCGGGAAGGGGCAGCACTGCTACAGGTGGGTGGAAGGGGCTGAGCTGGTGCCACAGTGTGCGTACGTACCTCCACATCCACACGCAACCGTGTGCTGGGGCCTCGGGCAGGGAAAAAACTGGGGGTAAAATCCTATGTTTCCCCATTGCCAGTAGGAGGGAGGCGGCGACAGAGGAAACAGCTATATAAAAAAAAAGTTTAAAAGAACACTTTTGTCCTCCCAATGACTGTGACAATGCCACAAGACTGAAGAACACCTTTTTGCATCATGCCCATATGTTCAAGGCTTCTGGAGTTTCTTGGACCAGTGGCAGTGGCCTTCTGCTGCACATATTCCTTATGAATGTTTGATTTTTGGGATCCTGCCCCACAAATGGTGTCATTATAATGCTGACATGATAGTTGTACATTTTGCCATCCTGAAGTTTTGTATTTGGCAGGTTAGGTGCACATATCAATCCAGTAGAAATGTGTAACACATGTGGACTCATTTAACTCAGTTTCCAATGCCTAAGCTACCACTGCAGAGCCAAACCTGGATCTGGTGGCTATAATCGAATCATGATACACTGACAACCACAGCTAGAGGTGGCCATACTGGGTTACAACATGTTTCTTAGGGATAGAGCAGGGAGGAAGGTGGGATTGTTTTATATGTAAGGGAAGGTATAAAGGCCAGGAAAATACAAGGACACAGTGGGGAAAGGGATGTGTTATAGGTTCTTTGGGTTGGCTTAGAAATGGGGTCCAGGGCCTTTATATGTGTGGGGATGGTGTACAGGCCACCAACGCAAGAGGAGGAACTGGACAGAATTTTGGGGGAGGCCATAGGCAAAATGGCAAGCAAAGGGGAAGTAGTAATCATGGGTCATTTTAATCTGCCGGATGGGGACTGGAACATCCTGGCTGCAGCTATGACTAGGAGCATTGTCATCGTAGACTCCCTGCAAGGGGTATTTCTCAGGCAGATGATTACAGATCCCACTAGAGATGGGGCAGTGTCGGATCTGGTACTTACAAACAGAGACAACATAGCAGATGTCACAGTGGGTAGCCCCGAGTTCAACCAATCATCATACAGTATGGTTTAGCATACAGACTGGGCAGGGGAAAAACCACACTAGGCTGATGGTCCTGGACTTCAGGAGAGCAGATTTTAGAGAAATGGGAGACTACCTTAGGAAATACTTTGAAGTGAAGAGGGGATAGCCGTTATGGGGGTGGAGGCACAATGGAATGGAATAAAGGGAATAACTAAGGTAACGGCAACCTGTTTAAAGGTAATTATCATGGGTAAGAGAAGAAAGAAGCCACTGTGGTTCTTGAAAGAGGTGGCTAAGGTGATAAGGGAGAAAATAACAGCTTTCAGAAAGTACAAGGAGACCCACATGGAGGCAGACTGGTAGGTATATCTAAAGAAACAAAGGGAGGCAGGAAGGAGGATAAGGACAGCAAAGGCTCAAACGGAGGAAAGGATTTCCCAGGAGGTCAAGAATGGAGATAAGACTTTCTTCAGGTACGTGAGCAAGAAGAGGAAGGCAAGGGGTGGTATAGTGAAGATTAGGAGATCGGGGGGTACTGTGCAGAGGAAGAGCAAGAAAAAGCTAAAATTTTAAATGAATATTTCTGCTTTGTATTCACAGTGGAAGGGGGAGACAGGTCAACATGCATTAACAGGCACCAGGGGAAGGGATAGACAAAAGCCCATTTACAGAAGACAGAGTCTGCTGTGGGTTGGAAGCCTTAAAGGAAAATAAGGTGATGGGCTCGATGGGATCCACCAAAGGGTACTTAAAGAGCAGAGAACAGTGGAAGCTGCCCTTCTAGTAAGGTTGTTTAGCACCTCATTGGAGACAGGGCTGGTTACAGAGTAATGGAGGAGGGACGGTGTGGTCCCGCTGCACAAGAGTGACAGCAAGGAGGAGGTAAGCAATTACAGATGAGTCAGTCTTACATCTGCAGACGTGAAGTTAATGGACTCTCTGCTGAAGGGGACACTGATGGAGTACCTGGAGATATCTGGGCTGCAGGACCACTGGCAGCACAGCTTCACAGGGGTGAGGTCATGTCAAACAAATCTATAGGTTTCTTTCACTGGGTAACTAGGGAAGTGGATCCATGGAGAGCAGTGGATGTGGCCATGTGGACTTCAGTAAGGCCTTTGACACCGTACCACACAGAAGGCTGATAAAGAAACTTAGCAGCCTGGGAATTGGGGAGAAAATGGTAAGCTGGGTATCGAACTGGTTGAGAGATAGGAGGAAAGTGTAGTTGTGAACATCAGTCACCTGGAGGACAGGAGAGTGATCAGTGGAGTACCACAGGGATCGGTACTGGGCCCTGTCCTCTTCAATGTCTTTATAAGTAGCATTGCTAAGGAACTAGAGAGGAAGGTATGCCTCTTTGCAGATGACACAAAAATCTGAAACTGACTGGACACCCAGGAAGGGGTGAAGACACTGCAAAGGGATCTGGAGAAACTAGAGGAGTGGTCTAGGGAGCGGCAGCTGGGTTTCAGTGCCAAAAAGTGCAAAGTCATGCACCCAGGATAGGGTGACCAGGGACTGTGTATAAGATGAGGAGAGGTACTTATAGTTACCAAGCAAGAGAGTGACCTTGGGGTGATCATATCTGATGATCTCAAGATGACAGGGCAGTAGGCAAGGCAAGCCAGATGCTGGAATGCATAGAGAGGTGAATGTCTTGCAGGAGAAGGAAGGTGGTATTGCCTCTGCATTGCTCGTCAGTGAGACCCCACTTGGAGTACTGCATCCAGTTCTGGAGGTTGCACCTCTGCAACAGCACCAACAGGGTGGAGGTGGACCAGAGGAGGGCTACTAAAATGGTGTGGGGTTTGCATGAGAAGCCTTACAAGTAGAGACTGCAAGAGCTGAGCATGTACTCCTGGAAAAGAAGAGAGTGAGAAGTGACATGACTGAGACCTGTAAGCACCTCACAGGGTGAACAAAGTGCTGGGGGGGGCCCTCTTTCAAAGTAGGAGAAACACCAGTACTTGGGGGCATGCTATGAAATTTGAGAAGGGGTAGTTCAAGAGGGATGTGAGTAAGTACTTCTTCACAGAAAGGGTGGTAGACACCTGGAACAGCTTGCCAGAAGAGGTGGTGGGGTGGAAACAGTGGTGAGCTTCAAGCATGCATGGGACAGGCACATCAGAGAGGGGAGCTGAATGAGCTAACCCCCCCATGCTAACAGGAATGGTACCAGTGTAGGACCATGGAGGGGGTTAGGATGAGGGGGACTGGGTTACGTTAAAAAAGGGAACTGGGTAGAGGGTGGTCTCCCTGAATGCAAGGAGCCTCGGGAACAAAACAACTGAGTTACAGGCTCTCTTGGCTGTCGGGATGGTGGACATTGTGGCCATCATGGAGACTTGGGCCATCCAATGCCAGGAGTGGGCTCTGATGATCCCAGGGTATATTTATTTTATTTTATTTTTCGAATTTTGGTAACCGGGTAGGCCCACTGAGACAAAACAGTACCTTTTTCAGGGGCAACCCAGGAAGTGCAGTAAATTGGCAGTGCAACAACATCAATACTTCAATAACAAGAATGGAACAGGGATTAGTACAGATACAGTTATAGTGAACAGTCTTTACAGTTGAATCAACAGGAAAGTAACAATGGTACACCAACATGACAGACTCTTTAAACAAACAGTAACTTATATACATTTTTTAATCAGGCGCTGTACAAGGGAGAGCAGAGTTATGCAGAGAGAAACATGCCTAGGGAGGTCAGCAGAGTTAGGGGTAATCGAAAATAGGAGCAAGGTGTGGCAGCAAGGTGAGCCAGCAATGAGTTTTGAAACATAGTGAGAGAGGCACAGGCTAGGATAGCTGGAGGCAGCGAGTTCCAGCAGGACACAGCAGAAAATGCAAATGATCTCCAGGCCACGGCGAGCCAGGGGTTTGGCCGTTGGAGAAGGGGTAGTGAGGCTGATCTAGGAGCACATTGTGGGTATCGATGTTGGATAATGTCAGCAAGGCAGGGAGGGGTATAGTGGTGGACCAGCTTATAAAGGAAGATTAGAGTAGCTTAACATAAATGGGATTCATAGGGGATCCATCCCGGGGAAGATAGGACATCACAGTGGTGATGTTGAGCACTGACCCCCCCAGAGCAAACCTTCCCTCCCTATGGTATAGGATAGATAGAAAAGACAGAGGAAAGGGGAGAGGGAGAGGGGTGGCAATTTATGTTAGAGAAGTGATAAAGTGTACAAGGGATGAGGGGGAGGAGGGTAAAACAGGCATTACAGATGCAGTTCATTGATTCTAAAAGTAGGGCACTGTGGTTGGGAATGGTGTACAGACCACCAGCTCAGACAGAGGACTTGGACAGGGAGTTAGTGGAGCAGATTAGGAGGGTATGCAGAAAAGGGAACACGGTGATCGTGGGGGACTTCAATCTACAAGGAATAGATTGGGGAACCCCAGCCACCCTCGTGCGCAAGGGAGCAGGTGCTACTGGACGTATTTCAGGATAACTTCCTGGTACAGGTAGTCAGTGGGCCAACTTGGTTGGAAAAAACTCTGGACCTTGTGCTAACTAATGGGGAGGCTGTGAGGGAGCTGAGAGTGGAGGACCCACTAGCTGGGAGTGACCATCAATTGGTGTGGTTCATGCTCAGCATGGGCAGGGAGACTGTAGGTACAGGAACCAGGGTGGTTGACTTAAGGCGGGCAGACTTTAACAAGATGGGGTAAATTCTGGGAAGGCACCTGGAAGGAATTAGGTCTGATATGGATGCAAATCAGAAGTGGGAAATTATCAAAATTGGGCTGATGGAGGCTACTGGGTCATGTACCAAAATGCTGAGTAAGAAGAGCAGGGCTAAGAAGCCAAGCTGGCTGAACAAGGGTTTTGGAAGGGATAAGGGCAAAAAAAGTAGCTTTTCGGAGGTTCAAGAAGTCCGAGAAGGGGGAGGACAGGGTATTGTATGTGAAGAAGTCCAAGGAGGTAACCAGATTGGTAAGGGTGGCCAAGTCTTCCAGGCAGCTGAGGCTGGCACAGGGCATCAGGGAAGGGGAGAAAGACTTTTTCAGCTACATAAGGTAGAGAAGGAGCTGCAGGGACCAGATAGTGAGGATTAGAAAGGACAGGGAGTGGGTGGAGAAGGGGGTGGAACAGGCAGAAGCACTAAATGAGTAGTTCTGTTTTGTGTTCATGAAGGAGAAGGGTGGACAGCTACCTCAGGGGATGGGGAGGGAGGTCAAGAAGGATGATGGTGTGACGGATGGGGAAATTATGGAGGGCAGGGTGCTGGAGGGTCTGAAGGCACTAAGGGTGGATAAGGCACCAGGTCTGGATGGCATTCACCCCAGGGTGCTGAAAGAGATGGCGGAGGTATTGGTGAGGCTGCTGGCAGACCTCTTCAATACCTCCCTGGACACAGGATGCATACCACATGATTGGAAGATGTCTCATGTGGTGCCCCTCCACAAATGTGGCCCAAAGGATAAACCAGGCAATTGCAGACTTGTAAGTCTCACATCCATTGTAGGAAAACTTATGGAAACAATCCTGAAAGAGAGGCTGGTGACATTTTTGGAGGAAAATGGACTCCAGGATGTTCAGCAGCATGGGTTCATGTCAGAAAGATCCTGCCAGACCAACCTAATTGAGTACTATGACTGGGTAACGAGGGAACTGGATAAAGGCCATGCAGCAGACGTACTGTATTTAGACTTCAGCAAGGCCTTTGACTCAATGCCTCATGGGCGGCTGGGAGGTAAGTTGCAATATGTGGGAGCAGGGACAAAGATGGTAAACCGGATTGTGACCTGGCTGAAGGGGAGGCAGCAATGGGTGGTGGTGGTGGGGAAATTCTCATCCCCAAGGGCAGTGACAAGCGGGGTACGGCAGGGTTCAGTGCTGGGTCCAGTGTTGTTTGGGTTATTCACATTGAATATCTCACATGGTATTAGTAGCAAGATCAGTCTGTTCACAGACAATACCAAGATAGGGGTGGTGGTGGATGACATAGAGGGGTGGCAGGGACTACAGGAGAACCTGATCAAACTGGAGGAGTGGTCAGAGAAGTGGCAACTGAGGTTCAGTGCGAAGAAGTGCAAGGTTATGCACTTTGGAGCAAGGAATCCGGGGAGGGACTACCAGTTGCGAGGGGTTCAGATAGGGGTCACCGAGGAGGAGAAGGACCTAGGGGTGATCATAACAGGTAATGTGAACAACTCAGTTCAGTGCACGAAGGCAGTAGCTAAGACCAACAAGAAGCTGGGGTGTATGCGTGAGGAATCTCATCCAGAAATATGGAAGTGATCCTGCCACTGTACAGGTCACTAGTCAGGCCACATTTGGAGTACTGTGTGCAGTACTGGCGTCCCTTTCTGAAGAAGGATATCAGATTGCTGGAGGAGGTGCAGCATAGGGCAGCTAAGATGATCCAGGGGCTGGAGGGCAAAACCTACGAGGACAAGCTGACTGAGTTGAATATGTGCACCCTGGAGGAGAGGAGGGGATCGGGGGGATGTGACTGAGACCTTTAGATACTTGAAGGGAATTAACAAAATGGGCACAGAAGGGATATTTAAGCTGAGGAGGGGAAGGGACACAAGAGGGTAAGGTCTCAGGTTGGAGGGTGGAAGATATCAGCAAGAGATGAGGAGGCATTTTTTCACAGAGAGGGTGGTGGAGAAATGGAACACTCTACCTGAGGAGGTGGTATTCAGTAGGGTGGTGGGTAGTTTTAAAAGGACATGGGAGAGGGTGCGAGGGGGGGTAAAGGTGAGGGGGAGAGGAGCAGGGGCAGCTGCAATATAAGGGTGCTAGCTACACATTCAAGCAGACTTGATAGACCATGAGGCCTGTTTCTGTTGGCAGACTCGTATGTTTGTATGTTCGTATCATGGGTAGTATAAATAGAGGTAAAAGAGAGAAAGGAAGGACACCTGTGACCAGGTAGGGTCCAGAATGTAGTGTTAGGCAGGAAGAATAGGGCAGATTAGATGGGCCTACCAGTCCTTTTCTGCTGACACCTTCTGTGTTTAGGTGGAGTGTTTAGAAAGAATGTTGCTAAATTGCCAACCTCTAAAGAATATTCTTTATAGAAAAATGTTCCTGATCCAACATTTCTTAGATAAACTGAACCCTACATTCTATTCCAGCTCCCTTGCTGCAGATTCCATTGTGTCTCATGCAGCTGCGATAGTTCTATTGGTGATGTCATCCCTCAGTCTCAGCTGAGACTGAGAACAGAGTGAGACAGTGTGAAACCCATTTAACTGGAGTTTCACAAGCTGCCTTCCCTGCCTACCACTAGGTCTTACTGGGATTCTAGTAACCCCAGGTAACAAGGGGGTTACAGACGCATCAATTATAACTGTTGTAATATCATATTCCTGCAACTCGCAATACTTTTTCAGTCCTGCACACATTCTCATACTCATTTCTTCATGTTTCATGAACTATCTTATCCTGTTGGCCTCTCAGTGTCCTCTGCCATGAACTTTTTTGAGTCCCTTTTACTAGACAATCTGTACCTTAACTTTTACACTAAATATGGCTGATCTAGTACTACATTCCTGGCATGTTAAGGGACTCAACACTCCTTGTAAACGCAAACAAATTCTATCCCACCTTAAAAAACAAAAGGCAAGGATTACATTCTTACAGGAAACTAAGCTTCTGGCAGAGGACACTGATAGGCTAAAACGTAATTGGATTGGTCATATATTCGCTTCTTCTTACACTTCTAAAAAAAGAAGTGTAGCAATTCTGATCCATAAAAATCTTAAATGGTCCCATTTAAAAACAATTACTGATACCGAAGGCAGATGGGTAATTGTTAAATTTAATACACCTTCTGGCCCTTTAACACTGGTTAATGTGTATGCCCCTAATTCTGACTCACCAGAAGTCTTTAATAATTTGGCACAACAAATTTTGTCTAACAATACAGATAATGCTCCTATACTGATGGGTGGGGATCCAAACCTCACACTAGATGCACATTTAGACAGAAGCAACACTTCGTTGGATGCCCACCCTAGAAGTATTGACGCCCTATCTTTACTCATGAAATATTTTGGTCTTACAGAGTTTTGGAGACTTCTTCATCCCAGAGAAAGGGAATATACCTTCTGTTCTCCACTTCATAAGTCTTATAGTAGGATCGACTATTGGTTTGTATCTCATTCTATCACAGATAAAGGAAACTGAAGCTTCTGTTCTCCCAGTGGTCATGTCAGACCATTCTCCAGGTTGTATTCACTTACTCTGGGGTCCACCATTAGCTAAATCACCCATATGGCATCTGGATCCCCTATTAATTAAAGACCCAGAATTTATTTCATGGGTTAGAATTCCAATACAGGAATTTCTCTCTTTTAACAAACCTTCAGGTACTTCTATAAGCACACTATGGGAAGCCTTAAAAGTTACCATTCGAGGTAAAATTATAAGTTTGCTGCTCATCGTAAAAAAAAACAAAAAACGAGAGAACAACAACTAGCTACCATGGAGAAACAACTTAAAGAAAATAATCCCTTTATTTCAAATTTCCAAAACCTGATCCTAATTCACCCCTCCACTTAGAAATTTTAGATCTTAGAATAAAAATTAATGAGCTCTTAACTCAAAAAACTGAATTGGCATTATTCAAACTTAAACATAAATACTGGGAGCAAGGCGATAAATGTGGCAAACTATTAGCTTACCAACTTAAAAATCAACAGACAGAAAGGCATATAGTGGGCATTAAAGACCAATCAGGTCAGCTCCATACTGATGGTCCTTCAATTAATCAGAACATGATGTTTTTTTACAAACAATTATATACTCAGCCTAACTCTGTCCCTAACCCCCACATTCAGCACTTTCTAAATAGAATACATGTCCCCATCTTTCTGATCAAGACAAAAAGAGACTTAGACTCCTCTTTCACTTTGCAAGAAGTCCAAAATGTCCTTTCCTTCCTAAAATCTGGCAAAGCTCCAGTCAGAGATGGCTTCCCGGTTGACTTTTATAAAGCACTTTCTGATACTGTATGTCCCTTAATCTTTAAGGTCTTCCAGGAAGCTAATCAAACCAGCAGACTCCCCCCTTTGATGTCAGAAGCCATTATAACTGTAATACCAAAAAAAAGATGATCCTTCTCCCCTCTAGTTACAGACCAATATCTCTCTCTTAAATACGGATGGAAACATTTTTGCAAAACTTTTAAACTCCCTGCTGGAACCATTTATCTCTAAATTAGCTCATAAGTCCCAAGCAGGCTTTATTAAGGGAAGAAATGGCTCCAATCACCTACGCTCATTATTTAAATTTACTATACGAGGCTAAATCTTTAAAAACACCTGCTGCTGCTATAGCCATTGACTTTGAAAAGACCTTTGATTCTTTAAGCTGGAATTACTTATACCAGACTTTGAATTTTTTTATTTTTTCCAGTATATTTTGCTCCTGGATTAAATTATTATATGCATTTCCCTCCGTTAGAGTACTAACCAACTCCACACTTTCTTCCTTCTTCCCTCTGGCCAGAGATACCAGGCAATTTTGCCCATTATCACCCTCCCTTTTTATCCTAGTGATGGAACCTTTTTCTGCCCACCTTCACTTATCTAGCAATATTAAAGGGATTCCCATTAGCAATCTTTGTTTTACCTCTCTATCATATGCAGATGATCTCTTAATTCTTCTAGAAAACCTTGAAGAAGCAGGGCATCCACTGGTAAACCTACTTAACGAATTCACCACAATCTCAGGCCTGGCCTTAAACTTCAGCAAAATCGAAACATTACTCTTAAACTCTCTTTGTAAACCACATATGAATAACTCTTTGGGCTTTCGATGGGCTCCCCAGGGTCTAACATATCTCAGAATTAAAATCGTCCTGAACTTAAAGAAAACATGGGAAGCTAATTTTACTCCTCTTCTATCCAATATTAGAACTATTTTAGATCGGTGGAAACTACTCAATTTATCTTTCACAGGAAAGAGAGCAGCTTTAAAATGACCATTGCATCTAAAATATTTTATCTTTTCTCTAATATCCCTTTATTTATTCCTATCAGTTTCTCAAACAAACTTGACAAACTTATTGGTAATTTTATATGGCAGGGGAAACCTCAGAGGTTTAGTCATACTAAGCTGCGTCTGCACTGGTCTAAAAGGGGCTTTGGATTGCCCTGGTTTAATGCTTACCTATGGGCCTTCTGCGCCACTCAAACCATCAAATGGTTTAGCAAGCCTATACCCCAAGCGCCACAATGGGTGGAAACAGAAACCTCACTCAGCGTAAGTAAATGCCCTGCAACCTTTATCTATAATGCCCTTCCTCCTACGCTAAGATTTCATCCCATAATTTCGTCTTCTGTTTACTACTGGAAACAAATCCATAAACAACTAAAATCTAACCCAACTCCTCTCTTTAATGTTCCTGTTTGGGGCAATCTAAATATTGCCCTCAAGAAATATCCAATTTTTATCGTTCATGGCATAATAAGGGTGTATCCTTCTTAGGGGATATCTTAATAAAAAACAGTCTCATCCTAAAACCTTTCAGTGAACTCTGCATTCAATGGGAACTTCGTAAGCAAGACTTTCAGAAATACCTCCAACTCCGCACTGCCTGCAACACCTTTTATCAACACTTACATACACATGATATTCACGACCAACATATTACCTCATGGATCAGTTCTACCTCTAATTTGACCAGTATTATATATAAGGATATCAGAAATACATTATTAGACCAATCCCTAAAAGCCAAAACTAAGTGGAGCCAATGTCTGAACTATGATATATCAGATTCTCAATGGTGTAAGTGCTGGTTCCTTATCCACAAAACATTCAAGGATACTCATAGTTCTCTAATCCAGACAAAAATCCTTTGCCTCTGGTACAGAACACCTTCTGTCCCACACCGTATAGGCTTAATTAACTCCAACAATTGTTGGCATTGCAACAAACCTAATGGGAATTTACTCCATATATTATGGTACTGTGACCCCATTCTCAAACTTTGGTCTAAAGTTTAACAATTTGCATCCAAAGTGATGGGTCGTACTATCACTTTTGACCCTAAATTTTCCCTACTTGGAATTCCCTCTTTCTCTAATGTCTCTCTCTCTCTCTCTCTCTCTCAAGCTCAATATAAGTGGCTTAACTTACTCTCCTTGCAGGTTAAATGACTCATATTAATGTCTTGGAGAACAACAAATCGTGTATCTTATGTTCCTGTCTCTGTACTATTTTACAACATTTAAATATGCTGTATATCCCACTCCCCCTTCCCCCAGGACGTGCCGTGAGATGAGCATTAATTTGCTCAGTGTACCTTTCCTGGTGAAACATTTTAATAAATAAATAAATAAACTCTCTCTTATCAGAACATGATTTTGCCTTACTGAAGTTATTACTTTTTAGCTGAGAGAAATATAACTGACAGTTTTTCTTCAACCAGATTTAGCTAAAAAAGAATATAACGATATTGTTTATAAGACTCTGTCATTTAATATACTTGCTGTGTCATATATATTCATATCAGTATGTCTGTATTAGAAAGTCTGCTTGTATTCCTAAAATTTCTGAATAAAAAAATAAAGTCAAAAAGAATAAAAATTGTTAAAAAAAAACTGTTCAGGATAGCGAAATACAAAGACAGTACAAACAGAGAAAACAAAAGTCCTTCATCTGAGGGTTTCTTTCCAGTTTCCAAAAAGTCTTTATAGCAAAAATATTGCTGCTCTTTTTATAACAAGTCTTTGCCTGGCAATTAAAGTAACTTCTTCATCCCAAGCTCGTTAAGGGATATCCTGTTGTTCTCAAGATGTAGCAGAATTTTTGTCAATTTCTTTGCAGGTGCAACAAAATAAAACATGGTGTCCCAGAACTGACCTCCTATTTACAGCTTTGCAAAAGAGTTTGCAAACAAGCCTGAAAGAAGTTCAAACTGCATCTCAGGTTAACCCCCTGAATTCCAAATAGCTTTTTACAGTCATTTTCAGCCGTTTTTAAGCCAACAGAAAGGATTGTGATCTGCTATAAGTACAAAGTCAACTGATAGTAAATGCAACTTAAGGGACTCCATTGCCCACTTTGCCGTAAGGCATTCCTTTTCAACGGTGGAGTACCTCTTCTCTTTGCCATGCAACTTCCTACTGATATATAGAATAAGATGTTCCTTCCCATCTATATGCTGACTCAAGTTTGCACCTAGGGCTATGTCTGATGCATCTGTCTGAAACAAACATCATTTCTCAAAGTCTGAGCTTCTTAAAACAGGGGCTGAACATAATGCAGCCTTGATGGCCTGAAAATAGCCTATCTTAGTGTAACCCCCTTGTTACCCGGGGTTACTAGAATCCCAGTAAGACCTAGTGGTAGGCAGGGAAGGCAGCTTGTGAAACTCCAGTTAAATGGGTTTCACACTGTCTCACTCTGTTCTCAGTCTCAGCTGAGACTGAGGGATGACATCACCAACAGAACTTTCACAGCTGCATAAGCCACATTGGAATCTGCAGCAGAGGGAGTTAGATAGAACGTTGGGAGTTTTCAAAAAGGTTAGTAGTCAGTGTCCAGTTTGTCTTCAGTAAGGAAGGAGTGAAGTTGTGCTCAAGTGGTGGAGACCGCTGTTCGGGTCTCAGTGCCCCCTCCCTCTGGGGGATGTAAAGATCCCTAGCAGATTCCTGAGGCAATCCCCTTAATTCTGCCAAGTGGAAGAAAAGCTGCCTGTTTAGTTCAGCATTTATTTTGAAAGATAGAAGATTTGTGAGTCGCCTGTGGGGCACCTGCAACTAAAGGGTGAGTGTTTGCTCTGACTAAGAGGGCAAAATGTTTTCTTCACCCTGGGACTTGTGTGAAAATCTAGGGATTGCGCTACATTT
This sequence comes from Neoceratodus forsteri, assembly GCA_016271365.2. NCBI lineage: Eukaryota > Metazoa > Chordata > Ceratodontiformes > Ceratodontidae > Neoceratodus > Neoceratodus forsteri. Next base: position 201,266,830 of record JADMNL010000025.1, read on the forward strand.
TGGGAAGCCTAGAGAAATGGGCCAAACAAGTAAAGTAGTGTCCAATGCTAGAGTGTTGTGTGAGTCAAGTAATATGTAGAGGAGATGCACCAGATCATCTACCCTTTAATCTACATTTAGAAGTTCAGCAAAGGAATGGTTCAGTTTTCCCAGGGAAATGGCCAGGTATGGGCTGTGGGAGCTGGAGGTGGGCGAACCCCCCATCTTTAGTGACCAGGTCCACCTCTACGGATTTCTGCCGTGGTTGCTACTTTGCCTCATGCACTTGGCCAGTGATGGGGGAAGTACCCAGATGTGGGGTTGCAAAAGAGAAAATCTCTCTAGGAGTCACAGACTCTAAGTGGTGTGGGGAGCCACAACAAGTGTAAGAAAAATTCTCTCTAGGAGTCACCGACTCTAAGTGGTGTGGGGAGCCATGACAGGATAATTGGTTCATTCTTCCAATGGACCATGGGGAAAACCTAAGTGTGTACAAGTTGGGCTGTGTACCCAAAGCTGCGTGCAAGTCCGGGCTATGTGCCTGGTGGGTCCAGAGCCTGAGGGCTGAAAATGGTGATAAAGTGTTCTGTAGTCTCTAATCTGCATTACCAGGAAATGTAGCCCCATGGGGGTCCGTCTATGCTTTGTTTTGTTCAGCTAGTATGTGAATAAAAGCCACACTGAAGAATCCCATTCCTGGTTCTGGACATTACAGTTATTGCTTCCTGTGTTCGGATTTACTTGGGTGCCCCTGTGCAGAGTAGCCAAACCTAGGTCCCCCTGTGACGAGTAACCTCATCCTCCCCGAACCCAGGTCCCCACCAGGTACTGCTGTCAGCTTCAACAGCATGCCACCTGTCATTTTGGAAAAAGGGCAGGGGTGAGGGGTTACAAAAATGGAGGCACCACTGGGATTTTGTTCAGGGAGGAAGGTGCTTGGGCAAGGGGGCTAGCGTTTTGGCTGTCTGGCAGTGGGTAGCCCAAAAAAGCTGAAGCAATTTCCCTAGTGTGTTGCTGTGTGCTGTGAATCTTGTGCTGCTGTTTAAAATTGCCAACTGTTTACCAAGGAGCAGTAAAGCCAAAGAGTGTGCCCTTGTCCTGCATCAAAAGTGTTTACAGCATTTTTGCCTGCTTTTAAAATAAACTGTTGTGAAGAAAAGTGTGGAAGACTAGGGGTAGCAACAGGAAAATTGTGCCCTGGATGTTTGAAATGCTTTTAAAATGAACTGTTGTGAAGAAAAGTGTGGAAGACTAGGGGTAGCAAAAGGAAAATTATGCCCTGGACGTTGGAAATGCTTTCTGAGTGAATTGAGAGACTGCAGAGTAAATGGCTATGTTAAATGGTTGAAATGGGCTCCCACCGTGGAGTCAGTTGGAAAAGAAAAAAAGTGCATTCTGCAGTTAAATTTGCCTGTTCGACGATCGCCGTGAGGAGAAGAGCCCTCGCGAGGAAGAAGAGGCTCATTTGCATGGTGTCGTGTGGTTGGTCAGGCTGCAATCAGTCCCGCCCCTCAGCCAGCTCTACAGAGACTGCCCCAGCATTCGAGAGGGAGTGAGAGTGGAGTGCGTGTACTGGCAGTGGAGGAGCGTCGCAGAGTGTTCAAAGCATTGTAAACAGTTTAAAAATAGACTATTTAGTTTAAAATCGGGCTCAACCCGCTAATTGATCGTCCAAATTGCAAGTTTGGGGTTTAAAAAGACGATCGCTAGGACTGCCCGCCCGTTTGTGTACCGAGGCCTTCAAGAACTGGCTGCAGGCCATTTTTCCCCATCGCAGCAAGCTGCTACTGATAATAGTAAGTAACCATCCTTTAAACTGCTCAAACAGTGATTTTCAGCCTATGCCATATAAAATGTGTGTGCAGCAGTGTAGTCGCTTTGCAAGTAACGACTGAGTAATGTCCTGCCAGCAAGTGCAAGTCTGTTAAGCCATTGACTGTGTGCATAGTAATGAATTTAGCCTCAGTTTAAAGTTTGCAGCCAGAGAGAAACTGTGGGTTGTAGCAAAGTGCAGCACTAGAAATACAGGCAATCCTGTGCTAAATACCTGAAGCTTTAAGGGACTGTGAATCAAATGAATATTACCAGTATGTAAAAAGTCCATGGAAAATCCTGTAAATGTGTTTAAAGTCAGATCAGAGCAAGTTGTGCAGTTTGAGCAAAAGTTATCAGTAGCTTGTGTAAATCGGGTGCGCAGTGGCTTGACCCAGATTCTAAATGTTGATGCACAGGAGTGCTGCCGCCGCCATTACAGGGTGGGGTAGTAAAGTAAAGACAGCAGCAGAGGAGCCATTTTACAGCTAAAGAGTGTGTTCAGTAAAGTGGGACTTTCAGTTACAGTGAACTTTGTTTATTTTTCTGCAGTTATGGCTTCAGGACCAGCTCGTTACCCGGATCATGCCCGGGTTGCAGTAACAGCAGCAGTAAATAGACTGAGAGATATTGAAAAGTGGTGCTATGGAGGGCAACTGCCTCCTCAGGTGGCGATTCCTAATTATCCAGTGCGTGTATGTCAAATATGCTTGGGAGCTGGAAGGGACGTCTTCATGATTCCTCACTGTGCTGGATGCCTAGAAAAATATGGTTTGTATAAAGCGCCTCCAATTTGTTTGGCCCCCACATGGACAAAAATTCAGGAACCTGCAGTTGGCAGCACACAGCACCAGGTGGAGCCTGTGGAGGAAGGTCCCTCGGGGGAGTGTGGCACAAAGCTAGAGGGTGCAGAGTTAGAGACAGAACTAGAAGTTGAAGTTTCGGATGCTGGATCCCAGAAAGAAAGTTCAGATAAAGCATCAATAAACCCCTGGGGGGGGGGCCTAGCCCAAGTCTCTTAGATGAAGATGAGATGTGGGAGGCCTTTGAGTGGGAGGTGTCGATCTCCGCGCCTAGTGATGAGTGGATAGTCTCGGGAGTGAGAACGACTGCTCACTCCTGGGCTCAGATCCTCAGTGAAGAGGAAGATGAGGGGGGACCTATGTGGCCTTGTGAAAAAGGAACGGGTACACAGCCTCAAGATCTTGCCTCGGAGGAATTCATGGAAGAACGTGGTGATGCCACTGCCCTGGCTGTACAGGAGGAAGAAGTCAGGGATCCATTTCTAATTTCCTTAAGGATGCGTAGCTGGCAGAACCAGGACTGGCCACCCCCAAGCCAGGCCAATGGTCTCAGATTGACCAAAGCAAGTAATGAGGAGAGACTGGTTCATAGAAAGGCAAATGAGATCTATGGTATGACCTTTCCTACCTTTCCTCGAAAAGTCTGGGAAGAGATTAAGAACTGCAGGAAATCCTGGATCTGGATAAAGCCATGAAAAATGTGCATCCTGGGGCCAACAAGTATGTAAAGAATAGACTGTTCCATGAAAAGTATACCCAGTGGAAGAGAGGCAGGACGCTGTTTATAGACAGAGTGAGAGTAGTGGACGGAGAGGGACATGAAATCTCCCACTGTGTGAATTATGTGCGCCCAGACGGGGTAATAATTCAAGCCCCTGATCCCCGGTACTATTGGCCTCAGTGCAAGGACCTCTCAGCAAATGTGCCCGTGCCTACAAAATGGAGAGCCAAGCAGTGGTAGTCAATACTGCCACACCAGACTGTGAAGTGCCTTATTGATCCACCAATATGGACATCCAGGACTCAGGTGCCCCACATTCATCAGTTTACAGTGTACTGGCCTTCGCGCAGAATCCATTGACTGGCCCACCAGATGACTTCAGATCCAGAGAGGACACCAGCCTAGCTGTATCCTGTTCATCGCCTGGTAATCGGATGACGTCGGACCAGCTGTTTTCTTTTTGTTACTGTTCTAAGGTTCCGTCTCCAGAGATGACATCAACCCAGCTGTTCCCAGATGTGCCCTCCTGTGGTTCCCGGAAGATGTCCGCCCAGCTGTATCAGAAGAAATGCTGCCAGGGAGAGTCTTCGTCAGAGGTGCAGGTTGGTGCCGAATCTCGCACTACAAGTGGCTGGTAAGTCCGAACTTTTCTATCTTTATGACATTGCAGTACACACCCTACACTAACAGACTTCAAAAATGTGTGAACTGTCCGCAAAGACTCTCCCCCCCTTCGGGACTTTGGCCTGTTAGAACTATGCTTCACTGGGCTCCGGCCCAGGAGAGACTCTTTATTGGACTAGCCTTCGGGCCTTGTGGTCACTAGTTGGGACTTTAAGGGCACTCCATCCCCCCAAAATGTGTATTGTAAATAATGTCATTGATTTCTAATGTAAATACTGTTTTTCTACCTTTTTTCTAAAAAAATTTTTTGGGATTCTGCAGTGTTTTGATGGTAGGGGTCTAGGTAGACTGTGTATGCAGATTAGGAGTGTGTTTTGTCTTTCTTTTTCTTACAGGTGTTTCTGGGAAAACAGAAGGGAAGACAAGAAGAGGAGGAGGGGCTCATCGGAGTTCCTCATCAGTGCTTTAGTGTGGTTAGAAATTTAAAGTACTGTGTTGTTATTGTTATGGTTACTGTATTAACCCTTTCCTTCCACAGGTGTGGTTGTGGGGGTAGGGAGGAGGCAGTAATGTGGTATTTTAATGGTGTGGTTGCAGGTTGCCCAAGGTCGGGGAGGTCCCCGGGTTGTTTTTGTTTTGGGGGTATTCAGTTAAAGGCAGATAGGTTTTCCCTAGAGGGTTAGGGGGGATAGACAGGCTGTGGCCCTGACCTGCAGTAGGGACCGCAGTGCTGATCTATCAGGGCTATGCTCTGGATGGTTCTACCAGAGCCACTGGGTGTCCATAGTAAGTGGATAGTGTAGAGGCTGATATGTCAGCTACAGGCCTCTAGGCCCTTAGTGTTGCCTGCCTGTGCTTGCACATGGTAGGAGGGGGCCTGCTCACCCCCCTCCGCAGGTAGCACATAGGGTGGGATGGCCTAAGGCTGGGTAAATAATGACTGCGAACAGTCATTTTCCTGGTCAAGGGTGAGTATAACCCCATTGTTACCCGGGGTTACTAGAATCCCAGTAAGACCTAGTGGTAGGCAGGGAAGGCAGCTTGTGAAACTCCAGTTAAATGGGTTTCATACTGTCTCACTCTGTTCTCAGTCTCAGCTGAGACTGAGGGATGACATCACCAATAGATCTTTCACAGCTGCATAAGCCACATTGGAATCTGCAGCAGAGGGAGTTAGATAGAATGTTGGGAGTTTTCAAAAAGGTTAGTAGTCAGTGTCCAGTTTGTCTTTAGTAAAGGAAGGAGTGAGATTGTGCTCAAGTGGTGGAGACCGCTGTTAGGGTCTCAGTGCCCCTCCCTCCGGAGAGATATGAATCCCTAGCAGATTCCTGGGGCAATCCCCTTAATTCTGCCAAGTGGAAGAAAAGCTGCCTGTTTAGTTCAGCATTTATTTTGAAAGATGGAAGATTTGTGAGTTGTCTGAGGGGCACCTGCAACCAAAAGGGTGAGTGTCTGCTCTGACTAAGAGGGCAAAATGTTTTCTTCACCCTGGGACTTGTGTGAAAATCTAGGGATTATGCTACATTTTGGGAAGCCTAGAGAAATGGGCCAAACAAGTAAAGTAGTGTCCAATGCTAGAGTGTTGTGTGAGTCAAGTAATATGTAGAGGAGATGCACCAGATCATCTACCCTTTAATCTACATTTAGAAGTTCAGCAAAGGAATGGTTCAGTTTTCCCAGGGAAATGGCCGGGTATGGGCTGTGGGAGCTGGAGGTGGGTGAACCTCCCATCTTTAGTGACCAGGTCCACCTCTACAGATTTCTGCTGTGGTTGCTACTTTGCCTCATGCACTTGGCCAGTGATGGTGGAAGTACCCAGACGTGGGGTTGCAAAAGGGAAAATCTCTCTAGGAGTCGCAGACTCTAAGTGGTGTGGGGAGCCACAACAAGTGTAAGAAAAATTCTCTCTAGGAGTCGCCGACTCTAAGTGGTGTGGGGAGCCACGACAGGATATGGTTCATTCTTCCAATGGACCATGGGGAAAACCAAGTGTGTACAAGTTGGGCTGTGTACCCAAAGCTGCGTGCAAGTCCGGGCTGTGTGCCTGGTGGGTCCAGAGCCTGAGGGCTGAAAATGGTGATAAAGTGTTCTGTAGTCTCTAATCTGCATTACCAGGAAAAGTAGCCCCATGGGGGTCCGTCTATGCTTTGTTTTGTTCAGCTAGTATGTGAATAAAAGCCACACTGAAGAATCCCATTCCTGGTTCTGGACATTACAGTTATTGCTTCCTGTGTTCGGATTTACTTGGGAGCCCCTGTGCAGAGTAGCCAAACCTAGGTCCTTCTGTGCCGAGTAACCTCATCCTCCCTGAACCCAGGTCCCCACCAGGTACTGCTGTCAGCTTCAACAGCATGCCACCTGTCGTTTTGGAAAAAGGGCAGGGGTGAGGGGTTACATTAGAATCTCTGGCTTTACTTCTCCATTTCCCAAAACATATCCCAAATATCTTGTTTCCTGCATGCCCAATGCACATTTGGTAGGATTAATTGTCAGACCTGCCCTTTTGATAGATTGGATAACTGCTCACAGGTGTTCCAGGTGGCTTTCCCAGTCTGGACTTCCAGATCTTGGAGCTATACTCGAAGAAGTCTGAATCAAAATCATCAAAAGGAAAAGAATCCCCACCATCTGAGATTTTCTTTGCCTGTGCTCTTGTAATCACAGCTGCTGAAACTGCAGGTTTTACTTTCTCTGTGATTAACTCACTAAATCCTGGAAAGTAATTTCCAATAATCACAGGTACCGGTAACTTAGGTACTATCTCCATTTTCATTTGGTGTGACACCCCATTAATATTCAGAGCCACTTGGGTGGTGGGATAGTACCAAGTGTCCCCATGGATGCAGATGACACCAGTACCTGGTCCTTTTGCACAGTGTATTCCCAGCACTTCAACATGCACCAGCGTCTGTCTACTTCCCAAATCTATAAGTCCTTTCACAGTCTTATCTCCCACATTGACATCTTTTTTTTTTTTGCATTATCTATTTTATCCACCCCCTACATCCGACCGGCCTCTCCTTCAGGCTGCCAGGGACTGACTCACTTCCCTGGGAACCCCCGTCACCAACTACTGCCTTATATTGCAGCCGGCTCAGGGTAACCCGACGTATCCCTTTGTCAGACGGGTTCTCTCCTTCTAGGGAGAAAGTGCCTTTTGGCTTACCTTTTTTGGCCCTGGGTGCTGCTGAGGTTGGTCCCGGCTGTCTGGGGGCCCCATGGTGGCGAGTGTCCAGGCAGTCATCATCCAGTCGATCGGGATGCCATTTTCTCTTGTTTTCTTGGCTCCCAACTGTTGCGCTGCTCCTGTAGTGCTCCTGGTTGCCACCAGGGGCCACTACAGAGTGAGGCAATCCCCCCAGCCCACCCCAGGAAAGGAGAGCAGTCCTCTGGATGCTCAATCCTCTCCTTCCCCTGCCAACCCCCGGCGTCCCAAGTCCATTCCCGATCCCGGGTCGCCAGCATGGCTCGACTGACATCTTTTAAGTACTTGCCCCAGTTTGCTAAGGACAAATCTGCTCCAGTATTATCCTCCTTACTACAGCAGTTTCTTGCAATATGGCCTGGCTTATTACAGATTATAGCAAGTAAAGTCTTTGGGTGCAGATTTGTTACTCCCACCAGAGTTCTTGTCAAACTCTGAGTTAAATCAGAAGAAAGAGGGTCTTACCAGTGCTTGGCTGTTACCTCGCTGCTGTGGTGTCTGCCTGGCCATCTGGTAGTCTTCAGCCAAAGAAATGGCCTTTTCCCCATTTGCTGGTTGGTGTTCTTTTACCCAAAGCTGCACGTCTGTAGGCAGGATGTTGATGAACTGTTCCACAGCAAGTGTGTCAATGATCTGTGGGACTGTTTTGCCCTCTGGTTGAAGCCATTTAATAAGCAGTTCTCTGAGTCTGGCGAAGGCTTCTCAAGGATTGTCAACTGAGTGGTACTTCAAGGACAAGAATCTTTGCCTGTAGGTGTTTCTTGCAATGTCATATCTTTTCAGGATTTCTTTTTTCACAAGGTCATAGTTTTCTGACTGTGCATTGTCCATATTGCTGTAGGCAAGCTGGGCTTTACCTGTCAGGTAAGGTACCAGCCTGTTTGCACATTGCTGTTTTGGCCATTGGCAGGCTATGGCAACCCTTTCAGAAGTTGTTAGGTATGCTTCAATATCATCAGAGGGATACGACTTTGTAAGTTTAATGTCCTTTAAGTTGTTTGAGTTTTATTGCTCTGCTAGATCTGTGCCATATCCTCCAGCTTTGATAGCTTGCAAGGCATTGAGTCATCACTGCTCCTGTCTCAACATCTCATCTCTCCTCTCCTCTCCTCTCCTCTCCTCTCCTCTCCTCTCCTCTTCTATTCCCTTCCCTTCTCTGCTGCTTCATCTCTCTTTGTTGTATAGCCCACCATTTGAAGAAGGCAGAACGACTTTCAGGTTCTGTCACTTCCTGTTCTTCTTCCATCACTGATTCTGGCTGTATAGTCTCAGTTTGGACTTCTGTCTCTGCTAGTTTGGCTGCCATTCTTCTGGTAATGACTCCTGGGCTTGCTGCTGCAGAATCCATACCTTTCTGCTACGTTTCCCTGTCACCAGGTCCAGTACCCATGCACACAACTTCTTGGCTTAGAGTTTGCATGGTGTAAATCCCATTTAGTCTGACACCATCTACCATCGAGGCATAGGTCAGGAAGCATAGGAAACCTAGGATCAGTTATAAAATTGGCAAGTAGCGTTTTATTATGATATGAACATATGAATCTGCCAGCAGAAACATGCCTTACAGTCTATCAAGTTAGTTTTCTCGAATGCGCAGCTTGCACCCTTATATTGCAGCTGCCCCACCCTCCTCTCCCCCCTCACCTTTACCCCCCCACACCCTGTCTCGTGTCCTTTTAAAACTACCCACTGTGCTACAGCATACCACCACCTCCTCGGGTAGAGTGTTCCATTTCTCCACCACCCTCTCTGTGAAACAATGCCTCCTCATCTCTCTCCGATATCTTCCACCCTTCAACCTGAGACCATGCCCTCTGGTGTCCCTTCCTCTCCTCAGCTTAACTATCCCTTCTGTGCCCATTTTGTTAATCCCCTTCAAATATTTGAAGGTCTCAATCATATCCCCCTGATCCGTCCTCTCCTCCAGGGTGTACATATTCAACTCAGTCAGCCTGTCCTCATAGGTTTTGCCTTCCAGCCCCTGGATCATCTTAGTTGCCCTACACTGCACCCCCTCCAGCAATCTGATATCCTTCTTCAGAAAGGGATGCCAGAACTGCATGCAGTACTCCAAATGTGGCCTGACTAGTGACCTGAACAGCGGCAGGATCACATCCCTATTTCTGGATGAGATTCCTCTCGCAATACACCCCAGTATCTTGCTGACCTTAGCTGCCACCTTCCTGCACTGACTGTGGCGTGTGACTATGCTGTGGTGGGAGAAAAATGCTGCAACATACTTAAATGGCTTAACCGGAGGGTAAGGCTTGTGGTGGCAGGAGGCTGGAATGATGACAGCTTCCCTTTAAGCTCCCCTGCTCCTGTGCTGCATTTAAACTTGGTGCCTTTTCTACTCGACGCTTCTGAAATTCCCCTCAGCTATTTTATCATTCAGAAAACTCTGTGCTTACTTGATTGTGCTTGCCTGTACTGTTCAAATTAATTTCTGATTAACTATCTGCCGATTTACTGCAATACAGGCAAGAGGAACTTAATTTCTGTTTACAGCATTTTAAGGGGGCATGAGCCAGAGCACTGAGCTATACCACAGACTGCTAGACCCGAGCCTTGAGGTGCCTAATTTTATTTCCTAGTAATCTGCACAGGAAATTCATTTTGCTTTCTGAAGGTGCCTAATTTAATTTCCGAAAGGAAGCTAAGAAGTCAACACAGAAAGTTTATCTAAAGCACATTGGAGCCTTTTCTTAAGCTGCTGCTTACAACTTGTCTCTTGCCTCTTCTCCGCAGCCACTACATGGCTGCTCTCCGCCCACCCTCCAATCCCTCCCACCCTTAGCTGGCCTTAAATGTAAAGGCTGAGGTAAACACGTGATATAGGTGTGGTTGTTGAGTTTTTGTATCTCCTGCCTTTCCCATCTGAAGGTTATATCACTTTGCCACCAGAGGTCAACATTGACTTTTCCCTTCCTTAACAGATATTACTCTGACCTTTCAGCTATTCTCTCCTACCTTTAATTTAGTTCCTCCTGGCATCCCCCAGGCTGTTTTTCCACTGTTCCCTCTGGATGCTTTGTCCTGTTGCTAGCTATGGCTCCTTTTCTATCTTAATTCATGGGAAGTCCCTCTGCGGCCATCATTTCTTTGTCTTCCCTCTCTTATCTCCTTGCTTAGTTCTATTTTGAGCACTTATTCTCCTGCTAGCTATTTCACCTTGCTTACTTCTTACCCTCATTATATTTCTACTTGACCCTGGTTCTGTCTCAAGTATGATATAATGTCACATCTTGTTAAGTGCCTCCTCCATTTATTTTTTTTACCTTACTCACCCTTGACTGCCTGGCTCTATTTACATGGACTTACTCATATCACAATGATGCCTCCCTCGGTAACTTCAGTATAGCCTAGAGGTTAGAGTAACAAGCTGTGAACAAGCTTGGTACATCCGGCAGACCAGACCTGGGTTTGATTCTCACAACCTCCACTTGCATACTGTGTGACTCTGAGCAAGTCACTTAACTGCCCAGTGCTCCCAGGTCGCCCCTGAAAACAGGCACTTGTGCCTAGTGGGCCTTACCCGGTTACCAAAGACTAAAATAAAAAAAATTATAAAAAAACTTCCACTACTCCAACATACTGATGGAGAAATCCTCCATGTCACTACCTCTGGTGAGCGTGTGCTACAAATTTATAAGGATAATTCTGAGGTACATTATACACAAGAAACTCTCCTCCCCTGGGTGCATCTCTCATGCCTTTGTGCTTGCTAAGATTTGGGTTATAGCATTATCGCTTACCCTAGCTGGTGACATTGAGCCTAACCCTGGACCCATGGTCAATTCAAATCCCAACAACTCTTGCTCTTCCCATCCCCTGCCTCAGTCCCATGGTTTAACCTTTGCCCACCTTAATATCTGAAGTCTATCAGCTAGTCTCCCTGAACTGGAGGCCTGGGTACGAGTCAATAATCTGGACATCCTAGCCCTATCAGAAACATGGATGAAGCCCTCTGCCCCTGATTCCAGCTGCTCATTACCAGGTTATAACATGCTCTGGGCCGACTGTCCAACCTCCAAAAAAGGTGGAGGCTTGGCACTATAATATAAGTCACACCTTAACATTTCTATCATGCCCAGTCACGTACTAAATAATTGTGAGGTCCTACACTCACTCCTACTCCTTGGTGGTGCTAAGAAACTCCACAGCTTATGCATATACATACCCCCTAGAAACTGCAAACAAGGTCTTGATGAATTTGTTGAGCTAGTACCAACTGTGCCCAAGAAAAATGAAGTGATCTGCTTTGGGGATTTTAACCTTGAATGGCTCAGTCCGAACTCCTCCTCTCCCTACTTCCACTATCAGTAAGGCTAACCTTGCACAACTCATCTTGTCTCCCACTAGGATCTCTCATAATGGTTCCTGCCGCACTCTCATTGACTGGATACTCACTAATAGAAGGGATAAAGTCTCCACAGCGGGGGTCCTACCCGACTCAGCGATCACTGCCCTGTCTATTGCATGAGGGACGCCCCCCTTTCTACCCCCCCAAAGTATTATCCTTCTTTAACTTCTCTAACTTTGATCCTACTGCATTCCTACATGACCTGAAACTCACTGACTGGTCTCCCCTTTTTATAACCAACGATATCAACCAAGTGACTGAATACTTTAATGCGACCCTACTCTCCCTGCAGAATAGGCACATTCCACTCTCTACACATAGGGTCAAGGGGAAAGCCACCAAGTGACTCAAGTGGCCTCTCCTACAACTACTTAAGCAAAGGGACAAACTATGGTCTAAATGGAAATCCTCCTCTCTACAATCCGACTTTGATGTGTACCATGATTTGCGGAACACCTGAAAGAAGGAGATTCGTATTGCTAAGAGTAATTACTACTGCAAACTCCTTAGTTTCTCTGCCTCTAATCCAAGGAGATACTGGTCTCAAATTAATGAGCTCCTCTGGAATAAGAGGCCACAAACTCCTAATTATAGGCTTATTAATGAGAGCCATTGCAATAACCCTTATACTGTTGCCAACGCCAACTCCCTCTTTATCAAGCTTCCTAATATTCCACCCCCATATCTTGCGACTCCTGAACACCCCCTCCTGTTCCTCTTGATGTAACCCCCCAGGTGCTAGCTCCAGTCATGCACCAGGAGGTCCTAAAGCTACTAAAAAACATTCCAACACATGGCAGTGCTGGGATGGATGGACTAGAACCTAGGATCCTTAGACTTTCTGCCTCTCTTCTTACTACCCCTGTAACAAGGCTATTTAACCTGTCTATCTGCTCTGCCACAGTTCCAATGGCCTGGAAAACTGCCAGGACTGTACCTGTGTTTAAGAAAGGTGCCTTAAGATCCTATCTAACTACAGACCCATTTCATTGCTGCCAACACTTAGCAAGTTGCTTGAAACATTAATCCATCGCCAGATCTCCACACATCTACTCAGTTTCAGACTTCAGTCCCCTGTCCAGCATGGTTTTCAAGCTGGGCATAGTACCACAGCTGCTCTTACTCAATTCACCAGTGATGTAAAGAACAACATGGATAAGGGCTTACTAACTGGTGTTGTGTTTATCAACCTCACCAAAGCGTTTGACTTGGTCAATCACCCATTGCTTTTGAGTAAACTGCAATCTCTTGGGGCCTCTAGATCAACCTTATCTTAGATCGGCAGTTATCTTGACTGTTGGTCACAAACTGTCTCCTTCTGCAAAGTCCTTTCATCCCCTGCCCTTATCACCTGCAGTGTCCCACAAGGATCCATACTTGGCCCTTTGCTCTTTTACATTTTTGTTAACGATATTTCTACCTCCTTGCCTCACTGTCAGACCATTATGTATGCAGATGACCTGGTCTTCTACATTGCCTCTAAGTCCATTGTTAACCTCAATAACCACCTTTCAAATGCATTTCAACATCTTCAATCCTAGTTCACCTCCAATTATCAAATTGTTAATCTTTCAAAGACTCAGGCCATGCTCTTCAGGTCTGCAAGAAAAGTCCGGGCTGAGTCCCATAACCTACAGGTCCTTTGCTGTGATGGTTCAGTAGTCTTGACTACCGACTCCTTCAAATACCTGGGAGTGACCCTGGATCCTGTACTTGATTTCTCCTCTCACATTAATGAGGTATGTAGATCTGTCAACTTGAAGATTGGTGCTGCCTATAGAGTGTGTCACTCTCTCACTCTCATTGCCAGGATCTCAGTAGCTAGGGGTGTCCTGCTCCCCAGACTCCTGTATGCTCTCCCTATCCTTGCCCAAGCCAATGCAGGTGTACTCCGTAAGTGGGACACCGCACATAACAATGTCTGTCAATTTGCCCTATCGCCCCCCCACCTAACTCACCACTGCCTGCTTTACTCTACCCTGCACTGGCTGCCCCCCAATGACCTTCAGTCCTATACTCTGGGATGTTTCATTGATTCACTGACCAGATACCCCACTCTGGGAGCTATGCTAAACCCTACGCTTCACTCTCGCTCTCTGAGGTCTTCTACCTCTTCACTGCTCTCAGTCCCACACTGCTCTACTAGAATGGGTGAACAAGCATTCTCCCAATTTGCTCCCAAGTTCTGGAACTCCCTTCCTCTTCATATTAAGTGGTCGTTATCTCATCTCACCTTCAAGAATGCACTGTTCTCTCACCTATATGCACTTGGTACTTGTGACTGTTCTTAATAATTTGCTTGGCCTTCTGTTTTATTTAGAAGTTCTGCATATTACATGTACTACTTGCCTACTTGCCAGTCCTCTGTGCTTCTCCATCCCTGCATGGATGGTTTTGTGCTTGTCATGTATAATCCATGTCTATCCCTGCGTATAAGACTGATGTAATTGTATGGTTTGACTGTTTTTTACATTGTAATGTTTGTACCATTGTATTTTGTACTTTCCCAGGCCATGCCTGAAAATAGGCAGGGCTATTGCCTAATGCACTTACCTGGTAACCAAAAGCTAATAAATGATAAGGGATATCCTGTTTATCTCAAGATGTATCAGAATATTTGTCAATTTCTTTGCAGGTGCAACAAAATAGAACACGGTGTCCCAGAACTGACCTCCTGTTGACAGCTCCACAGAAGAGTCTGCAAACAAGCCTGAGAGGAGCTCAAACTGTATCTAAGATTAACCCCCTAAATTCCAAATAGCTTTTTGCAGTCATTTCAACAGTATAACTACATACATTTCAAACCAAGATATCCCAGTTTCACATAAAGATTCACATATATTTTTATACCCACAGATATGCAAGGGTTAAAAAAGACAGAAACAGCAAGTGAAGGCAGAGAGACAGTGAGAGGCAGATAAGAAAAAATTACTCACCTTAGTAATTGTGTTTCTTCTAATGGAGTCTTGCTGTATTCTGACAATCTGCAGTTAGCTCCAGCCTTTGAACTGCCCCGGAGAGTAGAAGGTTAATTTTCTATGCAGTGCATAGAACGTTGAGCTCGAGCTCGGTTGAGATCTCTGTCTGCAGCATTTTGAAACCCAACCGTCAGATTCTTACGAGCAAACACTAACTATCAATGTGGAAATTGTAAAAAATTTTAACTAGCCAACTGGCAACAGAAAGTTTTGGATTCCCAAAGGAAGACTCAAGTCAGGAAACCCAAAACCAAAACCTATCCAAAAATAAAAGATCATAATACAAAAGCACCCAGATAAAATGGAGGGTGTGCATGAAGCACCCCTGGGGTGCAATACTGCACCTGCCCACCCACTTCCCAAAACCAGGTTCTGAGATGGGCGGAAGGAAGGGAGGTCAGAATATAGCAAAACTCCATTAGAAGAAACAACATTACTAAGGTGAGTAATTTTTTCTTCAAACAACATGAAGTCTTGCTGTATTCTGACAATCTGCAGACTACCAAGTGGTACCTCCATGGAGGAGGGACAGAACCTACTTTGGGAATAGGCTCTGAAGTACTGCTGTGCCAAACCGAGCATCACTCTTAGCCTGGATATCCAGAGAGTAATGCTTGGTAAAGGTATGGACTGTTTTCCAGGTGGCTGCTTGACAAATTTCTAACAGAGGGATATCCCTGGCAACAGCCAGGGAAGCAGCTGTACCTCTTGTGGAATGAGCCCTCAGGCCTGAGGGTGGAATTTTTCCAGTTTCTCATAGCAGAATTGTATACAAGAAACAGTCCACCTGGCAATAGTTCTCTTGGTGGCAGGTTTGCCCTTTCCCACTTCCCCATAAGTGAGGAACAACTGGAGGGAATCAAACCTGTGACCCTTGGTATGCTCTATGTAGTAGCTAAGGGCTCTTTTAACATCTAAACTGTGTAGCCTCCTCTCTCCTGAGGAAGAATGATCAGTGAAGAAGACAGGGAGAGACATAGACTGATTCAAATGGAAGTCTGAAACCACTTTGGGCAAGAACCTCTTATTGGTTCTAAGGACCACTTTATCTGAATGAAAGGAGATAAAATCAGGTTCCACTGATAGGGCTTGCAATTCACTGATACATCTGGCAGAGGTAATGGCTACCAAAAACACAGTTTTCCAAGTCAAGTACTTAAGCTCTGCTGAGGACACAGGCTCAAAAGGAGGTTGCATAAGTTGAGCAATGCAAACATTTAAGTCCCAGGCAGGGGCAGGATCCCTAAAGGGAGGATTGGTATGAAGCAATCCCTTGAAAAATTTACAGAACACAGGGTGAAATGATAGAGAGGAAGGCTTTCCCACTGACAGAAAAGCAGAAACAGCTAACAAGTGTACCTTGAGAGTAGCTGGTCTGAGGCCTAGACCATTAAGATGGACCATATAATCCAGAGCTGCAGTGTAGGCAATTCAGCAGTGTCTGGAGAGATATGCATCTTGGAACACCAAATGCTGAATCTTTTCCATTTGGAGTCATAAGTCTTTCTGGTGGCAGGCTTTCGAGAGGCTTTGAGAATATTCAGAACCCCTTGGGACAGATGCAAATCTGCATACTCTAACTCTTCAAGAGCCATGCCTTGAGATTGAGAGACCGAAGATTGGGGTACCAAATCCTCCCCTGAGAGGAGGTTAACAGGTTGTAATTCCTGGGAAGAGACAGGGGAAGATGGACTGCTAGGGACAGTAAGAGGGGGTACCAGGGCTGCCTGGCCCAATCTGGGGCAATCAGATCACTTTGCAGGGTTGTGACCTTACCTTGACCAGAACCTTGAACAGTAGAGGAAAGGGAGGGAAAGCATAGAGAAATTTCTCTTCCCAGTTCAACATCAGAGCTTCCAGAGGGACTGGGCCCAAGACTGGGGGCCTGCAACAAAACAGGAAGCTGGTGATTGTCTGGGGCTGCAAAGAGATCTATCTCTGGAGTGCCCCACCTTGAAAAAATCACTTTCAACACCAGAGGGTCCAGGGACCATTCGTGATGGCCCTGGGAGATCCTGCTCAATGCATCTGCTAGCACATTGTCCTTCCCTGGAAGGTGGACTGCTATCAGAGAGGTCTGCAGGGAATAAGTCAGGGAGCGCAATTTCATGGCTTCCATGCACAAGGCCATGGGCCGAGTGCCTCCCGGCTTGTTGGTGTACCACATGGTGGTAGTGTTGTCTGTTCTGACCTGAACCACCTTGTTCTGCACAGACTGAGAGAAAGCTTGCAGGGCCAGAAAAACTGCCCTGAGTTCCAGGAGATTAATATGAAGAAGGGATTCCTGAGGGGACCACAGTCCCTGGGCTGTGAGAGCCCGCAGATGGGCTCCCCACCCCAAAAGGGAAGCATCTGTGGTAAGGACCACTGAATGAGACTGAGTGACAAATGGGATCCCTTGCCTTAAATTGTCCTGATCCTGCCACCATTGAAGATCTTGGATCAGTGTCCAAGTTGCTGGAATCAGTTTGGTAAGAGGATCCTTCTTTTGGGACCAAAAGGCCCTCAGATGGAACTGAATGTCCCTCATCTGGAATCTTGCCCCTTGGACCACTGCTGTAGAAGCTGCCATGTGGCCCAACAGCTGAAGGAAGTGCCTTGCTGGTCGGGACACCTGAAGGCTGACGGAAGAAGCCAGTTCTATAAGAACTCTTGCCCTTTCCAGGGGAAGAAAGGCTCTTGCTTTGACAGTATCTAGCTCTGTCCCTATGAAGGTAAGAAGCTGCACCAGTTCGAGAACTGACTTGGGGAGGTTGAGAAGAAATTCCAGGGAAGTGAGCACTTGCTGGGTCACTTGCAGGTCTGACTTGACTTGGTCTGGAGACTGACCCACTATGAGCCAGTTGTCCAGATATGGAAAAATGGAAATCTTTTGCCTTCTTAAAAAGGCAACTACTACTGCCAGGCACTTTGTGAAAACCCTTGGAGCTGATGTTAGACAAAAGGGCATTGCTTTGAACTGATAATGGCCTGAGGGCAACTTGAACCTGAGGTACTTTCTGTGGGAGCACCTGATGGGGATGTGAAAGTAGGCATCTTTGAGGTCCAGGGAGGCTAGCCAGTCTCCTGGCCTTAGAGAGGGAAGAATTATTCCCAGAGTCACCATCTTGAACCTTGGTTTTAAAAGATGTTTGTTCAGGTATCTTAAATCTAGGATGGGTCACCACTCCCCTGTCTTTTTTGGGGTAAGGAAGTACCTGGAGTACAGACCTTTGCCCCGATGTAAGGTAGGAACGCTCTCTATGGCTCTTAAGGCCAGAAGAGATGAAACCTCTGCCTCTAGGGCGAGGGTTTCAGAGAGACTTGCAGGTGGAAAAGATCTGGCTCTCATCTTCGGAAATTTTTTGAAGCTGAGAACCAGTCCCTGGCTTACTACTTCCAGGACCCACTTGTCTGAAGTAACAGACACCCAGTCCTGGACAAAATAAGCTAGTCTGCCCCCTACAGGGGTAGGAGATTCGACCCGGGCAGACCCATCAGGGTGTCTGCTTGGCAGGAGCCTTAGGCTGAGGAGTGGATGCAGCCTTGCTCATCCCCCTTCTGCCTCTCACTCTGAAGAACCCCCTCTGTGAAAAGGGAGAAGAGGCCTGTGCTTGGTAGAAAAGCCTATGAAAAGGCCTGCCCCTGCCCCTAGATTGCTGCCTTTGAGGAGTTGCCTGCCTCTCCTTGGCCTGTGCACTTATATAAGTGGTCCTATATTCCTCCATCTTTTTCATGTAATTCTCTATCTGCTCCCCAAACAGAGAATTACCTTCCACAGGGAAATCCATGGCCTTAGCCTGGGTGTCCTGTGAGAAGCTAGTACATCTGAGCCAAGCCATTCTCCGAAGAGCCACAGATGTAGCCATTACTCTTGATGACACATCACTGGAGTCCACAGCAGCGTGAAATTGTACCTTAGATGCCTCAATCCCATCAGCAGCCACCTCCTCCAGCTCCTTGGCCAGCTGGGGGGAGGCCTGTTTAGCCAGTGCCAGTACAGTGTCCCACCCGGACTTCTGGTACCTGGCTGCATAGGCCATAAAATTAGCCTGCCTGAGTCCCAAAGAGGATGCCATGTATTGTTTCTTTGCCAATGCATCCATCCTCCTGGAGTCTTTATCTGGGGGGTGTGAAGCCAAGGGAACATTAGCCCTGTCACAGGCTGCAGCCTGCACAACTCCAACATGGCTGCATTGCTGATAGAAAAACTCTGTGTCTGAGCCTGATAAGGTATACCTCTTGTCCATTCTTCTATCAACAGGAGGTACAGAATTAGGAGACTTTAACATTTTTTATGTCTGTTTCCCAAATGATTTGTGTAGGGGAATAGACAACCTCCTGGACTCTGGGATGTCCATCATTTCAACAAAATCAGGTTCCTCCTGATCCTCTGTAGCCTCCTCCATAGGGAGCTGGAGAGTTTCAGCCACTTTCCTGTAGAACAGATAGGGGGGAGGGGGACTCAGAGAGCCTAGGAGGGGAAACACCAGAAGGTCTGTCTGGGGAGATGTCCGGTTCAATGGGCACATCCAGACTTTCTGCTCCATCATACTCATCATCTTGCTCATAATCCCCCTCCTCCTCAAATTCCGGTTCATAAAAATCTTCAGAGGCATAATCCTGAACCGGAGGAACGGACCAAACTGAACCCCTAGCTAATGGAGCCGGATCGGACGGAACCGGGCGAAGCGATTCAACAATCCTAATCGCTCGGGCAATCTCATCAGCGGTCGGAACATGAACCTCTGGATCCGAACTGGCTGATTTTTCTTTACGCTTCCTTTCAGAGGAACCCATCCCTCAGGATCAGCTCTCCTCTTGCCCGAAGAAGATCGCTCTGGTCAGAGGGCACTCCTTCTGGTTCGGTCGGAACCGAACCGGCTGGCCATCCGGTCAGCGGACTTCTCGGCCTTCTTTTCCCTAAGTTTACCTAATCTTTTCTCCAGGGTAGACTTAGGGAAGTTTTTACAAATTTGGCAGTCTGTATCGAGGTGGTCAAACCCCAGACAATAAACACAGGTGGTGTGGGGATCAGCCTTAGAAAAGACCTCCCCACACTCACTGCAGTGTTGAAACCCAGTGGGCCAGTTTTTGTCTTGGGTTTCTCAGACACTGGCCATCCTAACCAAACTTCCCTTTTTTGGCAACATGAGCAAGACTCCCTTATCGGTTTCTAACCATGTTACGGGTATTGGAAAAAAACGTTAAAAACACATTTTTTTTTAAAACCGATAAGGGCCGGTAACCACACACTAAAGAAAAACACAACAGTTCAATATATTGGATCGGTTCAGTCGAACCGATCGAAAATATAAGTTTTACAATTTCCTCAAATAAACAGAGAAACTATCTAAAGTACTCACTGTACCGCAGACAGAGCCTGAACCGACAAAGCTGAAATAAATTCGGAATGAAACCAACAACTTTAACCAACTTTGAACCGAGCAGAAGGAGAAATCTCCGGAGCGACTGTTCAGTGAGGTGGAGTAAAGAATCTGTCGGTTGGGTTTCAAAGTGCTGCAGACAGAGACCTCAACCGAGCTCGAGCTCAACGTTCTATGCACTGCATAGAAAATTAACCTTCTACTCTCCAGGGCAGTTCAAAGGCTGGAGCTAACTGCAGATTGTCAGAATACATCAAGACTTCATGTTGTTTGAATCACAAGACTGTGAGAGTGATCAGTTCCTAGGTCTCACGAGAATATTTGGTTGCACAACCAGACAGACAAAAGAAAGAAAAGGTGAGGATAGAACAGATTCTTGCATTTAACTCTTTCTGCATAACAAATGAGACAGGGCTTTATCCAGTCGTGTCACATTGCAGATAAACAGTCTTTGCATTAGACAGTCTTTCATAAATGCAGATATTTCTTTAAAATGTACACAAGACCAAATCACTTGTTTTAGGATATAGATACTTTCAAACCCATCACATATGGAAAAGTGCAAGCCAGAACCCTTTCTAAACCAAATACAATTAGAATTTGATAACTGGGGAATTCCAGTGATGTCAGGAAGCTATTGGTGGCCTTAGTTTGATCGGTCCTCTTCCCTTAAAAAATAAATCCTGCAAAGTTATTTACTGAAACACTACAACTTGTAGCCCAGTGGTTTTGCAGAAGGAAAGGGGAGACCATCTAACCAGGTCCTAGAGTCTGAATCAGGAAAAACAGGTAGATGGTGATGGATCTTTATATGATACCACTGATAGCAGCAGAAGTGCTTCTCTGATGAGCATGGCGGGAACCCAGTATGATATAGATGCTGAAGCAGAACACCTTTCTCGCTCTCGTTTTGAAACTCTTCTGGTGGAACTAAAAGACTTTCGAGCTGAAACTTGGGCTGAATTTCAGACCCAAAATAAACAACTGCAGCAGCTCAAAAAATAAATGGGGCTGTAGAGGAACACATTGCCCTAGCCGAAAATGGTACCCTGCAGCTCCATAGAGCAGTCACTTACCTTTCCAAGCAGGTTGACAAGCTACAAGAAAAATGCCAGGATCTAGAAGAAAGATTGAGGAGGGACAATCTCAGAATGTATGGACTACCAGAGGATGTGGAGACCAGCCACCTTGCTGACTTCCTCAAGGATTTACTCTGGGATATATTTATCGCTTCTGCCCACTATGACCTTCCGAATCGAGTGAGTGCACAGGGCCCTGATGCCGAAGCCTATGAACTCAAATAGTAGACCCGGCTCTATCATTATGAAATTTAGTCCCTTTAAAGATAAAGAAACTATTCTCTGACTGGCGTGGCAGAAAAAAGATATAATTTACAATACGGCAAAGATAACTTTTGACTGGGATTAACCCCCCCCCCCAGGTCCTTAAGAAGCACCAGACTTACTTCGGTATCCTACAAGTATTGCAGGAACACAAGATTCATGCTCAGTTACAGGTAGAGACATACAGGTGGAACCGTGTCCTAGAGACCAAATGGGTGCATGCCAGGAAAACGAACAGAAAAAATACATGGGGCAGCACTCAAAGCAGCTTATAAATTAAACGTTAAAGAAATAGAGTTCAAACATCCAGTGTAGTTAAGTAATGACCGAACTCAACATCACTAACCCCAGTGTTTCGAGTCTATCCATGACTCTTCCTCAGGGGGGTGTGGCTATGGTGCACTGTCACTTAATTTATTGCCAGAATTTAAAGTAACATATCATTTTACAAAACAACATGCACCACAACACTCTGATGCAGGCACTCACTTAATCAATAATATATTAAACTGATGCACCCTCAATTTAATTGAACATATTGGGCCCGATTCTAGAAGGATGACGCAAGTTGCCACCGAACACAACTTGCGCCACCCTCAACTGCGACAATATTTCCTGCCCCTATTCTAGAGAGGACAGGGTTTCATAATAGAATCCTGCAATTTGCGACATGCGGCCAGATACGCCAAACTGTGGGCGACCTGGCGAGCATGTCGCAAACCGCACCACAGTTTGCAACTACCCACCTGCCCAGCTTGCCACAAGAGGTGCCCCACAGGGCTGCCCACCCCTGCCCCCAAACCCACATCATCTGCCCTGCAGCATCCCATTCCCACAGCCCCGATGTGCTGCATGAAACCCATAGAGTCCCCATCCCCTGAAACACCCGTTGACACAAGCCCCGCCGTCCCATACCCCAACTCCCAAAACACCCGTTGGTAGAAGCCCCACAGGGTGGCGCTGCCATCCCCCAACCCGTGCCCCGAACCCCAAGTCATCAGATGCAAATGTGGCAATTACCCTTCCCTGGTAATCTAGTGGTCCCCCACCATGGCCAGCCGCCAACTGAGTTCTGTATGAGCGCTACTGGAAAGACGCACTCAAAAATGTATTTCTGAGTGTGTCTTTCCAGTAGCGCTCATACAGAACTCAGTCAGCAGCTGGCCGTGGAGGTAGTGAGCTGTGCCAGCCGCGGCTGGGGACAGTGGGGGTGCTGGGTGGGCTGGCACAGCTGGGTGGGGGGCAGGGGCTGCTAGACTACCAGGAAGGGTAGTTGCCATATTTAGCGTCCAGTGACTTGGGGAGTAGGCTGGGGCGGGGGATGGCAGTGCGGTAGTTCTACCAATGGGTGTTTTGGGGGCTGGGGTATGGGTAGCCCTGCAGGTGCTTGCCAATGGGTGTTTCGGGGGATGGGGGATGAGTAGCCTCGAGTGCTTGTCCAACAGGTGTTTCAGGGGATAGGGTATGGTAGCCCTCAGGGCTTGTCCCAACAGGTGTTTCAGGGGGATGGGGGTATGGGTAGCCCTGCGGGGCCCCACTGGGGTATGCTGGCATGGGGGTGGACAAGGTGGCATGACTGCAGGTGGGTCTACAGGACCCCTGGGGGTATCCGTAAGTTACAGCAGCTAAATGCTGGTGTAACTTACATTGCCGGTTCTCCTCTGGGGGTTCTTGTAGAATCCCAACATTGGGGACTTTGTTGCTGCCCTTCTGGAATAGGGTGCAACTGCTGCCGTAAACCCCCTAGTGCCACGTCGCAGGGACTTTATGGCGCAACTGCTTGCGTAACTGCTGTTCGGCACAAGTGGCCTGTGACATGTCGCAGACCACTTTGTAGAATCACGCATGTCACAACTGCTGGCGTAAGTTGCTACATGCGCCATTTTACTTGCCACAACTGCTGTTACGCCTGGCATAACTCTTCTAGAATCTGGCCCCTAGACTGTAGTCACATAAGTATCCAGATATAAAAATATTTCAATGTTTCAAATATTTCATTGTAATACATAGATAGAAAAAATCATTCAAAAAAATGGTAAACAGCAGAACCTTAAATACAATTCAAAGCTATGAAAAACCTATTAGTTTTATTTAATTCAAGTTATCGAGAGAGCAGGGGACACACAACGAGAAGGTGAATTTGTATAAAGGCAATACAGGGGTGACTGCCCAGGGAATGGGGGAGGGCGGACAGGAGAAAGAACCACATAAATGTACAAAAATCCTTGAAAATCAATTAGTTATACCAAATAAAATATACAGTCAGATGTCTTATATCTTCCATATTTATCATTCAAAAAACAAACAAGTCCTCTAGAGAAGGAGGGGGAGGGGCAAAGGGAGAGAAAAAGTCACTAAGACAGAAAACTAGGGGGGCGCTAATGAGCAGCTAGCTGATCGGATGCGAATTTCCGCGCTGCTCCCTCTTCACAGCTTTAAAAGTAAAAATAAAAGTTAAAAAGTGCCCGAGAGTACAGAGAACTTATACCCTGTGGTGTATGAATATAGGATGGATGATTATCTGACTTTGGGAGCCTCAAAAAGCCAGAGGACTGCAGCAAAAAGTGCAAAGAAAGGGGGAGATGGTGGTGGCCTGGTATCACTGTCAGCGGCGGAGGTTGCTGCTCTGGGGAGAGAAGTCATGGGCAGGTCATCGCAGCATTGGAGCCCCGTTTAATAAAACTAGAAGGGGAAGTTGGACTTAAAACTCCAGAAAATCTAAGAACAACAGGTGGTGCAGGTGGGCAGAATTTTGGAGATGGAGGAGAGAATCTCACATGTGGAGGATGAGCTGCTGGCGACTCCTGGGCAGGTTGTGGCCCTCCAAAAGGAACTGAATGACTTAAAAGAAGCCTTTGATTACCAAGAAAATTATCATAGGCATTTAAATCTGAGGTTGAGAGGCTTGCCAGAGGGTATGGAGGAGGAGGAGAGTGCGGATTTTTGTGCGGGAGTGTTGCCTGGCTTGCTAGGCCTCCAGCCCGCGAAAGGGAAGTTTAAGCTCCAGAGGGCTCACAGGGCTGTGATGCCCAAGCCAACGAAAGAACAGCCGCCGAGGCAAATAATATTCAGGTTCCAGCACTTTCAAGACAGAGAGTTCATGCTGAAGGCTTTTAGAGAGAAGGGGAAGGTGGAATATGAGGGCCACCGCCTATATATGTCACAGGATTATTCGGCCCAGTTGCTGAAGAGAAGGAAATTGTTTAATAACTCCATGAAGCAACTACGTGACCTGAAGATCAAGACTTTCCTGGTGTATCCGGCCACTTTAAAAATAAAACATGAAGGGGCCACGTATTCCTTTTGGGAGGTGAAAAAAGCAGAGGAATTTGTGAAGAATCTGAGGAATAGCCCAGGAACTGAGCAAAGGAGTCGGGAACTCTGTCTAGAAATTTGAGCAATGGAGGAGAGACTTTATT
This sequence comes from Neoceratodus forsteri, assembly GCA_016271365.2. Lineage (NCBI taxonomy): Eukaryota > Metazoa > Chordata > Ceratodontiformes > Ceratodontidae > Neoceratodus > Neoceratodus forsteri. Next base: position 201,291,443 of record JADMNL010000025.1, read on the forward strand.
TGCAGCTATCGTTCATTTGTGTTATGATCTGCAGTATGGATGTTCAAGTTTGTGCCGGAGGGGAAAGAGTGATTACTGGCAAAGTTTATTTTGCAATCACTGTCCGTGGAAATGGACTGGGGCACTGTAAATTGATAAGACTGGCGGTCTGTCCTGATGGTGGTGGAGAGAACTGAAGGGCCCATACGTGAAGGCTGTTGGAAGAGCCATTGTGGGATGGGAGCCAACACCATGCGACAGAAATAACTGGATGTGAAGAGGAAGGCCCGAGATGTTCGAGAAGAGAGAGACTAACTGGAAAAGCGTATGGGTACAGGTAGGAGGGCGGGCAGGGAGAGGGGCTTGGCGCGTTGGTTTTTAAGTGCGGCCTAATCTCCCTGCTTGTCCTTTCTGGTAACCTCAAACATTTTCTTTTGGAGTACCCGTGTGGTGCAGGCAAAGGGGAGACCAATGTAGGCAGAGCATTAAAGGAAGGGAAGGGCTTCAAACTGGAAAAGAAGGGGGGCTGTATGGAGGACAGTAGTGGGGGGGAATGGTGATGAGAGCGGGGAAGGAAATGCTGGAGGTAACTGCAAGAAAGGGGGATAGTTAAAAGGGGGAAGTCACAGGGCAAGTGAAACAAAGTTAAACTGGCTGTGGAGGGAGAGCGTGGGAGTGTCTCTTTCAGTACCTGGGGATGAGGCAGACACTCGAGTCGGGGAGACTGATAGTGTCTAAGGGAAGGGGAGATATACAAGGGAAGGGGAGAGGGAAGGCAGGGGTATGTTTGGATGGGGGTTATCCCAAAGAGAGGAAGGAGGGGCGGGAGTGTGGGAAGGAAAAGATGGAACATGAGAGACAGGGGAAGTTGTGTAAGGAAGAGGGAGGAGTGAATCAGATTAGGGATAGAGGGGAAGAAGCAAGTAGTGAAAAGGTCAAGGGGAGAAGGAATGGTAGGGACTAGGGGGAGGTAGTGGATAAGGGAAGAAAGGGAGGTGGGGGAAATAGGTACAAAGTTATCTGTTTGAAATGTTGTTGAGATTGTTTGTTTTGACACTGATGTTTTTTTTGTGAACAAAGTGCAACCAATGAAATCAAGTATACGAGATTATCATGCTACTAATGGTAAATGTGAAGGTGAAAGGGAAAGAAATAACACATATCAATGTCTGTTAGCAAAAGTATTAATGTGATTACTTGGAATGTTCGTGGTATTATAACTCCAGTAAAGAGGTCTATGCTGTTGACAGCCCTCAAAAGAGGGGGAGCCCAAATAGCTCTATAACAGGAAACGCACCTAACAGAGGCAGAGCACGCCAAACTGGCCCGAGGGTGGGTGGGGAAGTGTTATGCGGCATCTGCCTCGGTGCATAAAAGAGGAGTAGTCATATTGATACATAAAAACCTGAATTTGGAGGTGCAGAGGGTAATTAGGGACACCAAGGGGGGGGAGATTTATTTTTATTTCGGGAGCCCTGGATGGGGAGCAGATCACCTTAGGATCGGTGTATGCCCCGGCAGTACATGATTTCCAATTCTATGCCTCTTTGCTGGATTTACTGGTTGGGAGCAATTCCTGGGGTTAATAATGGGGGGGATTTGAATTGGGCAATGGACTCGAAAATGGACCACTCTGAAGGGAAAGGGAGAATTTCAGGGGGGATGCAACAATGGCAAGAGGGAATGGCAGAGCTAGATTTGGTAGATGTGTGTCGAACAGCAAACCCAGGAGTGAGGGAGTATACTTTTTACTCAAACCCCCACAAAACATGGACGCGGATAGATTATATTTACGCCACGAGGGAATGGTATGCTCGGGTATGGGAGACATGACACAGGCCTATACATATTTTGGACCACGCAATGGTGGTAATGAAAGTACAAGGGAGGGAGAAACGGGGATCCCCCCCCTTATGGAAATTCCCCACATATATGGCTCAGAATGAGGAATTTAGGAAGCATCTGGAGGACAGCTGGGATTTGTTTATGGCAACAAATGATAAAGAGGGGGTCTAGAAAAATATACTCTGGGAAACGGGCAAGGTGTTTATGAGGGGAGCAATTACTGAATATGTATCTCGGATAAAGAGGAAATGGCGGGCACAAAGAAGTGAGCTGGAAAATAAATTAAAGGAGTTAGAAATGAGGGTGGCTCATGGAGAAACTGTATATGGTGTGGGAGGCTTTGAATGCATACCTAAGATCAGAAGCAGGGAGAGCTGGCTTATTTAATAGGAGATATGTATTTGAATGGGGAAATAAACCAGGGCCAATGGTGGTTAACCTTATGAAGGGAGGTAAGAGGATGAATAGAATTTTGGGGGTGAGAGATGATCAGGGTACCCTGCAGAGCAAGGATAAGGAAATACAGAAGGCCTTCCGGGGCTTCTTTCAACAATTGTATCAGGCAGGGGATATAGGAATGAAGGAAAAGATGCTAGAATTCCTAGGGAAGATAAAAGTTCTGAAAGCCACGCAGACACAGAGGGAAAAGTTAGGGAAACCAATAACGGAGGGGGAGATGATGCAAGCTATCCAAAAATTACAGAAGAGGAAAGCAAGTGGACCAGATGGGTATCCGGTAGAGTATTATAAACTGATGGGGGCCCGAACTGCGAGTGCTGTGTAAAGTGTTCCAACAGAATGAAGAGACGGAAGAGGTTAGCTTGCCAGATACGTGTTATGATGCTGTCATATGCCTCATACCAAAGGAGGGGAAGGATCCGCAACTATGTGCCTCGTATCGGTCGATATCACTGTTAAATTGTGATTTGAAGATATTGGCTAAAGTTCTGGTCTGCAGATTGGAGGAGATACTCCCGGGGGTGGTTCACCCGGACCAAACGGGGTTTATTAAAGGGAGACAGTCATATAATAATATAAGACGGCTGCTTAATATACTTTGGAGCGCAAACAGGGAAAAAGAAGATATAGGGATCCTTTCAATGGATGCGGAAAAAGCATTTGACAGGGTGGAATGGAACTACCTGTTTGAAATATTGGGGAGGTTTGATCTGGGTGAACCATTCCTGGGATGGGTAAAGGTGATGTACAGACAGCCTCAGGCACAGGTGGTGGTAAATGGCAGCAGGTCGGAGAGGTTTAATTTGGAGAGGCACGAGGCAGGGATGCCCGCTCTCCCCCTTATTGTTCGCACTCGCGATAGAACCTCTGGCTGTAGCACTCAGAGATTGCGGGAGCATACGGGGGTTGGGGGGAAGGAAGGGCACAACATAAATTGGCTCTATACGCGGACGACATGCTGTTGTTTATGAAGGACCCTAGGCAATCGGTTCCCCCACTTCTGTCGCTGGTAGAGGAGTTCGGGATATTCTCAGGTTACAAAATTAATCTGGGAAAGTCAGAAGTAATGTGGTTTAAGGGAGCTGGAGAAGAAGTAAGGCAATGGGGACTCAAGGTGGTGGGGACAAGTCTGACATATTTAGGGGTCCAGGTAGGCAGATCCTTGGGGACCCTATATAATTTAAACTACACCAAATTGATAAAGACTATTGAGATGGATCTAAGAAGGTGGATGCAATTACCCGTGTCTTGGCTGGGCAGAATCAATATAATAAAAATGAATGTGCTGCCCAGAATTTTGTACTTTCTACAAATGCTACATCTAGGATTGTCTAGGGAGGACATACACAGGTTGGAGAAGGCCTTCACTACCTTTATTTGGAAAGGAAAGTGCCCGAGGGTTAGTTTGGGGAGGCTAAAGGCAGATAGAGAGAAAGGGGGCTTAAATTTCCCGGATTTGGGAAATTATTTTTTGGCTATACAGCAAAGATACGTGGCGGATTGGGTACATAAACCCAAGGTTGCCAGCTGGGTCGAACTGGAACAGGGAATGGCCCAGAGTAAAATAACGACATATCTCCATAGTAAAGGGCTAAGAGTGTACAGGTTGGGGAAAGAAGTCAACCCCCTGGTAGTGCAGGTTCTGCTAGCCTGGAAGGCGTTAAGGAGGAAAGGTTGGACACAAGGAAAGGAGACACTATTAATGCCTGTGGCGGGTAATCCCTACTTCTTGCCAGGGCTGGAAGACATAGGATTTGGGAAAAGGGAGCGAAAAGGAATAAGGAGTCTGGGACACTTATTAGTGGGAGGGCGGTTCTGCTCATTACAGGAACTGCAGGAGGTGGTGAGAGGGATAGGTTTAGGTACTTGCAAAGAAGGGCATATATGGGAAGTCTGGGAAAGGAGAATAAAGGGATATATGAGGTGGACCCGGTGGAGGGAATGATCTATGCAGCTCAAAATCAAGAGAAAGGGTTTATAGGCTGGGCGGTGAAGAGAGGAAAGGTCATACTCCCTGATAGGACGCTAAGAACTAAAAAACTGTTGGTAAGGGACCTCGGCAGGGGCATAACGAATAAAAATTGGAAACTATTGCTCCCAATGCATTCTGGGATTATGGTATGCAATAAATATAAGGAGGCATATTTTAAATTTATTCATAGGGTGTACCACCCACCTGTGATTGTGCATAAGGCGCACCCTGAAGTATCACCTTTATGTGGAAGGTGTGGTTCAGGATGGGGGACATATATGCACTGTTTCTGGGAGTGCCCGATACTGCAGAAATATTGGAAGGATGTAGTGTCCAGAGTGGGAAAGATTGCTGGGAGGGAGTTGCCATTGGACCCTCTGGGATGTTTATTTGGGGTGGAAGATGGAGAAGAGGAGGAATGGACGTTATTACCTAGGTGGATCAGGGTACTATATGTTCTGGCTCGTCATGGGATCCAGAATACTTGGGTCTCACAAGTTGCACCGACAGTCAAAGGGTGGTGGAGGATGGCGCTGCAGACATTGGGGCTAGAGAGGCTAACCTACATGATGGGGGGAAGGGAGGAAGGATTCACAAGGCAATGGGCCCCTTTTTTGATTTCCTTGTCAGAGGAGGAGAGTTGGGTATTATGGGAAGGTTTCATAAGTTGAGATAGGGAAGGAGGGGGAGAGAGATGGCACTTAGAAAGTAGAAAGAAGGAGTAAAAGAAGGGGGGCAATGGAAGTGTTGAAAGAAGAATAAAAGGGGAAGGTAAAAAGGAATGAAGTAAAGGATGGAGGAAAAACAAGAATGAGAAAAAGATTGGATGTAAAAAGCATGAGTGATACTCGGACTTCCGGTGACGTCAGAGAGCTAATGGCAGCATAGACCCAGAGCTCCGTCTCCCTCCCGACTACAATCTGCTTACATCATCCACTTAGCGGGATGTCTTCGCCAGCAAAAGCCAAGAGAAACAGAGCAGGGAAGCTTCCAATGACTCCGATGCAGAAATTAAAAGAAATGATGGGAGAGGAAAGTAGATACGACCTACAAGAGAAAGATGCAACGAGCGGCCTGCAGTGCCCAGAGGCCTCCACTGAGGAACTTCCATCCAGTCTTAAAGAAGTCATACTACAGACAGCTCTCACAGTAGCCAAGATTGACCAAACTTTGAATGACTTCAAAACAGATCTTGCTAAGGTAGACCACAAAACAGAGCAACTTGGACTATGTGCCAACCAGTTAGTGGAACAGTCGGATCGTCAGGATCGCCTCCTGATTTACTTATTGGCCAGAGATCGTGAGCTCACCCATAAACTAGATGATCTAGAGGGAAGAAACAGACGACAGAACATCAGGCTTTACGGAATCCCGGAGGGGTCCGAGGATAAGTACCAAAACGTGGCTCAGTTTCTGCAAGAAATACTAAGGCAGACCCTCCAGATACCCCAGGAGATGGATTTGTCGATGGATCGAGCTCACAGGGCTTTGGCCCCCCGTCCAAAAAACTCAGACGCAAGGCCCCGCTCTATAATCGCGAAACTCACCAATTATTCAGTAAAGGAAGAAATCCTGAAGGCAGCCTGGAAGCAGGGAGTGCTGAAATATGAGGTCCACAGGATATACATAGATAACGATTACACAACCATTGTCCAAGAAGCCAGGAAATCAATCTGGCCGGTTATGTGGCAAATACGGGCCCGTAACATGAAGGCTCAGATCCTCTATCCCGCGCGACTTCAAATTTTTACAGAAAGGGGTCCGAAAGTCTTCCAAGACCTACTGTCTGCTACCCCGTTTTTGGAATCGCTGGGGATAACTGTACCACCGTTGATGAAAGAAAAGCTGGAAAGGGACCTTTCTTACCTCAGCCTGGTCGATAGTCCGGAAGAGCCCCACGTGACAGGGTGCTACCCAGGGATCCCAACGCGCGAGCTTGCGAGCAGACATCTCCTCATTGATTGTTCAGCTGGGTGACCCTGCGAAGCTGAACAAAAGAGCAGCTCACCTTCAAACGGAAGAAGAGCAACCTATGTCAGGTGAGGCGCCTGAGACCGCAGACGAGACATGAATTTGCAGAAGGAGGAACGATGGTGTTCCGGTTTAATTCATTCTGCACCAACACGCAGACTGGCTTCTGACACACGACTGGGACTCTCTCAGACATAATATTTGGTATCCTTTCTGGAGCCTTTTTCTTACCTGTACGGCGACCCTTGTTGAAGCCTCACCCCACATATGGCAGATGAGGAGGAGGCCATTGGCGATCCCTAGATCCGACGCGTACAGGCCTGATTGTTTTTGGCACAGGAGTTCAAGCAGATGAGCGCCGTTATCTTGCGATCAAGTATACCTCCCAGGAGTCCTCAGAAGGGACATCGAGACTGGCTCTGTCAAGAACTGAGGCTCAGTTATTAAACTGGTTAAAAGCAACCCAGGCCAAGCTAAGTAGACACTGAGACCCATAGATTTTTTTTTCTGAAATACTGCTCGGGGGGGGGGGAGTCAACCACGCTTCCTGAGTCACAGTCAGCGGGGCGCTTCTATATAGCAGCTTAACTTAGCTATTTAAGGCCAGAGTTGTGGTGACTCACGCCCCATGAGAGGCATATGCTGATAAGAACTGTACGATGGTGTGGGGGGGGTTATCATTTCATTTTATCACTTTCTCCTCTAACGGGATCGTTCACCCCATCATGGTTAGAAGGAGGGTTCATATAAATAACCCCATCTACTTGCCTGTTACTGTTCCTTTAAAAACTGTCAAAGGGATGATTTATTTGTATTAATATGGATGTTCCAAAACCCCGGGAGGGAGGCGGACTAAAGTTGAAGCATGCCACTCTCTGAATCTAGGGCAACCCTATTGGGGGACCCCCGGAAGAGGGATTCGCACTTCACACCCATGGAGTCCCCTCTTAAGCTGCGCTTGTGTGCTTGCTCTACGGCTGATGTACCACCGACAGCCTTCCCCAGGAAGTTGACTGACACCTTATTTGAGAAGGGTTTGTTCGGGCCTTAACAGGTCCACCTGCCCCAGTCTCTCCCATGTCCGGGCCCGCAATTGGGATAGCCCTGAGGACATGGCCCCAGGTCCCACCCAGGACCACATTTCTTTGTTAAACAGTTCTAAGTTGCTGTTGTTGTTCAAGTTATGCGGTTTTACACTTTTTGGTAAGGATAGAAATGTTAAATGTATAGAGGCAAACTGTTCTCCCCCAAGTTAGTAAGCAGAATCTTAGTAGCTGTATCAATGATTTGGCATAATATAAAAGTACTTTCCCATAATATTAATGGATGCTCCAGTCCAATCAAGAGAAAACAAACTCAGAAATATATTACCAGACAGAATTGTGAAGTAAACTTTCTACAAGAAACTCACTTGTCTCCCTCAGAGGCCGTAAAGTTGAAAACTAGGTCACACCCACAGGTTTTTTTTTCGTCCCTGGAGTCTGGCAGGAGGGGTGGCCATCTTGCTTCAGGCCCTTCCCTTTGAGTTGGAGGACACTGTGGTGGACAGTGGAGCAAGGTATATCATGCTGGTGGGAAGACTGCAGGACTCACGGTAACCCTGGTCAATGTGTATGCTCCCGGGCTCCTCTGCAGCATTTTGCCTCTCTGGTCGGATGGTGACCAGAAGATCCAGGGGTCTCCTAATTATGGGGGGACTGGAATCTGATTTGGGATAGAAGTCTTGATACCACCTCAGATTCTCGGAACCCAGACCAACACAGGGCATGGGCAGTCAAGCGTATCATGGGCCAGATGGGACTAGTGGATGTCTGGCGAGAAAGGTACCCCAGAGCGAAAGAATACACATGTTATTCACATAGATTTAAGGTGTATTCTCGTCTCGATACGTTTTTTTACCTTTAAAGACAGTGTCCCCGCCTTGCCCTCAATGTGGGTTGGTGTTTCCACCTTATCTGATCATAATCCAATATTTTTGGAAGTTGCTATCTCCCTGCCCAGAAAGACAACACATTGGAGACTGAATACGTCCCTACTCCAGGACAAGGGGGTAGTAGAAAAAATAAAACAGCACATAACAAGCACCCTAAATGAAAATGCCACACCAGGGATAACTTCACAAATTATTTGGGACACCTTAAAGACCACAGTTAGGGGGCAACTAATAAGTATAGCTTCCCGGAAAAAGAGAGATAGGTTGCTGCAGCAACAAAATCTTCATAAAAGACTAGGAGACCTGGAATCCCTCCAGAAAATAACATGGGAGAAACAAAGAGATTCTGAGCTCAAATCTCTGAGAGCAGAAATTCAAAAATTTCAGAGGGAAGAGATTGAGAGAAATCTTTTTTACCTCAAACAAAACTACTATGAGGGAGGACCCAGGGGTACTAAACTTCTGGCAGCCAGACTTAGGCAATTTAAAGCCAGAGCGGCAATAGCCAAAATAATTTCTCCAATCACGGGCCGACTAACTCACAAGATTGAACAGGTCGCGGAAGCCTTTGCCTCTTATTATCTTAAACTTACACCCCCAGGTGTCAGTTCCAGCCAGAACATATAAAATACCTTAAAGCCCTATCTCTCCCTACCCTTCCTCAAGAAAAAGCCAATCCTTAATTAAGCCCGATCACACTTCGAAATTCTAAAAACTATAAAGGCCTTAAAGGAGGAAATGCCCTGGGCCGGATGGTTTTGGGGCAGAATTTTACAAAACTTTTGCCACAGAAATAACCCCGATACTGAGGGACATGTTTTCGGAGGTCTGGCAAGAGGCTAACCCAATCACCCCTTCCTGGCAGTTTGCTACGATCTCACTGATACCAAAAGAGAATAAGGACCCAACTAAATGTGAATCTTATCGCCCGATTTCACTACTAAATTCGGACTATAAGATCCTCACCCCGATCCTCGCATCTAGGCTGAACCTTATACTACCAGAGTTAATTAACCCAGATCAATCAGGATTTGTCCCAGGCCGACAGGCCCCAGACAGTGTTAGATCAGCCATCAATATAATAGATGCGGTCCACCGCTCACGTCTCCCAGCCTGTCTGATGAGTTTGGATGCTGAAAAAGCTTTCGATAAAGTCTCCTGGCCATTCCTGTTTTTGGTCTTAGAGCAAATGGGCTTCCCCGCAGATGTTTATTGACTGTATTAAGTCATTATACTCTGGTCCCCAAGCTCGTCCAGAGTAAATGGAGGACTTTCTAAAGGTTTAGTCTAAATAGAGGCACCGCCAGGCTACTCTCTGTCCCCTCTGCTGTTCGCCATTTACATAGAGCCACTAGCTGAGGCAGTGCGTACTGCCCCAGGGATACGGGGCATTGAGATAGGGGGGCAACAACGGAAGATATCGTTATACGCTGATGATGTTCTCTGCTTGTCCCAGCCTGAGACCTCGATCCCCGAAACATGGTCAATTTTATCTGAATTTGGGAGACACTCTGGGTATACCTTAAACAAAGCCAAAACAGAAGTCTTGTCTCTCTATTATACACCCTCCCAGAGAACCGTCGAGTTTTTGCCACTGAACTGGTCAGCTACTAAGATGTCATATCTTGGGGTCTGGCTGACCAAACACAATTCTCAGCTTTTTGAAGCAAACTATGCCCCTCTTTTCAACTGAGTTAAAAGGGACCTAGATAGGTGGTCACTAATAAACTTCTCATTACACTCCAGAATTGAAACTATAGCTATGAATATTTTGCCCAGATACTTATACTTGTTTCAGTGCCTCCCCACTTACATCCCTAAAACACAATTCCTTGCCTGGCAAAAAATAATTATGAAGTTTATCTGGAACAATAGGAAGCCCAGAGTAAACGCTCATATACTCCACCTGAGCAGGCCAAAGGGAGGCAGAGCTCTCCCAGACCTTGAGGATTATTATCTAGCGACACAAATCAGAAGGGCCCTGCTGTGGTCCACTCCCACCTATAGTTCCAATTGGAAGGAAATGGAAGGGGCAGAGGAAGAAGAAGGAGGACTTCCACTAGGAGTGCGTACCATTCAGACATGGGCATCTGGGAATCTCCCTCCCCCCTACTTAACCTCTGTGAGGGACGCTCTAAGGGCAACACATAGGGCCTGGCGGAAATATAAGATAAAAGCTTTCCTTTGGCCCCTGTACAGACCCTCATGGGACGTTGCTTTCGCTCCATCCCGATTGGACCATACTTTTAGAGCGTGGGAAAGAATAGGTCTAATCTTTGTAAAACAATTCATGTCTGGGGAGGAGATCATGGACTTCATGACTCTTAAGAATAACTTTGGTCTGCGTAATTCAGATCATTACCGCTACCTACAAGTCAGGGATTATATCTATCATTGTAGTAGGGCAAACCCTCAAACAGAAAGGACGGCTCCCTTTGTGGAGAGCCTTTATACAATATTGTCTTCACAGAAGACCACAGGCCTCATTTCTGTATTATACAGAGCCCTTATGGGCCTAAGGAGAGACTATCTGGAAAAAATTAAGTGCAGATGGAGAGAGGAGGGGGAAATTGGCCCTAGAGTAATTAACTGGGAAACAGTATTCAAATTAGCATCTAAAACTACCTGCTCTCCCTTCTGGCAGGAGTATAGTTGGAAAGTGAAGATACGCTTTCCTCTCTCCTCTCTCGCTGCGCGGAGGAACAGATAGGGATTCCTCCTGCTGGAGAATGTCTTGGGGAATTGGTGAGGCTAGCTATCTTCATATCTTGTGGCTGTGCCCACGCTGGATCCCTTTGGAGGGGCGTCTCTCAGGCTCTCACTAAGATTTTTGGGCTTGTTGTTCCTCTGGAGTGGCCTACTCATTCTGGGGAGCCTCCCAAGGTTTGTCGGAGTAGACTCATTATATCTTTGGTCCCTCCTCCTGGCGGCAGCCCATAAATCTATCACTAAAAAGTGGCTGAGACACGATACTCCTACCATGGATGCATGGATTCAGATTGTCAGGGAATCGCAGAAATGGAAGAGCTAACGTTTAAGACAAATCACAGATTAACTCTGTTTATCCGGAGGTGGACTAGATGGGTGCTCTCATGGGACACAATCGCTGTCTAGTACTTGGCTCCTGGAAATTTCGCTCCGGAGGTGGATCTTGAACGGGCCATAGCGGTGGAGGGGTTGGCTGTTGGGGAGGTTCCCTCTACTGAGAGTGGGAGGGGTGCCATGGGGGTTTCATTGGTACCGGACTGGAGACTTGCGTCCATTAGACCTAGTTCTTACATAAGAAAGATTATATTACAAGGGGAATGTGAAGACTATATGCATTGTATGGCTATCCTGTATTATTATATAGAACCTGTCTGGTATATTTGTATTAATTGTACCCGCTGGTTGTTAATAAACTTAAATTAAAAAAAAAAAAAGCATGAGTATACTGGTTGCACTTTCACTCTAAGTTAATTTAATTTAACCTAATTTAATTTAAGTAAGTTCAACTGGAATGGAATATAGTTGGTAATGAAGCGTAATGGTTGATTACTATAATGTATGATATTGGTAGTAGAATGAATAAGTTGCGTATTTGATTGTCTGTTGAAGTTTGTTGAAAAGCAAATAAAAATATACAAAAAAAAAGGACAGAAAACTGCATTATAGAAAGGTGTAATGTTTAGCTGTCATTTAACCCAGCTGGTATAAGTGCCATTAATGTGCAGATCCACCTTGATTCACATTATAGTAATTTGTTTACTCTATTTCCACCTCATGGGTTTGCCTTCACGTGGTCAATGCCCATGAACTCAATATCTCCTACATTCCTGTTGTGAAATTTAGAAAAATGGACCTCAGTGGGGGTGTTGGGTTCAATTCTGGCTATTGGTCTTGTGTGTTCCTGCATCTGTTCTTTTAAACTTTGTTTTGTCCACCCTACTTAACTCAAAGGGCAAGTACATTTGACAACATATATCGCAAATGTCGCTGGACAATTTATAAACTGGAGTATCTTTACCTCCTTGTTTATTATCAGATGTTAAAAAGTGTCACCTTGGATGCAGAAATAACACACATTGCAATGACCTCAGCGGAAACAGCCCACGGGTTTGGGAGGCATCCAGACTGTGTGTGTGTGTGTGTGTGTGTGTTGCGGTTGTTTGTTTTTCATACAAACTGTTGGTATTAGATCCCCCAGATTTTTCATCTTCTGTAAGTAATCCTAGGTCTATCCCCAATAACATTGTTTAAACCTGGATCTCCAGTGCTGGCCCGGTGGCACTGAGGGTTGAGGCGCTGGATGCCACACCTCGCACCATGCCGGAGACCCGGGTTCGGAAGCGAGCTCGGATCATTGGGGTTTGGCTGGGGGAGACAGGCTGGAGCATCTGGGGACAGCTCGCCTTCTCCTGGGGAAGGGGGAACTTCCATACCGACAAGCGGCGACCCCTGGCAGAGGCTGGGGGAAGCGATGGCAAGCTGGAGTCTCAGGGGCATGATTGGTTGAAGGCGTAGGCCGGCAGCCAATCAGCCTTGGAGGCTGCTCCTTCACGGAAGGAGGGGGGACATTGCGGATGCCAGAAGATGCCTTGACGCTCAGGCAGGTAGCGTTCTATGAGGAACATGAGGAAAAAAAACCTTGGAGCCAGGATGACTGAGCCGAGCCGGGTCCCAGCCTGCCTGCGACCCAGGACCCTGACAAGATTTCAAGATTCGGGGGTTGCCCGACCCTGACCCTGCCCCTGCCCGGGGGCTTTCCGTGGCTCGATGGAGGGACCAGAGGGTACAGGTAGGTGCTGGAAGGGGCAGGCTTCATGGGTGCTCCAGACGGGATGGCTCTGTGGGGCAGTGGGAGGAAAAATAGAAATTTCAAAAAAAACAAAAAACATGCCAGTGTTCTGTCACCATTTTGGACACCATTGTGCTACTCGGTTAAATTCAGTGACAAAGGTAACTGATTGTTCTACATTTTTATATTTATGTTTAGGGCTTAAGAGGTCCCTTCTGTTTAGTTTTTTTGCCTTGTTGCATGCTGAATCTAGGACTTCTGCTGAATAACCTCATTTGAGAAAGCTATCTCTTAGTTCTTCAGCCTATTTTTCAAAATCTAATATGTTACAACAATTTCTTCTAATACAGAGAGATTGTCCGTACGGGACACCTTCTATCATGTGACGTGGGTGCGCACTTGTTGCATGTAGCAGTGTGTGACCTGAGAGAGGTTTCCGATAAGTAGTGGAAATGATGCCCTGCCCATCTAATCCCTCCAGACTCAGATCTAAAAAAGTTATAGATGACACATGTGCAGAAAAGGTGAACTTTAAACCCACATCATTTGTGTTTACAAAATCAACAAAAAGAGATGCCAATGCCACATCACCCTTCCAAATTCTGTCTGACAGTATAGCCTAGAGGTTAGAGTAACACGCTGTGAATGAACTTGGTACATCCAGCAGACCTGGGTTTGATTCCCACAACCTCCACATGCATATTGTGTGACTCTGAGATAGTCACTTAACCATCCAGTGCTCCTGGGTCACCCCTGTAAACAGCCGCTTGTGCCTAGTGGGTCTTACCCGGTTACCATAGAATAAAAAAATATATATATTACAAGCAAATCATCTATATATCTGCCCCAAAAAGTAATGTGGGGGAGAAATGAGTTCCTGTTGTTATTGAACACCATAATGTCCTCCCACCGTGCCAAAAAAGATTGATATAAGAGGGTGCCATGGTGGTACCTCTTGTTTGTAAGTAATGTTTATTGTCAAAAATAAAGTCGTTGCTGGTCAGAGATAGATGAATTCCTTAGGAAAATAGCTTGCTATACAGTTCTGGTTTAGATGGTCCCGTTCCCAATGCCCTGTATATTTTTTTCCCCATCCCAACTGGTCCTCCTTCTTACTGGTCCTCCCAGCCCCGTCGCCCTGGCTTCTCCCAGGATTTACCTCTCCCTATATCTCCCACAGCTTGCCCTCCATGGCATGGAAGTGGGGAATCCCTCAACCTGCCTGACCGGTTCCAGATTCTGGAGGTGCCTGAGTCACTGGGTGCGGGGCATGTAGAGGCTGGTGGTCATTGTGCACAACCGTGGTTTTTCCTGCTTTCATCTCCTAGGAAATGTAATGTGTGCTGATGTCAAGGCATGCATGCCGATGACTGCCACATCTCTGCAGTACCGTAGTTCGGGATGTGTCTTCCCCTTGCCTCCATCAGGGTCATTTTAAGCTTCAGCTCACCCCAGGGAGGAGGCACTCTGCTCACTTCCCCCTGGCTGGCCCACTGACAACCTGGGCTTGTTCCCAAACCTGGGTTGCCAGTGTCATGGGCAGTAGCACTACCACTGCCCCAACAGGCTGGCACCTGCTTTCTCTTCTGCAGAGCATTTGGCACAAAGTCATGTTCGAAATATAGTCTGCAGTCTCCAAATGTGATTTCCTGTTTAGCCCAAGCTTTGTGCAGAATGTCTGTTTTAGTTCTGTAGTCTAAAAATGCAAGGACTATCAACCTGCAGCGAGCCATCAGGTCTTTGGACAGCACAGATAGAACTTGATGGGCTCTGATGATATTAAGGTCGTAGTCAGGCCCCAAGTTCAGCAGTTCCCAAATAAAGCTGTCTGTGAATTGCATCATACCTCCCATCTTTGTTTCACAGACTCCATGTAATTTTATATGGATCCACTTGCTGTGGTTTTTAAGATCCTCCGGTTTAAGCTCAAACTCCTTTTTTTTGGTGTAACTAGAGGAGGGCCTCTGAACGTAAATCAGTTATGGAGGCATACTCTGTTAAGTGGGCCTCCATCGTAGTGGTTCATTTCTCCACCATGCGGAGGTCCCACTGGTTGTCAGCTGCCATGGTTTCTAGCCTCCTGAGCATCTCACCAGTATTCTTGTCCTCAGCACACAATTTGTGAGAGGTGATGGTGCAATTTTCCTGTCCTTCCTTCCTTTTACTGTCTGTATGTTCTGGCATGGGCGTCCTGAAAGATGAGCAGCTCCAGCTGTGGCTCCGCTCCTCTGCTTTCAACATCACTAGTCTCGCCACTGGTATGAACTTTAATTCTTTTAAATCTTTGAGCTGTTGTCATTTGGCCATTCCTCTCTGCAATGTCAACTTAAGTAAGTACCATTTTAATGTTAATTAAAGGTAGGATTAAGTTAGATTAGATTGTGGCTATACAGAGCTCTGAGGCTAGGCAGTGGCCATCACCATAATGTCACCAGAAGTCCCAACTTATACTTCACAATGCATTCACGTTCGCCGGCCCAGTGTTGATTACCTCACGCTCCGCCAGTGACCTGGGTTCGGGAACTACCTCGGGTCATCGGGGTGCCAGCATTGGGGGTGGGAGAAGTGGGATTTAGCAAGCCATCAGGCTGCTCTCCTTTCCCGGGGGTGGTGGGTTGTCACCCTTCCCGTGGTCACGTTCCCACCAGGTGGAGGTCCAGTGGGGTAACGCAGGTGGGTGGGGGTGGCAGTACGGGTGGGCAGAAGGGGCTGAGCTGGCTTGTGGTGTGTGTACATGCTTCCACGTGCATGCACAGACATGTGCCGGGGCCCCAGGGGGGGAATATGGGGAGAAAACCAGAAAAGCATATAAAAACCCATATTAGAAAAAACAAAAATTGCAGTCACGTTCTACTATAGAACTTTAGAAACATAACATAGAAACATAGAATTTGATGGCAGATAAGGACCGCTTGGCCCACCCAGTCTGCCCATTTCCCTACCTAATGGATAAGCTGCAGATCCTAGTTAACCAGCAGCCTACTTCTTCCTACCCCCACCCCCTAGAATTGCCTTATGACTGTCCCATGCATGCTTGAATTCCACCACTGTTTTTGACTCCACAACCTCCTCCAGAAGGCTGTTCCATGCATCCACAACCCTCTGTGAAAAATACTTTAAATTACCTCTGAGCTGCCCCCCATCTTCAAATTGTGCCCCCTTGTTCTTGCACACCTCTTTTTTTGAAAGATGCTACCCTCTTGGACTTTGTTGATTCCCTTGAGGTACTTGAAAGTTTCTATCATGTCCCCCCTCTCCCTCCTTTCCTCGAGGCTATACATATTAAGCTCCTTAAGTCTCTCTTCATATGTCTTCTGGTGCAGACCCTGCACCATTTTAGTTGCCCTCCTCTGGACAGCTTCCATCCTGTCTATGTCTTTGTGGAGATTGGGTCTCCAGAACTGCACGCAGTACTCCAGATGGGGTCTGACCAGCTGTCTGTACAGAGGGATAATAACTTCCAGTTTTCTACTGGTGATGCCTCTCCCTATGCATCCCAGTATCCCCCACCCTCCTTGCTGCCCTCTCACATTGCTTGCCCACCTTTAGGTCATCTGATATGACTACCCCCAGGTCCCTTTCCATTTTTGTTGTTGTTAGTATCTCACCCCCCATTGTGTACTCTTCCCCTGGGTTTTTGTTTCCCAAGTGCATTACCTTGCACTTCTTAGCATTGAATCTAAGCTGCCATACATTTGACCATTCCTCTAACCTTGCCAAGTCCCTTCTCATCCTTTCCACCCCACCTTGTACATCAACTCTGTTGCAGATCTTTGTGTCATCTGCAAAGAGACATACTTTTCCTTCCAGTCCCTCTGCAACGTCACTTATTAAGACATTGAAGATGACCAGTCCTAATACTAAACCCTGCGGTACCCCACTAGTAACCCCCCTTTCTTCAGAGTGGACTCCATTTACTTTGTGGTCCAAGTGGACATAAACTACATCAGAGCATCCGAAAATGGTACTAAAGAGTTGTGTATAAATCAGAAACACACACTGAGTTTACTAAAAGGCCAGTAAAGACTGAACAATAACAGAAGGTGACTTAATATATAAAAGCAGCTTCTACAGCAAAAAAAATGACTCACAGGTTCAATGCATTTCTCCTTTAAATAGACAAGAATCCTTTAAATAGACAAGAATCTGCCAAACTCTTCTTCGGGTTCAACAAGACAGAGATAAACAGAGAAGCACAAAGTACAGAACCTCAGGTTAATACAGCAGGTTAATCGAGCAGACTTGATAGACCGTGAGGCCTGTTTCTGCTGGCAAGTTTTGTATGTTCGTATGTTTATATATTAACAATCTAGCTTGCCATATAAAATGTTACCACTAGGGGGTAGAAATGTACTATAAAAAACATGTAATGTATCAAAGTAATGCAACTAGAAAAATACCATTAGCATTTTATTCTGAACCAGATGGAACTATGCCTTGCTAAAAAGAAATAAAAAAACTACGCTCAAATACTAACATCGGTAGTGTAACTATTGAAGCCTGTTTGGATTGTGTTGAGATTTGGCCCCCTTTGTCAAGTTGTGGCATTTTTAGAATTTTTAGAGACAATTAGTTAAATCCGGATTTGACTTTTTTTTTAATCTGGTCCAGCAGTGCAAGCAAAGGGGATTTTGTGCTTGTTAAGGATGGGGAGTAAGTCCACCCAGGTGCTCTGCTGGCTAACTAGACACCAGAATGGAGTGGTTACCTTGGTGGGTATAGGACTGCAGACCACTGAAGGAGGTGTATGAGCCCCAACCACAGGGTGAGAAACAAAGAACTGAAAAAAAAATATTTTTTTTTGCCCCAGACAATGATATTGTGCTGAGTTCCTCACCTCCACTCTCCAGACCAAGCATGTATCAGTAAACAAATCCTCTCAGTAGTGACAGAGAGGCCTGCCGTGGTGGCAGTGAAATGCTGGGTGGTTTAAGGGATGCAGATAGTTATCCCACAGAGAAATCTGAGGTACTTGATGGTAGAAGCACGGTAGGAGGGGCCACACAGCTTGGTTGGGGGCCAAGAAAAATACAGAAGTGACAAAAATTGAAAAAGAGGAGGGTGCAGAGTCAGAGGCCATACTTGCAGCAGCAAGAAAACTAAGCTCCTGGGCCCTTCCATCTAAAAACATCTTAAAAATCAGCTAAAGATAAACCAGCCCCATAGTTTTGACAATTTAAGTGGATTCTGCACAATTATCGACAAACTCTGGTAAAATCCGACCGTGGACAGAACTTCCAAAACCACAACAGCAGGAAATGGTACAAGACTGTGTGGTGACCACTCACGGCCATAGATCTCCAAAGCAAATTGGCTGGCAGTACAGCCTAGAAGTTTGAGTACTGAGCTGTGAATGAATTTGGTACATCTGGCAGACCTGGGTTTGATTCCCACAACCTCCACTTGCATACTGTGTGACTCTGAGCAAGTCACTTAACCAACCCAGTGATTCCGGATCGCCCCTGAAAACAGGCACCTGTACCTAGTGGGCCTTACCCGGTTACCAAAAGAATAAAATAAAAAAATTAATTCGCTGCCAGCTTCGGTAGGGCGAACTGACAATGAACCTTCCAGCACAGCTCTCCTTAAAATGACCAGGCTTTGGATTGTGAAATGTAAGACTTTCATTCTAAGATGGCTAATTGGAGTAAAGATGGAGGTGGCCCAGACAAACTCTAAGTTGGCAGTCAGAATGGTGGAATGGACACCCACAGCATCAATATAAAGGGAGAGCCGAGAGCAGCCACTGTGTCTGAATGGCCATTTAACTTCAATATTGAAATATACCTGTCTCACCCATATAGCTTGAGAAGAAAAAGGGTGCACCAAACTGCTGTGATTGTTTGCAAGGGCTCCTGGCAAGCACAATATTCCATCAAATATCTCTTGACATAGGAATGCCCTGGTACATGTCCACCCCATTAGGTGAAGTTACTCAGGTTGGCAAAGAGTGAAAGGGAGTTACATATATAGAAACAATGTTTTGTGGAAGAGTTCCTTTATCAGGGTGAGCATTTGGCGTTGTGTACATTTTTTACTTGTCTTTCAAGGTGTAAATTTTTTAATTTTTATGTGTATCTGAACCTTCCATCGGACTCAAATTCTTTTTTTTTTCTCTCATTTTCTCTTTTTGGGTCTAACTCCCTCTTGTTCTCGGACCTATCCATCCGCCATCCCCATGCCCAGGCTTACCCCCCTGGGCGGGGCTGCTGAGGGTGCTTCCCACTTCAATGGACATAAGTGGGCAGAAGCCCAGATTAACCCCACAGGCCAGAGCCCACCAGTGGGATTTTGTGCGCCTGCCCCCCAATATACCAGTGCCAGGTGCCACAGTGCCCCCAGCCTCTGCCAGGGGTCCGTCAAGCACTGGACACTCCACCCCTCCCTCCCCCTGAAGAAGGAGAGCAGCCCCCTGGACAATCAATCCTTCTCCCTCCGGCCGGTCCTCCAACTCCTGGGTCCATTCCTGAATCCAGGTCATTGGCGTCTCAAGCAGAAATCTAACCGCTGCGCCGGCGGGCTGGCTATCAGACTCAAATTCACGTCATGTTTATTTTCTTTTTATTTATTATTTTGCTTTTAGGTTTTCTTTGTAATTGGACTTCTTTACCTAGGGCATCTACAAAACATGTACAAACCCACAACTACTACTTTTTTCCCTTCCCCCTCTGCTGGAGGCCCCCATCGGCCCTTCAGGGATCCACCAACCCCATCACCCGCCATCCCTGGGACTTACCTTCGAGGATGGAGTGCTCCACAGGTTGCTTCCTGTGATGGTCCATCAAGAGGTTCCCCAAGCCCCTCTTCCAGTGCTATGGTCAGATCCGTTGCCAGGACCCAGTAGGCGGTGTGAGGTCTGTGGGGTTCCGCAGGATGACATCCTGCAGCTAGCAGTGTTTTCCATTGTTCTTTCTACAATGACCCACAGATGCTTCGCAGAGACAGCAGTTTGATGTGTGCATGTCAAAGGATGTGCTTACATCTCCCACCAGGGAGCATCCCCCACCTGGAACTGCTGTCTGGCTGCACCACCACCTGTGGTCACCTAGGAGGCAGTGTTATGGCAGCATAGTCTGCCCTCCTCCCTCCCAGAGGAAGAGAGCATCCACTGGGATGCTCGCTCTCTCTCCCCCAGCCAACCCCTGAGTGGTCCAGGATCATTCCCAACCCCGGGTTGCCAGCATGATGGCAGGCGAGGCATGGGTGCCTCTGCCCTCTACACCACCGGGCCAGCCCCACCCACAACTACTACTTGACACTATATTTTTTCTTTAATAGTGACAAGGTCAGGGGACTCAGCAGGTTTTGAAGGGTGAAGGCCCAAGCATTGTTGAGAAGGATAGACTGCACTCCTGGCTTGCAGAGTTTAGGTATGGTAGTCAAACTGTACAAATCGAAATGAAGGCCCAGGCCATCAGGCTATGGCCTGGCGAATCCCCTGCAGGGAATTTGATATTTGGTATTATTAATATGTGTAGGGTAAAGTGTTTTAAATGGTCTAATGGAATAAATAAATAGGATTTGAAGGATAATAGAACATACCTCTTACACCCTCTCAGAAAATTATGTTATATATGCCTCTTGCACCCTTCCAGAACTGACAGATATGAAGGTACCCCTAGACAAGGTAGTAGCAATCTCCTTTCTCTCTACAGAATCTCCAGCATGATCTGTCCACATGCTGTGCCCCAAAATGTTTTGTAGCCATAGGCACCCTAAAGAATCTAACTGCCACGTTCCATTTTACCTCCATTGTGCGGAATGGGCAGATGCAAAATCCAAATCCAATTGTCCTCTGTTCCTTCCTACCCTGCTTCCCTAACCCAGTTCTTAACCACTGCAGTTGCATTTTCAAAGTCCCTCAAGATCTCATGAGGAAACTACTTGTTTGTTATACCTGGGGCCTTCTGCTTTGCCAGTTCTCCCCAAATCCTAGGGGACAGCATGTAGACCCTGACTGGCAGGTATCTAAAGAAAATCCTGCCTCAAGCCCAGATGATTCAGTAAGAGCTATAGAGAAATGCACTGTATTTTTCAGACAGGTTTATACTGTAGCTAGGATTCTCCACAGGATCACACCCAAGGGGAGGGAGATAAGAAAAAATTACTCACCTTAGTAATGCTGTTTCTTCTAATGGAGTCTTGCTGTATTCTGACATATGCAGTGATCACCAACCTTTGAACTGCCCCGGAGAACAAAGAGTTTACTTTCCATGCAGGGCACGGAACGCTGAGCTCGAGCTCGGTTGAAGCCTCTGTCTGCTGTTGTTTAAACTCCAACCGTCAGATCTTTACGAGCTATACTCACTAGGCATTCTGTGTGGAAACTGTAAACTCACACTAGCCAATTGGCAACTAAATTTGTTAAAAAAGGGTTTTTTGGTTTCAAAGCAAAGGCTCAAGTCAGGAAACCCAAAAAACAAAACACAACACACACCCAAAATAAAGGAGGGTGAGAAAAGGACACCTCCAGGTGCCAACACTGCTCCTGCCCACCCACATCCCAAAAACCAGGTTCTGAGAGGGAAGGCGGGGGGAGGTCAGAATACAGCAAGACTCCATTAGAAGAAACAACATTACTAAGGTGAGTAATTTTTTCTTCAAACAACATGAAGTCTTGCTGTATTCTGACATATGCAGACTACCAAGCAGTACCTCCAAGGAGGAGGGACAGAACCTACTTTGGGAAAAGGCTCTGAAGTACTGCTGTGCCAAACCGAGCATCACTCTTAGCCTGGATATACAGAGAGTAATGCTTGGTGAATGTATGGACTGTTTTCCAGGTGGCTGCTTGACAGATTTCTAAGATAGGAATATCCCTGGCAGCAGCCAGGGAAGCAGCTGTACCTCTAGTAGAGTGAGCCCTCAGGCCTGAGTGTGGGGTTCTACCCAATTTCTCATAGCAGAATTGTATGCAAGAGACAATCCACCTGGCAATAGATCTTTTAGTGGCAGGTTTGCCTCTGACCTCCCCCATAAGTGAGGAACAACTGGGGACTCAAACCTGTGACCCTTGGTGCACTCTATGTAGTAGCTAAGGGCTCTTTTCAGTCCAGGCTGTGCAACCTCCTCTCTCCCAGAGGAGGAATGGTCAGTAAGAAAACAGGGAGAGACATAGACTGATTAAGGTGGAAATCTGAAACCACCTTAGGCAAAACTTCCTGTTGAGTTCTTAGGACCACTTTATCTCTATGGAAAGAGATGAAATCAGGCTCCACTGACAGGGCTTGCAATTCACTGATGCACCTGGCAGAGGTAATGGCTACCAAAAACACAGTTTTCCAAGTCAAGTACCTAAGCTCTGCAGAAGACAAAGGCTCAAAGGGGGGTTGCATAAGCTGAGCAATGCAAACATTAAGGTCCCAAGCAGGAGCAGGGTCCCTGAAGGGAGGATTGGTGTGCAACAATCCCTTGAAGAATTTGCAAAATACAAGATGGGCTGATAGAGAAGAGGGCTTGCCTACTGACAAAAAGGCAGAAATAGCTGCCAAATGTACTTTAAGTGTAGCTGGTCTGAGACCCAAGCCATTGAGATTAACCATATAGTCCAGGACTGTAGGCAACCCAGCAGATTCTGGAGAAATATGCTTACCAGAGCACCAAATAGTGAACCTTTTCCATTTGGAGTTGTAAGTCTTTCCGGTGGAAGGCTTTTGAGAAGCCTTAAGAATATCCAGAACACCTTGAGAGAGGTGCAGATCAGCAAACTCTAACTCTTCAAGAGCCAGGCCTTGAGATTGAGAGATTTGAGATTCGGATACCAAATCCTTCCCTGAGAGGATGTCAACAGGTTGTAATTCCTGGGAAGAGACAGGGGAAGGTGGACTGCTAAGGACAGCAACAGTGGATACCAGGGCTGTCTGGCCCAGTCTGGAGCGATCAGAATCACTTTGCACGGTTGAGACCTGATCTTGACTAGCACCTTGAACAGGAGAGGGAAGGGGGGAAAAGCATACAGGAACTTCCCTTCCCAATTCAGAACCAGAGCATCCAGGGGGACTGAGCCCAAGACTGGGGGTCTGCAGCAAAAGAGAGGAAGTTGGTGATTGTCTGGGGCTGCAAAAAGATCTATCTGTGGAGTGTCCCATCTGGAGAAAATCACTTTCAAAATTAGAGGATCTAGGGACCATTTGTGGTGGCCCTGAGATATCCTGCTGAGAGCATCTGCTAGGACATTGTCCATCCCTGGGAGGTGAACTGCTATCAGAGAAGTTTGCAGGGAATAGGTCAGAGACCACAACTTCATTGCTTCTGTGCACAAGGCTGTAGACCGAGTGCCCCCTTGCTTGTTGATGTACCACATTGGGGTGGTATTGTCTGTTCTGATCTGGACTACCTTGTTCTGTACAGACTTGGAAAAAAGCTTGCAGTGCCAGAAACACTGCTCTGAGTTCCAAGAGATTGATGTGAAGCAGAGATTCTTGAGGTGACCACAGCCCTTGGGTGGTAAGATCCCCCAAGTGGGCTCCCCAGCCCAAGAGGGAGGCGTCTGTAGTAAGGATTAGTGAATGAGACTGAGTGACAAAAGGAACTCCCTGCCTTAAATTGTCCTGATCCTGCCACCATTGCAAAGCCTGGATCAGGGTTTGAGTCACTGGGACTAGTTTGGTAAGGGAATCCTTTCTCTGGGACCAGAAGGCTCTCAAGTGGAACTGAATGTCCCTCATCTGAAATCTTGTCCCCTGGACCACTGCTGTAGAGGCTGCCATGTAGCCCAGGAGCTGCAAGAAGTGCCTTGCTGGTCGAGACACCTGAAGGGTGAAAGAAGAGGCCAGTTGTATTAGTGTCCTTTCCCTGTCCAGGGGAAAGAGGCCTTTAACTCTTGTATCCAGCTCTGCCCTATAAAGGAGAGGAGCTGTACTGGCTGAGAACTGACTTTGGAAGGTTTAGGAGAATCTAAGGAAGTGAGCAGTTGCTGAGTTATCTGAAGATGTGACTTGACTTGGTCTGGAGACTGACCCACTATGAGCCAGTCGTCCAAGTATGGAAAGATGGAGATCTTTTTCTCCTTAGGAAAGCAACCACTACTGCCAGGCACTTTGTGAACACCCTTGGGGCTGATGTTGAGCCAAGGGCATTGCTCTGAATTGATAGTGGCCTGAGGGGAAGCTCGAACCTGAGGTACTTTCTGTGGGAGCACCTGATGGGAATGTGAAAATAGGCATCTTGAGGTCCAGGAAGGCTAGCCAGTCCCCTGGCCTTAGAGAGGGCAGAATTATTCCCAGAGTCACCATTTTGAATTTTGGCTTTAAAAGGTGCTTGTTTAGATATCTCAGATCCAGGATGGGCCACCATGTTCCTGTCTTTTTGGGGGTTAGGAAGTACCTGGAGTACAATCCTTTGCCCCTGTGTAGAGTAGGAACCCTGTCTATGGCTCTGAGAGCCAAGAGGGAAGAAATCTCTGCCTCTAGGGCAAGGGCCTCTGATGGATTTGCAGGTGGAAAGGATCTGGTTCTCATCTTGGGAAATTGTTTGAAGCTGAGAACCAGTCCCTGGCTTACTACTTCTAGGACCCACTTGTCTGATGTTAAAGACTTCCAGTCCTGGACAAAGTAAGCCAGCCTGCCCCCAGGTATGGAGAATCGGCCAGGCAGACCCATCAGGGTGTCTGCTTGGCAGGCTTTAGGCTGAGGGGTGGAAGCAGGCCTTGCTCATACCCCATCTGCCTCTCCCTCTAAAGAACCCCTCTGAGCAAAAGCAGAAGGGAGGCCTGGGCTTGGTAAAAGGCCTTTGAAAGGGCCTGCCCTGGAATGCTCCTCTGGGGAGTGACTTGCTTTCTTTGGCCTGAGCACTCCTGTAGGTGGTCCTGTACGTCCATCTTCTTCATGTAGTTCTCTGTCTGCTCCCAAACAGAGAATTACCAATGACAGGAAAATCCATGGCCTTAGCCTGGGTATCCTGTGACAGGCTAGTACATCTGAGCCAAGCCATCCTCCGAAGGGCCACAGATGTAGCCATGACTCTAGATGAAACATCATTGGAGTCCACAGCGGCATGAAATTGCACCTTGGATGCCTCAATCCCATCCGCAGCCACCCGCTCCAGCTCCTTGGCAAGCTGGTCAGGGGCCTGTTTAGCTAGAGCCAGCACAGTGTCCCACCTGGACTTCTGGTATCTAGCTGTGTAGGCCATATAGTTAGCCTGCCTGAGTCCCAAAGATGCTGCCATGTACTGTTTCTTTGCCATGGCATCAATCCTCCTGGAGTCCTTATCTGGGGGGTATGAAGCCAAGGGAATATTTGCCTTATCACAGGCAGCAGCCTGCACTATCCCAACATGGCTGCATTGCTGGGAAAGGAACTCCGTGTCTGAGTCTGGAAGAGTATACCTCTTGTCCATTCTTCTGTCCACAGGAGGTATGGAATTAGGAGTTTTTAGAATTTTAAATGTCTGTTTCCCAAAAGATTTATGGAGGGGAATAGACAATCTCCTGGACTCTGGGATGTCCATCATCTCAACAAAATCAGGCTCCTCCTGATCCTCTACTACTTCTTCCATAGGAAGCTGGAGGGTTTCAGCCACTTTCTTGTAAAACATAAAGTGGGAAGGGGACTCAGAAAGCCTAGGAGGAGAAACACCTGAAGGTCTGTCTGGGGAGATGTCCGGGTCAATAGGCACATTCAGACTTTCATAATCACCATCATCATCATTATCTTCATACTCTCCCTCCTCCTCCTCCTCCTCCGGTTCATAAAATTCTCCAAAAGTATAATCCGGAACCGGGGAACCAACTGAACCAAGCCCCTGACAGATGGTGCCGGTTCGGCCGGAACCGAAGTTAGCGATTGAACTATCCTTATCGCTCCGGCTATCTCATCAATGGTCGGAGAAAGAACTTGTGGATCTGAACCGGATGATTTATCCCTTTTCTTCCCTTTAACTGGAACCGACTCCTCAGAATTGGTTCTCCTTTTGCCCGAAGAAGTTTTGCCCCGGTCAGAGGGCACTCCTTCTGGTTCGGTTGGAACCGAACCGGGCTGGCTGCCATCCGGGTCAGCGGACTTCTTGGCCTCCCTTTCCCTCAGTCTACCTAATCTCTTATCCAGGGTAGCTTTGGGAAAACTTTTACAAATTTGGCAGTCTGAATTGAGGTGGTCAAACCCCAGACAATAAATACAGGTGGTGTGGGGATCAGCCTTAGCAAAGGCTTCCCCACACACACTACAGTGTTGAAACCCAGTGGGCCCGGTTTTTTTCTTGGGTTTCTCAGACATGGCCAGTCCTAACCAAAACTTACCCTTTTTTCGGCAATCCGCCAGGCAAGACACCCCTATCGGTTCCTGACCGTGTTACGGGTCTTGGGAAAACTGTAATGAAATCCGTTTTTTTTAGAACCAATACGGACCGGTTACCACACTCTAATAAAGACAGAAGTTTTTTACACAAACCTGATTGGTTCAAACCGAACCGATCCAATGTTTACAAGTTCCACACAGAAACTAATACAAAAACCTATCTAGTACTCATGGTACCGCAGACAGAGACTTAAACTGACAGGTTCAGTAGCAGAAATTCGGTCGAAACCAAGCGAAAAAACGACACTTTAACCGACTTTTTTGAACCAAGCGAAGGAGAAATCTCCGGAACGACTGTTCAGTGAGTAAAGAATCTGACAGTTGGAGTTTAAACAGCAGACAGAGGCTTCAACCGAGCTCGAGCTCAGTGTTCCATGCCCTGCATGGAAAGTTAACTCTTTATTCTCTGGGGCAGTTCAAAGGTTGGTGATCACTGCATATGTCAGAATACAGCAAGATTTCATGTTGTTTGAATGAGCAAAATACTCTAAGCGGCCCCAGAAAGATAGTCTCCCTGCCCACCACACACCACGGAAGGGTTCTATTGACTCCTCCCACTCTTCGCTGACTCCTCCTCTCGGACCTTGGCCATCAAATCACGATTGTACACCCAGCTTGGGAAACACAGAGATCTTCACCACTGGGAATATGTAACAGATTACAGCTGGAGGCTCCAGAGAAGGATGTTGAGCAGAAGCTGGCAGCTGTTTGAAACTTGGAAGCAGAGTTGGACTGAGGTACAGTGTTCAGTTAATTTATTTTTTGAGGAAGTCAAATGCTTCCATGAGTCAAAATCTGGAAGTCATTCCAATTTTTGGGAAGTCAAAATACTTCCCAGATCCCACAATTTGAATGCCTATATTCTAAGAGGATCAATTTATTTATGTATTTATTGTAAATTCTTTTTATCCTCCGTGGCAGACACTGCTATTCTCCGCCACCCTACTGAACTCGGAATCTTTCAGGAACTTATCTGCATTATGCGCTTCCCGGCGGAACTCCCAAGCCGGTCTGGAGGCTTCATTGAGCGGTGTCCCCGATTTCCACTATTTTGTCCCTCCTAACTGCTTGGGGCCCCGGAAGCGGCAATTCAAGCGCGTGGAAGCATGCATACGCACTGCAGCTCCAGACTACAGCCCCTTCCGCCCTCCCCTGACTTTGCGCCCAGGCTCTCGGAGGCAGCACTGCCACTCAACCTCCACTAGGGGGGCAGCCAAGCACCGAGAGGCCCACTAGATCCTCCCGGGTGGAGAGCTGCCACTGGCAGCTACTCACTGTCCTCTCCCCCGCCCACCCCGACAACCCAAGCTCATTCCTGAACCTGGGTCACCGGCATGGTGCGAGGTGTGGCATCCAGCGCCTCAACCCTCTGTGCCGTTGGGCCAGCAGGATCAATTTATTGATGTTAATACAAATATTAGTGGTAAAATACAATTTCACTTAGAAAAATCCATACTTTCTTAGCTTCTGTGCCTTCAGTTTTGGAATTCATCCAATTTTGTTTTTTACATTTGGAAGTCAATGACTTCCTCCCCCTTTGTTTTGGAAGTTTTTACCTTATTTTGGGGGAGTCAAATACTCCCAAAATGGAGTTAACTGAAGGGGTCTGTCTGAAAAGTTGTTATTGGGGCCAACCTGGAAAACGAATAAGAGACCCAAGGGTGATGCACTTAGTGAAAAGACAAACCCACTGTAGAAGAAAGAGAATGTATACACAAAGATCTGCAGAGTTAGGAAGATGGGGTGGGGAGATATCCAGTTCAGGCAATTTCAATTCAATTCAGTTGATTCATTGATCGGTAAAAATACCATTACAATCACGAACATTAAAACTATATCACAATAAAAACAGATATCAGTTAAATAAAATACAATACTATACATAATAAGTCAGACAAATGTTAGAAGTTTCATACATTTCAGTGGAAAAGATCAAAGTGCAAAGGGTATTCAAGGTCTTGTTATACAACATCCATCAATTAAAGGTGACTTGAACCAAGAAACCCAGCTAAACCATGTCATTTTACAATATCATTTGATGAGAAACGGTCTTGTATTATTAAATTAGATGGTAAATTCAGATTGCCAGGTATTTCTCCCAGCCAGACAAATGTTAGAAGCTCCATACATTTCAGTGGAAAAGATCAAAGTGCAAAGAGTATTCAGGGTCTTGTTATACAACATCCATCAATTAAAGGTGAATTGAACCGAGAAATCCAGCTAAACCATATAATTTTACAATATAATTTGATGTAAAAGGGTTTTGCATTATTAAATTAGATGGCAAATTCAGATTGGCAAGTATTTCCCCAGCCATCTATCCCTATTTTGGTTAAAAAGAGGGCAAAGCAAGACCACATGTTTTAGATCATCTTTCTGTTGTCTCCCGCACTTACAGAATGGTGAAGTAACCTCAGCTCTTCTTTGAAGATAGAAGACATAATTTGCTTTATATAATTCCATCCTAAATCTGGAGATCAAGTGCCTATCCTCTGGTTTTGTCAATATACGTAAGTAGGGTTCAAGATGATGTGTGGATTTGATTTGTTTATACCACCTGAACCATTTCAATTCATCTAATCAAGAATAATTTTTTGCTATGTCTGTATCCCTGATTCTTGCAATCACCTTGTTTTTAATTTCTTCCCAAGGTTGAATGTATATATCAGTTAAAAGATTTCCAAGGGCCAGAGGGAAAACTTTCTTTCTTATCAGATGCAAGGAGGGGGAGAGGAAGCCTTTCTCCAAGTATTCCAACTCCCCCTCAATGCACCAGCAAGGAAGTCATAAATCTGAAAGGAGGAAGAGCTTTAACAAAAATAGAACGCTTCTTTCCAAGACCAAGGACTCCAAAGAAAGTTGACCCAATTCAAGCTGTAATATAGTTGCAGGTACCGAGTGTGGGACCATTAAAAGATGTCTATATGGCTTGTTAATTGGAGTTTCTATATCCCTCAAACATTCAATGCCCCAAACCTCAATGGCATATAGGGCACATATTTTGATTTTAGCATTCAATACTTTAAGAACACCTGGTATCGAGGTCTCCCCTAACTTTGCATTAAAAGACTGAAATGCGCCTGATGCTGTTTTCATTTTGTTTTTTACTAAGGTTTAGTATTTTCTCCAAGTGGTATCCTGTGCACACCTTACCCCCAAATAATCATAAAATGTGACTGTCTCCAATTTATCCGTGTCTGCCCAAACTGAAGGAGGATTCTTAACCTTATTTCAGAATACGATCATTTTAGTTTTTTCTATATTTCTCTTTAGTTTAACATCCCTACATAAACTTAAGAAAAGGTTCAGTTTTCTTTGGAGTCCCAAAAGTGAAGTTGAGATAAGAACAATGTAATCTACCTACACTAATAGCGGTACTGATCTTTTGCCCGTCTTGGAGGAGTGAAAATCAGAACTATCCATATTTTCCAGTAATGAATTGATGTATATGTTAAATAGTGAGGGTGCCAGTAGACAACCCTGCCTAACTCCTAAATTTGTTCAGATTGCGGAGGTCTTTTGACCATATTGGTTATATTGAATCATAACCAAAGTCTCCAAGTATAATCTTATGATAATACTAGCTAGCTCTGGATCCAGTCTGTATTCTTCTAGTTTCCTCCATAATATGCTCCTACTTATACTGTCAAAAGTGGAGGAGAAATCAACAAAGCAACAGAAGAGTTTATGGGACTTGACCTTAACATGTTTCCAAATAAGATCATTCAAAACATAACGATGCTGAGTTGTAGACCTCCCCGATCTGAATTCACTTTGAAATTCACTTAAAATGGAATTATTCTTCATCCAAATGGATAGACACTCCAATAATATTTTAGTGAATACTTTCTGGGAGATGTCAATTAAGCTAATGAGGTGATACATTTTTGGATCATTACTGACCCCTTTCTTGAAGACTGGATAAATGATGCTACCCCTCCAGCTTTCAGGTATCCCAAGACCTTGAATTATAACATTAAATTGAACTTTGAATATAGGGAGCCACCAGAGTGGAAAAACTTTGTATACATCTCCTATTATGGAATCTGGCCCTGGAGTTTTATTTGAGATAAGTGACAAAATTGTTGCATGCATTTCCTCCTCATCGATACAGAATGGAACAGGATAATATCTATTTATTTTATTAGAATTATATTGAATAAGTAAATTCTGTTCCTCAATAGAAAAATATAATTTTTCAAAGTATAATGTCTAGGTACTAGGTGTTACATACACTTTCACATTCCTAGAGAAGGTGTTCTAGCCCATGGCTACTTGTTTCCAAAAGGACTTGGTGTCTTTTTACAGTACAGTGTTCCTTAATTTTTCCCACCTCTCTGCATTGTGTTTATGTCTCTCTTTCTCCAGGATTTCTTTATACAGTGTGTGCCGCTTAACGCGGACTGTTTCGTGTAAACAGCAATTGTCTGCATTAAGCAATGTCCGTAGTTGCCGGCAGATGAAAAACTAACACTGTTTAAACAGTTTATACAGTACTCTACTTCATGGGATTTGTTGTTTTGAGTACTGTATGTTTTTATTTCTATGAGGACTTGGTGCTTGGTGCTTTTAGTGCTCTGTGTGCTTCAGTGCAGTACATTAGCCTTTATTTTTCACTGGGCTTCATGGTGACAAAGTGGGAGGTAGATGGTGGTTGTTGGGGGGGGGTGTTTGTGCACGTTAATTTAAAAAATATTCAGTGATAGCCATCTGCTTTGGTACTGATCTTCCATACTTCTACCATTCCTTTTCCGTATGTTCCAGGAGATCCCAGTCTGGCATGATGTCTGCCTGTTGTGACATGGCCAGATGTAAAATAAGCAGTGCCTGCCTAACCTCACTTGCTGACACAGTGGGATTTTCTTTTTCCTCCTCACCATCATCTTCTGCGCCAGCAGACTCCACAGTTTCAGATGTTTGAAGCGTAGAAATAACATGAGCCACATCGTCCATCTCCTGATCTGGTTCTGTCTTGTTGTCTCCAAGTCGGGACAGTGCATCAAACTCCTCATCGGTGAGCCCTTCTGGTGCTGAGACAGGGTCTTCCACATTATCATCGGAGGTTTCCGTTTCACTGAGTGATGCTGTGGGTTCGCCGGTTAAAAATCCTCCTTTTCGCCAGCAGTTCTTGATGGTTAGCTCTGACACGGAATTCCAAGCTGTCTGCAGAAGCATAACCACATCCAGAAGTGTGATTCTTTTTACACATTCTATTGCGGTCGGCTCCGCACCAGTTTCAAGTTCTGAGATCACTCTGGAACACATTTCACGAACATAATGGCATTTCATCGAGTAGATTATCCCCTGGTCAAGTGGCTGGATGATTGAAGTGGTGTTAGGGGGTAGGAACACTAGCTTGATGTTCTGCAATCCTCAAACATTGGGATGGCCAGAGAAGTTGTTGAGCAGAAGTGTGATCTTTCTGCCTCTAAGCCTACGGTCCCACCCCCTAACCCACTCTGTAAAGATCTCACCAGTCATCCATGAGGTTCTGTTATTTTTATAGATGACTGGTAAGTGAGCTACACCCCGAAAACAATGCAGCTGAGCAGACTTTCCAACCACCAGCAGCTGTATTTTGTCTGTTCCTGCCATGTTGCAGCAGGCCATCACAAAGACGCGTTCTTTAGCCTTTTTTTGACCCATAGGTGCTGTGCTCCTTAACGACATTGTCCCCTGGCAACAGGCTACACACCTGAAAAACAGGCCAGTCTCGTCCACATTATAAATGTCGGATGGACTGTAGCCTGAAAGCAAACCAGGCAACACATCTCTAACCCAGTTGCTGGCTCCAGTGTCATCCGCATTTTGCTTTTCGCCACGTGTGCGGTGAAAGCAAATGTTATTGCGGGTCTTCCACCTTTGGAGCCAGCCATCTGTTGGGGTAAAATCTGGTTTCCCTAAGGCAACAGCAAGCTGCTTAGCTTTGTCCATTAGCAGCGGACTACTGACCATGGCATCACGGCTTCTGACATCTGTGAACCAGAGTAGCAAAGCTACCTCGATCTCATGGTTCTTACCATCCCTTTTCCGTTTCCTTTCCGGGTTCTGGTTCGAATGCCACTGCTGTAGAATGCTTTCCTTCTGTTTCAGCAGGTCTGAAACAGTTAATTTAGGGATTCCAATACACTGGGCAATGTGTCGCACGCTACACTTGGGTAATGTCTCTATCTGACAGAGCAGCTCAACTTTACGAGCAAGTGGGATGCCAGGTCATCAACAGGAAGCCATTGCAAGGTGTTAATGGGTGTTAATGGATGGCTATTTATAAAGAATACTGATCAACACACACAGCATTGAGTAATTAACTCAATTGACATAACACCGTGTGATTCAGTGTGTTATTTCTTGCAGTTTCTGACAATTCAGTGTCCGCGGTAGGCGGCACACAAGGTCCGCATTTTTGGTAAAAAATAACGCTACAGTAGCATGTTTTGGATTTGGTAGCAAGATTTTGTCCATGGAAAGTGACTGTCCGCATAATCCATGTCCATATAATGTGGCGCCCACTGTAATCTTTCCTATGTTTATTTATGGTACAAGCACTAGCCTTTGAATCTATGACATCCCTTTTCAACTGTCTTATCTTGTGACTCAAATTGCATTTGGCAAGTTTGCAGGTTTTATTAAACCATGATTTGCCAGACGTTTTGATATTTTGATTAAGAAGAACTTTGCCTCCGGCCTGCTGGCGCAGCAGTGGGATTTCCGCTTGCGACGCCGGCGACCTGGGTTCGGGAACGGACCCGGGTTGTCGGAGGGCCAGCCGGGAGGAGTAGGATCGAGCGCCCGAAGGGCAGCTCTCCTACTCTGGGGGGAGGGTGTGGGTAGTGATCGGTGTACTGGGGACCCCTGGCGGAGGCCGGGGTGTGCCCAAGCATCCGACACTTACGTGTTCCCTGGAGGCGGGGCGGGTGGTGACGTGCGGCGTCGGGGAGCGTGGCCCCGCCTCCACAGAAAAACTGGAAAACACAGAGTGCCTGCCGCGGGCTTCCGATGTGTCCTCAGGCCGACCCCGACCTATTCTACAGTTCCGGGCATCCCCTGCCGTGCCGGCGGGCCCCCACCGTGGGGGTAAGCCACGGGTATCGGGGGCGGCCAACTGGGGACAGAAGTCAAGCAGCCGAATCCAGCAGATGGGAAGGCAGCAGGCGCCCGAGGGGGAGAAAAAGTAAAAGTGAATTGCAAAAAAAGAAGAACTTTGCCTTCAGTACAATGGGGTCTGATTAAAATATTATTTTTATTCCTTTTATCTAGGATTTCATGATATTCTATTTCAGTAAGAAACAATTCTATTATTTCTAGCAACTCCCCATTTTCAAATAGTTCTTTAAAATTGTTAGCTATGTGTGTGTCCCATCTAACTCTTCACTGATTTATTGTTTCCAGATTTCCTGGTTTACAATCCAGATTTGTAAGCGAACCCATAGCATTTGAGTTTATAAGAACCACAATTGGAAGATGGGCCAATTCATTATGATCCAAGACCTCAAAGTCTTTTACAAATTTAAGGGCTTCTACATTCACCCAAGCCAAATCAATTGTAGAGGAGCCCCAAAATCCGCAGAATGTCAGGCTTCCCTTTTATCGCTGGGTGAACATCCATTTAATAAACATATGTTTAAGTGCAGCATTAATTTAGACAAAGTTCTCCCTCTGTCATTTCTTATAAGATCTTCAGTTAATCTTTGGCCTGTAATTTTACAATTTATTCTTTGTAAGGATGACAAAAAGTCTCCATATAGGTTTTCATTAATTTTTTTTTTGAAGAAATTCTTGCATTAAAGTCCCCAACTATTACAGTAGGAAAATTAGGCCATTTATTTGTAATTTCTTCTAATGCACTTTTCAATTAAAAAAACAAACAGTTTTTATTGTTTTAGCCTTACTAGGAGGGAAACATGCATTAATAATAAACAGATTTCCCTTATTTCCTTCCAGTTTCAATACCAAAAGATCATTTGTGTGGCTCTCAAGTTTCCTTATCTTACGGTTGAGTGAGGTCTTTACAAAGGTCATTAGCCCAGCTTCATATCTGCCATATTTCCTTTCCCTAACAACGGATATTACATAGCTAGAATAGCCCAGTAACAAGGGGTGGAAGTTGTCAGAACACCATGTATCTTGGAGGCAAATCACTTTGTTTCCCATTAAGAACTCCTTTACATTTGGGTCTGCAAGTTTTATATGTAAGCCCTCTATGTTGCATGACAGTATCTTAAATTCCCTCAGTTCTAATTTTCTTGTAGATATGGTTGTTAATGGATGCATAGTTCTCTGCTGTGATTGTCAATCATTTTCTACAAGCTTCAAAGAGGATAATCGATTGCTTCATAGAATGTTTTTAGTATCAGGCTGTTGAGCCAAATTTCCTTTAAATAAATGAGTTTCCAGACTCTGAGTGGCTAATATGTGAATGCCCAAAGGGTCCAGTCTGTTTGCAACAGTAAGAAGGGCCTTTGCTGTGTGCAGATTTTTAAATGTGACATCAATTTGTGTTGTTACTATACTGTCCATGTTATCTTTAGCCATTCTATAGAGTTACTAGATGTATTTATGTGTAACGTTCTATCCCAGAATGTAATCAGGCTATTTTTGATCATCTTAACTGTTTCTTCTTTGACAGTCTCCCATCCAAAAATTGTACTTGTTCTGCATTCCCACTCTTGCTTATTCTGTAACTCTTTTTGTCTGATAGTTTCTAAGAGTTTTTCTACTCTTGCCTTGTCCATCTCATCTGCCCTATCCAAAATGCTATTAATGGGAGTTACTGGTTCCTTTAATATTGGTACCTTCTGTGGAGGGAGAAGGAGAATGGCCCCATGCCTAGCATGGCATTCTTTTTCCAGATATTATTTGCCAACTCCTCTGAGTGACAATAAATCAGGACGCAGTCCTGGAATCGTTGCTTGGGTGGTCTCATAACGTGCATACCTTCATGAGGTTCCTGAGTGCCCAATAATTGAGACATCCAAATTGGCAAATGTTCTTGCGTCTCATCTGGGAATTTGAAAATCCCATGACTTTCTGTCAGGTATTCATGTTCTCCCTTAGTGTCCCTACCATGATCCATCAAGGCTAGGTGAGATTGTGGAGTTTCTTTTAGATTTATATTCCCTGATGGGTTTGTTATCTTATTTTCCTCCAATTTACTATTTTCTAATCCTTGTATAGTTTCTTGACACTTCCTTTTCTCTTGTTTGTTACCATTAATCTCTTTATCCACCTTTATTGGTGGGCTATCAATAGCCTTTGTCTGAGTAGAAGTTATTATGACCCGAGATCTATCTATTAAGCTTATATGAGTTTCCTCAGCTGGGGTAGTGGTATTGGGGCCAACCTGGAAAATGAACAGGAGACCAAAAGATGATGCACTTAGTGATAAGACAAACCTGCTGTAGAAGAAAGAGAATGTATACACAAAGATTTGCAGAGTTTGGAAGATGGGGTGGGGAGAAGTCCAGTTGAGGGGGCCCTCCTGGAAATTTCAAGACATGCAATGGGCCAGTCTGACACTGCTCAGAAGGCTGCTATGGAGGGCTTTAGTCTGGGCTTGGGTAGGTGGAAGAAGGAACTGGTGGCAGGCAAGAAAAAAATGAGCAAAAAAAATGTAGGTTACTCACCTGTAACTACAGTTCTATGAGTGGTATACAGTTCACATGCATGCTCTGGCAGTTCCACCAGAATGATCTGATTTATTGGATGTCTTCAAGCTAAGCTTCTCCCACAAGCTGGGTGATATATCCTCTAGCTCTGCTCTGTGAAATCAGATCTTTGCATGCTGGAAGCAGGGATCCATGTGCCACTTGCCAGGAGAGGCCAGATGGGCTGTGTGGATGTGAACTGTATACCACTCCTAGAACTACAGTTACAGATGAGTAACCTATATTTCTAAGAGGATGGACACAGTTCACTATTCACATGCTTGCAGACTCCTAGCAGTTCTCCTACAGGAGGGGGCAAGGCGCACACCCTATTAGGCAAACAGCAACCGGAGAACCGAGGCACCAAAATCAGCATCCCAATGTGACATGATGTCAGTGTTGTAATGGGGGAGGAAGGTGTGTGCTTTCCTTCAAGTAGCAGCCTACAGATCTCCTGCATGGGGATGTCCCTGGAGGCAGCCACCTAGGCAGTGGTATGTTTGGTGGAATGAGCCCTAAACCCTCTGGGAGGCTCCCTACCAGCCAACCTATAGCAGAAGTCAATGCAAGACGTAATCCACCTGCCAATTGTCTGCTTTGCTGCTAGTTTGCTCTCTCTGCAGGTCCAGAGTATGGAGCCTATAGTCAGTCTCCAAAGATGGATCACTGAAATTCACTGGAAAGTTAATTACCTGGTTAAGGTGAAACTCTGATACTACCTTTGGGAGGAACTTCAAGTGGGGGAGAAGGATGACGTTGTCCTTGTGGAAGACCAGGTAAGGAGACTTCGCAGAGAGTACCTGGAACGCACTAATTTTTTTATTTATTTGTTTAGTTTTTGTTGACCGGGTAAGTGCAATAGACAAATCCTGCCTATTTTCAGACACAACCTGGGGAAGGGGGATACAGATGAATGCCAACTGACCTTGAACCAGATTAAGCTGTTGGTGGTATTTTTCGTGAATGAGGGAAATTTGGCCAGGACACGGGGAAATTCCCTACTGGCTGCTGGTCAGTGGCCGGTGGGAGTCGTGTGACGCACTACGCCTCGACATGGCAGACGATCCTGCGGGTTGAGATGGAGAAGGAGGTAGCTGGGATTCGCTGCTTCAATCAGACCAGGGTTGGCGTCCGAGGGAGTGACTTCTGTCAGTAATTGTTCCGACAACTGTGGATGTTATGTTATCGACTACTACTCACAGAGCATCAGCAAGCTGACATGCTTTCTCTGCAGGATTCTCTGTTGTGCTTTCTTCATCTTTGCAGGATTCAGGCGCTCGGGAGGTTTGTACTCCTATCTCTACACAACAGGAACCGTGTGCAGGAGGCTGTTTCGGGAGGACTCTATTCCACGATGCACTGGGCACGCCGATTTAGTGCGCCGACAATTGGGTTGCAGGAAGGAGGTACTGACCTGTGAATTCAACGGACTGGTCAGGAGGAGGTGGCACTAATGGAGGCTGGTTGGAAGCGTTCGGAATCGGGAGGTTGGGAACCGGATTTATTATGGAATTCGGCTGCAGGTACTACAAACTTAGACTCTCTCCCTGTACTTTCTCAGCAACCTCCTGTATCTTCTGCTTTAGGGGACGGTGGGGAACAGCTGCCGACTGCTGAGACTCTGGTTGCTGGTGCTTCCGCTACTGGCATGCCTGCTACTCATTCTCTAGGCCAGAACCCTAAACCCACGATGTCTGACTTGTTTAAATCTAAGCTAGAACAAGCCCCTCGTCGTAATGCTGTTCGTTTAAAGTACAGAGGTGGTTTGAAGGAGCATCCTGACAGATACTTTGTGTTTAAACATCTTTTGAAAACCACGATGGGTTTCTGTGCTAAGGACATTTATGCTCTTATCCATATTTCAGGAGAAGACTCATTTGACATAAGTTTTCAAACGACTGCCCTTATGGACAAATTTTGGGATAGATATGCAAACTTAAAAAATCACCCTTCATGGTTACCTTTTTTTGCAATACCTTTAACTAGGCCTCTAATTAGGTTTATTACAATTATGTTTGAATGAGGGTGTCAATGTCAGTGATATTTTTGTGGTTACAATCTAAATGTGAAGTATTGGGTCCACCTGAAGCACTCTTGGATATTGAGGGCATTTGGACGGGAGGATGGAAGTTTAAAGTAAAGACTATTACAAGTTGATTCTGTTATTGCTCACCTACCTAATAGCTTTTCTTGGGAAAAGATAGGGGGTATGTTTTACGGTGGACAACCGAGGCATGTTATAAATGTGGAGACAGAACACATATCAGCAGTGTTTGTGACATGATGAAATGTCCTTTGTGTGGGGTTTCGACATTCTGTAGACATGTGTCAATATTTTCAATGTAATCTTTGCGATGAGAAGGGCACGCTTTCCATCAGTGCCCTTGGGCTAGACATAACTGTTCGGATGGTTTAGATCATGATGGCCTACTGAAGGCCCAATCTAAGCTTCAGGATTTTCATGGGACTGCTTCCCTCATTCCCCACGTCATGAGCCTGTTTTAACCCCCGTAGTACCAGAAATTGTCACAACACCACCACCTGTTGTAACTGACCTTCCAGCCACTTTAGAAAAAGGCCCTCTACACTTAGGAGATAAGCAGGCCTCTGCTCCCTCTATGCCACCCCCTTTTGAGATTGTTAGGAATAGGAGGTTTACTAGGGCATCATTAAAACAGGCTTCAACATGTTCCTTGGTGACTGAGAATTTTTTTTCTCCCCTTCAAGATGAAATCAGGGACTCAGATTTAGAGTCTGAAGCTTCTCATCTCTCAGAAATTGTGACTGATGAAGAAGAAAGCAGGTCCATGGAACTTGCAAAAGATAAAAAAGGAAAGAAGGGGAAAAAAAGGAAAGTCAGCCAGAAAAATAGTGGTTAATTGATTCAATGGCTTCCTTGAAATTTGCTTCCTTTAATGTATGTAGCCTGAAAACATTCCATAGGCAGGTATCTATTTTCTCATATCTCACATCTTTAAAACTAGATGTGATTTTTTGCAGGAAACTAGGTTGTCCTCACTTTCTGAAGTAAAAGGTTACAAAGACAATGGACTAGTGGACCATCTTTTGGTCTTTTGGGACAGAAATTGCAGACGGGTGGCTATTCTGTTTGGTAATCTATCTTTTAAAGTCTCTCGATTCTCGATCTGTCACCTGGTAGAACTCTTATCCTAGACTGTTTATGGGTGATTACTTTTTCGTTTTGTTAACATTTATGGGCCGCAGACTAAAACCGCCGTATAGATTTATTTACGGAAATAAACCTTTTCTTTTACAAAAAACATTTAGTGTGGGGAGGAGACTTTAATTGTTCTCTTGACCACCAGATTAAAAACTAGCAGGAAAAAGGTTTATTGTGATTCTAATGCCCTTCCGAAACAGTGAAGGATGTTACGCTCCAGATGCCTTTAGTAGTTTACATCCATATGGTGGTGAAACCTATCATAGGCATATTTTGCAACCAGGATTGACATGTTTTTATTTCCTATTATTTTAGGATTCTATCTTGCACTGTGTTTCCTTCAGAATTTTCTGACCATCATTTATTATTTTGTACCTTATCCTTAAGACACCTCCCACCTAGATTATACTCCTTGATCCAACGGTGGAGGTTGAATACTTCCTTTTATCTGATTCAGCATATTTTTCTAAATTGGAATTTTTTAGCTCGTAAATTCTCTACTTTAGATTTTTTTCTTCCTCTTATGAGTGGTGGAAACAGGTTAAATCCGAAATTAAATATCTGTTTCAATCATGGGAAGTGCAAAGTTGATGAGAATTATAGGAAATACCTGGTGTATAGAAATCACTTATATAGGCTTATGTCACTTCTCCCAGACAACATCATTTGTTTCTATCTCAAATTAAAGAAGTAAAACAACAAATGAGAAAGTATCAATATAGTAGGGCTAAGTCTTTGGATCTTGAATTTCATTTTAATATTAAGAATTCTCCCATGGCTGATCCTTTTCAAGCTTGTAAAGCGCATTTATCTGAGACTCTAATGACAGGTTTGTTTAATTAGTCTAATGAACTTGTTACTTCAGATGTGGGTATGTTAAATATTGTTCAGGATTATGTTCAGACTTGTTTTTCATCTCCACAAGTGCTGTCTATGGATTCTTTTTCAAGTTCTATACTTTCTACTCTCCTAACATTTCAGGTGATCTTGTTAAGTCTTTGATTGCACCCATCTCATCCCAGGAGGTGATTACGGTCATTAAACAATTGAAATCTGGATCTTCTCCTGGGTTAGATGGGATTCCTAATGAATTTTACAAAAAATGTATCGTTTATATGGGTTTTTTTCTTCCTTTGGTGTTCAATTCTTACTTGTCATCTGGGATTTCTTGTAAGGATTTTACAATGTCTATAATGACATTTATTCATAAAAAAGGGGATAAAGCAATTCTTTCCAATTGGAGGCCGATCTGTTTATTAAATAGTGATTATAAAATTCTATCAAAAATTCTGCATAATAGGTTGGAGAAATTAGCTGCAGTTTTAATTCATCCTGCACAAACCTGTGCTATAAAAAATAGAAAGATTCAGCATAATCTTTATTTAATTAGAGATCTTTTTGCTAGCCAGTCCAGTTTTCATATGTCAGAATTGGTTGCTGCTCTGGATCAGTCTAAGGCCTTTGATGCTGTTAGTCATTCCTATTTATATTTTGTTCTATCTGCTTATGGCATCCCTGATATTTTTGAATGTGGATCTTTCAATTATATAACTCGGCAGTTACTGTTCCAATAGTAAATGGTTTGCTGGGTGGAAGGGTTAGAATTTCTAGAGGTG
Source organism: Neoceratodus forsteri (assembly GCA_016271365.2). Lineage (NCBI taxonomy): Eukaryota > Metazoa > Chordata > Ceratodontiformes > Ceratodontidae > Neoceratodus > Neoceratodus forsteri. The sequence goes on from JADMNL010000025.1 coordinate 201,332,115, forward strand.
TTAGGCAGGGTTGTCCTTTAAGTCCTTTGTTGTACACCTTCACTTTAGACCCTGTTATTCGTCATATTGTACAAGATGTCTCCATTATAGGGCTTGCTCCTTGCCCCATCTAGAGAGGTAAAGGTAACTGCCTATGGATGATGTTACCTCCTTTTAGCAGATTCATTTTCTTTGACAAGCATTGGAGGTTTTTTTTCTATTTGGCCAATATTCTGGGGCCTCTCTCAACTTACAAAAAGTTTTGTATTGAAATTAGGATGCTTGGTTCCTGATTTAACTGATTGTTTTGGGATTTCCTTAGTATCCGGCCTCAAAAATTTTGGGTGTCTGGTTTGGGTGGAACAAATGGAGGTTTATAATTGAAAGCGGATAGAAATTGGAGAGCTGAAAATTAATCAGTGGAAACATTGGAAGCTTGGAAAGAAAAAGAGGGTATTGATTATTAAGAAATTTTATTGCCCATTTTTCTTTATTTAAGTCACCTTTTCCTCCTTTTCCCTAGAGACTAGGATTTATAGCGTTTTTTCAGATGCTCTGGGAAACAGGCTCAACCCAGTGAAAAGGGATTATACGTATCTTCAATACAGGAAGGTGGTTTACATATGGTTAATCCTCTCATATTTTTCATTCCATTTTTTATTTTCCTCTCTCCCCTTTATTTGCAGGAACCTTCTTTGCCATGGCATTTCTGGACCAAATCCTTATGGCATAAGTATTTTTTAAGTGGTCTATTTTCCACCTAGGTTTTACTGTCAGGCGACATTCCAAAGTATGGTCTTTCAACTCTTAAAAGATTATTCCAATGGCAGATTCCAAGGCAAAAATTGCTTTCACTGACTAGGAAAGCCTTTTATGAGTATGTTGTTTACGATTTACAAAGGTAATTTACTTTTCCTCTTTGCTCTCCATCAAATATGAAATTTGCACTCAATAAGTTAATTGATAATAGAATTCCTGTTAAAACTTGGGATGTCATTGGATCTCTATTCATGGTTGATTGGGAGTGAGAGGAAACCTAAAATATAAACCAGTGTCTGATAGGTATTGTTTAAGGAATGAATGTATCACTGCAGAAGAAAGTCAGTCCCATTTTTTATTGACTGCCCAAATAGTCAAAGATTTTGGGACTTTGCAGCCTTGCACTGGAATTTGTCCGCTACGGTCTATTACTTATTCTACTTTAGTATTGGGTGATTATTCGGTAGATGGGAGCAGTATCATAGAAGTACATTGAATGTTTTCTTTGCCCTTTTACAATATTTTTTATGGCAAGCACGTTGTCATTTTGTGTTACAGCAACTTATTACAGAGTTTTCCTCAATAGTATCTGCTGTTGATTCTGAATTGCATGTACTTCGTTTACAGGATGAGAAGAAATACTCCAGATCTTATGTTCACTATTTATGGAATCATTTTCCTTTTGTTTGATTTTTTGTATTTTAGTATGCATTTATTTTCTCCTCTGTTTATATATGACTATTTTGTTTTCTGTGATGTTGTGTTTTTTGTTTAATAAAATCTCCCCTACTCTTTTCGATAAGTGCCATGGGATCTTTAACATCCACCTGAACTACCACCAATCCAGGCAGATGGAACCTCGGTTTAACGTCTCATCGGAAAGACGGCACCTCAGAAGTGCAGCACCCCTCTCATGCTGCACTACAGTGTCAGTACTGGGATATTAACCCAAGTGCCAGACGTCAGAACTGAACCCACAGCCCTCTGATCTCCCGGCCTCAGAGGTGAGTGTGCTACCTACTGAGACACTGACACTAATCCTTCTGGCTGACATGACAGCCACCAAGAAGGTCGTCTTTCATTACAGGTGTAACTTCTCACACCTGTGCTTAGGTTCAAATGTCTTGCCTATGAGCACAGCTAGCACCAGCAGTAAGTCTCAAGGTAGTAGTGGTTCACACACTGGAGGGGACAAGTGGACAGGGCCTTTAAAATATACCCAACCACCTTCTCCTGGACCACTGTCAGCTTACTAGCCCACTAAGCAGATATGGCTGCCAGGTGCACCTTAATGGTTGTCATTCCCAGTCAGACTGAGCGAGAGAGAGAGACCAAAGGTACTCTGAGATGCATGCCGCAGGGCGTGCAAAGGGAACAAGCTCCTTGCCCAGGCACCAAAGAGAGAACCTCTTCCATTTAAATGCATAGCATCAGTGAGTCAACTCCTTTTGGGAGGCCTCTCCAATGTGGAGCGCATCTTCCAAGAGACCCAAGGCCTGGAACTCTAGCCACTCAGGAACCAGGCTGAGAAGTACAAGCATTGAAGGTCCCGGTGCAGGACCTTCTTCTGTTATCTGTTCAGCAGGTATGGACAAAGAGGCAACTGCCATGGAGGCCTGCTGCTGAGGCTGAGGAGATCCAGGTACCAGAACTGTCTGGGTCAGTCTGGAGCAATCAAGATCATCCGTGTCTTGTCCTTCCAGCCTTGCCCACCATCTTGTGGATCAAGGGGAAGGGAGGGAAGGTGTACATAAGGTCTGGGGTCCAGGGCCTCATGGAGGTATCCCCCAATGGTGTCCAAGACTGCAGGGAGCAAACACAAAACAGCCTCAGCTTTCAGTTCTCCCAGGAGGTGAATAGGTCCACCAGAGGGGTGCCCCACCAGGAGAACAGGTGGTTTATCACCTCCTGATGCAGGGGCGATTCATACAACATCTCTTCCACCTGGCTGAGTGCATCTGCCAGATGATTGTGAAATCCTGTGACGTTAATCACCAGGGATATGTACCCAGGCTACACATGACAGTCCAGGTGCAGAGGGCCTCCTGACACAAGGGAAAGGAGTGAGTTCTGTCCTACCTGTTCAGGTAGAACATGGTTGTGGTGTTGTCTGTCTGGACCTGCAAGACCTGACCCCTGACTAGAGGAGTGAATTCAGTGAAAGCTAGCCACACCACATCAAGCTCCAGCAAACTGATGTAGTGATGGGACTCCCGGGGTGACCAGAGCCCGTGGGCTCTGTGGTCTCCCAGTTGCACTCCCCATCTCACCAAAGACATGTCCATTGTGAGCATGATGATAGATTCTGGTCAGACAAATGGAATTCCTTCCTCCAGATGTTGAGCAACCAGTCACCACACTGGATGGCATCCCACATAGGCTGGATCACAAGGACCAGTTGGTACAGATGACCTAGGGGCTGAGACCACTGGTGACCCATCTCCCACTGCAGGTGGCACATCTTCCAGTGTACCCAAGGGACTATGCTGGTGCTGGATGCCATGTACCTCAGCAACCTGAGGAAATCCTGAGCAGGGGGTGAGTGCCCAGCCTGAAAAATTTGGGAAAAGGAGGGAAGATCCTGAGCCCAGTCCACAGGAAGATGGACCTTGGCCTGCCAAGAGTCTAGGTCTGCCCCCAATAAACATGATTACCTGTGAGGGGATCAGTTCAGACTTCTCTGGGTTGACCAATAGGCCGAAGTCTCTACAGATCTGGAGGGCCAGATCTCTGGACCACTCCATGGCCTACATGGATGGCCCAGCTGTCAGCCAGTCATCCAGGTAGAGATACAGACCCTAATGCCCCTCTGCTACAGGAAGGCCACCACCACTGCCATGCACTTGCTGAAGACCCTAGTGATGGACAAGAGGCCGAAGGACATGACCTGTAACTGATTGAGAACCCCTTCTACACAGAACTGTAGGTACCATCAGCGGAACAGATAGACTGATATGTGGAAGAGCATGTCTTAGAGATCCAGGGAGAAGAACCACATACCCTGCTCCAGGGTGGTATAATATGACTCAGAGTGACTATCTGAAACTTGTGCTTCTGCATGAACTGATTCAGGTCGTGCAGATCCAGTATGGGGTGCCAGCCTCCCCGTCTGTTTTGGAACCAGGAAGTACCTGGACTCATACCACTGACTTGCCTTGGCATCTGGGACATGGGCTATTGCCTTTTTAACAAGGAGCTGAGCAATGTTCTCCCTGAGGATGGACAGCGTGTCCTGTGACACTGAGGACTCTCATGGAATCTGGAGTTGGGAAGATGGGAGAGCCTCAAAATCTAGAAGCAACCCTCTGCCTACCTCCTCCAGTACCCACTTGTCCATAGTAATGATGGACCAATGTGGCCAGATGTGGCATAACTGATCCCCCGGCCCCACTGGGAGCTGGGTCAGGGACTGCACAGGTGGGAGGATAAAACCCTGACCCATCACTGTGCAGCTTTGGAGAGAGCACCGGCCGCTGGGGCCAAATTGGCACCACTTCCCCTGCCCCACTTCTTTTTGACCCCTGACTGCCAAACTTGGGCTTCAAATGCCAGGCTAGGTACTGCCACTGTTGGGGCTACTACCGAGGCTTCTGCAGCTGAAAGGACTGGTACTAGAACATCTTGCTAGGATTCTGAGCCTTAGGGTCCTTCAGTGACAACACTGCAGAATATGTGGTGGCAGTGGACTTTTCATTCTGGTGAGATGTCCCCCCCAACCCAGGGCTGAAGAGGTCAGTGCCCAGAAATGGGATGTCAGCCAGTTTGTGATGGATATCCGCAATGAAGGTGGAAAGCCACAGCCAGGCCCTGTGAAGCATTGCAACAGCTGATGCCACAGCACAGCCATGAGAGTCACTCATGTCCAAAGTCATCTGGAGTTTATGCTTAGCCAGCACTTGACCCTGGTCCCTGACCAACGTCACCTTGAACTGCCAGCCAGCAGGACGGTGAGGAGGACATAATCCAGTACTCCCAACAGGGGGTGGCCAAAGTTGGCCATCTTCATGGCATAGCTCACCTGGCAGAGACCAAGAGAAGAAGCGACGTAGACCTTCTTGGCTGTGTGGTCAAGCTTCATGGACTCCTTGTTGGGGGGCTTGTGCACCTCCTCTTGGCCACCAGACATCTGGAAGGCTGAGTCTGAGGCCAACCCTTCGACCAAAGGGTGGTCCAAGAACTCCAAAAGGAACCCTGTTGGGGCCACATACTTGAAGACCATATAGATAAAGGGTACCAGGCAGGATGACAGATGCTGCCAAAGCTCCATGGCTGGTCCCAAGATGGCCACAGTCACATGAAACACAACACCAGAGGATTTGTCCCTTTCTAGGATGTCAATGAAGGGGTACTTAGCCCTCTTCTGTACTGGCTCCAAGGGTACATCCATTAATTCTGATATGGGGGGTAGATTCAGGGGAAACGTGAGGAAGTACTTCTTCACAGAAAAAGTGGTGGATGCCTGGAACAGCCTCCCAGCGGAGGTGATCGGGGCAATAATTGTAATGGGATTCAAGAACACATGGGATAGGCATAAGGGAACCTTAGCGGTTAAGGAAGGAGGGTAAAGCTGGAGACCGAGCAGGGTCTGTGGTATTACAGTAGGTAGGAAAATGGGCAGACTAGGTGGGCCAAGCGGTCCTTATCTGCCATCAAATTCTATGTTTCTGTGTTTCTATGAAGCAGAGGAGAGCCCCAAATGACACTGGCCCATGGTCAGTGTTCACATCATCGATCCAGCCACAGTCAAAAGTGTGGGTCCTCAAAGAAAATATGGACTACCCCTCAGAGTCATCCAAGGACTCCTAAAAAATAGCCCTCAACCATTTGCTGTTGTAAACCACCCACGTGTCCTCGGACGGGGTGACTTCCACCAACAGCCAGACTCGCAAGTCGGCTGCAGCATGGGAGTCCTTAGTTGGGGCCCCCACCAAGGGTTATAGTGCTGGTGAATCCACCCTAAGGGGTGGAGAAGCAGACACTGGGGACATCTGCCATGGATGGACTGGTGTGGGCATGACTGGCAGCTGCTAGTTGACTGAGTGTCTAGAGGATAGAACCCTATCCTGCCCCATGATGGTCCACTGCTGCCAGAGGAGCTCCTCATAGCATGGCCACATCTTGCGGTGGTACTCTCCTCAGCCAAGGATGAGGAGGTCAAGGAGCATCGACAATGGTGCCTCCAGTCAAGTGGACTCTAAGCAACACTTTGATCTAAATCTCAATCAAGGACCTGGGAGCCGATGCTGCGAGGAAGCCACTGGTGGGTCATGATAGACCACATGCTGAGTCATATTCAGAAGCATTGGCTTCAGAGGCCCATCCATCAGCTGAGACTTGTCCCAGGGTGATCCATTCAGGGACACTGACTGGGCCATGTCCTCTTGAATGAGGACCAGAAGCATCAGTGTCTGGGAGATCGACTCATTGTTGAGCTCCTCTGACAGCCAGTCCACAGGCTTGAGAAATATTTTGACAGGCTGCTTGACCAGCATTGAGGTTAACAAGCCCAATGGGGGGATACTGAGGTGCTCTTGACCATGCCCTCAACTAAAGACAGCTCAACCGCAGTCGAACAGTTGACCAATGTCGAGCAGTCGGTAGGGTCGAGGGAACGGGAGAATCATGATCTCTCCCAGTCCCACAACCTGTGCCATGGTGCTTGTGCTTCTTGCACTGGTGAGAAAGCCTCCCACTAAATTTCTGGAGGGCCCAATATATTTCAAGGAAATCTTCCGTGAAGGACCCCCCAACACTGGCACCAGCTGGGAGCAGTGCCAAGACCGATGAGGTACCTACTGCGGCAGCAGCCACCACCTCAAGAGCCACAAGCCTTTTTGTGGCTCTTAGGTCAATCCTTGGGGTCCCTTCTGAGAGTCAACTGAGGATGAGTCTGGCCCTGTGATCTTACAGCGACACTGGAATCATTAACTGACAAAGGCCACATCCCTCCACATTGTGCTGCCTTCTCAGGCAGTATATGCAAGACACCTGGGGTTGGTGTTTGACATTTTCTGTTGACAAGTCATGAAGAACATAAAATTGCATGATGGCTTCCCCTCTTCCATGCCAAGATCTCGCATTGAAGGCAGAGTCATATCGTATCGTATCGTATCATATCATATCATATTATATCATATCAAACTTTATTTATAAGTGCAATTCCAAGTAGATCAAAGCGCTGTACAATAAAACCATATAAAACAGCAACAGATAAAACTTAAAAACGAAAATTTAAAACGTGCTCAGAGAACTGACTAATGTCATTACACTAAATATCACTTTGATCTGGGAATGCTAAACAAAATAAATGACTTTTTAAAGCAGAGTCAGAACCAGGGGAAGAAACTGAAAATCAAAACTGAAGAAAGTTGTATTTTTCACTAAAAGTGCCAACTCTCAAGGAAATCCTCAAGTGCTGCAGAGCTGCAAAGGAGGAGACCTGTCCCTTCCAGTGGAAAGAAAGAACTGACATCACAGGGTGGAGTCAGAGGGTGGTGGGAGCAGTTTAGCTTGAAGATGTCTGACAAATCAGACTGTTCCAGTGGAACTGCCAGAGTGTGTATAGTGAATTGTATCCACGCCCTTAGAACAAACAATATATATATACCAAAAAGAATATCAATAGTTGCCTGGGATGATAGGTTTATGAATATTTCTATAAAGTTAGTTTCATGTTTTAATAGTTTGTATGCTCAAAAATCACTCCAACATTGTGAGGAAAAGTTAGATATTTTGAGGAGTAAAGTAAATTTAGTTATACATGTGTAGTAGCGAAGCCTAATGCAAGACAGCATTTGAAAGGCATAGCTCAATTAGTAAAAGCCAGACTGTCCCTCCAGACTGGTCTAACCAGTAGAATTTGTGCAACTTGCTCACGGTCCATTTTTTACCGATATAGTTGGGTTTCAGCAGTCTGGTTTTCACCTATACCTAGCTCAGTTACCTCAATGGGAATGCCAGAGCACCACTGACCACACTGTCAACTGCAATGCATTTTGCATAGCACTGTGGATTTTACACCAAAATTTAACCTCGCTCTGCAAATAGTTACTGATGTCCTTCATAATTTTAGACATATTTCTGGACATACAAGCTATCAAAAATTTAAACCAACTTGCCAGAGCTGTTTCTTCTGCACCCCAGAAGTCAAAACCCACTACAATTAGGGCACTGGCTGCCTGTTGGAGGCAAAGTGGGGAACCAAATGCTGGCCATATACCAATGTTTCTCAAATGGTGAGGCCAGCCTCCCTGTGAAGGCCCCAACCTGTTCCAGGAGAGGCTCAAGCGAGCCTGAAAATGTATTTAAATTTTGAGATTTTAATATTTTGTGTGAAGGGATGGGGCAAACAAAAAGTGGATATGGCAGGTAAATGTATTTATTTATGTAGAAACTGGTGATCAGGAAAGGCACCTTGAGTCAAGGCTCATTTCCCAGTGAGAGCTAGGGAAAGCTTAAAGGGAGTGAATGCAGTTCCCCGGTAACTGTACAAAGGAAGCACGGTGTCAGAGCGACACCACAATCCCGACACCTGCAGAGCGACTGTCGAAATCCCAACAGCCAGAACGGCAACCCACCACAGCAGCCGACATCCCCCCACAGCGGCAGCAGGTTCACCAGCAGCAACTACAAAGTAGAGTGCCGCACCTGCAGACCTGGGTGCATTGGGTGGGCCCCCTTTATCCCCTTTGGTGCGTGCGCTTAGCCCCATGCCGTGACAGCCCTCCAGGCCTGGGTCTGGCTGCGTCGGAGGCATCGCCCGTCCCAGTGCTTGGATCCATGCTGCAGACCCTGTCACCAATGTTGTGCGGATGATGTGCCTACCAGTGACCCCTGCCCACATCCTGTACTGTCACGCCGCTGTCCAGTGGGTACTCCACAGCTGGGGGAGGCACGTCGTTGAGTCCAGTGCCACAGTGGCAGTCACTGCCAGTGTGTCTGTCCAGTGGCCATGCGCCTCTCAGTCTGTCAGTGTGTCAGTTGTGGCTGCAGTGTCGGGTTGCCGGCGGTCATTGTGGAGTACAGCGGGATCGATCGCGGCGGTTTCCTAGTGTTGCTGCGGGGGATGCCGGCAATGTGGCTGTTGGCAATCTGTGATGCTTCCCTGTACAAAACAATGAAGCAGTACAAAATGAGCAACAGTGCAAACAAATAAGAACAATCTACAAATTAGGAGATGTATTAATTGCCCAAATAGACTAGTGGCAGAACAGGGCAAACACAAGGGCTAAGCAGGGAGGTACTAGCAGCAAGAGCAGGACAGAGCAAAATGATCCATGAGGAGTTCCTTAAGAACAAGGTAAGTGGGGGAGAGGTGTAGATGAGTAGGAAGGTTGTTCCAGTCAGAGGGAAATGGACAAAGAAAGCAGTCATGGAGGTATTGCAGTAAGGGGTAACAATGGTTTGAGAGTCAGAAGATTGGAAAGAGTAGGCTGACCTGGGGTGTAGAGATTACAAAACGGGACACTTAGTAAAATAAAATGATAATAAACTCGGACAACTACTCAAAGGCATTTCATTTATTCTTGGTGTACTATGCAAAATATTATGTCTTTTCTATTGGGAGGCCCAAGATTATTTCCATACTTAGGGGAGGACCGAGATTTTTTCCATGACTTGAGGGAGGCTCACCATGACAAAGTCTGAGAACTACTGTCATGCACTTATAATGTAGTTCCGCCCATGAACTGCTGAATACCTGCAGGACTTGGACACAGAAATAGGAGAAGTTTTACAACACTAAATTATCCTGACTACAAAATTGTTTCTGTTTTTGGTGTACCCTAGGGGCTATAGTGACAGAAATATGCAATATATTTTATCTTTTACTAGCAGCAGGAAAAAATGGCATAATAAGAAAGTGGTTGGATTCCATCCTGCCTTTTATGGACACGTGGAGGGAAGCCGTAAGTTGAATTTACAGAATGGAGCATATTACATTTGCTTTGACTAATAGAAAAAAGCAATGTGACTAAATGTGGATACTAGAGTCCAAGGTTCTGTGTACAGTGACCGTTTCTTTGAGTAGTGCTTCAGATAAAGTGAGTACCAGCCCATTTACTCACCAATTTTAAGGAAATAGTCTTTGAAATGTTTTTAATGCATACAAATACTCATCCTCTTACCTGAAAATGCTCCCTAATGAGCAAAAGAGCATTTCATGGCCATATTATTGCATCAAAAGGAACATTTTTCAAGATTTGACGCACTTTTACTCACCAACATTTCATTTTACTCACCTAATTTAACAAACAGAGAGTAAATCACTCTTGCTCAAAAACTTATCCACAGTACTGTTTTTGAGTACATATTATCTGTTATTAGAAGTGTGATTTCTCCCTTCCTTCTTAAAGAGCAACTCTCTAATAAGAAGCATAAGACCACTAGCTTTACTCCAACTATGCTTTAACTTCAGTGTTTTCTAGGTTCATGGAGGCTGATTCCAAGACGACTGGTGAGTTGCGAGTTATGCCAGTCACCCCTACGCCAGGGACCCTACGCCACATTCCAGAAGCAGAAGGGTCCCGGCACTTGCGACAGGCAAGATACGCCATGCGCGGGTTGTAGCCCATGCATGGTGTATCGAGTCGGAGGTCGCAGCTCGCCAGGCACAGGTGGCTCTCGGTGCCTCCCAGCCCCAGACCACCTCAGCAGAACACTAGGGGCATGGGGGCGGACCACATGGCATGGGGTCTGTGATGATTGGGGTTGGGGCAGGTGTGACTACGGGCTAGGGGGGTCCCTAGCAGCCTTCACGGGACTCTGCGTAGTGGCATCCGACGGTGTCAACTGTCGGATGCCACTTAGGACAGCTCTGAGTTGTCAAAAATTCCCTATGCCATTACAGCTTTGGGAATTGCAACTGCAGGTTACAACAGCCGCCCACTTGGAATTGGGCTATGTGGGTGTCATAACCTGCAGTTGCACCAGAGGTTGTGGGTTGCAGCGTAAGTTGTGTCATATCTTGCGATTGTTGCATCCTGCAGATGCACTGGCACAAGTCTCCTTTTGGAATGGCACCAGGTGTATTGCATGGTGTAAGTCGCGGGATACGCCATGGAGAGTGGCGTATTCCACCTTACGCCGTCGTAGCCCGACTTGGAATCGGGCCCATAGTGTATAGTGTGAAGTTGTTTAGCATGGAACTCCATGCCATGTCAAAAGTCATTCTGCTGGAGTAGTGACATTTGAACTGCAGCAGAATGACTTTCCGTGCTGCTGCAGTACATATGTCAAACTACAATACTGCCGAACAGCTGATTGTCACCTGCGCTGCCACCAGTAGCTCTCTAGCGAGGTGCATAGTATGTACATTTAAAAACTAAAAAACAACAGTTCATCAAGTTGATCAGGGGCCAGATTCAGAAAAAATCGCAAAGTGCAGTGCAAAAGTTTGTGCTGCACCTTGCGATTGCACAAGTTCCAAAAGTTGCTATTCACAGTCAGATAGTGCAGCGCACTATCCAACTGTGAATTGGGCCAGGATGGGGCAGCACTAACCCAGGAAAGCCACAGCTAACCCCACTAGCACCGCCCCGACATTCAGCCAGGAGGATGGCCCTGTAATGAATAGGGCAGGTGCGCTATTTCCCATTCACAAAAGCAGCCATATAAATGAGCCCATTGGGCATGCAAGGTGCTATGTGACCATTTGCATGCCCATTATGGGATCATTTACATGGACTGCGGGTGGCTTAGTGCGGCCCCACCAGCCCCTGCCTTACGCAATCGCAGTCCCTGGTGGACTACTGCCCCACTGCCGTTCCTCAATTGCTGTCTCCAGAATGTAAATATAGTTACCCTAGTGGTATAAAGGCCCTTCCCCTCCCCCCAATCGCCGTTCACCATCCCTGCAGTTGAAAAAAAAGGCACAGTATTCTCTGGTAGTAGACGTTCTCTCCCCCTTTCCCGTTCTCCAATCGCTGTCCTGTATTATTAAATAACATATTTCCCTGTTAGTCTAGTGATCCCTCCCTCATCCCCCGTTCTCCAGTCGCCATCCTGTATTATTAAATATCATATTTCCTTGGCAGTTCAGTGGTCCCAACCCCATTCCTGATCACTCTCTAGTATTATGAAATAGAGTAGTGCCCTTGCAGTCCAGTGGTTCCCCCCCCTCCCCTGTTCACCAATCGCCAGTCCCAGCAATCAAGAACAGTCTTCCTGGTGGTCCAGTGGTCCCTGCCTCACTGACTGCCATCCTGACCACACTGTGCTAAGAACATATATAATCTCTGGTGCTAGTGGTGGTGTCCCCCCCCACCCTCCACATTGCCAATTGCCAGCCCAAGAGGTACATATACAAATACAGAACCGTATTCCCTGGTGGTAGTGTTCCCACCATGATCTGCGCTCGCTGGCCCATAATAAATTAAATAGTGTCCCTGGGGGCTAGCGGTCCCTTGCCCCACCTGATCACCCACCCAATATATATACAGAATTGATTAACTGGTGTCCAGTGTACCCCTCCATCCTGATCCCTTGTAAAATACAGTTCCCCATTTCTCTGGTGGTATAGTGGACCTCCCACCCTGGCAGGTAGTGACCCACTACCCCACTCCCTTCCCCTCCCATCCCGACTCTAGCTGGCTACCAGCACAGCCCTCCTCTTACCACCATGGCTGGCTGCCAACTGAGCTCTCAATGAGCACATACTGTACACAATATGCGCTCACTAATTGACAGGTCATATTGAGCTGTCAGTCAATGTCAATGAGCACATACTGTGTACAATATGCGGTCACTGAGAGCTCAGTCGGCAGCCAGTCATGGTTGTGAGAGGAGGGCTATGCTGGTCACCAGCTAGGGTTGGGAATGGGAGGGGAGTGGGGTGGGGTGTTGGATCACTACCTGCTGGAGGTGGGGGGTCCACTATACCACCAGGGAAATAAGGAACTGTATTTTACAAGGGATTGGGATGGGGGGTACACTGGACACTAACCATAACACTAATATATATACATATATATATATATATATATATATATATATATATATATATATATATATATATATACACATACATATATATTAGGTGGGTGATGGGGGAGGGACCACTAGCCCCCAGGGAGACTATTTAATTTTTTACGGGCCGGCAATCACAGAATACAGGATGGGGGACCACTACCACCAGGGAATACTGTTCTATATTTTTATAGTTACCTCTTGGGCCGTCGATGGGGGAGGGGGGGAACACCACTAGAACTAGGGGTTATATATGTTCCTAGCACTGGGTGGTCAGGATGGCAATTGGTAAGGGAGGGACCACTGGACCACCGGGGAGACTGTTCTTGATTGCTGGGCCCAGTGACTGGCGAACGGGGGGGGACCACTGGACTGCCAGGCTACTATTCTATTTTGTAACACTGGATGGCGATTGGAGAATGGGGGGGGAGGGACCACTGGACTGCCAGGTACATATGCTATTTTATAATATGGGACGATGACTGGAGAATGGGGGAAAGGGGAGGAAACACTAGACTGCCAGGGAGATATGCTATTTAATACTATGGGACGGTGATCAGAGAACGGGGGAGGGGAGAGGGAACACTAGACTGCCAGGGAAGCATGCTATTTTATAATATAGGACAGCGATCAGAGAATGAGGGAGGGGGATGGACCACTAAACTACCAGGGAATTTGTTTTCTATACCCGGACAGCGATTGGAGCACGGGGGAGGAGGGAGGGACCACTGGACTACCATGGAATACATTTTTTTATACAGGGTTGGTGATCAGTGATCGGGGAGGGATCACTGGACTACTAGGGAATATATTAGAAACATAGACAAAGACGGCAGAAAAAGACCAGCGGTCCATCCATTCTGCCCAAGTTCCTTCCCCATCCTCTCATTATTCTCCTCCTCCTTGGTCCGGTCGCCCCCAGTAACCACTATTCCCTTCATTATGTCCCAGCCCTGATTGAATCCCCTGATGGTTTTCACACCCACCACCTCAGCTGACAGACTGTTCCAAGGTTCCACCACCCTTTCCGTAAAGTAGTACTTCCTCACATCTCTCCTCAACCCACCTCCTGTTAATTTCCATTCGTGTCCATGTGACCGCAAATTGGAATTCAGGCTAAACAGTTCCCCACAGTTCACTTTTTTAATTCCTTTAAGGAACTTGAAAGTCTCTGTCATATCTCCCCTCTCCTTTCTGGTCTCCAGTGAGTACATATTTAGTGCCTTGTGGTGCTCCTCATAGGATCTGCCCTGCTGGCCCTGAATCATTCTTGTTATTCTGTGCTGCACTGTCTCCGACCTATCCTTATCCTTTCTGACTTGAGGACTCCAGAACTGGGTGCACTATTCTAGGTGAGGCCTTACCAGGGATGGATCTGTAGAGGGGAAGTATTACCTCCTTTCTTCTGCTATCAATACCGCCCCCTCCCGATACATCCCAGCATCCTATTAGTCTTGCTATAGGCCTTGTTGCACTGTCTCAATTGCTTAAGTGAGTTGCTAATGGTAACACCCGGATCCCGTTCTTCAGCTGTAGTGCTAAGTCTCTCTCCTCCCATCCAGTACTCTGTCTTGGGGTTCTTCTTCCCTAGGTGCATTACCTTGCTCTTTCTAGCATTGAATTTTAACTGCCAGACCTTTGACCATCCCTCTAGCTATTGTAGGTCACTGCATTTTCCTTGTTCCCTCATCACTATCCACCCTCTCACGTAGTTTTGTGTCATCTGTGAAGAGACACAATGTGCCCTGGATTCCTTCTCCAATGTTATTAATGAACATGTTGAAGAGGACCTGACCCAGGACCAATTCCTGTGGAACCCTGCTCATAACCTCCCTATCCTCTGATGTAACCACAGTGTCCACCACCCTCTGCTCCCTCCCGTCTAGCCAGTTACTCACCCAGTTCACTATGGGTTAAGCTGCACCCAGGTCTTCCATCTTCTTGAGCAATCACTTGTGAGGTGCCAAGTCAAAAGCCTTGCTGAAATCAAAGTAGAGCAGATCCACAGCATGGCCCTTGTCTAATTCCTTTGTCATCCAGTCAAAGGAAACTATCAGGTTAATCTGACAAGATCTTCCTGCCACGAAACCATTTAGTTTACTATCCTGGAGCCTGTTGCTCTCTAGGTAGTCTATGAGGTCCTCTTTAATTATTGACTCCATCAGCTTCCCTACTATAGAGGTTAAACTGATAGGCCTGTAGTTCGCTGGTTGCTCCTTATCCCCCCTTTATGAAGTGGTACAACATCTTCCACCTTCCAATCCCTTGGAACTTCCCCAGACCTAAGTGAGCTTATGAACAGACATACCGGTGGTTCAGTCAGCTCCACTACTAATTCTTTGAGTATCCCTGGATGCAATCCATCTGTTCCTGGGGCCTTATCTATCTTAAAGGCAGACAGCCTTTCTGAACCCTTTCACTAGTAAACAATGGCTGTCTCATTTCGGGATCCCCTTAGTGGCCGCTTTGATGCCATTCTCTAGCATGGACTCGATGTCCTCCTTAGTGAAAACTGGGCAAAAGTAGTGATTTAGGATGGCGACCTTTTGCCCATCCTCCTCTATAACCCTACCCCCCCCAATTAGCCTTACGATTCCCTGACCATTTTTCCTTTTTTCACTAATACAGTATATCTGAAAAACTCTTTTTCTCCATTCTTGACCCCCTCCGCGATACACAGCTCTGTGTCTGCTTTGGCCTCCCTAACATCCCTCTTTGTCTCCCTATTTTTCTGTAGCTAATCCTCCCATTTTTTTTAATTTTTTTTTTGTTCTCCGGTCACCCCGCCCCAGATGGAGCTTCAGCCCCAACCCTGCACACCGACCCACTATGCCCAGGCTTACCCCCCTGGGTGGGGCCGCCGGGCAGGTGCCCCCTCACCATGGACAATGTTGGCTGGCCCTGGCTTACCCCAGCGGACACTGGTGGCCAGTGGGAATGGCGGTGGAGTGGGGGCATCATGGTTGGGGGACCAGAGAGATTTTTTTGTTTCACTTTACCTGGGGCAGGCTCGTGCAATGATGTCCCGCGTCCACCCCCCCCCCGCAGGTTTTGGTGCCGACACGGTGGACACCCCCAGGGGGAGCACATCTAGGATCCCCTTCTGCTCACCATCCACCATGGCTACCCTAGACCCATACTCCCCCACAGTCAGTTTAACTGTCTGATATAGATGTCAAACTTCTGCCCCAATGCACTGGCCCCCTCTCTCATCAGGTAAAGACTATCACCCTTGAAGAGTCTTTTGTCCCAGAAGTCCCTCCAGTCCCCTACAAAATGGTATCCCATGTCACGGCACAAACCCTTAAGCCACCTATTAAATTCCTCTATTTCAGCACTCCTTATCCTATCCTGTGGGGAGTTCCCTGACCCACACAGGGAGGACTTTGGAAAAGGCCAGGGAGGCTGAGTGCGCCACCACTCTGTCCCCCAGTCTACAGAATTTCCACTTCACCATCTCCACCGACTGGTTTGCCAGATTGTTGGTAGCCAGGTATACCAGCACCCTCAGCTCCCCTCACTCCCTCTCCACCATCCTCCCTGTTCTGTCTAAATTCCAGATGGCTGACACTCCAGGCAGGTATCAGACCATCCCCCTTCCTATGCAGCCCCTCCTCTGTCACCCTTTTTTCACCCCTAATCATTGAGTCCCAGACCACTAGGACCTTCCTGGCAGCCTTGCCATCAGGTTGTCTTGCTCTTTCCCTTCGACTGACCTGGAGTCCCCCCTGTTAAAGTCAGGTGCCTGAGCCTCCTTCAGGGGTGTGAAGCAATTCACTGTCTGGAAGCTACTGGACTAGACAACCTCCTTATGGCTATCCCTCTCCACCCTCCCATACCCTACCACTCTCCATCCCTCTGGGTCTCTGGGGGAGTGGAGGTGAGCTCCTGCTGAGCTGAGCGCAGCTGAGATATTTCTACCCTTGCTGCTACCAGCTGATCCCGGAGCTCTGCTATGATCCTACAGATGGGGCAGTGCCCCTTCCCCCAGAGCACATCCCTGGAGAAGAGTGCCCCACAGTCTCCACAACTAAGCACCTCCCCTCTGAACCCCATCCTAAAAAGAACTGTATTAGTGAGAGAGAAACTTAACTTAAAATAAACTTAGTTTAGATCGTAATGCACTCCCAGATCAAATACTGCCTTAAAGCAGCAGTGCTATGACCATTTTTTTTAATATGTATGGCAATACTTACATTATGAATGGTCCTTGAAAAAAATGTTTTTGAATTTTTTTTTTTTTTTCCTTTTCAGGTGGAACTTGCCCCTCGATCAGCACTGACCCTCGCAAGGATCACCATTTGCAAACAGAGTGCACTATGGTTACTACGAGAGACAAAATCTTAACCATAATATACCACTGTTTGCCCATGATGCATGTCTTTATGTCGTTGTGCCATGTGCGTTCACGGTGATTGTCAACAGTGAATGCTGTCAATATGACAACTGAAGTACCACTACAAACTGCAGCACTACATGCAGCAGCTCTAATATAGAGTGTTCCATGCTTCATGTGATTTTGTCACCACTAAAGAATAAAAAAATGGAATATCAAATTAGTTTAATGTTTATTTAAATGTCCAAATGCCTCACGAGTACTGAATCCCTCCACACACACACACACACACACACAAACACTTGCCTTTTCAGTTAAGCAGTAGAAACAGAAGTCTCACCCACATATGTACATAGCTGGTAAATCAGCATGACTGGAGCAGTTACATCAGTGTGGCACAGCAGAATTGAAAATCCAGCAGTTTCAGCAACAACAGCTGTGGTGAATCCAAAGCAAAACTTTAAAAGCCAAGCCATAAGAAAAGGAAAAAAATTAAAGCGCACTCCGCGCATCGAGCATGCTGTCCAGCTTCCTGGCCGTAGCTACGCGTTTACTTATTGACGGCTAGTGTGTCATCATCAGAGCTCTGAAACTGCCAATTTCTCAAACACACAATTCTGCCTTACCACACAGATTTTTCTGATACACAGTAGAGCTTGTTGCTAAAGACTGTGCTCTCCTTTGGAGTGGTACTGACCCATTCTCTACACAGTGGAGTTACCTGTATTGCAATTTGAACTGTGCTCCAGGGTATTATGTGCATCAGCAGCGGAACTCGCTAAGGAAGACAACAAGAACACTCTAAACTTGCTGTTTTGGACAAAAGAAATATAATGTTCCTAGAGCTGAAGTTAAAGAGTGTAAGCCCCCAATCTGTATTGTCTATTAGCGGGTTTTTCCCTTCTGTATTTTTTGCTGTGGTAAGCGCTTAGCGTGATCATTTACATTGTTCATGGGATCGTGCGGGGGACACAGGATTTCACTGAGCTAAGTCACAATGTAGCAACGCCTGCTATTTATCTTACTACCTGAACCTACTGATGTAAACAAATGAGAGGCTGCAGTTTTTTCCACTGATGGCTTGAGATCGAGCACGCTCTCCTACAGCAAATGTGCACAATGGAATTGTGGAATACTTAGTCCTAAAAAGAAACATGGCAGACGGTTATTTAATTTGCGCAGATTAATGTGCTATTTTTTTTTTAAATATGCATTTAGTCACAGTTTAAAAATTAACAGAGCAGAAAACGGGGAACTGTATGTCAGACTGAATCAGACCCACGGGTTAGAGGCTATTCCATTTTTTCTGCTGAATGTTTGTTGCACTGCTACTTTAACCTTGATTAATTTAAATGTTAAAACAAATAAACAGAATTTACAAAATACTTTGTATTCATGAATTTTATTGTATTCTAGAACTCAGTGGACTGCGTGAAATCAAACAACTCAGCTTGCTGCTACTTCTGATTCTATCACAGAACCACAACACAATGCCGGAACAGTTGCTCTTGGCAACAGTCAGCAGCTGGCAAAAAATGCACTTATGGGCCTGTCTCACAAAAACAAACCAAAGAAAAACAATTAGAAAGTAAAAAAAAAAGGCACACCAGTAGAAGTTAGCAGCACAGAGAGCTCCTTAAACAACGGACAAGATCACAGTAACACACCATTCATAAGCTGCCACAACAAATCAGCAAATTCAAAAGAAATAATACATAAAAAGTCAGAGAAAACTCAATAAAATCTGATGTTCTACTGTGTATTAGGCATACAACACTAAACAAACTTGTGTTTAACAAAAAAAAAAGCCACCAAAGCAGCTAAATATCCAGAAATGACACCTACGTCCTCAAAATCGGACCCCACAAAAGGCACTCATAGAAACTGTTAAAAATATAGTAATAAATATATTGTAATGAGAATACTGTTTTATGTGGTGAAGGTGATTGGAGCACGGGGTGGGCACTGGACTACCAGAAACACAGTGTTGTGGGTTGGGGGCCCACCTTGCACTACCTCCAACAACCACTAGGGTTGCACGAAGTTAAGAGGTGGTTTTCCTCTGTGGTATTTTCTCTATGCAAGGGAACCCCGCAAAAGGCCCTTGCATGGAAAAAATGCTTAGAGAATGGGACTGCACCAATATGCAGATCCCCTCCTCCTCATTTGCATGGCGGCCCTCTCAAAACTTTGCCACAGCGCAAACGCAGTTTGTGGGTGTAAACTGAATTTTTGTGAATACCACTTTGGGGAAAAACCCAGTTTGCACGGTGTAAACTGGGTTTGCGCCGGGGCAAAGTTTTGTGAAACTGGCCCCAGATCTGCATAGTAGAGCAACCTGTGCCACCGACAGGCAATGTACATTACAGTTTTTCTTCCTGGAAGACTTAAAAGAGGAGTTTAAATAAAAGTTACATCACAGAGTTTTAAACTGAGGCTGTTTGAATAGATTGTTGAACATGTTTAATGTAAAAAGGACCAAGGGATGTTTCAATACATGTTTTATGATATTGTTAGTAAAGACTGATTAAACCAACATGTGTTTTAGCGGGGTTTTCGCTATGCACTATATAAAATAATGTATGGGAGCCCCAGTACACAACAAGGCTTTTTTCATCTTGTAGCAACCATTTTTTTTTCTTTTACTTTTTATTTATGATCTTTTATGGACATACAGTAGAAAAGGCATGAAGTACGCAAATCTCTACACCGCATGTGATAATACATCCATTTTAAATTCCAGTCAATAACAAGGATTGATACATTCATACAGCCTAGGGAAGCTTCTAAACAATTATATAGGAGTAAAGTCTGAGTGAATTAATGTGTAGATTCATTATGCTCTCACCAACATCATTGTCTAAATAGAAACTACAACACCATATTACCTACTCCCTAGTAGAATTACAAGTATTAGGAGAGCAGATACGTCTAGGAGACAATGTGCTATATAATTTGAAGATGTCCTGGTCTCAATTAAACTGTATTTTTAGACCTACATAGAAACATAGACTTTGACAGCAGAAAAGGACCACTTAGCCCACCTAGTCTGCCCATTTCCCTACCTACTGGATAAGCTGCAGATCCTAGTTAGCCAGCAGCCTAGTTCTTCCTACCCACCTACACATCTAGGTATGGCATTACACCCACCGTGCAGGTTATCAGAACATAAAAAAGAACTTTCTTTTAAGCTCGCAAACTGAGTAGTGCATGAGTGCACTAATGCTCTCTCCCCACTTATCCTAAATTTAATTAATGCCTGTATACAAGATCAGTACAGTAGAGCAGCACTTGGTTAACAAAAAAAGGGAAACCAGCACCTATAAGGGTTATAACATTACCCTTAACACAGTAATTTTCAGGACCATATTTAACTTTTATGCACTTTGATCATACTTAACCCCGGAGAGCCTTTCACAACTCTAAAGAAGCATATTAAAGTGTTAGTTATGTAGGCCAAAAGAAAGACACCATTGGATACTTCAGCCTTCTTCATCTTCTTCTGAAGTTTCTGTAGCTGGGCTGGCCTTTTTTATCAATTTCTCCACAAATTCAGCTGCTTGCTTTGGGTCCACAAAGATGTGCACTTTGGGTTCATGGCAAACCTGCAGGCTCGCTGGGTATGTCAGTTCCACTTGAAATCTGTTGCATAAAAGGTCTTTTTTTTATAATCTGGAGCTCTTTTTTTTGGCTTTGGGTCTGTGCAGACAAATCTGGGAATATAGCCAGGCAACTACTCTCCCATACAATATCGCCCCTGGCCCTGGCCACGGCCACCAGTAAGAGAGGTATTCGGGCCTCCAGGGATGATACAGTGATGATCACAGCAACAGGCCTTTGGGAGATGTCCCCACGAGGGTGTGGCCTTTGTGGGATGGTGAAAGCTTTGAGGATGGTCACTTCTGATTCAGAAGGTAGGAGTTTTAAATCCAGGAAGATCATTTTTGTTAGGTTATTTATTAATTTGTCTCGTCCTGCAAGCCATGGTGGAAAGCCTACCGTCCTCACATTGGCCTGTGTTTGAGGGTTTTCCAGGGACTCGAGTTCACTTTTAATAAAATGCAGGTCCCGAATAAAGGAAGCATTGCATTCTACTTGTTGGATATTAACCGCCGCTAGATCATTGATCACTGCTGAATGTTCTCTAAGAGTGTCGTCGCTTTCATTAAGTTTAGTCTCCACAGCTGCCAGACGTTTATTTGTCTCCTCCCCATTTGCCTAAATTTTGTTCAGGAGCACCATAACTTGCACCACAGGTCGCTTCGTCATAGCAAGGCCACCAGACGAACCAGGCCCAGAGCCAGATGCAGCTCTGGCTAGAGAAAGGAACGATTGCATGCCACGGGATCCATGCCTTCTGTCTTTCTTGGATGTCATTCTATTCTACTGGGATTCTGACAGGTATTTCCAGAAAATAAGAGCCGTATGATCAAAAACCAATATATGAAATAATAAAATTGTAGGTCTATCTTTGGAGCTGTGTTAAGAGACGTCCACCATGTTACTGCTCCACAGCGCCCCTCCCCCCCAATCTTGTGGCTACCATGATGATAGACAGACCTCTCCAGCTTTGTGCTTGAGGTCCCTGTCGTCATGGTAACCATGCAGTGAAAATACAGCCTTGTTGTGTATGGCCTATGCATTATCCACATTTTTTTTTTTTACTTTCCCTTTTGTTGGTCTACTAAATATTGCAGATAAGGCTGTACTTATTTCACTAGGTGTTTCAAAATGTATCTCTCTTCTACTTTCATGACAATTGCAGTTTGTGACATCACAGTCTGTTGTCATGGAGTGCACTATGATGTCACGAGCAAAAGCACGATGAAGTTAACGGGGGAAAGGCAAAATATTTTTATACATGCTATTCTGATAAACTACAAAGATGTGATGTAGACCTTGGAGACAATATTTGGCCCACTTATTATAGAAACATAGAAACACAGACTTTGACAGCAGATAAGGACTGCTTGGCCCATCTAGTCTGCCCATTTCCCTACCTACAGGATAGGCCGCAGATCCTAGTTAACCAACAGCCTGTTTCTTCCTACCCCCCACAAGAATTGCCTTATGTCTGTCCCATGCATTCTTGAATTCTCCCACAATTTTAGACACCACAACCTCCTCAGGAAGGCTGTTCCATGCATCCACTACCCTCTCTGTGAAATAATACTTCTTCACATTGCCCCTGAACAGCCCCCCCATCTTTAAATTGTGTCCCCTTATTCTTGCACATCTCTTTTTCTGAAAGATGCTACCCTCTTGGACTTTGTTGATTCCACTGAGGTACTTAAAAGTTTCTATCATGTCCCCCTCTCCCTTCCTTCCTCAAGGGTATACATATTAAGCTCCTTAAGTCTCTCCTCATACAGCTTCTCTTGCAAACCCTGCACCATTTTAGTTGCCCTCCTCTGGACTGCCTCTATCCTGTCTATGTCCTTGCGGAGATGGGGTCTCCAGAACTGGACACAGTACTCCAGATGGGGTCTCACCAACTGTCTGTACAGAGGGATAACAACTTCCTGTTTTCTGCTGCTGATGCCTCTCCCTATGCATCCTAGTATACCCCCAGCCCTCCCTACTGCCTTCTCACATTGCTTGCTAACCTTAAGGTCATCTGATATGATTACCCCCAGGTCCCTTTCCTTTTTTGTTGTTGTTACTACCTCCCCCATTGTGTATTCTTCCCCTGGTTTCTTGTTTCCCAGGTGCATTATTTTGCACTTATTTGCACTGAATCCTAGCTGCCATACTTCTGACCATTCTTCCAACCTTGCCAAGTCCCTTCTCATCCTTTCCACGCCTCCTTGTGTATCAACCCTGTTGCAGATCTTTGTGTCATCTGCAAAGAGGCATACTTTTCCTTCCAGTCCCTCTGCAGTGTCACTTATGAAGACATTAAAAAGGACTGGACCCAATACTGAACCCTGCGGTACCCCACTAGTAACCCCTCTTTCTTCAGAGTGGACTCCATTTACAATTACCTTCTGTGTCCTGTTGTCCAGCCAATGTTTTACCCAGGCTACCACCCTGGGACCAACTCCAGGCTGGTTAATTTGACTATTAATCTTTTGTGTGGGACTGTGTCAAATGCCTTGCTAAAGTCTAGGTAGGCCATGTCCACAGCCCCTCCCTGGTCTACTACTTTGGTCACCCAGTCAAAGAAATCTATTAGATTCGTCTGACATGACCTTCCCGCTGTGAACCCATGCTGCCTTGGGTCCTGTGCCCCACTGGCCTCTAGGTACTCAACTATTCTTTCCTTCAGAAGTGACTCCATCACTTTCCCTACCACAGAGGTCAGACTGACAGGTCTGTAGTTTCCTGCCTCTGTCTTGGTCCCACTTTTGTGACGGGGAATCACATCCACCTTCCTCCAGTCCTCGGGTACCACACCATCTGCCCATAATTTATTAAAAAGAGTAGCCAGTGGTTTCACTAGTTCCCCCCTTAATTCTTTTAGAATTCTGGGGTGAATTCCATCAGGTCCCATTGCTTTGTCCACCTTTGGTTTTTCGAGTTCTTGCAGAACCCTTTCTTCTGTGAAAGGACTGGGATCGACCCCCCCTATCAAGAGTGCTTCTGTTAATTGGATTAGGCACTTCCCCCTCCTCTTTTGTGAATACTGAGCAGAAATATTCGTTCAGTATCCCTGCTTTTTCACTGTCCCCCTCTGCCCACCCACCGTTCATTCTATTCAGCCTCACTATCCCTTCCTTAGTCTTTCTACCGATTCCGAGTGGAGGAGGCACCACACTATTTATTTGTTCTGGGATGAACCCCCTACTGCAGGAGAAAGAACAGACCCAAGCCCCTCAACCAGGTGGGCCCTGTAGTCACCTTCACCAGGCAGGGGTCACAGCAACATGGGGGACACCATTATTCTTGAGGCTAAAATGTGCAATGCATTTTAACCATTTGTTCCACATTTTGTGAGTTCTACTACTGGTTAAACTGGAAATGTTTGGGTATGGTCCCTAAAGCAGTAGGTAAGGCTAGGGGGGTGTTGGGGTGTATTAGTAGGGGTATCACAAGTCGTAAGAGGGAGGTAATAATTCCTCTGTACAAGACATTGGTTAGGCCCCATCTGGAGTACTGCGTGCAGTATTGGAGGCCACACCTTCACAAGGACATTAACCAAATTGAGGCAGTCCAGGAAGGGCAACAAAATGGTGCAGGGACTGCATCAGAAGACATATGAGGACAGATTAGCAGACTCAATATGTATACCCTTGAGCAAAGGAGGAGAGAGGTGATATGATCGAGACATTTAAACACCTTAAGGGCATAAACAAGGTGAAAGAGTCTAACATGTTTAAATATAGAAAAATAGCAGGACAAGAGGACACAGCATGAGAATAGAGGAGGCCGATTAAGGGGAAATGTGAGGAAATTCTTTTTCACAGAAAGGTGGTAGATGCATGGAATAGCTTACCACAAGAAGTGGTGGCTATGAATACAGTGCAGGGCTTCAAACAGGCATGGGATAGGCATAAGGGAGCAATACAAATGACTATGAATAGATAGGTCACTGACAGAGCAAAGGCCGATGGCACATTTATAAGGTAGAAAAAGAAATGGACAGACTGGATGGGCCTTGCGGTCCTTATCTGCCGTCAACTTCTATGTTTCTATATTCTTCTAGCTAGATTTCTAGCTTGTGGAACTGTCCTTTCCAGGTGGTGAAATTTTCTTATAGCTATAGCAGTTAATTAAGAAAAGATGACAGAGATGGTGGAACTGTCATACAGATTTTAGGGGGGCTGTAACCGATTTCCTGCAGGCTCCTTAACCTCACAGTTCTACCTTGCTCAATGCAGGAAGGTAACACCTTTACCAGCGTCACCGTGTATCTGTGTTTCCGGCAGGATTTCACGACGCGCGAAAACGGTTTTTAAGGGGAGTTTGTGATTGGCTGCTCCTTACCTCGCTCCCTGATTGGGTAGATGATGGAGGCGGAGCGCGGGCTTGGCTGGGACTTACAGCGCTGAAGTTTGTTGGCTCTCTTAGACTCGTGTTCTTTAGGGGAAGGTAGGGATTGTGGTTTAGTAGTGAGTTATGATGCTCATTTCTGTTTACCGATTGTATTTTATACTGCTTTAGTCTTTATATGGGATAATACGCGAGGGGCGGCAAGGGCAATACTTCTGGAAGCAGCAGGCCATGGCATGTGCCGATTGTCCTGTGTGCCAGGAGGGCCTCGGTGGAGTAAAATATTAGCTCCGAGTGTGTGGAACACCATGGCATCGCGACTAGAGAGTGCAGATATCTTAGTCTTTTTTTCGTTGTTGATATGTGGCTTCTGTGTAGCATCCGAAGAACAACAAAGTTAAAACTACATTTCTGTAGCTATTTACAATCCGAACTACTAATTGCTGCTTTCTGTTCAATGTCTGACATGATTTGGGGGGCGGGGGAGCAAGTTAGGTTAGGTTGGGTGTGGAGCTTACGCCCCTCTAGTTCTGAAGGCTGCCCGATATTTTACATTTATCTCAGACCGGTAGTACTACATGCTCTATTGTCATGTATGAGGCGAGGGTTATACAGCGCTCAAGTGACTGCTTAAATTCATAAATACAATTCCATGAACTTAACAGTGCTACATCTACTGCGGCTATACCTACAATTTTAGTGTGGATACTGTACATGCTTTTATTTTCTTCCGTTGAAACTCTGCAAAAAAACAAGCTTATTAGTTGTGTCGCGGTTGATGCAAGAGTTCTACTACAACGCACTCCCTAGAAAGAAAAGCCGCGCTGAACTCGCAGTTTTTTGTGTTCTCTTTTGTTAACCAAACTAACTTTAATTTTCTCTCCAAAATGTGCAGTTTTTAATGTGTAGTTGAGTTTACAGATTGGCAGCGCCCGTTTCATGGAGAAAGTTTGTGTGTGGGGGGCGGGGTAGTAGTAACAAAACTAAAACTGGTTTTGTACCACCGCTGAAATCTTGGCTGTAAAGACAGGACACCAGCAGCTGCAGACGAATATTTTGACCAATTCTCCTCTTCCCGTCACACTTGTCCGGGGTCCTCCATTATAGGGATACAATACAAACATCGTTTCCCTCTCTTGCTTCCTTAGCTGTTTCTCCTGTCATAGGAAGACTCCCTGTGCTCCTCTGCTGCTCCCTTACCTGTGTTTATTCCATAGTTCTCAACCTTATTTGTACACGAAGAAATGACGGCTGACTAACAAGGTGGCTGTATTTTCATCTGCATCGAATGCAGGAGTTAAAATTAGCAGAATTCCTGGAGCCCAGGGCTCCAAGAATGTCTTGTCAGACCTATAAATAGAACTATATGCTACTATCTGTACAAGAGGACAAGACAATACAAGTTCCTAGGATCTCTGTGGGGTGTCGCTTGTGGTAGTTGTAAAATGCTGTGACAGTTGCTTTAATACTTTTCTCTGACCTTACTAAGTATGCCAAGATGTCCTGCTGTGCACTGACCAAAACTCCCCATACAGGGCCACAGTAATGGGGGGGGGGGGGTTGTGAGCTCGGGGCCCACCTGAGGAGCTGGCGTTACCCCTGACATTAGTTGGTTTGGGAAACGGGGACCCATTTCAATTGACTTGTCCTGGGCCCCAAAATTCATAGCTGCAGCCCTGTCCCCAGAGAGCAACTACCTGTCCCTCCTGTTTATCTCAGGGCTGTCACTCAGTGAGGTGCTATGCCTTTTGAGGTCTGCCTGTTTTGTAGTGGTGTTGGTAATGATAGCCTGAACCTAGGCTGCTCAGGACTGCAGCACCTGTTACCCCCAAACTCGGCTGCTTAACCTGTTCCTCACCTCTGGGGTGGTGCCCAAACTCTGGAAGGTTGCCAGAGTGTTGAGGGATCTACAATAAAGATGCCCAAAAGCAGACTGAATTATCTTATCGCAGTCCTGTCACTGCTCAACAAGTTGCTGGAGAAACTTGTAGCCTATCGGGTTACTGAGCACCTTCAAAAACACCACTTGGTATCCCCAGCTCAGCATGGTTTCAGGGAGGCCCATAGCATGTCAGCTGCCCTCGTCTAGTTTACTACAGATGTCAGAATGGCTATGGACAGGGAATGATGCTCAAAGGGGTGGTCTTCATCGACCTAACCAAGGCTTTTGACCTTGTGGACCACTGTTTAATCAAAATTCAATTGTCTCCCTGGGGTGCGTTTTATTTTTTTGCGTTCTGTCATTTCCTGGTTATCGAGTTACCTTTTGAGATCGATGAGTTGGTAAATTCTGCCATGTTGTATTGGACCTCTCCACCATCAACACTGGTGTTCCACAAGGCTCCATATTTGGTCTGCTGCTCTTTACCCTATATCAGTAACCTGCCCAGTTCCACCGCCTTCTGCTCCCCCCCCTGCTTTAGGCTGATGATATGGTGCTGTGTACTACTACTATCATCGCTTAATGTTGACTTTGGGAATGTTCAGTCCTGGCTAACTCAAAATGGGCATCTCCTGAACTCCAGCAAAACCCACCCTATGCTTTTTGTTTCAGTACCTAAGTTGAGGGCCTGTTCCCCTGCCCTGACTATTGCTCTGAAGGTTGTCTCATTACTGCAGTAGAATTTTTCAAGTACCTTGGCTTAACCCTGGATCTGGCTCTTGATTTTTAGCCTTCATATGGCAAATGCCTGCACGTTAGGACTTGCTTATAGAATCCGGCATGCCCTAACTCCTGCTGCCAGGCTGGCTATAGCTCGGGGTGTTTTGTTGCCTAGCCTCACTTATGGTCTGGTACCTTACTCTGAGGTGAACAGATGTAATGTAAATAAATGGAATACCAGTTACAATTACGTCTGCCGCTTTGCCCTATTTGTGCCCAGGCTGACTCACCACTGCTCTTTACTTGATCCTAGGGTGGCTTTCTTCACATCGACTTTTTACCTCAGGTCAGATACACCCACTGCCCTTGCAGGTAAGTGTTACTAAAATTCATCAGGCCTACCCCCTACGATACAGCACTGCAAGTATAGGTGAGCGTGCTTTCTCTGTCATTGCCCCTAAGCTCTGGAACTCATTTCCACCTAACCTCAGAAACATTCAGACTTCATTTTCAAGAATGAGCTCTGCGGATTTCGGACAACTTCTCCTGTACCTGATACCCTGTGCTGCTACTTATATGTACCCTTTGTATTCTTTTTTTTTTTTTTTTTCAGTTGTACTCTGGATTTTTAGTACGTGAATTTCTGCGCTTCAGTAATGTCAGACTTTTGCTGATGTATGTTAAGATTGTCTTTGTGCCATTGTATGTCTGTTCATTTATTGCCGTACTTTTCCTGGGTCGTACCTGAAAATAACGCATTGTATTGTGTAGTGCACCTACCTGGTAAACAACTAAGAGATTCGGAGTGTGAGGCTTGGATTGGATGAGAGGACCACAAAGTGAAGCGGAGCGGTTCTGACTGACCAAACCTCACAAAAGGGGTCTTTTGTACCATAAAACACATCCCTCAGAGGCCCTATTGACTTATAAATTACTTGAGTTAACTGGTGTGTGTGTGTGTGTGTGTGTGTGTGTGTGTGTGTGTGTGTGTGTGTGTGTGTGTGTGGGGGGGGGGTTTTTGTACTTCAAAGTTAAAGAAGCTGCTCTGTTTCTGGTTGTGAAGTGTGGAATGCACCATCTTGCTGGTGGCAGTGTGATGGACTGCTCTGGGTTGGTCAGAATTACAACTGTTCATCTACAGGTTCAGCGCAGTTCTGATTTAAGTATGCTTTTATATAATTTTTATCAGCTGGTGCTTTTGTGTTACTTATCTACCCTGACAGTATGGGTCCATCAAAACGGGCAGCGGTGTGGGCGTAGCTCTTTTTCTGTAGAGCCTTTCTCCCAGCCTCTGGTCATCTCCCAGGGATATGCACTGAACAGGCCTGTTAGCCTCTTGTCCTCCTCCAGACTCCCAGCAGCTCACCCCGCTGTCTCCTGCAGGTCTTTCACCCCCCCCTCTTCCCACGAGTGTCACTTTCCTGAGTCAGTCCACTATGTGGACTAAGATCTCGTGCCAGGCAGCACTAGGATTCAGAGGAGTTCTACAGAGCCCAGGTTGTCATAAATGACCATGGGATTTTTACCCGTTTTTCTCCCTGGCTTCTCCACCTCCCTAGGCATCAGCTAGGCTGCATGCATTGATGTCCTACAGTGGGAGTAGGCTCCCTTGGCTCATCACAGGTGTTGCTGTGGCACCAGTGCGTGGTGCCCTTCCACCCCGACAACAATTCACTGCTGAACAGTAGCTGCTGTGGCCAGGTCTGCCTTCTGACAAGGTGTCCTGAGCTCCTACCCAAACCCAGGTCGCCTGCATTATGGCGTGACTGCTGCCACTGGGCCATCGGGCCGGCCGAAAGGCTGCTGTATAGAGGCTTGTGCGAACATGTTGTAGCATGGCCTAGGACACTTAAGTGAGCACATTCACGAAAAGGAGAAAGTGAAAAAGCAGGAAAGTGGAAACAGAAGGCCCTATTCTGGATGAATTAGTGACCACTGCAGTGCCAGACCAGCATCCCTCAGTCTGATATCTGTGTTCCTTCTCTTGCAGCTGTGTTGGGGGCAGCAGGGTAACGGGTGGAGCTAGGGACATTGGACTATCCTGCAGGAGACTTGAAGATTTAGCCAGACTGTGAGGGGGTGACTTGGGTGGGTAGCAGGGAGTGAAGAGAGACCTGAGGAAATAAGAGTGCAAGTGGTAAGGAGCATAAACGAAATATATAAAAACAAAAACTGGGACGAGACTTGATTGGTTACATTTGAAAATACTGACCTCTTTGTTACCGTGTAAAACAGAAATTACATCTTTCTTTCTATTTTCAGACTTAAGCACAACATACCATCATGGCTAACATACCCATCATAAATGGAGAGCAAAAGGATGCAGACATCTGGGCATCCCATAACAAAATGGTGCTGGAGCCACTTAATACGAATGATCCAGAGGTAAGTGAGAGATTGAAAAGTGACACACACACACAGGTCCTGTTGTTGTAGGACAACAAGTGGTGGAATGGGCTAGTTTGCAACAACATTCTTCACTGCAGAATACATTTGACTGATACTGTAGCTCTGATTTCCTTTGGATGGGATTGGCACCAAGAACTTTGCTGCATGGTTTTGTTGTACTGTACATAGCAAAGCTTCAGCAGTAATCGCTTTATGATCTGTTAAATGTTAAGTTGGAATCTTGGGACTATTTAATAGCATGATAACTAAGTGAACTTTAGTAATACTGACCTCGTATGTATTGCTGGAACCTCCTTTTTCAGTTGGTGCTCTTATAAACTGAACCAAGCATGTGCTTGCAAATACACCCAACCAGCTCTGAGCATCCAGAGGTAAAGAGGGACTTTATGAGCACAAAAGTTTAATAAAACAAAACTATCCCCTCCCTCCCTCCATGTACTTTGACTGAAAATTCCACAGGTCTTGGGTTCGGGGACCTGCTATTTTGGTCCTGGACAACCAGAAATGTATTGCTCCAGTGGCCCACTGTAGAATGGGCAATCAAAAGTAGAATCCTGAACTCTGATATAACTGGAACTGAATTTCTGTCTGTACTGAGTCTTGAGAGACAGATTATTTAATATTTTACCACATGTTTAAATCTTACAGTTAAAACATTTTAGAATATATTGTCATTTTTGTGCATTGGTCTTGCCAAAGTTTTAGTGTCAAGCTTCCTAATTTTAATTGTCAAGGTTTTCCAGTGACAGTATTTCCAGGACCAGTAATTTTTTTTCTTCACCAGGAAACCGGTCCTTGGACTACTTGTCAATAAGATTCATTTTTAGTTTCTGCCTTTTTAAGTGCTTTATCTTTCTCTGTTACATAATGCTGCCTCCCTGGTACCCTCCCGACTCCTGTTTGTGCATACTGTTATGTTGCAGTCCTGTGTTTGTGACATCAGTTTGTTACATGAACATGATTGTCTCGAGTAGGGGGCTGTGACTTCACTGCATGCCCAAGTAGTGCGAGTGAGAGGGCTGTAAGCGCACAAGCTCATAACATATGTGCTTTCAATATTTGAATAAATGGGGAAAGTATACTAACATACTAAAATGCCAGCAGAATAGGCCTAACGGTCTTTAGTGTCTGCTCATTTGGTCAGCCCCCACCCTGGGTGCTGACCTTGCTGTCCCCCTCGCCTTCTCTGGCTTCTCCCTTCCCAGTTCCGGATATTCTTGCTGCATTGGATTTTGCTTCCAGAACCCTTCCCCTGTACCTGTCCCCCCCTCTTGAACCCCTCCACTATCTCTGCCTCCACCAGCCCCCTAGGCAGTGCATTCCATGGCTCCACCACCCTCTCAGTGAAGTAGCACCTCCTCCTTTCTCCCCTGAATCTTCCCCCCTCCAGCTTCCACCCATGCCCTCTAGTGGCCCTTCCTCCTTCCTTCGAAGCACCCTGACTGTTCCTCCCCTATTTACCCTCTTCATGTACCTGAAGACCTCTATCATGTCCCCACGGTCCCTTCTCTCTTCCAATGTGTACATATTTAGCTCTTCGAGCCTCTCCTCATAGGTCCTGTCCCCCAAGCCCCAAATCATTTTGGTTGCCCTCCTCTGGACCCTCTCCAGGAGGTTAATGTCCCTCTTTAAGTGTGGCCTCCAAAACTGCACGAGTACTCAAGGTGCGGTCTCACCAAGCAGTTATACAGAGGAGTATCACTTCCCTCCTTCTGGGTGATCCCCTAGCGATGCATCCCAGCATCCTGTTGGCCTTAGCTGCTGCCCTCCTACAAGTCTCAGAGTTGTTCATCTTGACATCCAACACTACCCCCAGGTCCCTCTCAGCCATCGAGACTTGTAGCATTCCCCCCCCCCCCCCAGGGTGTACACTTGGCCTGGGTTTCTGGCCCCCAGGTGGCGTACCTTGCATTTCCCTGCATTGAACCTCAGCTTCCACTTTCTAGACCATCTTTCCAGAGCCTCCAGGTCCCCTGTAAGGCCACCCTCCCTCCTCCCCATCCACCACCTCCCAGTTTGAGTCATCTGCAAAGAGACTCATCTCCTCCTGATTCCTGTCCTTATGTCAGATGCGTGGCGTTGAACAGAAGGGGCCCAGGACTGATCCTGTGGGACCCACTAATGACCCTCCTTGGGGATGAGACTATCCCACCAACTCGACCCTCTGGGTCCGGTCCTGGAGCCAGTGCCTATCCATCTGATCATCTGGTTCCCCACCCCCATTTCTCCCAGCTTATCCAACAGGCCACGTGAGGAACAGAGTCAAATGCCTTGCTGAAGTCTAGAAAGAGGACATCCACTGGTCTACCCAGGTCCAAGGCACTTGTCACCAGTCACTAGAACTCCACCAGGTTTGTCTGACACGATTTCCCTGGGATGAATCCATGCTGTCTATCGTCCAGGCATCCTGACTTATCCAGGTCCCCCCTAGCCTCTCCTTGACAATGCCTCCATCCCTTGCTCACCACCGATGTCAGGCTGACAGGCCTGTAGTTCCCTGCCACCTCCTTGATCCCCCTTGTGGATAGGCACTATATCGCCACCTTCCAGTCTTGGGGCACCACCTGTCCTCAGAGAGATGGTGAAAGCTCTGCCAGGGGTTTCGCCAGGACATCTGCAAGTTCCTTCAGCACTCTGGGATGTAATTTATCCGGCCCCGGTGCTTTCTCCGTCTTAAGGGAGCTGAGGGCTTCCCTCACTCTCTCTGCTGTGATTTCCACTTCAGTACCTCTTCTCCCGGCTTAGCCCTCCCCCACCTGCCAGTGATGCCTCCCCTCTCCCCAGACCTGCCGATCGGTAAGGGTCCCCCCCCTCCTCAGTATCTCTGTCTCCTCCCATGTATGATGCAGCACCCCATTTTCCCTGGTGAAACTGAGGTGAAGTACTCATTTAGTACCTCAGCCTGCTCCCCGGGTCTTGTGCCCATCTCTCCCTGATTTAATCCTGCTAATTTGCCCCTTCACCCTTCGTCTTTCCCAGTGTATCTAAGAACCCCTTGTTCCCTCTCCTAATTTCCCTGGCCAGGTTCTGCTCCTTCCCTTGTAGCCGCCCTCACCTCTCAGTGGCCCTTCTAGCCATCAGCTCGTACTCCCCGATCCTTTCACTCCTTGAGCACTTGGATTGCTTATAGGCTGCTTTCTTTCCCGCACCACCTCCTGGACCTCCCTGGTCCACCAACAGAGGTTTTGGGCCCTACCACATTTCGTCTTACTCTTGCACAGGTGCTGGTAGCATCCTGCATCCCTCTCCTGATGATTTCCCACCTACTGTCAGCGTCCATGTCTGACCCAATCCCATCAAATGCTCCTAAGGATCCTTCCCATTTCCTTAAAATCCGCCCCCCGAAGTCGGTTACTTCCGTCTTTGTGCAGCCTTCTACCCCTCCTAGGTCCAGGCAGAACCAGACCGTGGCATGGTCACTCCCCGCCAATGGGTCCCTTACCTCCAGGCCCCCAATCTGGTCACTGTCTGCCAGGACCACATCCAGTACCCGTGCCTCCCTGGTCGGTTCCCTCACCTGCTGAGTTAGGAACGCGTCTTGAAAGACATCCAACAACCTCTGTTCCCTGGTCACAGAGGATGTCATAGTCTCCCAGTCTGTTCCTGGCATGTTTAAGTCCCCAACACCACCACCGTTCCTCTGCCCAGTCTGCAGTGTCTCTAACATCTGCCACCAGACTGTCCTCCAGCTCCTCCGCCAGGAGCAGTGGGTCTATACACCACTCCTATTTTTACTCTCTTGCCCCCTTGT
Organism: Neoceratodus forsteri; assembly: GCA_016271365.2. Taxonomy (NCBI): domain Eukaryota; kingdom Metazoa; phylum Chordata; order Ceratodontiformes; family Ceratodontidae; genus Neoceratodus; species Neoceratodus forsteri. Next base: position 201,365,847 of record JADMNL010000025.1, read on the forward strand.
TATCAAGGACCCAAATCGCCTCCATGGTTCCCTCCGCCTCCTCTACTCCCCTATGCCAATGCAGTTTTGACTATCATTGCTACCCTCCTCCCTTCCCTCCCCTGTCCTTCCTGAACATAGTGTAACCCTCAGGTTCAGGTCCCAGTCATGTCTTGCAGTGGCCCAAGTCTCAGTGACGCTGCCATCACTGCTCCCTCAGTTAGCATTGCCTGGAGCTCAGGCATTTTATTGCCCAAGCTCCTGGCATTTAGCGGGACTACCTTCCACCCTTTCCCTATAGTTCCATTTCCCCTGCTCGTGTTCCCATGGGGTTTCTGTTTTCCCCTGGTCTGCACTTTGCCAGTTGGCCTTTTCCTGCAATCCTCCTGGTCCCCAGGGGGGTGGAGACAGTCCCTCCTTTATCGGCACCCCCTTGACAGCCTTTTCTCCATCCCACCCCTTCACAAGTTTAAACCCCTTTTTCCAATGAACCCTCTATTTTCAACTAGGATTCCCCTCCCTCCAAATTGAGATGTAGTCTATCTCTAGCATACAGCTCCTTATCCTCCCAGGTCTCCCCCAATCCCCATCACCCATAGCCTCTGGCCTCCACCACTCCCTGAGCCACTGGTTTATCTCCTAATTTTCCTTTTGTGTTCCCCACTAGCCCTTGGCACTGGCAGGATTTCTGAGAAGGAAACTGTGCATCCTATGTCATTGACAGACCCTGGCAGAGCTCCTGAATCTTGCCTGTATCTCTAGCTCGCTATTTCCCTCAATGTCATTTGTACCCAGGTGGACCAGTATGTCTGGGGAACCACCACAATCCTTTGCCAGCTGATATACCTCGTGCTTAGCCCTGTGCACCGTTAGTCAAGGGAAGCATCTTGTTCTAACTGGCCAGGCTTCTCCCTCCTATCCCATTTGATACCCTGATCATAGAATCCCCAGCAGGAGCACTCTGACCACTCCTTTTCCTCCATTTTCTCCCCCTTCCATGTCCCTCGTCCTTTCTACAGCCCCTCCACCCAGCTGGCTTGTTCCTCCCCTATCTGGGTGCCACATGCCACCCCTCCATATTTACCATGCACCCCTCCCTCAGTCCTATGCCTCTCCTCCTCCTGAGTATCCTTCTGTACCTTGCTAATTCCCCCCTCACTGCTCGCAACTGGTCCTTCTCCCCCATCTGCTAAACTAGCCTGGCTCATCCTCCCTTCCATCCTGTCTCCATTTAGTTCCTCCTTGCTCGTCGTGCTCCCCTGGCCTAAACCCTCAGCTCCCTTTACTGAATCCTCCTTGTACTTCTGGTGCTTCTCCTTTACCTTTCCTCCCAACTGGTCCTTCTCCTTGCGCTTTCCTCCCTCTTCCCCCTGCCCCTCCTGCTCTGATTCACTGCTCCCCCCATTCTCCTGCATTCCAGGTCCCCCTGTTCTTCCTGCTATCTGGCTCCTGCCTCCCACTCCCTTTCCGTCTCTACACCTCTGTGTGGCTACATCACCCCTCATCCTTGAGCAGAAGAAGAGGTGAGGCGGTTACTGAGTGTAGGTCTGATCCACCTCCCGCCTTGCTTCCTTCTGTCCAGCCCTGGCCATCTGCCTACTTCCCTGAGAATGTTGTCCCTCCGTCCCCCTTTGAGGGGTCCCCAGTTACCTGCCTGCTTCCTTGGTAGTGTCCTTTGGACCCCCTCTGCCAGGGTCCCTATGTGACCCCTAGTATTCTCCTGCACTCCTTTCCCTATGCCCCACCCCAGTGCTTGGTGCAACCCTGTTGGAGATTCCCAGCCCTTCCCCAACCATACCACCCCTTCCCCAGCTTTCTCCTAATCCCAGCCTCCTCCCTAAGCTGTGCTAGCTGGTAGCACACACTGGGCAACCACGAACTTCCAAGCCCAGTCAGTATCATGGCTGTTTCCACCTTGTGCACCCCACCACCCTCCCAAAGATGCGGCCCTGATGATGTGTGGTTCCATCCCCTTCAAATAGGTTTCCTTGGGTGAGCCACCAGGTTCCCCCTAGTCCAAGATACCCCTACTGCCTAATCGGGTCACCCACTAATCTTAGACAGTCCCACTGTACACCAGTAACCCTGTTACTAGGTGCAGTACAACACATTAAACTTATAAGGGAAATGAACAACTCCCTAAGCTCCTCTCTCCCAGCCTTTAAATCCAACCCCCAGTGGCTAGAACTACATGAGCTGCACCTGCAGCCTTTTCCTCCAATTGCAGGGCAGGTGTTCCCCTATAAATTTGCAGACTTCTGGGGAGGGAGGGTCCTGGGCAGACACCTGACTCGAGAGAGTGTATCAGCCCTGTGTCTCCACTCCAAGCCCAGCAGCCAAAGAACCAAGCCCAAGCAAATCCCACCAAATAGGTTTTAAATCAGAAGAAATAGGCCTCTACTAGCGCAGCCTGTTACACAGTGAAACATCCACAAAATGAGCCCCACTTCCAGCCACCAAATCAGTTTACAAACATCCAGCAGCTCCCAAAACAATACCCTGCTAGCCCCTTAGAAGTAAGAAAGAAAAGAACTAACCTACCAAGTAAAATCCACAAGAACCCTGTGAAAACAACAGCAGCAGCTACTGTCCTGGAACACAACTGATCCTGTCCCTTTCCAGTTCTTTCTGACTGATTACATTGAAGGTGTGACTTTTGTGCTCACTGGAAAGTCTTTTGCACTCCTTTTTTATTTTTTTTGCTGCTAGCAGCAGGAGGACCTGTACCAAGGAACAGGTGTAACAGGCTTTTCTAACACCGGGAATCCTACAGAGTTGCAAACTAATTTCCCCAATAAAGTAACAGACATGGAAAGGGGGTTGTTGTGAAAAGTTCTGTCTCAAAATTGAAATCCTGATCAGTGGCGCAGCAAAGACTGCGAAACTGATCGCTTCGGAATACAAAGGTGACCAATGTTCCGAGCTGCAGTCAGTTTCTTAAAGGAAAATCATGGAAAATCCACCGCTTTTCCCAGCTGCTACAAAAACAGCCGATTAGGACTTTTGGGCAGTAAAGAATTTTATTTATTTATTTTTTTAAATAACCTCCAAGTGCTTTTTAATGATTTACACCGTGGGTCGCTACCTCCGTTTTCCATCGCCGGTAATCACCATCTTCAGAGCAGCAGTGCGCTTCCTTGGTTCACTTTATGCTAATATGTCTTGCCAACCTGAGCTGTTGGTTGGCATGACATGTTGGCATAAAGTGAGGTAAGGAAGTGCGCAGCTGCTCCTGAGATGGTCACTACTGGCAATGGAAAACTGAAGTTGCGGCTTGTGGTGAAAATCATTAAAAAGCACTTTACTGTCCGACAGCCCTAATCGGGTGTCTTTGTAGCAGCTGGGAAAAGTTGTGGCTTTTCCACGGTTTTCCTTTTAAAGCTATAGCTGTGCCATTGATCCCTAGTTGGTGCTTTGTTACCCACTTGTTCAGATTACCTATTGACTTTGTGGCGCTACACAGAAACAAAGGGACCCATATTCAAAAGTCCAAGGCTGCATCGCGCAAGTGCCTGTGCTGCGCAACTGAGGTGCACCGGCACAAACTAATGGTATATTCAGAACTTGCGCTGTAAGATGCAATCGCGCATGTCTGGCTGAATATCCCGGACAAGCAAGATTGCACAGTGGAAGATGTGTGGTGCAGCAGATGACCTGGGACCTGTGCGGAGCATAGGGAAATGTGCGATGCAAAGTCAACTGCGCAGTGAGCAAAATGGCAGTATTCAGCTGGGGTATGCAAATGACCTCATTGCACATTCTGAGCCCATTTCCCACATGCACAGCTCATTACTGGAATGTATTCAGGCCATTTGCATGCGCAGTTCCAGCTTTGCAGGGCTGCCCCACCAGTCCACAAAGGTGAACAGGAGGTACTGCAGCCTAGAGGGCAGGTGTGATGGAATGTTTGTGTGTGGGTGGATGGACTGCATTGATTTGGGTACAGTGCTATCACCCATAGCCATGTACAGGGTCAGACTTGGGTACAGGGGGCCCATCTGGACAGTGGCCACAGGGGTCCACTTGGACAAGCAACAGGGGATGGCACAGGGCGACAGTCTGACCGGTATACCACATGCATGTGATACACCAGCTCTATATGCAGTATAGTCACCTGCAGTGCCCCCCCCCCCCATATGACAGGAACATGGTGATGACTGCAAGGACTGGCAGTGTGCAGAAGGTGGCCAGGTCCCAGAGTGTGTGGGTCCCACCTCTGTGCACCTATGGGGTACCACTGTGGTTGTGCCACAGGTCAGTACCTGGTCTATGCCATGCTGCCACTAGTACCACCAGGCTACCTAGGCACCATTGCCCCAGACGTCACACTGGGTGCATGCCACCACTGGGTGGCACCCTGCAGGCCATGGCCCCCTAGTTCATGTGCTGCAGTGTAGCTGTCTGCTCCGCTGGTGTGCCTGGGATGCACCAGACTGCACTGGCATGTGGCAGCTGGGTGTCCATGTCCTGGGAGTATTGTGGGGGATGATTCCCTGGGTGGTGTCCATGGTGTGCCGGCACTTGTGGCTTTGGGTATGTCCGTTCTGGCATGACTGCTGTGTATGGGTGCCTGGAGCACATCCTGGTGCACCTCCGAGGGCTGTCCCAGGGTCTCCTATCTACAGTTCTGCCGCTTGCCTGTGGGTGGCCGGCTGATTAAGGCTATCTCCTGACATGCCTAACTTTGTGCGGAGCGTCTTTGAGATGCGCTGCACATTTTGGTTAATTATACGGATGTGTGGCATATTCATGTACACTCCCCTTTTTTGTGCTGCATTCATTATATCTACGCGATTGCGCATTTGGAAACGCGCAACGCATCTCCCTTTTGAATATCGCGGTACTGCAGTTTCTGGGATGTGCCACACATTTCCGTTGAAAATGTGGGCCCAAATATTTAAGAACTAGAAAAACTGTCATTTCTAGGCTTCTGTGCTTGTGGTAGGACTCTTAACAGAAAGCAGCTGGATTGTCTGTCAGAGTAACTGCAGCACCCACTGGGCAGAAACCTGCGCCAAGGAGCTGCCTACATGAGTGATTGAATTATACTGTTTCAGAATTAAAAAAAAAAAAAAAAAGATATGTTGGTCTTACCACTGTTACCTTCAAAGATCAGTAAACTTGTGTATACCCCCCCCAAACAATCGGAACATTGTTCTGGGGCAGGCTGCAAAGGTTGGCAGCACAGTGCTGGATGTACAGAATTTGAGTATGTTGTAGCAAGGCTGATGTTTCATATAGTAAATCATTTATATATTTAAAAAAAAAAAGCATGTTAGCTACTCTAAAAATGTGGACTATTGCAAATTTCTGTACTAAAACACTCAAACATTGGGTAAGAAATTTGGTATCAGCAGTATGGCTAGAGAATTAATCAGTAAACGCAGATCTTCTTCGAGGCAATCTCTTGCAGCAGGTCATAAAACATGGGATATTAGCCACAGATGTCATTTCCTCAGGATGACTTCTCAGCATTTGACCCTGGGACCTCCCCCTACACTACCACATGGTGTCTGTATGGCAGGTATAAAAGGGGAGGTCCCAGCTACTCCTTTCATCCGCAACGTGCATGCAAAAAGTCCTCCTTCGGAGCTCTGCTTACCAGTCGCTGACTTGAGTTCTGCCGACCAGCCATTCATTATGGGTTCATCTACTGATCCCTTATTCCGAAAGTGTATCTGTGATCGGTTTGCCACAGGGGACCTCCAGAACATCTGTTCGGTGCCTTGGCCTTGTACATGGCACCCGGGATTGTACTTGTGAAAACAGTCCAACACAGAACCTCCATGGAGTCTCCCCTGCTCTGCTGGTGACCCCTCCTCGTCCACCACCTTGGTTCTGGGTGGGAACCATACTAGCAAGACTATGCATGTTTCTCCCGAGCCCTCGTCATGGACGGCGAGTACCCTGAGCGCTACACAAAAAAGGTAAGTACCTGAGACGGTGACCACTGTTATGTCATCTTTTACACAGTCTACGACTGCTGGCTCCTCTCTTACCGCCATTGACAGCTCCTCCAGTGAATTCAGGTGCACCTGATAAGGTAGCCACTGATGGGTTGGCTTCTCTCTTGCCATCGTCGACGGCGAGTTCAGGGGTTCTCTTGCGGCTTTCAGAATGACTGCAGTCGTCCGATGGGTTCTGTCCCATAGACAATTCGTCGACGACCAGCCTGGTCTCTGGGACCTTGCTGTTGCTTGCCTCGTCAACACTGTTGGGGCCATACAGTGGTACTCGTGCAAATGCATTTTACTTTCCGCACACTGTGTTGAATTGCATGGTAACGCTGTACCTGCGCAGTGGTGGTATACTACGCTACTGCCATACTTCTGGCCCGTCGACTATCCTCTCCTCGTCTGGCCAAGTTTTTTCAGAGCTCAGTGTTGACTCCCTCTGACCATGCAACACTGGTTTTTGTGCGATAGAGATATGACAAATGGGTTGCACATTTGCACGGTGGTGCTATATTGCGCTGCCGCTCTGCTTTTGCATGATCGCCACTGTATACTCATCCATCATCTGGTTCTGTCTATGCAGCAGAAGGTAGTGGTAGGTGGGGATACTCATCCCCTAAGCCTGTGACAAGTGGTGTTCCACAGGGGTTGGTGTTGGGCCCAGTGTTTGGCGTATTTATTGCAGACGTCCCTGAGGGCATCAGCAGCAAAATCAGCCTATTTGCGGATGACACCAAGATGGGAGCGGTGGTGGACGACCAGGTTGGGGGGGGTACAGAAGGATCTGGCAAGGCTAGAGTCATGGACTTGACTGATGGCAGCTGGGGTTCAGTGCAAAAAAAAAAGGGGGGGGTACTGCACTTCGGAACAAAAAAATCGGAGGAGAAGCTACTATCTGGGGGGTGTGTGTGGCTAGAGATAACTGAAGAGAAGGATCTGGGGGTGCTCATACTACCCATCTTTTATGACTATACGAGCTGCTGCCTTATTTTCCTTCCTCTGTTGCCATCAGAGGCCTAGAAAATGTTTTTACAACAGATTGCCAGGATGGAAAAGAACTGAGTAGCTGGGACCTCCCCCTTCTTATACCTGCCATACAGATGCCACATGGTAATGTAGGGGGAGGTTCTAGGGTGGACTGCTGAGAAGTTATCCGAAGGAAATTATTCCTGCGGCTGTCATCTCATGTGTTATGACCTGCTACAAGAGGTGCTCTCTAAGATCTACTATTACAGTAAGTTCTTACCCAACTGTACCTTTGTTTAGTTTTTGATCCATACCATCCTCCATTTGGTTTCAGGTTTACCTGCTTTTCCCTCGGTGTGGTTTACTCAACTTATGTGGCTTAAAGGGGTGAGGAGGAGGGGCAGTACAACTGCAAACCCATTTGCTCAAAGCCAGAAGCTTGCCTTTGAATCATCACTAATGAGCAGGCTGTAAAGTTTGTTTACCAGAACCTTCCCCACTGCAATGTAAATTCATTGCCCTTGTCAAAAATGTCTGTATGGAACTCGACAATGTAGTGAAGTATATTGCATTAGTTTTGTTTTGCAGACTTATATAGATAAAAACAAAACACAAAATACATAAATTCTCAGATGCGACATTTTTTCTTTGACTCATTTAAAACACTTGTGTCTACACAGATTACTGTCTGGGCTGTTCTCTATCCAAGACCATACCCTCCGTAAGGGAATTTTCTCCATTTGCCAGCATATGATCTGTAGATCCTACTTCCACTTGACTTCAGATAGTACAGTTACGCAAGAACTTATTGTAACAGTAGATTTTCGAGAATTGCTCTTGCAGCAGGTAAGACCATTAGGACTATGCCGCCAGACACTAGGATCCCACAGAAAAATTCTAGCTAGCAATCTTGAGGCGGGGATCACCCCCTGACGTCACAATGGTATAAAAGGGTGGTCCCCCGGCACCACCTCAGTTCACCCGCGGGAGACCCAGCTAGCATAAAGGATGGGGAACTGAGGAGGTTCTGACATCCCCCAAAGAGAAACTTGTATAACCACGGGGGAAGGAGGGAGGGAAAGCATACCTGCAAGAGCTCTTCTCAAAGATCTACTGTTAGGTGAGTTCTTGTGTTGCTATCTTACTTCGAAATAGAGCTCTTGCAGCAGATAACACCATTAAGACTTGAGTCCCAAGCAGTACAAGGGTAGAATTCGGGTCAGAAGGGTGGTTATAATAGCAGTAAACCACTGGTACTCTCGAAGGTAGTCCCTGGAGAATGGCAAGGCCAAAGCCTGCCAAGTTACTTGAAGCAGTGCCCACATGGTAGTGCTTGATGAGAAGTGTGGACTGAACTTCCAAGTAGCAGCTGCACAAGGATCCGCTGCTGAAACATTCCTCAGGGATGCAAACTAAGTGGAACATCCCTAGTGGAGTGACCTTTAACTGGTCCAGGTAAAGGTTTGGTATACTTTTGATAGCAGAAAATTATCATTTGGCTGATGTCTGCTTAGTCACTGGTGCCCCTAACATTCTCTGGGCAAAGGAGACAAACAGCTGATCCATGTAGAAACTGAGAATTCTGTGAACATCCAGAGTATGCAATAGGGCCTCCCCTTTATTTGAGTACTCTGGGTAATAACCTGGAAGCTAAATGTCCTGATTTAAGAGTGAACTTTGATACTATCTTCGGGAGAAACTTGGGGTATCCCTGCGTACCAGTCCTATCCCTGTGATAAATCAAATAAGGCTCCTTACACGTGAAGGCCCAAAGCTCAGAAATCCATTGAGCAGAAGTAATGACAACTAAAAACAGTGCTTTCAAAGATAGCTGCGAAGCTTGCAACTTGGTGTCTGACTCAAAGGGAGGCAACGCAAGTTTTTCTAACATAAATAAAAGATCCCATGGGGGAATGGGGTCCCTCCTGGGAGGCTTGATATGCATAATACCACGCAAAAAGGTCTTGGACAAATCCAGTTGTGCCGGGGTCCTGCCATCCATTGGTACATGGTAAGCTGACAGTGCAGAGGTGTACTTTTATGGATGACTAGCTGAGACCCTTGTCTGACAACGAAAGAAGGTACTCCAGGACCGAATTCACCGGATAGGTGAATGGATCCAGGAGACAGGACAATGCCCACAGGCAGAAACGTTTCCATTTCATGGCATCTGTGGCCCTAGTTGAGGGTTTCCTTGTGTCTGCTAAGGCCTCCGCTACCCTTGGAGATGCCCCATATCCGTCCCTGAGGAGCCATGCATGCAGGTGCAGAGACTGAAGATTCAGGTGTATTCGAGTTCCCAACTCCTGGGAGAGCAAGCGAGGAGACTGGCAAGGGAATTGAAGGTTCCGATGCTAATTGTTGAAGCAACGGGAACCAAATCTGTTGCTGCCAAAATGGCGCTGTGAGAATCATAACAGCTTGTTCCACTTGTAGCTTGAGTAGCCCTCTCTGAAGCAGTGGGAGGGCATACAGGAACCTCCCTTCCCAAGAGAGGGACAGTGCGTCTCACCAGAAAACACCAGGCCGTGGATCTAGCTAGCAGAAATTGGGCAGATTGGCGTTGAGTGGGGACACAGAGGTCCAGTTCTGGAAGTCCCCACCATTTGAAAAGGTAGTCTACTACATCCTGTAGTAGCTCCCTCTCGTGAGATTAAGAGCAGTTGAGGCTGTCTGCTAAGATGTTTTGGACTCTTGGAACATGAACTGCTGTGAGTTCCTGATTGTGTTCCACTGCACAGTACCAGACTCGCATGGCTTCTCTGCATAGGGGTTAAGAGTGTGTATGCCCCCTTGCTGGTTGATGTAGAAGACTACTGACATGACCACTGACGTGTCCGACTGAATCAGTAGGGGTCCTGGCAGGAGAATCGTCTGGAAAACCTGTAAGGCATACAGAACGGCTCTCATTTCCAACACGTTTATGTGGAGATTGTGTTCCAAAGAGATCCATGTCCCTCTTGTCTGATGGCCGCTGAAATGTGTGCCGTACTCTAGTTCTGAGACATCCATTGTCAGGATCTGCTGAGGACAGGGGCTTTAAAAGGGAGCCCTGGATTCTAGCTGGGAAGGGGTGAGTCACCATTCCAAAGTCTAAACCACAGCCTTGGAGACCTGGACTGGCTGTTCGAGGTCGTCCAAGCGCTGGTCCATTGAACCCTGAGGTTCCACTGTAGAACCCTCATGAGCAGATGAGCTAAGGTACCATAACAGTGGTGGCTGCCATGTGTCCTAGCAGCTGCAGAACCGTTCTGACTGGAATCTGACTTGTGGAGATGACCCTTTGAGCCAGTGCCCTTAGTTGATATGCCCTGTCTGAGGGAAGAAAGGCTCTTTTGGACAGTGTCCAAGACTGCCCCATGTACTGTAACCTCTGGGTGGGCCAGTGGAATGACGGGGTCAAGGTAACCCACAGCTCTTGGAACAGTTGGAAGGTAACCCCAGCTCTTGGAACAGTTGGAAGGTAACCCCCAGCTCTTGGAACAGTTGGAAGGTAACCCCCAGCTCTTGGAACAGTTGGAAGGTAACCCCCAGCTCTTGGAACAGTTGGAAGGTGTCTTCCAGTGAGCAACACAGCTATTCCCTTGTGGGAGCGGTTAATAGCCAGTCGTTGAGGTAGGGGTAGACATAATGTCCCTACCTCCTGAGCGCTACTGCCAGGCACTTGGTGAACACCCTGGGTGCCGAAAAGGCCGAATGTCAGCGCTCTGAAATGGTAGTGCTCTCCCTGGAAGGTAAAGCGGAGGTACTTTCTGTGGGACGGCAGGATTTTTATATGCATGTAGACGTCCTGCATGTCCAGGGAGCATAGCCAATCCCCCTGATGAAGCATGACAGGCAATCCCAGCAGTGTCACCATCCTGAACCTTTTGTATTTGATGAAATTGTTCTGTTGACTGAGGTCTAGGATGGGACAAAGGTCCCCTGCCTTTTTCAGGACTAGGAAAAAGTGGGAGTAATATACCCTTTGACTTGGTGACACTGCTTGGATCGCTATCTTGCTCAGGAGGATATGGATTTCTGCCAAGATGAGGCTTACGTGGGATGAAGAGCAATGGGTTGGAATTGGTGGGTTTTCTGGAATTTAGGAGAACTCCAGTGCATAACCTCTTTCCGTGATTTGGAGTACCCACTGATCTGTGGTGGTAATGGTCCAGCTGCTGAGGTAAAGGGAGACTCTTCCTACTGCCTCCCCCTGTAACTCTGCTGGAGGAAGGGGGGCAGGCAGGGAGTCATGCCGAGGTTGTCGGAGTGGGCAAGGGAGCTCTGGTGTTAGCGTTCTTGGGTCCCTGTGCTCCTACGGATGGATGGGTACCTTTCCTTTTGTAATTCCCTCACTGCTGTTGTCACCTACCTTGCTGGCCTTTATGCCTGCAAAAGGAGCGATGCCTGGACATGGCTGGTTTGGATTTATCCATTTTGTGGACTTCTGAAACTGCTTTTCCCGAGTCCTGTAAGCTAGTTATAAGATTTACGGCCTCCTGGCCGAAAAGAACTAGCCCTTGGAAAGGGGTGTCCTGCAAGTCCCAGCGGAATCCCGAGACCCTCAGCCAGGAGTGGTGCCTTAGGCATATCCTTGTGGCTGCTGCCATAGCGTCGGTGTCGGCTGAGTCCATATGAGCACCTCAAGACATGCTTGCTGAGAACAGCTAGCAACTCTTGATTTGTTACCAGTCAGGTTGTGCCCGAGCTAGGTCCATAGCCTTGTTCCAGAGCGATTTCTGATGCATCTCCATGTGTGCCAGAAAGTTTAGGGACCCGGACTGCACAGATGGCTGAGTAATGCACCTTGCATCCCAAATTGTCTAATTTCTTGGATTCCTTATCTGGTGACTGGGAACTTTAATGCTTCAGTTGTTGTTGCTGCCGTGAAGATCATGGAGTCTGCCTTGGGCTTCTCACTCAAGTGTGGTTCTCCCCTTGGTGTCCTGTACAAGCGTCTGCCTTTTTAGCGATTGCTGAGGTTGTGGAAGGATGCTTCCAGGCTACTTTTGTAACATCCTGTAAGGGTTCCACTAATGGAGGGATGACTAATTTTGGGTCAGTGGCCCCAAGGAACTTTGCCAGGCAGCATCTGTTGGGGTCTAACTCTTCTGTTTCCCATTGATTGAGAAACTGTAGGTGTCATCACATCCAGGAAGGAAGTGTCATCCGGAGGAGACCTTGGGGAAGTCTCTCCGTGTATCCCGGGGATGGGAGAGATCATTCATCCTAGGAGGAGCCTCCGGAGGATCAGTCTGAGGATATATGTTGGTGGTCTGGAAGAGGATCATGATGACTGGTGGCAACCGTGCTTCCATTGTTCGGGTGATCCATGCCCATCACCCCCTGGAGTCTGTCGGGCAGGTGTCGGGGTTGGCGAAGGTGAGCGGGGGAGTTGGGTGTCTAGGCAGGGCCGGGTTACCACGGGGTGGGGTGGGGCTGGTTCCGTGGCCTACATAAAAATTCTCACTTAATGGTGTTCCTCCAGAGAGCCCTGACTATAGCCAGAGGGAAGACTGGTCCTGGGGTAGGTATGCCGGGGGGGGGGGGAGGCGGCTCCAGACCTTGGGGTAAGGTCCCCTCTGGCATCGGGTCGCCCGGTACTTTTTTTTTTTGTCTGGACGTTGGCCCTGATGGGACAGTGTTCTCAGACGTTTGGTTATCAGGCTCCCGAGGGGGGAGGAAGAAGCGGAGGGGGTGATGCTCGGTTGGTAGTATCCCCTTATGCAAGCGTTGGGTCTGCTGATGTTTGGTCTGTAGTCAGACCCTCATTCTGGCCCTGTGGAACAGACTGTGGTTTGGAGGGTGGCATCTGATCCAGCTCCTTAGTGGAGTCAGAGGGCGTTGATGCCTAATGTCTGTACCAAGTCTTTGCCGACGACCGTCTGGAAGGCGAGCATGGTTTCTTTTGGCGCTCACGTTCTGACGTCTCCTGGTGGCAGACTCCGCCCTGTCTGATGACCCAGAGACTAAGGCCTTGCGGACGGCAGGCTCTGACCTGCCGCCTGACTAGGAATGTGGTGGTCCTGCTGACTGAGATCCTAGCGCTTGCTTGTGGAGCCAGATAGTTAAGAAGACTCCCCACCGTACACCTGAGAAGAGGCGGGGGCTTCCTCATCGGTAACCCCAGAAGAGCTAGGGATACCAGAGGGGCTAAGTCTGACCTTGCACCGGAGGCAGAAGATTTTGGAAGTTTTGTGTGGGGACCTAGGATGGGATTCTGACCTGGACCCGTCCTTGTCACGGTGATGGTGCTTCCCGCTCAATTTCTTCTCTCTGGGGGAATCCTTAGAAAAGGAGGAAGACTAGCTGCGCCCCGACTGGGTCTTCTGCATGGTGGCCACTTGCTGTTCAAGGAGGTGTGCTTTTAAGGTCTTTAGGTGGCTGATTGGGGTCCTCTTGTTGAAGCTGAGGCAGCGTGGGCAATTGTCTGGCCTGTGGTCAGGGCCTAGGCAAAGCAGGCAGGCTGAATGGCCATCTTTTGCTGGAATCTGTTTGCCGCACACGCATTTCGATTTCCACCGCTCTGATGATGAAGACTGGGTAGACATGCACAACTAACACTAATTTCAAGGTAAACAGTAGAAAACTGCACAAAGCGTGGAAATGGTGGTCGACTGGAAGCAGGAGGCATTCATGGAACAGATGTGCACAGGTCGATGCCGGGGGGGGGGGGGACTGAAGTGGTGCCAGAGGACCGCCCCTTTATACCACTGGGGTGCGGCAGATGGGGGGTGGTTCCCCACCTTAGACGGCCAGCTAGAAGTTTTCTGTGGGGTCCTAGTGCCTGGCAACATAGTCCTAATGGCGTTACCTGCTGCAAGAGCTCTATCTCTAAGTAAGATTTGGTTTTACAACCCAGCATGTCAGCGGTTATGGGCATCTAAAAACTGGCTTTTTTCAGTTTGGGGTTTCTCGGATCACCATCTAAGTAGCAACTGGTTCAAAGCGTAAAAATGGCCTCCTCAGTTCTACCTTATTTAAGGTCCCACAGTAGTAAGTCCCTGCACGAAATTATAGAACCAAACTGAAGGGGCTTATAATTGTTTTAGCTCTAATATAGAAGGGGTGAGTAGGTTGTCTTATTGAACCCTGCTGCTGTGGGGACAGCAAGGATGCCTTTTCTCAGCTGTTGTGGAGTACTTGCTGTTTTTCTTTGTTCCCAGAGTGGTGCAAGGGTGGTGGTTATTGAGAAATGTGATCCTCTGGGCTGGCCCTTTGGTGCAGCGGTAGCGCTGCTGCTCACGATACCAGCGACCTGGGTTCAGGAACAAACCATGGTCTTTGGGGGCTGGCCAGAGGGGGAGAGGATTGAGCATCGCAGAGGGCAGATTCCTTCCCCGAGGGAAGAAGGGTCCTGTCTGCCATTGCTGTTCTGTCCGCTGGATGCAGGAGACTGTAGGGTACAGCACTACTAGGGTTGGGAAGAGCCATGCTGGCTGCAGGTGGTGGTGCACTAGCATGCATGCACCCTTGGACGCGCAGCTCCTGAGGGCTGGGGACAGAAAACCGGAAGATGCGCCCTGAACTTGATGATTATCTCCTGGCGTGCTTCAAGATCTCCCTGCCTGGGCCTCAAACAGACACTTGACACAACCAGAACTGTTTGAGGATGCATCCCTCCCACCATGTCCCTGTCTGGGGGTATGGTACTTTGCCTTAAGACAAGTGTGGGGACAGAGGGTCAGCCTTGAGGGCTGGAAGGAGATGGCTACAGTGTGGAGGGAGCAAGTGGAAAATACAAAGAGATGTGGTCCTCTAACAGATATGTGGTATAAAGTGTGTGTGTGTGTGTGTGTGTGTGTGTGTGTGTGTGTGTGTGTGTGTGTGTGTGTATACTGGTACATAAAAAAGATGGCTATTGTATCACCAGTTTGAAATGTACTGCGTTTTTCTTAAGGTATATGAAATCATTAAGAAAGAGAAGAAACGACAGACATTGGGTTTGGAACTGATTGCATCAGAGAACTTTGCTAGCCGAGCTGTTCTGGAGGCTTTGGGCACCTGTTTGAACAACAAATATTCGGAGGGATATCCGGGACAGAGGTAGTATACTCAAATTCGTTATTCTTTCATGACACATTTCGTTCGTTGAAGGTGAGGTGCCTTGTTGACAAGCTTGCTGTTTGTTTTAGTTTGTTTATAAGATTTTATTGTTTTCCGTTTAGTTACAACTTACACTGCACCAGATGTCTTGTAGAACATGTACACTGTATACAGTTGCCACCACGTTATTGTGACAACACATAAATGACACAGTATGAACAAAGAATCTGTTTAGTTGGTGTAGGAGTACCAGAGTCTTGTGTTTTTAGTCAAGCCAGCCAGCAGTAGCTTACCTCATAAGGACTTCAGAAGTCCACTTTTTGACATTTCTTGCTACTTCTGTTATCAAGGGGAAGGGATTATAATTTCTTGGTGGGAGGAGTGACCCACCTCATCCCTTCCCCTGTCTTGTCCCAATTGTAGAAGGCGCCACCCCCCTCTCACATTTTCACCCTCACTCAGTTTTGTGATACATTAGTTTGGAGAGAGTGGTGGTGTGCTCTGATGGTGTGGTTGGGGGGGTGTGTGTGTGTGGTTGTTTTTTTTGTTTTTTGCAATTTGTTTTTCTCCCCTCCTCAGCCAGCATGGTCACCCGACCTAACCCACTGTGGCCTGAGGACCCCTGTGGAGCCATGGCTTACCCCTCCCAGGTGGGGACGAAGTTGGAGGAGGCCCCTCTGGCTCAGACCCCTTCCATGACCATACCTTTTGTCTTTGTTGGGGTCCATCACTGGGTCGCCAGACCAGTGGGTGGAGGCTGTTGGTCCGACCTCCTGGTCAGTGTTTGGCTGTGTGTGTGTGTGTGTGTGTGTGTGTGTGTGTGTGTGTGTGTGTGTGTGTTGTTTTTTTTGTTTGTTTTTTTCTCATGTCACTCCGGTGTCGCGCTCCACCCCACTTGCAGTTCAAGCATGCTGGTCTTCCAGCCACTGCCAGAGAGCCAGTCATACACCAAGCCATGACCCCCCCCCCAGTGGAGACAAGCGGTCCTTGGGACACTCCAGCCTCCTCCCCCTGGCTGGCCCTCTGACAACCTGATCCCATTCCCGAACTCTGGTCGCCGGTGTCATAAGTGGTAGCGCTACTGCTGCACCGTTGGGCTGGCTCGTTAAATCTTTGTATGTATGATTTTTTGTGTTTTTATTCTATTTTAGAGGGCCACAAGAATTGGGAAGAAAAAAAAAAAAAAACTTTAGGCCCTTGTTAGTTGAGTGCTGGCTGTGATTTGACTAGTGCAGCTGTCTAAATGATAAATGGTTCTAGACTCTGCCCCCATTGCTATCACTAGTCTGCTCTCCAAACAATACACCACAAAACATGAGTGCAGGAGTGAAAATGTGAGTGATGGGGTGGTGCCTTCTACAGTTCGGACCAGGAAGGGATCAGGTGGGCTGCTTCTGACTGAGGAATTACTATCCCTTTCCCTAAGTATCGGAAGCAGTAATAAATTCCGAAGAGCAGACTAGGTGGTCCAAGTGGTCCTTATCTAACGTCAGTCTGTTTCTATGAAGTGGTCTTTTGAAATCCTTATGAGGTAAGCTGCTGGGGGGGGGGCTTCAAGGAAGATTTGAAAATGAGTACAAGTGGAATTCTTTAATTTTATGCTACCTCTTGTCTGTTTTTAGCACTACTCGGATTTACTACTGTAAATTAATGGTATGTGCTACAAAGCAAGAACCTGGTAGTCCACTTTGTGTTCCCCATGTGGGTTCCCTCTCCCTTGTCTGGATGTTGGGGGGTTCTGGCTGCACCCATGCTCAGGCTGGGAGAGCAGAAAAGTGACTGCCTTTACAGGCGATAGCAGTGCCACTCTGTGGTCAGCAGTTAGTGTGTGTGTGTGTCTTGCCTCTGTGAAATGCTGAAAGCATAGCCAGCTGCAGTATGGGATGATGGGGCTTTCACGCAAATCCTGGTCTCCTAGGTAAGAGCACTGTCTCCGCCGCTGGCCCGTCACAGTTGCATAGCATCTTTCACACAAGAGTCCAAAATGTTTGACTACAGAAACTGAAAAGAAATGGTGAGAAATACGAACTGCTGTGTGTGTCTGTGAAAAAAAAAAAAAAAAGACTGGGGGCTGCCTGCATATGCTACAACTTGCCATCTAGATTACATGGGTTGCCTCCAAACCCCAGGACCCCTGTTGCCAACTAAAGCAGGGTTTGGATGTCCACCTTGAATGCTTCCTATCTTGGGGATGAAGGAAGGGCACCTCCTACCTTCCAGTGCAGATCTGCCCCTGGTGGCCCAGGAGGTGGGTGTGTCATGCATGAAGAAACTGTGCTTCCTTACAGAGTAGTTGTCAGCGTGCACTCACTCCCTTGGGGTGTGTAGGTGTCACATGTCGAGAGTGGGGCCAGCATGGGAGTTCGGAGGTATGGGTAAGCCCCCATGACCACTGATTGCCTTGATAGGTGCAAGGCCACGTTACTCCACAGGAGCACACTTTGTGGGCAGGATAAGGAGTGGGACTAAGAGGTGGACCTAGGACAGATGAAGTCTACTTCTCCCACCACACCCATCTGGGCTGCCTGACCTGCATCTTTCTTGCCATCTACTTCATTCTTTCAAGAACTTTAAAGGAAGTATTCTCCTCGAAGGCCTAATTCCACCCCCCCCCCCCACCACAAAAAAAAGTCCTGCCTGCAGGGGACCTGTCTGGGGGTCAGAGTTAGAACAGAGCGAAGGCAGGAATGGACTGACTGTCCCTAGGAAGTTAGAAAGATGGGAGAAGGGACAGTAAGGGTGACGGAAGGAGATCTCTGGTCAGGCTTGGGAGCAAGGGAAAAAAGTAAAGGGGGTGGAATAAAGTACAACTGACATCCATAAGTGAGATGAAATGTGTTTAAGTTTGGAAATGAAAGAAAGTGGAAATTAAAAAAGTGGAGGACAAACAGATTTACTATTACAAACTGACTCTTGTAACAGAGTAACATAATTTAAGTTTGGAAGGGACTTGAGAGCCATCATGTCCATCCTGCTTCATAAGCAATGATAGTACACGTTTATCACCATTCATGCTTGACAGCAAAAGTGGCTCAGTATGTCTTTTCTGACTGTTCAGATATTATGGCGGAACAGAGTTTGTGGATGAGCTGGAGAGGCTGTGTCAGAAAAGGGCTCTGGAGCTGTATGGCTTGGACCCAGAGAAATGGGGAGTCAACGTCCAGCCTTATTCAGGTAAGCCATAGGATCCTTCACTCAGCAGCGTTGAGTTTACCTGTTTCTGTCTACTTTGTAGAAAGGTATATGTACAAATGCCAGTCCAAACTAAGGTTACAGTCTTGAATTTGCACACCTTGATACTGATTCGGTTTATGCTTCTACCCTAGCAAGGAATTTTATCCTCACAGTATTATACCTCTTGAGTGCACCATTCCCAAACCATAATACTCTCATGCTTCCCCTTGTTCTATGGGCCTCCAGAGCTTGTCCTGTTTTCCGTTGTGGGCCCTCTGTCAAAACTAACACTGTATCCAGTGGGGAAAGGGGAGCTGTGGGGGCCAGATGTCATATCTTGTACCCTAAGCTGACAGCCTACCGGAATACTATCTGCCGAAACCTGATCATTTTCTAAACGTTACCAGTCACATACAAAAACATAGAAATTGACAGTAGATAAGGACCATTAGGCCCATCCAGTATGCCCATTTTCTCTACCTACTACAAAAGCGGCCGACCAAACGTGATGTCCGAACCTAGGACACACATTGAGGGTGGCACCCTCAATGCACAGGAAGAAATCGGTCTGTTTTATAAATATGACTTTAGGGGTACACCAGATTAAAAAAAACAAACAAAAAGGAAAAGTTTAAACACATTAGACATTTTGCTGCTATCAGAGACCATGAGCCACATGGCAAGTGTCCAGAAAGATGATCAACAAGCAAGAATGTCCAAAAATGCCACCCCCCCAACCAACCACCACAGAGGGTAGGCGAATTTAGTGCACACAGAATTGAATAAGCATGGACTGTTAGCATGTGAAGATACAAAAGGGGTGAGCAACGGGGGTAACTTGCCCTATCTATGGTACATTTAAGAACTAATCCAAGAAACGCTGTAAAACAATTGAACAGTAGAGCCTGGACTAACTTATATCACTTCCCTTACATATCCAGGAAGCTCCATACATATCATACTAATGTCCAAAGATGAATGTAAAGTCAGTCTTCATGCAGTACGGTGGCAGGCTACCTTGGGACATGAATCCAGATCAACCATGTAACATAAAGTTAACTTACCCAGGGATGCGCAGTTTACCCACCGCACATAACGGAACAGTGTACCGCAGCTTCCAGACATTATGGCTTAGGTGTCCTCATTTTTTTAAAAATCTAAATTTTATGGGCTCTTTGTCCCCCAGTTTTTCCCAGTCCCCTATCTTGGTTGTGCATGTGTGTAGGCACGCACACGTGGGTCCAAGGCGCCCTCCCTCTGCTTGCTGCCCACCCACCTGCGCTGCCCTGGAACTACAGTGGGTGACAGGGTTTCTCACCGGGAGAGGAGTGCTACCTTCGGCTGCTCAGTCTTGCTCTTCTCTCTCTTCTCCCCCAAGACTCTCAGACCCTGGCTTATTCCTGAACCCAGGGCGCCTGCACGATGTGAGGTAAAGCATCCAGTGCCTCAACCCTCAGTGCCACTGGGCCAACTTAGGTGTCCTCATCTTCAGGTTAGCTGCACTTCTTTGGGGCATGCTTATGGGCCCTTTTCAGGGCATATGCAGGATTGGAGAAAACCAATTTCTTCCCTTGGTGTACTGTCCTGAGCAGGGCGAGAAACACTATCCCATTGTTGGGTGTCTGCTGCCCTAAGCATAGCCTGCATGCCGTTAAACTCCCCCGCCTCGTGGCATAACTGATGGGTAGATTATGATTTGCTGACCATCTTGAAGTAGTATCCCTTTCTGACGAGTAATTGCCAAAGTCTCTGCTTTCCACACTGTCGAGAACCAAACTGTGGTGCGGGGAGCCTCTGTCTTAATCAGGCCTGTCACATGGAGTCACCAGTATGCTTTCTGTAACTGTATCAGGCTACTGTTAAAGGCTTCTCCGAGCTGTTTGAACAAGTCCATCATGAAGAGGAGTAGATAACCCCCCTCGCACCCTCCAGAGATGACCAGTTACCCAGAGGTTTGCTGATTGGGCCTCATTGTACAGTGTCTCCAACCTTGATTGGTGATGCTCATTTTCCTTTGAGTGTGGCTGCCATCCCCAAAGCAGCATCCACTCTGTTATGCCTCTGCAGTAGCTGACACAAGTCCATCAAGGTTTCTAAGCAGACCACTCTTTAAGTTTGATACTTTATCAGCCAGTCCCAGTTTGCCAGGTAATTGTCAGCCCTAGCACATGCCGATTCCACTGACAGTACCTTTACTTTTAGTCCCCTCTTGCACTGGTTTCTTCTTTTAGGATGTCCCATTCTGATATCTCGATATTCTCTCACACACATTTTGTTGGAGAAACCAACTGATTTCCAGTCTGTAAGCAGCACCCATATTGCTTGGGCACCATTCTGTCTTAGGACCCCCAAAAAAAGAAAAATGATAGTTTTCTTTTTTTTCTGTCTGTGCTAGCCTCCCTTCCAAATCGCTGAACCATCCGTCCCTCACCAGAACAGTACAGCACCCAGAAGGATTCTCAATCTACCCTCAATGGCAACCCAGGCTCTGGAAGCCTACCTGAAAAGCTTATTATAGTAAGTGGGTTCCCTAGCCACTGTGGTACCAGGGCAGCCCTAATAACATATTTGAGTGTGTCTCCCCCAATGTGGTAGAATCCAGCTTTTAAAAAAAAAAAAAAAAAAAAAAAAATTTGTACAGATGCTGTCTTCCCCAATCTCTGATGCATTCATGTAGCTGCTTACTTTGTGTTTGTATTTTAAGGTTCCCCTGCTAACTTTGCAGTTTACACAGCCCTGGTAGAACCGCATGGGAGGATAATGGGATTGGATCTGCCTGATGGTGGTCACCTGACACATGGATTCATGACTGAAAAGAAGAAAATCTCTGCTACCTCCATTTTCTTCGAATCTATGCCGTACAAAGTAAGAGGATTGTAATCACCCTGATGGATTTATCTATAGTTTGCCAAGAAGGAACAACCAACCCACTCTAGTAGTATAAAATGGCTTTCTTTTACGGGCATCTTGGTACATATTTTTCTCAGTACTGTGGAAAAATAAAAAGCACAGTATTTATCTTTTTAATCTCTTATATTTTAAGAAATAAGCTAGCAAATTTTATTAAATGTAAATATGTTTGGACAGCATAGGTGAGAGAACTGTATTTAAATTAGGTATTTATATTTGCCTTTTTCCATGTGCTACTAATAGAGTTGATCTTCTAATCAGATTACTGAGGACTTTGTATTGAAGTGAGCAAGTGCGACAGCTGTAGGAAGAGATAACATTTGATCCTCTACAAAGAGTGCAGAATCACTGTTCACTGTTGGTGCCCTATTGTTGCTGAACTTGAACTTTGATTTTTCAGCTGCCATATGTTGAAATTCAATGTGCATATCAAATTTCTTATGCATACTTCCGTGCCAGTTTAAAAAAAAAAAAAAAAATCATGTTTGCAGATTTCTGAAGCAGTGGCCATCCATTGGCCAGGAGGTTAACATGTTGTGCTCTATGCCAGTGACCTTGGAATGGAAGTGGACTTGGAGCTGGGCACAGAGAGGGTTTGGGTTGCACTGCTACATGGCAGTGCTCCCAGCGGGGGTTGTGGGGG